>CM033424.1:88844008-90217889 GCA_019425775.1 Rafetus swinhoei | reverse complement strand
CCTCTCCCTCCCCACTCCCAGGAGCCCTTAAAGGGGTAGACTCTGGCCACAGTGCCTGTGCCAGCTCCAAGCCTGCCAGCCCAGAGCCAGCAGTCACTGCCCCTGACCCAGGGGCCCCAAAACATGAGCCAGCAAGCCACTCGCAGCCAGCCCTCCACCACTCCCCAGGAGCAGTCGGCCAGCTCCCAGGAGCCTGCCAGGGCCCGGAGAAGGCGGGTGCTTTCCTTGTCCACGGTGGAGATCATGGACCTTATTCAGGTTTGGGGGGGATGGCCCCAATGTCCATGATCTCTGCACTAGATGGAGGAATGCGGCCGTCTATGGCAGGATAGCTGCCAGCCATCAAAGGCCATATGCAAACCCAGGAGCTGGTTGGCATGAAAATCAAGTTGGTCCAGTGAGACCCCCCAAGCCTGAACCCTAAGCTTCCTCTCCCCCTTCTTCCCCTTGCTTCTCTCTTCCAGATCCCTCCTCCCAGGTTTCCCCTTCCCCTCTCCCACCCTCTCTCTTCCCCTCTCCCGCCTCCTTTCCCCAGTCTCACCAGAGTTTCATCCCCCCCACCCCAGTTTTGTTAAATAAAGAGAGTTTGTGTTCATGAAAATACATGTATTTTATTTGACATCAGGAAGAGGGTTTAGGGGGGGGTAAGTGGAAGGACGTGAGGGAGGAATGAGGCACAAGCCCCCAATGGGACAGACCAGGGGAGGCTGTTAGTGCTCCTCAGGGTGGAAGCTCTCCTGCAGGGCCTCCTGGATACTGACAGCCCCCCAATAGACCTCCCAGATGGCAGCCTGCAGAAAGTGCAGCCAGGCTCACAGCAACGTGTCCAAGAGAATCACCAGAGTGCCCATGGGCAGCTCTGGCTCCATGTTTCAGAGTGCTGTGGTGTCCCGAGTGAGGGCAACCAGAGCATGCAGAGAAAAAAATGCTTTGCTGTTCCTCAGCGAGGTAGGCAAGCAAGCAGGGAAACCTTAGAACCGGCTGTCCGGGGGGGTCCTTTTAAGCACAGGTCTCCTGACCTGATGCCCTGCTAGAACCGGTTCCGGCTGGCCTTAAATGTGATTCAGCATCCTATCAGTGTGGACGCACTATTTCGAAATAGCGAAATGCTATTTCAAAATGCATTTTGTGTGTAGACGCATTATATTTCGAAATAAGATATAATGAGATATTTCGAAATAACGCTGTAATGTAGACATACCCTAATTGTTGGAGCTGATTGCCATAAAAGTAGTGCAGTTTTTAAGAGGCTAACAATAGCAGTGTAAAAGGAACAAGTTACAAAATGAGGACCTGAAGATGAACGAGGGAAACACTGGCTGCTAACTAGACAGACACCTGCATCTCTGAGAAAAAAAAATATCTCTAGAAAAAGAACATTTATTTTAAAAAAATGATTTTGCTGAGCTTATTTCCTTCCTGGGAGACTGCTGTCAGTTGTGCAAGCCTCACACTGAGTATGTGATAGTGAAGCCACTCCACTGTTCAGATTATAAATAATTAAAAATAAGCACAATAAAATGCAAAAATCAATAATTGCTAATAAGCCACCTCAGCGTCTGTTGTTACATAAATTGCCCTTAGTTGTAATATTCAACTTCTAAAACTTAATTAGGACTAGTTCCAAAAGTATTCATCAGTTCTGTAACTAAGGAAACTAAGCCCTTCTCCAGCTTTTTTATTTAACTATTATTAATATTCAGAGGTTCTAATTTTGAAGAAAGGTATTATAAATTAATTCAGCAATGTCACCAGGCATGTAATTCCCAGTGATTAAGGAAGCATACACGGGCTCAAACCCGGTATTATCATATCGTGTGGAACAAAGATAATGTAGAAATAATACCACGGGTCTTTCATCAGAGGATCTGAAGACACTTATAAATGTAAGTATGTAGTAACATTATCAGTGTTTTACAGATGGTAAACCTGAGCCTAGAGAGATGTGACTTTTCAAAGCTCATGCAAGGAGTTCGTGGTAGAAATGTAGGGTGGGAGTCCCTTCCAGTGCATGGAGGGAAGGAGAATTATCTGTCCCTGGGACCTGAAGCAACTTTCACCAATTTATTTTAATTTCTTCAAGATCTCCTGGACTATGTCTATGCTGCGGAGCAGGGGGAGAGGCCCAAAATCTACTCAGATTTGTCTTGGCTGGCCTACTGTCATGCCAGTGGGGAAGGGCCCTTGCTCTTAGGCCACCCAACTCCAATCAGGGTTTTAGGGAGGGTCTTGCCCCTCCCCCTCGTTGCACCCTCTATTTGCAAAGACACAAAGCATTCTCGGTTCCCTCAAATGCTTACTTGTGTGGGAGAAGCCATTTTCACTTACTCAGTTACACAGTTACACTCATGTGCTAGCCGCCCGCCTTTGGCTGTTATACCGAGGACCAAATGGGGGTCTTGTAGAGGTAAAAGCATAAGATGCTCCAGCTTCTGCTAAACCACTGAGGCTGTCTAATAGGTGCTTTAACAGACTCATATCCTTTGTAGAGCAGGCACTGAGTAGGAGCTGCAACATAGGGGAGCAGGCTTACGCTTACCATTACTGATTTGATTAGTCTGGCTACTCCCTTCAGGGTTTAAGCACGTGTGTAAGTGTCTGAGAACAGGAGCAAAAGGGAAAAAGCTAAAAATAAAACAGGAAAAGGGAAAGCCTCTGTACATCTATAAAAGAACTGTAGTCTGGCTGTGGCTTGTGGCCTTAGAAAAGAGACACGCATATTAAAAATGTTTTTGATTAGAAGGGTCCCTCATTCTTGAGAAAGAGAGAGAGAGAGAGAGAGAGAGAGACACTGCTGCACCTGTAAAAATGACTAGTTTATGGAAAGGTAAAAAGAAAGAAAAATCCCATGAGCGTGATAGAAGAATGTACTTAGAAAAGGGACAGGATTGTTGCTCCATAGAAGGCAGTGTATGGATTCAGGAGGGTACATGCAAGATGGAATATAGCAATGTAGAATCAGGAAAAGTTAATAGAAAACTTTCTCTTTATTTTCTTATTAAAAGTTAAAATGGACAAAAATGTGTGACAGCTAAGGTATAAAATACAATGGTAACCATATCAAATGTTCCCATTTGATTCCTGCTGCTTAGCCAAAGAACAGAATCAAGTCTACTTATTTTAATAACTGAAAGTGCGATAGGCATGAACAGATGTATATGAAGACATGAGCCTTCTGCTCTACTGCCGGGCACCTTTTACAGCCATTTACACATTCACAAACTGCACGTTGGGATGCTAGAGAATCAAAATGCGATAATTTCAAACACACTTTGGAATTGTTGGAAGAAATGTACTCCATGTAAAGCCCATGTACCGCTTTAATCTCACGTAAAGCCTCCAAATTCCTGGGATTAGGGTAAGTGCCTATTATCCTATATTTAATTATTTAAACATTCTATTATATGTCTACTCTTAGCATTTTTGATTGAATGTGAACAAACAATGCTGGGATTTTCCAGAGAGCCTAAGGGAGCTAGGCCCCTTACTCTTTTGAAAATCCAAACAGTAGGTGGTTGTGCTGACATGGTTTGTTTACTCTCAGAAGATAATATCATTTCATCTTTTGAAATATTACAGTTCTGATGTAATATTAGTTCCTATATTTTGTGGGTTTCATATTTTAAAAAGGAAAATACCAACATAACTAAGGACCTGGCACCAGGGCTGGATTACCCAATAGGCAGACTAAGCACGTGCTTAGGGTACCAGCAAAGCAGGGGCACCAAAAAAAAAAGAGATGTTATGGTATAGTATTATTTTTATTTTGAATTACATATGGGGGGGCACCATAATCTTTTCAGTGCTTAGGGCCTCTAAAGGTCTTAATCCAGCCCTGCCTGGCACCCTGTTTAAGGAGGTCACTTAAGCAACCGCACCAATCTCCAAGCTGACCTCAGTGGAGGGAAAGCTATTACATCAGATCAGCAATCTTTGGAAAAGGGGAAAGATGAAGGGCAGGCACAGATACCCTGGAGCCTTCCCCTGCTGCCCACCTAGCAATATTGTGCCTGGGTAGGCTGAGTAGGGGTGGAAGTGAGTTTTCACCATATGACACTGTCTCTCTTTTGACTGGGCTGTGAGAAGAAAAAGAACTGATTAACTCTTACATCATGCCCCCACCCACTGCTGTATATGAAATCATTACAGATATGCAAATATCTCCCTCCCCCCGGTCTCTGGAGCATATGGGCACCCATCACCAGCTTCTCCAGGGCTGGAGATGTCATCAGCTGAAGGTGGGAAGTCTAAGGCATCAGCTGAAGTTACGGTGATAGGTCACCGGCTTCTCGAGGGCTGCAGCGGGCATGAGCTGAAGGTAGCTGTACATCATGATAAATGAGCTTTAACATTTCTGGCCCAGAAAAGATGGCTTCATATTCCCAGTTATCTTAATCAGAAACTTCACTCTACCTTGTTAAAACAGACCAAAAGTGACAATTGTAAACAGCCTCTCTTTGCAGAAGGAGATTATTATTCTCTTTCCTTTACTCCCCCTTCAAAAGCATTAATTTTTGTTTCTGTTTAAAAAAATAGTCTCACTTCAATGCTCACAGACTGCAGATATTCCATGTAACTCATCACCCTGTTTTCATGCAAAAAATTATCCCGGGCTTAGTCTGCACTAGAAGGTCTGCCAGTTTAAGCTATACCAGCAAACCCTCCTGCTGTAGCTGTATCTTATACTGGCGAAAGAGTGCTTTTTCCTGGTATAGCTTATTCTAGTCCCTCTATATAAAATATACCAACAAACAAGAGCAGAATGTTGCATCTACACTAGGGTTTATGCCAGTTAAGAAATCTGTAAAAAAAATCATATTTTGAAATGGCATTACTATACCAGGAAAAGATTCTACTGGCCTGGCTTCAGTAAAGAATATTATTTTATTTAATCAGTCACAAACAACAAAATTATCACTCAGTCAGTAAACTACATTTCCCAGATAACCATTCAGTTTAGGGTCAAAGTTCACAATTCACTCCCATGTATGAAAGGCCCTAGCTTCCTAAAGTGCTCCATTACAACAGCTCCAAAATACAAGGAAGATATCAACTGTTTGCAGCAGTTTTCTAGTGCTCCCTGCCCACAATGATGTATAAGTAACCCTGTAATCCAATTTGCAAACAGTAGGAGGTGCTTTTAAGTAGTATCTAAAACAATGCATTGTACCCTTGCTCTCTGGTTTGCATATTACAGCATTAAGTAATCTCTTAATTACTTTTTTCTGAGAAAACAAACTTATTTAAAACACTGAAGTCCTTTTAAAGGAACATAATTTTGTCTCTTATGTTATTTAGTTACAATAATCTCTATAACAAAGTAAAATATTAATGTTTATAAATTATTTTAAAACATAATAGGAAATCTGCTAGCTCTTAAAAATCACTCCCATTCATTCATTTGCATTTGTGGAAGCTTTGAAATCCAGAGGTGAGGTTTTTATTAAACTGGTGAAGTTTAGGGCAGGAAAGGATCAGATACCAAAAAAACAGGGTAAATTGTGCTAGTCAGTGTGGAGGATTAGTATGATGTAGCTAATTTTGTGGTGGAAGATTGATATGAAAAGGTTTCCGGGATGCATACAATTTTGTCGAGTGATTCACTGATATTTGAGTTTGTGGAAGCTGAAAGACTTTGACTGGAATAAAGAGTGAGATGTGTAGAGAAAATACTGATGGCATGGCAGCAGGGGAGTAAGATGTAATCAACAGTGATCAGGTTTATGACTGAAGAATAACTCAGCCCAATTTTAGCAGTATACACCTAAGAATAGTAGGCAACAGCTGTTGCCTGTGTCTGTAAACATTTTAGTGTTGATGGTGAGGCCTATGAATTGTGCTAAACAGACCCTGTGACAAATATAAACCTATTTTCGTGTGGTTCTAATCTCACCAACTCCATCAAACAAGGATTTTTATCCTAGTTTCTGTCCCTTAGGGTATGTCTACACAGCAGCGTTATTCCGAAATAACATAATGCACATCTACACTACAAGCCTTTATTTCAAAATAATGTCAAGCTGGAGGACTTCTTACTCTGACTCCCGGTAACCCCCATTTCACGAGGAGTAAGGAAAGTCAAAGGAAGAGCATTCTTCCTTTAACTTCCTGCTGTGCAGACAGTGCCAAAAGTCAACTTAAGCCATTTTGACTTAAGTTACTCAGTTGACATAGCTGAAGTTGTGTAGCTTAATTTGATTTTAGCCCTGCTGTGTGGATGTACCCTTAGTGACCAAACACATTCCTAGACTCAGACTGAAAAAGTTATACAAGTTTACTGTCAAATTTGTATCAAGTTTTTCTATGTCACCTTGATTAAAATCCTTTTTTTAAAAGAGAAGTTTTCCAGTATTTTCCTCTTTACCCTTATCAGAGTATCTCCTCTTCCAAAATGAGCTTGATAGTGTCTCTGCTCCCAGTATCATAGGACCTTAGACTAATGGACACCTCAGGAATGGAGGCTGGTTGTAACTCTGAACAAGAGGGTCTGGACTGCAGCCACAGTGTTGCAGCTGCAGGATGGTGGGTTCAGAACTCTGGGTGGGGATGGTGGTCACGACCTCTGATCCTTGGGGGGGCTTCAGGCTACTGTCCTGCTGGAGCAGCAGGGCTCAGGGTTTTTGGAGCTGTAAGGAGCAATGGGGTTCAGTTTCAGCTGGGGGGTGGCATTGGCGGATAGGAGCTCCTCACAGCTCCACTCCGGGTGTTAGCTAGGGGAGGAGGAGAACACACCAAGGATCAGGGCGTTAGCTATGGGAGGAGTGCCAGGGCTGAAAACAGCGCTCCCCAAATAGCTAAAACCCCAAGCCCCACTGTCCCTGTGGAGCTCAAGTAAAGCCAGGCACAGAACTGCGACACGCTGAACCATGGATCCCCAGCACTCCCACTGGATCTAAAGCCCTGAGCCCTCCACCCTGTGGCTGCAGCCTCAAGCCCTCCCCCCACCCTGCCTGAAATCCAGAGCCTTCCCCCCACTGCAGCTGAAGCCCGGAGCCACAAAGGGCTAACGCCCTGAGGCTTCTTCCCCCCTGCTGGTCCCTGGAGTTTATATAGTATGTTGGAGATGGGCATCTAAAAGAAAAAGGTTGAGAACCCCCTGAAGTACAGCAATACTGTATTTGCTGAGGGTTTTTCCCTCTGCTGCTGCCTGATGGAAACTTCCACAAGTTGTCCAGTTGATTGGTCAGTCTATATCTCTGGTGTTCATATCTCTTTGGTTCTACTGTGAAAGGAAGGATCTTCCAGCACTCAGTCTTTCCCTTCAGAGAGAGAGAAAGAGAGAGAGAGAGTGATTTTTGATTGTTGAATGGTCCAGTTGATTTCAAGCACTTCATTTTAAGCTGTGCTTGGTGCAACCATGTATCTATGTATCCAAAAGAATGGACCAATCTTAGAACATAAATTTACCAGCTACCTAGATAAAAACAGGCCATCATATGGATTATCTAAACTAACGTTTCCTCTCTATCATGTTAACCACTCACGGCACCACAGTATTGGCGCTGAAAATGTATTTTTCCTTTTCAGAAAAGTGACTGCAGAGAGGAAATTTATGGCTCCTGCCTATTGTGTTTGTTTATCATCATTCATGTTTGCAGAGCATGTACACAGTGAGAACAAAACAAACAGTAAGCAGACAAAAACGTCATTGCGTCTAGTGGAACCAGGTCTGGGAAATCAGTAATGGTTGAGAGGGATTTAAGAAGGGCCATCATGGTGCACTCATCTCTTTAAAAAATTTAAGACTGAAAAATATTTTCTTTTAAATATATATGAAGTACAAAATCATGCTGCATCGGCCTTCTCAATATTTTTGCAAGTTTTTGAACTTTTTTCTTCCACCACACTTGATTCTTGTATCTGATCATTTTGCCATTCGTTCAGATTTTGTTGTTTGACCTTGCCAGCTGCCTCCTTGTAGTCACTAGATGTTTTGGTTTTGCTGATCTCTTATCCACTGGTCAATCAGATGATACTATTTAGCTTTGTTTGTCCCTTGGTAGCTTGGGCATTGTTGGCAGAATGTCAGGATTCGGAGTATGTTTTGTGTCTCTGAATAATCCTACTTCACACTTGTAGTTCCCATCATAGCTTTCTATTTCTGCCATGTTAGTGTGGGAAATTTCACTGCAGCACTGAAGTACTAGAATAAAAAATGTTGGAACAACTGTTCTATCAGAGGGCACATAAACAAAACTCCAAGGATGGCACAATGTGCTGTAGTATTGAATTGGTTAGTGATACAACTTGTGTTGCTCCTATTTTCATTTGATGTTAAGGAGTGTTTTCCTGAATGAACTATGACCATAATTTGGAAGATATTGAGCTTTATCGGCCAATTACTGAGCACAGAGGCTTGCTTTCAAGCATTCCACACAGCATACTAGAAATAAAAAGCAACTGGCCCAGTTATGTCAACTACTTTCACAACTCCCCCTCTGCAACGGGGAGGCAGAAAGCCTTTGCACCAAGAAAGATAAATTGAGCATAAACAGACTTTGACTCCCAGTTGGTGCCTATTGACCAACTTTTTACTGGAACCTTGAGGGCTAGAGGTTCTTGTTTTTTATAATCCATGTTTACTTTTTACTACCAGTGTCAGTCCAGAGAGCGGAAGAAAAATTATTTTATTTTGGGAGTGACAGTTTAAAGAGCAATGAGAACCTAATAGAAATTAGTAACTCACCATTTTCTGGACTCCATTAGAGGAGTAAGAAGCATTTCTCCTATTTTTTCTGACTGCTTTACAATTTTGTTAACCACAGGTTTGCCATATAATGCTCTTACTGTTATGAGCTGCTTATTTCATGACTTAGATTAAGATTCTCCCAGCATATACCCAATTCATTTAGTAATATAATAATGTGGGGGGCAGTTTAATTGAATTTTTTTTTCATTTAAGTGCAGGACAATGTTCCTTAAATACGACAAAATATAGACAATTAGTAACCTTAGTGTGAAACTAAAGATGGCAACAGCTGGAATACAGAATGAATGGACTTACAGGTATTGTGAATTAGAAAGAGTAAACTGTGATTTCACTAGTACCAAACTGAGTACATATGGCTCCAATTCTACAGACAAGTACATCTGAATACTCTGATTGAATTCAAGGTTTTATAATAATGAGGCCTCTGGTTGGAAGTTGGGCTGGCAAAATAATTTGTGGACTCTATGGGAAAGAATTAATGGACACAAATCAGATATCCGAAAAGGCAACACACAAAAACCTGTTGGAGAACACTTTAATCTTCCTGGACACTCATTAATGGATCTCCAAGTTGCTGTTTTGTTTCAGACCAATTCCACAAGCTAAATACACAGAGAAGGATTGGAACTTAACTTCATTCATAAGTTTAATTCTTATGCTAATGATCTGAACCCGGATATAGGATGGCTTGCACACTATCTTCCACCTTTTAATGACTTAAACAACCAACCAAACAATGGAGGTGCTAATGGTTCTTAACAGCCTCTTGTAGCTATTTGCACTATCTACTCACTGTCTCTCTTTTTCTCTCCCCTCTCCCCTCCCCCCGTTTCCCTTATTTATTCTTGGATCTGAACTTATTATACTCTAGTCATCTGAAGAAGTGGGTTTTGCCCACGAAAGCTCATGATGCCATCTACATGTTTTGTTAGTCTTTAAGGTGCTACTAGTCTATTTGTTGTTTTTTAAGTTTTTTCTAAAGAAATTAGTGTGTTTGGGTTATTTTATTTATCCATATTTCATTCATCATATGCCAAACTTCCACTCTAGACAAATGGTGGCCAGGGGACTCTTCAAAACACAACCTGCATTTTAACTATTTAAATAGGAAAGTTCTGAACTAACTGCTTTTCACTCAATGGGAATAGTTGTGATACAGTCTATGATTGACAGTTAATATCCTACCAAAAATAGTTTTACAGGTGAAGTAGCATTTTCCAGGAAATTTCTGTTTCCCAAGATAAAACTTTTCTATTAAAACTTTGAAAATATTATTTCTGTCAGACATGACTTTCTTGACTACATTTGGCCCCTTAAGAATATAACATGAACCTGGGATTCATTCCTATCTTAACAGCCTTAGTGGAAGTCACTTTTCTCTATCAGTTACATTTTTGAACATTTTTGTTTGACCTAAATTTATCAGACACAGAATTCCAAGAAATTATGCCAACATTCTGGGAAGCTCAGGAAAGGGGACAGTTTTAGTCTGCTAAATTGTATTTATAGATAATGAGTGAAGACTTCTTCTTACTTAGTCCAGAACTTGAAACATTTAATGAGTTACAGAGTCAAGCCCTGATCTGCAAGGACACATCTACACAGCAGGGCTAAAGTCGAAATAAGCTGTGCATCTTGAGGTACGTCAACAGTGTAGCTTAATTCGAAATAGCTTATTTCTACTTTTGGCGCTGTCTACACAGCAGGAAGTCCGAGAAAGAGCATTCTTCCTCCGACTTCCCTTACTCCTTGTAAAATGAGGGTTATAGGAGTCGGAGTAAGAAGTCCTCCAGCTCAAAATTATTTTGACATTATGTCAAAATAACTGCTTCTAGTGTAGACTTGGACTACATTATGACATCAGTTATTCTGAAATAACATTGCTGTATAGACATATCCCAAGCTATTCCAAGTGATGGAACCATTGTGTTAGGGTCCACCTTCATGGATCAGCTGGTGGGACTGGTGCCTAAAATAACTACTTTCTTGTCCTATATGGCTAGAAGCTCTGATCTGTTCCACCCTATTTGAATTTCTGGGCAGAAGAGATGCAATTAAGTTATCCATATGGTGGCTTCTTCAGTGATAAATTCTGATCACACAACATAGTCACTTATTGCTACTATTGTGGACAATGGTATGGCCATCTGACATCTTTGTATAATCAATAATCAAGATGTGCCATAAGGAAAGAATTCCACAATAATCTTTGCAGCATCTAAAGCAAAGCAATTTCTAATTATAAAAGACAATGCCCATGTTGCCCTATTTAAAGCACTGGCCCGGGGCATACAAGAAAAAAAAATCTATTTTCTAGCACAGCTATGTCTCACCTTTATGGGCACACACCAAAGAGGAATAGAAAATGAATAGCACATAATTTTGCATTTTTATAATAAGTTTGAAACTAAACACTAGGAAACCTTGTCAGCCCCTGCTAAGCTGATTCCAATTAAAGCTTCTGGCAGAGTTCCAGCTGTTTTACTACCTCAAATAGCACTGAACATAACAAGGTTTATGAAGCATTCAAAAGTCAAATACCCTATTAACATAAACATGTAGTGAAATCAACTCTTCTACCAATTTTCAGCTTTCTTTCTTTCTTTCATTTACGTTGGGCTAATCTATGATGATGTCTCTTACTTTTGTTTTGTCCTTTTTTTAATGCTTGCATGGAAAGCAAAACAAGAATTAGTATTTGAGCAGCATATGATTTACCCTACATACCTATTTCCTGGGGCAATTTTATGATATTTTCTGTTCCACTCTGTTTTTATAAAAACACGTTGGGAGTCTGTTTCCTACAGTAGTGCTGATTCTGAAGCAGAAGGCAGTGTGTATTTACAGTGATCTATCCTGAACTACTTGGGAAATGATCTGCAAACCTGGGCTGCTAATGCCAAGGATTTTGAATAGAGTTTGTGGTTGTTTGTTTGCTAGTACTTCAAATGCAAATGGCAGTAAAGGAAAAACTAGATGTGACTATCAGAGATCTGGTATTTTTTCTAAGGACCTTTTTGGCCTATACCACGGTTTAATCTGTTCTTCATATTTAAACTGACAGGAGTTGAAGTGTCTACGTCTTTATGATTTTCATTGGGAAATGAATGCTTTGCTTGACTACATTACTGCTTTTTGTCACCATATTGATTAAAACAATAGAAGAAAGGAAGTGAATGTGTTGTCAACAGAGCTGGCTGGAAAATGGACATCCCTATTAGAGATCTCACCCAAGGCTGCGGGAGACCCAGATTCAATTCTGCTATCTGTTTCATGTGGATCAGGGATTTGAATCCAGTTCTCCCTCCACCATCAACATGAGGAATATGGGTATTCTGGAGTGGATGTCTCTCCTCTCCCACTGAAGCTATGCCAGTATCAATGAAATACTTCATAATCATAGGCCAGAGAGCAAACTACTGAGCGGCTAGGGCACTCACTGGGCTGTGAGAGACCCAAGATCCAGGCTCTGTTCTAGTGGCTATTTATTTATCCCAAGTGGAACACCTTCAGCAAGAGAGATTGAGAGCCCTCCCTCCTCACCCCCCTCCTCCACAAACACACACACACACACGCCAGAATATGCCATATTCCAGTTCTTGGAGCACTTACCTGAGAGATGGGGAGGTATAGAGCAGGGATTTGAACCCATCTGAGGTGGGGTGGGGGGGGTTGAAATGGTCTCCCTCACATCCTACATGAGGGCTGTAACCACTTGACTAATAGTTATCCAATAGACAGAACCACTCTCCTGTGCTTTGTGTGAGACCCAATACACATGGGCTGTGTCTAGACTGGCCAGTTTTTCCGGAAAATCAGCCGCTTTTCCGGAAAAACTGGCCAGCTGTCTACACTGGCCACTTGAATTTCCGCAAAAGCACTGACTTCCTGCTGTAAGAAATCAGTGCTTTCTGCGGAAATACTATGCTGCTCCCGTTCGGGCAAAAGTCCCTTTTGCGCAAAACTTTTGCACAAAAGGGCCAGTGTAGACAGCTGAGATTTGTTTTCCGCAAAAAAGCCCCAATGGCGAAAATGGCGATCGGGCTTTTTTTGCGAAAGCTGCTCTAGATTAGCACGGACGCTTTTCCGCAAAAAGTGCTTTGCGCAAAAGCGTCGTGCCAATCTAGACGCTCTTTTCCACAAATGCTTTTAACGGAAAACTTTTCCGTTAAAAGCATTTGCGGAAAATCATGCCAGTCTAGACGTAGCCGTGGTGTTCTCAGACCACCCTTCTTGGATTGGGCATCCGGGGTGAGACAGGTGGAGAAACACTAACCTAATATCCTGCTGGGACTTACCATAAAATCGCGAGTATAATGTGCAATTTTTTTCTGGATTTTTTAACGTCAAAGTCTGGGTGCGCATTATCTATAGGAATTATTTTTTTTAAGTTTTCATTTGGCAGTTCCGTGTCAGTTAATTAATTTCTGGACAGTGGAGGTTAAGTTGAATTTTATTAGCATAGACAAGCAATCATATACACTTTCAAAAAAGTAAGTAAAAGTAAGGAAATCAACACCGCAGCTCAAACACGCAAATATGTTAATTGATCTTCTACTCATTTTCGAAGCCCTCGAATTCACTGTTGTTAGACTCATCCTCGAACAGACGAGCAGTATCTTCCGGGGTATAGTCCTCGACATCTTCATCCAGGTAATACAAGTCATTGTAATCTTCGCATAATTCGCCCTCGGCCGATTCATCGTCGCTCGGATCCGTCCACAGGGCATCAACCTCATTGCCATCCATAGCATTAAAGATGCTGCATTTCAGAAACCCCTTCCTTATGATGGCAGGATCAAGTTGAATCCAGACATCCGCTATCCACTGGGTCACATCTTGCAGCGTCGGAGTTCTCATACGTCCACCTGCAGTAAATGTATGTTCCCCTTCCAACAACCAGGTGTTCCATTTCCTGCATAGTGCATCTTTCATTGGCTTGTTAACTGTCACGTCAAGAGGCTGCAACATTTTGGTCATTCCACCAGGAATAATTGCCAAGTCTGTTTTGTACTGCTGAAGCCTTTTCTTGATGGATGGCATACGATGACAACGAAATGCATCCAAAACTATTACAGACCGCTTTCTGATAAGTCCACCCAACCACTTCGCCCAAACTGTCTGTAGCCAATCAAGCATTAAAGCTTTGTCAATCCAGCCTTTAGGGTGAACACGCACGTGAACAGTGTTCAGGAATATAACATTCTTTGGCATTGTCTTGCGCTTGAAGACAATATAAGGAGGCAGCTTCGTTCCGTCGGCCATGCAAGCAAGCATTACAGTGAACCTTAACTTTTCATGCCCTGTGGTAGCAATTGAGACAGTCTTGGCACCTTTCATTTCAAGCGTTCTATTGTAAGGATTATCAAAATTTAAAGGTGTCTGATCTGCGTTACCAATTAGTGAAAGGTCGTACCTGTGCTCCTTGTGTAGTTTTATGATAAACTTTTGGAATTGTAGTAACTTGGTGTCAGAGTCCATGGGTAGCTTTTGTGCGATTGTCGTTCGGCGTCAGACCGATAGGCCATGCCGATGCATGAACCGATCATCCCAGCCATGCGAAGCTTTAAACCCGGCTGTGTTAGCACAAGTTTTCACAAAAGTCAAAGCCTTCATTCAAACCTCCGCAATGCTAACACCGCTGCCTTGCTGTCGACGCTCAGCAATCCACTCAAGCAGCTTGGCCTTCAGCTCAGGATATGCAGTGCTTTTACCTCACTCAGCCATCTTCGTCCGAGGCAACGCTTGCAGGCGCTCTTTCTGCCGTCTCCAAAGCCGAATGTTAGACTCTGCTATGCCATCAAATTCACGGCTGGCAGCTCTGTTGCCATGAGCTTCAGCATACCTAAGTACCTTAAGTTTTTCAGCTGTAGTGTAAGATCACTGATAACTCATGGTATCACAAAGAGAGCATCAAAACACCGCGCATTATATACTCGTGCGCTCACGTGCAATCGACCGGCAATACAAAAGGGCAGGAAATACAGCAAATTCGGGGTGCGCATTATAGATAGGTGTTCAGTTTTTTTCCATGATTTTGACATAACAAAGTTAGGGTGTGCATTGTACATAGGTGTGCATTATACTCGTGATTTTACAGTATGTATAAGCTAGGCTCCTGGGTGTCAGGCTTAGGCAGCTGCATACATAACCAATGGCAGAAATATGAATGCCTTGGAGATTTTTCCAGTGGGTTGGTAATAGCTGAGTTTGAGGTGGGGAGAGGTTGAGGATCTACATTTTGGATTTGGGCACATAAATCTCTTCGTAGATCTAGCCCAACTCTCTCACATGATCTTTAAATGAGATGCACATTTTCAAACTCTTCCTATTTAAACAGCTTGTGTAACTTCATCACATTGCAGCTTTCTGTAATTGTGAGATTTCCCACTGATATTGTGTTTATTCTTCCCAAAACAAAACATAATTTCTCCCATCAATAACATTGATAATAAAGGACCTGATCCAAAGCCCACATAAGTCACTAGAAAGACAGACCGGGCTTGGAATCAGGACAATAGTGGATTAGATTCACATGACTCTGTTGAAGTAAACATCAAAGAAGGAGTACCTCTTTTTAAAAAAAACTGTTTCAAGCAGAGATCAAACCCAATTGTTCTGCAGCTCATATTATCTTGCACTTTACTGTTGTGCATTTTAAAAAATTCACTATCAGAGCTTTCAAAGCTGATTTTGGGGAATCTTGTGTGTTTAATGCAGACTTCCAAAAAGTATAGACAAAATTACCACTAGGGACAGAAAAACCTCCAAAGATTCAGAATTTGGGTCTAGTTTGAAATGGACGTTTTATCTAAATCATTTGAGCCTCTTGTGCCTGAAAATGGACTATTCTTGTTATATTTCCACTGCATTTTCATAGTATCTTGGCATAGCCTGGTTGCAATTAGAGAAGATGCACTCATCCAAAGATTCATTTTGTGGTTAGGTGTAAAACCATTCAAAATTCAAGAATAGGGTGGGAGGATAAGGAGTGAAACCAGTTTACCTAATCCAAAACAGCAGTGCCCCTAACTTAAGTACTATGCCTGATCTACATTACAAAGTTAGGTTAATATCATAAGTTACCTTGCATTGGTTCATTTGTGCATGTTTCCACTCTTAGGCTACATCTACACTGCAGTGCTATTTCAGGATGTCTGGGGTATCCTGAAATAGCTAATCCATGTCTTTTGAGCGTGCCCATCATTTTGAAATATAACGGGCTTGCTATTCCAAGGTCCCTGTAAACCTCATTCCATGAGGAGTAAGGGACGTTTCAGAACAGCAATTTATTTCAAAATAAGTGCTGTGTAGACAGTGCCAAATTTCAAAATAAGCTATGCAATTTGCGTGGCTCAAATTGTGTCGCTTATTTTGAGCTATGGGTGCAATGTAGACGCACCCTTAAATTTGCTTCTGGCAAATAAATCTTTTGCTGACATAAGCATCCTGTTAAAGTGATGAGATAATACGAGTAATCCCTAGCAGCACTGAGAACTGGTTGACTTACCGTGCTAGAAGCTGTGCAAGTGAAGACACTTTTGACTCTTGTCAACAATAGCAGTCTTTCAGCAACAGTCCCACAATGCCCGACGGTGCCTGCTCTCGTCACTTCATTGCCCAGGGCTCATGGAGATGAGAGGACACTCCTACTACTGCCCTTTAAAGACCCTGCATATTTTTGAAATGCCTTTTTCTGATTTCCCAATTTGGTGAGCACACGTAGCAGCTCTCCCTTGTGTGCAACTCCCCAGCTGACTAGGAGGGCTACGTGCTCTCCATGCAGCTGCTGTCTGGAATAAATAGGAGGAATTGGATCTCCTGAGCTTATGAAGAGAAAAGCCTGTGCAGGCATCCAGACCATTTATAGAAACTTGGGCATCTACAATTAGACTTTACAAGGGATTCAGGTGAAAGGATGCATCATGGATCAGGAGCAGAGCCGTGTGAAAGTGGAGGAACTGCACCAGGCATACCACAAGTCCAGGGAGGCCACAGTCCATCTGGTGCCATGCCACAGACCTATAACTTTTACAACAAGCTACATAGAATATTTGGCAGAGACCCCATCAGCACCTCTCAGGCGATCCCAGATACCTCATTAGAGCCTGAAACAAAGATCCCTATTGCGAACACTAAGGAGAAGGAGGAGGAGGGATACCCAGTGGAGTGGAGGACATCCAGCTATGCCATAAGCCAGGATATATTTGGAGACTTCACTGCAATTTAGCCTGTCCAATCAGCTAAGCACAGATGAGCCAAATCCAGAGGTTGGAACCTCAGATAAAGGTGTGCATGAATTTTCCCTTAAAATTTATCAATGTGAAGATGATGCTCAGCCCAGTTCCTCATTAGCAGGACACAGGTATCTACTTTTCATTGCTTTACTGATAAGAGAGGTGGATTTAGCTGCCTTTCATTGCCCTGGAAGGTTAGGTAGGGAAAGGGAGCCTGCAGAGCCAGTATTTTATACATGGAAGTTCCATGTAACCTCCCAAGAGATCTCAATTAAACTTTCATGGAGAAATTCTGCAGGCCTTTCCTGAAGGTTTCTAAAGAGGGCAGGATGCTTTCCCATGACATTCTGCAATTAATTTGGCAGGCCCCATTGCAATAAACAAACTAGCAGCATACAGATCCGGGCAGCTTTGGGACACCAGGAGCACCAGTATTCTTTACACCAGGGGTTCTCAAACTTTGTGATACCGCGACCCCCCCTCTAAGTTGCTGGTGACCCCCCTCTAAGTTGCTTGTGACCCCCCGAGGGGGTTGGGACCCACAGTTTGAAAAACACAGCTCTACACATTTGCAATGCTCAGAAGTGAAATACCAGCTAAAATTACCACAGCTTGTGGAAAATTGTGCCAGTGCTCAGTGCCCTGTACTCGTACCCATGGAATAGAGGCTGAAATGTTAATGTTTCCTACAACTGAACGGTTCCCTCATTGTTTCTCGCTACCTGGTGTAACTGACTCACCATGCTGGCAGTGTGAGACCAGTGCTGTGCCGAGGTGCTCCAAAGCTGAAATGTTAAAGGTATGTCTTATTTAAAACTCCTATAGGAAAATGAGATTACTGGAATTTAACTTTCACTTTCTGTTCTCACTCAAAATATGGTACATCTATCTGCTTTATTGGCAGTTGTAGATTTCCCACTGACCTATAGCAATCAAATGTTGTAATTTCCACACAGCAATCACCATTCACTTCTAAATTATCAATGCAGCTCTCATTTGTTGTCCATGTGTTGGAGGTCATGAGCTATGGCCTTTCACATCTGAAAGTTCTGCAGTCACTGCAGATTGTCCCAAATCTGTATTACGGTGTCGGTGCTTGGTTTACAGGCCCAGAAGCAGCACTCCAGCATCTGCAGCTGATCCATAAATGCTATCACCAATCATGAATTCTTTTTTGCTATGTCCGTGAGCAATCGGCCCTCAAAGAAATTGTCACGTCCCCTGTTGTTGCAGCACTTCCTGCAATGCCACAAATTCTGGAGGCATATTCGTCCTGCATTTGCCAAACTCATAATAATAGTGCAAAACTATACAGGCTCAGTATTTCAGTCGGAGATGGTAGGCAGCTACAAGTGATATGCAGGTTTGTGGAATTTTTAAAAGGTGTGCAAGTTATGGGTTGGAAAATGTTGCATGACAGGAACTTGATCTTTTGTTCCCCCGCTGCACCCCTTTGCTAATTGTCTGTGCTCCATAATTCATCGCAAAAATTCCCCTAAAAGGTATTACACCAGTGAATGGCACATGCTACACTGGGATACCAATCCATGGTGCACCACACTTTGTGGCCACATAAACACTTCTGGTGAGTACATGTAGCACCAGCATAAGCGTGTGCACACACACAAGTGATATGCTAATTGCACTGGCTGTACACTGACATAATGTATGTGAACCAAAATCTGGACATGGTCCTTGTATTGCTTTGGAAACATGTTAATGAATTAATTAAAAAAATATAATAGTGCATCAAGATTTTTTTTATAATAAAATACAGGTTTTAACATGGCAAATGCTTCATGCATCTTCTCTCTTTGGATGTGTCTACACAGCACCCTAATCTCGAAATAATTATAAGAACAAATTGTGTCTCTTATTTCAAAACTATTTCAAAATAGCTTATTTTGAAATTTGGTGCATCTACACAGCACCAAATTTCAAAACGGTGTGCTATTTTGAGCCATCACTTATCCCTCGTGCAACAAGTTTTACCGGAATGGCGAAATAGCATGCCCATTATTTCTAAAAATATTTCAAAATAACGGGTGGCTTGTGTAGATGCGGAGTAGCTATTTCGGGATACGGGTATCCTGAAATAGCCGTGCAATGTAGACGTACCCTTAGAAACTATCGTGATGCAGATATAAGGGGTTTGCTTTGTAAAATCCTGATCTTTCAAATGTACATGATTTAATTACTCTCTTTTTAGGGATTAAAACAAATATAAAACTTGTTCAAATGAAAACTTATATAAATACTTTTGTTCTTAGCCTTAATCTTTCTGAACAGAATAAATAGTAAATTGCAGAATGTTAAAAGTTTCTGATGAAAACCTGATTTCATTTATACCTGTTCTAAGCACAGATGGTAACAGGATGATGCCTTTGTATTCAGGTTCATTCTTTTTTATTTTTGGCTGATGGAAGCATTTGCAAAGCTGATATTCGATGCAGAGCTCTATTTTGTTTTCATTTTAGGTCTGAAAAATAAAATATGGCCAATCCCATAAAGAAACTCCATAGTCAAACTCTTGGTTATTTTATCCAGGTTAGTGCAGAACTGCGTAGCTGTACCAAATATTTTACTGCCTACTTTTCTTTATTAAATCTACCTGGATTTTGTGTTTTGCAGAATAATAAACAGTAAAACTTATTTTAGTGAGCTCCTTAGACAGTAAAATCTACTTAATTAGTTTTACAGTAATACATTTATATGGTATATATAAATTTACAATATATACAAGATGTTTATTGTATATCTGCAGTGTCCTCTACATGTCATTATTTTTAAAAGATCTCAATTGTTTAGATTTAGGATTAAAGTGTCTTTTCCTCAGAATGTTTTGCAACCCTTTAGAAGTTTAGTTTTACTTTACTAAATGCTATAATGTGGCTTCCTGTTTTATTTGCACCCTTATTCTGACCAGATTGCAAATTCTCTGTTAATTGGGTCTTGAATTGGCTAGAGTACCATTGTAAATTTGCTCCATGCTTTCTGCACACTGAATTTATTATGGACTTCATTCACATCTGCTCAATTGTTCAGTCTGCTAAACCCAGTGTTCCCAAACAGACACAAAGTCAGATAGAGATGGGGAGAGGAAATACAGGGCATTTGAGTAAATTCATGTTATATATATATATATATATATGAAGGTTGATTTACCATGACTAGCTTTCAGTTAAATGTCCTTTGTTTATCATAAGAATAAGGAGACACTCATCTAAATAACATAATATAGGCAGCCTTATTTTGTTTGGCAAGAAATCATTGGATTAAACAAAATACAGTCCGGTGACTTTGGTTTTGCTTTTTTTTTTTTTTTTTTTTTTTTTTTAAGTATTGATAAAAACACAGTCATGTAACATGTCATTTTAAAATGGAGACACAGGATGCAAGAGATGCAACATTCAGAGCATGAAGAATTATCAGCTTGCAACAAAGTCCGAGGGATGCTCTTGCATTTCAAATGCTTCATTGCTTCATTGAGTAGTGAACACAGCAACTCACTCGGAGGCAGATGTGCTTGCACATATTACACATGCAAGCAATTATTCCAAAGTATGCAGAGAAAAACAGGAGAAACTGTAAAGTATTCTGGAGGAAAAAAAATATTAGAATTTGAAAATTAGACACCACAGGTAGGCGATGATAAGTCTAAGGAACTTTGAAAATAGATGTGGAGTATGCTAATAAAAGGGTCACAAACAAGGTATTGGAGGTCAGCCTTGGTGATTTGGACAAGCAGAGAGCTTGTGAGCTGAAGGATTTGGAAGGGATATAAATCTTCCTGTTTGGGATATAAACCAACCTTTAATTAATGAGGTCTAGTGGATAAATTATTCCCTGTGGGTAATTTATTCAATAACTGCCTATTGGAAGCCATCTTGAATCATACTCTGAGCCAGCTGGTGCCAGCTACTGTTGAAAACAGGATACAGGACTAGATGGACTGCTAGTCTGAGCTGATATGGAATTTTATAAGTTAATAAATTCATATTCACTTCAGAAAATGGCAGGATCAGGGGTTCTTAGAAACTAAAAAAATGCATAAAATAAAACAAAGGTCCCCGAGACTGGGTCCTGTTGCGGGGGGTGGGAGGGGCAGGGACCATCATTTAATTCTATTTGTGCAGAGTCTAGTACAATAGGCTTTTGGTGTGTGACTGGGGCGCAGAGGCGCTACTGCAGCACCAATAATGTGTAATAGTAAAACAAAAGGAGCTGACATAAGGAGAATTTTATTTGGTGCCATATTTCTTACCCATACAATGCACTGTATTCGCAATGTTATCCATCTGTTCTTCAGGGTGTGCATATGGAATGCTTCAGTGAACATCAGATATGGGAAAAAAATAAGGGAAATTAGTATACGCCTATAATGCTATTTGAGAGTGTAAGATGTGCTCTAATGATAAAGCTAAGATAATTATGGCTGTAAGCGTTTTAACTTTGTAATGATTTTGTATCTCTATGTTAGGGGAAAGGCCTGCCATGAAAAGAGAATTGAAAAGGAAAGCAAAAGCTGGGGGAAATGTTTTGAGTGGTTTAGAGCAGGGCTTGTCTCTTGGTGCTTCAGTGTCAAAGTATTATACAGTGATTATAGGGGTCTCACCTCTTGCGTCTTTGGCTCCTTATGTAACAACAGCCATATGAAAGCATCTCACAGGCATGGGAAGGTTCCACATAACCATGCTTACTAACTGTAGATAGACAAGCAAGGTCTGACTACCATGCTGTTTCGTACAACAGTTCTGACTGGTTTCTAAAACACAAAACCCAGTGAACACACAGTGTTCTGTGATTAAAAGGGTATTACCTGATTACCATATATTACACCGCCCCTTTTAATAGAAACTTTTTTTTGCAAAGACTCACAGACTCCAAGGCCAGAAGTCATCTAGTCTGGACTGTATAGCCCAAGTCATAGAATGTCCCTGAAAAAATTCCCACAGCAGATAATTTAGAAAAACATCCAATCTTGATTTAAAAATTGTCAGTGTTGAAGAATTCACCGTGATCCTTAGTAAATTGTTCCAGTGGTTACTTACCTCCATATAAAAAATGTATCCCTTATTTCCAGTCAGAATTTGTCCAAGCTTTAATTTCTGCCATTGGATCATGTCATAACTTTGTCTACTCGGTCGAAGAGTCCATTATTAATTATTTGCTCTCCAGACAGCTACTTAATGACTGTAATTATGCCACCCCAACCTTTCATGTGATAAAATAATAGACTGAACTCCTTGCGTCTATCACTATAAGGTATGTTTTCTAATCCTTTAATCATTCCTGTGTCTCTTCTCTGAACCAACTCCAGTTTATCAACATGGTTTTTTGGAATGTTGACCCTTCCTAGAACGGGACACAGTATCCCAACTGTGGTCTCATCAGAGCCAAATAGGGAGGTGAGATAAGCTTTCTGCCCCTTATGCATGTACCTTCTCATAACCTGAGGAAATAAAGCAGAGCTATTGATCTGTGCACAAGGCACATTTGTCTATGAACTCTTCAGAATGCCTTGCACCATCGTCACCTGATCCTTGCACACCTGAACAGGATCAGGCACAGGTTTTGATCAGAGAAAGCCTCAAAAGCTTTAAGCTAATAGAACTCAGAGATTTGTAACAGACAAACTTATTCATTTGTGTATTGGTGGGCAGAATTTATCAGGTGAATTTTGAAAACTTCTGAACCTCGTGATTTTTCAAAAGCATAGAAGAAGAGTAGAATGCTTTTACTCTCCATGCACTATCTTGCCACAGCCATCCACAATCTATCTAGTGTGAGTTTCTTTTTAACCAAAAATATTCAGGATAAACTTAAAAAACAACAAATTGTCTGGTAGCACTTTAAAGACTAACAAAACATGTAGATGGTATCATGAGCTTTCGTGGGCACATGAGCTTTCATGAGCCCATCTACATGTTTTGTTAGTCTTTAAAGTGCTACCAGATTATTTGTTGTTTTTTAAGTTTATCCTGTACAGACTAACTCGGCTACCCCTGATGCCAAAAATATACAAACATGCATTAAACGGAGAAAGAAAAGAAATTTAGCCTTGATTCCCTTTTCACTTTAACTCCTATTACACTGACATAATTCCATTGATTTCAGTTATTCTTGATGTATATCACCGTAAGTGACAGGAGAATCATGGCCACTGAGTTTAATTTGGTTGCCTTCCTCTGGATCATTGACCTGTGATAATCCATATGAACCAGGTGGACATATGTCACAAAATCTATTTCCTCATCCACAAGCAGTGATTCTTCAAGTGGTAGTCTAATGGATAATCCACTTTGGGTGCTCATGAGCTCTGGAAAGTTTCAGCAGTGTGAGTTGGTCCGTGCCTGCCTCTTGTGCCTTCTGCTGTTCTGAACTGAGGGCAAAAGGAGAAGGGGAGATAAACCACTTCCCCGGTTCCTATGTGTGGCCTGAGATGGAATCCCTGTTTTGCTAGTGTTCCCCTTTGAATTGACCCTTTTCTATAACTAATTTCTATAATTATCTTGAAGGGCACATCTACTCTGTAGGGTAAAAGTCGAATTAAGATACGTAACTTCAGCTATGTCAATTGCATAGGTGAAGTCAAAATAGCTTAATTAGGCTTTTGGCGCTATCTACCCAGCAGGAAGTCGAAGGAAGAACCCTCTTCCTTTGACTTCCCTTACTCCTCATGAAATGAGCATTATAGGAGTCAGAGTAAGATGCCCTCCATCTCGAAATTATTTTGAAATAATGGCTTGCTATGTAGACATGCACTATGTTATTTCAAAATAGCATCAGTTTTTCCGAAATAAAGCCACAGTGTAGCCGTGACCTTAGAGTGTTACGTTTTGGAAGTTACTACATAGTTTGGTGGACTCCTCGTCTATTTCTCCTGCACATACCATTTGTGGTTTTTATTATGGTTAATAGCTTTAGTTTCAAATGCTGCATGGCCTGCCTTTAGGTCTTCCTAGTGGGTGACCCTCACTCTACTCACATTTATATTTAGGGCCCCACCAATTTCACAGCCATGAAAAATGTGTCACTGATCACAACATAAGCCCTTCCCTATGAAATCTGATGTCTTCTTGTTCCTAGAAGCACTCCATCAAAGTGGGATTCCTACCTCTGATTGAGAAAGGGAAGGACAGGACCTCTCTCTCCCCTGCAAGCTGCTCTGGCTGAGGATCCACTTTCACATGCCTCTCTGCCTATGGTAGGATGCTAAGACTGGACAGAAACCTGAGATTCCTGCAACTGGATTAGACTTGTGGAGTTGAATGCTATCTTTCCAGTGCTGCTGGGAGGGCCCCATCAAAGGGGGCTTCCTACCTCCGACTGGGCAGGGGAAGGAAAAAGACCTGTCC
Source organism: Rafetus swinhoei (assembly GCA_019425775.1). Lineage (NCBI taxonomy): Eukaryota > Metazoa > Chordata > Testudines > Trionychidae > Rafetus > Rafetus swinhoei. The sequence continues at coordinate 90,193,584 of CM033424.1, read as the reverse complement.
TTTCCCTGCAAACTGCTCTGGGAAGGGGGACCAGACCAACATTCTGCAACTACAGGAAGCTCTGTGATTGCTGACTTCAGAGTTCAGCTCTGAAGGCAGTACAGAAGTGAGGGTGACAATCATTTGACACCTCCCCCCCCCAACAGGTTTATGACTCCCCCATCTCCTTTTTTTCAGGCCCTCTCGGGTTACAACACTGTGAAATTTCAGATTTAAACAGCTGAAAACATGAAATGTAACAATTTTCAAATCATATGGCCGTGAAATTGGCCGTAATGGACTGTGAATTTAGTAGTGCCCTATTTATATTGACTTGGAGGATCCTACATTCTCACCAGTGTAATATTTGTCATTCTTTTCCTCCCCAAACCTGGCAATCCCATGAATACCAGCTTTAAAAGCACTTACTGGAGAAGGCAAACCAGTCTGGATCGTTTAACTCCTTCTCTCTCCTTCTCTGTACCTTGGCTGGAGGCATCTAGAAAGGCCTTGCCAGATCAGTTGCTTCCCAGTTCTGGATAATCAGAGAGCAGATCAAAGGATTTAAATGAGCAACAAGAGGAGTGGTAAGGAAAAACTTTCCCATTAAAAACTGGGAGAAATCCTACCCGAGAGCTGTGAGGAGAGGACTGCCTTCCCTATACCTTCCAAATCCATTGAGACTCCACACCCTGGTATATGTGTGTCAGAAGCTTGTGAGAACCCAGGGTCCAATCAAACAATACCCAGGTTCAAGAGCACCCAGAAATACCCAGTTACAGAAGGGTAGGCCCAACCCCAGTACCACCGAAAGCTAAAGGAGTGATCACTGGCTGCACCAATGGTATAACCCTGAAGTAGGAAAAATTCATCCCTGGACTAAGTTGACTAAACTAGCAATGAATGTAGCCTATGTCTATCCTACCCCTCCCCAAAAGTAGATGCCTCAATGTGCATACCTGAAGGAGAAGTGAATTGTGCAAACATTGTATATTGTGCATGTTAACTTCAGATTTTATTCCTTGGATTATTTTGCTGTGATGGGATTTGTCTGATTTACCCCTACTACCTTAAATGTTCTCATTTAGGGGCCATTCAAATACAAGGTGGAATCTTAAGGCCTCAGAAGGAATAATGTATTAAGAATTCATCTTTGTAAGATGTGCTCTTTTATATGGCACTAAACCCACAACTGTCATGTAAATATATGCTTCAGGAAAATTTGAAGCCAAAAATGCTATCGGTTGAAGGGCTTATAGGTCTCAAGTAGCGCATATAAAGGTCAATTAGTATAGGAAGGAGGATTAATTAAGAAGATACGAAGCATAAGAAACTTAGCAATTGAGCTGGAGAAACGTATGTTAATTGTCTTGTCCTTACCCCAGCTCAAATACAAGCTTATTCATAATGCAGAACAGGTTGACTGATGTCAGAATGTCTCAGTAAAACGTCTCTGCCTTCTAAAAGAGTATATAATTCTGTTTCCCTGGTGTATTTCTTCATTTATAGGCTGCCTGGATTGAAAAGGCAGCTGTTTTATTTTGGGAATTGACTGCAAGGGTGATTGCTTTCAGGTGAAACACTTAATAAATTAAAATTTAGGGAACAAGATAACTCTGCTTAGGGAGAAGTGCTTTAATGAGTAAATGCAAAAGGAAAAAATTCAGTCTGGTGGCTCATGCTACAGTTCTGTGTATAACTGGATTATGACAGTGTGGGAGGTGAGAGGGTCTAGTATTGATTAGCTCTCTCTAAGGAGAGTAAACAGAACTCAAAACAAGAGCCCAAAACATTTTGCTATGCAGTCTAGAGTGGTCACCGTCAGAAGCTTTACAACAGCCTTAGATAACTAAACAAGGTTATCCTTGAATCTGCAGTGTTCTCTAGGGAATTGTGCAAATACAGAGGTAACATTATTAAATTGTCCAAGGCCAGATTGACAAGTTTTTCTGGATGATCATGCAGAAGTAGTAGTCAGTAGGTGCTCCGATTAACCCTTTCTTACAACAAAAACTCAGGGGGTCATGCAGTGCAATGGAAAGGTAGCAAAGCAAAACTGGCAGTAGGGAAAACCTTTTGACAAAAAGCAAAATTAACCACTAGAACTCATTGCCCTGATAGATTGGGCTTCTTTTTTAGATGTGTGGCTCGCGGATAAACCCTGTGGATGTCCAGTGTGAATGTGGACTCTCAGCACTTTTGAAAATGAAGTCACAAATCAATATTAATATATACATATAAGCAATATTCATTAACTAGAATAAACATTTATAAGGGATGTAAAGCACCATTTCAGGACACACAAGAACCCCTGATGGCATGGGCTTTGGAAAAAAACCCGCTTGGGCATGTCATTGCCTTTGTGATTTATTATAAAGGGTTTGTATCTTCCTCTAGCAACTGGGATAGGTAATTGATGGAGAAAAGATGCCAGAATAAATGAACGATAGATCCGATTCAGCATGGAATAATCAGATGTTCTTATATAGTCATCTACTTACAAATGGAATACACAATAGCATCTTAGCATTAAGGAAGATCTTTCTATGAGAGCCTAGAAAAATTGTATGATGCTGTGTAATATAAAAATAATGACAACACCAGTGGACTGCACTTCAGTCAGACTCTTGTTGCAAACATGTCACCAAAAGACACAGTGAAAAAATATTGCCTACTTTAGCAATGGGGCAGAGAGAAGGGAGTCCTTCTGTAATCAGATACCAGAAAATGTCGGGCAGAAATCTGCAATGACCTCATCTACTAGCAACAGTTTATTTTGGGGACATTGCAGTATTTTTAAAAGATTCTTAGACTGAAAAGGGGAACAAAATATCCACATGTTTATATAGGGTCTTGCCCAATGGGTCTTTGATCCTGGGCCCCTGAGCATTACTATAGTAAAAATATTTCATGAGGATGGATAACAGAATCAAACTTGTAAAACAGTGTAATTTTACATCACTAAATTATCTTAAACCATACTGAAGCCACTGAAGTAGAAGGTATGGGAACCAAGCTTAGAATATACAGAGAGTTTAGTCCAAGGTTGACTATGTAGATTTACAAAGGAATTTCACAAAACTGGGTGACTGGCAGAGTTGTTGACTCGAGTCCCACGACTTGAACTCGAGTCCGACTTAAGTCGCCTAGGTGACTCGACTTGAGACTCGACTCAGGTTCATTGTTTGTGACTTGAGACTCGACTTGAGACTTCCTAATTTTGTTAAATCAACTTGGTGAAAAAATTGTCCGAAAATGCCGATATTGATGGCTTGTACAAAAGTGGCTTGACATTGTTTAAATTAAGACTTGAGACTCGACTTGGGACTTGACTCGAAGATGACTTTAGGGACTCGAGACTTGACTTGAGACTTGAACTGTAGTGACTTGAGACTCGACTTGGACTTGACAATGACGACTTGAAGACAACACTGGTGACTGGACAGCCAAAAGGCAAATGAAATTCTGTGCTGATAAGTACAAAGTAATGGAAAACATAATCCCAACTGTACAGATAATATGATGGTTCTAAATTAGTACTTATTACGGACTATTAGTGCGGATACAAAATTTGTGTTGACAACCTCATCTATATCCACAAAAAATGAGCCACAGATAGCTGCATTGACAACTACAGATGTGAATACCTGCAGATATAAAGGTTATATCTGCAAATTTTGCAAAGTACTAAATACAAATTTGTTTCCGCATCCATACCCACAAAAATGAGCTGTGGATCACCACATCCACATTCATGGATGTGGATAATTGTGGACAAAAAGTGGATATCCATGGATTTGTAGGGCTCTATAAATTTTTATTTTATAAAAATGTTATCTCGTATTTTAATTTTATATCTATATATATATTTATATTGTGTTTAAAAAAATTGTAAGCCACCTCAAATATTTTAAATAGAGAGGCAGGGTAAAATATTTTAAATAAATAAATAAATACATAAATTAGCTGTTACCACTCAATAAAGAGATCTTGGAGTCATTGTGTATAGCTCTCTGAAAATACCTGCTCCATGTTCAGTGGCAGTCAAAAAAGCTCATAGGATATTAGGAACCATTAGAAAAGGGCTAGATAATAAGACAGGAAATATCATAATGCCACTATGTAAAATCTATGTTATAGTCAGTGAAGATGCTACTATGACAGCAGAATTATTTCTTCCATCAGCATACTCGATCCATCTCTACGAGAGGTGGTAACTATGTCAACAAGAAGAGCTCTCTCATGGACACAGCACTGTCTGCACAGGGGTGGGGGTGAAGGGGCTAGTTCAGTATGACTGCCTCACTCAGGAACGTAGATTTCTCACACATTTGAGCAACATAGTTATACTGATGCAAATTTATGGTGCAGGCCTGACCTAAGAGGTGATTTAATTAAGGTCTATATAAAATCATGAATGGTGTGATGAAAGCAAATAAGGAAGTGTTATTTATCCTGACACATAACACAAAAACTAGGGGGCACACAATTAAATTAATAAGCAGTAGTCTTAAAATAAACATGAGGAAGTATTTCTTCGCACAACACACAGTCAACCTGTGGAATGCAGTGCCGGGGGATGTTGTGAGGACCAAAAGTGCAACCAGCTTCAAAAAAGAGAATTAGAGAAGTCCATGGAAGTTAGGTCTATGGAAGTTAGGTCTATTTACCAATATGGTTAAGACACAACCCCGTGCTCTGGGTACTCTAAACCTCTGACTGCCTGAAGCCAAGATGGGATGACAAGGGCTGGATCACTTGATAAAGTACCCTGTTGAGTTTCCAAAGCCAAGAGATCTTTTTTTAGATGAGGCAATCACATCTGCACACAGTGTTAAAGATGTGGGCTTTTCATGGACTTATATAGAGGCAAAAAGGTATTTTCTGTCTTTCTCTCTATTCTTTTCTTAATGATTCCCAAATGTTATTGGAAGAAGGTTGATCCATGCGGAGGAGCACACCATCAAGCCTCCAAAAAAACTGTGTATTAGCATTGAATCCCACCTGTAAGAACTATTGCATTTTGTCTGGGCCTGCATCTAATTGTATTAATAATCACATTAAAGAAATACTACAAAATAGTTACCAGTAAATTTTGTGTGGACTGAGTAAGATATATTTAATAATTTTTTCTAACTTTATTACTTTGCTGTGCTACCTTTTCCTTTCCCACCTCAGTCCCCAAGGAAACTGTGTAGTCTTCGAATTTCCTTATGGCAATATATATGTCCCAATGATAATAAACTGAAGACAGTTTATTGAATATATTTATTCCACAAACACAGTAACATTTGTACTAAGCCCAGAACCTTCTGGTTTTGGTTCTAAATGGAAAAGATCTTACTTCCACCTTATATTTCTTTCTTACTGCTTCACCAACTTTATCTACAACCTTAAAAATGATCCAGTACTTGGTGCTATAAATTACTTTCCTTAAAAAAATATAATAACAAAAATTCAATTATTATAGCTGAATAAATACTGCAAACAATTTTCATTGGATACTCATTCAATTTTTAAAATAAATGTGCTTAGTTGTTGGGGTTTTTTGGGGGGGGGTTGTTTTTTTTTTTAGGGTTTTTTTGTTTTTGTTTTTTGGGGTTTTTTTTGGTTTCCTCAAATACTCTTGTGAATACATTTACTGCGAGGAATGTTCATGGAAACAGCTCATTTTAAGCAAATACTACAGAATGAATTTTGCATTTGTAAATGTGAATGTTCACACTGGACACCTAATTTTAAGCTTTATGTTCAGCTAGTTATGACATAGGAGATTACTGGTTGAACTGTGTCCAATCAAAAACCACCCAACACAGCTTGACTGTCAGATAATAAATACCTTTCCCAAACTAGTTGTATTCTGTCTATTGACAACCTATTATTTATATCTATAATGTCAAAAAAATAAATTGCAATATACTCATGGACAATTCTTCAATATATAAAGGTGATATTAATATAGGATATATTTGTTATGAATTAATTCTCCATCGAATAATTGTAACCTAAAAATGTCCATTCCTCACTCTAGGCTAACCCAAAATGTGCCATTAATTTTAAATGAAGGCCTTTCCTAGGATGAATGGATACAGCATATTCTTGTAAAAGTGGAGATTTATTTTAATACCATTGACATCAGCCCCTTTTTGAAGTTCATGGGTTCCTTTCACTGACATGACATCCAAAATTATAAATGTATGCAAATTCAGTTATGATTATATTTCCAGGTGACAAACTGGATTCTGTCTGAACATATCACCAGTTTTATCCATTCTGTTTATAAAAGTTCGCACAACCATTCTAAATCAACATCTAATTCTTTTGAAAACCTCCTAAAACAGGAATGTATAACCCAAACACCAAGATTTGCATTTGGATAATACTCCTGAAGAAGATGATGCATACTGTTTTTTAAAACAGTGATTCTTGAGCTTTTGTATTGGTGACCTTTTTCACACAGCAAACTTATGTAAAATACTTTGAGACATGACGTGTTCTGTCAAAATGCTAAATATTACTGTTACTGTAGAGCATACCTACATTATCAATTAAAATCATGTTTTAAATATGTAATGCTATTATGAATGCTGGAGATGTAGCAGAGCTTCAGGATAAAAGCTGACAGCTCATGACCCCCCACATAATAACACTGCAACCCCTGAACTGTTAGAACCCCCCAATTTGCGAACACCCATTAGCTCTGTCTTGTCCATTGACTTCTCTTACATTTCCGTGTCAAAAACATTTTGAATACCAGTGAAATGTGCTGGAGTTTTCTTTGTGCACCAGGGCCATCAATCCTTTACTCATACAATTTAATCTCGAAAAAAGGGATGTAAATTAGACACTTCAAAATTGCAAATGATGCCGGGATTTAAATTTCCCATGCTTCATTTGCATAATGGCGGCCGCAGTTTTTTTTGACACAGGGCTTTTCGATAGAAAAACGGCAGTTTAAATGTGGATCTTTCGAAAATAAAACCCTTTTTCGAAAGATCCTGTAAACCTCATTTTTTGAGTACAGGATCTTTCAAAAAAAGGTTTTATTTTCGAAAGATTCCCGTCTAAACTGCCATTTTTCTATCAAAAAGCCCTGTGTAAAAAAAACCCGCGGCTGCCATAATGCAAATGAAGTGTGGGAAATTTAAATCCCGGTTTCATTTGCAATTTCGAAGTGTCTAATTTACATCCCATTTTCGAGAAAAGGGATGTAGTCTAGACACACCCTCTTTGTCTTTCATCTTATTTTTACCACAGGTTACTCTGAAGGCAGAATGTTTTTGCAAACTTTTTTAGGAAAATCCTGCTAAAAATGATTTGATATCCTCCTAACTATTGCTCCAAAAGTTGTTTTAATTATGGCTTAACTAAAGCCTGCTTGTTGTTAGGAAGCATCAGCTCTTTTAGGCTTGGTCTCGCCACACAAAGAGAGATGCAATTAAACCTTCCCTCCTTGCACACTGAGCTGTAAAGTCTGGAATCTTTAATTATATGCTTGTGTTCTCTCTCTTGCTTTTATTTACTTCTATTTGGACTTTTTTTTTAAATTTCTATATTCACTTATTGTGCTACTGTATAGACTTTATTACCTTATATTTGATTTAAAATGTTTTACTTTCATTTCACATTATATATACTTACTGGATGTTAATTCTCCTTGTGGTTGTAATTTGTTGGCATTGAATTATAAATTGAAATTAAAAGGCTGAACATACAAACCAAGGCTTTTGATAAACAAATTAAGCTGAGGCCCTCTTCAAGAACATATGTTTTCCAATTCTGTTTAAGGGAGGGAGCAAACCTAATGTATCCTATTAAGAGAACATTTTCCTTTCAGATCGGCTACGTCTAGACTGCAAGCCTCTTTCGAAAGAGGCTTTTTCGATCTTTCGGAAAAGCCTCTTTCAAAAAAGAGCGTCTAGGCTACAACCAGTACTTTCGAAAAAGTAAGCCGCTTTTTTGAAAGAGAGCACCAAGGGAGCCTTTTCTCTTTCGAAAAAGCACAGTTTGCATTACATAGCGCCTTTTTTCGAAAGAGCACTTTCGAAAAAAGGCGTTATTCCTCGTAAAACGAGGTTTTCCGCGGTCAAAAAAACTGCTGCGTTCTTTTGATTTACTTTCGAAAGAATGCAGCAGCAGTCTAGACGCAGGGGAAGTTTTTTCGAAAAAAGGCCTTTTTTAAAAAAAAAAACCAACCCTGTAGTCTAAACACACCCATCTATATAACTAACCTTGACTCTGAGGCTACATCTAGACTACAGGCTTTTGTCAACAGAAGTTTTGTCAACAGATACTGTCAACAAAGCTTCTGTTGACAAAGAGCGTCTAGACTACATCCAGTTCTGTCGACAAAGCATGCCGCTTTGTCGACATGACAGTGTAGACGCAAAGGACAGTGTAGATGCAATAACACCTTCTGTTGACAGAACTCTATCGACAAAAGGCGCTATTCCTCGTAGAACGGGGCTTACAGCTGTTGACAAAACTGCTGAGTTCTGTCGACATTATGTCGATAGAACTCAGAGGCAGTGTAGACGCAGGTATAGTTTTGTCGACAAAAGTCCATAATGTGGCATATCATGCCCTGATTATGGCTTAGCAGAATCAATTATTGACACATTCTCTGATCTTGTGGGCATGAAGCAAAAATTTTCTATGGAAAGCACTCGGTCTTTCTCTTCCCTGAGTTGAGTTTTGTCACAGGAAAGTGACTCAGCTAAAGACTTTTCAGATGAAATAACAACCCCACATTTTCACTCTAGTCTCCCAACAGAGGTGTCACAGAAGAGCAAAGCATATCTAAAGGTCATTTTACAGATTCTATCTCACTGACCAAGTATTTGGGTGGTTGTCATGGGTCATCATAGGAGTTTTACAATTCAAAATGTAGGTCTGGCCCACAGTAATAGTAATATTTAGCATTTTGACAGCATAAGTCATCTCCAAGTATTTTACACAGGTGAACAAACATTATTACATTTCCAAGATGGAGAAACTGGGAGAAAGGATAAATGACTTACTCAAGGTCATGTCAAAGCCAGGACTGAGTCTACATCTCCTAACAGCTGGTCTGATGCCCCTCACTGCTGGACTATCGTCCATTTTATGAGCTACAACATGTAGCGTATTAGGGAATTGTGTAGCTCACTATTATTTTTCTCCATTTCTTGAATCATGTGGTCATGTTAACTAGAAGTGTACTGCTAGAGAAACTGACAAACGTTAAAGATTTAATAGAGTTAATGAAAAGCTAAAAAAAATCAAATTTTAATACCAGCAGTGAAAAGCTGCTTTACATGCCAGCGGCAAAATTTAAATTTGCACCTGAATTCAATGTGCTAAAGATGCAGTTAGATGTGCTACTGCCTGTTATTGGTCCTGCCTGATATTTGTAGTTTCCGTGACTGAATTGCTTGAGAAATTAGTCATAAAATTTTTGAAATCAATAATATTATGCGATCATTTCATGTACAATCATAGAGAATTCTCTCTATGATTGTATCGTTTCATCCCTCTATCCAAAAGAAACATCAACATAAAATCTTTCTTTCTTATTTTTTGTAGTCCGGGGAGATAGTTCATTAATAAAATTGTGCCTTGTATGTGAAAAGTTGAGGAGGAAGTTCAATAGCCAGAACATAACTATGCTGCAAAACCAAAAACATTCCATCAGTATGAGGTGGTATTTGTGAAACGGTAAGCTTACATGCTGAGATGGGCATGAAATGGTGCATCTGACATATTTGAATTATGGGCTAGGCATGATGAAACTTTTTTTTTTTTTTTTTGCCTTTTGCTAACTGATGGGTTGTTTATCTTTTCATTTGACGAATACAAACATGGTACCTGGATTTAGTTGGGGTTGGTACTGTTTTGAGCAGAGGACCAGATGACCTCCTGAGTCTCTTCCAACCCTACTCTATGATTCTATGGTACCTCTTCAAAAATACCTGCGATATCAGAAATTAATGATTTTTTAAAAAAAATTCTTCTGCAGAGCTATTGGTGAATTAAGTCTCCATATCCCTCTAGGCTTGATCTGTGGTTCCCCCACCAAGTAATTAAGTCCACAATTTTCAAATGTATCTGCACAAAGTTAGCTATCTGAATATGTTGCCTGAGTTTCAAAAATGCTGAGAACCTGCAGTTTGTTACATTAACTTCCGTGGGAGCGCTGGGCACACTATGCCTTTTAAAATAAGTCACTTTTGTGTGCATGACTAACTCTGGATTTAGATTCCTCACTATAGGTCCTGAATTTCAAATCCATAGACTGATGTTTTTGTTCAATGATAAGCGAAGTGTGAGGCAATTCATAGGTTAGCCACAATATTTTATGCAGTGTTCAATTAGTAAACATTTAACAAGTGAGAGTTTCCTCTATTCCTTCCCCCTCCTCTTCCATATAACTGGACTGAATAATAGTATGCATACTTTTTTTTTCACCCTGACACGTCCCCAGTCACTTCACAAACACAGCAGCCAGGTGGACAGTTAGGGTCACTGCATACCAGTGGTGATGAGAGTGAGGAATTTTGACCAAAGGCTATGGCAGAAACCTTGATTTTAATGAAGTGTCTCCTGGAATCCATAATCATCTCACAGAGACAGCAGAACTTCCTTTATTTAAAATTCTTACCTTGGCAGACATAACTACTTTCTTGGTCTTCCTTTTTCCCACTGGAGAATGAAGGTCGTAAATAATTAAGCCAGCCCCTCCAATGATACTGAAATGATACGGAAACTAACTAGCGTATTTTAACAATTGAGATACCACCGTCTAGTATACTTTAGATAGAGCTATATATGAACAAGTAAATACATAATAATATTCTTCTGCTATAGCTAAACAGTATAATTATTGCAGTGTCAGTTGTCCACTAGTCACATGGAGAGATTTGGTAAGAAGTAAGAAGCGAGTAGTATCTCCATACAAAGATATTTTAAAAGCCTATATACAGTTCTAAAGGTAAACTATTTTCAAATCTGCATTAGTAGTCAAAATTCACAAAGTATTCATGAGCTAATTGTTTTGGACTAACAAAAGTGGACACAAGCCATAACATTCTTAAAATAATGTGTCTTGAAATACACTATTTGGATATTGAAGCTCACTCACATAAAACGTTTACATTTATGTATGGAGTGCAGAGCATCAGCAATGCAGAGACACAAAACTACATCTATGTTGCAAGTTGTATTGTTTATATAATACAACCTGATTTATGAAGTGCCTTATCATGAAAGCCTATAAATACACTTTGTACTCTCAAAGGAATTATGTCAGCTCATTTAAAAGCCATATTGAAAAAAGTCTTTAATCATATTTTTAAAACATTTAGCAATGTAATGGAATAAATGATTTGTGTTACAAAAAGACCGTAAGGCTAGCATACATTTACAATGTGTATTCATAACTCTTAATTTGATTAGATTCAGTAGGCCAAATGTCGTATCACAGTATTTGCTTGAGAGTTCTTGTTGGAATGTTATGATTTTGTCTCTTTCCCTTGCATTGATTTTACATAGAGCTTAGTGCTAGAGAAAGTTGCCAGATTGACAGCCCTGAGCAGATTAAAGTCTGTTTAATTATTACAGAATAGGTATCGATTTTTCAGCAACAGAAATAGCATCCCCATGCTGCCTCTGTCCTAGTTCAGAACAACTATCCTGTAAGACTCAGTAAGTAATTCTGTTTTTGTGGTCCATTCAATCCCATGCTCAATAACCAGGCAAGGCAATGGCCTGAGATGGGAGAGACCCTTGTTTAAGTCCCTGTCTGATTCAGAAGAGTTTTCATCCTCAATCACTCTGAATCAAGCATAACAGGGACTTAAATCTGGATCTCTTATGTCCCCGGCCAGTGTCCTTTCCATTAGCCTATAGAATATGAGACTCTAAGTCATGGGTGGGCAATAAAAAAATGGTGGCCCACCAGAGTTAGTGTGTGGCCGCCGCTATATTTACCAGTGCCTCTGCAGGTATCAGGAGATCACAGCTCTCATTGGCCTCAGATTGCTGTTCATGGCCAATGGAAGCAGCACAGACCAGACCACCACTTCCCTCTGTGGCCAATAACAGCTGCGATTGCCTGACACCTGCAGAGGCACAGGTAAATACATAGGTGGGGGCCCACCAGAATTTGCCCACTCCTGCTCTAAGTGAACAGAGGGTCTTGGAACCAGAAAATTTTCCTGAACCAGAAACTTACATTTCAGTGAAAAAAGACACCCATCCATTTTAAAATGTTTTTAAAATTTAAAAAGTTTTGTTTTCATTCCAATGCAAACCAAAACCAAGTTTAAAGCCATTTTGACACCCATCCATTTTAAAATGTTTTTAAAATTTAAAAAGTTTTGTTTTCATTCCAATGCAAACCAAAACCAAGTTTAAAACCTTAAAAGTTGCCATGAATCAGAATGATAATCGTCCAGCTAGCTCTGAGAGCGTGAACAGGGCATCAAACTCAGTGTTGGTTTTTATTATGTAAATTCCTGTCCGTTGAGAATGGGACTGACAGCCCATGAGGGAAATACTGGTTCCAAAGGAGTCAATCATTAAGCACCCATTGACTTCAATGGAGCCACATTTTCATGTCTTGACTTTTCATACCAATTACCTTTTGCACTTAACCCCCCCTAACATTTTACTATTAAAAGCCCATCTAAAACTTACCATACCATCATGTTCCCGCTCTTTGCCTTCCTCCATACTTACCCATTACTTAATATACAAGTAACACCTTTCATTGTAAAACCATTAATATCAATAAACGTACTCACCTTTTCAAAATAATTAAGTGGATTTTTCTTTACTGAGACTTCTGAGATACCTAGGATTTTGATGTTCTTCTCTAGCCATCTTTTCAGTGGTTCCTGTCCTAAAAAAATTATGATTATGAAGAACCATTAGTCAGATTTCTCTGTCCAAAATCCACTGTGCTAGAAAGATCTGAACTTATTTTCTCCCCTAATCCTCAATGCTTTGCCTATACTCTGAGCTCTAATGAGACTGAATTTGAAGGAGGACTACGGACTGAGTACCCGACCATTTATCCTCTTTCATTTAGCCTGCCCTTTGGTCACACGTCTCTGATCCTGAGGCCACTGTACCCTGGCCCAGTCTCCAGACACTTGTATTAGCAGCTGATTGTGATTTATGACACCCCAGACACCTCATACTTCAGCTCTAAGGTTGGTGTAGTATCATCCATGCCAGCTCTGTGTCAGCAAATATAGCATTAACCTATGGTGAACCTTCTCTGGGCAGCAAGGTGGCTCTGGGGTCACTTTGCAGGAAGGGAACAAAGCTGCCCTAGTGCAGAGGAGAAAGAGCGGATCTATCTCTGCTCAACAAGACTGGAATGGTGCAACTCTGCATGTGCCCTCTTTCTTCTCTCTTAACCCTACAACTATGACTCATTCCTTTAGCAGTTTGTTGTTTTCTCTGTATCAAACACTTATCTCATGTACCCATCACATTAAAACCTAGACACTGTAATAACATCTATCTATATATAAGTGACTACTTCCTATATATGAAGAAAAAATGTAGCCCATAGCTCACAGAGTAGTAATTCTCCTAAGATAGCAGCACTCTTGTGGTCATGTCAGAGCTGTGAGCCATATTTTAGAGTTTTCTTTTTAAGATTAATTTCTTCCATTGTTTCATATTCTTCTTGGTTTATTTTATGCTTTGGGATGGTTTGCTTTTTGTTTTTGGTTTTGTTTTTTTTTGGCGGGAGGGGGTTACCTGCCATGTCTCCTTCCTATCTAACACTTTTTTTTTGCTTTTCTGTTTCGTATCATGTTTCTGCACATTTTGCAGCTCTTGTGCTTGTTGTCATTCTCTGCAGAATTGCTGATGCCTGACTTTTCCCTTAATTTGAGATGAATAGAGGAAAATGAATTTATGTTCGATGTCGAGCATATGTACACAATAAACACACGGCTTTTAAAGGATGTCATGGAAGCATCTGCTGTGTTATATTTTTATGACTGGTATGAAACTGAAATAATTGGTATTTACTTTTTTATTTTCAACTTCGGATGTCATTTCTGCCCACCGCTTCTATACCCATTTTTTTTAAATGCAACTCTCCATTAAAGCTAAATCTATAGACCAAAAAAGTCAATTTAAATGTATTTTTGAACTTCTGGAATTAAAATATTCCCAGAGTAAAAATAATCTTAACTACTGTAAAGTTTTATGCCTTCACTTGCATTCTGCACTCATTACTGGCTGCAGTTTAAAATTCATGCTCATTATGGCTTTTATTATAGTGTACATGAAAGTGAAAGGCATTTGTGTCTGATTGCTTAAACTAAACCAACATACCTCATAAAAAAAAGCAGTGAAAATTCAGTAAAGGGGTTTTGGAACCCTGGGAAGCAAGAGGGATCATAAGATAATTAAAATGCATTGTAGGTAACTCTGAGTCAGCAAGGCAGTTAAAATAGTCAGTAACTGTCACTTGATTACTCTTGAAAGTTGGTAAAAATCAGAAATAGTGATTGCCCGCTGCAGGTATAAGGTATCCTTCCTGCTTTAGAAACATAATCACAGATTTGCAGGAGGTGTAATCAACAACTACCTATAAACTCAGTGATAGCTAGAAAAATGCCTTAATGAAATATTCATGCAGGTAAATGCCATGGGCATAAAACACTATAACCTATTCCTTTTTTGTTAATAAATACTTTATTAAGCTATCCTCTTACAACCTATATTGATATACAAGTAATGAAGGTTTATTTGCCTGCTTCTTGCTAGTCAGTGCAGGTGGACTCTGAGAAACTGTCAACAAACAGGGAATGCAGTGTTGTTGAATCTACATTGGTCCCAGGACATTAGAGACACAAGTTGGGTACAGGAATATCTTTTATGGTGAGAGAGACAAGCTTTAGAGCTTACAAGTAACTCTTCTTCAGTTCCGGGGAAAGTACAGAATGTCACAGCTATATACAAGGTGGAACAGATTGTTTAGCATAAGTAATTAACACATATTTCAAGGGACCATTCAAGGTGAAGTGGCCCATTAACACTTCTCCAGTCATAGGGAGAAAGATGGGGAGGCAGGGGTGAGTGGGTTACAGATTGCTATTTTGGGCCTGTTAGGAATTAACACGTAAATGGGTGCTTTCAGAACTGCTTGGCATTCGGTAGCATATGTTGTGAACTAATAAAAATGAATTATTTTCCAAGTAATAACATTTTATTCAGTAGCAAAACCAGTGCAACATTTAAAAGCAAATACATTAAAAACATAATAAAGTAATGGCACAGAACTTAACAAGGGGAAAGAATATGAATGCCCATTTTAGCTACACATACTTCAATTGTGGCTTTCACAGGTCAGTATCTGTGAAGCTCTGATTGTCCTTAATATCCCCCAGGGTGAGTGGCAGGGGTAGGGAGGAAGACTCTCTGATGCCACACATGGAATATTGAAGGGGGATGGAGAGAGAGATGCTATAAATAATGGAGTTCTCCGTGAATTTCAAAGGGAGGCAAGTCCAAGATAACAAAGAGAAGTCCTGTGGCACCTTATAGACTAACAGATTTATTGGAGCATAAGCTTTCGTAGGCAAAGACCACTTCGTCAGATGCATGGGTCTTTGCCCACAAAAGCTTATGCTCCAATAAATCTGTTAGTCTGTAAGGTGCCACAGGACTTCTCATTGTTTTTGCAGATTCAGACTAACACAGCTATCCGTCTGATACAAGTCCAAGAGAGTGAATTTCTAGGTCCACAAAAGACTGCAGCATCTGTTTCCTGCCCAAGAAGTCCTATTATGTCCTTTCCTTTTCCTGCTGGTACTCCTATGCATCTCTCTTGTCCCCTTTTCCTTCTCCATCCTCCAGCCCCTTTGCTCATGGTCTGATGCAGCGGTAGCTCACAAGATCTCATTGAATATGTTGTCCCATATCTTCTTCTTTCTCTTCTCTATCTGGCTCAGGCCTTCTGCAGGTGTGGAGGGAAAACCTTCAAAGTCTGCAACAGTAGCAGCTGCAGATAAAACACACCATTGTTGGTATAGTCAAACAAAATAGTAAGCAAAAGCTAAGGTTCAGAACTCCTTTCCCTTGCTCCTCTAAAGTTTTAAATAAGACATTCTTATTGACAGTTCTGCTCTGGAGTGCTTGTGCCTGGGGTGTCACTCTGAGGGTATGTCTACACTGCAGAGTTTTTCTGGAAAGATGGCTGTTTTTCTGGAAAAAAAATACTAATGTCCACACTGCTATTTCATTCTTTCAACAGAAAGTTGAAAAAATGGAGGGGTTTTTCCGACAGCGGTAAACCTCATTCTACAAGGAAGAAGGCTTTTTCTGAAAAAGCAGAGAGTGTTTTTTCAAAAGAAGAGGCCTCCAGGAAAAAGCACAGGTGCCCTGGTGGCCACTCCGTCCACAGTAATCACAATTTAAATGCAAGATAGCATCCAATAAATGTGGACCCTATCTTTCGAAAAAGCAGATCGCTTTTTTGTTGCGCTTTTGCAGTGTGGACGCTTTCTTTTGAAAGAAGTTTTTCCGGAAGATCTCTTCCGGAAAAGCTTCCGAAAGAAGCTTGCAGTCTAGACGTAGCCTCAGTGTCAGTCATGGTGATAGTGGCCTGCCAGAAGTGAGGGAAATGGGCAATTATGCTGGTTACAGCCTCTGGAAGGAAAGCAAAGTAGACAATGGCCAGTTTAGGCAGTCTAGCTTGCTAGGAAACTCAGTGTAGGCAGGAAATTGTGAAGCTTGGAAAAACACATATCAGGAGGGACAGAGATCTGGGTCTCCATCCAAGAAAGGATGCATGCAAGGGATATCAAAGGGAAAATACAGGCCCAGTTCCCCTGAACTATGACAGTCGGGACTATCCCCATATCTAAATAGCAAGTAGAATAATGTGGCTTCGATCTCATTAAAGGCCTCTAGGTTCTATACCACCACCAACAACAACAACAATAATAATAATAATAATTAATAAATATATTTGTTAATTAATTTTACTAGCCTATGTTGTTGTAGGCTATCATATAGTACTTCAAAATGTAGGGTATGAAAACAGGTGTAAAATATAGACACTTAGTCTCTGTTTAGGACACAGATTCCTTGGAACTCTGGACCCTTGAATATTTTAAAATTACTATGAAGGACTCAGTCTACACATTTATACTCTAAATACTGAATATTGTTGGTTTACCTGGAGGAAAACCATTTTATTTAAAAGTTTGAAACTGAAAACTTTGTCTATACATAGGCTTGAAAGGATTTGATTTTTTTTATCTGTAAATGTCAGTAAATGTTAATTTTACCATACATTCACAAATCCATAAAATATTGCCATTGATGATAACTGAAAAGCACAAACAGGCAAAGCATGAGAATGCTGCTTGAAAACTTATTAGAGTTTGATTTAAACCTATTTACCTTGTACATTCTGATATGAGATGTTCTCAATGGCTACGTCTACACTGCAGGCTTCTTGTGTCAAAGGTCTTGCGCAAGAGTGCGTCCACACTGGTCAAAGCGCATCGCAAAAGCCACGTGCTTTTGCGCAAGAGAGCGTCCACACTGGCGGGACACTCTTGCGCAAAAACTTCCCCCCGGAACTACTTTGGAGAGGGCAAAAGGGTACCAAGACTTTCCAGGGGTGAGGTCTGGAGCTCCTTTGAGACGCATGATTAAAGGGATCTTCCTGGACAGCCGTTTCTCTCCTGCTGAGTGCTTTGGGACCTCTTGTAGGACTGAAAGTTATAGCAGTGCTAGTTGTAGTTGCCCTCTGCCTCATTGGACACTACAGCTTTGTGCCCTAGTGCCTTTTGTGAATTTTGCCTTGTGCCTGCTGTGCCATGGAGCCAGGGATGGCCCTGTGCTTGCTTTGACCCCACATAGCCATTTTGGAGTGCCTGCAGCTGCTGCTCCTTGCTGCTTCGCTACTGCTGCATGAGCTCGACGCCGAGCTCACTCTGGACTCCCTCTTCCCGGATGCGGTGGCGTCCCTGTGGCATCCCCACCCAACCGTGGAGAGGTGTTACTGGAGACTGGACACCAGTTCCGACTGGTGGGACCGACTGGTCCTGGAGCAATGGGACGACCAGCAGTGGCTTCAGAATTTCAGGATGCGGAAGCAAACATTCCTGGAGCTGTGTGCCCGGCTCACCCCTGTGCTCCTGGGATGTAATACCCAGCTGTGGCCTGCCATCCCCGTGAACAAGAGGGTCGCCATCGCCCTATGGAACCTGGCCACCCTGGACAGCTACCACTCATGGCACACCAGTTCGGGGTGAGCAGGTCCACAGTCAGTGCTGTGTTCATACAGTTAAGTCCTGGGAGGCTGCACTTCCTGCCCGGGGGAAGGGAAGACTCAAGGCTGGGGGGAGGGAGTGGGGGAAGACCCGTCACCCAGTTGCTTGTGCCATCCCTCCCTCACACAGGCCTGCTGGTATGGGGCAGCCCTCTGGGGCGAAGGGGCCCTGGTGTGTTTGCGGGCAGAGGGCATCACAGGGGGGCGGGCACCCCCTAAGGCCTCATGCACCTGCCCTGCTTCATTCTGTGTGTTCCCTGTGTTTGTGTGTGCCCTTCTGTAGGTTGTCCACACCATCAACGACATTCTGCTCCAGAGGGTCATCTGCCTGAGGGATGTGGACACAACCGTGGCTGGCTTCTCTGCCCTGGGGTTCCCCAACTGTGGGAGAGCCGTGGATGGGACCCACATCCCCATCCATGCCCTGGAGCATTGAGTGGCCCATTTCATAAACCGCAAGGGGTACTTCTCCATGGTGCTCCAGGCCCTCATGGACCACCGTGGCTGCTACACAGGCATCTATGTGGGGTGGTCTGGTAGGGCATATGTTGCCCTCATCCTGAGAAACTCCAGCCTGTATCGCAGGATGGAGGCAGGCACTTTCTTCCCCAGTGGGAATTTACAGTTTGGGATGTCCACATGCCTCTCTGCATTGTGGGGGACGTGGCCTACCCCCTCATGCCCTGGCTGATGTGGCCATACACCGGACGCATAGACCCCATCCGGGAACGTTTCAACCAGCACCTGAACTGGGCCTGCAACCAGGTTGAGTGCACCTTTGGACAGCTGAAGGCGTGATTCCGTTGTCTGCTCACCCGTCTCGAGATGGGTGAGCAGAACATTGCTGAGGTTGTGGCAGCACGTTGTGTTGAAGGGGGAGGCCTTCCTTCCGGCGTGGATGGCAGGTGAGGGCTGGGCGTTCGAGCAGCCCCACACAGCCGCCATCCGCCAGGCGCACAACGATGGGGTGCGCATCCAGGAGGCCCTGAAGGACATGTTCTCCCAGGCCCCACAGTAGGGTCGCTTTTGTCTCCCATCTACATCTCCCTCCCAACCCCAACCCTTCCCTCCTCCCCTCCCCTCATCTCCCAATAAACAAAACCAGTTTTTTGTTGAAACAAGATGTAACTTTATTTTTATTTACAATAGGGAAGAATGGTGGGCAGTGGGAGGGGCTCTGAACTGGGAGGGAGAGGTGGAAGGGGCTCTCAACTGGGAGGGGGAGCTATTGCTGGGAGCAGCAGCTCCTACCCGTGCCTCCGTGGGTGCGGAGGCCTCAGCATCCTTCAGACCGGGTTGGGGCAGGCAGCACAGGTGTGGGCATGGCAACGGCAGCAGAAAGGGCAGCAGGAGGGGCAGGTGGAGTGGCGGCTGGAGTGGGCATGGGCACAGCAGGGAGGGCAGGAGGCTGCGGTAAGGCCATTCCATAGTGCACGGCATGGCCGATGTGCGACATCAGGGTGGTGATTGCATTGCACATCCAGTCGCACCTGTGGAGGAACTGCCCCTACCCCTGCTGCCGCCACTCCAGTTCAGCCTGGATATTCTGGTGACCACCGCCTCTATCCTCTTGACAGCCTCTATCCTCGTGCCACCAGAGGAGCTGGTCCCGCTGACTGGCCCGCCGGACTGGTGCCTGGGTGATTGGTGGTGCTGTCGCTGCAGGGCTGGAGGATCCCTCGTTCCTGGGTGGTCCTACTGCAGAGAACACAGAAAATAATGAGGCGGTCAGGCAGCCCTGCCCACCTGTCCCTGAGCCCTCTGCCATGAGCCCCACACAACACCACACAACTGTGGCTTGGGCCCAATCAGTCCCCTGTGTGTATGTTCACATAAAGGACTAGCTCAACATTCCTGGAGTGAAGTGATCCTCCATGGATTGTAACCCTTGGGAGACATCACTATGAATGAAGACCCCTTATCTGTGTCCTGGCCACTTGGCATGTGGTGTGTCAACCTGTGGAACTCCTTGCCACAGGAGGCTATGAAGGCTAGGACTATAAACAGAGTTAAAAAAAGAACTAGATAAATTCATGGAGGTTAGGTCTATTAGCTATTAGCCAGGGGGTAAGGAACAGTGTCCCTGGCCTGTTTGTCAAAGGCCGGAGATGGATGGCAGGAGACAAATCGCTTGATCATTGTCTTCGGTCCACCCCCTCTGGGGCACCTGGTATTGGCCCCTGTCACTAGGCACGATACTGGGCTAGATGGACCTCTGATCTGACCCAGTATGGCCATTCTTATGTTCTTATGTGTGTCTGTGTTGCACTGTGCACACTCCCTCCCCAAGGTAGAGCACTTGGCTTCAACTCTTGTCACTGTCTGTGAGCAACACACCATTGATGCTGTAGTCATGTTTGCATACACATCCCCACATTGCATGGGAGCAAGTGTGGCAGACGAGGTCTGGGTTCTCGGACTACTGTCAATTGATGTCCTCGGAGACAGAGCCAGGGTGACTGGGGAGTGTACCATCCCTGCAGCAAAACCCAAGTGGCCAGAGGCCCGGGCTGGCTGCTTCCCCACTCCCCCTCCCCCTCCCCCTAGCCCTCAGACAAGTAGCCCAGGGAACTGTGTGGCTGCAGTGGGGGGCTTCCTTCGGGGGAAGCCTAGGGGCCGGGAGCAGCCGAGGGGCTCCATGGGGGCCGTGCTCACAGGGCTGGCTCACTGTGGTTTTCCAGGAGCAGCTGCTGTGTCACACGGCCAGGCATGGCTGCATGCTGTCTGTGTGCGGCACCCTTCAGGAGGTGTGGGGTCTGGTCTGAGCTCCTGGGGTCTTGGCTGCTTCCAGCCGGCTTTCTCTCTCCCTCCCAGGCAGGACATGTGTGAGCAGCAGGGTCCCAGGAGTGCCCTGGAGCTGCCTGCCGCATCCACATGCCACACAGTTAGGCTGCACAAGGTTGCACGTGCTGTGTACTGCTGCACGGCGTGCAGCTCGAACTGCCTGAGTGACGCTCCCTCTCCCTCCCCTCTGGACACCCGGCTCCCCCACCCATGCAAGTGAGAAGCACAACACTCACCGGAGGATCATTGCCGGCCTCAGATGAGGCCCGGGAGATGTCCTGGCTGCTGAGCATTGGCTCCAGGTGTAGGGTGACAGTGCTGCTGTGGTCGTCTCCCTCATTCTCACACCCGGACCTGGTGGTCAGGTCACCCTCCTCCTCCAGGACAGGTGGCCTGATCACCGGGGGGTGCAGACTGGTGTCCACTGCCGGTGAGGGTCCTGGGACTGCCATCTCACCGAGGATGGCGTGGAGGCGGTGGTAGTGGGGGCAGGTGTCAGTTCCTGCCCACTCACCCTCAGTGGCCCAGACATAGCCCAGGTGCAGTTCCTTGACCTTGGCCCGGACCTGTTCAATGGTCCGGGCTGGATGTCCCTGGTTCGAGAGCGCCTGGGCCATGTGGCTGAAAACGTCCATGTTGCAGCAATGGGCATGGGGGTCGTGGAGGGCTTCCTCCTCGGCCCACAGGTCCAAAAGGGCCTCGACCTCAGCCCTGGATCAGCAAGGGGCACGTCGCTTGGTGCCCCTCCGGGCCTGCTGGGAGCCCTGGGGTGGCTGCTGGGAGGAGGGTGCAGGCTCACGGGGTGCCTGTGGAGCAGACATCCTGGGGCTCCTGGATGCAGCAAGGCTGAGACACATGGTGGAGCTGCTGGCTGAGCTGCTGCTGCCGTGCGGCGTTTGCAGGCTGTGTGTGGCTTTAAGGGGGGGTCCGGCAACCAAGAAGTAAGGAGCTGTGAGTGCAGGTACGGAGCATCCAAGCAGCCACTTGCGTTTTTTCCTGGGAGGCCAGTTCTTGCGCAAAAACTCTTGGCTGCCTGTCCACACGGCCCTCTTGCGCAAGAACACGTGCGCAAAAAGGCTTCTTCCTCATACAGAGCGTCAGAACTCTCGCGCAAGAAGCCCTCTGTTCCGACGCTGTACTGTAAATGTACTTGTGCAAGAATGCACGTGCAGTGTAGACGCTCGGCAAGTTTTTGCTCAAGAACGGCCGTTCTTGTGCAAGAAGCCTGCAGTGTAGACACAGTCAATTTGTGTTTTAAAAGGTATGAAGCTTTATCTTTTTGAACCTTAATGCTTTTGATCCTTCCTCCCCTTGTTGCCTGACACTTCCTCCCCATAACTTCCTACAATAATGAAAATTTTAATTTGATGAAAATTAACTGCTTAAAACACAAACTTTGTGCAACTGGAAAAATGTAAATCAATTAAATTCAAAATAAATGTTTAAAAATAAATATTGATATTATCTGCCAAACTGAGAAAAAAATCTTTCCAGTATTTTCAGTATGAACTTCAGTGCCTTTCTTGCTGTAAGCATATGAATCTGTTTATCTTTAAGTCTTGAAATTAACATATCCTTTATAATTGTCACATCCGTACTTAGATTCTTTTTGAATTCCTTTTGAGAGTTCCACACTATGAAATTTAAAGTGGATTAACAAAGGCAATCTGAGAAATGCTTATGGAGTCAAGGAAACTACTAGATGAAATTGCCAATGTTGGTAGCAAGTGTCAGTCTAAATATGGCTCATGACTTATAATTAACACACCTAGAATTCTACTGCAACTCCATTAGGTCTCACAGCTTGACTGCCTTTATCTAAGCAGTAACACACAACAGGGCTCACGCGTGTTAATCAAGGCACACCTAGGCCTCTCAGTTCTGCATAAGATTTCGTTTAGTAGCATATTGGTCAGATAGGTGAGAAAGATTTATTCTTTACAGATACAGTATATATGCTGGGAGATAACTGTGTTCATTAAAAGACACATCAATCTTGGTTGCCATCCAAATCATTTGAAAACATACAGCCAAATTTTTTAGTTGGAATTTTAAGCAGGTGAAGACCCCATTATTTACCCCATCAATATCACTATTTTGAGTTTAACTGCAACCCTTCAGTCAAGAGACTAATCTAGAGTTCAGACAATGTGGACTGGAGCAGTTTTGATGGATATTGTTTTAAGTTGTGTGTGTGTGTATGTGTAAGTTGTCTTAAGTTGTGTGTGTGTGTAAGTTGTCTCAACTACCACCAGGATCAACACTGCTGCGATCGAGCCATTGGGGGTTTAATTTAGTGGATCACTACATTGACTGCTGATCACTCTCCCATGAACTGCGATACTCCACTGGAGTGAAATGAGTATGAGGCATCAACGTTAGAATTTCTCCCATTAACTCAGCATGATGGGAAGCCCACAGTAAGTAGATCAAAGTTACATATAATTCAAATTGTGTACACTTTTCCCCAGAGCGTAGACTTTCCCATAGAGGCAGAGAGAGATAAAAAAAGGCAGAAGGGAAGCTATAAATTGAATAGCAGCTAGTAGCAAAACCCTCAGAAAAGTGCCACAGGTAGTGTGCCACACACTGCAGTCTGGCACAATGCCTTTTGGGATATTTTTACAATGTTTTGTGGGATAATAATGACCCACCTAGGGATCTTAGGGGTCCAGTTCCTAGTATGCAACTTTCTCCATCCCATTACACTATCCAGACCCCATAATTTTTGTGCTGTGTTTTAAAACACTAAATACTCACAGAGCATGTTTCCATTTCTTCCGTTTCTGACAGAAACATAGAACATGTGCAGAGCCGGCTCTAGGTTTTTTGCCGCCCCAAGAAAAAAAAATTGTTGGTCCCCCCCTCCTTGGCCCGCTACCGCAGGACAGGCACTGAGGAGGAAAGCGCCCCTTTCACCTTGTGGCTCTTTTGACTCCCACCATGCCCTCCGGCCAAACCTAGCCTACGTCCTGTCTCCCCTCCATACACATCCCCATCCACACACATCCCGACCCCCCCACCACCACCACTCACCAAACCCAGTTTCCACCTTCTCTCCCCTCCCAGGCAAACCCGACCCCTCAGTGACCGGACCCAGTCCGCCCCTTCTCTCCCCACCTAATCCACTCTGCGCCTCTCTCTTCCCTCCCAGCCAAACCTGGTCCCCCCAACTGGACCCATTCCGCTCCCCTCTCCCACCTCCCTACACTGATCGAACTCCGTCTCCTTTCCATCTCCCCGCCAAATGCTCGTGTCCTTCCCCCACCCCCCACAGCACGTGCGGAAACGTCAGAGCGCCCTGGGGGAGAGGTGAAAGTGGAGCGGGTCCCCCTGGGGATTCGAGCGGAGACAGCCGGGAAACGTAACAGGCAAGGCCAGGGGTTGGCAGCGCAGCTCTCTCCCTCTGCACGATGCCTGGAAAGGACTGGGATCCCGCACCAGGGCTGGCTCCAGTCAGGCCCCCATCAGCTGTGCTGCAAGCTTCCCCTGGCTGACAGGCAGGTCTCCCCTCCCTCCATGCCCAGTACTGAGGCGCTGATGCTTCTTCCCAGAAGGAAGGAGGTGGCCTGCAGGGGGAGCAAGAGCGCGCGCTCCCCCTGCAGGCCACCGGCTCCGCCGACCCACCCATTGCCTTGGGTGGCCACAGGCAGGCCCATGTCGGGCGGTAAAGCTGGCCGGAATGCCACCCCTGGAAATGTGCCACCCCAAGCACGTGCTTGGTTTGCTGGTGCCTACAGCCGGTCCTGAACATGTGTGACTCTGCATTATTGTCATGAACTTTGCAAATGCAGGATGTACAAATGCAGGTATTTCCAGATGCTAAGGAAGTACTACAACAACCAGGCTGTGTCTAGACTACACCTCTCTATCAACAGAGAGATGTAGATTAGGCACGTCGAAATTGCTAATGAAGAAGGGATTTAAATATCCCGCTCTTCATTAGCATAAACATCGCCGCTGCTTTTTTCCGAAACTGAGCTTTTTAAAAAAAAACCCAACCCTGCAGTCTAGATGCGGATCTGTCGAAAATAAACCCTTTTTCGACAGATCCTGTAAATCTGTAGACTGCCATTTTTTTCGAAAAAGCTCCATTTTGAAAAAAAAGCGGCAGCCATGTTTATGCTAATGAAGTGTGGAATATTTGCATCCCTCTGTTGACAGAGGGATGCAGTCTAGACGTAGCCCCAGGCACATGAGGATATCTTTAAAGTTAGTTTGCTAACGGACATAGCAAAAAAAATTAACTTTGTTGGTGGCATTCACGGAGCAGCTGTATGTGGTGGAGCACCACTTCTTGTTCCCAGAAGCAAATTCAGTACTGCCTGGTGGGATCCCATCATAATGGCTGCAGAACATTCAGATGCAAAGGATCACATTTCTGGATCAGTGTGCTGAACTCAACCCAGCTCTCCAGTACAGGGCCAATGAGAGATGCATTTATAGTGGTGAAGCAAGTGCCAATTTCACTCTGGAGGCTTGCAATGCTAGATTGTTTCAAGTCAGTAGGAAATTATTTTGGAGCTTGCAAAATCACCGTGGGGGCTGATGTGGGGTGTAGTAGGACCATTAATCATCTTTGGCTATTCCGGGCTGTGACTCCTAGCAATGTGCAGGATATAGTGGATGTATTTGCAGCAATAGAGATCCCAAATTGGTGGGGGTAGGGAGGGAAATGGACAGTTTGCATATCTCTATTGTGACACCAGCCTCCCTCACCAGAGAGTGCATCAACAGGAAAGGGTTACTTCTGTACTTAGGTAAATGTTAGTGGGAAACTACATGGATATTAATGCGGGCTGATGAGGAAAGATGCATAACACATGTATGTCTCAGAACAAAGGACTCTAAGCTGAAAGCAAGGACATTCTCTCCTGACTGGTAGATTACCACCGGCATGTTGAAATGCCAATAGTGATTCCAGGATGGACTAAATGGACCTTTGACCCAGTACACCAGTTCTTATGTTTTTATGGGAGACCTAGCCTCCGTCTTGCTCCCCAGCTCATGAAGCAATATGATGGCCACCTTGACGCACCAGGAAAAGATTCAACTAGTAGCTCAACAGGTGCAGGATGGCAGGTGAGTGCCCTTTCGGTAGATTGGAGGGACACCGGAGATATTTACTTACCGAGAAAAACATCCCAATGGTTATAGCTGTGGTGTGTCCTGCATAATGTTTGTGAGCCAAAAGGGGAAAAGGTGCCACTCTTCTGTAGGACAAAGGAGAGGTTATTTACTGACTTTGAATAGTTCAGTCACAAAGATGAAGAATAAGAGAATAGCCTATTGTGAAGCTATGCAGTTGATGGAGGCTTTGGAAGAGTATTTTAACAGTCAGCCACAATACTGTTCTCTGCTGATTTCATGGAATTGTGTCTGTCTTGGGTAATTAACCTTATGTACTAGAGAGTCATTGTTGCTG
Source organism: Rafetus swinhoei (assembly GCA_019425775.1). Classification (NCBI taxonomy): domain Eukaryota; kingdom Metazoa; phylum Chordata; order Testudines; family Trionychidae; genus Rafetus; species Rafetus swinhoei. The sequence goes on along the minus strand of CM033424.1, from coordinate 90,167,104 downwards.
TCCATTCTGTTGGACTTGGAGTTTTGGGCACTGCTGTGAGTTGTGTGGTGCTTGCTGTTCATTTATAAGTGTGGCAGGGTGTTTTCCTGAAGGTCTGAATTCAGTTCTGCTTAGTGTGCATTTATAAATACTGTTTGCTTGCTTGCATGGCCCTGTGCATTCTGCAATCTTTATTATGAACTAATAAATATTTTCCAAAAACAGAATTATGATTTTGCACTGTTTTCCCCCACTCAGTCAAGAGCAAACACATATAATGTGGTACCCAAATTTAACATAATTTTAAAGGGTGAAAAATAAAAGTAAAAAGTAAATATTTAAGTAAATTTATGAAAACAAATGCATTTCCATGTGGCTACAAATACGCCCATTGTGCTTCTCACAGGCTAGTGAGAAGAAGCTCTTTTCCCTTGCTGTTGATGAAGCTTGTGATGCCACATGTTGTGGGTGTAAGGTAAAAGCAACTAGGGAATTCTCTAAAGGCTTCAAAGGGTGGAGTGTCTGGGATTTTTTAATGTGAGTCTGCAGCGCCATTATAACCTGGTGTATTTCCTACTACTTGTCCTACTGGGACATCAAGGCCTTTTTCCTGTCCTTTGTCTTTCGCCACACTGTCGTTCTTGTTGGCCCTGAAAACCTATTGTTCATGCTTTGATCCAGTACTGGATTACAGGATCTCACAGAACAAGTCCTCTTTAGTCTTCTTCTTTCTCCTCCCCATCAGCATCCAGCATATTGTGGGTGTAGAGGGGACACCCCTCAAGACCACAAGGACAGAAGCTGCTGCTAAAAGCAGACAGATGCATAGCTGGATTTACAGGCACAGCAGAAATGGAAAGATAAGCTTCAAAGCTTCTGTCCCTTATTCCATTAATATTTTCAATGCAATACGCATATGGCACATCAGCTTTGGAAGACCTCTCCAGTTCCAACCCTGGTGCTTATGGCCTACCCAGTGACTGTGGAGAGGGGGTGGAGAGGGGACACTTGCTGTTGCACAATGCTATAAAATAACAGTCTTTATTCCAGGGTACACATATAGGGTAATGGCAGTGAATATTGGCACTATTCCCCACAGGCAGGGTGGTTCTGGCTGATATCTCACTCTAAAGGCTAACAGAAGTTGAGAAAGAACAACTCCTGGTGTCCGGGAGCTGCCTAGGCTCATATGATGCTAGCCTGCAAATTCATTGTGGGAATGTGTACTGTTGCACACACAATAAGGCAGCCATCCCTAGAAACCTTAGGAAGAGGATAGCAGAGTTTCTTCATGAAAAGTTTCAACAAGAAATCTCAGGGGGAATAAAAAGGGATCTCTCTCTTGGCACAAATAAAGTGTTCTGCAGGATCTCCTCAAGCTAATTCCTCTCTACAAGAGAACGAAAAGCAGATGCCTACTTTACCTCTGTTGTACCTCTATCTTTTCTCAAAAAGCAAAACAATGAAAAAGCAATACCCTTTTCTTGTTCGCTGATGGGTTTGGCACCATTTTGAAATTTAACGTTGTAAGGAAAAATGTCTGCATATTTACTATGGCATTTTCCCTTTGATCAGTGGGATCACTGACAGACACCTGCTGAATTTCAAACAGGTCCTGGCTCATTGCATGTTTGGAGTCCTCAGCCACATCTCCTCCTTCTTTCTTCTTGCATTTCACAGCAAGAGTCTTCATCTTGACATGATTTTTTTTTTTTTTTTTTGTAATAGCAGAAGGTCTGTGGGGGCAGAACCAGATCTGTTGTTGCCTTCCCAGACTTTCTGTTATCCCTGGCAAAGTTCCTTCGCTTTCACATGGCACTGCTGCTGATCCCTGTCATACCCCTTTACTTGCATCCCCTGTACAATCTGTTCATGGATGTCCAGGTTTCAAAGGCTCAACCTTAGTTGTACTTACACAAGTCTCTTCATCCCACAGAACCAGGAGATCCAATACTTCCTGTTTACTCGAGGTGGGAACACATCTATTCATGTGTGTGGAGCCCGCATGGTCATTTGGGCATGTGACAGGATACATCAGCCATTTTGAGGCCCTCTATCAGAGGCCTTATTCTTCTACCACACCTTGCCTCAGAAAAGAGGCAGTGAAGGTGGGCCCTCCAGCCCTGCCTCAATAGTAGCCTTCAGGGAAACAGCCTGAGCAGCTCTGTTCCTGGCTGGGGCCAGAGGACAAGTGCTGAGTGCTCTTTGTTAGTTACTGGAGTTCAAGGGAGAGCCAGAAGTCTGGTCCCTGTGGCACTGTCATTTAGTGAGGAAGAAGGGGATTTGAGAGCTTCACCCCTGAGGTAAAGGTGAAGAGAACAGAGTTATGTGAGAAAAGGCCCAGGGAATACCAGCAATCAACTGAAGGAAGCAGTACAGGGCTGCTATGTGTAGGGTCCTTGGGCTGGGACCTAGACCAGCATGTGGGCCTTCATCCTATCTTATCACTTGCCGTTAGTGATGTGGCCTAAGCCCTGAGAAGGTTACAAGTCTCTGTTGGGAAGCCCAAGTGAAAAAACAAGATTTAAAGGAGAAGACCATGGTGAAGGTTGACTGATGGTTCCAGCTGAACTCTATTAAATGCCTGAGAAAGGGGCTAGATTGAAAGGATCCAGAGACAGTGCTGAAGACCCTAGTAAGGACAGACCATGCGTTGAACTTTTGTTACTCTGGAAGGGATTCATTCATCAAGTTTTAGGGTGTGGCTTAGCTAGCTGACTGAACCACTGAAGATCCTCCCAGCAAGGGCAAAACCTACAAGGGGTGCCAGAACCAATGGAGATTGTTGCACCATACCCAGCCAACAGGAGGCACTCGGAAGGTGAATGTCCCCCATTCACAGCAATGTTGTATATAACAAATGTGAGCTGCTCTCACCAAAACAGGCAATCAGCAGAGGGCACTTTAAAAACATGCAAGGCTTCTTTTGGGGGCGAGGGGTGTCTTCTGGTCTCTGTGACTCCTGGGTAGTGGAGTTTAACATTGTGACCAGAGTGTCACTGTCATGGGGAATGGGGCATTGTGGGACAGCTGCTGGTGAATTGTCATGATTGACATATGTCATGCCATGTCTACACTCACACTCCATCAACCTAAGTAGGTAAGCCATGGCTCAATGCAAGATGGTGCTTACATTCACAGAGACAAATTTGAAACAAATGGGCCAACACAAGGTGATTTACTTCTACCTGAGTTTGTGTAGAACAAACCTAAACAAGTAAGATTGCATCATCAGTATTTCTTCCCAGCTGGAACAACTACAGCACCCTGAATGTTGGCTAGCCTCTGGGATCAGAAGGGGTAAGACTATATTGCAGTAATACCTAATACTTAATTATGCTCCAAGGAAAGCACTTTACAGACCTCAACTGATTGGTGTTAATTAAGTCATTCTTTCCAAGCTTCTTTCTACAGATGTGACTTGGTAGTGATAAAAATAGGAAAAATAAATCAGTTCAAAGACTTAAGGGATTTCAATAAAACATCAAATACTACAATTAGCAGTAGCAGATTAATTATTTTCCATAGGCTTTATACAGCTATAAAGCAGTAAGGACCTAGGAATGTCAAGAATGAAGACAAAGTATTTTCACTGATTTTACAACCACTCTGCTTAGTGTGTCTGCTCAGTTTTTGAAAACATCCAGTTCAGAGTGAGTCAACTCAGAGGTTTAATATTAATCCTTAGTTCAGTGTGTGCTGCATGTACTTGTCTGTGCCCAGTCCACAGAGGCTGGGAGTCTATTACAACTCTCAGCTAGAAAGCCTGACTTTTTACCTCAAGCTGCAGAAACCCATGCTTTCAGCTGAATGCCCCTGGTTCTGTCCTCAGTATCACTCAAAATGGGAGTTGTCGCATTAACCACAGCCATTAGCATAACCACTCTGAGATGTACCAGTAAACTGATATGATGTCAGGGCCTGAATCTCCTCCACCTGTCATTCTGGACACCTATACAAAATCATTCTGATTTAGTTATTTTGATTATTCTTTTCCACTTTTACACTTATTTCCCACTATTTTCATCTATCTATCTGTCTGTCTGTCTTTTAGAGAGTTTCTGTGTCTATCTGTGAATTGGCAAAAGCTAGGACCACCAAATTTGGTATGGAGCTTATCCTAACTTAAAGCAAGGTCAGGGTTTGGTTGTGCCAGGACAATGGGATGTGCCAGGAATTCGATTGTTTTCCATAACATGGGAAGGAAGGGGTCTGAGAAAAGGGACATTTGTGACAATGACCATAGAGGGCAGCAAGCATGAGGGGCAATTATAATAGAGAGAGACCACAGTGGGGTGGCTGCATCAGGAAGAGAGTGGCCACCTGGGGACAGGGCTCTACATATTGCCTCCCTCTTCCCAAACTCCTCTTCCCTAGCTGGCCCCACTGCCACAGCCTCTCCAGGAGCTCTACAGGGCTGGCTAGAGCAGCCCCAGCCCCCCACCAGGAGCTACCAGCCAGGGCCAGACTGTGCAGCTGCCCCCCACCTCCCCATCCCAGAGGAGCCACCAGCTGGAGTCAGGCAGCATGGCTCTGGGTGCCCCAGGGACCTGCTGTCACTGGTGAATGTCCCATACCTCCCTGCCCTTAGGCCCCAGGCCTGAGCTCTCCACCTCCTGCCCTGACTCCAGTGCTCCAATCCCCTGTCATCAGCCTCCCCCACATCTCCCAGCATCCTGCTCTGACTTCTGCACCTCCATTCCCTGTCCTAAGCCCCACTGCCCTGACTCCTGCACCACCACCACCCCTCTGCTGTAAGCCCCCCACAAGCTGGGTAAATCATCTAAGTATTGCATAAGCGACAAGGTGAAGTAGCAGGAGATGTCCTACTCTGATGACCAGGGCTCGCCAAGCAGCGGCGAGCCCCGCTCGCCAGCCGCGTGGAACCGCACCCTGCGCATGCGCTGACCGCACTGCGCGGCCACGCTGGGCTAAAATCTACTCGCCACGGGCGAGTAGATTGCCTTAATTGTCGAGCCCTGCTGATGACAGTCTCAAATAAATTCTTAAATATAATTGAGAAAATATTTGAAATTAAATATACATGTAAATATTTTAAAAGTAGGTGAGAGATTAGATACCTCTGCATCAATTTGGGAATGCATGAGGAACTTCTAAAATTTTTACTTTAAAAATAATTAAATATATGGATATGGTCCAGTGCTGGGCACAGAAGTCTATGGTTGCTTCATGGCTTTTCAGAGCTCTGAAACTGTGGACATTATGCTGAATTCAAGGCAGCAGAGCCTAATGAAATTTGTCATGGGGTACTAAAGGAGCTAGGTGAAGCAATCTCAGAACAGTAATCAATTATCTTGACACAGTTTGCTTTTGTCTTTGAGGGCAGTGAGGTTCCAGATGACTGGAGAATGGCAAGTATAATACCTGTCTTTTGAAAAGGAGAACAAAGAGCACCCAGGGAATTATAGGCCAGTTAGCCTAACTTTGCTACCAGGAAAGATGCTGGGATAAATTATTAAACAACTACTTATAAGGATGTAGAGGCTAATAGGGTAATAAGGCATGGCCAGAATGGATTGATCAAGAACAAATCATGCCCAACCAACCTAATTTCCTTCTTAGGTAGGATTACTAGCCTAGTGAATATATCCTGATTTTAGTAAGGCTTTTGACACAATACCATATGGCATTCTTACAGCAAACTAATCAAATGCAGTCTAGATTAATTTACTATGCAGTGGGTGCAAAACTGATTGAAAGATCATGCTCAAAGAATAGTTATCAATGGTTCACTATCAAACTAGGAGGGCTTATCTAGTGGGAGTCACAGGAATTAGTCTTGAGTCCAGTATGAACCAGTACTTTCATTAATGACTTGGTTAATGGAGTGGGGAGCATGCTTATAAAATCAGCAGATCACATCAAGCTGGAAGGGATTGCAAGCACTTTGAAGGACAGGATTAAAATGGAACAGAATCTTAATAAATTGGAGACTTGGTCTGAATTCAACAAAATGAAATTCAATAAACTGCAAAGTACTTCAATTAGGTAGGAAAAATCAAATGCACAATGACAACGTGGTGAATAATTATCAGGGGGCTATCGTGGACCACAAGTTCAATGTGTCAACAAGGTGATGCAGCTGCAAAAAAAAAAAAAGGCTAACATAATTCTGGGATGCATTAACAGGAGTGTTGTGGGTAAGCCATAGGAGGCATTTTGCTCAGCACTGTAGAGATTTCAGCTGGAGTGCTCTGTGCAATTCTAGGTGCCACACTTCAGAAAAGATTTGGATAAACTGGAGAGAGCTCAATAGAGAGCAACAAAAATGATAAAAGGGTTAGAAACCTTGACCTATAAGGTGATAAGTAACAGCCAGCATGGGTTTCTCAAAAACAAATCATGTCAAACCAACCTGATAGCTATCTTTGACAGTATAATAAGCCTTTGGATAAGGGGGAAGCAGTGGATGTGGAATATCTAGACTTTAGTAAGCTAAATATGGGTCAGCGGTATAACTCTGTTGCAAAAAAAAGCAAACAAAATTCTGGGATGTATTAGCAGGAGTGTTGTGAGCAAGACACACGAAGTATTCTTCCATTCTACTCTGTGCTGATTAAGCCACAACTGAAGTAGTGTCTCCAGTTCTGGGTACCACATTTCAGGAAGGATGTGGACAAATTGGAAAAAGTGCAGAGAAGAGCAACAAAAATTATTAAAGATCTAGAAGACATTACCTATGAGGGAAGATTGAAAGAACTGAGTTTGTTTGTCTGGAAAAAAAGATGAGTGGGAACATAACAGCTTTCAAATACCTGAAAGGTTGTTACAAGAAGGAAGGAGGTTCTCCTTAACCTCTGATGATAGGCAATGGGCTTAAACTGAAGCGAGGGAGGTTTAGGCTGGACATTAGGAAAAACATCCTAACTGTCAAGGTGATTAAGCACTGGAATAAATTGCCTAGGGAGGTTATGGATTTTTAAGAGCAGAATAGAATAATACCTTACAGGGATGATCTAGATGGTGCTTGGTCCTGCCATGAGTGCAGGGTACTGGATGTGGGGTATGTCTACACAGCAGAGATATTTTGGAATAACATCCGTTATTCCGAAATAACATTATTCACTGTCTACACAAGAATCCCATTATTTTGAAATAAATTTGAAAAAAAGGGCTTCTTACTCTGACTTCCTGTAAACCTCATTGTACAAGGATTAAGGAAGTCAGTGGAATAGTGATTTATTTCAAAATAAGTGCTATGTAGACAGCGCCAAATTTCAAAATAAGCTACTTCAAAAACTGGCATGATTAGGCTAGAGAAAGAAGATGGGGGGGGGACCACATAACAATCTTTAAATACATTAAAGGCTGTTTTAAAAGAGGATGAAGATCAATTGTTCTCCATGTCCACTGAAAGTAGGACAAGAGTTTTAATCTGCAGCAAAGGAGATTTAGGTTAGATACCAAGAATAACTTTAACTGTAAGGGCAGTTAAACTCTGGAGTAAGTTTCCAAAGGAGATTGTGGAATCATCTTACTGGAGTATTTAACAGGTTGGACAAGCACCTGTCAGGAATGGTCTTATTTGCTTGGTCTTGCCTCCATGCTGAGGGGTAGGCTTGATAACTTTCTGAGGTCCCTTCTAGACCTACATTTCTATGGTTTTATTATTACAGTTTTAAACAATAAAAGCTATTAAAATTTGTTGATGCAGGATAATCATGTGATTTTGTTACTACAGTCACATCCTTTCTCTAGGAGCATGTCTAAAAGTAGATCGTAAACTCCCCAGGCAAGATACCATATTTTTCTATCTCTTTTTTTTCTAAAATTGTCAAGCACAATTTGGAGCATCGTTTCAAGAGTAGACGGGGTTACTACTCCCATTCCTTCTGCAGCCAAAACAATGGAAAAAAAAGCATCAGGGATAGAAAGCCACATAGGATTGGATAACTCATTGGCTTGATTCTCCTGGCCTAGCAACTTTGCAATGCCATTACAGACTGGTTGTATTTTCCATCTTCTCCCTACTACCTCAGGCTGGTCTTCACCCAGGAAAACCAATAGTTCACAGTTAGGACTGGGGCCTCAGCTTTGAAACTAAGTTTCATACAAACTATATCAATAAGAAATATAAAACACACAGGCAAAATAATCTCTCTCTCTCTGTGTCTCATCCTCTCCCACTCAGCTCATGTAGATAGAGAGTTCTTGGAGGTTGGAAGAAAGGGGTTCTAGTTTAGCTAGTCACAACTCATCCCCTGTGTTGAATGTAATGAAGCAACTTGAGCATTTTCATGTCCCCTGTCAAAAGTAAAGCACAATAATGGTGACCAATAGGAATAGAAAATGCAGAATAACAAGATGAAATATAGTTGTCATTTGGTAAGGAGACAGAGGCAGCCACTTCGGTTTATTCTCCTTTAAAATGATATGTAAGGCCCTGTGAATTGTCTGTCAGTGGCCGGTATGTTTTTTCTTAGAAGAGATCAGTTTAATAAAAAATTGTATGTATGCCTACTATACACACTCTGGTTGTAAAAATTTCAAAGGTCTCTGTCATGCTCACTCTTCTTGTCATTCTTTCCTAGTTATTTTCTCTTCTAATGTCCTCAGTGACTGTAGTGAAGTAAACCCAAAGTGACAGCTTGAAACTGGTGAGAAAGCTGGTGTATGTACATGAAAACAATTTATATTTTGGTGGAACTTTTCCCGAGGTACTTTTTTGTCAGTTTTTGAAAATCTCTATTGTTTCTGCTTCAGTTCTCTTTGCTGTTCCAATGATAAGTACTTTTAAAATGTAAAATGGCATTTTAAAAGTAAAGTATTAAGATGTCACAGATTTCCTTTCATCCAAAACTTATCACACTTGGTACTATCACTTCAGCTACTAGCTTGATTAGGTACAGCTGACACAAAGATATTGACATATCAGTTGCAAATCTCTTTTCTGTGGTTTATGCTCAGCACTCAAGCTCCTTTAAGGATCACTGGATATTACTATTTCATTTTTATCCTATGTAAGATGAACTTTGGTTTTTAGTATTTTGTTTAATTCCTTTTCAATAAAGGCTCATATGGAATAGTGAATTTTCATTGTGGAAGGATTCCTATCTACTGGGTAGATATGGTTAGGTAGTGTTTTAATGTCTTCCATATAATACTATTTAGAGCTACCATAGTATTGCAACAAGAAAGACTATTGAGTCATTCAGTTCTCTTATGTGAGACAAAGTTCTATTCCCTACCCATTTAATATGGGTTCATGCAGTGAAACAGTTAGTTGAAGTTGGGGTCCTTTAAAATTTTGTAATTATATTTCTTGATGGGGAAAGAAAAGCTTACTTTACATGTGCACTTCTGATGAGAATACAGCATACATTTGGTTTAGACTAGTGTAAATATAGCCTGTGATAGTTATTCATTATTATAAACATTGTTTCTCTTTTGTGCTGTGCTTAAATGTTTGAGAATAGATTAAAAACACGTTGTGTACATTTTGTGTCGGAAATGAACTAGAAACTCATCAAGAAGGGTATATAGAGAAACTGAGGTGACCACTTAACAGCTAGTCAGAATTCCTGGTTGAAATCCTCACATTTGCATTTATAATAGAGATGGACAATAAGCCAGAGGCGGTTTCCCAGGGTTAGCCTCTGGCAGGCCACCATGCCTTTACTTGTGCATCTGTGGATATGGCCACTTGCAGCTCTCATTGACCAGGCATCCCTGTTATGGTGTCCTGCTCTGCACTGCTTCCCACAGCTCCCATTGGCTGGAAATGGCAAACTGCAGCCAATGGGAGCTTCAAGCAGCTGTACCTGTGGGTTCACAGGCAGATAAAGCACTGGCAACCCACCAGGAGCTAACCCAGGTGAATTGCATCCAGCCTGCAGGCCACTTATTGCCCAACTCATTTAGAACATAAAGAACAGCCAGTCTATGATTGCTAATTTTGGTTGGACATATTCCTGGAGGTTTCATCACATGACATAATCTTTAATTCATGATTAATCTTTAATTCCTAGATACTTCAGGACACCCCTGAGGGGTAGGCAGCCCTATCACAGATCTGAGGGAGAAATGGAAGATGATAGGCACAATCAAATTAAATGGATAAAGATGTAAAGGGATCTGAGGAAACTCTCAAGAAACTGGAACAATATAGTCTGTATTATGCCCTTATTTGGCTTCAGCAAATTGAGAGTATCTGATCCCTTCTGGATCCCTATTTGGAATTGTGTGTGTCAAGAAGATTTACTATTAGAGACTTCTAAACACAGCAATGTTCATACCTGAACAAAACTGTGTACATTTCTAGGTTAAAGGTGCAGTTAATTTGCAACTGTGCAACTTATTTTCTTTATTTTTAATTGTTACCGCTATTGAAGTTCAGATTTAAAGTACCTCCTTCCTTGTGTAGACATTTTTCCTATTAGTTAACAAGCGGTAAGTGTACAGTGTCAAATTAAATTCTGATCACGGCACAAATAGGTTGCAGGAATAATGAAACTAAGGCATGATATAATTATGTAAACTAAAGAACACTGAGTACATAAAGTAATGCAAAAGTGTACTTAATCACTGAAAACTAAAGAACTTGCCTTGGTACTATCTATCTATCCACGTACACATGGTACTTTTGGTGTGTGGGCTCAGTTATAAATACAAGCCAGGGACCTAGTCTTGTAAATCAGTCTGTATGCAGGAATCCTTGCCCCTGCATAGAGACCCATAGTTAGCTTCAGTATGGCTTTTGCTTGAACACAGGGGTCCACCTAGATGAATGAATACTACTGCAGGGTCAAAGTGCTTACTCATTTAACTAGCAATGAAGAGAAAAAGAACAGAACACCAATGAAAAGACTCTAGTCTTTCACAGTATGCACTTGGGTAAAGATGACTGTAAACCAAGAGTGGGAAAGATATGGCACGTGGGCTGGATCTGACCTCTGGGTTGCTCGATATGGCCTATGGGCCACCGCCGGAGCCCTCAGGCACAGAGCAACCAGCTGCTCCAAAGCAGCCCCACACCACATTAAGCAGCTGGCGCTCCAGGCACTCAGGGGATGGGGAGGGTTCACAGAAACCAGCCAATGTGTGTTGAGAGATTTTTCTAGGGGTGGGGGCAACATGTCAAGCATTTCCTTCCCCCCAGCAGCTGAAACAGAGAGCCACAGGGAACAACCAGACATTTTGAGCAGCTGGGGGCTATGGCAAGCAGGGAGCCTGCCTTAGGGTCCTACAGAGCTGCTGGCCAGGAGGCGCTTAATCGGATGATGGGTTCTGTGTGCCCCATAAACAGATGCTGCAACATGTCAGCCTGGAGATATTGCCTTCTAAAAACAATGTTAAAATGCAAAAGTTAATACTGTTTGAAAAACTAGATTAGTTTAGTTATGGGTTACAGTAGCTGCTCTTCAATCAATCTCACCTGTGAGTTCTAGGGAAATGTTTTCTTTCCATTGTAATGTCATCTGCAAACATGAAAGATGATGACACATCCAGATCTTAAATTAGAATTTTAATAAAGTGGTTATCTAATGAAAGATTTTGAAATTTTGATGTTTTTTCAACTGGTTCTACTATTGCCACTTAGAGTAACACAGCAATGAACAAGAAAAAACAAAGTTGCTTTCTAGTGTGACAAAATAAGCACAAATTTCTGTCTAATATTTGTTTCTAGCAATAAAAGAAATTATTGAATGTGACCTCGTTGGCAGTTCCCCCATCTCCTCCCAATCAGGTAGGGCTCAGTGGGATTACATGTTGTGCCAATGTGCACAAGTCTCTGGAAAAAAAAGTCACATCTATTGCATAATTTTAAGAAAAACACTGATGTTTATACATTCTATTTTTTCTTAAACTTCGCCCACTCTGAGCCTTCTGAATGTGATGTCTTTTACTTTAGCAACAATATAAGTATTGAGGTTATATGTGAATATGATAATCTAAGATGAGGAAATTGTTTACGTCTGAGTCCTGTAACTGTTTATATGCTTTATATAAAACATCAGTCAGCATTTATTGCTGATGTAGCTATTGATTAGTAAAATCTTGAGTGAAAAAGGTTACATTAACCTAGCATTAGATAGGATGCTCAGAAATGGACTTTGTATCACACTTTATCACCTTTGCTCTAATGGAGCGTGATTTGCAAAGTGTGTAGCCATTGAGTTTGTCATTTCTATTGTAGAAATAATTCACAATTGAATCGTATTTAACTAGCAGACTAAAGTGGAATAGTAGATTGCAGTTTTAACTTGAGAGCCCATTGAGTCTCCATTTCTGAAAGGATCTTATATGCTACTGAATTTTTGATCATTCAGATTTGGGCAGCATTCATTTAGTAACAACGGAGGAGGAGGCGTGGGAGGCTCAGATGACAAGTAGATACATAGTTAAGTGATCTTGTGAGCCTAGACATATAATATAACTATCTTTTCTCTAGAGTGAATATACAGCTCCCATTTACTTAGATGGGAATAAATGCAAGCATCTAAGGACAAATTAGGTCTTAAATGAGTTTTGAGAGATTTCAAGGAGTATGGTTTGTTTCATTTAATTGTGTGATTTATAGGGCCTGATCCAAAGTACATTTGAGTCATAAGGAAGTTTTTTCATTGATAGCGATGGGGTTTGGATCACCTCAATGTTGACAAGGGAAAGCAGTAGAAACTTAAAGACCTATTCATCCATTTGAGTAAACGCAGTAGACATGCACATGAGCGTAACTGAGCACTGAGACTGGCCCTGCGAATTAATGTGAGGAGAACTTATGTTGAAATGTTTCCGTTTCTATGTTCCTGAAATACAAATATAAAAAAAATCAGTACCAGCTCAGGATAGTTTGGCTACAACTCATGTGTAACTTTTATGTCAGTATCTCTATGTTAATTTTTAAATGGGGATAGAAGGAAGAGGGGAAATGAATCTTTCAGTTTTGGAAACCAGGGCGCAAATGTTCTATTCAAGCATAAAATTAAGATGGTCTCATCCTATTTGCCATTTGCAAGTATCAAAAAAAAACAACCAGTCACACAGCTCTGGATTAGTTTTAGAAGGGCAGTAACAATGTTGTAGTTGTTATCATGGAGCTGCATGAGTTAGCTTTGTGTGGGAAAGCTTGTGTAGGACCTGCTTCACACTGCGCCTGGCTCAAGCTGGTTCAAACTGGCTCGGTTTCATAAGAAAGTAAATTCACTTACAAAGCATAAGGAAAGAAATGTGTATTAAGGAAGAAAGCCTTTGAACAGAATGAAGTTGCCTCCTGCTCTCTATAAAAAATAAGCCAGCAATATTTTACTAAAGCGCCAAGAAAAGATTATTTCTGTGCCTTGTTTAATATGAATTCTTGTCATGGTCACAGCAAATTAGCAAGTTGGATTTCTACATTTCAGACAATTTTTGGTCTTCTCTAGGGCAGATGGAGTTTGCCTTTCACACAATGCCCTCAGGGTGAAGGTTCAGTAAGGATGAACTGTGCAATCTGCTTCACTATAACACGTGACATACAGTTGATCAAAGACGAACGTATTAGGTACCAGATGTTGCAAGCAGTAAGACATGTCCCAAGCTTCACTTTCCCCTAATGTATGACATGCTAGGGCTAAAAGCACTTGTAAGATGAGATCAAGAGGGAAAACATTAACAAGCATCTCAGAAGAGCAGAACAAGCAGAAGGAATATATGAGTCCCAAAAAGGGGTTGGGTGGATTTTTAATGGGGGGAAAGGGGAAACAGTTGTTAATTTCTGGGTAGTTTCCCTGTTGTTTTAATTTTCCTTGGTACCTTTTCCCAGCTTGGGACAGCTTGTCTAATATTGGACGGATAACTACTTGTAATTTATCCAGAACATTTAAAGAGCAGGGGCCTGTTTCTCTCCCACAGGATAGAAGACAACCTAGAGTTATTTGAATTCTGGAAGGGGAGACTCATGCCTGAAAAAAGAGTTTCTCCCTATGTCTTGTTAGAATGACAGGATAGAAAGATCCATTCCTTTATAGAACAATTGTTAAAACTGAGCTGCTAAAATTTTAGTGCTCTGCTTAGAGTGAGATGATGGTCTTGTGAAGACACTGAATTGAGGGCACAGATCTGATTTGGTTACACATTAGGTCACAGATTTTCTGTGGGGAGTTGGACAAATCATTTAATCTTTCTGTGCCCCAGCTGTAAAATGGCATTAATATTTCCTTTTTCCCATCCATTATCTTTCTTACCTACATCGTTTATAAACTTATAAGGTCAGAGAATGTCTCTCACAGTGTCCAGCATACCAAAGTACCAAGCATAAGAGAGGGAGGAGAGGGAATTGGAGCTGAAGCAAAGGGAAGGGAGTTATGAAGAGTGGGGATGAATAGGAATAGATGGTCGGGAAGGCAGCAAAGGTAAGGGCTCAGGATAGAAACACATGGCTCTTTAAGTGCACCCCAATCTTCTTGCATCCCATTCACTGTGTAGCCCCAGTGTTGCCAGTGCACCCCAATCTTCTTACACCCCATTCACTGTGTAGCCCCAGCGTTGCCAGTGCACCCCAATCTTCTTACACCCCATTCACTCTGTAGTCCCAGGTCTGTCAATGCACCCAACCCTCCTGCACTCTCTAAAGTCTTTGAGGGGGAAAATAGATGTGTGATTGATGGGAAGGGAGGGGTAATTAGAAGAGTGTAAGAATGGGGAAATAGGAGAAGAGGGGCTTGGGAAGGCAGCAAAAGGATGGTGATTTTGAGAAACTATATAGTCAATTGCTAGATCACAATTTGGTTTGTTATGAAATATATTCAAGAGATCAAATAACCAATGTCAATCAGGTATATTGGCATCAGATCAAAGCAGATTACCGAATTTAAAAATGCAAACTAAACTTAACATACTAGAAAGATTGAATATTAATTAACAAATTCTCACCCTGGCTGACTTTACAAGCAGGCTGCCTATTCTTAAGAGGAGGTTGCCACATATTTTATCAAGACAATAATAATCTGCATATTATGAGTTTTCAGGTGATACTTCACAAGACATGCTCTAGCCTAGGTCCAGAACTTTTCCCAGTTCAGTACTTATTCCTCATGTGTTTCCTGGAGTCTTTTTGTATGGAGGATTAAGAACCACAGATGAGTAACTCCCTACCTTGGACAGCTTTAGCATATGGTGGGAACCCTTTGTTTCAAAACTTGATTCCCAGACCAATTTGTGGAAAAATACTGACATCTCAAAATAGAGTCCAGACACAAGTGGTCTGGTCACATGCCACTGTAGTGATATAGCAGCCATTACTTACATACTGGTCAAAACCCTTACAGGAAGGTTGAGCTATTCCACTGTACATTGTCTTTGCTGTTGGGCCATCAGCCCTGTCTGGCATCTTCATTGTTGTACCTGAAAGGCTAGCTGTGGGAGTAAGCTCATTTGAAATACAGATCTCTAATCAATATTCATAACTTCAGACACAAAAAATGATACATGCATACAAGAAGGATAATTCAATTCAGAATTTTTTGCAATGACACATCATATGACCTATCTTATCCAAAATGCATCATCATTATACCACAATCGTATCATCATAATATCCCTATGAAGAGTAATAGGTGCAGTGTCACAGGGTAAATGGTGATGAATGAGAGGAAAATGGAAGGTGAGTGTTGAAGGAGGTCTTCAGAAGTGGCAGGAAGAACAGTGGAGAATAAGATCAGTATCACGTGTCAGCCACAAATCCCCACGTTCTCTGTGTGTGCCCAGATATGGCCATTTTTCCCCATCTACAGGGGTTGGGCTTCCCCAAACCTACCCCACAATTTGAGGCCCCCTTCCCTTCCCTGCCGCATGTGAACTAGGATCTGGAGAAGTCCTATATCTTTAGGTGAGGAACTAAAAACATGTGGGCTGTGTCTACACTGGGCCACTTATTCCGGAAAATCAGCCGCTTTTCCGGAATAAGCTGCGAGCTGTCTACACTGGCCCCTTGAACTTCCGGAAAAGCACAGACGATCTACTGTAAGAAATCAGCTGCTTTTCCGGAAAACTATGCTCCCGCTCAAAAGTCCTTTTCCAGAAAACTGTTCCGGAAAAGGGCCAGTGTAGACAGCACAGTAGTCTTTTCTCAAAAAAAAGCCCGATTGCGAAAATGGCGATCGGGGCTTTTTCCAGAGCGAGTCTACATTGCCACGGATGCTTTTCCGGAAAAAGGGCTTTTCCGGAAAAGCATCCTGCCAATGTAGACGCTCTTTTTCCAGAAATACTTATAACGGAAAACTGTTCCGTTTTAAGCATTTCCGGAAATTCATGCCAGTGTAGACGTAGCCATGTAGTTCATGCACATCAGAGGCTCTGCATAGTCAGGGGACAGAAACACCTGGAGCTGCAACACAGAATCTGGGTTGACTCTCCAATTTGCAATCTGTTTATAAATTTCATTTGCAATTGAGCCAACTGATCACAATTTCTTATGGTGTGAGATTTTTTCCCCCCACTAGGCTGCTGTTTGGCCTTCATAACCACTATCCTCCTTGACATTGTCCATCACCTGAAACACTCCATCTTTTTCAGATGTTGTGAACTTCCCAGAAGGGCAAGTGTAAATTCTGTAATAACTTTTAGCTTATTCACTAGTAGATTTGAAAGGGCACGATGCAGTCAGAGCTAAAGCTGGATTATCATCTGTATGACCACAAATGTCCTAGAAGTGGGAACAGAGGAAATATTCTGGCAATTAATTCTTGGATTGTGAAACACAGTTGAAATATCTCCTTTGCATTTTAATTAGCCCTGGGAAAGAGGGATGGAATCATCAGTACAGCCACATCGCTTACTCTGGTAGCTCTGGGAAATTTGCCTTCCAGTGCCGAGGAATCTATTATCCAGCATTAGTTAAATTCAGTCTCAGTAGAGGTCACTGATTGCAAACTGCTTCAGAGACTTTAGGCACTCAGATAACAAGTTAATAATCATGGTATAAATAGATAAATAGATTTGACTATTGAGTTACTTTGTAAGTTGTCTGTAAAAAATAATAGTGTTCAGACACTCTCAGTTAACAAATTGTATGGGCTTTACATAAAGCCTAAGAAGAGATTTTATGTAAAATTAACACTCACTGAAACATATTTGATTAAGAAATACGTAAAAACAGGACGTGTTTATTCTCTCATTTCAATAGGGCACAGCATTTGTGACAAGTGGATTTTAGGGCTAGTTCAAAATTTTCAAATTAAATAAAATTTCAACCAAAAGAACAAAAGCAATTATGAATTTTTGCAAAAGTTTTTCCAATTCCCCAGTTGCTCTCAAACTGTATGGCTAGATATAACTTGAGAAGCCTATGAAAATGTTTACTATCT
This sequence comes from Rafetus swinhoei, assembly GCA_019425775.1. Lineage (NCBI taxonomy): Eukaryota > Metazoa > Chordata > Testudines > Trionychidae > Rafetus > Rafetus swinhoei. The sequence continues at coordinate 90,149,822 of CM033424.1, read as the reverse complement.
AGTTGACATTAAACAGTGTGCAAAAATATCCTAATTATCTAACATTCTTTAATTAAAGATTTATTAAAATCTAATTAATGTACCCACACTCGTGCTTAGGACATAGTCTGAACTCAATGCCATTCAAATCCCATTACTGCTAATGGGCTAAAACCAAACAAGTAAAGAATATAAAACATTTTAAATTTACATTTAATAAGACATTACTCATGTGTTAAATACAACATTATTATTATAAACATATTCAGTGCAGATTAACCACTATTATTACAATGAGTGTTTCAATAATCAGTTAATATTTATTTTGCTTAGAGCACTGAATGTCTAATTATTAAACAATTATCATTTTATAATGTCTCAATAAATCTACAGCAATAGAAGGTCTATCTAGAAACAGTAATTTAAAATATTAGGAAATATTGTTTTATTTAGGTCCACAGCAATACTTTAAATAAAGAGCAGGCTTTTGAGGCAGAAAGCAATTAAATTTAGACAAAGCAGGACACACACGACACACCAGAAGATCAGAGCTAAGTGAAATTGCAAAGCATTATAGATAATTTCTTTTTAATCTATAATCTTCGTGGAAGGAATATACCCCTTTTTAGTGTTGGATTTTAATGAAGAAAAGGTGGTCAGCTAGTTCACAAAAAGAGGATACTTCAGTCATAAGAAAGAAAGAAAGAAAGAAAGAAAGAAAGAAAGAAAGAAAGAAAGTGCTGGCTTGCATCTTCTCATATAGGCCAGAGTTGCAGAAAATGCAGGCATTGTGCGCCTTCCCCGACCACCCAACGTTGATGTTTGTGAGCCGGCCTTGGTGGTCCATGAAGTCTGCAGGACCATAGAAAAGTACCCCTTGTGGTTAATGTAGTCAGATGCCCGGTAGTCGGGGGCCTGGATGGGGATGTGGGTGCATCAATGCCCCACACACACAGTTGGGGAAGCCCATGGAAGCAAAGCCATCAATGATGGGGTCCACATTGCCCAGGAGGATGAGCCGGCTCAGCAGGATGGTTTAGATGGCCCTCAACACCTGTAGAAGGAGACAAACAGAGAATCACATGGTTGCCAGGGCCCTTGGGGAGCCCCAAGTCAACCCTCCCCCCATCCCCAGATGCACCAGGACCAACCCTCTACTTATCCCATTCCCAGTTAGGTCTTTGTGAAGGCAGCACTGAAAACCCTTCCAGGAAGGGAGCCTCCCCCCTTCCCTAGGGAACCCCATTCATCTGAAGAAGTTGGTTGTGCCCATAAAAGCTCATGGTACACCTACATGTTTTGCTAATCTCTAAGGTGCTGCAAGACTTTGTTGTTTTTTAAGTTTTCCCATTCCAGCAGCTCACCACCCCCCTGGGACAATAGCACATAACCCCCGTGCCAAACTGGTTCTCAATGGAGTGGTAGCTGACCAGCTTCCACAGAGCAATGGCGACCCATTTTTGGAGGGGGATGGCAGGTCACATGTGGGTGTCCCATTGTGTCAGGGCAGGGGAGAGCCACTCGCAGAGCTCCATGAAGGTGTCCTTCCGCATGAGGAAATTCTGGAGCCACTGCTGGTCGTCCTAACACTCCATGACAATCTGGTCCCACCAATCAGAACTGGTGTCCAGTCGCCAGAAGGGGCTGTACAAGGAAGGGTGGGAGGGGTCGTGCTGCATGAGCAGTGCGTGGAGAGAGGAGAGGGGGTGCCCTGCAATGAGCTGGGGGTCCTGTTCCTGCAGAGCCATGAGGGAAGCCTGCAGAAACCACAGCAGGAGGGGCGGCATGGGGTCTAAGAGCTGTCGACTGCTTGGAGGCAGGTCCGGCTCCATGGCAGAAGTGCTGAGGTGTCCGCAAGGGCAACTAGAGCAGGCAGTGAGAGGGCTTTGCTGTCCCTCAAGGAGGTAGGCAAAGGAGTGGAGCCTGAGACACAGCTGTACGGGGGGATCCCTTTAAGCTCGAGCCTCAGAGTGACTGCTGTCCTGATGCCCTCCTGAAATGCTTCCGGGTGGTCTGAAATGTGATTCAGCATCCAATGAGTGTGGATGCTCTATTTCGAAATAGCTCAGCACTATTTTGATGGGAATTTGCTGTGTAGACGCGCTATTTCAAAATATGGTATTTTCATAGTTTCTATTCCAAAATAGCTTGTTCCAAAACAAGGGTGCAGCATAGACATGCCCTATGTTATTCAGGAGGAGAGTAACCTGATATGGCTGAACATTGGTTCATTCGATAAACAACTCCAGTAGTTCAGTAGTTGCTGTGATCAGAGGTTAATAAATTAACTAATCAAAATCAATTATATGTATTTCCTGACTTTCCATCCTGTGCCAAGCCTGTCAGACATTTGATTAGAAAACATCAAAAAGCTACCCATACCTCTGCAGATATCGACAGGCTCAAACCATGGCTGACTGGAACTGGTATGTACGGGATAGGGTATTTTGGAGGATGCTTAACACGGAGAATGATCCAAAGTCCGCTGAAACCAATGGGAGTCTTCCATGGACTTCAGTTGGCTGTGAATCAGGCCTATGCTGCTCTTTGGTGGATTCTCAGCCTCCTTTGTAATTAGCTGCAAGATTCGTATTTAAAACAAATTCGATCAAAGCTCTAGGCTTAACTTTGAAACTCCTTAGTGTTGCTTGTTACTGACCCAATATTAAAGTTTTTTAAATATATTTTAATTAAATGACACAGAAATAAGGCTTTGAAATACATATTCATGAGAGTTATTTTCTGTTTTCTTGTAAGACTCATATGATGTGATTTAGCTATTCTGGGTTGAAAAATAACCTTTAAAGCTTTACAATTATTCAGTATTCCCTTTTACGTGTGTGTGTGTGCGTGTGCGCGCATGCAATTCTATGCAGTTTCCCAAGGGAAGCTTAATTTTAAAAAACACCCTTGTTTACAATCCTTATTTACAATACAGAGATCTCAGATCCTACTATTTGAATATTATTTCATCTTCATAATATTCATTTTGTGTTGATTCATAATAAGTATATTGAGATTGTTTGGTTCTCTTCAATAGAGACTGTTATCATGTATTGCAGCAATGCTGCCACTGCTTTTTTTCATGACACTGTCTTCCTCTTTGAGGTACCCAGAACTTCATAGAGCTCTTCATACAATTAACCATAAAACTCATCCTTTCTCAGACTTTTGACTGGATTCGCAACTGTTGCTCTAGGCAGTATACAACACAGCTGAAAGCTAAATTGAAAAGTAAGGGCCCAGGTTATAATGTGTGTGTAATGTGAGTTAAAAAAAAATGAGTGCTTGTACAGATCTGCTTCAAGTGTGAGTGCAGAGGAAGGGGGAGATTGAAGAAAGGACAAGTTGTGTGTAAGACTCCAACAGAACAATACAATAAAACACCTTCATTAAACAATGATCAAAGACTTGTACATATATACCACCTTTCTTCTGTTTAAAAAAAAAAAGACCAGGAAATGGCAGGGGGGGAAGAGGGCATGTCTACACTACAGCGTTATTTCGAAATATCTAATTTTGAAATGGTTATTTCAAAATATCTCATTTTGAAATAACGTGTCTACACACAAAATGCATTTCGAAATAGTTTTTTGCTATTTTGAAATAGCGCGTCCACACTGATTGGACGCTGAATCGCATTGCAGGGCATCAGGACAGAAGTTACCTTGTGGCCAGGGCGGCCAGCAGGGCACCCTGGGAAGGGCTGGAGGCCCCCTATTTCGAAATAAGCGTCTACACATCGCTTATTTCAAAATAGCAATTTTGAAATTGGCGCTATTCCTCATGGAATGAGGTTTATCAATTTTGAAATAAGCCCTCCGCTATTTCGAATTAATTTCAAAATAGCAGGTGGCTTGTGTAGACGCTAGGAAGGTTATTTCGAAATAATGGCTGTTATTTCTAAATAACTTTGCTATGTAGACATACCGTGAGAGAAAAAGCAGATCCATGTGATCATATTACACCACTAAGTGGCCACAACCTGGGATATGGGCCAGAAGTGTTATATGTTAAAAGGGGGCATACCCTGGACTAACTGGGACTTGATCCAAACCTATTGAAGTCACTGAGACCCCTTTCACTGATGTCAGTGGATGTTTGATCACACCCTTGGTGAATATGTTCCATAAGCTGCTTGATCTGGTCAGAATGAATGTACGTCTAACAACATGCAGGGATCATCCTGTGCCCTGAGAGTTCAACAAGTAGTCACACAGCTTGTGGGCACAAAGAATTAAAAGGGCAAATCTACCACCATCGTCCATGTTACCTGATAAAGCCAAGGTGTCTGACAGAGTTGAGCACCATTCGTGCCCTGGGCACTACACCTATGGAGCAATGCATGTTGCAGAGGTGGGATCTAAATGCAGGCCTGTGGGTTTCCCTGCAAATGTTCAAAGTAACAGGACTGGGAGTGGAACGTATTTTGGGGAGCAGTTGCTATCAGTGGAGTCCATTAGGAAATGTATTACTAGCAGATCAAAGCTAGTATCACAGAGCCTATGAGAAACAATCTTACAGTATCTTGAGTAAATGATTGCCTTTGGAATACAAAGAGTTTACTTTTAACAAACCTTTCCTCTGGTTTTTACATGCTTGAGAGCTTTGTATTGACGTTTCAGCTGTTACTGAAACTCCCTCTGCTTCCCCCTCTCTCCCCGACTGATTTTGAAAGCTTGCATCCTGCGTTCATATTAAGCCCTCTAAAGAAATCCAAATTAATTGAATAGGTTCATTTTATGAACCCAGCTACAGTTCTTGCAGTCGGCTATTTGTTGTCTTGCTTAGCAGCAAGCAAGTGTGAGGTTTACAGGACCATTTGGCCAATTATGAAGCTATGTACATTTTGTGACTCTGTAATGCTCATTTTATAATAAAAGTGTCAGCCCATTAGATCATAAATACTAATATCTGAGAATGGACAAATAACACCTGTTTGTCCAATGGTAAGAAATGGACTCACAACTTACCTGCTCATAAAAAGTGGGGTTCAGTACACTTTTCATGAACTGCTTTTCATATAGTAGGTAAGTCTCCTATTTGTATACAACACTCTAACTTATTTTTATAATTTAAATGTTTACAAATGGAACTCTAGGTAGACATGGTAATTTACACTGCAGGGGGAAAAATATGGTCCCTGTCCCAATGTGAGGCCCTGACTCTGAAATTATCAGGAACATCTCTGTGCCCAGACACAGCCATATTGGCTTCAGTGGGAACAATTTCCAAAGAGACCTAAGTGAAAATTTTAGCCACTGAGACTTGTAGGAACTGCTGCACCCATCTGGATCCAGATGCATTAGATATGATTTACTGTGACTCAGGATGAGATGTTTTCAGGCAAGGAGAATATTACCAGGTCATGAAGTTTGTTGTGGAGGTGTGCATTGTGTGATTTCCTCTTTTTACTGTAGTACATTTTTGCTTCCCTTTTTGTGTAGGAGGAGCTAATAACAGCCTCTAGACTGAAATGCATGTGGAGGCATGTGTGGACAATGTTTTCTTCCACATGCATAACACCTTCCATTATTAAAGTTTTTTTCTTTCACCTGTTTTTTGCAGACCTTTGGAATTTAGCAGAGAGAACACCCCCTTGCTTTTCATCAGAGCTGTCTGTTTCATAGGTAGGGCTTGGGCAACTGCCCAAGCCCCGCGCTTTGGGAAACCCTTGTGCTTCAGGGCCCTCTGGAGTGGGGGGGTGGGAGCAGGGCTAGCAGGAGGCCTGGTACTGGCATCAGAAGTCAGATCAGTGCCCCTCCTGGCCCCTCTGGGCTGGGCGTTTACTTATTTTTCTTGCCTGCAGCCCTTCCTCTGCATCAGACTAGTTCTACCAACTTCTGGATCTGTCTACCACAGGACTCTAGTGCTCCCCATTATACCATGTATTAGTGCCTCTCCAGCAGCCTGTGCAGCTCAGGCTAATCCTGACTCTGACCTTCCAGCTTCCGCCTAGGAGAGACAGACAGACCCTTCCGTTTTCTGGTGGGAAGACCCTTTACCAGCACAGTCCTGCTGCACAGGGCCCTCCTCCAAGCACAGGTAAACGCTAGACAGTCTCTGTCACCCAGCCCATCTCTGTCACCCCCCTAATGCCCCACACCACCCCCTTTCACTGCCCTTTCTCTGCTCTCTCAGTCCTGGGAGGGGTCCTTTCCATGAGAAGGGTCAGCCCTTATCACCTCCCCACCCCTCTGCTTCACGCTCCTGATTTTTTTTCCAGCTCTCCATCAGCAGGCTCCAGCCTTGGGAGTTCCCCTCCCTGCAATACCAACATGTAGGGTCCCACACTTCCACCACCTCCACCAGGACTGGTAAGTTACAAAAAAACCAGCAGAGAGTTTCCACTGACTCCCACCACTTTCTGAGCTTTAAAACTCAACCTTTCCAAGTGTTCTGAAATCTGAATGGTTACTCTTAGTTGCTTGGAAATCTGCTTCCCAGGAATGCAGAGTTGCTAGTGATCCAAATTTGGGGTCATTTGACAGAGGGATCCTTCAATACCTGTTCCCTTCTGTAGTTTCAGAGAATACAGTACTAAAAGTCTGGATAATTCAGAGCCAGACCTCATTGTCTTCATTGAGACAGATGGTGTGAACTCACCCCACAGTCAGTTAACATAGCTAAGGATAAGTCAATCACAACCTCATTAGACAAAAGGAGTTTTTAAATAGATGCCTGCTGGCAGGTGCTACAATTTGTGAGTTATGGGTGTTGGCAATTTGATTTTGATGAGAATGTAATCGATCTTGGGGGGAGGGGTGAATTAGGTATGTGAATGCTTCCTGGGCAGGGAGTAGTAGTGGGCGGGGATGGGAGGCTACATTGGAAGGGGATGTACTATGTACTGCAGTCTACAGTTCCCTCAAGGGCCTGGGGAGTGGGGAATTGGAGAGGTTAGAGGACAGGAATTAATTGCATTGGCAAAGAAGAGCACTGCTAGTTCCTAATTACAGGGGATAGGAAAGTCTGCCAGTTGATGGAGGTGGATCAGAGCCCACTTGCCTGTATAAAAAATGTTAAAGGGGGTCCCATACAGGTGATTTGCCCCAGGCCCTGTTCCTCCCTAGGGAAGCCCTGCTTTTCTTTATCCCAAAGCATAGCAGCCAGCTTTTGCTGAGCTATAAACCATTAAAAAGGTCATGTATTTGTTTGCCAGGAAATTTTTGACAATGCCAAAATAGCAATCAAACACACTAATGTTCTAATGTTCTAAGGCCAGGGTCACACCACCACGAAAGAAGCAGCAGCAGCAGCCTCTGTGTTGAGAACTCCTTGGACATACCAGAGAAGCTGCAGCAGTAGGAGTGGGAGGCTAGCACTGCCCCACCTCACAAAGGCTGGGGAAGGGAAGCAATGAAGTAAGTCAGGTCAGCCTCCTCCTAATATGTGACTTAGCAGCCCCTCTCCTCCAGGTGGGGTGAGGTCAACACAGGGGCAAGAGTTCCTCCAATTTCTTGGGGATAGAAAAGAGAGCTGCTGTTTGATATGAATGTACTGGTTTGGATGTTGACTGCAGTGTGTTATAAGAAGCTGTTCTGTGTAAATCTGCCTTTCAGAATGAATTGTCAATAATCTCTCTTGCAAAACTGTAATGGTCTGCTGTGTGTGGACTTTCCCCTTTTTATGGTACGTTGTCCCACCTTATATTTGGCTGTAATCTATAAAATATTTTAGAGATTTGTGTGTCTGTCTATGAGTCCAGCTGTGCAAAAATTCTAGTAAATGGTAAGAGCTAGGACTATCAAATTTGGTATGCGACTTCCTCTTTTCCTAACTTAAAGCAAGGTCAAGGCTTGGTTGTGCCAGGGAAACAGGAAGTGCCAGGAATGGGACTGTTTTCCAGCACATGGAAGGAGAGAGGGCAGAGAGTGTAGGAATGCGATACTCACAGTCACCACTGGGGGAAGCAAATGCAGGGGACAGCTATATTGCAGATTGACCAATGGGGGCAGCCTCACCACCAAAGGCATGGCCATCTGGGGACAGGGCTCACCATCTTGCCTGCCACCAGCCCAGGCAAGTGCCCCCTTTCACCAATATCCTAACCCCCCTCTCCCAGCCATCAGCCCCAGCACCAGACTGGGGGGGCTATAGCCCCCATCCCAGCACCACCAGGCTGCCCAGTGCAGCTGTAACCAATCAGACTGTGTGGCCCTCCCCTTCTCCCCAACCTGGGCTGGATCTAGAGAGCACCTGCACAAGGTCTGTGCCACCACCCTTCCTCCCCCAGTCCCTCTACCTCTAGCCCCAGGCCAAGCCTTACCCCCTCCAGTCTCACCTCTCCCTGACCCTGGCCCAGCTCCCCCCTCTGGGCTTACATACATTTTCACAAAAAGTATGAAGGATAGCCAAACCCAGAAAGCAAAATCCTACTTGTGGGGGCACACATTTGGGATGTGTGAGACTAAGGTTTATGTCCCTTCCCTGCCATATTGAGAGCAGGGAATTAAACCTAGGTCTTCCAAGTGAGTGCCCTAATCTCCAGGCTACTGACTGTTCTGAGGGAGGCCTCCCTTTCTCTCTTCCACTCCTTTTCCCCCACATATTGAACCTGAGATATTCCCAGTTAAAATTGATACAGTTCCATGAAAATTTTCAGTTCTGATAAATTTTCCAGTGGAAAAAATACTTCACTGAAAAATTTCTCAGCATGCTTTAATTACCTGTCTACTAAATGTCCTTCCAGATATCTATCAAATGACACAAAAAAGCTGTACGTTTTACACTATATTTGTGGGTAACCATGAAAGGGCTAAACATAACAGCAGACTGGAACATGGTAAGCATCAGTAAAGATTTTGCCAGCTACTAACTAAGAAGGCATGCTGCGACCAAGGGTAATAAAATAATCATAGACAAAGAAAAACAGGTTGTTGGAGAAAAGCGCATACAAATCCTGAATAAAATTAAGGAAGTGTTCCATTCCTACATGCCAAGAAGCTAATTAGAAAAGAAATTGAAGGCCAACAGTGGAATTGCTATGAACAGATAATAAATGTGACTTCATAGAGAAGATTATCATCAAGTTTTCTAAACTGTATTATAGCTGAGGGAGCAACCTTGATTGCACAATGTTTCTAGCAATAGGGGGTATCCATTTTGAAGCTTTTTTCCTTTCTGGAAAACTCCACTAAAATTTAATAATGATGAAATTAAGAGTCATAGAGAAATTCTGGGGAATTATTCAGATTCTATAGAATGATAGACACATTTCCCTGGTGTAGGCTGTATGAAAAATGTTGTTATAAGTCTCTAATAAACGCTATCAGAATTCCTACAAGGTTTCAAGAAGGTGGCCCAATTCTTCTGATGACCCACTGCTGTAAATATTTAGAATCTGAGGGTTAAAAGAGTCTGCAAGCTCATTTAGTCTATTCCCCTACCAAGATGTAGGAATGGATATGTTTAAACTAAGACAGATGACTATTCAGCCTCTTCTGAAGACCTCCAGTGAAGGAGCTTCTACAGCCTCACTAGAAGGTCTGTTCAATCGTCCTACTGTTCTTACAGTTAGGACGGTTTCCTGAGATTTAGTCTAACTCTGCTATGCTGAAGTTTGAAATCATTGCCTCTGTAACAAAACAGAACATTTTTTCTCCATCTTTTTTATGGCAGCCTTTCAGGAATTTGAAGATGTCTTTAACCCCCTCTTGTTCAAACTAAACATATCTACTTCCTTCAGCCTTTGCTCATATGGCTTGCATTCTATCCCTTTAATCATTGTTGCTCACTTCTAGATCTTTTCCAGTTCTTTATATCCTTTCAATACATTGGTGACCAAAAGTGCACCCATTGTACTCCAGCTGAGGCCTAACTAGTGCTGAAGAGAGAGGAACTATCACCTCCCATGACTTACCTGCTATGTTTCTGTTAATGCAACCTAAAATTGCATTTTTTTTAATTTGCAACAGAATCACTCTGCTGACTCATGCTGAGGTTGTGATTCACCACAACTCCCAGATCCTTCTCTGCAGTGCTGCTGCAAAGCCAGTTATCCCCCATTCTGTCATTGTGCATTTGGTTTTTCTTCCCTATATTTAGCACCATACTCTTGTCTTTGTTGAATTGCATTATGTTATCTGTAACTCATTTCTCCAATTTATCAAGCTCCCTCTGAATTTTAGCTCTAGCCTTCAAAGTGTTGGCAACTCCTCCCCTCCCCCAGCTTTGTGTCATCTGCAAATTTTAAGTATGCTCTCTATTCCTATATCCAGGTTAATAACAATGTTAAACAGCACTAGACCCAGAACAAATCCCTGTGGTACCCCATTTGAGACCCTCTTCCAATCTGACCATATTCCATTAATAGTTACTCTTTGTTTGCAGTTGTTTAACCAATAATGTATCCAGTTTATGGTAGTTCTGCCAAACCTGCATTTCTCCATCTTACTTAACAGCATGTGGTACCGTGTCAAAAGCTTCGTTGAAGCCCAAGTATAATGCACCCACCATATTCACCCTAGGCACCAAACTGATTACCTGTCAGAGAAGGAACTCAGGCTGATTCAGCATGATTTGTTCTTAGTAAGTTCATGCTGGCTGCTAGTGATTATTCCTTCATTCTCCAGGAATTTGCAACTTGAAAATTGGCTTCCCAGGTATCAAAGACAGGCTCCTCATTTCATTCTTTTTTAAAAATGGGCACCATGTTAGCCCTTCTCCAGTCTTCTGGGACCTCTCGTATCATCCATAAATTTGCAAATAATATTGCCAGTATGGCTCCAAGATTTCTTCACTAATTCCTTCAGTACCCTGGTGTGCATGATTTTAGGCCCCACTGACTTGTATTCGTTCAGATTCATCAGAAGATCTTGAACGTGGTCCCTGCTTATCCAGTTCTGCATCCCTTCCATTTTATCGTCTGTCTATGGTAACATTGCTAGTTGTCTGGTCACATGTTATTTTTTTCTGAGAAGACTGAAGCGAAGTAGGCAATGAGTAGCTTTGCCTTCCTATGATCATCAATGATCAGCTGATTTTTTCAACAGTGGACCCACACTATCTCAATCTTTCTTTTTTGTCTGATATATTTGAAGAACTCCTTCCTGTTGTCTCTAACAATTTTTGACCAGCTGTATCATTCTTTGCCTTGACTTTCTTGATTGTGTCCCTAAATGCTTGTGTTTCCATATATATTCCCTTGGTGACATGTATCTCTTTCCATTTCCTATATGTATCCCTTTGGGTTTGTGATAGCTCTTTGTGCAGCCACATTGGCCTCCAGTGACTTTTCTTATCTTTCCTCTGCATTGGACTAGCTTGATGTTGAACCTCTAATATTATAACTTTTAGGAACCGCCAGCCCCCTTCCACTCCTTTTCTTCCTAACTGATCTTTCTATGGGATCTTACCTAATATTTCTATAAATTGGTTGAAATTGGCCTTTCTGAAGTCCAGTGTCCTTGTTTTGCTGTTCCCATGTCCTCTTTTCCTTGAGGTCTTGAATTCTGTCAGATTGTGATCACTTCTTCCCAAGTTCCTGACCACAATCACCATCCCTGCTGGCCAAAACCAGGTCCAAAATGAATGACTCCCTGGTTGTTTTCTTAACTTTCTGAATCAGAAATGTTGTCTCCCACACATGCTAAGAGCTTGCACATAGTAGTTCATGTGTGTTAGCTAATCTTGTTACCAACTTGTAGAAAGACTCATCCACTTCCTCTTCCTGATTTGATGGTCTATAATAGACTATCTGTAAGATTGCTACTATTCTTTGCCCTTTAAATCTTCACTCAGGCTATGTCTACACTACAAGTTTTTTGTGCAAAAACGGCTGTTTTTGCACGAGGAATAACTCCTTTTTGCGCTACAGCTCTTGTGCAAAAAGGCATGTGTGGACGCTCTGCAGGGATTTCTTGAGCAAAAAGAGCCCATCACAGCTTTCTTGCGCAAGAGCGTTTATGCAGTGTGGACGCTCTTTTGTGCAAAAGCACATCGCTTTTGCAATGCACTTTTGAGGTGTTGATGCGCTTTTGTGCAAGAAGTTTTTGCAGAAGATCTCTTCCGCAAAAAGCTTCTTGCGCAAAAACCCTGCAGTGTAGACAAAGCCTCAGAGATTTTCAATAGGTCTGTCTCTCACTTTCTCTTGGACCTTGGAGCAAGTGTATACATTCTTGATGTACAGTCCAATGCCCCTCCTTTCCCCCCTATCTAGTCTTCCAAAACAAGCTATGTCCCTAAGTGCTGGTACTCAATTGATATTAGAAAAAATTGGTGGGTGAACTCCCATGATTTAAGTCATAATTTTCTTCATAGACCATGACTTCCATTTCATCTTGCTTGTTCCCCACACTCGTCACATTTGTAATACAGGCATTGAAGATGTCCCACCTAACGTTCCTGGATTATTTTTTGCTGATTCATTGTGAATGGTGAGCTCATTAATTCCAACCTGGATGCAAATGATGTGGGAATGACTCACTGGACAAGGAAACAGGATCTGAGACAGAGAGGTCCTACACAGCAAGCCATTAAATCAACCAATGGGAGGATGTTTAGTTTGGCTTACACTGTGGTTAATTAAGCCAAGCTCCAAGAATGAGGTGAGTTTGTTTATGCCCTGAGTGTAATCTGTAGCTAGAGCGCCGTGGGAATGTCCCTGTTAACAATGGGTTATTTGGGTGAATAAATGACAGTTGAATGTTTCTGTGACTACCTGGACCAAATGAATCTTCTGAAACCTAGAATGTTTACCATATCTTAATAAATCCAATCCCCCTGCCCCCTGGCAGCAAGTCCTTCTCGGCATATAAAAACTGTGGCTTCAATTTACCTATGTTTTAGACTCTAGGAGTAAATTTTCCAAACTAACTGATTTCTGGGTACCCAACTTGAGACTTTTTTAAAGGGGCCTGATTTTCAGAGGACACCTAACTCTGACTCAGCTACTATCTTGCTGAATAAATTAACATTGTTTGTAATAGAGCTGGAAGAGGGCAGGTGACTATGTCTTACCAGAAATTGTAAACCATTTTTCTTCTCCTTTAGTAGAGGTTAAACAGTGAAGGGACAGAGCTTTAGCCTTTTCAACAATAAATGCATGAAATTGAAAGACATTTTTTTTCGCTAGCGCCCTTGTTGCTGGAGGCTGAGCAATGCCAATGTCTGTTTAAGATACAGTGAGCTCTCATGCTTCGCACCATGTGAACCTTCAGAATGCTGTGTTGAAATAAATGAGTGCCTCTACTGCTGTCTTCCTCTTACTCTACTGTACACTGCACATGCTGACAGAAAATTTAAAAAGTGAGTTATCTTTCCTACCATCTGATATCACAGCAGCACCTACCATGCTCTTTAACACTAGGCATCTGTTGGTGTTTTCATTGTAAATCCATATTTTCAAGAAGATAGAGCCTGGCATAAAATGTTGTGTTTCATTCCAACTTTTTGTAATGAATTATATTAGTTAGAAAAGGAAAAGAGCTGGTTCTGTCCCCCTTTCAGTCTCCTGGTTTATAAACCAGAAAAACTCATTAAAATATAATGGAAATGACAATACAAATACAAGTTTTTAATCCAGAATGTTTTTGCTCCCAAAGGGTATCTGAAAGTGACATTCTTACAGTTCATTTACCTTTATTAAATGTTGCGATGGCAGTTATCTTAATTCCATCATCCACAATCCTTAAATCTGAAAAAAGGAAATAAAAAATGGGCCATTTACTGAACCTCACACCCAACTATACCTTGAGCTTCAACATCTACTCAACACATTAGCATTGCCTCTCTGCACCACCTTCCATGTGCACAAAATTACAGACAGTTGGAGAACTAGGTTTTATACAGACTGTAGTGATATACTATAGGTGTTGGGGACTCTAAGAGGAGGAGGTTACAGTAATGAAAAGAAGCCCAAAGAAGGGTTTGAGTAGAGTACAGACAGAGTGAGAGAGAACACCAATTTTAGATATATTATGAAAAAAGAAAAAGTGAAATTTGTATCAACCCTGCATGTGTGGGGTAAGAGAGAAGGAAAAAGTCAAAGATGGCCCCCAGCGGTAGGAAGGAATGGCCTTATCAACAGGAAGAGAAAATGGGGAATGTGGATGGGTTTACAATGGAAGATCAGGAACTTAGTTCTGCCCAATTAGTTACTCATGGCCCATTCAGGAGGAATGAGAGAGAGAAGGGGGCTCAAAAGTGGGAATTGGCTGGAGAAAGGTTGGGAGGAGAACAGATTGTGAGTTTTCCCTCAGAATAATTTTCAATATAATGCCTTTTTTTTTTTTTCACAAAGCTTCTATGGGAAAATTTCTATGGTGTCAAAATTCTGATTTTTTTTCTGTTCCAAAATTTGAAATGATGGCTCCCCCAAAGACAGAGCTCCTTGTGCAAGCAGCCACACTGGTTATCCTTAAAGTGTCGGCTTTAATGAAATTCTTCTAAATCATGTTTTTCATTATTCATCCTGATTTGGGGCAGTTTTTTACCCCAAATGTTAAATTTTTCTCAGGAAGAGATAAACACTGTTCAACCACCTGTGGTCAGGAGTGGTGAGAGAGATCACAAGTCATTACCAAACATTTGATACTGTAGTAGAAACCTGATTAATCTTTTTTTGCTGTGCACCCTTCTTTGCTGCATATTGCTTGAGAATTAAGCTTGGGAAGGTTTTGTTTGTTTGTTTGTTTGTTTGTTTGTTTCAATACTCTGCATTGGTCTAAACCTGTTTCCATGAAAGGCAATGAAAATTTTAGTGTCTTCAATAATTGTAAAATTAGGAAAAAGCTTTTAAAAAAAACTATCCACACTAACTAAAAAATGTGTTGCTGCAACTGCAGAACCATCTGGCTTCTCCAGTAGCTTCCAATTGTATTCTGTCATACTGCATGGAATTGACAGATTCTGATGTCAACAATTTTGACCATAAATAACATATTGATTTGGGAAATGAAGTTTGTCAGGCTGAGGCACAATTTTTTTGGGGAACCAGTGTATAGAAAGGAGTATCTTAAACTTTTTTTAACAAAATGTTTGGAATTACGAAGTAAGGGAAAGTTTAAATTTTTTTCAAAGATGCAAAAAATATATTTTTGAGGCCTTTAAGTCTGAAATGGCTTGTAAACACTCTTGGAAAAGTTACTATCTGTCAGCAAAATGTTCAAGTCCGTTACAGGAGTGCTGAGACAGCTGATGTTAAAAGTTGGTCATGTAAATTGGTCTTGCCATTTTCACTGTAAAGTCACTTCCAAGTGACTCCTCAAATACTTCAAGATCTCTGAACAAGTTTACAAATCAGTTCCTTCCAGCAAATCAACACTGTAATAGTTAATTCATGCTTCCACAGCTGTTTCATTAGCATTCCAAAGGAACTTACAATCTCCTTGAAATTTCCTTCAGCACAGTTCAAGCATAATTGAATGTTAAGAGATTCAAAATTTAATTTTTGTATTTCTTAACCAAATATATTTAAACGTGCCCTGTGCAAGAGCCTCTCAAAGGATTAAATGCGGGACAAGGTTGACATTTTACAGCCCAACGTTTCTGAGGCTATGTTTAGACTGCAGGTTTCTTTTGGAAGAACCTTTTTTTGGAAGAGATCTTCTGAAAAAACTTCTTCTGAAAGAGAGTGTCCACACACAAAAGCGCATCGAAAAAGCGATCTGCTTTTTTGAAAGATAGCATCCACACTGAATGGACACTATCTTGCATGTAAACTGTGATTACTATGGACAGAATGGTCATCAGGGCACCTATGCTTTTTCTTCTTTCCTCTTCTTTCGAAAGAACTTGCTCTTCCCCATCCACACATGCCTTTTTTCTGAAAGAACTCTTTTGGAAAAAATCTTCTTTCTCATAGAAAGAGGATTACCAACACTGGAAAAAACCCTCTGTCCTTTCAATTTACTTTCAGAAGAATGTGATTGCAGTATGGATGTAACTCAGGTTTTGTCAGAAAAACAGCCGTTTTTCCTACAAAACGCTGTAGTGTAGACATAAACACATAAAAGGTTAGATCTTGTTTTTTCCAAAACAGTAAAGCCAGCAATGTTTCTAAGACTTATAACGCCAACATTATGTTGTTCTAATTCATTTGGAATTTTGTAAAGGAAAAGTGTTCTTGTGGAGCAAGGCAAAGATCTAATCAAATTTCAGATCAGGAATTTTTCAAGAAATATAGAAGGGGTAAAATTGTTTTCATTCACAGGCAGAATCTTTCACTCTCAACTTCGATGCAGTCTGGCAACTTATGGTGAAAGCTTCAAGTAGTAACCTAATATTTTCCCCAGCATAATCAAGGACAAGACTAACAATAGTACTGGCTAATAATAATGTAGTACCTAGCTCTTATGTTGTGCTTTTCCTCAGTGGATATCAAAGTGCTTTACAAATGAAGGGGCATCATTGTTCCCATTTTACAGATGGAGACACTGATGTGACTTCCCTCTGTCACCCAGCATAATAGTGGTAGAGCTAGGACTGGGACGTATATCTCCTGAATTCCAGTCCAGTGCTATATCTACCAGGTTGCACTGCCCCTTAGTGTTATAACCCTGATTAGATGTACAGTAAAACCTGTTATCCAGCACGCTCGGGGATTAGGGCGTTCCGGTTATCTAAAAATTCCGGTTATCTGAGGGTCCCATCAACCTAGGAAAAACCAATGGACAATAATAGTAAAACTCAAGTTTTTAATATTGGTAGTTTTGTAGTGTGAGGCAGTTGGTCTCACATTTCTATTTTGAGTTAAAGTTGATTAGTACTTCTTAAATAAAAAATTGTTAAGCCAATCATGGTAAACCAAGCCAGGCCTGTGCTCCTGAAGATGTAACAGTATTGTGACTGGGGGCAATGCCAGTTAACAAAGTTTTCTGGTTAACAGAGTGCCAGATAACAAAGGTTTCATTGTACTAGGGATAGCCAAACAATCAAATACTATTTATCTAAATATATACATTGTAGTTATAGACAAACACTGTAACTTTTTTAAGTGAATAAAAACAATGATTTCATGAACAAGGTGAGATTGGTACACTCTCTATATGCACATTTATACCAGTCCCAGGGCAACTGCTTCCTCCCTCTCCCCCCACCCCCTGATAGGCCTATGGTTTGGTGTGAGCAGTACACAATTAAAAGACAACTAAGTAGCCCCCACCTAAGATAAATGGGGTATGCAAACTTGCCCAGGAATTTGGACTATGTTGGCAGAGGTCTCTACTGAATATTGTGTGTGTGTTTCCCAGAAATATCCTGAGAAGGGACATAAGAGATGCACAGATAAAAGAAGCTTGGGGCTGCAAGCAAGGAAAATGTCTCTTGTTGTTTTCGTTCTTCCTGTGTTCAGGGAAACAGGACTTTGTACATGCCTTGTAAATAAATGAGACTGTGTCAAAGGTATCAGACTCGAACCATTTCTTCTCCCAGTTCGAAACACTTGCAAGATCCTGAATTTTTGGCTTAGCCATTCGGGTCAAAGGAGGTAATATATATTCACAGATGAGAACCAATGTACAGTAGACTTCTGATAATCCGGAACCTATGGGACTTAGGTGGTGCCGGATTATCAAATATGCCGGACTATCAGGAGGTACTATAAGCAGGTTATATATATACTGTATACATTATATACTGTATATAAAGTGTTCTTAACCCTTTTATTGTACATACTGTATACAGTATACTGTAATGTTTTAGTTTTTTAAAGCCTTTTTTACCCTTTTTGCTCAGTTCAACTGCTGCCGCTGTTACCTTGTGACTCATTTTTTGCCGAAGCTCACTCACTAGGCTCTTGCCATTTTGATGCTGGACTATCAGGAGTGCCAGACTATTGGATGTCAGACTATTGGAGTTTTACTGTATTTGACTTTCATACTAAACATGGGAAAATAAAACTGCTCATATCTTATGAGAGACTTGCTCTCTAAATATCCAATTATAATATGTTTACAATACAGTATTATATCTTGTACTTGCATCTGATTTAAAATACTTTATTTGCAATGACTTTCGCTAAATGCAATTAATTTCATGCTTTTTTCTTAACTAATTTGCTTTCTCCTGTTTACTAACTGAATAATTGTCAGAGTGTAATTAACACAGATGTCGCATATGCAATACTTTTCAGGTTCAGGTTCAGGTTAAATTTATTCTACTGCATATGGAAGTGTCTAATTAGATTGCCATCTAAAACGATAAAACAGTTTGGGTTTTTAAATGAGTATGGTGTTTTAAAGACTTGTATCTTATTTAATAGTACAATCATTTTTATTAGTTGTCAGGTTTTAAAATAAGGATCTCTTATTGTGCACATCAGTTTTGGACCAAGGTTATATAGAGGGAAATCTACATACATTCAAGAAGAGATCCCTGCCAAAACCCCAGGCTCTGAGGGGCTCTGAATTTCATGGATAGTCCTTATTGTACAACAAACAAATCAAAACACTGGAACTAAATGCCCCCAAATGTGAGGGGAGTGTTGAAATCAACATACAAACTTTTTGGTTTTGTCTATCTGCCCTGTAAACACATTTTTTCTTGATGACTCCCTGAAATAAATAAATACATAAATTATTGTTATTATTAGTATTGGTATTTTATTTATTTTAGTAAATGTACATGGGAGTTTGGATAAGCAGAAATGCTGGCAATAACTCATGAAAGTTTTATGTATTTCTCTACTTTATTATAGTAAAAGACAAGACCTGTATGGAGAGTTACTTGGATACTTCATTTACAAAGCATTTATGGGAAAGTATTGCTATTTTAACAATATTTAATTTATTGTCACAGTTCATGTAATACCAACAATGTAAACATATTGTGTGGAATGGAGAATGTACAAACTCATTTTCATGATATATATATAGATATTTAAGTTATTGTGCACAACATTTTATTTTCCACTGTTTCTTTCATAATGCATGACATTAAAGATTTAGAATACAAGTAAATGAATGAATTTTATTATGTAAAATTAATACAAGGTCATCAATTTATTTGAATAAAAAATAACTTAGTGGATCAATGTAGTTACATAACTGGTTTTGCTTAATATGGATTATAATATACTATGTCTCTTTTCATATGCTTCTTATTATTGAGTAATTCCAATTAATCATTAAGGTACAGATTATATTCTGTAGAGTTTAATCTAGAATACTGAATGTGATCCTAAGAACAATTCACAGCTATAACATGCTGGAAATTTTTCTTTTTAAGTTTAATGACTATTTTCCACTAATGTGCAAAATATTATTAAGTATGTTGATTATATATCTTATATATTTTGATGAAAATATATGAAAAATGAAAAAAATTGATTAAGTACAATTTGAACAAAAAGAAAACAATTTTTGACAACAAAAAAGAATAGTACTTTACCTTATATTTCACTTGACTATTCACATGCCGATGTCTTTAGATGCCAATTTTTTCTCACAGCATAATCAGTCTATCAAATGAGTATTTTTATGGACACATCCTGAACCCTTTATTTAGGGAAAACTCCCACTGAAATTAGTGTCAGTTTTGCCTGAATGAGTGTCCAAGACATGAGGTATGCCCCTATGCATGCTTCCTGAGAAATAACTGATTCACCTTATCCCAAAAATGCCTTCTGGGTTCCTTCAAATGCAGCTCTAAAATTGGAGCTGGTGTAAATAATTGTTTACCATGAAAACAAATGGTTTTCAAACAATGTTTTTTCTCAGAATTGCCTCAGTCCTTAAAACTCCCTTGTTAAAGTGCACATTTATTTTATCAGAGAGTGAATTTCACACATGGGAACTATATCATTAATCTGATGGGGTTTAGCAGTCAATGGGAGGATTTCCTGTGTCTGTCAAGATGAGTGGTTTTTAAATGTAACCATCTTTCACATTTTAGAATTTCTTTTAAAATCAGCTGAAAGGAAAGGAAAAGGAAAGGGGAGGGGGAGGGGGAATCCACAAAACCAAAGCCATTTAGTGAACATGAGGGCATCTGTTCTGTGAAAGAGTCTGTTCCAATATGCTTCATTTTTTCCTTTTCATTATGTGCTATAGTAGTTCTGGATGCTTCTGTTATAATGCTTTGATTACATTGCTTGTTTTGTGCAATAATGTTTCCTTTCTTGCTGAGGAGGATTCTCTTTAAAACAGGCAATTAATTTTTTTCTTTCTTTCCCTTTTTAAAGTAGAAAGACTTCTGCCTTGTTTTATTTGATCAGTTGGGTCAGCCAATCTGTCTGGAGCTTTCTTTTGAGGCTTTGTGTCCGAAGATTCTGATGTACTTTATAGACATAAATTTATTTAAACCTCATTATATCCTTCTGAGAAGAATAAATAACATTCACCCGCATTTACAGAGAAACTCTCTGTGGCATGACTTACTTGCCCAAGATTACACAGGAAGAGTGTGGCAGAAACAGGAATCCAAGTTTATTTATCTGTGTTAATGTCATTAGGACTTTGTTTACTGTACTTTTAAATGTCTAAGGACTCGTTCTAACTCGATACGTGGCTGCTATTTTATGAGACAAAGTTAATTTAATTTAACATGTAAGACAAGACAGAGCTAGGTTCTCAGCTCATACAAATCTGCATAAGTCCATTGATTTCAACACAACTATACCAATATTGAACTTGGTCATTTAATTAAACTGGCCTTAGAAGCATGCCTATAAAGAAAAAAGTGCAGAAGGGTGACCCTAAATGTACTCCAGTGCCAGGTGACATGGAGTTTTCTAGTATGTAGCAATGAGTCTCAGCTTACCTGACTGCCTCAGTGCACTTCACAGATTGTAGTCATGATATTTATCCAAAACAAGGCATGTAATACATCATAGGGAAATCAGTAACTCGCTGCCCATTAATATTCTAGTGTGATTCTTGTGCAGATAACCTACACATAATTATATAGATATGCTGGAAATGTGTAACTAAAATGTGTTTAAATCTATCAGGGGAAATTAGTAAACAAGATTTTCCACACAAAGGAAAGGGATCAATACCTCAAGCCCTGTGTGGCAAAGGACAGTGCGCTATTCATTTGTATCAGAGATAGTGGAGGAAACATTGGCATTGTAAAACTCACAAATGGAGCAATGGTGTCTACACCAGACAGCCTGATGCCTACCCCCATCAGGGGAAACAATTCCAAAGAATACATTTCAGAGGTTTACTGGACTATAAAGAAAGGGGGCAAGAACCCCCTAATCTTTCACCTGAGGAGATAAAGAAACGAACCACTTTGTTGTCTGTGATAGGATCCTTGCAAAAGACTAGCCAGCCAGGCTGGACAAATGATTATGGTGGGGAAAAAAATGAACAAAAGTCTTTAGTGCATTAAGCTGAGTTTTAGTCTACAGTAGATTTTCACTTTTGTTTGTTCATTACCACTTCTATCCTTATTCTTTCTATTTGGTATCACTTAAACCACTGCTTCTCGGTTGGGGTACACATACACCTGCGGGTACTCAGCGATCTTCCAGGGGGTACTTTTTCCAGCTATTTGCCCACTTTTACAAGAGGCTACATGAAAAGTAGTAGCAAAATCAGTTCAAGTGAAAATTTCATATAGAATTATTTGTTTACACTGCTCCATGTTTAAATAATTTAAGAGCAGGTTAGACAGACATCTGTTAGGGATGATCTAGATAGTGCTTGGTCCTGCCATGAGGGCAGTGGACTGGACTTGATCTCTCGAGGTCCCTTCCAGTTCTAGTGTTCTATGATTCTCTGATTCTATGTGCTAGACACTGAACTGTAAGTACAGCATTTATATTCCAAATGATTTATTTTATAATGATATGGTAAAAATGAGAAAGTAAGCAAATTTTCAGAAATGGTGGACTGTAACACCATTTTGTATTTTTATGTCTGGTAAGGTGGAGTTTGTTGTTTTTTGTTGGAGGTTTTTTTTGGGGGGGGTAAGTTTTGTAAATTTTTAGACTTAAACCTATGTCCTTTTTAAATAAATGTGTTTTACTCTTACTATAAACTAACTCAGTGCTGTGATTGATGGGCAGGAAGTATTAGCCCCCAGTTAAACTAACAGGGTGCTGTGTACTGTCTCTTTAAAGGAGCAGAAAATTTGATGGCATTTTGAGGGTGTTCTAGGGAGGGAAACTAGGCACTACAGAAAGAGATTATGGGGGAAGAACTCGGGGCTTGAAGGATTTGGGGATCCCCTTGCAAATAGTAACTGGGCATTGGAAATCTGAGCAACACTTCCATGTTTGTTGACTGGCTGTAGGTGTCAGGGCTGTGAGCTGCAGCAGGATATCATTCTAGGCACCTGAAGTTTCAAAGTAGGTGGTGAGTGAACCCCTTCCTGGCCTGGGTAGATTCTGAGGCATCTCCATATTCAAGAACAAATATTCAAGATATTCAAGGTCTTTGGGTACCCAACATGAGATACTTTTTAGAAGAAAATGTTGAAAATGCTGGACTTCTGCAAGTCACGTTCTTTTAAGAAGTCTCAAGATGGGCATCCCAACACTGAGGTGCTCGGAATTGCTTGTAGTTTTGAAAGTGTTGCCCTGTATATCCAGAGGCAAGGTGGGTGAGGTAAGATCTTACATTGGACCAATTTCTGTTGATGAAAGACCCCACTTACACAGGGCTCCTCTTCACTACCTTTTCCAGATCTGAAGAAGAGCTCTGTGTAATCTAGAAAGCATGTATCTTTCACCTGCTGAAGTTAGTCCAATACAAGATATTACCTCACCTACTTTAGCTCTGTACATCCTGGGACCAACGTGGCTTACAGCAGTTCTGTATATACAAAATACATATAACTGCCTTATTCACTGCTTCCCCCTCCCTACTACCATTCACTGGAATGTCACAGTTCCACCATTCTGTGATGAGATGTCCTCGTGCAACAACAAAGGGAGTTTAAGAGAAGCACCTTTCAAACCTGTGGGGAGTGAGGTACCAGCTAATTAGACAGAACTGTGGACACTGTACAAGAAACACTTAGCCCTGAAGATCTCATAAACAGAAAATCTGGTTCACTGGCTCCTCTGGCTTATGGCTCCTAATTGATGCTGTAGCAGATGGATGGTACTGAAGCTTACAATTACAGTAGAAGGCCAAGTTGTCTGTACAGTTTGAGCTATCAGTGTAATAGATGTCTCATTTATACTTGTGCTGAAGGCACTTTGCCTTCTTTTGAATTTCCATTTCATGCTGCTAAATCACATCATTGGGATAAAACAAAATCAGATTGTTCACCAAATCTGGAGCTCCCTAATTAGACTGAAGAGTTTTGTTGCCATCAAAGAATATCCAGTATAATAACAATAAAATGAAATATAGTTCTTTGTTTAAATAATGGATTAAAGACCTTCTTTTTTGTTTAGAGATGCAGGGAGAAAAACTGGTTATTCTTCTTAAAGTCTGAAACTATGGAAGGGTAAATTTTTCAAAAGCTCCTAAGTCCCACTTTCAAAACCGATGCAGAACTCTAAGGGCTTATCTTCATTGCAACAATTAGCAACGTAGCTGCAGCAGTGTGACAAACTAGCCAGCCCATGTATGTGTCTAAAGTTTCAGAGAAGCTCACACGCCTATGGCTAACCTCTGCCATATGTGGGGCCACAGCTATGCTTCTCTTTTTTAGCACACTTGCTCAACCGTGTGTCTACCCACGCTGGAAATTCCACCTCCAAATCCAGTGTAGCTATACCCCTACAGCAGTGTTTCTCAAAACACCCTGTGGATCCACTCTGAGAAACCTGCTAACTAGCCGCTCTGGTTTATTTATTTATTGGCTCCGCAGCCACGGAGCCTTGTGGCTCCTATTGGCTCCAGTTTGCCGTTTGAGAAACACTTTGGGTATGTCTAGACTACATGGCTCCGTTGACGTTTCACGAGGCATAAGGGATCGGTCGGCAAAGGCTTCCCCAGCCGACCGATCCATGTCTAGACTACCGCACTGTGCCGGATCAGCTGATCGACGGCACAGCTTGGCGGCCATGTTTATTTTAATGAAGCGGGGATTATTTAAATCCCCACTTCTTTGCCTATGCCGGGTAAACTAGTTTACATGGCTCCGTCGACGGAGCCATGTAGTCTAGACATACCCTTTGAGAAACACCGCCCGACAGGCCAGGTAGCTCAATTTTAAAGCACCACTTAAATCAAGCTAAAGATATTTGTGTGTGAATGGGAGTGAGGTTTGGAGCAAAAGCTGAGTTACAGCTTGAGCTCACAATGCAGTGAAGACAAGGCGTAAATCTTGTTGAAAGTCAATGGTAACTAGTGCCTACGTCACTTTTGAGAGTGGGATTTAGACTCCTAAATCACAGCACTTTTGAAATTTTTATCCCTACTTTAAAACTTCAGGATTGATTTCAGACTGGTCTGAATATTTCATATAGATATTCATTGTAAGTGTCACTAATGAGGTACTGGAGGGCTCAGGGAATTGGGAAATAAGCTATATACATTTTCATTATGCTGTTTCAGATTCCGTCTGGGTATTAATAATGGTTGAAAATTGTTACCATCTGATGAGTGTTTATTGGTTTCTGTGAAATGAGATCATGATTTTTAGTTCAGTTCCTAGCACATATTTGTCACATCATTGCCCATACTAATCTAAGGAGTTTAAAATCCAAAAAATCTTCCCAAACGTTCGTCTGTCTTACTTGCACTTATTGGTTTTGACATTTCAGTTGAGCTAGCTACTCTCTTGAAATCTAGTGAATTCTAAAGCTATCAGAGTACCAGAGGTGGGGCAATGCAAACCATAGGAAAGAAAAGCAAAGTCTAATAAGAGATGCAATCAGCTACCTAGAACCCACCAAGCGAGATCCAGACTTGAAAACTCACAAGAGACCTTTTACAAAGGCAAGAGGGACTGTAGTGCGTGTTCAAGGTTTGTTTAGGTGAGTGAAAGAGTTGGAGAGACAGGGAATGAGAAGAATTCAACTGGATGGAAAGGAAAAGGTCAAAGTTGGGGGAGTGCTGAAAAAAGATTTGAGTGAGTTTTTTTCTGATAAGCATCGGCATTGCCAACCTCTAGGGGTTTTGTGATGATAAACCTGAAACAACCTGACGGGGAAAATATACACCATATTATTGCCTGTGCAATGCCATTATTGTTTTGTTTTATTGGAAAAATCACACGTTCATATGTACAATGCCACACACTATCGTACATTAAAATGCCATTTTTTTCCCCCTCAGAAACAATCGTGTCTGAATTCTTTCAACCACACTGTCTGAAGAGGAAACATTTAAAAAATCCTTTTGCTTCCCAAGCATCTTGAACTTCATAAGGGGCTATTAGACAAACTATTTTCCCAATCTGCCCTTTTCAATCTATAACTTTGTATTGCTTTGCTAAGTTTTTGCATTAGTTTAATAGATTTGCAGAAGTGACTATGTTGCAGTTATCTGCTGAATGATTATAGACTGAATGTCTCATATTGTGTACATGAGGAAAAAGGAGACATACATGCCAATTTAAAGAATGAGACAGTATATTTGAAGATACACATTACATTAGAAAAATATAGCACAGGATAATTGAAGGCATAATTTATAAGTATTACACTATTATACATTACATATAAAAACTTAGTTTTCTATTTGTCTGGATGTAACATTAAAAAATACAATATTTGATTTTACTTTACCTGAGCACTGACCAACTAGTTATGTTGTCGTTTATAGGTGACATGGCCTTTTCTTCACCTTCCTTGTTCCCTGCTGAGATCCACTTAAAATCTCACTTTAGCAGCTTGCAGTTTCCCCTGCTTGGCTTCTCCATAATTCCCGCCATCCTTCTCAGAAAAAAATGCATTCTTTTGCTCTTTTTGGCCTCGCATACACGAAGAGAGTGCCTATAGACGTCTCCCCATGTGTGCGTTAAGAACAATGAAATTCACTCACAATGCTAATCAGAACAGAGAGACTATATTATCAGGAGTTTTCTAATGCAATATAATTCATGTTATTTGCTGTGACATCATTAGTAATGTGTTCATCTGTGACAGCCAGTTGCCACCCATAATATAAGATGATGTAATTTCTCTTTTCTCACAAATACGCAGCCAAATGAATTAACAAATGACTGAATAATGCCAATGAAAAGATTAAATTTTACTTTTTATATGCCTCAGTTGATCTGAGACAAGTTGATTATTTCTGTTTTGTGCCTGACTTTGATAGTAAAGTACTAAAAACAAATTTAAAAGATTAGTAGAATAAGCGATGCAGCAGTATATGTTGTAGTATAAATATAAGGGTGTATTATGCTATGATAAAATTGTGCATTGTTTTAGGCTGCATATTTGGTCCTGTAGCACTTGTTCAATTTACATATGCATTGTATGTAATCCAACCATAACTGCATTTGTAACTCAGATATTTGTGCACACAGCTGACTCTTTAATTGTCTAGCCATTTAATTGTCTAGCCATTTTTATGAGCAAATATTAGATTTATGCTTTCCGTTGTGATAATGGTCCAAGCAATTGTAGGCGTATGAATGACAAAGGGCATGTGTAAGTGGCCATCTAGTATCAGAACTTCTATGTTCAAATATGGTACTTGTCACATCACAAACAATTTTTCTTGGCTTTAAATGAACCCAGATTTGAGTGACAGGTGCATGTTTTATAAATAGCCATACAAAGAATACATATTACACGATTGTAAGGAGTGTTAAAAACAATTTTGTAAGTCAGGGATAATCTGATTTGCGAATGTCAGAGGCAGACGTTAGGTTACATTGAGGGTTTTGTATATTTTGTGGCATTCTAGACCTAAATATTATGAAAAGACTGAACTGTCTTGTATTTTCTGGCACAGACAATACTAGTGGGCTGCATCCTCTACTCTCTATGCTCGCCTACCCTCCTCCCAGCCGCTTTTGCTTCACTGAGAGAGCCTGTTGACACTGATGACATGATGACGTCATTCTGTCACCCAGCAGGAACATTCTGTTGTCTGTCAGGAAAACTTTTTTTATATAAAGAGAGATTTTGCATTCTGGCTCCCAGCCTGAAACCATTCCACATCCAAAACTCTCATTGACTTCAGTGGGAGTCCAATGCATGAAGTGGCTGAAGCATTTGACCCTCTGACAGTAACTTCTGCAACTACATAACATAGTTGTAGAAACATCCTATGGCAGGTTATTTTAATTAAATGGACCAAAAAATTGACCATATCCTCATCACATGTATTTGAGCTTTTTAAAGCCATGCTTTGTGATAAGAGTAAACAACTTTTTGACACTTGTTGCAGAGATACCCTCATATAATCAAAATCTACTCTCTCAATAATTTTTCTCTGCACTGGAATACAAAAACACTCTTCTGAAAGATGTTGGTGCTGTTTGAAAAACATGATGTTGTGCACACTGAAACTTCATTGTCTATTAGCAGGCGTCATGATAATTAGAACAGGATGGTGAGAATTCAGCCAGTTTCGGTGTAAAACAGTGCAAATAATACCTATTTTGGTTTGCTGGTCGGGCAAGAAATTCAGGGTGGGAAATCATTTTGGATAAACCTGAAATGAAACTTTTCAGGGTTATCAGAAAAAAAAAACCATGGAAAAAAAAATTTTGTTTGGGGGTCAAACACATTTTTTGTTTCAATTTGGAATCTTTTTAAAGCACTGGACATTTGGGAGTGCCATTCATGAACTCAGAAGAGGAGGTGTTGCTGTCACTACTGTCTTATACTACATAGCCCTCTAGTTAGAGCTGGATGCAGGAGACCTGAGTTAAAGTCCACAGACTGCTTTTTTCTCAGCAGGGATTTTATCTCAGCTCTCCCGTATAGCAGGTGAGTTGTCTCACTACTGGGGTTTCATGTACAAAGAGGTGGGGTGGGAAATATCTCCTAGTTAGCTTTTTTGTGAATGGCATCCAACTCTTGAAGTGGGAGAAAAGAAGAGTGAGCCAGGCCCAGTTCAGCCTTGGCTGGCAAAGAGGCAGGAAATAGTTGCCTCCCTATGTGAGGGGAAGGAACACTAGCCAGCCAGCAGTCAGTAAGCACTGTCCCTCCATCCAAGGGAGACTGCAAAGAAGAACTAGGAGCCTCCAGCATTGGAGGTAACTAAGGGCATGTCTACACAGCAGGGCTAAACCTGAAATAAGCTACGCAACTTGAGCTATGCTAATTGAGTAGCTTAAGTCGAAATAGCTACACAGCAGTTATTTCGAGATAGAGCACTCTTCCCCTGACTTCCCTTACTCCTCGTACATTGAGGGTTACAGGAGTCCAAGTAAACAGTCCTCCAGCTCAACATTATTTTGACATTACGTCAAAATAACTGCTTGTGTGTAGATATGGATTATGTTATTTCACAATAACGTCAGTTATTCCAAAATAACGCTACTATGTAGACATAGCCTGAGTGAGTCAACCCCAGAGCCAGTGTGGATTTCACCCTCACCAATTTGTGGCTGTCCCTCCCAAAGGACCCAGGAATGTGACAAGGTGCCACCCAAGACCCAAGAGTGGACTCCATGGGAGGCAAGCTGCCCAGCAAATTGGACTAGAGAGGCCATGCCCCAAACTGAACAGACTGGTAGGAAATGGCTTAGAGCAATGGATTTAGATTCCCTGGTTGGAGGGCTCCCCTCCATAAGGGAGTGGAAGGAACACAATACACTCCAGACACAAATTTCCCCACCAAAGAAAAGGAACCACACATGCTAGATGCTTGTTACATTGTGTCATGCCCCACTGAAGGATGCTTTAGATACCATGGTGATGGGCATGTTATAACATCTTGAGCAGAGTAAAATAGGAGTTTGGGATGCACATGAGAGGTGCTGAACCATTTCCAGTACTTGGTGTGATAAAGACTTTTGACCAAAACCTATTCAGAAAAGTTGCACGGAATTATGAGTAGTTTTCACAGTTCTAGCTACAGTGAAACAAACTGCCCCTCAAAAACAAAGTTCTTTTCAAAATTTGTTTGTAGAAAAACAATGTATTCACACTTAATTTTGTTTTTGTATTTTATTTATTTAGAACTTACTTGTGGTTAATTTTCCAAAATTATCCAAAACCCTTACAAAGATCTCATTAATATATTCTATCCTTTTATTTTGTTTCCCATCTTTCAGGGAAGCGTCAACCTGAGAAGCTTCACAGAGTTAAATAATAAATAAGAGAGGGAGAGAGAAAAAATGAAGTGCAAGCAAGGGAGAAAAGAGAGATTTGCACAGAGATGGAGGGTCAATGAAGCGGAGAGATACAGGAATGCTGTTCCAGATGGCAGAAGCTGCAGTGGGAAAGGCTCTGGCACCAACAGTAGCAAGATTGCGTGCAGGGAGGAATCTGGTACCCTGTGGAGAACAGGAAAAAAGGAGAGAGAAATAAAAGGTCCGGAAGTCAAACTGGGTCAATTATATGGTGGATTATTAAAACAAACAAACAAAAAAACATCCAGAGGGCTGATTCTGTATAACAAGGGTCCTTCCAAATTCATGGCCATAAAAATACATCAAGGAATGTAAAATCTGGTCCGTCCCTCCTCCCCCCCCCACACACACACCATGAAAGCTGGTCTTTTGTGTGCTTTTACACTATACTATACCGATTTCACAGGGGGAGCCCAGCATTTCCCAGATTGGGGGTCCTGACTCAACTGAAAAGGGACTTGCAGGAGGGTTGCCAGGTTATTTGAGGGGGTGGGGAGTTATGGTATTGCACCCGTCTGTGTTGCTTTCAGAGCTAGATGGCTGAGGAGTGATGGTTGTTGTCCAGGCAACCAGCTTGAAGGCATCCAGTCCCTTCAGCAGCAGCACAGAAGTAAGGGTGGCAATACCATACCTTGCCAACCTTACATCGGCACTGCTGCTGGAGGCAATTCAGCCTTCAGAGCCGGGATCCCAGCCAGCAGACGCCACTCTCTAGCTGCCCAGCTCTGAAGCTAGAGCTCTGAAGCTAGAGCCACTGACAGCACCAGTGGCTCTGAAACTAGAGCCCCTGACAGCTACAATAAACTCCCCCACACACACTTGCCTCTGCAACTCCCTTGTGGGTCAGAAGAACCCCTACAATTACACCACCATGATTTCAGATTGAAATAGCTGAAATCACAATATGTATTATTTGTAAAACCTTGTGACTGTGCAATTGACCAAAATGGACCATGAATTTGGTAGGGCTTGATCTATAACCCTGCACCTTCTGCCATCCATTTACACCACTACAAAGCCATGTACAATGCTACAGAGTCAGAGAGGTAGCATTTTGCACCCCATTGAGGGATGCTTTACGCAGGGACAACAGAGATTCAAGTCTGAGGGAGTGCAACTAAAACTGGGCCCTGAAATGAACCAGGCTCAAGAAGAGAGACAATATGGGCGGACTAACTCTTTATTGGACCTTCTGTTGGTGAAAGAGACAAGCTTTCAAGATTGCACAGAACTCTACTTCAGGTTTGGGGGACATACTCAGAATGTCACAGCTAAATATAAAGTGGGACCGATTATTTAATAGATAATCTCATGCATTTCAAGGTGAAATGGCCCACTAATATCCTTCCAGTCATAGAGGGTCAAGGAAGGGGTAGGATTGTTGTCGCACTAAGCCATACTTCAATATCTCTATTCAATCCATCATTTTTAGCGTGGGCAACCATTTTTGATGGGGAGCCATTCCATGAATTTGGTAATAGAGGAGGTGTGGGATCTGGCATAGAGGTTAGGTACAGAAGGCAGCTCAGGGTAGGAGATTAGGGTACAGTAGCGGGCGCGAGGTCTGGATGGGAGTTTGCGTTAAAGAGGGGGTTGTGACCTAGGGCAGGGGAATGGAGTGTATGAGAGGTTTCTGACCTGGAGGAGGGATGTGGAAGGAGGTGCAGGGTTGTGACCTGGGGCAGGGGTTTGGGTTGTGACCTAGGGCAGAGGCCTGGGGTGCAGGTTCTGGGAGGGAGTATTGGTGCAGGAGCAGAGGATGCAGAGGGGGGTTGTGACCAGTGTTCCCTCTAAGCTGCAAGGCAGCCCAGCTTCACAGGTGATTAATCAGCCCCACCCAGTCAGTCAGCTCCATGCACAGAGCCCTGCGCCTCTGACTGGGCGAGGCTGATTAATCACCTGTGAAGCTGTGCTGCTGTGCAGTTTTCGAGGGAACACTGATTGTGACCTGGGGGAGGGGCGCACAAGGGGAAGCAGAGGGTTGGTGGGGAGGAAGGGCCTGGGGGCACCAGATGCAGGCTCTGGCTGGGAGATGCTTACCTAGGTGGCTCTTGGCCAGAAGCCCAGTGGGACCCACTATCTGCTGCACACCATTCAGGCTGTGTCTAGACTGCATCCCTCTGCCGACAGAGGGATGCAAATCAAGCACTTCGGAAGTGCAAATGAGCCCGGGATTTAAATATCCCGGGCTTCATTTGCATACTCACGTTCCGACGCTGTGCCGATTAGGCTGTGTCGAAAGTGAAAGTAAAGTGTAGCTGCAGCTCTGCCAACAGCGGGGAGCTTTTTCGGTACTCCTCAAATGAGGAGCTGGTACAGGAGCTGCCGAAAGTACAGGAGCCGCCGAAAAAGCTCCCTGCTGTCGGCAGAGCCGTGGCTACACTTTACTTTCACTTTCGACACAGCCTGATCGGCACAGTGTTGGAACGTGAGTATGCAAATGAAGCCCGGGATATTTAAATCCTGGGCTCATTTGCACTTCCGAAGTGCTTGATTTGCATCCCTCTGTCAGCAGAGGGATGCAGTCTAGACATAGCCTCAGAACAGCCAGCCGTGGGAGCCGTATGTTCTCTCTGCACCGCGAGCCCAGGCGAGGGGGTAGCAAGGTCCAGGCAGCTCCCACTGGCCACTTTCCAGCCAGTGGGAACTCTGAGAATGTGCTGGGGTCAGGGCAGTGCATGGAGTCACCCACTGGCACGTCATGCAGAGAACATATAGCCCTCACAGCTGGCTGCTTTGAGCAGCCTGCAGGGTGCAGAAAGCAGGGAGCCTGCCTTAGGCTCTTGCTGAGGCATAGGCCCGATCTGGCAGCCTGGTAAGTCACATCCAGCCCACGGGCCATATTTTGTTCACCCTTGGTCTAGCAAATAGATGAATGTAAGTTCCCAACCTTGTCTTCTGAAAGTGTTAAGCAGGTTTCCTTTGAAAGTGAGGACTGAGAGGTCAGATATAGTGATTTTTTGTGAAAAGTGTTCATCCAGAGGTGACAGGGTGTTTTTATCTTTTATCATTTTCCTATGTAAGTGTTTGGTTTCACCCATGTCATTGTTATGTGGGGGATGTATGGCAAGCATGCGGAGGGCCTATGGATCTTGAAAGGTGTGTTGTGGGGAGTGTTGATCATTGTAGCAGAGGCACTGCTCTGGTCCACACTCCTAATTTTGAAATAATAAGCAGAGCATCCACACAACCAAGCCCGTTATTTCAGAATA
This sequence comes from Rafetus swinhoei, assembly GCA_019425775.1. NCBI lineage: Eukaryota > Metazoa > Chordata > Testudines > Trionychidae > Rafetus > Rafetus swinhoei. The sequence continues at coordinate 90,117,525 of CM033424.1, read as the reverse complement.
ACGGGCTGGTTATTTCAAAATCTGTACTCCTGCTTTCCTCAGGGAATAATGCTAATTTCACAATAGTTATTTTGAAATAGCGGTAGTGTGGACACTCCGCTGCTGGTATTTTGAAATAACTACTCCCCAGAGTCATTTGAAGTAATTACTCCCCAGTGCTTCCCGGGACTGTAAGTCGAGGTAGCGCATCCGCAATAATGGATCCTGCCTCAAACTAATTTTGAGGCTCCCCCGAGTGGGGACACACTATTTTGATTTTGTTATTTTGGGGAGTTATTATTTCGAATTTAGTTATTTAGTAGGGTAGAGATGCCCACTAAGTCTGCAGGTTTTGAATCTGTTGTTCTGGCAGGCTCTAGTGCCACTTTCAATAGGTGTGTCCTGGTCTTTGGGGAGGTTGCATTTGATGAGTTTGGGGGGAGGAGGGAGGAGAAAGTTGTCTGAAACCCGTAAGAGGGGTTTCAGGAAAGATTTCTTTCAGGATGGGGTTTCCGTCAATTATGGGCTAGAGTTGTTAGATGTTATGCTACATGGGTTCCAGTGTGAGCAACTTCCTGGACAACATGATCATCTTGAATGATAGAATCCTGCAGACAACTATATACAATAAACCCATGGATCACCACACCTACATTTAAAGATAGAGTGACCACCCACACATAATCTCTAGCCAGGCCCTCAGATAACACAGAGTATGCTCTGAGGAGAAAGTCAAAGGATACGTACCTTAAAAAAATACTCAAACTGCTTCACCAAACAAGTACACTCCACTACTTACACTAAACAACATGTTCCACCTTATATGTAGCTGTGACACACTGAATATGTTTCCCAGACATGAAGGAGAGCTCTGTGTATACATGAAAACTTTTCTCTCTCACCAACGGAAGCTGGGCCAATAAAACACATCACCACACTCATCTTGTCTCTTTAATATCCTGGTATCAGCCCAGCTACAACGCTTCATGAGAACCAAAAGTTTGAGACTGAGATGTGATACAGTCTCTTCGGCATTATGTAAAGATGCTTATTATTTCTTCAATCTCCATCTCAGTGAGTTATTTTTTCAAATTTGCTCTTTGATAAATAGCTGCCACAGGAACTCTTTGTTTGAGTAGGTTGTATTGTGGCCCTTTTGACAAGGTCACTTCCTCTCAAAAGCTCAAATACTATGCCTATCTTTCAGCTGATAAAGAAATCTGCTTTTTAAACAGTTTCCCTAAGGTCATGGTAATTGTGAAAGGCTTTTTCAATGTACCCACAACAAGGCCCATTATGTGATTAAACAAGTAATGTACTGTGTGTGAAGTATGGCAACAACTCCTTTGAAACATCTGCAAAGGTCTTATTGATGTAAGCCCCATTGTCAGTAGCAAAAATGTGGATAGATTCATTAACTTTGTATACCGTCAGAGATATTTGAATGGAATTTGGGTTCACATTATGTCCTTGAATTCTGCATTGAAATCCCACCTTCTTCAATAGGAGTTGTGTTCCCACATCTGAGGTCAGAATTTGGTTCTTGGTGTCAGAACATACAAACACATCCATTCTGTTGGATACTTCTCTGTCATAGAAGCTGTAGTATTGTGACTGCTGTTCAAATACCATGGACATAAAGAATCCTTTATTGTTCCTTAAGAGCTATTTCTCAGACATTAGGAAGGTCTGTTCTTTTAGCTGCCCCTTACTAGTATCTCCTTGCTCATAATTTGCAATCAATAAAATCTGACATTCCTAGAGGTAAAAGTATTAAATTAAACATAGGAAGTGAAAAATTGCCATATGTTATTGGACAAGTATCCTCTTTCTGACATTGGCGGGAACCAGAAACATAAAAGGAAAGGGCATGAAACCAGCAGTAGATAATTATGGAACAACTAACAATACACATGAAAAGTGTTTTTTTCTGACTTTCCTTAGTTAGAGATTGGCTTATTCCTTCCAAAACCATGCTTATTTGGGTCTTGATTCCACCAAATTCAGCTCAGTGGGAGTTTTTCCATTGATTTTAATGAGAGCAAGTTCCAGTCCCTTAATTTTTTGTGATATAACTTGAAATATTCTTTGCATATAAATGTGGATTAAAACATTTTGATTAAAATTCAGGATCATGCAAAAAAGGGGAAAATATTTCTATAAAAAAGAGAAGAATATTGAAAATGTTCATTGCTCTGACAACTAAATATATTTCAACACCCAGGAAGTCTGTATTTCTCATTATGAGGTTTGAAAAGTTCATGGGCACAGGAAGTAGGGCTGCAGGGGATCCTGAGGCACCCCCCAGGTTTCACATCCAGCATCCCAGTCATCGGCTCCATCGCCTGCTCTCTGCTGCCTGGAGGCTCCGCTGCTGGCCCCAGGGTCCTGTCCAGCTGCCAGTCTAGGATCTCACCTGACTACCCAAGGTCCCAGCCACCGAGTCCTAGACACCAGCTCCAGCTCTAGGGCGAAGTGAGGGGTGCGGAGAGTAGTAAAGGGGGACAGCTCAGCACTCCAACTCCAAAAGCTGTTCCAACACTACTGGAAAAGACAGATTTCTCTGATATTTCTAATGCATGCACTCAAGAGAGTATTTGAACCCCAACACCTAAGATTGGCTGTAGTTTACTCTCCATTTTCAGTGTGTATCTTTCAGGCTAATAGTCAACTGGAATAGCATGATTAAGCCTAAAACCTTTGACTCATTTTGGGATTTCACTTCTGCTCTTTAAAGCAAATTCAGAAATTCTAGATACAGGTGGCACAACTAGCTTCATGCACTTACATTACTTTCTGCTGTTGATTAGTATGTTGAAAATTAATAGCTCTGAGTTTTTAGATAATGACAAAAGAAAGGTGTTTCACATTATATTTTTAAACTGTGGTCCTTTATTGGCTTGAGATTTGACTACATATATAGACAGTGTTTGTGTGTGTGTGTGTGTGGGGGGGGATATCCATCCCAAAACTTTTTGGAATTGAAATGACTGAAAATGGGCATCTAAATAAGCAGTTGGATTTATGTTCTTACAGTTCCCCCAAATACGCATCAATTTTCTTTTAAAAATGCTTAGTAAAAGGGGCCAACTTTTCACTTGCAGTCTGTGAAGTTGCCTGGCGAACAATTCAGCACAAAATTTGACCAAAAATGTCTAGTATGTACCACCATCAAACCTTGACTTAATTCCCTTTTCCACTATAATTTCACTTGGTCTTAGTATTCTTGAAATAACATCTTCATATATATGAGCATACAGTTTCATTGCTTACAACTGATTTATTGTAACATGGATTTTGTTAACAGGTTTTTTTTCTTGCCCTCAGTGGAAACTATTTGAACAAAGGATGTTTATGCCTCTAAATTCATAGCTATTAATGTTATGCCTATAATATTATCTTGTGGAAAAATGCATTTACCTTACTTTAAAATATGGTGCAAAATATAATCTTGCTTGTACTCTAGTTTTGAAGATGACTTTATCATTATTCTGGGGGTTCTGCTGGCTACAGACACTGTTTAAATGCCTTCTTTTCCACTGAGAGAGTGTCTCTAACATTGTCTAACAGCTCTCTCTCCTGGTGGCACGGAGTAGCACTTCAATTTGTTCAAACCATTTCATCTTTGTACTTTTCTCTAAGGGATGAGTTTTCAGAAAGGGATGAGTAAATCTATTTTGATAAAATAAGAACCTCAACTTTCACTCAGATTTTAATGTGAATCTTTTCGTTTGCTTGTTTTAAGTTATTTTTCCCAAGTACTTTTCATTTCATGTGGGTCAGATCGTCTTGATTTTGGCAGTGGAAGGCTGGAAAGTAATCTGTCCTGGGACAGTTCTGCACATTTGAGAGATTCCAGGCCCATACACAGGAGGGGTGTGAAGGGTGTGAAAGCACCCCTCCAGGGTCCTTCAAGTAAGCATGCTCCGGCTGGCCAGGGGAAGGCAGAAACAACACGCTGCTGCCCGAGCCTCCCTCCTCAATGCTCTGGCCAGCCAGAGGAAGCCTGGGACTGATTTCCCCACTTACTGGGGGGACCATTCATATCCTTGAGGTCCACATTTACAAAAAAGCACACACACACCCCGAAATTCCTGCATATGGGCCTGGATTCCAACAGTTTAGATTAGTATCGGCACTTTATCTGATTATGAACTGAATTTACAGATGTTCTTCTTTCACTACACAATACTTGCTGAATCCTACAATTTTTACTCAAGAAACAGTGTATTTCAGATGACATCACACTAATCAAAATGTACGTACTGTATCGAGCTGGCAAAAGTAATGTATGCACACGCACAAACATATATCCACCAAGAGATACTGACGCAAAGGAATGGCCTATCTTTTCAGGCATTACACTATCCTCTTAATTCACTGGGAGCTTCATTTTTACAGTGGATTCAAAATTAGGGACTCAATTTGTATTTTGTAATCTACTATAAAACTACATTTTAAAAAATCCATGCAATCATAATCATTGTTACATTATATCTCTTTTTTCCAAGTGCATGAGACCATCAGACTAGAACTTGGCTATATACACAGAAAGGAGCAGATATCAGGTCTTTGGAAAATCTTTTTAGCACCCCTGATTGTCTATTTTTTGCACACTGTAAAAAAAGTGGATATTGGTCTGGGTGTGCTTTGGAAACTGAATGCATTTAGAGTCGAAATACACTGGGGGTCCATCTACACAGCAGCATTATTTCGGAATAACTGACGTTATTTCAAAATAACATAGTGCGCTTCTACACAGCAAGCCGTTATTTTGAAATAATTTTGAGCTGGAGGACTTCTTACTCCAACTTCTGTAACCCTCATTTCACGAGGAGTAAGGGAAGCTGAAGGAAGAATGTTCTTCCTTCAACTTCTTGCTGTGTAGACAGCGCTAAAAGCCGAATTAAGCTATTTCAACTTCAGCTACACTGAAGTGACATATCTTAATTCGTCTTTGGTCCTGCAGTGTAGATGTGCCCTAGGATGGCTACATGTGACAGATAAAGCAGAACTACAACATAACATGAAGACATACAAGGGCATAGAGAGCTATGATAGGGCAGGGAGACATCAACTGGGGATTATGGGATCCTCAGCATCCTCCACAAAGAAGGCCAATAGAATATTCTGAGTCATTGGTATAACACTGGTTGGACATTAGGAAAAACTTCCTTGCTGTCAGGATGGCTAAGCACTGGAATAAATTGCCTACAGAGGCTGTTGAATCTCCATTATTGGAGATGTTTAAGAGCAGGTTAGACAAATACCTGATAGAGATGACTTAGATGGTGCTTGGTCCTGACATGAGTGAGGAGACTGGTCTTGATCTCTCAATGTTCCTTCTTGTTTGATGATTCTATGAAAAGCATATTGCAGAATATGGTTACAACATTCAAAGCTCACCTGTGCTCTGTTGTGAGCTTTCATATAGCATGGTACTGCCAATATACTCAAAAGAATGGAATTACACAGGCCCATTTTCATCATAGCCCTGGGACGCACTGGATGCTAGCGATGGACTTCTTCTCACTGTACAATGTCTCCAGGATGGTACTGAATCATAGATCTGGGAGCTTCTGGGCAAATTGCTTAATTTCTGTTCCCTTTTTGTCAAAGTGAGGATACTTCCCTAATTCATAGGGGTATGATAAGGATGAACTCACTGACTGGGATGTTTTCGGAAAGGAGGGCCACAGAAATGGCCAGAAAGAATTGAGGATCTGCAGTCGTCCAGCACTAGTAGTACTGTCAATTGTAACAAAGGTTTCTTTTTCTCTGATATTATGTACATCTTCTGTAGGGCAACACAGGCAGGCCTATATATATTTCCTAAAGCATTCCTTCTTCTCCCCCTCTCCCCACCCCCAGCCCTTTCTGGTATGTTGTTTCCAATGTCTACTTTTTCTGCTATATTCCATCCACTCCCTTCATTTCCATTTGATATTGTGTCTTTCCTTTTGCCATCTACTAGTATCCAGAGCATCCACCTTTTATTATATTTACATGTAAATAACTTGGCACTATGCATACATATTAATGTAAGTAGTAATATTCAGTCTTATTTCTGTGCAGCTAGGGGGTTTAACGGCTGATTAGGGAATGAAAAAAATTAACTTTACAGCTTTCCTCTAAATGGCCTGAAATTGAGTGGAAGAAACAGCCATATTTGCAGTATTGATGTTATGGGAGGGTGTATGATAATTATTACTTTGCACTGACTTTGGTAGCTGCACTTTGTTTCTGTATTTTAATCAACATAAAAAAAGGAACAGATGGATCAAAATAATTTTTCTTAAGTAAAAATCACAATTACTATGCCTTGTAGTACTGATCCTTCCCCTCCCTCCTTCTTCCCCCTTTCAGCAGTGAATTTAGGTCTCAAACTCATACAAATTTGTTTGGGGTCCATTTGGAATTCATGTGACATTTTACATGAAAAAAGTGTGAAATGCTGCTTTCTCCGCTGTTGCTGCCATATAAATTATTCATCTTTGAGATTTATCAGACAGCTTTTACTTGTAGATAAGAAGTCACCTCGCGATTGCTGTACACATCACACTGCCTTAACAATCAAAAATGGTTTGAAGCCAACTGAAAAAAGGGGGTGATATCTGAGCATATATGCATTGTGTTCTGCGTACTAAAGAAAAACACCGAGGGCTCCAGACCTGCTTGACTTGATGATGTTGTTTATGAACATGGGTTATTTGCTGTGCAGTGAAACACTATATGGGGCGGGGGAGGCGGAGGGGTTGTAGAATTGCTAATGGGGACAAAGGAAGTATGGATTTAATGCAGATATTACTACGGGAAATTTCATGGATCAGTGTTATGCAAGAGGTCAGACTAGATTACCATAATTGTCCCTTCTGGTCTTAATAGCTATTATAAAGAAATATTATTGGTCAATAGGGTGCTCACAATAGGGTGAGTTGTGATAACAGAGACCTTTGTGGGACTTACAACTATTACAGTTTTATGTTATTCGGTAAAGAATTGTCATAAGGGTTTTTTTTTCTGTTTTATGAGAGTTACTATGCAAAATAAAACCCTAAGCATGCAAACAGAATGACACCTTCAAGAGTAGTCTAGCCTGTGACTCTATACAAGAGTAAGTGTCCATGCCCAGAGATCCTTTGCAAGATCAGTGCCTTGAGCTTTAGTTAGCTGCATTTATTTAGATGGAAGGATCCTTGCCTCCTCATCTGCCAACTTTTAAAGGATGTTTTTGATCCATCTTCTTTTTTCTCTATAACCCCCAAGATATAGCAATATTTTTAACCTGATATACTATACAACTACTTAACCAGTTGCTCCCAAACTTTTCAGGGTCATGCCCCACTGTCTGCCCCTTCTTTCCCCCACCCGAGCTGAGAGTAGGAATGTGGCACCTGGGACCAAGGGGGGATGTGGACAGAGATAAGGTGGGACTGGGGCTGCAGCTGGGGCCACGAATGGAGATATGGCCAGGGACTGAGGCTGGAGGTGGGAGCAGAGCTGCAGCTGGGCCATGGTGGAGGCCAGCAGATACAGGGCCAGGATCTGGGGCTGAGGCCAGGGCCTGAGCAGAGCTGAAGGCTGGATGGAACTGGGTAGTGCCCCTTTCCCACCTCCATGGAGGCTGCCCTGGGCCTGCTGCATAGCCCCTCCAAACATTCCTCTGTACCCTGTTCAATACAGGACCCCACAGTTTGGGGACCTCTGACTTGGGCCCTCTCACTGCTTTCCACAACCAGCTCTACAAGCCAGCCTTTATTGAGAACTCTTATTCTCTCCCATCTGCCCACCAATCCTCTGAAGGAGGATTGGTGGGCTCTTAGCTGTCCTGAGTCCCTGTAAAACACTGTCTTCTCCTACTTCATTTTCCTCTTTTCTTTTAAAGCCAGTCTTCAGAGGCAGTATGACCTTCTGATAACCCACCAGTGAGCTTGGACTTAGGAGACTGGAGTTCTTTTCTGGCTTTGCCACTGACCTTCTGGATGACCTTGAGCAAGTCACTTCAGTGCTTTGCGCCTCAGTTTTCCCCATCTGAAAATGGGAATGATGATACTGCACTCCTTAGTAAAGTGCCGTGAGACCTACTTCCAACATATTTAATGTAAAAGCTACTTAGTATTGGTATAAATAGAAAATGGCTTTGGCTATGCTTCTCAGAAGATGGGACAAAGTCCAGGAATTGGGGGGGGCACTGCTGAACGTGATTCCAGCTATGTGATATACCCAAATGACCCAGCCCAATACTTGAAAATGTATGACAAAAGCATCCACTGAAGTTTTTGAAGATATCTAGGGAGAGAAAACAATTTTGCCACCAACTTGGATAACATTTTCGTGAATGTAAAGCATTTTCACATAGATTTTGCAGCCTCTAAAATACTCAAATATTGAGCATTTTAATTTTCCTAATGAATATTTTGCACAGTTGAAGTGATAATTGCAAAGCCCTGATTTGATCTGGGATTCAGTTACCTGAGAAACATCTTTGCACTTTATACCCCATCTTGTAACTGCAAACAGCAAGGATTCTCTTGCTGTGACTGCTCGTAGAACTTCACTATGAAGGGAATAGCAGCAGGATCACCTTGGGATCTTACCCTGCAGGAGTAGAATTTGATAGCTTTCAGGCCATGATGCTAGGTGCATGTACAGTAAAACTCCAATTGTCCAGCATCCAGTGGTCCGGCACTCCCGATAGTCTGGCACCAACTGGAACCTGGAAGTGCTCCGGGCAGCTGGACAATTGGAGCTTCTCCGTGCCGCTTCCCCAAGTCCGCCACTGCCGCTGCTGAAACTGAACGGCGGCGGACTTGGAGAAGCTGCGGAACAGAGCAGCTGGGGTGCTGCCTGGCTGGTCCCACAGCACCGCCCCTCACCCCCCTGCTCGGCGCCCGGCAGCACCCCAGCTGCTTTGCTCCGCAGCTTTCCCAAGTCCGCCACTGCCGCTGCTGAAACTGATGAGCGGCAGACTTGGGGAAGCTGCAGAGCAGAGCAGCTGGGGTGCTGCCGGGTTGGTCCCGCAGCGCCGCCCCTCACCCCCCTGCTTGGGGATAACTACTGCAGTCTGGGGGCTGAGAAGCCTGCTCCCCTCCCCTCCCGGAGACTCTCGGCGGCGGCGCGGGGCTTCCCCCGCCTTCCTGCAAAACGGCGGAGGGTTCGCCCCTCGCCTCGCCGTTCTCCGCCCACCCCCCGGACGCAGTGCGGGTCCCAGAAGACCCATCACAGCCTCCCCGCCGGAGTACCTCCCGATACTCCGGCATATCAGATAATCCGGCACCACCTAGGTCCCAATTATCGGATTGGGATTATCGGAAGTCTACTGTATTTGCTTTTGTTTTTTGTTGACTGCCTGTGGCTACTTACCTTCTACATCTTGTATGTCAGTTTTTTGCTGTTTTATTCAATGCAATTTGTTTTGTAATTGTTTAAATGGGACTTAGTAGCTAGCTAAAGTCTTATATCTCACTAAATAAATAAATTCCACTTAAATGCCAGCAGATATGCAAGAATATTTTATTTCCAACGCCTGTACAAAGGAGTTTTAAGATAATCACATTCACCACTTTAGAGCTAATTAAGTAGACCAGTAATGATGGTGACTGATTGTGTTCAGAGAAACTTGCTCTTCCCCAAACTTACTCTGGATTGTTATTTGCGTTTAGTTACAAATATGGATGAAACCAAGGACCTGATCTAAAAGAACTCACCATCTAACCTTAGAGGAATAAAAAAGGGTCAGATTCATCTCTGACAACAGTAAGAGCAATTGGCCCTTTTGTACATTTTCACAACTGGTCACGGTGTTCTCATTTTCTGGTTGCCTAACATCAGACACCAGGGATCATATTTACTGAAGTGGCAGGAGCTCACAACTGTGACTTAAGCCAATGAGAACTATGCTTTGAACAGAGAGTGTACTATAAACATGCTTGAAAAATTAGGCAGAAAGTGTTTCTTACTGGTCCACAGGTAGTGGCAGATCAGCTACTCAGCCAACAGTGCCTCAGTCAATTGTGGGGCCCCAGAAAAATGGGCACTCCCCTCCCAAGCTCCAAGCCATGTCGCTCACCCATCCAACGCTCCTGCCAGGGAGCAAGATTTGGGCACAGGCCCTTCCCCACTCTCTGGCAGGAGTGCTGGACCTGGAGTGGATTGCAGATGAAAAGGGTGGGGAGAGGCCTTCTTGCTCTGGCTGAGGGCTCCACAATACCGTACTCTGCCCCTGTCCTCAGGTTTCCATCTGCAAAGTGAGATAATGCCACCTTGCCACCCAGGATGTTATGAAGATAAAAATTCATTAATGTTTGTGAAGCACTCCGAGGCTGGCGCAATGAGCACCACAGAAATGAATCATTCTGTATTTACAGCCAGGTTTGGATGATGTGCAGTAAATAAAAACCTATCTACCCATTCAGTGGTCACCTCCAACCTATGCACTGAACGAGGCAGGGCTCCTGTGGAAAATGAAATAGTTTGTGATCATGTAATTAAAACTGTCACAATGCATAAACTCGAGGGAGATGAATTAAGGTTCAACATGCAACCTTAATTTTGTATTTTATAACCTAGAAAGTCAAGTATTCAAAAATCTTATTTTTATACAATTATATATACACTGAAGGTGAAACTATTAAGCAGGGAGATGGGGGAGGAGGGCTTTTGTTGTTTATAAATTCAGTATCTATTAAAGATCAGTTTGGTTATCCATGAAATGCCTCATGGAAAAAGGATAGTCATTTGCAGAATCTACTCGGGTAGTTTATAACAGGCAAAAAAGCAGTTGCAAGAAGATACAGGTCCTAGATTTTTAATAAATATTTTAAGCCATTGCATCCATCTCAGCTCTTAACCTCTAATCAGTCATGGAAAATAGAATGTTCAGGGACAGGGAAGGGGCAGCAAAGCTTGAATGTTATAATAGGTAAATGCATCATCCTTGCTGAGGTTCAGTCTCTGAGTTATTATTCCAAAGGCTTTCCATATCCTCTTCTCCTCTCAGTGCATCATACATTTAGAAACAGCGTCCTGCGTGAGTGGTGGCCTTTTCTGTTAGTTTCTTAATGGTAAAGTGGAGACCAAAATGGAAGCACCAGATCACCAATCACCGCTAGATGCCCAAATAGATCAAGAAAATAACACCGATTGTCACTGAAATCTCCTTAACTTCGTCTATTTTCGTCTACATAGCCATTTTAAAATACCCATAACTGAATATTAAGTCCAAATATGCAGTAGGACAACTTCTGGTTTCTCAGATGGCATAGAAAATCAGGGGACATTTTGCAGAGTAAATGGATGCAAGAGATAATGTATCGAAAGATCTTGGGAAATCCAATCACTCTGGCTCAAGACTATCAGCAGCATAAGAAAAAGCAATTAAGAAACTCACCTCTGTCAGAAGCCTCTGTGGAACTTATGGATGATCAGTTCCTCTGGCAATGAAGCTTCTTATTTAATTGTCTAATTTTAGACACCCATATTTGAAAATCTTGACTGAATTGCTCAACTGTCTGTCATGTTCAGTGAAGGATCGTTATCCTGCAAGCAGCTCAGCAGCACAAAGAAACTACCTTCATGGATTTCCTGTTTATTTAAAGGCTTAGAAGGATTTTATCATTAAACATTGGTAAATGTAAATATATAAACCAATGAAAAAAATATTTCCTTTGAAGAGAATCAAAATTTACAAATAGGAAAAGAAAGACAAATTCTGCTTTGATAACTTAGCAGTTTGATTTTAAAAATATTTACTTGGTATAGTTTGACGTGATGTGTTTTAACTGTTATAAACACATTTGACAATTTGTGTCAATTTGTGTTTTAACTGTTATAAATCCTTAACTTTTTAAATGTTGATGTCTACTGTCATAAAAAAAATGTTCGGCATAATTTCCTGCAATTATGAACATTTAAACTGATAAAAATTGAAAAAAAAATGTTTCATCCATCATTTTTGGATTTTAGCTAAAAATCTACGTGCATACAAATAAACATAGAAATTATCCATCAAAATATCAAAACATAAACCTCTAATTCAGCTAAGCACATTTATATCTATTCTGACTTAGACCTCAGTATCTGATATGTGCAGTGACTCTTGATATCGCTGAAACAAACTTTTTGAAAGAAAAACTTTGAACATTTCTTTTTCCCCTTTACCAACTTCCAAGCCTTGAATTCAAATATCACATTTTGTGGGGATCCTAACTAATTTATTGACAAATTCTTGGAGTGTAATCAAACTTATATGTGAATTTACTTCGGTGTCTTACATGTTTTTTAAAAAAATGAATAAACATCTTACATGTAAGCCTGAACAATACAGTCATGGTGTTTGTAATATGATCATCAGAACGATGTTGTATGCCTAATCACTTAAGAAACACCTTGTTGTGTTCTGTTTAATCTTTCTCCAGCATGACCTATTATTTGTACTGTCTAATACCCACATTACAAGATATGTTAAAATATTATCTTACCATAAAATTAGCAGAAAAAATTTACTCCAGCATTTATCCAGTATTTCTCCTTTTGTTGTGTTTATCAGAATAACAAGACTGTTTTCAAAATATTAGAAGATTATTCTGTGAATTCTCCTATGAAGGGAATTTCCATAGTGTAGACATAATGGCTGATCAAGGATCATGGAAACCAAAGGACAAAACTGAGTAGCACTGAGACTGCTCTAGTTTACAACACAAGTTCAGATAGATCCCTGTACAGCTCCAGAACAAGAGAAGCTCAATGTAGGCTTAAAGTCCACCTCTCTATTCCTGTCCCAACTTCAGAAAAAGCACACATGAGAATCAGATTCTTATAGGCCTTTTCCATAAGGGCCCAAGTCACAGCCATAAGAAAAAGAGGAGTCCCCATACCCAAGCCAGATAGCGGGTTTGTTGAGGAAAGTAGTGCCTTATATCTGAGAATAGGAGCAACAACAAACTATAGCCCATTGTGTGTTTACTGGAACCTGCCACAATGGGATTGTATAATTTTAAAATAAGTTTTGTTGTGCTGATTAATATATTTGTATTTATGAAAAGTATCAGGCTGAGAAATATGGAGGCTAAAAGTTTCCTTGCCGCGTCTTGGCCATGTGCTGAAGAGACCCTACTCTTGGTTGTCTACTGAATTTACTAACAAAAATGCCTCTTGTTTTAATGATACAGCTATCTGGTTATTAGGTATGCATTTCATACAGTCTTCCAAACAGCATCTGATATCAGATCAAAAATGGGTCTGAGATCACTAACATATCCAGCCCTGACATAGATTAGTGTTTATATAAATAGAGGTAGGCTTAAACTTTCAAAAGTGATGGGTATATCAGGTTTTTTATGCTTTATTTGCCACACTTTAAAGGGACCTGATTTTCAAAGGCTGTTTTACTTAGTATTTCAGAAAATCAGGGCTGGTCTACACTACTGGGAGAGATCAATCTAAGTTACCCAACTTCAGCTATGTGAATAACGTAGCTGAAGTCAATGTCTAAAGATCTTCCTAATGTGGTGTCTTCACTGGTGGGTCGATAGGAGATGCTCTCCCGTTGATTCCCCTTGCACGTCTCATTCTGGTGAAGTACTGAAGTTGACAGAAGAGTGCTTGGCATTTGATTTATCGCATCCATACTAGAGCGACCCATTCTGGATCAATCGATGCCCCATTGATCCAGTCCATAGTGGAGACATGCCCTCCAGCCCCATTAAGGTGTTGCAGGTCAGGCACATAAAGTCACTGGCTATCCTAGAAAATGTAGATAGTTTTTTTAAAGTTGAATGAAGCATATGCATATTTTTTTTCATATCCAAGAACAAATGTATATCTAGAAAAAAGATGGATTGGACTGGAAATCATTACTGAGTTTTTTATACACTCGAATGATGTGTGATAATTGTATGCTTGGAGAAAGGCAATAGATGTACACCAAATTATTAATTACTAACTAAATTAAATTTGCTATTCTTAATGTGAACTTAAAGATTCTTTTGAAGATGAGAAATCATACCATGCATAATCTGATTTATTGTTTTATGCAGGGATCTGAACACTAAATAAACTGGTTTTCACAAAGTAGGAACAATTTTCCCTCTCTTTCCCTGTCCCTCTTTCAATTGAAAGAAAACAAGAAAGGCTATTTTCCCACAAATAATATCAGGCACTCTTCACCAGTTTCTGCCCTTTCCTGCCAGTACTGCTGGGACTAGTAGTCTAACAAACTTTATCATATTTGAAATATTATTTTGCAATCAAAAGCTGTTCTTGAGGGAAACAGTCTTTTTAAAGGAGTTGAATTTTACATCATTTCATTGTTTTCTCAACAAAAAATCTTCTATTTAGTAGCTAAAAGAGGTGGGAAAATCTTAAGGGTCTTTCCTCTCTGACATGTAAAAACAGGAGATATTGATGCATATTCATGATTTTACTGATCCCATATTTAAGCGAGCCTTGAGCATAGTGAATAGTAATGCATTGTTGTTAATGATTCCACTGCAAAGCTGGGATCCCCTAACAAGATAGGGTGATTTTCTTTTTCTTTTTTTAGCTCAAAGCTCTCCAAATTCTCCAGCCAAGGGAGATCTTAATTGTAGCCAAGGGGGATTTAAAAATAGAGAGTTTTATGGCAAAAAGAAATGAGCTGTGAACACTTGAGGAAAAAAAGAAAAAAAAACGCTCACGCTCTTTCACTTCACTGAGATTTGCAATCCTGCAGCACTTACTCCCATTTTCTTCAGTGGCAGTTCTTGCCCCCCGTGAGGACTCCAGATTTGTGCCTTTAGACTGCAGACACTCTCCCTCTGATCTACGGGGTCAGAGTTTCCCATTTGCCAGCCGCTCCTGAACTCTCTGTGGTTCTTCTTTGTCCCCACCCTAACTCCCCAGAAGTGAAGTTTGGGAAGGTACTTCCAGGGATAAGGACATATCATCCTTTTGCTGCAATACGTCTCCCCCCCTGTTCTCAGCTACCATTTCCCAAACTGAGACTCCCTAGGGCCATGGTGTCCAACACACTAGCCACTAGCTACATGTGTCTATTTGGCCAGCTGAGTGTGGCTAGTTCACTATCATGGCTACAGCTTCAGAACTGGTTGGACACCACAGCTCTAAAGGGCCCTTTGGGAATTTTTTTCCAGTCATAAGAAACCTCCTGTTAGAACCTCATCCACTGACCTTGAAAACAAGAATTAGGAAGATAGGAAATGCTGCGCCAGGACAGATTTACCATGATATCCTGATTCTTGGCAATGCTCAGTGATGAATGCTTTACGGGAAAACATGAAACTACATATGTATACCAAAGTGGGTGGGGATTCTTCCTGCCCCCAGATGATAATCATTTTATGCCCAGAAGCATATGGCTGGAGAGTCCTTGTTATCTATATCCTAGTATATGTAAACACTGTTCTTATTCATATATACCATATTGCCAATACTTTTTTGAATCACAGTACGCTATTTCAACAACATCCTATGACAATGAACTTGATAAGGTTAATTAGGCTTTGCAAAATACATTTCCTGCTGCACTTTTTTTAATTTAATGTTTTATAATTGTATTGAGTGAGTTCTTGTTTTGTATTACAGGGAAAAGAAAACGAGGCGTCTGAATGGCTTTCTCTATAGAATTCCTTACTATTCTATATCTGTTCTTGCTCCGCTTCTTTTCCAACTCACTATTCCTAGGCTTTTTAATTCCTCATATATTGTTTATCCCTTCTCCCACAAGTTACTAATTATTGTCATTGCCCTTCCCTACACCTTGATTGTGTCCTTTCTAATACAAGGTGACCAAAACTGAACACAATGTTCAGGGTGAGGATATTCTGTACATTAACCTTGGGGTGAATTAACCTGCAGCCCTACACCAAGGCCCCAGTCTAATTTTTGTATGTCCATGCACAGACTGGAATGATTTGTTATGTGCATCAGTATGGAGGTGATACATTCTGCACCTGGGTATAAAAAATTAGAGGGAGCAGAGCCTCTGACTGGCATAAGTTTCACCAACAAAAGTACTGGTGTGGACAATGCTATCTCAGCAGGAGAGGTTCTCCCGCCAACATAGCTTATGCTGCTCCTGGGAGCAAGGGGTTAATTATGCCGGCAGAAGAGAGCTCTCTTCTGATGGCAAAGAGCATCTACATGTGAGCCCTTACAGTGTGTCAGCTGTAGCAGTACAGCTGTGATGGTGTAAGATCCATAGTATACATATAGCCTATGTAACAATATGCAGTTTTAGAGCACAAAACCAAACTGGAGTTAAAATGCTTATGTGCATAAGTGTAAATACAATTAAATCTGACACAGTTTTTGAAGTACTTTAAACATTAGGCTTTGTCAGTGAAAATTAATGATATTATTAAATAAATTTAGTAAACAATTCATATCTTGGTAAAATGGAAATACTTTTCTTTAAATTCAACAGGGGGGCAACAATAGTCATTGACTCTTTTGAAAGTCTGTAGTCCTGTATTCACCCCCTTCACACTATTGTAATAATCTCTTATTTGCCTTGTGAGGTATCATTTGAAAACTTATAATTTGCTGATCATTATTGTCCTGTTAAAATGTGTGTGGCAACATTGCATGTAAAGTTATAAGATTCCACTGAAGCATGTTCTAAGTCTGGGGAGCGATCCAATCAGATCTTCAGAGATAAAGGATCAGCTGTCCTTTTAGCCAGGTGTAAATAAGATCAAATGGACAAACACCTACTAAGTGGCTATTTATTGTCAGGAAAAGTGACATAAGTGAGAATCCACAGTTTAGCAAAGAAACAGCAGAGTTCCTGTCCAAAGAAGCTGCCTGGTGCACTGATCTCAACTTGAGAAGCTTCTCAAATGAGAGAGTATCAGAGGGATAGCCATAACAAAAGGAAAAACTATGTAGCACTTTAAAGACTAACAAGATGGTTTAATAGGTGATGAACTTTCGTGAGCCAGACCCACTTCCTCAGATCATGTTAGTCTGAATCTGCAATTGCAACGAGGAGTCCTGTGGCACGTTATAGACTGACAGATTTATTGGAGCATAAGCTTTCGTGGGCAAAGTGTGTCTTTGCCCACGAAAGCTTATGCTCCAATAAATCTGTCAGTCTATAAGGTGCTACAGGACTCCTCGTCACTTTCAAAGGAGAGAGAGTACTAGAAAAATAAATAGGGGATTCACTAAATAATCTCTTCCTCTCTCTCTGCTCAAGGCATTCACAACAGCTGAAGAGCAAAGCTTCGCATTAGACTGGGGGAAGGATCCTGGCTGAAAGAAGTCAGCCAGTAAAACTGATGAAATATGTGAATTTACCCTAATTTGTTAAGTTAGCCCTTATTTGTATTTTACCTTTTTTGTAATCAATGTGACTTTTCTGCATCATTTCGGGTGTTCAGGTAAAATCTCCTTGTAATTAATAAACTTGTTTTATTGTGTTATCTAATCCAGTGAGTTTGGATTGAAGAGTTGGGGAAAATCCATTTGGGGTGACAGGATTTGTGCTGAGGTGACACAGCTACTTATCAATCTAGATTGTACCCTGACTGTGTCACAACCCTGATTTACAGAAATCAGATGGATACCATACGCATAAACATTTCTGAAGATTACCATGCCCGTTTGATGGCATGCCCGTTAGACAAACAGACAAAAGACTAATGGGGTAGATGAGATAATGTGTGTTCAGGTCCAGTTTTGGGAAAGTTTCAGCCCGTCCTTATGTCTATTCTCATTCATTCAAGAGGACTTACAAGCATGCTTAAAGTTAAGTAAATACTTACTTTTCCTGACTAGAGATGCTTCTGTGAAGTGCATCTTTGTGCACGACAGCCTGAAGAAATAGTACTCTTTCTGAGCTGATAAGGGAATGTGTACTGATTATTAGCCCAATATAGCAATGTGAATAAAGGTTAATCAACATAGTGAAAGTATTTTGTGGCAATAATGTTTAGTATGTGTTATTATACTTGTGTGCTTCACTTTTAACTCAGTTGATCAGTATATAACGAACCAAGTCCTCATTTATAATTTATTGGGCAAAAGTCCAGTCTCCAATGAAAGTTACAACTTACTTTATCAGGAAAAGCTAAGGCGTGTCCTGGAAATGAGCCACAAATATGGGCCAACTGTTTAACTCAGCCGAAACTGTCAGTAAAATAAGCACAGAATTGTACAGATCAACACTGGAAGCAAAAGAATCCTAACGACACTTGCCGTGAGAATTGTTTGTCATTAGAACGTTCTTCACACAGTCAATGGCCTATCTGGCAATTGGTCCAAGTGGCAGCCAGAAATGGAGCTTGAAATCACACCATCAGCAATGCCCTTTCGTTTCAGTGCTTTTTCTCTATTGCTACAAATGTTAATGCTGTATATTCATTCTGCTTCTGCGGCAAACTGATACAACACGTAGAACTTCTCTAACATTGTTTGTGTCTGTAATATTTTTTTCTCTTATAAATTATATCTTGAGCTCTCCCCCCACCCCTATGTGATGTGCAAAACCCCTGCATTGAGAATGAATGGCAAGACCTGTTGACTCTCATATTCACTCACTTGAGTTGACTGGCAAAATTCTCACTTTCGTAAATGAATGAGTTGCTGATCCTGAACATCAGCAACATTGTTGACAAACTGAATTGATAGGTAGGGTAATCAGTCCCTTCTCTTTTGCTGCTGACAATTTGAGCAGGACAAAAACTTTTTTTTTTTTCAAATAAGCTTTTACCACAGCATGAGGAAAAACTTGTGCTACAGCATCATACTATGCTAAAAAAAATGTCTCCAATCTAGCCATTTACAGTATCATTGCTGTGTGAAACAATGGTGACAAGAATAAGGATCTGAGAATACATGACACTACTTGGGCAGGCATGGGTCATCTTTTTTCAAGAGGAATGAGAAATCTGCTGGTCAAAGTAAGAATTGAAGAGCAAACTGCTGAGCAACCAATTACCACCCATCTCGTCCTGACTTCAAATAAGCCCTACTCGCCCTTTCCCTCCTATTCATGAAGTGATCGGTTTCCTTGCTTCCTTGTGATCTTACTCCTCAGGTTTTCCCATATAGATCCACTAAACAGATAACTGATCCAGAACTGTGTCTGCTAAGCCAGTAAACAGCTGCTGAATTCATGTTTGTGCACTGGAACTACAACCTAGTTAGAGGCAAATACATGATTCCACTCCAGTACACATCCAAATGGGACCATTGGATAAAAGGAGGATTGCAAAGGTCCTTGAGGAAGGACAAAAAGTGAGATTCAAAGAAAGAAAAAGGCTTTTGGATGCCCTGTAAAGTTACAGTGGTGGGTGGAGGGATTCCGGTATATTAGAGTAAAATCATTTCCTTATTCACCTCGTTTTTTGGGGTGAAAGGAAGCAGAATAATTCCAAGCACACAGAACTGAAATTTGGTAAGGCAGCTGCTCTGCTTATTGGGGCATGTGCTGTTGTTGGTTTGGAATGGAGTGTATGTCCTCCACTGATGTGTAGTTAACACACGCTCACTGCCTGAGATGGGGTGGGCAAAAGGGCCTCCACAGGCCAGATCTGGCCCACCAAGCAAGTTGATCTGGCCCACAGCAGCCCTGCAGCTCAGGCCTGGGGTAGGGGAATGCGCAAAGTCTCCTCCTGCTCTGCCCCCACCCTGCAAAGAGTGTGCAGTGCTTAGATGCTCCCTCCACTCCTGGCAGGGCGGGAGGAGACTTCGTGCACATCCCTCACCCCAAGCCCTGATTGGCCTGGGAGTTGGGGGGGAGTGTGCAACATCTCCTCCTGCCCTGCAAGGGGTGCGGCACTTCTAAGCACCACACAGTCCTTGCAGGATGGGAACAGGGTGGGAGAAGACTTTGCACACTCTCCCCACCCCCAGGCCAATCAGGGCTTGGGGGTGGGGAGAACACGTGAAGTCTTCTCCCACCCTGCAAGGGGCTCAGCAGTTAAAGACCTGGGGGAAGCAGGGAGGGAGCATGCCAAGTCTCCTCCCACTGCCAAGGGCATGGGCACCTAGAGGGAACTGCCAGCTGTTCAGAACAGCTGGCGGTTCTCTCTGGGGGAAGGGGGAAAAGACTTTGCATACTCCCCCACCCCCAGACCAATCAGGGTCTGTCGGTGGGGAAACATGGAAGTGTCCTGGCCCCGCCCCTTCTGCCTGAGGGCCCTCCCTTTCCAGGGTGGCCTAGGGCCACTTCAAACATTTCTGAAGTGGCCCCCGGTCAAATATTATTGTCACCCTTGGCCTGGGACCTACCCATATGCCATATCTATTAGCAGGCCCTTCTATTGGAGCTGTACTGCACCAGCCAGGACGGTATGCAGGCTGAATCCTCCAGTTTTCACTTGGGCACAACTTCAACTGAAGTCTAACGAAGCTTGGAATGTGTAACGTGTATATGACCAGCTCCCTAATAAAGGACCCATAACAAAATGTGCAGCCCTTAAAGCAATATGAATTCATTTGCAGTGTGTGTTGTTTTATATTAGGCAAACCAGTTCGGATAAAAGAAGAAGTGCTCAGAATCGCGAGCCAAATCAGAACTGAGCTCCCTGGCAGGACCTAAAAACCTCTGCTAACATTTTCCTTTTATTGTTATGTATTAGAGATCAAGAGTGAAAGTGCCAAATTGCTACCAACAAGACTTCTCATGAGGCCTGAGGTTTCGCACCTTGTGTAGTCAAATACAGTTGTGTGAAGTGAGCCTACAAAACTCCCAAAACAAAATGGTAGCATCTTGCCACCACTTTGGAAATGAGTGGAGCTGATGTGGTTGTGTAAGGACACGGGGGATATGGCTTTTCAATCTCTCTGTACAGCACATGGAAGTGAGTCTTCCAGCTTTGGGGAAGAGGTCTAACAATAGCTGTGAAGAAGGTACTTTGAAATTATGTCTCAGGCTCTGAACTCCCACCCCTGGGTTCCAGAGTCCAAGCCCCATCATGAGCCACAACTTAAAGCACTGTCTACATAGATATTTTTTAGAGCATTCGTGCGGTCCCCACTTGCCCAAGTTTGTCAATCCGGGTTGAGAGACTTGCTTCCGCTGGGAGTGTAGGTATACCCACAGGTGTTAAAATGTTACCCTGCATATTGGAAGCAGGGGTCCTGCACTGCAGGGGCAGAGCATATATCTTCACTGCTGAGTCACTCCTCTTGAATGAGCCTATCACAAGTGATAGTGGCCACGCTGAGAAATACTTCTAGAGCTGGCTCTACATTTGCTTGTGTATGGAACTAGGACATCTGGGGGTAAAACCCATGAGTCGTTGTGCTGCAGTAAGCAAGCCACTCAATACAGTCTTTCTCATCTACACCAGGTTTGGGGGGAAGGATAGCTCAGTGGTTTGAGCATTGGCCTGCTAAACCCAGGATTGTGAGTTCAATCCTTGAGTGGGCCATTTAGGGATCTGGGGCAAATCTGTCAGGGATGGTACTTGGTTCTGCCATGAGAGCAGGGGACTGGATGTGATGACCTCTCAAGGTCCCTTCCAGTTCTATGAGATAGGTATATATCCACCTGACCTGAAAGTGGTTGCAGCCCGAGACCCGCATCCCACAAAAGATCATGGGAATCATTGTCCTGTACCGGTATATGTGGGAGCTACCACCTGACTTGCGGGTATGGGTCAGCCAGAATGACCCCTCAGTTTACAAAAAGATAGGTGCCCTTGTAGGGAAACAGTTAATGGCCCAGGGCATCTCACAGCCCCTTGGGGAAGAAGTACGGCAGGGTAGGAGGCCGAGGCCGAGCCCTTGGACAGGGCTTGGCCTGGGAGGAAAAGGACAGGAGAGCAGCAAGAGGCCGTTGGGGGAGTGGGGGAAGGAAGGTCAGGGGGTAAGGCCCAGCAGCCCAAAAAACAGGGGGATGCCCCACACAGGGTATCAATGCTATGCATATGGGGAGCTAGGGCATATAGCAGCACAGTGCCCGAAAATAGAGGAACCTATGCAGTGTGACCTTGGGGCTTTGAGGGTGGCCCCTGTGGCCTGATAAGTCTGGTAGGAGTAGCGATGGCCCTCCATCTGTATACTCAGACTATGAAGATATGAATGGCATAGAGACCACAGCACTGGTGGACTCAGGGAGTGCCATCACATTGGTTTTGGGGCAGCTGATGGGCGGGACCAGCTGTGCTGTGCCAAGCGCACAGGGATATCCTGTGTGCATGGAGACATCGGCTGTTACCCTGTCATCCCTGTGCTGACAGTGATTCAGGGGAACATCACAAGGGTAGCAGCACAAGGGTAGCAGCAGGGGTGATCCTGAAGCTCCCATACCCAGTTGTGATCAGGCAGGACTTCCCCAGGTTTGCAACCTACTCCCTATGGAGGAGGGGAGGGTAGAAAGGGTAGAAAGCCCACTCCCGATCCTCCACAAGTTCTTCCAGGACCTATTTACTGAGCCTGGGAAGCCCCCAGAAATCAAGGCATGAGAGGAGGGCAGCCAAGAGACTGGGTACGTGGATCTTGGCCTAGAATCTAAGACAAACCCTGGCTGGGCAGGAGGCTGAGCCAACCAGCAGGGAGGGTGACGCAGGGAGGGTGACGCAAGAGGCAAGTGAGGCAAGTAAGCCCAAATCTGGGCCCAGCTCGGCGGGGACAGAAGAGGCTGAAGGCCCTCTGAGCTCGGGCATATAAGGGCTTCACTTGAGAATTTTGGGCAGGATCAGGCCAATGACCCGAATGTATGCAAGGCTGTAGTTGAGGTAAATGGGGTCCCACTAGAGGGAAGAAGCAAGGGTCCAAGACCATATTATATAATCAAGAGGGATCTTCTATACTGAGTTATACCGAGCCAGGAAACAGTAGTGGAACAACTCTTGGTGCTCCAAAAACACCGGAGAGCCGTGCTGGACCTGGCCCACAGCCATTTGTTCAGCAGACACCCTAGGGGTTGATAAAACTTTGCATCCAATTCTGAGACGCTTCTATTGGCCTGGGGTGTACATGGAAGTCCAGAAATATTGCACCTCCTGCCCCGAGTGCCAACTGCATGGACCCCAGCTGCACCTGAGAGCCCCACTGGTACCCCTACCTATTATTGTGGTCACCTTTGAGTATATTGAGATGGACCTAGTCAACCCACTGGAGAAGTCAGCTCGGGGGCACTGGAGCATTTTAGTAGTCCTGGATTACGCCACCTGATACCCAGAGGCAGTGCCCCTCCAAAATACCCATTCAAAGACCATAGCAAGGGAATTGGTCCAGATCTTTTTAAGAGTGGGGATACCCAAGGAGATCTTAACAGATCAAGGTACTCCTTTTGTCTCTAAGTTAATGAAGGATCTGTGCATGCTACTCCACATCCAGTCCCTGAGGACATCAGTCTACAACCCGCAGACAGATGGCCTCATTGAGTGGTTCAACCACACCCCCAAGGACATGATCCAGAAGGTGGTGAGCCAGGACAGGAAAGACTGGGATGCCCTACTCCCGTACCTCATGTTTGCCATCTGCAAAATTCCTCAGGCGACCATTGTTTTTTCTCCATTCAAACTGTTGTACAAGCGCAACCCTGAAAGCATCCAGGACCTTGCCAAAGAGGTTGGGAAGAGCAGCTGAACCAGGGATGCAATATTATTGAGCATGTCCTCCAGATGAATTGCCCAGGTTACCCCCATGGGGGTAGAGGTTCCAGGCGGGACCCAGATGGTCCAGAGGTTCCAGGTGGGAGATCAGGTAATGGTACTAGTCCTGACGGCAGAAAGCAAGCTCCTCACCAGGTGGCCGAGATCCTATGAAGTGATCAGGATCCTAGGAGAAGAAGACCACAAAGTGTGACAACCAGCTTGCCAGAAGATGGAACAAATCTACCATGTCAACTTGTTGAAACCCTGGCAGGAGGGGAAGTGCAGCTGTCTGCTCTGAGGACAGTGACACCAGAGGAAACCCCACAGAAGCAGATGGGGATCTCCCCAGAGTTAACCCCAGACCAGTGGGAGGAAGTTCTCAATCTGCTGGAGCGACATTTGGATATGTTCTTGACACAGCCTGGCAGAACCACCGAGGTCAAACATCATATCGTCACAGACCCAGGCGTACGGATAAATGTGAGGCCCTACCAGATCCCAGAGGGAAAGTGGGGAGAGGTTAAAAAAGGAGTAAAGAAGATGCTGGAACTGGGCGTCATAGAAGAATCTCACAGCCAATGGTCCAGCCCAATTGTTCTGGTACCTAAGCCCTTGGCAACCTCTGATTTTGTAATGATTTCAGGAAGTTGAATGAGGTGTCTAAGTTCAATGCCTACCCTACATGCCTTGGATAGATGAGCTGATTGATAGACCAGGAAAGGCTTGATTTCTGTCTATCCTTGACCTAACCAAGGGGTACTGGCAGATCCCCTTGGCCAAGGAAGCCTGAGAGAAAACAGCCTTTTCCACATGAGGGACTTTATCAATACACCATCCTCCTGTTCAGGCTTCCCGGGGCCCCTGCGACATTCCAAATACTTATGGATAAGCTATTGTGGTCACATAATGCATACGCAGTGGCATATCTTGATGACATCATCATACATAGCCCAAACTGGGACACATCTGGAGAAAGTGGAGGCCATATTAGACACCTTGAGGGGAGCTGACCTCACCGCAAACCCTGCAAAGTGTGCGATGGGACTAGCAGAAGCCAAATATCTGGGGTATATCATAGGAAGGGGTGTAGTGAAGCCTCAGCTGAATAAGGTAGCAGCAATACAGAACTGGCTCTGGCCAGTCCAAAAAAAGCAGGTCTGGGCAATCCTTGGATTAGTGGGGTACTATCGGAGGTTTATCCCCCCTTTGCCTCCAGCGCATGTTCCCTGACAGACCTAATAAAAGCCCATGGCCCAGAGGTCATGAAATGAACCCCTGCAGCAGAGGAGGCATTCGTCAACCTGAAAACAGCCCTGTGTAAGGACCCAGTATTTATAGCCCCTGACTTTGAGAGGGAGATCTTACTCCAGACCGATGCCTCTGAAGTTGGATTTGGTGCTGTACTGTCCCAAATGGTCAGAGAGGAACAGCATCCCATCCTATACCTGAGCCGGAAGCTCCTCCCAAGGGAAAGAAATGATGCCATCATTGAAAAAGAGTGCCTTGCAGTGAAGTGGGCCATGGAGAGCCTGCAATATTACCTGCTCGGATGAAAATTCACCCTCATTACAGACCACGCGCCCCTACAGTGGATGTACCAGAATAAAGACAGAAATGCCAGAGTGAAATGATGGTTCCTGTCCCTTCAACTGTTCCACTTCCGAGTGCAACATAGACCTGGAGTCAAGCACAGTAATGCAAATGGCCTGCCGAGGGTGAACTCCCTGCCCTCCCAAGTAGCCCAACCCCATAGTGTTGTGCAAGGGAGGGGGATATGTGACAGGGTCAGGCTGGAGGACTACAACAGAGAGAAAGGCAGCTCTAAGGCAGCAACAGCCTTGGTTAATCAGGAGCAAAGGAGATAGGGCTGCTATAAATCAATCAGAATCAGCTGATCTCACCTGAGGCTGCCGTGGAGCCTTTTAAAAGGAAGCCATCTTTGCAGGGAGGGGAGGGGAGGGGAGGGGAGGAGAGAGGAAAGGAAGTGAAGTGGAGTGAGAGGAGACTACAGCAGATAGGAAAAGAACCAGACAATATAAGAAAGGTGACAGGAACATTGCCAGAGACAGTAAAGGGGGAGTGAGGAGCTCCAAACAGGTTTTAGGCCCATCTTTCCCTGAGAGCTCGAGAGGACTGTTTTTGCAGCCCAGGCTGATTCCATGGCACTGGCCCCAACGCCCTTTGTAGCTGAGGGACAAGAGCTTAAACCTTGCCAAGGGCTAATAGAGCAGTACTGAGACTGCCAGACTAAGGACTGAGCAAGGTACTAGAACCCGGGAGTTGGGGTTGGGGTTACCCTGCCACAGTAGGCCATAGCAAACAAATGTAGTATTTACTGTATAGCTTAATATACTACGAGCTGGAGCTCTTCCTACTGTGTGCACAATCAGCATTACTGGAAAGTTAGAAAGCCTGTTATCAAGAAAGTGAGAGACTGCTAAACTCTATTTAAAATGAACATCTTAAGAATTGGTGTTGGAATAACAAATGATTACTGCGCACTTTAAAAAAACTGTTTCCCTACAGCTGGTTTTTGCATGTGTGAAGACTGTCATCTTTTCTGTGCAAGTATTTCTCTGTGGAGCAGTTTTCCCTGTAAGCTGTGCACTTGTGACTCTCCTCAGAAGAAATTCAAATGCCACACAGTTGATTAGCAGAGTGTCCACAGCTAGGTTTTATGTTTATGTTGGTGGTGCACATTCACACATGCTAGGTGCACATAAAATTTATTCCACACCTGGATGGAAAAAGCCGCACATGGATGGAAAAGATTAGAGGGAACATTGGTGGGGAGATAAAATTTAATGTACTTTAGAACATTTACATCTCTAGATGTTATGGAATAGACTTTGTTTTCAGTAACCTTCACTATTACTTACATGTATTTTCCTACCTCGTGTTTAAAAAACCCTAAGGCTACCCAATAACATTGTGCAATGTTCTTCACTTCAGTCAATGAACTTTAACAGAAACCTATGCATTTTAACTGAATTTTTGTTTATCTCAAGCAGCACACTTTAATGAAATCAATACATTCTTGCTGAAAGCCACATGAATCCATTGGAAAGAATACATTGTTACTGAAACCAATATACAGTGTTATAATGTCTGTATGTTTTAGTGAAAGCATGGCAATACATTTTAACTGAAACCAATATGTTTCTCCAGGGCTGATACCAAAGAAACCTTATTTCATAGTGAAACCAATGCATTCTTACAGAAACTAATATTTCATATTCCTGAGCCCACGTTGTCCAACTAAACGAAAACCATATTTTATTTTGCTAAAGAATTTACATACTTCCAAAATTATAATAAAAGCAGAGTGTTTTGTAAAATGTCTATTTTACCACAAACATAAAATAAGAAGTAGCTCATAAGAAGTGATTCGCTGACCCATTTGCTAAGTTTTACATTTTATATAGTACGGCAACATATATGCACTCCATCAAGGAGTAATGATAGAAATAGAAGTTTACTTTCAGTCCAAATCGACATTCACTACATCTTCTTTCTACTTGATGTGCAAATTGACCTAAAATAAGTTGTATTATGGCTGATTTATTCTTCAGAGGAGAAGAACAGAACAGTGGTTAATGACTTTATTGTAGACTAGATGTGATTTATTATACAAGGTTTTTTTGTAAGAATTGTTTTCAGTACATCATATCTGCTATTTTATCATGACATTTTGACTAAATATGTGCTGATCTGCACTACTGAGAAATATTTTGAGTACTCTGGTTCATGTAGCTAATGATTTGTGAGCCTTCTAAGTGTTTTTAATCGATGCAATTAATGTCAGTGAGAAGGCTCTGTCTGAATTTCATCAGATCTGCAGAAAGGTGTAATCCCTTTTCAGTTTATACACAGCATTGCTTTGCATTACAGTAGCATACTGCAATGTGTTGAGCAACTTAATATATTAAAACTAGCAAGGGGGTGACCTTCTACCAAACTCTTAGGGAAGCAAGACCTGTTTTGTGCTATTGAAATAGATATTGTGCTATCTATGTGATGCAACACAAACCCACAGGTCTGTTGAGTCCATATAGTTGACTGGTCATATTAGGCACAATTTTTTACATTTTTTTTTTTACCATAGCCACTTTTATACCTACTATTACATGTGGAATGAATGATGTTCTGGGAGGGGTTTCTACTGAACAGCTATGGTTGCAGCAGCATGGAAAATTTCAGTTGTTACAATCATTTTAGTTTTGTATGCTAAAAAACAGTCTTACAGACAGCAAGTAAACAACTGCCAGCAGCTTAGATCCCAAATCTGATCTTTTCTGAAACATATCTTAGGAAAAGTTTTAATTCAGGCCCTGATCCAATTCTCATAGAGGATCCACTGGAAGACTTCCATGGTATTAGATCAGGATCTCAATTTTTCCCTTGGAGAGGTCTCTCTGAAAGAGGAAACATTGGGAATCTTTCCATTACCCTGGCCATTTTTGAAGACTCACATCCATGGGATCCTCAATCAGATTGATAAATCAGCGTTGAGGACCACAAAACTCTCCCCATAGGCAGAACATGATGCTGTGTCTTCACGGACAGGTCTTCCTCCCAGCTGTGGAGTTGAAAATACGGTCAGGAATTTGAGTTCACCCACACAGCAATGTTGTACAAAAAAAATGTTGACCTCATTATAAACCTTATCAAAGGAAAAGAGGCATTTTGTTTCCCAAATTGTTTCTTCATTTCTTTAAAAAAAAAAAAACCTTTTCCTATTAATGGAATTTGTGAGATAATGAATAAAATGTAAATGCAGTGGAACAGTGGAAGGAAAAACTACAACTTTCAGGAAAATCTATAGTCCAATTGAAATGATTAGCATAGAAAAGGGTTGTATGTATTCCTAATGCAGCTGGTCTTAGAATGGTTTTCTTCATGTACAATGAGTTGCCTTGGAGGTAGCTGATCCAGTTCCAGAAAGCTTAATGATTGGTTTCCAAGAAATCTAAAAGACAAAGTGTAAGAAGACCATGCACTACACTAGTATCAGATTTCACCTCTCCTCATTATTTAGACCCCTCTAGCAATTTCCCCTTAACAAGTGCATCCTACTGTGCCTTGCTGAATTCCATTTTTTTAAAACATGTTTTGTTATTTCAGATGAATCTGGTCCACTTGTCTTGATGCTGACTCTATCAGAGCTATTTCTAATTGCTGTTCACGCCGCCATATCCTTTCTGGCAGATTTGAAAGGTTAACCATCATTCCTGTTTTTAATTTAGAATTCATGTTTTTTTCACTTGTGCTTTTCTACAGGCTAATAAAACAGTGTCTGCAGCTTCATCCAGCTCTCTGTCATTGTCAGGAGAGATTTTAATTTTAAAAGAAACTGAAGTTTAGCACTTTGAGCATAATCCTAGTGTAATATACTTATGTACTACACTTTGTTTCTTAATTGTTGAATAAAATAATTTGACAGGATTAAAGTCTGTAAAAAGCATAAGAGTAAAGCACTTAAGATTCATATTAAGCACATTTAGACCCTGATTCTGGAACAAGGACTGATTGAGTCATCTAAGATGACCTAAGGGGCCATCTTAGATTTCCCATGCAGGATCAAAGTTTTAATTTCATTTAAAAAGACTCATGCAAACTGATTTATGAATGTTTAGGGAAAATGTATTAATTTAGGAATTAGGATATGGTGTCAAATCATAAATTTGTAATACAACCTAAAGGCACACTATCAACATGACATCTAGATACGTTTTTTTTAAAAAGAGTTGTTTGAAATACCACATCCACCTCTCCTACTGAGTACCTCTCCTAGCTTGTTGATGATGTTGTTGTTTTGTTTTTGTTTTAATTTGCCTACAAATATTTTTCTCCTTATAATGTTTGAAATCCCAGAAAAATAGGGAGACTGATTATAGTGAAAATGATTATATGCTTGGTGCATTCAATCGCATAATATACACAAAAAATAGAGAAGCATTTCTTTTCTCTACCAATAGCTACCAAACTTTCTTGGTTCATGTACTACCTACCACCTTAAGCAATTCTCGTGAAGTAACTGGATGGAATATCAAGGGTATGTGCCAATGGTGGTAAACATGCCAGAGTTTTAGAACTGCTGACTAAATTAAAGTAACTGAAAATAACAATAGTAGTTTAAAATATTTCAAATAAAAATGTGATTTCTTTGTTCATTGAATCACTTTAATAAAGGTTTTTGTACATTGTAATTCTGATGTCTACAATAAACAAAAATCACATGTGAGTGTCAGTGATTGTATTTTGCAAACTAAGTGACTCTGAAAGGGTATGTCTACACAGCAAAGTTATTTCGAAATAACAGCCGTTATTTCGAAATAACTTTAACAGCATCTACACAGCCAAACCGCTATTTCGAAATTAAATCGAAATAGTGGAGGGCTTATTTTGAAATTGGTAAACCTCATTCCACAAGGAATAGCGCCAATTTCAAAATTGCTATTTCGAAATAAACGTTGTGTAGATGCTTATTTTGAAACAGGGGGCCTCCAGCCCTTCCCAGGGTGCCCTGGTGGCCACTCTGAGCACAATCAGGGAAACTCCTCTCCCTCCCCGCCTCCCCGGAGCCCTTAAAGGGGTAGACTCTGGCCACAGTGCCTGTGCCAGCTCCGAGCCTGCCAGCCCAGAGCCAGCAGTAACTGCACCTGACACAGTGGCCCCAGCATGAGCCAGGCAGCCAGTGCCAGCCAGCCCTCCACCGCTCCCCAGGAGCAGTCTGCCAGCTCCCAGGAGCCTGCCAGGGGCCGGAAAAGGCGGGCGCCTGCCTGGTCCAGTGCAGAGATCAGGGACCTAATTCAGGTTTGAGGGGATGCCTCTAATGTCCATGATCTCCGCACTAAATGGAGGAACGCAACCATCTACAGGTGTATGGCTGCCAGCCTGGCCACCAAAGGCCACGTCCAAACCCAGGAGCAGGTTCACATGAAAATAAAGGAGCTGTGGCAGGCCTATGCAAGGGCCACAGGGGGCAGCTCCCAACCAGGGGCAGACCCAGACCCCTGTCCCTATTTTGATGCTGTGGACCACATCGTGGGGGGCGGGACAGTCCATGCCCCCCAGGTGGTCATCGACCGTGGGGCAGAGCTTGCTGCCTCTTGCCGCTCCTGCCCCTGCTGCCTCCCCAGCTACCGCTCCTCCTCCCACTCCTTCTCCCCCTCCTGTTTCTTCCTCCCCACCCTCCCCACACCCCCAGGGATGATGAGGCTCCCGCACCCGCAGTGCTGGGAGGCAGTTGGGCCAGTGAGACCCCCAACCCTGAGCCCTGAGGTTCTCCTCCCCCTTGCCTCCCCCTGCCAGTGCCCCCCTCCCAGGTTTTCCCCTCTCCTTTCCCACCCTCCCTCCTCCCCTCTCCCACCTTCTTTCCCCAGTCTCACTTCAGTTTCATTCCCCACCCCAGTTTTGTTCAATAAAGAGGCTTTGTTGTAATGAACACGTGTCTTTTATTGTACAGCAGGAAGAGGGGTTAGGGTGGGGTAAGTGGAAAGATGTGAGGGAGGAATGAGGCACAAGCCCCCAGTGGGGCACACCAGGGAGACTATTACTGCCTGCAGAATGTGCTGCCAGGCTCGTAGCAACACGTCCAGGAGAAGCACCAGAGTGCCCAGGGGCAGCTCCGTCTCCATGCTGCAGAGTGCTGTGGTGTCCTGAGTGAGGGCAACCAGAGCACACAGAGAAAAAAATCCTTTGCTGTCCCTCAGCGAGGTAGGCAAGCAATCAGGGAAACCTGAGAACCAACTGTCTGGGGAGGTCCTTTTAAGCACAGGCCTCAGATAGCCTCAGTCAGCAGCCACACAAGGTAACTCCTGACCTGATGCCCTGCCAGAACCAGTTCCAGCTGGCCTTAAATGCAATTCAGCATCCTATCAGTGTGGACACGTTATTTCGAAATAGCAAAACGCTATTTCGAATTGCATTTTATGTCTAGATGCGTTATTTCGAAATAAGCTATTTTGAAATAACACTGTAGTGTAGACATATCCAAAGAGTCTTAGCCATGGAAATACAAAACCAAATGAACTGGTGTAATCCAGTTTGTTAAAAAAGCAAACATGCTGAATTAGGGTGCTGATAGTTATTGCAAGCAGCATTAGAGACTTTTACTAGTATACTATGTCCAGTTCTGGTGTCTATGCTTTAAAAAGGATTGTGGCAGATTGCAAAGGGTTTGGAAGAAAGCTAAAAGATGGATATAAGATCTGAAAAGCCTGCCCTCCACTAAGGCTATGTCTACACTGCAGCGCTATTTCGGGATACTAGAAGTATCCCAAAATAGCTATTCTGCATCTTTTGAGAGTGTCCATTATTTCTAAATAGATTTTGAAATGACGGGCGTGCTATTCCGGGGTCCCTGTAACCCTCACTCCGTGAAGGTTAAGGAACATTTCAGAATAGCGCTTCATTTTGAAATAAACTACTCTATTTGCATAACGCAAATTGCGTTGCTTATTTCAAAGTAAGGGTACAGAGTAGACGCACCCTAAAAGACTAAAGAACCTCTGCCTATTTTGCTTAACAAAGCCAAGAGTTAAGAGATAACTTGATTATAGTCTATAAACTGCTACATAAGGAGTGACTGGAAGGGGAATCAGGACAGGAAAAAAAAATATTTTTTTTTTTCAGTGAGGAGTGGTAAACTACTGGAACAATATACCTAGGATGTGGTAGGTTCTATATCACATGGACTCTGTAAATCAAGTTTATAGATGCATTTCTGAAACATTCTGCTCTAGCTCAATAAGAAGTTAAGGACTTGATTCAAAAATTACTGGGCTAGCTTTTTATAGCTGTGTTATGTAGACCAGATAATCATAATGGTCCCTTCTGGTCTTCAAATCTATAGAATTCCATGAAATATGTCTGTTAAAGCATAAAATAAAAGAAAATAGAGATTCGGTGAGGGGAACAGCACAGTATATCATTAAAGAAACAGCAGAATACATGGCAGCAAACTTGTCAATACAGATGGCCTACCTTGCCTCAAACAAAAGTTAAGTTCATCTTTATTGGGATCTTCAATTTTTATACATGTACATTTGCATTTTTTTTAAAGTATAATTGCTCATCATGTGGGATGGTGTTTCTGAACAAATAAAACAAAAAGAGATATATGCAGGAAAAACGCTTCTAGAGACTTCATATGGTAGGTCTTAGTACACATGGAAGTAGTCTTGATTTTTCTACTTGCTAATAGTGCCCACAACTCTGCACCCACATGTTTCTCTTATCTACATCTCAACAGCAGATTTCTCTTCCTATCTTTTTCCCTACTAGAAGATATCATCCTGAAGACCATTTCTCCTAAGGAGACAAAAATTCTCCCTCATGAATTAGTGTTCCAGCACAAACAAATGAGAGGAATGCCACCAGTGCACTATAAACCACAATACTTGGGGTAAGAGTTGAAGAGGCATTAACAAGAGAGCCCTTAAACAGCACCTAGCCATGTTGGGTTCTCACTTGTCTTGATAAAGAATGTGCCATGCATTTTATCTCCCTCTTTTCCCTTGCAGTCCAATTCATTTCACAGTGAACAAAATCCACCCCATACTTCAATAGCCACAATATTCCACTTAATTCTTCTACCCCTTTTAGTTCCACACCTTCGGGGTCACCCCCCACGAATATTGTCCTAGCTGGTGATCAAGCAGTCCAGAGCTTCCTTCAAGTAGCAGTTCCCTCTCCTTGGATGATGAGTTAATTTATCATGATGTGATAATGTTAAGTGACTTTCAATTGAGACTCATAGACTCATAAGTTATTAGGTCAGAAGGGACCATCATGATCCTCTAGTTTAACCTTCTGCACATTTCAGACCTCAAAACCTCACCCACTCACTCCTGTAATAGATTTTGAGTAACAAAAGTCCTCAGATAATGTTTTAATGAGTTCATGTTACAGAAAATTCACAATTTACATTGATTTAAACCTGAAAATGACCTGTTCCCCATGCTGCAAGAAAGGTGATCCCCCAACCCAATGTCACTGCCAATCTGACCTGGAGGAAATTCCTCCCCAATACCAAATAAGGCAGACAGTTAGACCATGAGCATGTGGGCACCAGTCAGACACCTCGGAAGAACTGCCTGTAGTAACTCAGAACCCACCCCACTCAGTGGCGGATGGAGATACTTGCTCCTTGCTTTTGCAGATAAGCTACATGTTACAAGTTTCATTATATTGTCTCCTCCATAAATTTATCAAGCTTGGTCTTGAAGCCAAGTTGATTTTTGTTCCCCAGTTCTTCCCTTAGAAGGCTGTTCCTGAATTTCACTTCAATCAGATGGTTAGGAACCTACACCTAATTTCAACCCTAAATTTGTTGATGACCAGTTTGTATCCATTTGTTGTTTTTCCCACATTGGTGCTTAAGTTAAATAACTCTTCTCCCTCCCCGGTATTTATCTTTCTGATGTATTTATAGAGAACAATAATATTTCCCTTCAGCCTACTTTTGGTTTAGCTAAACAAGTCAAGGTCTTTGTCTCTGCTCATGAGGTAGTCTCTCTATTTTTCTGATCATTTTAGTAGCCCTTCTCTGCACTTCTTCCAGTTTGAGATCGTTGCTCCTGCGCATGGGAAACCTCCACCCCACCCTCAGTGGTTAGTGGTCCCACTTTTTCTTTCTTTTTAATCATATGGCTAAAGAACCTTTTGCTGTTGGTTTTTAGTTCCTTTTCAAGGCCCAACTCGGCTCAGCTTTCGGCAGAGACAGCAAATCCAAGACACAAGATATGGGACATAAAAAGCTTAACAGTTATCCAAAGTCAGAGGAATGATGCTAGCTCAGGTGTAAAGGAAGAGGCATAGTGGTAACTTCCGCCAGTAGCTTCCCACAATCAAGTTTTTCCAGTTTAGTCTTTACTGATGTTGCATGTCCCAATTTAATAGTGATATTAATAACATGAGATGTCAGATAATAAGGCCAATTGGAATTATTTAATTAGAGGTCATTAGTCAAAGATTAATTCAGCACAATAAAGCATATTGAAAATAAAACCATATTTTAACTCTTTAATTGGTGAAGCAATAGCTGGTTATCCACTTCCAATTTAGCTTCCAAAAATTATTCCCTTTTATTGTGTATGGAACAAAGAAATTCCTTTGTGGAGAAGCGAAGCTACTTTCCCATAACTGATCCCACTATGTGTTCTAGTTTTAATATCTTAATTTGTCTAATATCATAAAATAAATTCTGTAAGTAATCTCAGTTTATATGATTGATAAGTAAAGGGATTCTAACCCACTCATTTTTACTAAGAACATCCATGGCAACAAGCAATTCCTAATACATTAAAAACATTTTTCAGTAAATCATCATTTCATAAGCCACAGAAAAAAATCTGCAATGACAAATATCCATGATGAATCACAGAGCATATCTGAATTATAAATACCCCTTATCGAGCATGCTATCTTGTTCATTACAACACACAGCTATAGTAGTAGGCATTCTTTGTTGGCAACCTCTGGGAAATATGTGGACACAATTCCCCACATGGTCAAAATAAAATATTATGCGTATTCCATTACTAATTACAAACATTTCTTCGTTTGGATACCCGCTATGGTTCAACCTAAGTAGAAAGAAATTTTCAGTTTGATAGGTACCAAACATTAGATTTTATAGAGACAATACACTCTTGGTTCAGACACAGAAAGGAGTTGGCTAAACAAACATATAAAAGAATTATAGGTGCTTTAATATCTACTAACACTGGGTATATGATGATGGGTATGTTGTGTGCTTATGAGTGATTGAACTCTGACACAGGATACAAACACCAGATTTATGTGGATTATGCAGACAACAGAGAATTGTAAGGCACTCCCAAAGGATGTCTACACACTTGGCAATAGGACAGTTTGGGCATGTATACACAGCAAGGCTAAACTAGAAATAAGCTACTCAACTTGAGCTATGTCAATTGCGTAGCTTAAGATGAAATAGCTTATTTTGACTTTTGGTGCTGTCTACACAGCAGTTATTTCAAAATAGAGCACTCTTCCCCCAACTTTCCTTACTCCTCATACAATGAGGTTTACAGAAGTCAGAGTAAGAAGTCCATTCTTTCAAATTCATTTTGAAATAATGGACTTGCTGTGTTGATGTGCACTACGTTATTTTGGAATAACGTTATTCTGAAATAACACCGCTGTGTAGATATGCCCTTTGATGGTAGCTTAATATAAAATAGGTAAATGCAAAAGTAATTCCCATCAGATGAACTACTTTAAATTTTGCATACAGATTGTTTTACATTAGCTACTACCTCTCTAGTGATGCTGGCATGTAATGCCATATGCCTTAGGGTCCAACATTTAAACTATAGCACTGCAAACACCATTTCCCCCCCAAAATTTGAGGATTGTTTCTTTTAAAAAATATATCCACACGTTGTAGCCTTATGCTAATATCAAGATTCCTTTGAAATGAATAGAACATTGGGAGATAACAAGTATGTCTTCCTATCCTGGATGTAGAATAGGAATAGAGATGTAGCCATGTTAGTCTGATCTTGCTGAAACAAAAGAGAGGACTATGTAGCACTTTAAAGACTAACAAGATGGTTTATTAGATGATGAGCTTTCGTGGGCCAGACCCACTTCCTCAGATCAAATTGTGGAAGAAAATCGGCATGACCATATATACCAAAGGAATAAAATGGAAAAAAAATGAACACATTATAAAACTGACAAACACTTCTCTCAAAATAACCCTTATTCCTCATACAATGCGGTTTACCAGTTATTTTGAGAGAAGGGTTTTCTCTTGAAATAACCATGTCTTAACAGCGCCTGTTATTTCGAAATAGCGCTATATCGAAATAGCACTATAATGCAAATATGCAAATGAAGCACGGGATATTTAAATCCCGGCTTTATTTGCAATTTCGAATGTCTTCATTTGCATCCCTCTATTGAAAGAGGGTGCAAGTGTAGACATACCCTTACTGACTAACAGATTTATTAGGGCATATGCTATTATAGGTAAAACCCACTTCATCAGATGCATTGGAGTGGAGTTTACAGAGAAATGGGTCTATATAAGGACAACAAAAGAAAGTTTACTTATATAAAAGAGGCTAATTAAGTCAGGGTGGAAGTGGCTCATTCATAGTAGTTGATGTGGAAATGTGAATATCAAGAGAGGGGAAATTGCCTTTGTAGTACGGTGACCAGTTAAGGTCCTTATTCAGTCCTATGTTGATAGTAATGCATTTGCAAATGAGCTCCAGTTCATCTTGGACTTTGAAGTATATAAAAAATGTCTTGCTGTTCAAGGCTCCATAAAGGTTGAAAGCATTGTTGATTTCTGCTTATCATTAGTGATCCTAGTGATGACTACATAGATATCAGACCTTATTTTCCACTTCCACCAACTTTCATCAGATGTCCTTTTTAGTACCCATATATGTTAAAGGGATTCTACATGTGGTCAATCAACCTTTCTGAACATGCTGTTTATAGTTGCTATTGTTAATTAGCCTTTTGGGGATTTTGTGCTGCTACCCCAGGCACTGAGAACATGGAAAGCAAAGGTGAGAGAACCAGCAAGCCTGTGCTCTCCAAAGAGTATTTTTGTGCTCATCCACATTCTTTGTTTGCTATAGGATTTCATATCTTTGTCACTAGCAAACAACTTGTGGAGTGACTGACTGTGTCAAGTTTACGTAATGCTCTGTCATCATTTTAGGAATCTGATGCGACTTAAATGTGACAGCCTAGCCCACATCTGACACAATATCACTATACTTCATATTTTACTTGCTCAGCTTGACTTTACACAAAATTATCTAATTCTACAGCAACCACCTTAGTTACGGCATGTGCTTATCAGTAGTATGCTGAAAGAGCAAGTGATGCCTGATATAAAATAATTGCCTTCATGTTCCTGGGCATGGTAAGATATTTCCCCGGATCATTTAATTGTGTTTTTGCAAGGTGCTGTGATGGGCTTGGGGAACACTATCTTCCTGATATGCCAAACAATGTCCCATTCCTATGTAAAATACATTGTACGCACTTCATGTATTCATCTGTAATTTTTTGTCACTATCAGTCTTTGAAAAGCAGCTGTCTGTGCTATGACAAGTGTGGTCAAGTCCTGATCTGGCTTGTTTTACTGCTCACTTGCCAAGGCTGCAATGCACATAACTAACAAAGCTGTTCCAATTCTTAACCATTGTCATTTGCCTGTGGGTTCACATGCCCTGCCTTTTGTCTGTTTATGTCTATAGAGAGTAAGCTCTTCAAGGTAGAGCTTGTCTCTTTTCTATGTTCTGACAACACCTCACATGAGGTAGTCTAATCCCAGCTAGGGGCTTTGGGCACTGCCATAATATGAATATGTTATGGTAATATAGCTGTAGAAGTGTTCAGTATTTGTTCGGCTCCATGGCAGCCCTTCTGATGTGTGGCTGAGGTGCTTGGCTTTCTGGGGTCCATAGCCTCAGGGCAGCAAGAAAGGTGAACTTCCCGGCTTTCTCTGAGTGTTCATGAGAATAAAATACCGTTGTTTGACTGTTCATGTAAAGCAAATCCAAAGGCAGCATGACCAAAGCACAATCACATTTAGTTTCAAGTGAATATGGAAACTTCTGTGCAATTCACTTCACTTCAATCTTCATTGCACGTATTCCCAATAATGGTTTCTTCTCTCGGGGAAGGGGGGGCAGAAATACTGTTGCAACAGCTTGAAGAAGAACAAGATAATCTGAGTGGTCAACTGGCACCTTGATAACCCTTATTTTAAGAGCTCGGTCCTGCTTCCATTGACGTTAATGGGAGTTCAGCCATTGTTGGTGCTTTCCATGGGAGTGAAACATTTGTGATCCATTTTGAAATGTTAGCAATGAAAAAATTCTACCAATTACTTATACTTACAGTTAATAACCTCCCAGAATGCTGAAATAAATCAATTTCTACTTCCGTTTATCTATACTAACTCACCAATGAAAATTTCACAGACTAATAGACTTTGGTTTCACTCCATAAAAGGCATTGATTTCTGAGGCCTTGATTGGTAGAATCCTGTTTCAAGTCAATAATTATCCAATACAAAATAACACTTTGCTGAAGTAGCTTGATAATGGAAGGCCTAGTTCTTCCATTCCTTCTAGTTATAAACATTTGTTTTTTGAAAACCACAAACTCCCAAATTGAATGTCCCCATTGAAGAACTTTCTTGTGTAGACAAAGGCACAGTTGTGTTACATACAACTCTCCCAGGCTAATCTCACTAACAATCCCACTAGTTCATTGAATAGCTATTAAGAGGCAGAAAAGTCAAAAACAAGAAAGCTGATTATGCTCCTTCAGTCTAGTGGGGAGCATACTTCAGTGTTTGAAGGCTACAAAACAGTATCTCACTTACACAGAGACCTCTTTACATTGTTCGTATCAATGTAAATGAGAATCCTTAGCCATTAACTACAGGAAATATTTTACATTGTAAAGGAGTCACTGTGTACATGAGACTCAGGCATAAGCTTATTTTTTTCTGCTACCCACCCCAAAGTCCCAGCATTTTCTACCTTTTTGTACCTCAGTTACTAGCCCTGATCTTCCAGCCTCTGCATTCATGCCAGACTTATACCAGCCACTGAAATTGAAGGAAATATATAGGTTTATTGGAAACTGTATGAGCTATCTACTTCTTCAAGCATTGCATAAACTCAGGGCCACTTAAACTCAGATAATTTAAAAAAGCTTCTGAGCCTTATTAATTTTTGTGTTGAGTGAACTGGAGAGATTCAGAGCCAGAATCCATTGGTATATTTGTGGAGGAAAATGATGAACTGAGCCCTTAGTAATATCAAAATCACAAAAACACATGACTGGGAGGAATCAAGATATGGTGATCAAGCACCTGTGGCAATAGTCTAAATCTTTAATATCTAATTTGGGAGCCTAATGGAAAAGGGAAACTTCTACTGATACTGATTTTGTGTATGCTTCTGTTCTACCTTGTCTTAGTTTATCTAGACATTTAGCCCTGGTATACACTAGGGAGTTATTTTGAAACAGCTCCCCTTATTTTGAAACAACAAGCGGAGTATCCACACTACCAAGCCCATTATTTTGAAATAATAACTCTGCTTTCCATGAGGAATAACACTTATTTCAAAATAGCGGCAGTAAGGACGCTCCACTACTGCTATTTCGAAATAACTACTACCCAGAATCATTCAAAGGAATTACTCCCCATTGCTTCCTGGAGCTCTAAGATGAGGTAGTGTGTCCACATTAGGGGAGCCTGCCTCAGACTAATTTCAAGGCTTTCCTGTAGGGTGGACACGCTATTTCAAAATAATTTCCTAGTGTATACATGCCCTGAGAGACAGGATTTTTTAGCTCTTGGTCCTGGTTCAGACACTGACTACATGTGGCTTTCGTCATTTGTAAACAGCAATAATGATCATTACTATCTAATTTTTTGTGAAATTTAATTAATAAATGTGAAGCACTCTGAAAATGAAAAAGGCTTATAAATATCCAGAAGATGTGGGGTTTCATGTTTTACAAATATTTTCATAGAATCATAGAACCATAGAGCTGGAAGAGACCTCAGAAGGTCATCAAGTCCCGCCCCCTACTCTAGGCAGGACCAATCCCAACTAAATAATTTTATGTGCTTTGACTTCACAATACTTTTTAAAACATCTCAGAGGAGTAGCCATGATAGCCTGTATCTGCAAAAACAACTAGGAGTCCTGTGGCACCTTAAAGACTAACAGGTTTAAATCTGTTAAAACTATTTGAGTTCATTACTTTTATTCCATTCATTTATATACAGGGTTGTCAGTTGTTTAAAGAAACCTTTATTTTTAAGTTAAAGGGAAGACTTGTATGAAATATTGATACAAATTAAGGATGAAACAGACCTATGCAATTTCCCCAAAAGTTAGGTTGTGCTTTTCTATATGATGTATATAGTACATTTATCTTTCATTAGAAGGTTTCTGCTTTAATAATCTTTGTAATGTTCAATTGTATTAACATTTATATATGGGCCAGATCTGCCCCTACAGGTTGCTTACAGATTCCCCAGTAAACTGCTGACTGTGAGTCTGTTGCACTTCTGCAAACCACCATTTCTCTGACCTCTCTGAATCCTGTCCTCTGGTGTGTTGCGTAGCACCCACAATCACGATAGGATAAAATCTGCTTGCTGAAATTTCATGTATATTTCCTGCAAAACAGTTGGCTAAATAAATATTGTAATTGAACGTTTTAGTGACACTAAAGATTTCTGGAGCAGCCATACACAGGCAGAGCAATGGTGACATCAAGTGGTAGTTTTGATTTATTCCCCATGGCTACTTTTTAAGACATTTGAAGACAAGTTCAGAATCATTGCACTAAAGCACTTTTTAGTCTGGTGGTAAGACAACCGCTCAGAACACCAATTAAAATGATTGCCTCTTGTATTTGGTTTTTGTTTTATAGAAGGGGACAGAAGCAGTCGTTTTTCTCTTTCTACTTTCATTTTTAGCTTCAATGCAAGCTTTCGTTCTGCATCACTCATCCAGAGACCATCACAGGTATGTACATATTTTATGGGGAGCCAGTCAGAGTGGGCAGGGGTCTGCATGGCAGTTTTTACACCATGGATCATGAATTTTAAGGCTGGAAACTTATTTGTCTCTCTCCTGTATCAATATGAATGCTACACAGGTGCCCCTGTCAATAGACCACACACTCATTTTGTACCCCTTGAATTCCCTCTGAACAGTAACTTTATGGCCTCTGAGTGCAATGGCTCTGCATAACTGGCCCATGAAAACCTCAGAGAGAATCAAACTGTTTCCAATCTAATGAGAATTGTATGTCTCACTGAACAATCAAACTTTAAGCCAGCATACACCAGGGACAAACATTTGCCCCAATAAGAACTGTTAACATTTAAGCATGAATGACAGTTCAGAGGTTTCTCTTTGAAGTCTTGTGTTAAAATGTCTTTGAAGCAGGATGCAGGTAGTCAAGTCGTTGAGACAATGCCCTTTCTTGTTGAAATGGCAAGAAACTTTGTTTTTTCTTTGTGACTGTCATTCATGCTTAAATTTGACACTTTACGACTGGGTCTCAACAAAGATGCTCATTACCTTACCCATTACAAAGATAGCTTCCCTAATTATCGCCTCTAATATCATTAGCTCACAGACATTAACCTCCCCCCCCCCCCCCATCCCTCCTCTGTTCTGAAATTTGATTTGTCCTTTTTTATACGTGTTCACTTTTTTTGATTGTATCCCTTTGGTATATATGGTCGTGCCAATTTTCTTCCACAATTTGATCTGAGGAAGTGGGTCTGGCCCACGAAAGCTCATCACCTAATAAACCATCTTGTTAGTCTTTAAAGTGCTACATAGTCCTGTCTTTTGTTTCAGCTAGACCAGACTGACACGGCTACATCTCTATTACTATTCTTCTGTTAAGCATAGGTACCTTATTTCTAATGTGAATTTGTCTGGCTTTAGTTTCCAGCTATGGATCTTGAGATATATTTTGTCTCCGAGATTAAAGAGCTGTTTACTACCAGAATTTTATTCTCCATGCAGATACTTGGATATGGTAATCAAGTCACCTCTAGTCTTAACCTTCTTTTGGATGACCAACTACATTGAGCTCTCTTATTATACGGCACGTTCTCCAGACATAAAATCATTCTTGTCAAGCTTAACAAATCACATCTTTCATTAGCATTGTCTGTATCTAATTGTGCTGAGCTGTTTGCATTCATGTTTTCTGAGAGAGGTCATATGTCCTACATATTTTCAATATAGTATGTGTATATTTGTACTACTTTATAAATAAGAAAAATCAACCTGGGAAAATTGGGTAATAATAACCAAAACAATATAGCATTAAGTTTGCTACATTAATAGAAGATAACTCTGCAAGGTTCAACAGAGATCTTCAAAAAGCGAAGTTACTCACCTTGGTGCAGTAACTGTCATTCTTCGAGATGTGTGTCCCCGTGGGTGCTCCACCATAGGTGACTGAGCAGCAGTACCCAAATGAGCAGGAAGGTGGGACTCAGAGTCCCTATTTATCTGCTGATGGGAGCACCCTGATGCCACCACAGTGTCTGAGAGCCATTTCTGTTGGATTGCATAATGTTTTACAAACGTATCGTGTGATGACCAGATGACAAGGGAAACACCCTTGAGGAAGGCTGTTGAAGCTGCCATCGCTCTCGTAGAATGTGCTCGGGGTTGCATCGGAAGCGGTACACGTCTGGTCATGTAAGTGTCAGTTATGCACGTGGTTATGAGTTTAGAAATGCTCTGAGATGATATTGGCTGTCCCTTAGACAGCTAGAGACACAATTAGCTGGTCAGTTTTTCTGAAGGGTCTCGTACAGTCTATATAAAAAGCGAGGGCTCTATGAACGTTGAGTGTATGGAGAGATGTGTCATGTGGTGAAGAATGAGGTTTGGGGTAAAAGGATAGCAGGATAATTGATTCATTGACATGAAAGGTCGAACAAACTTTAGGAATAAACGCTGGATGAAGCCTTAGAACTACCCCATTCTTATTGAAGATAATGTACGGTGGTGTTGCCATGAGTGCCAATAACTCACCGACTCTGCGCACTGATGTAATGGTGAGAAGGAAGACCACCCTCATAGTTAAGGTCTGCAACGGTATGGTAGCCAGTGGTTCAAATGGTGCTATGGTTAAAGCCCAAGGTACAACATCCAGGTTCCATACTGGGGGAATGGGCTTAGGTTCAAAAGGCCTTTCATGAATCTCTTGGTAATTGGATGGGCGAAAAGGGAGGTGGCCTCAACAAGTCGTCTGAAGGTGGAAATTGCCACTAGATGGACTCTGAGAGAAGCTAAGGTTAATCCTGTGTGTTTTAGGTGCAGCAAGTAGTCAAGGATAAGATGGAGTGGAGCTGAATGCGCGGGACCTGTTGTTGCATGGCACACCAGGAGACAAATCTCCATTCTGAAAGGTAAGAAGTTCTGGTCGTTTGTCTTCTACTGTGGATTAATACGTCTCTAACCTGTGTAGAACAGAGGGATTCGGAAGGATTCAGCCAACTAGGGAATCATGTGGTAAGCCGCAAGGTATGTATTTGGGGGTGACATAGTGACCCTTAGTTCTGGGTGAAAAGGTTCGGGAGGGCTGGAAGTGGATACGGTCTGCATGGTGACATGCGTCGAAGGAAGAGGAACCAGTGCTGACGTGCCCATGCTGGTGCTATCAGTATGACTGTGGCGCTGTCCGTTTTGATCTTCTGCAGAACTTTGGGAATAAGAACTGTAGGTGGGAAGGCACACAGGAGAGGTCCATTCCAATTGACAAGAAATGAATCACCTAGAGAGCCGAGTCCGAATCCGGCTCTGGAGCAGTACTTTTGGCATTTCTTGTCGTGACACATGGCAAAAAAATCTATCAGGGGAGTGCCCCAGCATCAGAAGAGAATATGGAGGACTCCATCATGCAACTCCCACTTGTGATCCGGAGCAAAGTGCCCGCTGAGGAAGTCTGCATCAACGTTCGTTACACCAGGTAAGTAAGATGCCATAGGTGTGATGTCGTGGCGAATGCACCAGTTCCAAAAACGGATTGCCTCCACACAAAGGGGGCAGGAGTGGGCTCCACCTTGACGGTTCATGTAATACATCGATGTGACGTTGTCTGTGAAGATTCTTACCATGGTATTGCAGATGTAACTGTGGAAGTATCTGCAGGCATTGAAGATTTCCCAGAGTTCCAGGAGGTTTATGTGGAGCCGTGTCTTGGAAGGTGACCAGTGGCCCTGGGCGGAAATGGTGCCCATCTGAGCTTCCCACCCTAGAAGGGAGGCGTCGGTGGTGATGTGATGCGAGGGTTGCTGTTGGTGGAAGGGCACGCCGCCAAGAAGATTCGTGCAGTTCATCCACCAGTGAAGTGACCAGAGAACAGACAGCAGAGGGGTCACTGATCTGTATAAGTCGTGCTTCGTGTGATTGTATACCAACGCTAGCCAATACTGGAGGCTGCAAAACTTTAGTCTGGCGTAGCGTACCACGTAAGTTGTAGCCGCCATGTGACCCATGAGTTTTAAACAAGTGATTATCTGGACAGTCGGGCTGCCTCAAATGACTTCTATCAGTTCTTGAATGGCCTGGAATCTCTGGACGGGTAAGTATGCTTTTGCGGTGATCGCATCTAGGCAGGCACCGATAAATTCCAGCTCTTGAGTAGGGTGAAAAGTGGACTTTTGCTCATTGATAA
This sequence comes from Rafetus swinhoei, assembly GCA_019425775.1. Taxonomy (NCBI): domain Eukaryota; kingdom Metazoa; phylum Chordata; order Testudines; family Trionychidae; genus Rafetus; species Rafetus swinhoei. The sequence continues at coordinate 90,072,745 of CM033424.1, read as the reverse complement.
GTAGCCCGAGGGCATGGAAGGTTCTTATGGTGGTTTTGAGCAAATCGAGAATCTCAGTGCAAGAGTGGCCTTTTAATAAGCAGTCGTCAAGGTAAGGGAATATGATCACCCCTTCTCGGCGGAGGTGTGCCGCTACTACCGCCAGGATTTTTGAGAATACCCTGGGGGCGGTGGGAAGGCCGAAGGGTAGGACCCTGTATTGGAAGTGGTCCATTCCAATTGTGAACCGTAAGAATCTTCTGTGTTCTGGAAGGATTATGACGTGAAAATACGCATCCTGGAGGTCGAGGGCCACAAACCAGTCATCGCGATCCAACGCGGGTATTATCGAAGTAAGGGTCACCATTTTGAATCATTGTTTTTGTAAGAACTTGTTCAAATTCTGGAGATCTAATATAGGTCGCCAACCGCCCGACTTCTTTTGAGTGAGAAAATAATGGGAATAGAAGCCCCTGCCTTTGAACTCTTCTGGGACAGGCTCTATTGCACCTATGGAGAGTAGGTGATCGACTTCGGTGCATAGCAGGGTCTCATGAGATGAGTCCGTGAAGAGGGATGGGGTGGGGGTATGGTGATGAAGGGTATGGAGTATCTGTATTGAACTATTTCCAACACCCATTTGTCTGAGGTGATTGAGGCCCATTGGTGGTGAGTGTGGTGACTCTTGTTGACGTGGAAGACTGTCTGCATACCCTCGACCGAGGCATCAAACCTGCTGTTTGTTATTCAGTGGGGTCTGAGTATGATTGCCCTGGTTTTGACGCCTCTGAGGTCTTTGCTGGGTACGTTGCTGATTGAGGGCCCTTTGTTGGTGTTGCCATTGTTGTCTGACGTATGAGTAGTCATAGCATCATTGGTAGGGAGGATAATGATGTCGTCTGTAAGGTAAGGTGTACATACCCAACATTCGAAGGGTCGTGTGAGAATCCTGAGATGAGTGCAGCACACTGTCAGTTTTCTCAGCTAATAGTTTGCCTCTGTCGAACAGTAAATCTTCTACTTTGTTCTGGAGGTCTTTGGGCACCCCTGCCGATTGAAGGTAGGATGCTCGTCTTATCACTACCACTGTAGCCATGGACCATGCTGCTGTGTCTGCCACGTTTATAGCTATCTGGAGCGCAGCTCTCGCTGAGGTATAGCCTTCCTGGACGACTGATTTGAGTCGTTTTGATTCCGGTAGATGGTCAGTCAACGGTGTGAGCTTTGTAAAATTATCAAAGATATGATTAGAGAGGTGTTCTGTGTAATTGGCTATCCTGAGCATAAGCGTTGCAGATGTATATACCTTCCTGCCCAGTAAATCCAGTCTTTTTGTGTCTTTATCGGTCGCAGCATATTTATATTGTGGTGTTTTTTACCTCTGTTGTGCCGCGTCCACAACTAAAGAGTTGGGTTGGGGATGGGTAAAAAGGAACTCCATCCCTTTAGGTGGCATGAAATATTTTTTGTCGGCTTTTTTGCTGGTAGGTGGTGTGGAAGCGGGGGTTTGCCAGATCTCTTCGGCGACCTCAAGTATGGCCTCATCAAAGAATATGGCTATTTTTGATCTATGTTGAGGCTAGAGGTTCTTGAGGAGACGGAGTTGCTTTTCCTTTATCTCATCCAGCTGTATCTCCTGGCTTACTGCTACCCTCTTGAAGAGCTCCTGGAATTGTTGGAGATTGTCAGGTGGAGAGAGAGCCCCTGGGATGATGGCTTCATCCGGAGATGAGGAAGAATGGTCCATGGGGGAGACTTCTGGTGGTCGGTCCTCCGTAGTAGAAAGCTGTGTGTCGTCTGGCTCTGATGGTTGGTCTTGCGGAGATGCAGGCTGCCCAGTTGGGGTGGGAGGGGCTGGAGTTGGAGAGTGTCTGGAGGACGTGCAGTCACAGTATTATCTTCCGTTAGACTGAACCTGTAGTGGTATGGATGCCGATCGGGTGAGTAACGCCGGTAGTGGTCATCGCAATAGTAGAGTCTGTCAAGCTTCTCAGCGCGCACTTTCACTTTTGAAACAGCTGTTCAGCGGAGTAACGTGCCAGTGAGATCATGCTAATGAAGCGCGGGATATTTAAATCCCCTCTACATTAGCAATTTCGGTCGCCTACATTTGCATCCCTAGTTCGAACTAGGGAGCAAGGGTAGACATACCTAAAGATACCAACAGAGACCAATTACGTATATATATAACTATTTACAATAATAACTATACGAACTTGAGGAAGGGCATAAGAGTGGGAGAAAGAACTTGGTTATTATTAAAAGATTTTTTTATATATATATAACTAGGAAGAATGCAGGAAGAAAAGGATGTAAGAAGAATAACTATCAACAGAACAATCTCATGATTGAGGGAGCAAAGAGAGAGGTTGAGGAGACCAGTTCACTCCGTCTGCAGCCTGAGGTGGTTGAGAGGAACTGGTGGGTGCCGGACCACGCGAACACACAAAAGAGCGCGAATGTCATGAGATGACACCGCGCATGCATGGCCCGCCAAATACTGCTATGGAAAATTCTCCGTCTGTGGTGCTGGGATGAGTCTAGCACCTATGGTGGAGCACCCACAGGGACATTACTCGAAGAAGAACAATGTTTACAGCATAGTTAGCAGGCTGAAGTGCGAAAAGTGTCCAAAAAAGAGTGTCAATCTCATTGGCTTTAAAAATTAATGAAATATTTGGGCAATCTATGTAAAACATAGTTCTAGTCTGCAAAATGACAGCATGTGGTTCAATTTTTTATGTCCATCAATTATTCTTGCATATCAGATGTGCTCGGTTTAGAAGTAAAGAGGCTGCAGGCTGAATTCTGCCACAGTGACAACTATGCAGCCCCCATTTTCTGCAGATCATACCCTGGCAGACAGCAGCTGTTCATCTCTGTGCCTGTTGGAAGGTTTGCAAAGGGGTAACGTGGGTTCTGTAACTGGAATTCAGTAAATAGTTTTATCTGATACGCAAGACAGAAGAGAATCCAGCTTACTCTTCATTGAAAGAAATAAAGTGTATTCTTAACTCGGATTAGCTATTACTGTTCTTGTTACTGTGTAATACAGCAGTGCCTAAGGTCCAGCCCAGAATAGGAACCCATTGTGATAGGTACTGTACAGAACAGTAGACGGTCCATGTACCAAACACATTACAAATAAGGCTTCATGTCTGTCACGAAAGTCATGGATTTCTGCAACTACCATGACTTCTGCAGCATGGCTGACCCCAGGGATGCCCAAGCAACTGACTCCAGAACCAGCGGCTCATGTACTCCCCGCCCCCCAGGACAACTACACCAGCTGCTACTAGAATGGCCCCAAGGACAGCCACACCAGCCACAGCTTTGGTGGCTCCCAACAGTGATCCTGAGGCTGCCAGAGCAATCATGGCCTGGAGCCCCCTACTAGGGGTCTCTAGCCTGCTGGCCACAGCAGCCATGTTCTGCAGCCCTAGCTTGCTAACAGTAGCAGCTGCCATTCATGGCACCGGGCAAGGGTCCCCAGCCAACTGGAGCAGCCATGGTCCACTACCCCAGCAACTGGTGCCTCTGACCCCAAGCATTCACACATACAGTTTCACACATACAGAATGGGAAGAGACTGTCTAGGAAGGAGTACGGCAGAAAAGGATCTAGGGGTTATAGTGGACCACAAGCTGAATATGAGTCAGCAGTGTGATGCTGTTGCAAAAAAAGCAAACATGATTCTGGGATGCATTAACAGGTGTGTTGTGAGCAAGACACGAGAACTCATTCTTCCACTCTACTCTGCGCTGGTTAGGCCTCAGTTGGAGTATTGTGTCCCGTTCTGGGCACCGCATTTCAAGAAAGATGTGGAGAAATTGGAGAGGGTCCAGAAAAGAGCAACAAAAATGATTAAAGGTCTAGAGAACATGACCTAAGAAGGAAGCCTGAAAAAATTGGGTTTGTTTAGAAAACAGAAGATTGAGGGGGGACATGATAACAGTTTTCAGGTATCTAAAAGGGTGTCATAAGGAGGAGGGAGAAAACGTGTTCATCTTGGCCTCTGAGGATAGAACAAGAAGCAATGGGCTTAAACTGCAGCAAGGGAGGTTTAGGTTGGACATTAGGAAAATGTTCCTAACTGTCAGGGTAGTCAAACACTGGAATAAATTGCCCAGGGAGGTTGTGGAAACTCCATCTCTAGAGATATTTAAGAGTAGGTTGGATGGATGTCTGTCGGGGATGGTCTAGACAGTGTTTGGTCCTGCCATGAGGGCAGGGGACTAGACTCGATGACCTCTCGAGGTCCCTTCCAGTCCTAGTATTCTATGATTCTCTGATTCCTCCCTAGTAGTGGCCCTCCAGCTCCTTCCCAGCTGCAGTCCCCACTGTCTGCTGACTCCTATGCCGAGAAGGAAGTATAGTAAATACAGGAAATCTGTTCATGGGTTACATTTTCATGTTCTTTGCCAAAGCTTAAGAAGGACGAAATATTTTGTTAACAATCGTCGGGATAGAGATTCCTCCATACTACTACTAATATGTACTCACCCTAAGTTTAGTCATAACCACTAAGTACTTCTCTAATTTTACTACTAGAATATCCTACTTCAGCCTATAAGAACAGATTATTCAAATTGCCATATCCAGTGGCATAATTAGACAGTTTTAAATGATAATGGTAAAAGGGGGGTTGAATATAAATTTCAACCAACAGAACATTCATCAAGCTTCCAAATTTACCTTTTCACAAAAAATATTTAAAAAATACCAAAAAAGTTCAGAGTGCTGGTATTTTTTCCTAAAACTGCCAAGTGAGCTCAGAGCTCCATGAAATATTTTGTGACAAATTTTTTTTTCTACAAATAATGGAAATCTGGCAACACTGAAATGTGTCTCACATTCAATTCAAATTATCTGAATGTTTGCAACCAAACTATTTTTTAAAAAATTCTGAAAAATCAAAATGCTTTGTTCTGCCATTTTCAAAACAAAACATGTCAATGTTTTATTCAAAACAAGTTCAAACTTTACTTTAAAAATCATAGCCATTTTAATATGATCAAAATAGAAATGGAAACATTTTGATTTTGTTTAAATAAAAACTTTTCATTCACTGTGAAAAAAATATTCTTTGGGATTTGACAAAAGTTTTGAAAAATGTTGTTTTCAGTTTTCCACAAAACTAACTTTTTCAGATTTTTTTTTCAAAATTGGCAGCAGGCCAAAAACTCCATTATTTACTCAGAACTACCCTCCATAGATAGACTGAAGGAAAGCAAACAAAACCAGACACAAATCAACTTGAAAGCAAAATAAGTAGTTTCTGGAGACTACCAATGGGTATTGTGACATGTAATAGAAAGCAGATGACCTGCTTGCTGTATTACTATGGCTACCACTGTTATGCAATTGCAATAGATTTTGTACAAAATATTCTATCAATTGAAAAGTTATACTCTCCTAAATATTATCATCCTGTTTAAATCCATGTATCATCATATCTGAAGTTATGAATATTGTGTTAGAATCTCAGATATGTGCCTGGGTAACACTCACCAGACAGATTCTCACTGAGGTTAGTCAGTCATGTATTGATGGTCCGTTAAGGAGAATCAACTCTTTAGGAAGCCCCTGCCAGCCTGAAAGCATGAAGACAATGCATACCCCTTGACTCACAATGGCATGTAGGAATGTGCTCCAAGACTCCATGTTTGTGCCAGCAACTTTCCATGCCTATTCCCTGAGGATATAAAAGTGGAAACTGTCTTTTTTTTTTTTTTTTTTTTTAACCCTCTTTCCTGCTCCGGATTCTGACTTCTAACAAAGAAGAGCTTTGAACAATGACAGAGGATCCCAATATTTGAAATGAACCCCAGAGACCTTTTACAAGCTCCCCCCACCCCAGAGGCAGCAAGGGAGGGAGTGACTAGTTGAGTAGTCATAGACTACTTGACCAGTGCCGACTTGAGCCATTCTTGCGCCCCGGGCAGCGGGCGAGCGGCACATGCGCGGCTCCGCCCTGGTCGCATGGCGCATGCGTGGCCCCCACCCCCGAGCGCATGGCGCCCCTTTCAGCTGCAATCAGGTGCCCCCCATAGGTTGGCGCCCCGGGCAGCTGCCCAGCTAGCCCCCGCCCCCTTAATCTGGCCCTGTACTTGACTAGCTGCTTACATCCTTATATCAGACAGCATAACAGCTATCATACTAACATGCTGTTGTGAATAGCTTGCAATACAGCTATTTGACAAATGCAGCTTCTGATTCTGCCTCCTCTCCCAACATATAGAAGGTTGCATATTGCGGGTCATCACACTTGTGTCTTGTCTTGAAGGTTAAGAGTGGGATTTTAGTTCATAAGCCCTTTTTACACATGGGAGAATTTTGACCCTTGTGACGAATGCAGCACATGGAGGTGATAGTAAACCAAGTTCTAAACTGATGAATTCATTGTGTGGACTGGGGCAGAGAAAGGGGCTTGCTTAGACCTTGGTGACAGTAGGCACAAATGAGACTTAAGAATGACACCATCCAAAAGCCAATGTGTGTGTGAGGGCATTTTAACCTCCCCTGGTTACATAGTTTCAGACTTGCAAGTTGCCACTCTGAAACAGAAAAACTTCAAAAACAGATTGGAGAGAGAAACTGCTAAACTGGAATTCATATGCAAATTTAACACCCTGAACCAAGGTCCACATGAAGTGTTTCTCACATTACAATAGGTAATTTCCCATTCTGGTATTCTCACCTTTCCACCACTGTTAGAGGTGAAACATATCCATTCTGATTTAACTAGCACTGAAGTAATAGTCTCATCTCTGTGTCCTTTTTTTCTTTCTGTCTGTCTTTCTTTTTTGCTTCAGCATCCGAGGAAGTGAGTTGTAGCTCATGAAAGTTTTGTTCAAATGTGTTAATCCTTAAAGTGCTGCTGTTTTAAGCATTATAAAGTTGAGGACAAACTAATGGGGTTATTTGCATGAGAAAGTGCTGTACCCTATGGGTATGTCTACACTAAGGAGAAGCTCAATCCTTCGGAGGTCGATCTTCTAACATTTGATTTAGTGGGTCTAATGTAGACCCATAAATCAAACGCTGAGGGCAACCCCCACTGGCATCCAGTACTCCTCCTTCTGCAAGGAGTAAGGGAAGCCAACAGGAGTGTGTGCTCCCAACAGTTTCCCTTAGTGTAGAGGCGGCAGCTTAAGGTAAGGCTGCCACAGAGTGTGGGGGAGTCACCAAGCCCTGCACCCCTATCCACAGCCAGATGTGATTCTCAACCAGCAGACAGAACAGAAGGTTTATTGGTTCATAGGAATACAGCGTAGAACAGACTTGTTAGCACAGGAACCAGAAGCAGTCAGTACAATCTGTCTTGAGGAGAGGGGGACCTAGAGCCAGGGCCCTGGGTCTCCTCCCTGCATCCTAAGCCAGCTGAGACTCACTCACACACCCAGCAACTGTTCGCAGCCCTGCAGGCAGCCCCGCCTCCCCCTATGTCCAGCTTCCCAGGCAATAGCTGTCACCTGTCACCTGATTGCTCCCCCCACCTAGGCTCAGGTTACAAGAGAGCCTGAGCTATTTTTGTGTTTGTGCTAAGATGGGGTAGCCTCCCCTCAGCGAGAGTCACATGCAAACCTTCCATCCCCAGCTGGGTTCCAGTGCAGTGCCCAGGGAAACTGAGGTGCGCACACACATACACAAAGTTACTACAGAACAGCACAGGAATCACATACAACATAACAAAATAAACAGAGTGAATACAATCCCCACTTCATCACTAAGGCGAATCCAGCTACACATTTTGCATAGCTGAATGGCGTACCTTAAGCCGACCTGCGTGGTCTAGTATAGACCAGGCCTATGAACAGAGGTTGTAGCCTATGGAATGAAGGATTGCATGAAAGACTGAAGTGATTAGTGAATGTAAACATGCCCATGCTGGAGTTCTTAGGCTGAGACATGCTTTTAGTCCAGGAGATATTCTCAATGAAGCACTTCATCTCTTGATCTCCTGGCTAGACCAGCACTTTCAAAAACTTTCAGTGTGCTGAAAAACAGCATGATGATAGCATGTGTCCTGGAGATGTGCTGGATTTACAACAGACACTGTTATGTTTGAACAATCCTTTAATAATGGTGGGGAAATGCAACGTAAAGGTAAGGAAAATTCATGTCACTAGTTTAATATGTTCAGTATGTTTTAAAAAGTGTAGATATTTTGTATACTCTATAGACAACATATAGCACAGTATATAAAACTATCAAGAAATCCTGGTTTTATAAAGTTTTAAACATACATACTGCCATAACTAGATTGGATCACTTTAGGAGAGTCATATAATGTTTTATACGTGGTAATATGACTCACTAGTTTTATTGTCTTTATGTTTTTCCAATAACCCTGTGTCCTCTTCTCATGTTGAAAGCCTACTGTAGCGATTATTAATATGTCATAGAATCAGAAGGAATTATTGGAAAAATATTCTTCAGTCAGTAAATCCCTAGAGACTATTAAATTGTTGCCTGAGACAGAAAATCTTGCAAGCTGCCTTATGCTCTGAGGAGTTAAATAGAATGGAAGCCAGTTACATGGGAGATTGCGTAAGGTGTGTTAGTTATAGCAGTATTCTAAGGGCACGTCTACACAACAAGGCTAAAGCTGAAATAAGCTATGCAACTTGAGCTACGTCAATTGTGTAGCTTAAGTTGAAATAGCTTAATTCAGCTTTTGGTGCTGTCTACACAACAGGAAGGCCAAGAAAGAACATTCTTTCTCCAACTTCCCTTACTCCTCATACAATGAGGGTTACAGGAGTCGGAGAAAGAAGTCCTCCAGCTTGACATTATTTTCACATTATGTCAAAATAACTGCTTGTAGTGTAGACGCAGACTATGTTATTTCAGAATAACGTCAGTTATTCAGAAATAACGCTGCTGTGTAGACATAGCCTAAGAGTAGAAATAGTAACTTGGGACCAGATTCTGATTCTTTTTGTACTCACGTTGAATAGTATCTAACCTCAGATAAAGTCCTATTAAAGTTAATTAAACTACTTGTGAAGTAAGGTACTACTTAAAGAACATGACAATTTCAGAATCCATCCCTACATGAGCTAGAAAATTTGTATTATTTTATACTGTATAGGTGTACACGCACTTATATATTTATTTCCACATGGGGGCATCAGTGAACTGTAAATATAAGTATTTTTGCCTGAACATGTAACACAAAGATATTGCTGCCCATCTGAATCAGAACTCATTTTCTCATCTGAGCAAACAAATGCAGAACTGCTGCAACTCCCGATTGTTCAACGAAATTAGCAAAATTTTCTAAAAGAATCAGAATAACTGGTCAGTAAAGTGATGTACATACAAAGAAATGAAATAATGAACTAAAAATGAAAATACTTCTGTTTTAATGTTAGGACCCAGCTGTAGTCAAAGTGGGAGTCCAGGTCAGGGAAGAGAGTTGAGGGTCAGCCCAGAGTCAACTTACAAATTCTGAAAGGCAGGGGTTGAGTCAGTGTCAGAGTTACAAACCAAAACTGACATTTGGCGCCAGGCTCAGATATCAAATGTCAGAGCTGTGGATGAAGCCAGAGCTGGAGTCAAAATTAGGGGCCAAGATCGGATCCAGGACTGATTTGAAGCAAGGTGTAAGGACATGATCAGGAGAGAGGCAAGAATGAGGAGCATGGTGGGAACAAGTGGTGAAATCAGCGCCGAGACATGAGCTGGAGTGGAGTAGGAATCAAGAACAGCATTGGGTAAGGAATGCAGGGAGTGGGGCCCAACGAAGCAGCAATAGGGAATCACCTAGTAGCTCAGACAACTTTCTATCCCTCCTGATGGCTTAAATTAAATGGCTGGATCTAACCGTAGAGCCAGGCAATTCCCCAGGCAGGGCTCCCATGAGCAGCATCTTGACTAAAGCTGTTGTTCTGCTACCTCCTTAGCCTTCAGTTTCAGATGGGGAAAGTGTTCAACATGGGACAGAAAGTTTCGCTTCAGGTCAAAGAACTATTTATTTCAGCCTAAAATGAATTTGTTTGTACTTCTCAGTCCACTGCAATTTTTTAAATATCAAGTCAACCCAAAATGATTTTCATTTTGTTTTTCAGAACAGACAGCAAGCCCTCAGAATCTGTCATTCAGACAGCCCTAGTCACAAACCCAGGAGAAGAATATAGAACTGCTTATAGAAAACTGCAACCTTTATTTTAATAATATGCAATCTCATTTTTTATACCTCTTAAGGTACATCTACACTACAGATGCTGAGTTACGTCCACACTGCAATCGCGTTCTTCCAAAAGTAAATCGAAAGAACAGAGGATTTTTCTAGCGTTGGTAATCCTCTTTCTATGAGGAAGAAGCCTTTTTCCAAAAGAGCTTTTTTGGAAAAAGGGGTGTGTGGACGGGGAAGAGCCAGTTCTTTCGAAAGAAGAAGAAAGAGGAAAAAAGCATAAGTGCCCTGGTGGCCATTCCGCCCATAGTAATCACAGCTTAAATGCAAGATAGCGTCCATTCAGTATGGACGCTATCTTTTGAAAAAGCAGATTGCTTTTTCGATGCACTTTTGTGTGTGGACACTCTCTTTCGGAAGAAGTTTTTTCAGAAGATCTCTTCCGAAAGAAACCTGCAGTCTAGACATAGCCTAAGTCTTACATTGCTAAAATACTAAAGCATTGTTTCCTCACAGTAGCTATGTAATGAGAAGGGCATTTTAGTATATCTTTGGTGCCATTGCCCTATAGTTCAACATTTCTCTGGAAAAGCAAGTGGCCTAATAAAACAAATGACAGCACTCTCCCTTCCATTAAAGTCAAAGACCTATTAGGCATGTGTTCGCATATCTCATTGATGTCCTATAAGGGATTCCACTCCTACTTTAAATTAGCAGATGAAAGGGCATGAAGCAAATGAATGCTTTGTTCCTTCCTTTTTAGGCAAGAGTGGCCCTCCAAGAATTTGGAGTAACTTTAGATATTCAATTTGTAATTTTTAAAGCTGTCCAAGAGTTTAAAACACCCAGTTCCCTTAGGCATCTTTAAGAACACCAGTTTCTAGTCATGTGATTATTGAATCTACATTCCATGAGTACATAAAAAGTGAGTGCAAAATATAGTCACAATAACTAATAATCTATATTATTATGAAAGGAGAGGCATCCATCACGCCATCTGTCACAGAGAACATTTGAGAAGACTTGAGAAGTTTCTAGGGGGAGGCAGGTCCCTAGTCCTGCCTACAGCCCCACCCACTCTGCTGAGGCCCCGCCCCCACCACAGGGAGGGGAGGAGGACGAGCAGGTGGGTGGGTCCTATGTACACCCTAGCATCCCCGGAGCAGAGGGGAGGGAAGAGGATGCACAGGCCAACCACCCCCGTCCACCCCAAGAGCAGTGGAGAAGGAGAAGGTTCTGTGGCCCAAGCAGGCCCCGGCCCTGGGAGCAGCAGAAAGGGAGAAGGCCACATGGCTCCAGCCTCCCCCATGCCGGAGCAGTGGGAAGGCAGGCGGCCACATGGCCCAAGCCAGCCCAAACCTCCCTGCCCTCAGGAACAGCGCGGAAGAAGGAGGGCACATGTACGTCTACCATCATAACAGGACGAATAATGCTAGTAACAATAATAATGTAAGTAGGCCCAACCCAGAGACTGGATCTAGAATTTCCCAATTTTCAGTGGTGTACGGATCTGGGGTTTTATTTTGAACCCATCAAAAGCCCTAGATACCAATAGAACCACAGATATTCCCTGTGTGGTCACAGTTTGTGAAAACTGTTAAAAGGAAAGAAACAGCATTGTCGTTTATGTAGCTTCATAGGTCTTAAAGCCAGAAGGAACCATTATGATATTTTAGTTTGATTTCCTGCATAATACAACCCATAGAATTTCATCAAATGATTCCTGCATGAAGCCCACAATTTCAGGATGAGCTAGGTCATATTTAAAACAAAAATCCAATCTTGTTTTAGAGATTCCAACACAGCCCTAGGTAAGTTGTTCCATTGGTAAAGTACCTTCACTATTAAAAATGTGCACTTTATTTCTAGTGTATATCAATAGTGTAGCCATGGGCGGGCCTGTGTGGGCTGCAGGCCTACCCACTCAGTGTACAGGCCCATCCAAATATGGCTCCGTCTGTCCATGTTAGGCTGGCTCTGTGGGACTCTGGGAGCAGAGCCTGGCTTCCTTGCCCTGTATCAGGCTGGCTCCATCAGGTGCTGGGAACAGAGTTTGACTCTTTCTGCCTCGATCGGGCTGGCTACATGGGGCTCAGGGTCTAAAAGCTCAGCTCCTTCATGTCCGGCCAGTTCAATGCAAAGAGCAAATAAAATTACACAAAGATTTTTTTAACGATGCATCCTATTGAGAAGATGGTTTTTTAAAAGACTTTAGCCAATCAAGAACAAAGCCATGTCTGTAAGGAAATGTGTAGGAAGGATGTTATCCACCTGTAATATTTTGCAGCACACCCACATCCATCTACACCACTGGTCTATATTTACTTAGCTTCAGCTTTCAATTGTGCCTTTGTTTCCTGGGTTAAATAACATTCCACTGTCAGAAATCTTCTCCCTACATAGGTACTTTTAGACTGTCACTAACTCTTAACTTTCTCTCAGATAAACTAAACAGATCACACTTCCTTAGCCTCTAGCTGGATGGCATGTTTCCTAGACCTCACACCATGCTTATAGCTATTTCCTAAACCTTTCCTATTTGTCAATGTCCTTTTAAAAATATGGACAGGAATGGACCCAGTATTCCAGCAACAGACCCTCTAATGCTGCACAAAATAATAGTCTCCCTATTTCTACTTGATATACCCTCACTTACGCAACTGAGAATCGTGTTGGCTCTCTCAACAGCTGCAGTGCAGTGCAAGTTCATGTCCAGATGAAACACAGTGATCCCAAGTCTCTTTTGGAGTCACTGTTTTCCAGAAAATAATCCCTCAGCTGGTAAGCGAGGCCTGTGTGATTGTGTAGTCTTTGTGCTTCGAGATACCCCATTTCATTTGACTCTGTAGAACTGAATTGTCCTTATCATTATTTACCACTTCACCAATTTATATGTTATCTGCAATCTTTACCAGCCTGGAGTTTATATTTTCTTCCACATTATTGATTAAGATATTGAATAATATTGACCAAGAACAGATTCCTGGAGGACATCCTTCCCCCCTACACATATTTCCATTGGATGATGATTCTTCATTTACAATTACCTTGAAATCTTTCAGCCAGTTTTAAGCCATTTAATATGTGCCATTTGACTTGGTATTGTCCATTTTCTTGCATGTTAGGGGAAAGACCAATAGGTCTGAAGGCGTCCATTTGTTCACTGTAGGCTTTTTGGAAATATATTGATAGAGAAGAGAAGAGAAAAAAGTACGAAAGCGTTTTTTTTTTTTCAAATTATCACAATAAATTATGAAGTCTGAACCAACACGTTAATCTCACTAGGCGACTCTTTTTTTTAAAAGCAAAAGTTTTTAGGTAGAATCTGTTAACAGTATTGAATTAAGACACCTTATGAAACTTCTGTGAAATTCCAGCAAAAATACAGAATAAGAAAGTACAAGTAGCTTGTAGTTCAAAAACGTTTATGAAGCAATAGCCAAACCCACTATCTCTGAGAAAAAGTAAAATCACATGAACTAAGAGGAACATTTGTTTTGTGTATATATCACAGTTTATGAAAAGGGAAATACTTGATGTTCTGCTGTAGACCATTGTTTCCTGTAAGCTGAGTGCTTGGGCGGCCATCCAGGAGAGATTCAGGTGCTGTCGGGCTGTTTAGTACAGCACCCACAACCGCCAGCAGCATGTGTTTCGACTGGTGGTGCACATCACACATGCTTTGGTGCACATAGCAAAATCTATTCTGCACATGGATGGACAAATTTAGAGGGAACATTGTTATAGACACAAATAGAAGTTTAAGAAATTCCACTTATGTAATCAGTGAGTCATTACTTTTGTGTCTAACATGCTTCTTTGGACTTCAGTTGGTTTCAGACACCATACAGACACCTAGGGCAAGGGGAGGAAGGCAAATGTCTTAGCCCCCGCGCTTTCAGGGCCCTGCACTGCTCAGTATTCACCATCCACCGGCTGGGCCTGGGGCCCCACTCCCAGCATCCTGCCTTGGGCCCTGCAAACCCTTTGGCCAGGCCTGCATATAAAAAGCCTTAGTACTATGCTATACCCTACAAAGAAATCCCTGAAAATTCAGCTCTGATCATGGTTCCATAGTATAAAAGCCTAATTAAAAATAGATGAAAAACAAGTTTAAAAGCTGACACCCTTTTTTCTTTCTCTCTGCCCTTTCACATCAAGCATATCACTTCATTGCACACAGAGGCTATTCCTTTTGGACATTTTTTGTGATAATGAGAGTTGGAGAATGATAATTTTTTCTATCCAAAAAATGTTAGACACCTTGGGCAGTCACCCCAGTCCAACATTGTTTCCTGACTTTCTCAGGATAACTTTTTTGCCTGCAGTTAGGATAATTGAGAGGAAGATTGCTATCCCAAAGATCAAAAATGTACTTCTTTGCTGAGTCGAATAAGTACAAAATTCCAAGGGCAACATCAATACTTATATATTGTTCCAGAATGTTTTAACCTTCGAAGGTTTATAGAATATCAATTGGACTGTCCTTTTGATCATTTTTTAATTCATAGTAAGACTGCCTGTGTACATTATCTGAGGAGTATCTTCTTATACCTCAGGAGTGTCATACAGCCTTGATACAGGAAGGTTTATTACTGCCTACAATAAACTGTGCATACCTGTATCTGCTATTATGCAATATTATACAGTAACAGAAGCAATGAACGAGGAAAAAAAGATTTTTATCAACAACCAGATAACACTGAAGATGAGATTCCTGGTCATGATGTAATTTTGATCATGCAAAGTTTGGTAGCAGATATAGTAAGCAAATGAATAGTACTGCACCATATGGTATTGGCATGGCAAACACTAATGGGGAAAGATTAAGAACTTTCTACGAGACCCGCAGTCTGATTATTGGTGGTACGTGTTTTCCTCACAAACGAATGCACTGGGTTGCATGGAATTCACCAGTGCCCATAGGGTGAGCTTGGGAATCAGAGCCAGTGGAGAAGGGGAATGTGGGTGTGGGTGTGGGTGTGGGTGTGGGTGTGGGTGTGGGTTGGAAGCACCTGGTGGCTGGCGTGGGGGTGCAAAATAGGATGAGGAGCTGGGAGGGGGAGAACTGGGGATGACAAGGCAAGAAGACGGGGAACAAGGAGATGGGGATATGGAGAACTAGGAATGACTGGGCAGTTAGACTAGGAATATGGTGGAGAGATTGGGAAGGGGTTTTTTAGAGTAGGCCTCAGGACAACTGATTATCCCAAAAGACTGAGCAGTATGGACCACCTAAAGCTAGATGAAAAATGCATTGTAAAACAAAGCTGTAACTGAAATTTGCCTTTTGTCCAGCTTAGGAAACATCTGTGAAATTCCAGCAAATGTTCGTCAGCGAAGTCACACATAGAAGGGTTTCACTATAAGGTTCTCTGGGAAAATTTCATTACAAATATTCATACTGCATTCTCAGATTGGTTTAGATGGTTGTTGTTATTTACTGGCTCCAGAGGGCTAGCAGAAGTCATCTTGACTGTTTCTTTAAATGTAAGAAAGGTTCTTGGCCCTGTCTTGCAAGCATTTAAGCACATATGTAACATAACATTCCAACTGAGATGAGAGTTGGCAGTTTTTTCAAAGGGACATTATTATGGGCCCAAAAGCAAGTTATTCTGCTGCGTCGGAAAGATAGAAAATATGGCAAAAGACCGCCTTGACTTAACCACAAGATCTTGCATGATATAAAAATAAAAAAGGAGTCATATAAAAAAATGGAAAGTAGGACAAATTACAAAGGATGAATATAGGCAAACAACACAGGAATGCAGGGGCAAGATTAGAAAGGCAAAGGCACAAAATGAGCTCAAACTAGCTACGGGAATAAAGGGAAACAAGAAGACTTTTTATAAATACATTAGAAGCAAGAGGAAGACCAAGGACAGGGTAGGCCCACTGGTCAGTGAGGAGGGAGAAACAGTAACAGGAAACTCGGACATGGCAGAGATGCTTAATGACTTCTTTGTTTCCGGTCTTCACCAAGAAGTCTGAAGGAATGCCTAACATAGTGAATGCTAGTGGGAGGGGGGTAGGTTTAGAAGATAAAATAAAAAAAGAACAAGTTAAAAATCACCTAGAAAAGTTAGATGCCTGCAAGTCACCAGGGCCTGATGAAATGCATCCTAGAATACTCAAGGAACTGATAGAGGAGGTATCTGAGCCTCTAGCTATCATCTTTGGAAAATCATGGGAAACAGGAGAGATTCCAGAAGACTGGAAAAGGGCAAATAGAGTGCCCATTTATAAAAAGGGAAATAAGAACAACCCAGGAAACTACAGACCAGTTAGTTTAACTTCTGTGCCAGGGAAGATAATGGAGCAAGTAATAAAGGAAATCATCTGTAAACACTTGGTGGCAAGGTGATAGGGAACAGCCAGCATGGGTTTGTAAAGAACAAATCATGTCAAACCAATCTGATAGCTTTCTTTGATAGGATAACGAGTCTTGTGGATAAGGGAGAAGCGTGGATGTGGTATACCTAGACTTTAGTAAGGCGTTTGATACGGTCTCGCATGATATACTTATCAATAAACTAGGCAAATACAACTTAGATGGGGCTACTA
This sequence comes from Rafetus swinhoei, assembly GCA_019425775.1. Taxonomy (NCBI): domain Eukaryota; kingdom Metazoa; phylum Chordata; order Testudines; family Trionychidae; genus Rafetus; species Rafetus swinhoei. The sequence continues at coordinate 90,056,061 of CM033424.1, read as the reverse complement.
TAAGGTGGGTGCATAACTGGCTGGATAACCATACTCAGAGAGTAGTTATTAATGGTTCACAATCCTGCTGGAAAGGTATAACAAGTGGGGTTCCGCAGGGGTCTGTTTTGGGACCGGCTCTGTTCAATATCTTCATCAACGATTTAGATATTGGCATAGAAAGTACGCTTATTAAGTTTGCAGATGATACCAAGCTGGGAGGGGTAGCCACTGCTCTGGAGGATAGGGTCATAATTCAAAATGATCTGGACAAATTGGAGAAATGTTTCTGAGGTAAACAGGATGAAGTTTAATAAAGACAAATGCAAAGTGCTCCACTTAGGAAGGAACAATCAGTTTCACACATACAGAATGGGAAGCGACTGTCTAGGAAGGAGTACGGCAGAAAGGGATTTAGGGGTTATAGTGGACCACAAGCTGAATATGAGTCAGCAGTGTGATGCTGCTGCAAAAAAAGCAAACATGATCCTGGGATGCATTAACAGGTGTGATGTGAGCAAGACATGAAAAGTCATTCTTCCGCTCTACTCTGCGCTGCTTAGGCCTCAGTTGGAGTATTGTGTCCCGTTCTGGGCACCGCATTTCAAGAAAGATGTGGAGAAATTGGAGAGGGTCCAGAGAAGAGCAACAAGAATGATTAAAGGTCTAGAGAACATGACCTATGAAGGAAGGCTGAAAAGATTGGGTTTGTTTAGTTTAGAAAAGAGAAGATTGAGGGGGGACATGATAGCAGTTTTCAGATATCTAAAAGGGTGTCATAAAGAGGAGGGAGAAAACTTGTTCATCTTGGCCTCTGAGGATAGAACAAGAAGCAATGGGGCTTAAACTGCAGCAAGGGAGGTTTAGGTTGGACATTAGGAAAATGTTCCTAACTGTCAGGGTAGTCAAACACTGGAATAAATTGCCCAGGGAGGTTGTGGAATCTCCACCTCTGGAGATATTTAAGAGTAGGTTGGATGGATGTCTGTCAGAGATGGTCTAGACAGTGTTTGGTCCTGCCATGAGGGCAGGGGACTGGACTCGATGACCTAGTATTCTATGATTCTATGATAACCCATGTGTTTAGCTGAAATCAAGGAGGCCTAATTGGAAGTCCTCATGCACTATGTTAGACTATAATTAGTGGGAATTCATTCACAATCCTACTGAGTTATGCTGCACTTGTATTGAAGTCAATAGGACTATTCACAAGTACATGTACATGTGTGCTTAAGAGATTGCAGAATCTTGCAGAATCAGGTCTCTTGTGTACAATTTTTGTAAAAATAAAACAGTGGATAATGTAATAACTTGTGAAACAGATCAATTGTTTCTTCATTTCACTTGCACCTGCTGTGTATCTTCCCTCTTGGGCCATTATCACAGGCTTGCTTATTTTATTGAATAAAAGCTGTTGTTATAAGAGGCAGATGAATTATAGGAACTGTTGCTTTCATGCTTCAGAATTACAACACTTGCTGCCAATTTCTATCTTAGCCAGCAAAACATAGTTGTGTGATATGTGTACCTATCACCAATTAGTATTAATGACAGCTGCACTTCCATTGAAAGGAAGACCTTGAATTTACAAAGACATTTCCAGAGAGGAACAGAATGAAAGAAACGGAATGGAAATGGAACCTGTGTGCCGTTCTGGTCACCCATCACAAGAAAGATACATTAGAATTGGAAAAGGTACAGAGAAGGGCAACAAAAATTATTAAGGGTATGAAACAGCTTCCAACTGAGATGAGATTAAAAAGACTGAGACTTTTCAGCTTGGAAAAGAAATGTTAAAAAAGAGCATATGATAGAGGTCTATAAAATCATGACTGGTGTGGAGAAAGTGAATAGGGAAGTGTTATTTACTCCTCAAAACACAAGAACCAGGGATCATTTCAACATCTCACTGTGGTGTTAATTGGGCAAAGCTACCAATTGCCAATGTATTCAAACATCTCTATTGCTTTAGCATGGACAAGCTTTTTTTTCCAGAAATGATAAAGCTGTTTAGCATGTGGCAAGAAAGGCAAATATCAACATTTGCAATACTGAACTAATATGAATTGTTTTTCACATACTTATTCTTAATTGTCAAAATATCTCACAAGTGTTTACAATAGTTTTCTGTACCTTCAGCTGAAGTTTGCTGACCAGATCAATCTCACTCTGCTGGCTGTGCAACAGTAGCAATACATTGCATGCCCGTTGTTTATTTTGCATAGTGGATAGATATAAATGTATGTGAATGCTTAATATACTGCTTCTCATTCCTAAGCTTTTGTACCTACAATGTAGCATCTAGTCTGCCTGGTAGATGTCTTAATTTGCAAAGGCCTAGGCATGCAGCACCTACAACTACTTTAATATCCCAGAGATCCATTATAGCATATGAATACATTAAAGCCAGTGCTTTTTTTGTAATGGTACTGCCCGGTATGCCATACCGGCACCTCCAGACGCAGTACAGACACCTCCAGTCAGAGCTCAACAACTTTTCCCCTGGAGTGCCGGCACCCTCTTTTTTTTTAACCAAAAAAGCACTGAGCTATATATGTGATGCCCCAATACTTAATTATGGTAATCTGACTCAATGCTTGGTCACAAGATATTGTGTAAATGTTAAGTCTGCTTCCTTTTCAAGTGTTTGTGGCAGAAAGGAGGGGTGGCAATTAGCAGACTTTATTATACCATTGCTTAGATAACTGATACATTTTAAGGACCCTTACCTGACTTCTTGTTCCCTCACTCTACACTTTTAAGGATTTCAGAGGTCAAGAGTGAGAGGCTAACCAGGAAAGGGCCAGTGAAGAAACCTACACTGGCAATACATAGGAAGAGCCTCTGGTATGGAGAAAACAGAGCAGTTCTGGATTGTGAGCAGTTGGGCCAGTTATGTAGGGCTTGAGAACCCACAACAGAGGAGTTCAGGATTACCCTGATACTATGCAGTTCTCTGAGGGTACATCTACACAGCAACGTTATTTCAAAATAACTAAGGTTATTCTGAAATAATTTAGTCCTCGTCTACACGGCAGACAGTTATTTCGAAATACTGTCAAGCTGGAGGACTTCTTACTCTGTCTCCTGCAACCCTCATTGTACGAGGAATAAGGGAAGTCAGAGGAAGAGTGCTCTATTTCTAAATAAGTGCTGTGTTGACACTCCCAGTTTCGAAATAAGCTATTTTGACTTAAGCTATGCAATTGACATAGCTCAATTTGCGTAGGCTATTTCGAGTTAAGCCCTGCTGTGTAGATGCACCCTGAGAGAATGCTGCCTCCCCCTGCAAACAAATGAAAAATTGGTCCCATTAGATCCCAGGAAAAGGGCTGATGACAAAGTGAAAGGGAACAGACCTTCAGAAGACCTGTGCCTAATTGAAGGGGCAAGTGAGATGCCAGGTATGGGAAAACCTGCTGTATATCAAACAGCTCAAAAAGCCCATCTTCAATCAAAGATTGCCAATAAGAATTTTGAGTGCCAAGAACATATCTATACTATGGAAGACAAATGGGTGAAATATAGATATGAGGCCTAGAGCGATGCAGGAATACGTATAAAACAGACTAATATATCTCTAAGAAGCTTAGGCATCCATAAAGGAATTCCCTTCTCTCTCATACCCTGAAATTTTGATAAGTGGAAAACATTTCCTCTGCATCTTTTCTTTGCAGAAAAATGAAAACAATTGAGTGGGGATTGGGTTTTTGATGTTTGAATGAAAATACAAATCTGTCAAGTAAACCAGATCTGTTGGGGAGCATGTCTATTTCCTCCAAAAGCCATTTTTATCAAAAAGAATTAAATGAAAAATTTTCAACCAGTTCTAAGTAAAAGTCCCACAGAAACCAAGGAGGAAGGTGCTATATTAAGTACAATATGGCTTAACTAAAAAAGCACCAGAAGAAACACAAGACAAAGCTTGAATTTCATGGGGTGTGTACCCCATACGAGCAAGAAAAGGATTAGCTAGACCGTTCAATTAAGGTAACTGACCCACAGGTGGGTGGGCCAGCCCCAATTACTGATGAATTTAATTTAGGAGAAAAGCTGGGGATTACTAAATGTTTCTTGCAGATGTGGGGTGAGAGTCCGGAACTTTGTAGTCCCGTTCTGGGATCGCAGAGTAGAATGTACCTCAAGCAAGTAGAAGGATGTTCAAGCTTGTATTAACACGCTGGGATTTATTGGGAAGATGAGCTTACAGAAGCCTGAGAGAAGCTGAGTAGGAAGAAAGCCAGGGGAATAGCAGTGAGCAGGTGGACTGAGCAGACCTTGGCTGTTTGTTTCCCTGGGCTGGAACCTGATGTATTGCGAGGCCCTACACTCCCCTGCTAGCCTTTGAGAAAGTTGCATGAGTCTAGAGAAGGGTATGACAGAGCCTTGAGAAAAGAGTTTGTGGACAACATTGCCTCAAGTTAAAGCTAAAGGACTTGCTATAAGGGCATTGGACTATTTATTAGTGGGACTTTGATACTCCAGAAGGGAAGAAACTTTGAAGTGATCCCACCCAAAGTTATGAGAAAAGAGACCACCACAGGGCCAGAGCAGCTGTGGGCAAGGGCACTAAATGACAACTTAACCAATTTGCCAAATCCAGTCACAGGGAATATGCCTGAATGGAATGCACTCTTCTATGCTGAATGAATAACTGATAGAGAAAGAGCACCAGAACTGCAGGTGATAGGAACTTCCCTAGTTGTATTGAAGTCAATGAAATGACACTGATTTACACCAGCTGATGATCTGTCATGTAGTTTTCCTTTGTCTGTTACTGACCAAAGCAGCCTGGAACAATTAATCTGAAAAATCACAAAAGAGCTGAGAATTTATGGCAGATAAAAACAAAATTAGCTCATTGGTTGGACGCAAATTATTTTTTTCTCCCCTCTGAATCTGAAAAATTCCAGCTCTTTGAAGAGTTTGCAGGCTGTTCCTCTGATGTGAGATTGGAATGAAATTACGGCTTACGGGAGCCCTAAGCGACAGTGGAGTAATAGACAAAGATGTCTTCTTAAATTAAAGAAACCCTAAAGTCAGAGAAAAGAAAAAACACAGAGCTGGAATCGTGAGCTAGCAAAATGAGTCAGAATAATCCTCTCAGCAGATGTGGAGATTCAGGTGCTCTATCCTCTTTCAAGTCAACATTATTAGATTGTGCTGGACTTTTTGGGTACGTCTACACTACAGGGTTTTTGCGCAAAAACCCTCGGAGCACCCACACTTCAAGTGTGTTTTTGCGCTAGAAAATTTACAGTGGAACAGGAGAACAGAGAGCTTTTTGAGGTGTAGGTATACCTCTTTCTACAAGGAATAACTCCTTTTTGCGCAAAAATTCTTGCGAAAAAAGGTGTTTGTGGACGCTCAACAGGCGTTTCTTGCGCAAAAAGAGCCTATCACAAAAAGCACACGAGCTCTGATGGCCATTCTGTTAATGGCAGTCAGAGCTTTCTTGTGCAAGAGCGTCCATGAGCTGTGGATGCTCTCTTGCACAAAAGCACATTGCTTTTGTGATGCGCTTTTGTAGTGTGGACGCATTTTTACGCAAGAAGTTTTTGTGGAAGATCTCGTCTGCAAAAAGCTTCTTGCGCAAAACGCTTGCCGTGTAGACGTAGCCTTTGATAGATGGTTATCATTCAGGAAGGATATATCTGATCTAAGAGATGAAGTATTTCCCTCGCTCATAATAAAGACGGTAAGTCTCTGCTTAGGTCTACAAGTGATGCTTCTTAGACCTTTACATTTGCCTGCCTCTGTTATTACAGACGTACCTTTCTCTGCTCCCTCTTCCTACTTGTACCACACCATTACATGATGTATCATCAATGAATACCCTTTGGTAATTAGTCTGATTAATTTGTATCAATGGGATTCTTTTCATGGCATCAGCTGCAGTCTTGCCGTGAGATTATGTTCAAGATGTCGGCATTTCAGTAACAGGCACTTACATTTTCCTCCTATAGCTCATCCCTGCAGAAGGCCTCCTGGCTCAAAGATTTATTTTCAGCCTGATTTTAAAACTCTACTTTTAGAAATCCCCAGATGGCTAGGGAAGAATATTATTATTTATGTTTTAAATGTTTATAAGGTTCTCTACCACTGATAAAGTACATAAAATAAGAGTATGGAATGAAATTAATGTTTTGCAAATGAGAGGCAAACAGTTATAGTCCAAGTAACAGATGAGGAGAGACATGTGATTATTGATGTTAGTAAGTAGCATGGAAGTGTTGTATGGTTTTGAGAAGTGATTCTTATGGAGGAACATGAGATCAGTTGGTGAGGATACATATTTAGAGGATTGGAAGTAGAGACTGATTTCTTAGGGTACGTCTACACTGCACGGCTCTTTCAGGATACCTCTGGTATCCCAAAAAAGCTACCCCGTGACTACACAAGCCGCCCCGAAATATTTTTTGAAATAACTGGTGCGCTATTTCAGCATCCCGGTAACTCTCATTCTACGAGGAATACAGGATGTTTCAAAATAGCACATTATTTCAAAATTTGGTGCTGTGTAGATGTGCCAAATTTCAAAATAAACTATTTCAAAATAGATTTGAAATAAGATACGCAATCTGTGTAGCGCAAATTGCGTATCATATTTCGAGTTTAGGGTGCTGTGTAGACACACCCTTAGAGAAATTGTAAAGAAATTGGAGTATTTAACAAGTACACACAAGTATTTAACAAGCATGTACACTCATGTGATACTGGAAAAAATAAACACATAAATATCCATTTAAGAAATGGGTGCTGGCATCAGAAATGGTATGAGGAGATGAATGAAGTACAGAAGTAATGAGTAAATATTCTCATCAGAACTGCAATCTAAAAATAAGTATTTACTGGTGGGTGAATAAGAACTTATTGGTTGGAAGTTTTCACTATTCAAATTCTCACTCAAAAATATAATCTTCCACAGAAAATTTAGATGCAAGCAACTTATTTTCATATTTGTCAATTTTCCACAGGAAAAATAAACATTTTTGCAGTTCTCACTATCCAAAAGGGGAAAAGCGTAGGTCCTTTCTGGAACTCTTAGCATCAGTGATGTTTTACAGAAGCAAGTTTCACAGATTGAGCATTGTGTACAATTGTACTTCCTTTCTATCTCTTTTTAATCTTGTTGCCTTGATCTTCGATAATGCCTTGTTTTTTATATTATTACTGGGAAAATACGGTTGTCTACAATATTTGCTTCATTTATACCATTTGTCCTTCAATAGACATCAATCATGCTCCACTTTATTTGCCCTTAAAGACTGTAGTTAATCTAGAGCCAGCATTGTGCTGAGCAGTTCAATCTGTTCTTCCCAATCTGAATAATCCTTGCATTTGTTAACATATTAATTAATCTGCCATCATGCTGCCTACTCTTATTGGTTTCCTCGATCTTCTCTGGTCTTGATTAATGTAAGGACTTCTGTTTCACTTATGTCTTGCTACCTACTGGTCACTTCTTTCCCCAGTAGTTAGTAAATGTTTAATATCAATCGTAGAATGGATCATTGTGGTGCTGCATTGTTAACCTTTGTCAGAATGAAACCTTGTGGTCCTTGAATTAACACCACTGAAGGTTGACTCCATTCTCAACACAAGCCCAGGCTACTCTAACAGCTTAAAGGGGCCAGTGTGCTGACTGGGGGAATCACCAGAACACAGCAGTACTCAGGCCATACTTTTTTTCTGTAGGCCCACTTTCCACTCCTAAGAAAGTAGAACTAGTGGGAGTAAATGTATGCCACGGGGGGGGGGGGGGGGGGGGGGTCTTCTTTTCCACCTACTGTTTGTTTAGGACAATTTCAGAGTCACTGTGCACAGCTGGAGCAAGGTCCCAAGATATGGCCCCATGCATTTGGATTTTTATTCTGATAATTGTGTTAATCAACTGCTGCCTGTGGATTGGTTGTTTTAAGCAGCTGCAGTTTCTCTTTTCTGTCCCCACACCCCCATCCCCCACATTAATGAACCTGCAGGTTGAATCTGGCTGAGCATAGCATCTGGCAGTGTGGATGAGTTCATAAGGATGAGAAACAAAACACTCAAACAATAAAAGCGTAGCTGCATTCACTGGTATGTTAATTTAATTGTAGGGATTCAGGTAATGGATATAAAGGATAAAAGGAACAGAGTTAGTCAGAGCACTACAAGCCTAATTCATAGCCCATTGAAGTCACTGGGGGTTTATCTATTGACTTAAATTGATCTTTTAGATGAGGCTCTAAGCTAAAAGACAGAAGCCACAAATATGCCTTTATTTTCTTTACAAAATATTTGAGCCCAGTTCTGTGTATCTCAGTGTGCTGAGCTTTGTTTACTTCTGAATGTGTGACTGTTACCCCTACTGAAACTGATGGAAAGGAGTAGTCCTCTTCATTTATTATAATTACACTGGTCTACAATTTTTTAGAAGTCGTCTGCTTCAGAGATAAAATGTGCTATTTATTATGTATTTTGATGTGCTGAATTCAAATATGACAATTAAAACAACTGATTGGCTACTGTTTCCAAGATATTTAAGTTTTTACATTTTACGTCTATGTATATTGTGTAGATAGTAGAGTTTTAATCATAAATTGTAAACCTAGGTCTTTTCATGTGTTTATGGTTGCTTTACATGATAATATTTCACCTGTCCTGTTTATGTAACACTTTAAAAATCAGCAAAGGGTTATATAAATAAAATTTATTATGAAACAAAAGGCAAAAAACTCTTATGTACATAGTTTAGTCCTATTCAGTGTCTACTCGGCGCTTCTTGGCTTGTCTCTTGTATTCATTAAATGGAGCATCTCTTGTCACTGTCAGCAATAGTCTGCAAGCATTGATGGGCTCCATTTGCCCTGATAGTGTTTCTCCATTGTTGCAATGTCCGGTGAAATCGCTCGCCGTGCTCGTCGCTCACTGCTCCGCAGTTTGGTGGAAAAAAATCTAGATGAGAGTGCAAAAAATGTATCTTTAGTGACATGTTGCAACCAAGGCTTTTGTATGCCTTGAGGAGGTTTTCCACCAACAACCTGTAGTTGTCTGCCTTGTTGTTTCCGAGAAAATTTATTGCCACTAACTGGAAGGCTTTCCGTGCCGTCTTTTCCTTGCCACGCAGTGAATGGTCAAATGCATCATCTCGAAGAAGTTCACGAATCTGAGGACCAACAAAGACACCTTCCTTTATCTTAGCTTCACTTAACCTTGGAAATTTTCCACGGAGGTACTTGAAAGCTGCTTGTGTTTTGTCCATGGCCTTGACAAAGTTCTTCATCAGACCCAGCTTGATGTGTAAGGGTGGTAACAAAATCTTCCTTGATTCAACAAGTGGTGGATGCTGAACACTTTTCCTCCCAGGCTCCAATGACTGTCAGGTGGCCAATCTATCTTGATGTAGTGGGAATCTCTTGCACGACTATCCCATTTGCAGAGAAAACAGCAGTACTTTGTGTATCCAGTCTGCAGACCAAGCAAGAGAGCAACAACCTTCAAATCGCCACAAAGCTGCCACTGATGTTGGTCATAGTTTATGCACCTCAAAAGTTGTTTCTTGTTGTCATAGGTTTCCTTCATATGGACTGCATGACCAACTGGAATTGATGGCAAAACATTGCCATTATGCAGCAAAACAGCTTTAAGACTCGTCTTCAATGAATCAATGAACAGTCTCCACTCATCTGGATCGTGAACGATGTTGAGGGCTGCCATCACACCATCGATGTTGTTGCAGGCTACAAGATCACCTTCCATGAAGAAGAATGGGACAAGATCCTTTTGACGGTCACGGAACATGACTTCTAGGAATAACATGATGCAATTCATATAATGTATGACGCAATACCAGCTTCAGATTGCATCATTCATTGTTTTGCCTAAAAAGCAAGTACTGTCCAAACCCAGTCATAGATTTATTCATAGATCCAGTCAAAGATGTATTTTAGTCATTTCTGGTTTAAATTGAGATCCCTTCCCTTTATAACTCACTTATTCTCCACCATTCCCAAGTCAAGGGTCGTATATACTGACCCAATAGCATATCTTGAAAACTAGAGCCAATCAACAATTTTAAGCATCATTTTCGTTCTCGGTGACCTAGAATTAGTAAAGTTTGACTACATTTATTTCAGAAGCATTTTGGCTGTAGAGCAGTGTTATTGCTACGCTCAAGAAAAAAGTACAGATGTAGGGGTATACTAGCAGAACCGGGGGGGTGGGAGGGACGGGGGCAGAAAGTGTATTCTTCCCTCAGTAATTTTTTTTTATTTTTTTTTCAGATTTCAGGCAAAAACATTTTTTTTAGCTGTCAGAGCCCACAATATTTAGTCTTCAGACAACGATCTGAAAATGTTTGTCGAATAGACGCTCCTTGCAAGAAATTAGCTGATTTTTTTTAATGGTAATTTTGATTCAACCATTTTGAATGAAAAACTTTAAACTACTCTAAACAAGTAGGAGGCAATCCCCAGCTGTGAAGTGTCCAACTCACTTACCCTGCACTCTCTAGCGGTGTAGCCCAAAGATCATTGCTACCCAGTGCGTAGTAAGAAGTATTCTCTGCAGAGCTGAAGTAAGCCACTTTGACAAAGCTATTCAAAGTCACAAGATAATTCTTTTCAATTATTTTTACTTCAAAATGCACATACTTCATATAAGAAAATTGGTCCTGTGTTTGGGAGCTTGAATGTCTTTCTTCACGCTGGCTACCATGTGATTTCTCTCTTCAGTCATTTTTAAAGCACAGCATGACTTGCAGAAACCCTTACAGCTCTTCTGAAATGGAGAGTGAGAGGAATGGTGAGTCAACCTGCATTTAAAAGAAATAAGAGTGCCTGAGCATGGCAGGGGAGTAAACAAGCCAGTGAAGGGAAACATGAATGACTTGCCATAGCTGAAGTAAAGTACAGCCATTTTTGGTTTTGTGGGGGTTTTTTTTTTCAGTCCTTAGTATCTAAATTTGAAAAACACAGACACACTCACACTTTAAAACACAGCTTCAAACAGAAACAGCAGCTGGTTTTGTGTGGCAGGAATCAAGGCTTGCAGTAGAGCCAGTAGTTGGCTCAGCAACGCCACTGCCTGGTTGGTTGGCAGTCAGCAGAGTGGCTCTGAAACCCACCAGCAGTTCAGGAATTGCTCAAAGCTCTCACCCATGGCTGTAATAGCCCACTGCTCCTGCTTTGTTCCTAGCCCTACTAGTGCCTGGCCTCACTTCAGGCAATTCTGACTTTTGGCCATGCAGTTCTCACCTTTGGCTTTCATTCCTGGCTGCTGAATTCTGCTGAAACCACTAGTCCTGACTACCAATGTCCTAGTCACTGACACAAGGTAAATCTATTTGGAGTGCATATAAAAAGTCCTAGAAAAGCCCCTTCTCTGTTACTTATACACTCAACCCTTTCAGTACTTGACCATGTGGGTCTGATTCTCCCATGGGTTTCCAGGCTCTCCCTGCAGCACAGCTGAGCCGCTGCCCCCCCCTCACAGCCCAGCCATGTTGAGCCACACGCTGACAACCATTTCATTCTTATTTCTGCACTGCTCTTGGCGGTGCCTCTGCCTTCAGAGTTAGGCTCCCAGTCAGCAGCTCCCACTCTCCAGCTGCCCAGCTTTGAAGGAAGAGTTGCTGCCAGCAGTAGCACAAAAGTAGCACAGAAGTAAGAGTAGCAATACTGCAACAACATCTACTACAATAACCTTGCAACCCCCAACTCCTTTTTTGGTTCAGGACCCCTTCAATTACAACACCATGAAATTACAGATTTAAATAGCTGGAATGATGACACGATTTTTAAATTCCTATGAGTGTAAAATTGACGGAAATGGACCGTGAATTTGTAGGACCCTAAGCATCATACTTGACTCTATTGTGGCATTACCCTGTATTACAATCTGCTATATGTATTATACTATGCTTACAGCAGATGTAAACAGTAAGTTCTTTGGAGAAGAGACCATCTCTTTCTACATATTTTTCAGAGACAAGCACAATGGGACCCTGATGCCAGTGAAGGTTTCTGGGTGTACCATAGTACAAGTCAATAGAATAGAATTGGAAACATCATGATAAAATCACTTACACTATGGAAAATTATTATTTATATTTCATTTTTAATGCAACCGCTATGTGGGCAACTACTGTACTTCCGTTAAAGACAAAGGGAGAAACCCTCTTGATTTGTGATGAAGGACCTAGTCCTGTTTCTGCTCAGTGGCTGCTTGTATTTATTTTAGAAGATCTTATGGTTCAGAATTTTCCATGAGCTATGAAGTTATTTGATAGCAGACAAGAGACTTAATGTTCAATGTTTTATATGCTGATGTAGTCGGGCAGTCATCCTGCTCCAGATAGAACATGAGTTAAACCCAGCCCCTTGGGAGAGGACTGAGCCCGTTGAGCAAGTAGCTGAGACAAATTAGCAGTCAATTAGCGCCTAGCTGGGGTAGTATAAATAAGGGTTCCCAGACTGGAGGAGAAGACACTCTTGTTCCAGCTGTGCAGCAGGAAAGACCTGGCTGCTTGGGTAGGCTAGAGAGGGTACCTGAGGCACAGAAGTGCTGGGGAAAGGTAGGCAGAACTGGGGAAATCTGGCCAGGCCAATACCCAGGCTGAAGCCCTGCTTCTGCTCCACTGGCTGTCTCCTTGCTGCCCTAGTGTCTTTAGGGTACTAGCCTTAGGTACTAGAGCTGCAGGGAGGCATCCAGGGGAGCAGAAAGCAACAGGACCATCCCCTTGCCAATGATAAGTGGCCATTACAGACTGCAGTTTGCCCCTGAGGCAGGAACAAGATGAAGACTGGCAGTGGGTCTCTGAGGCAAGGTGAGTATAGGGGACTGGAGTTCCCTGAGAGGGAGGACCCCAGAATGCAGGGGCATTGGGAGGAAAGGGCACTGAGGGCAGGAAGGGACACAGGGCCTGAACTGTCACAGGACACTGGTAACTGAGGGTAGCATACTTCCCAGAAGAAGGCGCACCAAGGCTGAAGAACCTAGTGTTTGAAAACAGGCTGCTGGGGTCAAATTGCCAGACCTGGGCTGTGGCTATACACAAACACAGGATGCAACCTGCATGTTGTTTGGTTTATTGTGGGGAGCCTCAGCAGCAAAGTATGGTTAGACATCCCAGGCTGCAGGACAAGTGGTGACACAGCCTCTCATTGGTCTGGATTACACCCTGGGATGTCATATCATGTTCATATTAATATTCATGATCACTACTCTTTATCCTGCAAAGCTTATAATATACAGCACACTTCTACGCCTCTGTATTTCTTCCCCATTTTCAATACAATGTGTGCATCGGTTACAGAGTCATCGCAAAGATCACCCTAATAACCAGGCTATACCCACAGCACTTCAGTATCATTCCTGCCATGCTAAAGCCAGCAAAACACCATATGCTTCTGCTTCAGATCTGATTTTTGCTTCAATTTTGTCCGGCAGTCCTGAGAGGGAAGCAGCACATCAATGATCCTAAATCTGCTCTAAGGCTATTTTTCAAATTAGAATCCTGGTCGAAAGCCTGAAGAAACCTTTCTGATTGATGTAGTGTTTTCTTGAAAGGGGCTGTTGGCGTATCAATAATTCAGACCCTGCTCCTAGTGGCAGTTTAGCAGAAAAATAAAGGGCAGTCACTGCTTTCACCTATGACTCTTTTTCACTTTCACTGACTTGATTATAAGGAACTCATTGTAGAAATGCAAATTGTCAGCAATAAAGACAGACCAGGAAATGTCTCCCAGCACAGTAGACTACTGCAATCACAGGATGGTAAAAATTTTGATCAGATTTGTGCTAAGATTTTTTTTTTCAAATGCTTGCTGCAGTATGGGGTAAAAAGTTTGTCCCTGAGAAACTGAATACACAGATCCAAGTTTCCCACTTAGCATTCATTCTGCTTTCCAGACAGATTCATTCATTTTTATACTGTTAATCACTCAGAATATGCTCTAAATTCTTTCAGACAGAAACCTGTAATCATTGGAAAGAAGCTATTTTGTATCATAGTAACAACTTCAGACTGACAAATCTGGGCATTTTTCATCTCTGTCTCTTGCTAAAGGCATGGTCCTGTGTATCTTAAAATAGAATGGGGTGGTATGACAGCTAGAAATAAAGTGGCTCGGGAGGGGAGGGGTTGGCAGGTTAAAGCTGAATGCATTATTAGTATTCACTTTCTGGGATGGTAGAAACTAACAGCAGGGCTTGCTGTCCAAGCTCAGCTTTCCCTTTCTTAAGAGCTAATAAGTCTACCTTGAGAAATTATACTAATGCTGGAGCCTTCCTGAAATTGAGGGAAAGTCCAGAGTTGCAATGTTTGCTGCTAGATGAGAGGATACATTTTGAGTCAGATGGAGGCAGATTGGTTAGAACAGGGGTTGGCAACCTTTCAGAAGTGGCGTTCCAAGTTTTAACTTATTCACTTCTATTGCTGGGGGGAGGAGAAGAAAGGGAAAGGCTGGGTTCAGAGACCATATTTTCTGAACCAGCTGCAGCTAGGGAGAACGGTTTAATTTAAATTATGAAACAGATTAAGCATTTTAACTTTCTCATGTTAGTTTATCAAACTTCATTTTAAATAAAGTAAAATATTAATTTATATGCAACCCAAAAGGTTTCAATGTTTTCTTTTTTATGGCAGAGGTGGGGAACCTTTTTTGCATCAGGGGCCATGGATGCACAGAAAAATCAGCTGGGAACCACACAAGTGAGAAGAAAAAAAAAAATCCTCCAAAAACTCCCAACCCTCAGGGTATGTCTAGACTACATCTCTTTTTCAGTAAAGGGATGTAAATTAGGCACGTTGATATTGCAAATGAAGCTGGGGTTTAAATATCCCATGCTTCATTTGCATAATGGCAGCTGCCGCTTTTTTTTAAAACTGGGCTTTTCCGAAGAAAAACGGCAGTTTAGATGGGAATCTTTCGAAAATAAAACCCTTTTTTGAAAGATCCTGTAAACCTCATTTTTTGATAGAAAATATCCTCTATTATGTCTTGGCTGGTCTGGAAATACTTTGCTGCTATCCAGTATAGTAAAAGAACATGGGGAGAAATCTTGGCATGGATATATTTTCAGGTACTATAGTGAAGGGGTCATTTAAGTTCCTAGACAGACAGACAACCAACATGAAAAGGCAGGAGAATATCTGTAGTAGGTCAAACCAGGGAAAACCAGGGAAAACAGCATGTTTGGATATGTGGGCCCTCAGCAGCCTGACACTGTCTCCCCGGAATACCTCACTGTCCTATGGAAGTAAGGCTCATGGTAAGCAATTATCCAGGTCACTTTATTGTTTCAAGGCAGAAAGGGGCATGTGATTGCAGGGAAAATAAAGTGTGTCCTTGACATGCCTACTTTTAGGCTATGATAATGTAGCTCACGCTTCACGCTTGGACCATTTCACTTCTCTGCAGCCAGGGATGCCTTTAGGACAGGGGTGGGCAAACTCAGGCCTGGGGGGCCAGATCTGACCCACCAAGCATTTCTTTCTGGCCCACCGAGCTGATTAGCAGAGGTGCATACTTGCAGCCAACAGCATGTGTTCAACTGCCCTCTTCCCCACCTTGCTCCATTTTGCAGCCAAGCTGCTTCCAGAATTCTCCTGCCACCTGTGCAAAGCGGGCAGTCAGGGGCAGATGACCATTTTGCGGGGCCCAGGGCAGTACAATTTTGCGGGGCCCCCCTTTGCCACAGCGCATGCGCGGTGGCGCCACGGCGCATGCGCGGGGCTTTTTGAAGCGCGGGGCCCGGGGCGGCCGCCCCGCTCGCCCTGCCCTATATCCACCCCTGCGGGCAGTGGAAGGGAGAGGGGAAAGCTGAAGTCAGGGTGTCCCCTGTATCCCATCTCTGCAGCACGGGGATCATAGACAGAGACATCCAGCAGAGCTACTCTAACCTGAAGCATGTGGAGAGCAGAACGGGGGTGGGTGAGAGACAGCAGAGCAGGACAGATTTCCCTTAAAGAGACAGAGTGTGGCTTCTCTCAGAAACTTAGCCAGCACACACATTCTCTGTATCACTGTCACACACACCCAGTCTGCACCACACACAATCACTGTCACATACACACTGCCACCCCCAATCACCAGTCTCTGTGCCACACACACTCAATCTGTGTCACAAAGTCTGTCTCTCATACACCTGACCCCTTCCACCCAAAGCCCCACCCCTTCTGGGGCGGGTGGCCAGAGCCACCCCTTGGCCACATACCAAAATTTATTAAGTGGCCCCTACTGCAAAAATTATTACCCATCCCTACTTTAGGGCCACAGATGCTTTCTGACCACTTCTTTTAAGGAGTGGCCCCATTGGGAGCTGCTCTCTGTTGCTCACTTTAGTGAGTACACTAGAAATCTACTCAGAAAAGGAGTCTAATGAGGCCTTTTAATTAATGCAATTTATGTTTATAAATAATTGAAGACATTGTTTTGAGAGAACAACTTGTTGTCCCTGATTGTAATTTAATTACTACTTTGCATTCAGATGTACTGTAAGATGAAAAGCCCAAGATGGAATTTAAACTGAAACTATTCACTCTGAGGCATGAATTGTATTATGCACAATTATTTATATAAATAGAGAGTACAAGTATTTTTTCCATTTCAACATAACCTACATAACCAGGCTGTAGCCTGTGAACCTGTAAACCTATATACTTTCCCTTTTCACTATATTCAAGCAATAATGCAAGGGCCTACAGGGATTCTACCCTGCAAGGAGTTGGTTTTAGCAGCAGTGCCATAAGTAAGCGTTTATAAATTTTTGTAGTTGTGAAAGGATTTGTGGTGAAATCTTCAGTTAGGTCAGGTCACACATAATGGCCAGACAGGGACGATAATATGAGTCAACTCCAGTGGGGCTCTGATCAGGTACAGCTTGTCTTCTGCATGCAACAAACTGCAGGATCAAGGCCTCGGATTCTAACTTCCAGTGAGCTCCACATGCTCAAAGGCCTGCACTTGGGCAGAGCCCCACTGATGTTAACAGAGCTCTAATATGTGCTGTTGCAGTTTTCTGCCTGGGAGGAACTCCTTGCAAGACAGGCAGTGGCCTTGGAATCTTATTTCTTTACTCACGGCTCAAACAGCATGATTCAGAATTGCAGATCTCCAAACAAGAAATGAGGTACCAAATTAAGGTACTGATTCTTACACATCCTTAACCTTTACACAGTTCTGTGTTTTTCCTATCAATAACCTACTTATGACAGATCCCTAGGTGGGTGTTATGCGAGGGAGGAGGGGGTTATGTGCATAGGCTTGTCATAGTTCCAGTCTGTGTCCCGTGTACCTTCAGAGGAACTGACAGTCCAAAGGGGGCTGGCCAAGGAGAAGATGTGGACTATAACCATTCCGTTGACACCAGCTAGGGTTGCTCCTTTCTAATTGCACAAAACCAAACACCCTTCCCCCACCCCACCCAATCCCTGCCCTGAGACCCTGCTCTTGCTCCGCCCCTTCTCTAAGGCCCCACCCTTTCTCCATCTGCCCCTCCCTACATTGCTCACTCTCCCTCACCCTCATTCACTTTCACTGGCCTGGGACAGAAGGTTTGGGCGTGGGAAGGGGTGAGGGTGCTGGCTGGGGGTGGGGCTCTGGGGTGGCGGCGGAGTGAGGGATTTGGGGTAGGGCTTGTGTAGGGAGTTGAGGTCTAAGAGGGGGTGTGGGCTTCTGACCAATGGAGCTGCAGATCTGACATTCAGGGTGGGGTCAGCACATGAAGCCCTGATTGGTCTGGGGTTGGGGGATCGTACAAAGTCTTTGTCCCCTTGCCCCAGAGAGAACCACCAGCTGTTCCAAACAGCTGGCAGTTCCCTCAAAGCACCAATGCCTTCAAGCATGTGAAGTCTCTTGCTCCCTTCCTCGGCTCTACAAGGGAGTACCGTGCTTAGTCAACCTCCAGCTGAGCAGCAGTTGGTAGTTTAACTGCTGAGCCCCTTGTGTGGCGGGAGGAGACTTCATGTGCTGCCCCCGCCCCCAATTCCTGATTGGACTGGCGGCGGGGAGAGTGCGCGAAGTATCCTCCCACCCTGCTCCCATCCTTCAAGGACTGTGTGGCACTTAGAAGTGCCGAATCCCTTGCAGGGCAGGAGGAGACTTCACACGCTCCCCCAGGCCAATCAAGGCTTCAGGGCGGGGGAAGTGTGCAAAGTCTCCTCCCGCCCTACCAGTGGTGTGTGATGCTTCTGAGCACCACGCACTCTTTGCAGGGCGGGGGCAAAGCGGGAGGAAACTTTGCATGCTCCCCCAGGCCTGATTGGCCTGGGGGCAGGGGGAGTGGCAGGGTCTCTGCAGGCAAGATCAACTTGCTTGGTGGGCCAGATTTGGCCCACGGAGGCCCTTTTGCCCACCCCTTGCCTAGTCAGTAGTGCTGACCAGAGCTGCAAGGGTCCCTTTATGACCTGGCATTCCAGTCAGCTGGATGCCTGGTGACCCTAACACCAGCCCACATAGGGTTCAACTGCAACAAAAGGGTTGGCTTCTAAAAGCCTGATTCTAAAAGTGGTGTAAATGTGGTATTGGTCTCCATGGAGCAGTACAGCTCTGGATCCTGGCTCCAAAGAGCTTCAGCTAATCAGTTATGAGCCTGTGTTTATACACACACACAGGAAGTGGATGTAAAAATGGTAGTACCTGAAAAGTTACTCAGTAGTAAACCTCAAAGTTATGAACACGTTGGTTATTCTGGACTCGGAAATGTTCATAACTCTAAACAAAACATTATGGTTGTTCTCTCAAAAGTTTACAACTGAACATTGACTTACTACAGCTTGGAAACTTTACTGTGTAGAATTTTTAAAATGCTACCTTTAACCATCTTAATTTGAAAGAACCAAACACAAAGTTTCCTAGCCTTGTCAAATCTTTTTTTAACCTTTCCTTTTTTTTTTAGTAATTTACATTTAACACAGTAGTGTACTGTATTTGTTTTGTTTTGTTTTGTCTCGCAGTTACAGCTGAGGTGTATGATTGATTGGCAGGTTATAACTCTGGTATTCAGAATTCTGAGGTTCTACTGTACTTATTTTTCTGTTGAAATCCTCTTCAGTTTCTTTACTGGCAATGTAGTCAGATATCTCTGGCTGTGTGGTACTTAAGTGACCTTTCACATTTTCCAAAAAAATCTACTGAATACAAAAGGCCATGAATAAATATGTTGAATGATTCATTACCATCATTGGTATCACATTTTCCTTCTTCAAAAGACTATAATATCAGAATAGTTTTGTTGATCAGCCAATAAGCATAATTTTATTTTCCTCCTAAGTTTTACAAGTGAAGCACTCATGCCGAGGTATTTTCTACAGTTTATATCTGTAAGCCATGGGATGACAAGTAGCTACTCCAAATCCAGCTATACATTGTAACTGTCCAGCAGGTATGCTATGATCACAAGTAACTCATTTAAATAAGAATATGTTTGAAGAGATGCTTAAGGTATGACACACAGACGGTATAAATGCTATATATTTAAAGCACTAGAATTTGAGGGAATGCACTTTCTGTAGAAACTGTAATACATATTGAATCTCTTTAGTCCAGCACCCCCAGGACCTGACCGGTGCTGAACCAGAAATTTTGCCAAACCACAGGAGGTCAGTTTTGTCTAACAACATTATTAACACTTCCTCTGCTCACTTCACTCTTAAAAGACATTTAGGAGTAAATTAGAGCTAAATAACAGCACAAAGCACTGAGACACAGGACTGGTGGCTGTAAACAAACTTTATGGGACCGTGGGAAACTTGGCCACACCCATGATAAGTGGACATCTGGCTGACTCAAATCATGCCTGACCACAGATGTTGCCAGACCAGAGAGTGCTGGACTAGAGAGGTTCAAACTGTACTAAATCGACAGACTATGCTTAAAAAATGTGAGTTTTTAATTTGTTTTCCAAAAGAAAATCACATTTTTTTTACCATGTAAATATCTTCTTTAGGAAAAAAGACCAAGGTGTATTTAAATCTTTTCTCTTCTACCACAGTAAATTTAAACACTTTACTTAGCAAGTGTTGAATGTAAACTCTTGATTTGCTTTAAAACAAGAGTCTTCTGCTTTCTAGTGTTAACCTGTGCATATACAGCAACATTATATGCAGTAATCTATGACTTCTGATTCTTTATAGGCCTGATCTACCATTACTGAAATCAACAGAAAGATTCTCATTGACTAAGTGTGTATTGGATGAGGCCCTCTCTTCATTTTAAAACTTGAGTAGCCTATTATGGGAGTTCTTTTTGTTAGGTGGCTCACAGGCACTAATGACTTTTCTTCCATGAAAGGCTCCCTAATGAGTCATTACTTTTTCTACAAGAATACAAGCAGCTGTGGTCAAAGGGCTTGAGCACTGCATTGAATGACTATGGCACCTGTGATCCCTTCCTGATTATTTCCATTGACTGACATGGGGCACATGACACAATCCCTCTGGTTCTGCTTTTCCATCAGTAGAGTGGAGATAAGAAGGAATTATACACATGGCTTTTCATCAATAGCTCTCAAAGCACTTAACGTTTTTTTAAAAATATTTATAATACTGTTCGTTTAGAATATTTTCTCTTCTGAAGCTGTAAGGCTGAATTCTGCCCATAGCCAGTCATACCTCTCCAGAAAGAGACTTTGTCCTTTAATTCTCTTACTTGTCTTTTTAAAAAAATGTTTTCAGGTAGGTGTAGACTTGTTATTCTACTATCATGACAATAGGGAATGGGCTTTGATTTCTTATCCACACTAACTGAAGGTTCAAAACAGCAGATTCTTTTTTTATCAGTCAGGTGCCATTGCATAACAGGTGGTGAAAGCAGCCAAAATACACTCATCAACATGAAAAACAGTACTTGCCCAGGGTTCTGAATTCAATAATAAATTATCTGGAAATGTAACTACTAAGTCAGTCACAGGAGACTGCTGTAAATTCTGGATCTAATTTTGACCACAGATACACCAGTTTAGGGTAGATGTGCTACTGACTTTTGAAGACAGTTCAGATTTATTCCAGTATATCTATTCCCTGCACATAAGCTATAACTACCCCCTGAAAAGTAATCTGTTCTCCTTTTGTTAGATTTTATTTTTTGATGCTCCATGGCACTAGTCCTCATTTTGTACCAGATAAGCATTGCAGAACAAACTTAAAACTGGCCAAACGGGGTTGCAGAATTCTCCTTATGTATAAAAAACAAACACCCAAATCATCTTTAGCCTAGAGCTAGATAAGGTGACATAGCTGCCTTTTCCACTCCCAACTTGAGGAGGAAAGGGCCATGGTGTACTAGGGTCAGTGTTTTGGTCTGCATTTGAGCTAGGGGGGTGATTTCCCATTCATGTACTCACACGAGTACCACCTGATCTAGTGCCTAAAATAGTAGTGTGCCCATGACAGTACAACAGCCACTCAGACAATCTACCTGAATGCTTTGTCACAGGAACAGGCAGAATTGTATGTGAGGTGGTTCGCAGCACAGTATTATTTTTAGGCAATAGCTCAAGCAGTGCTAGCGTGGATACAGCTGTACAAACTAGAAGGTACACCTCCAGCTCACATGTGAACATACCCATCAGATTCAGAACCAGAGAAAGGTCTAGTTTGGGGATCATGGTTGAATGTGTCTAACAATGAAAATGACATTCTTTAAAGCATAGCTGATCTCATGACATTTCACCATTTGTTCCAATAGGACTTCTGTAATTTGGTACTGAAATTTCATCAGAATGGCTCTTGAGATTTTGAGCTATAAAACCCAACTCCCTAGCTCTGGTGGAGCACCCAAATGACAGACACTATCCTAAACTGGATCATGTCAGGATATTAGAATATTTGATCTAGCTTTATTTAAAACATATTCTCTAATATGAGGAAGGAGCCTTTTCCATTATTTGTGTAACAATAATGTAATCATTTATTATTCATTTAATGCTACCACGGTAGCAATATTTTCACTGAGGTGCTCCCTTACAAAAATGAATCTAATACAAAATTAGCATTATTAGCTGGCCACTACTTTGGGTTTAAATCCCACTGCAACTAAAGAAAAAGACACTGTCTTGGCCAAAATTCCTTCATGCATAAACCAGGTTCTAATCCTCCAGTGCCTCTGTGCATTGGAGCTGGGAGCAGACTTTGATCAGAAGGCACCATGTGAAAGCCAGCATTGGCATCCTTTTCTAATTAAGCAAAAATATGCATCATTCTAATACACACACACACCAATTTTTAGAGTCCTGAGCCCCCGCTTACGACCAGCTCTGTTTATTGCTGTGTGAATAATGTCTGTGCTACATCCCTACAAAATCATTGCATTACCCCAAAGCTAAATTGACATCTGTGGGGTAGCTAGAACATGGAAAAGAGACTATAATTCTCTGTGTGATTTGCATTACATAGTTCAGTGATTCTCAAACTGTGGGTTAGGACCCCAAAGTGGGTCACAGCTCCCTTTGAATGGGGTCACCAGGGCTGGCTTAGGTTTGCTGGGAACCAAGTTTGATGCCTGAGCCCCAAGGCCCAAGGCTGAAGCCAAAGCCCAAGGGCTTCAGCCCTGGGTGGCATGACTTAAGTTTTACAGGCCTCATGCCTGGGAGTAAAGCCTCTGTGGTCCGCTTTGGCCTCCTGGACCCAGAGCAGTAGGGTTCAGACTTTGCGCCTTTACCCATGACAGTGGGGCTCAGAAGGGCTCAGGCTTCAGTCAACTCTCCTGGGGCCATGTAGAAATTTTTGTTGTCAGAAGGGGTCATGGTGCAATGAAGTCTGAAGAACCCCTGACATTCATAACAAAAATACTGCAGATGTTCACTCAAATTTGTAGTAAATTTAACATAGTGCATTTGCAAAATCTGTCAGTGACTTCTTAGAGGGGAGTGCGGTAATAAGTTTGCCTCTGGAACATGTTGCTGTAATTATCCTATAATGTAAAGAGGTGACTCTCTGACACCAGATATGGCTGTAGCACCAGTTCAGACATTTCAGACTTAAATACTCCAAAGAACATAGTCCTGAAATAAAACTAAAGGTGAAATCATAGTTCTAACAGCAGCCAGAGCAGCAGCTCCAAAAGAAGACTGAGCTCCATCAATGTGGACACTCACACAGATTCTATGCTGCATAAAATGTAATGTAGCTACCTACCCCAAGGGGAGGGAACAGCCCGCATGGATCACTGGGCAAGTTGGGAGGGGCCCACTTCATACTCCAAGAAGGGGTGGGGCCTCAGTTAAAAGGGATGGGGCAGGGCAGCCAGACTTCAGCACTGCCCAGACTGCTGCATGCACCCCACCCAACCCTCAGAGACGCATGAAGCGCAGAGCTCCAGAGATGATTTAAATGGCTCAGGGCTCTGGACACGGGCAAATTGTCCCTTGGTCCATCCCCCCCATCAATGGGCCTGCCCACCCATTTGCCAGTCTGTGACTTTACCTATCTTTAGGACTGCCATATATGGGAATTGTTGCTATGCAAGGCCCTGTGTTGTCTTCATATAGGAGGAGCACTGAAGAGCACTTCCTAAATTTTGGGGAGTGCATTCCAAAACAATGTGATCCTGGCAGATTACTCCTGTAGTCTCCTAGTATGAGACAAGAAGGGGGCAGGGGATGTTACAAGTGTTGCTTGGAAGAAGCAGCCACCATCCATTTCACAAGCCACACCACATATCGGAGTGGGTGTGTCTCTATTTCTCCTTCCCAATTTTCTGCATCCGATTTTGTCCTTTGCATCAGTTCACCAAGCATTCAGCTGGCTCATGTGGCCATACCAAACTAGCATGCCCTGGTACATAAACCAGGGCCAGCATCTAGTTCAGCTGAAACACTCTGTTTTTCCTATTTGTACATTTTTGTTACTAGTTTGAGTTGAGTTGGGTTGGGTTGGTTGGTTTTTTAATATAGGCTGCAAACCATTTTGTAGTGTCTTGTTTGAATCCAAATCATTACACAAATAATTTGCAGTGAAGCAGTGTTTCTGTCAATATACTGCATAAATACAATAGTAAGAGGGCTTTTTGATAGATGCAGGTTAAAAGTAGAGCAATCACTGTATTTGTATAACATCTCTTCTATGGCAAAAATCATCATGATGCTATCTTAGTTTTACTTTTATGACTATAACAGAGTTTAAAGATAAGCTAGATAATTTCATGGAGGTTAGGTCCATAAAAGGCTATTAGCCAGGGGATAGAAATGGTGTCCCTGGCCTCTGTTTGTCAGAGGCTAGAGAAGGATGGCAGGAGACAAATCGCTTGATCATTGTCTTCGGTCCACCCCCTCCGGAGCACCTGGTGCTGGCCACTGTTGGCAGACAGGCTACTGGGCAAGATGGACCTTTGGTCTGACCCAGTATGGCCATTCTTATGTTCTTATGTTACTTAGAATGTTAACGGTGGCATTTGTTCACCTTTCCAAGCATATGGATAGGTTCATACAAGAGAGGTTCATCAATGGCTATAAGCCAAGATGGTCAGAAATTCAGCCCCATGCTCTGTGTATGCCAGAGTCTCTGACTACCAGATTCTGGGACTGGATGACAGAAAACAGATCACTTGATAAGCACCCTGTTATATACATTCCCTTTGAAGCATCTGGCACAGGCCACTGTTGGAAGACGGGATTAGATAGACCATTGATCTGACCCCAATATGGCCATTCTTATGTTCAGCCAACATTTTCTTTCATCTGTACATCAAATAGCTGTAAGTCAGTTCTATGCAAAAAGCCCATGGTGAGCTCATGCTGAGAAAATGTTAATCAGAACCTCAAAATAAGCCTCTTAGTCACCATAGGAAATTTGCTGTTGATGAGGAATAATCTCTGTAAATACAGGGTAATTCAGAGATCCCAAAAATGGCTATTTATATGAGTTTCATTCAATATTTTCCTGTCTATGGCACATAGCACCAATTTCCAATGGTTTGTATTTAATCTATTTGCATCAAATTAAGGAATTTCCCCACAAATGTCTTTTGGAACTCTAATACTTTGGATACACCCTATTTATGAAAAAATGGTGCCCCACACATTTGGCATCATTACCTGCTTTAGATTTAATGTACTAATTGATAAATCACAAAATGGGGTGCTGTTGACATATACTCATGCTGCCACTAGTAACACATCTTTGCAGTTTCTAAACATTTTTATTAACTCTTTACCACAATAAGTACTGCAACCCCCTTATGGGTTCAGCTAACAATGAATAGATGACTGAACTAAAAACTGATGGCTGCCCTGGGGGAAGTGATCATTTTCTGTGTGCAGACATAATATAGTCCCAACAGGTAATATAGATGTTTGGTGCTTTTAGAAAGCTATTATTCTGATACGACAAATAATTATAAACAAATGTGGGTGGGAAGAAATATTTAATGTTTGTTATTCCCTGTTAATAGATGCCCCCAAATCCTCACAACTCTGCAATTACAGGTTTGTAGGTTTTTATGTATTCTGGAAAAGAGGAGAGATCAAAGAAGTAATATAAACATAATTGATATCAATAGATATAATTATGTGTTTGGAAATTCAGATGACTGATAAAGTAACAGTAAAAAAATCTATGACCAGTAGACTTAAGGAGACAAAAAAATCTTTGTCAGGAAAAACATATAGGTCATATATAGTTCAGACACTAGACAAGGATAGTAAGTAGTGGTGGAAAAAAGGCAAACATATTAAATTAATATTCCCTATTTAGAAATAAGCAGAATAATGTATTTAAATGTGACAGTAATCATGAAATGCTTTTCACTTCCATCAGGGTATGTCTACACTACAGCATTATTTCGAAATAGCTTATTTCGAAATAACGCATCTACACACAAAATGCATTTGGAAATCTCATTTAAGGCCAGCCGGAACCAGGTCCAGCAGGGCATCAGGTCAGGAGTTACTTTGTGTGGCTGCTGCATGAGGCTATCTGAGGTCTGTGCTTAAAGGGACCCTCTCCTGGACAGCCAGTTCTCAGGTTTCCCTGCTTGTCTGCCTACCTCAATGAGGGACAGCAAAGCATTTTGTCTGTGCGTGCTCTGATTGCCCTCACTCGGGACACCACAGCACTCTGTAACATGGAGCCAGAGCTGCCCCTGGGCACTCTGGTGCTTCTTGTGGACGCATTGCTGTAAGCCTGGCTGCACTTGCTGCAGGCTGCCATCCAGGAGGTCCATCGGGGGGGCTGTCAGTATCCAGGAAGCCCTACAGGAGAGCTTCCACCCTGAGGAGCACTAAGAGCCTCCCTGGTCTGCCCCACTGGGGGCTTGTGCCTCATTCCTCCCTCACGTCCTTCCACTTACCCCTCCCTAACCCCCCTTCCTGATTTCAAATAAAATACATGTATTTTCATGAACACAAACTCTCTTTCTTTAACGAAACTGGGGCAGGCGGAATGAAACTCTGGTGAGACTGGGGAAAGGAGGCGGGAGGGGGAAGAGAGAGTGGAGGAGAGGGGAGGGAGAAACCTGGGAGGAGGGAGCTGGAAGGGGGAAGCAAGAGGAAGAAGAGGAAGGGGAAGCTCAGGGCTCAGGGTTGGGGGTCTCGCCAGACCAACTTGATTGTCATGCAAACCTGCTCCTGGGTTCGCATGTGGCCTTTGGTGGCCAGGCTGGCAGCTATCCTGCCATAGACAGCCACATTCCTCCATCTAGTGCGAAGATCATGGACGTTGGGGGCATCCCCCCAAACCTGAATAAGGTCCATGATCTCCACTCTGGACCAGGAAGGTGCCCACCTTCTCCAGGCCCTGGCAGGCTCCTGGGAGCTGGCAGACTGCTCCTGGGGAGCGGTGGAGGGCTGGCTGCTAGTGGCTTGCTGGCTCATGTTTTGGGGCCACTGGGTCAGGGGCAGTGACTGCTGGCTCTGGGCTGGCAGGCTTGGAGCTGGCATAGGCACTGTGACCAGAGTCAACCCCTTTAAGGGCCCTGGGGCAGGGGGAGGGAGAGGAGTGTTCTTGGCTGAGGTTGGAGTGGCCACCAGGGCACCCTGGGAAGGCTGGAGGCCCCCTATTTCAAATAAATGTCTACACAGCACTTATTTCAAAATAGCTATTTTGAATTTGGCGTTATTCCTCGTGGAATGAGGTTTACCAAATTCAAAATAAGTGCTCTGCTATTTCGAATTAATTTCGAAATAGCGGTTTGGCTGTGTAGACGCTAGTAAAGTTATTTCGAAATAACGGCTGTTATTTCTAAATAACTTTGCTGTGTAGACATACCCTCAGTAACTAGGAAGAATTTTAAATAGCAACTGTTAAAGTTAAATATTTTTACATCTGCAACAAAAGATAACTTGTACTAAAGATTGTTCAACGAGCCAAAGAGTTCTCAGAATCATGAATATTGTAGTTGGGTTTTTTTAATATCTTGGCTATGTCTACATTACGAGCCTCTTGGGGAAGAACAAATGCAAATGGAGCGCTCATTTGCATATTTCGCACTGTCATTTGCATTGCCTCTTCCTTTCCCTTCTGCGCAAGAGCTGTTCTTCCTCAAAAAATTAGGAATAAAGGCTCTTGCAGAAAAGGGGGTTTTTGCGCAAAAAGGCACCGTCTACACAGCACTTTTTTGCGTCAAAACCGCTTGCACAAAAGGGAAAGGAAG
Organism: Rafetus swinhoei; assembly: GCA_019425775.1. NCBI lineage: Eukaryota > Metazoa > Chordata > Testudines > Trionychidae > Rafetus > Rafetus swinhoei. Next base: position 90,028,510 of record CM033424.1, on the reverse strand, counting down.
AGGAAATGCAAATGAGAGCGTGACATATGCAAATGAGCGCTCCATTTGCATTTGCTCTTCCGCAAGATGCTCATAGTGTAGACGTAGCCCTAGAGAAGGAAGGGGAATGAATGTAGGAGTGTTAATGTGTGTGTTTAGAAAAAGCTAATGTTGTGACAATATTTAAAGAAAATGGAATGACCTAGGAACGATGGGCCAGTTAGCCTGATATCAGTCACAGGCAAAATCATAAAAAGGCTGATAGGAGACAGACAAAAGCAATAAAGAATGAAAAGATGGTAGCATATTTAATGCTGATCAACATGGTTTAATACAAAATGGATCTTGTCAGAGAAACCTGGAAGGTTCTTATCAATCTGCAGAAAGTGAAAATGTCAAGAACCTTTCAGTGCAGCTGCAGAGAGGCAGAGATCAAGGGTCCCCAAATTGTGGCAGCCAGAGAGGTATAATCTTTGCCTTTCTGGCTCCTAGGAAAGAGGCCAGAAGGTGGAGGCAGCCAGATTCTCTTTCTCTCCAGCCAGTATTGCAAGTAGAAACCCTTTCAGTATGGGATGTGACCTGCCCATATGACGCTCCATGTGACTCACCCTGCCCCCACTCTAGGGCTCCCCCCCCCCCCCATGATCCATCCCACATTACCTGGGGAAGACCCAATGTTCTCTCAGGAACCGCAGTGGGGGAAGGAACAGAAAGCTGGCAGCTCTTCCAGTGCAGCTCTATCACCTCTAGCCCCATCCCCCAGCCCTGCTCTCCAGAGGCGCTGCTCTACAAAGGAAGGAGATGCAACTCCTGTGTCTTTCCAGTATGGCGTATTGGCTATAAATAACATGCTGTCATGGTGTGCCGGACCATACCACCGTATTTGCGCTAGTGCCTCCAGATCAGAGAGGCATAACCAGGGGAAGGGGGCAGAGGAGAGGCAGGACGTGCAGCCTCAAAGGCCCTCCCGGAGCTGGAAATGAAGTTGGCAAGAACCTTCCATGCCTGGTGGTTAGTTCTGGAGCCATCATTATCATTTTTCCTGACAGAAAATGGAAACATTCTGAAAGAAAATTTTGATTTTTGCAAAAAGGCATTTGCTTTCAGAAAATCATTCCAACAAAACATCCCCAACAAGCTCTGCCAGGAAATCAATTAAGTTAGCTTATTAAACAGAATGTTAGGAGGTAGCATGGTACAAATATCTACTGGGACTTGTGATAGTAGACCCCATAAGAAAACAAACAAAATTCCATAACTGGAAACTGAAATTAGAGAAATTCGTAAGAGAAATAAGGTAAAGATTTTGGGGTAATTAATCATTGCAACAATTTACCACAGGTTGTAATGGATTCATCATCACTTAGACTAGATATCAAAAAGAAATACTATAGATTAACCAGAAATTTTAGGTTTAAAATGCATGAATGAAGAGCTGAGATTTTCTTCTTATTAAGCTCCAAATCCAAGAAAAAGGTTTTGATTTGGTTGGAATCAAGCATGTTAGCCGTATTTTCTTAAGTTCTTAACTAGCTTACTTATGGGTTCCCCCTTTTTTTTCTCAGAGAAACATTCACATTATTGTTTATTGGCCATAATGGCAGACAATGAAGATGTGTTCACACCTTTTTGTTCAAACCCAATCTCTTTTCCGTGAGTAATCTGTGCCCTTGGAAGGCTAGAGCATTTCTAATTAAGACTTCTGTAGAGTACGTGGAGGGATAATGATAGACATAAATGAGTACCTCTGATCCAGAATCAGAGGACCTGACAAGAAAGGATGAATTCCAGGTTTTTTCTGAGATGTTGCTGATGTAAAGAGGAGACAAGTTAAATATCAATGGTTTTCAACATTACCAGATTACTCTACCACCCCTTTGACTTGTATATCCACAAGTTATACCTCCCTTAAAAACTGCTTGCTTACAAAATCAGACCTAAAAATGGAAAACTGTGTCTCAGCCCACTATTACTAAAAAATTGCCTACTCTCTCATTTTTACCATATGATTATAAAATAAATCACAACCCCCAGGCTGAGAAACATGGATAAGGTATGTAAAGCCATATAAACAAGTCCTTGTCTGTATGAAATTTTAGCTTGCACTGACTGTAGCAAGTAGCCTGTTGCAAAACTAGGCAAATAGCTTCATGAGCTGATGTAACCCCTGGAAGATTGCTGTCCACCCCCAGTGGAACATGTCCCCCTGGTTGAGAACCACTGCAGTATATTTATTTTCCTGGAGTTTTGCATCAGCAAAACCAGAAAAGATTGCTGCACAATGCTAACAAATAATTCCAGTCAAATTATTACCATGCAACATTTCCATGTACCATAAGGCAATGCAGTGACCCACTAGCTTTAATCCCTGAAATCTTATGATATGATTTAGATATGTGCATCCATCTATCCATCTGTGAGACCGTTTGTTCAAGAACTCCTCCTAAACAGTAAGAGCTAGGACCACCAAATTTGGTATGCAGCTTCCTCTTATCCTAACTTAGAGCGAAGCGAGGTCAGGGTTTGGTTGTGACAGGACAATGGGATGTGCCTGGAATTAGATTGTTTCTCATAAAATGGAAAGAGACAGGTCTGACAGGAGTTACAGTATGGAATGATGGAAAGGGGAGGAAGGGAGGCGCTGCTATATAATGATCACAGGGAGACTGCAAGGGGCCAGAGATGGGGACTGGGACAGCTTTAATCTCATTGAGAAACCAGGGGCAGAGGTGGAAAAAGGGACAGCTATCTACTATATATTTGAGAGAGTTTTTCTGTGTGTCTGGCTGTCTCTTCCCCTACTGGGGGGACATGCACTCCTCTCCCGGTTGTGCCCAGGGGAGCTGCAGTGGCCATGGACATGCGCTTCTCACCTGGCCCCAAACTGCTGCAGTGACAGAGGGCTGGGGTTGTCCTCTCTCCTCGGAGAACATGCATACTGAACCCCTCATCCTCAGCCCCATTCCAGAACAATGATGTAAATGAAGAAAAACAAATTAATTGAATTAACTACCTGAACAAAGCCAGGTAAATCTTCTAGCAAAGAATAATATTCTAGCGCTGGGCAAAAGGGTTGCAAATTGGATCAGATATGCCATTCTGGTACTGCTCTAGCAATGCAAACCAGCCTTAACAGTGTCTTTCATAGAATCATAGAATACTAGGACTGGAAGGGACCTCGAGAGGTCATCGAGTCCAGACCCCTGCCCTCCTGGCAGGACCAAATACTGTCTAGACCATCCCTGGTAGACATTTATCTAACCTACTCTTGAATATCTCCAGAGATGGAGATTCCACAACCTCCCTTGGCAATCTATTCCAGTGTTTGACTACCCTGACAGTTAGGAACTTTTTCCTAATGTCCAACCTAAACCTCCCTTGCTGCAGTTTAAGCCCATTGCTTCTTGTTCTATCCTCAGAGGCCAAGATGAACAAGTTTTCTCCCTCCTCCTTATGACACCCTTTTAGATATCTAAAAACTGCTATCATGTCCCCCCTCAATCTTCTCTTTTCTAAACTAAACAAACCCAATTCTTTCAGCCTTCCTTCATAGGTCATGTTCTCTAGACCTTTAATCATTCTTGTTGCTCTTCTCTGGACCTTCTCCAATTTCTCCATATCTTTCTTGAAATGCAGTGCCCAGAACTGGACACAATACTCCAACTGAGGCCTAACTAGCGCAGAATAGAGCGGAAGAATGACTTCTCGTGTCTTGCTCACAACACACCTGTTAATGCATCCCAGAATCATGTTTGGTTTTTTTTTTGCAACAGCATCAAACTGCTGACTCATATTCAGCTTGTGGTCCACTATAACCCCTAGATCCCTTTCTGCCGTACTCCTTCCTAGACAGTCGCTTCCCTTTCTGTGTGTGTGAAACTGATTGTTCCTTCCTAAGTGGCGCACTTTGCATTTGTCTTTATTAAACTTCATCCTGTTTACCTCAGAAACATTTCTCCAGTTTGTCCAGATCATTTTGAATTATGACCCTATCCTCCAGAGCAGTCACAACCCCTCCCAGCTTGGTATCATCTGCAAACTTAATAAGCGTACTTTCTATGCCAATATCTAAATCGTTGATGAAGATATTGAACAGAGCCGGTCCCAAAACAGACCCCTGCGGAACCCCACTTGTTATACCTTTCCAGCAGGATTGTGAACCATTAATAACTACTCTCTGAGTACGGTTATCCAGCCAGTTATGCACCCACCTTATAGTAGCCCCATCTAAGTTGTATTTGCCTAGTTTATTGATAAGAATATCATGCGAGACCATATCAAACGCCTTACTAAAGTCTAGGTATACCACATCCACCGCTTCTCCCTTATCCACAAGACTCGTTATCCTATCAAAGAAAGCTGTCAGATTGGTTTGACATGATTTGTTCTTTACAAACCCATGCTGGCTGTTCCCTATCATCTTGCCACCTTCCAAGTGTTTACAGATGATTTCCTTAATTACTTGCTCCATTATCTTCCCTGGCACAGAAGTTAAACTAACTGGTCTGTAGTTTCCTGGGTTGTTCTTATTTCCCTTTTTATAAATGGGCACTCTTTCCAGTCTTCTGGAATCTCTCCTGTTTCTCATGATTTTCCAAAGATGATAGCTAGAGGCTCAGATACCTCCTCTATCAGCTCCTTGAGTATTCTAGGATGCATTTCATCAGGCCCTGGTGACTTGCAGGCATATAACTTTTCTAGGTGATTTTTAACTTGTTCTTTTTTCATTTTATCTTCTAAACCTACCCCCATCCCACTAGCATTCACTATGTTAGGCATTCCTTCAGACTTCTTGGTGAAGACCGAAACAAAGAAGTCATTAAGCATCTCTGCCATGTCCGAGTTTCCTGTTACTGTTTCTCCCTCCTCACTGACCAGTGGGCCTACCCTGTCTTTGGTCTTCCTCTTGTTTCTAATGTGTTAATAAAAAGTCTTCTTGTTTCCCTTTATTCCCGTAGCTAGTTTGAGCTCATTTTGTGCCTTTGCCTTTCTAATCTTGCCCCTGCATTCCTGGGTTGTTTGCCTATATTCATCCTTTGTAATTTGTCCTACTTTCCATTTTTTATATGACTCCTTTTTTATTTTTAGATCATGCAAGATCTCGTGGTTAAGCCAAGGCGGTCTTTTGCCATATTTTCTATCTTTCCAACACAGCGGAATAGCTTGCTTTTGGGTCCTTAATAATGTCCCTTTGAAAAACTGCCAACTCTGCTCAGCTGTTTTTCCCCTCAGTCTTGATTCCCATGGGACCTTATCTATCAGCTCTCTGAGCTTACCAAAATCCACCCTCCTGAAATCCATTGTCTCTATTTTGCTGTTCTCCCTTCTACCCTTCCTTAGAATTGTGAACTCTATGATTTCATGATCACTTTCACCCAAGCTGCCTTCCACTTCAAATTCTCAACCAGTTCCTCCCTATTTGTTAGGATCAAATCTAGAACAGTTTCCCCCCGGTAGCTTTTTCAACCTTCTGAAATAAAAAGTTGTCTCCAGTCCAAGAACTTATTGGATAGTCTGTGTCCCGCTGTGTTATTTTCCCAACATATATCTGGATAGTTGAAGTCCCTCATCACCACCAAATCTTGAGCTTTGGATGATATTGTTAGTTGTTTAAAAAAAAGCCTCATCCACTTCTTCCACCTGGGTAGGTGGCCTCTAGTAGACTCCTAGCATGACATCACCCTTGTTTTTAATCCCTTTTAGCCTAACCCAGAGACTCTCAACATTTCCATCTCCTATCTTCATCTCCACCTCACTCCAAGTGTGTTCATTTTTAATATATAAGGCAACACCTCCTCCCTTTTTTCCCTGTCTATCCTTCCTGAGCAAGCTGTACCCTTCTATACAAACATTCCAATCATGTGTATTAACCCACCAAGTTTCTGTGATGCCAGCAATGTCATAATTGTACTTATTTATTAGCACTTCCAGTTCTTTCTGCTTATTACCCATACTTCTCGCATTTCTATATAGGCATCTAAGATACTGATTTGACCTTGCCTCCCGGTTTTGCCCTGATCCTCCTTTCTCTCTGCCATTATAGCCCATGCTCCCTCCCATTTCCGACCCATCTCCCAGGTCTCCATGTTCTCCACTTACCTGTGGGCTTTGCTCACCTGTCCCCGTCGAACCTAGCTTAAAGCCCTCCTCACTAGGTTAGCCAGTCTGTCTCCAAATAGGGTCTTCCCCCTCCTCGAAAGGTGGATGCCATCTCTGCCTAGCAGTCCTTCCTGGAATAGCATCCCGTGGTCGAGGAAGCCAAAGCCCTCCTGGCGACACCATCTACGCAGCCAGGCATTCATCTCCAGGATGCAGCTATCTCTGCCCGGGCCCCTACCTTCGACAGGAAGGATCGAAGAGAATACCACCTGCACTCCAAACTCCTTCACCCGTACTCCCAGAGCCCTGTAGTCACTCTTGATCCGCTCAGTGTCACACCTCGCAGTATCATTTGTGCGCACATGGATGAGTAGCATGGGGTAGTAGTCAGAGGGCCGGATAATCCTCGACAATGCCTCCGTAACATCTCGGATATGGGCCCCCGGCAGACAGCATACCTCCCGAGATGAAATGTCAGGGCGACAGATGGGCTCCTCCGTCCCCCTCAGAAGAGAGTCTCCGACCACCACTACCCTACATTTCCTATTCGCAGTGGTGGCAGCAGACCTCCCAGCCCTGGGGGTACGAGGCTTCTCCTCCTCTGTTGTAGGAGGTGATTCCTTATCTCCTGTATAAAGAAGAGCATAACGGTTTCCTAGTACCACGGCAGAAGGGTTCGGAGCAGGGGTGGAACAGTGCCTGCTGCCAGAAGTAACCAGCTGCCAGTGTCCACCCTGAGCCTTCTCCTCCTCCACCAGCGGTGTGCCTGCAGTCCTGTATACTGGGACAGCTACCTCAGCTGTCTCCTCGTGAACACAGTCCAGGAATTGCTCATGGATTCGGGTGCTCCTCAACCTAGCCACCTCCTCCTGTAGCTCTCCCACCTGCTGCCTGAGAGATTCCACCAGCAGGCACCTTTCGCATTGGATGACCTCCCCAGCCTGGATATCAGTAAGTGGGAATTGCAAGCCACAGTCCCTGCAAAACCACACCAGGATTTGGGTAGAGGCATCCATGCTCAGGCGCTCTGCCTGGCTACAGGAGCAGGTGGAGGAGGCAGAAGCAATGCTGGCACAGGTGTTGCGGGTCTTCCTGACCATAGTAGGCCTCCCTCTCAAGCTCCCCTCTCTGCAGCCCCCTGTCCGCTTTCGCTCCCTGGTCGCTCTGCCTCTGGCTTTTAAAGCCTGCTTGCCTAGGCCAGGCCTGACCCCTTGTGAGTCACACAGGGGAAGGCTGACCGGATGCAATCAAGAGAGCAACTGAGGGAACAAAAGGTCAGGCACTCAGTCCCAACTGCCCCAGCAGCTGAAATTGAAACTGCAGTCACCTGAAATCAGAATCAGAATTCAACAAACAAAATTCAAACAGTGGGCAACAGTGGATTTCCCTGGAGTAGGGAAATATCTGCCTTGTGCAGAGCCATCAAACCCAGCTCTGCAACAAGAGACTTCATGGGAACATGGCCAGAGCACAGTGCACTTCTGGCGATTCCAAGCTGTCACAACAGTTTATGGTTGACCTAATTTACTCCAGGGTCCTAACTACTCCAGGCGGCAGCTCTGGGGACTGGAGGAATGCAAAGGCTGTATAGAAACTCTGATTTCTGCGCAACACAAAACTCTGTTGAACTCAAGAATTGAAGCCTTTGTTCTTATGCAGCCCAGTTCAAGTCATCCCTATCTGACAGTAAGGGTAAAACAAAAGGAATAAAATATGTAGCACTTTGGAGACTAACAAGATAGTTTATTAGGTGATGAGTAAGGGGTTAAGGTTGTTAGCCTGCCTTGACCACATCACTCTCCACAGAACTCTTCACAGAGGTAAAGGGTCTCATGTTTTCTTAAGTTATTGAGAGAAGTAGCATCGCCAGAAGCTGATAAGTTCCACTGGATAACCATTTATTTAGAACTTTCCCAAAAGGGTGGCTGTGTATTCTTGTTCATGAAAAAAAACATCAACAGGTTTGGAAGTTCAGACTATTTTTATGACTATGTTATGGGCCCGAGCTGAGCCCTGCCAAACCGTATTACCTCTATTTTGTTTGTTCACATGCACAAGTGTGCAAGGGACTCTGAGGCATACCAAATCCCCGAAGAGCAGGAGAATTCAAAATGTGGTGGCATCAGAGTCCAGAAGTACAGACTAAGAGGGATTCTGCAGCTCAACTTCAAAGTAAGATAGGGGATCAGAGGCTTACAAGATCAAAGAGAGGGAGAAAGGTGATGCTGGACTGGATCAAAAAGCCAAGAACATACAAAAGCAAACAGGGTAATTATGCCTGGTGCACCTTGATCTTGTCTCCCACCCAGAATGAAGAGTGAAAAGTCATTACAAGTGATTGGGTTCTTTTAGTAGGAAGATGACAGAAGAGACGAAAGTATTAGGAAGGAGTGAGGCTTCCGTGGGAGAAGAGGAATGGTCCCAAAAAAATGGGCACTGATCTGTAAATCGTTATCACTGGTGAAGTTACAATGAAGATAGTAGAGTCTCTAGAGAAAGGAACCAAGAGCATTAGCACAAGCCCTAGGAACGGCTCAGTTTAGGGAGGATGCTTGGTGTCATTTTTGTTGCTGGTAAAGCCAAACCCCAAGGAAAGCTCAGTTTAAACACTGATACTGGATCTACACCATACAGTCACTTCAGTCCACACACCTCTGCAACATGGTTGTATTGTCCTAACCACCACCACCACCCCATGTGAAGAGTGCTATGTCTGTGGAAGAGTTTCTCCATCCCACACAGCTACAGCTTCTCATGGAGGTGGAGTTATTAAGCCCTCTCCTGCCAGCTTAGTGTGCCTTCATGAGAAGTGCCACAGTGGCGCAGCTGCACCAAGTGCTGACCTGTTCTAAGGCAAGCAAGAACTCTGCTTGTTGACAGGGCCCTGTCCTGTGAGATGTTGAAGTCCATAGGCAGCAAATGTTGAAGTCCATAGCTCAGCACCTTCTAGACTATGACACAATCAACTTCCTCGCCGAGAACACATTCTCCCATGGGCAACACTCCTTTCCTTTGCCCCAGCAGGCCAAACCAATGTAACTAAAATTAATATCCTGCCCTGAGTCCTCCTCAGCTATCATGAAGAGAAATCTTATCCTGTGTGTTTAACTTCCCCATCAAGGAAAGAGTTTCAGTTTTATTAAGATTACTCAGTTCTAAGGAGGAGAGCTGGATTATTTTGGGAGGGAAGGATGTTTCTGTGTTCTTCTCCTGGGCCTTTACAAAAGGCAAAAGGAAACCAGACCCTTCTTGAAATAATTTACAGGCCTGAGAGTCATTTGGGGAGAAGCAGAAGGAACTCCCAAACAGGCAGGCCTGCAGGGGGAAGAGGGTGTGATCAAGTGGCTGCTGTGGTCAGGTGATTGAAGCTCAGTGCATTTAATTTAATGCAAAAGAATGGATGCTGCTAGCAGTCCCTGATGCCTGGCTTTCCCCGCCTCCTCCTCCTCATCTCCCAGGTGCCCATGGGGCCTGCTGCATGTCTCTATGTAGTGAGGTGAGGAAGCAGGAGCCTGGCAAGAGGCATCCATGTGGCAGCAGCATCAGCAGCAGCCCTTGGAGGAACCAGAGAAGCAGCAGCATCAAGTCCAGATGCAGCCGCACTTAGGTCTCTATAGTGGACAGCAGCAGCAGGTGGGGCTCCCCCCGGCTAATGTGTCTCCCCCTCACACATGGGCCTATTGACCTGGCTGAAGCTGCTCCCCTCCCCCTTCCCCCCCCCCCACACACACCAAAATAGCCGTCAAACTACACCTATGCTTATAGTCAGATAGAAACCAAAAAGATATTACTAATGGGAGGCCAAGAGAAAAAAATAAATTAGGAAGGGGGGGTTGGTTGTGTTGCCCTTCTAAAGTTTGTTTCCTTTTTCAATAATGAGGAACTGGAATGCAGGGCATAGTGAATTAGCTTCATGAAGGGACCTTATAAACAGTGAATAACAAAGTGTTGCAGGGTTTTGGGCAGCAAGAATTCCAGCCCTTCTTTTCTTGACAAATTTATTTTCAATGGTAGAACCCAATGGGGAGAGCATTAGCAGTCATTTCATTTAGAAAAACTTCTTTTCAATGGCATTTCTAATTACACTTATATTTCCATGCATTTTCTATTCCTGGGTGACATTTGTATATTACATGGCCTCTTGCTTTCACTGGTGATTTTTTCAGTTTGCCATCACATTGGTTTTGTGTGTGTCCTACTTTTAGAGCTATCATCAGCAGGGCTTCTTTATTCTGTAGATAGCTCATTACTGAGCTTGTTTTTGTGGCCGTTCATTAGGAGACTGCTAATAATTTGTCCTTTGCAATGATTCCTATCTGGGTGAATGTTTTGGCTTTTGATAGAGTAGCAAACATTCAAAGCCTCAGCTGATGGCTTTAATTTGCATGGAGGCTTCTAAAAATTAATACTTCAGGATGGACACAATGGCCCACATTTTATGGGAACTGTGAAGAATGTGAGAAATTTTTGTATTTCTAGAAAATTAGGTGCAACTCAGTTTACCAACATACTTTTGTATTGCTACCTATTTGGTATCAAAGGATTAACTTTCCAGAGACACTCCTGGGGAGCAGGAGAAATAAGCATTGAATGGAGTAGGTGTAGGTCACACCTGGGTTGGCATGAGTGCATGGAAAAACAGCATCAGCATGACTAGGACCTGAGACAAAAGATGTAGGTGTTCTCCCATCATAATGGGGCTAATCTAATTTGGAATACTTAGCCTGCAGGCAGAATTAGGGAAATTTGCTCCAGGCAAGCACTTGGCCTTCCACTGGCCAAGCGCAGAGAAGAATCCTGCTAGCCTAGCAAAGGAAACTGGCAGGTAAGGGGAAAGTTCTGCATTTAGGCTTAGCTATCCCATTTTAATATAATGTCCCTGAACAATACATTCACTTGGACTAACAAATATTTTTTTATTTTGAAAATGCTGCTCTTCATCACTGCAAACAGCTACCTTCCAAGAAAGCAAGTCTCAATCATGATCCAAGTGAATTTAGACCTGTTAAAGGAGCCACGACAAGAGAAACCTGATTGCTTCAAATTTTACTTAGCCTGGTAAAATTTAAGAAGCAGCTTGCAGTTTGGGGGGTTTTTTGTTTTGTTTTTTCTTTTTGTAACCAGTCCTGATCTTCAATGTCTATGCCACTTGCAATCTTTTAAAAAATCCATCTTTCTGTAGTCAGTGAACTCATTGAAATGTTTTATCATAGATAAAGAATTTTTTATTGAAGTTTGGGGAATCTACTCAGGGTATGAAGGCTGGTGTATAGTCATACCCTTTGATGGAATGATAATTAATTAACTTAATGTGATAAAGGGGGTCTTGACTAATTTAAGCTGCACACGTATGGGATGTAAGGGCTGGGACTAGGAATATGTGGGTGTCACTCAATATGCAATTCAAGAGTAGCTAGGCATCGCTCTCTGGTATTTGCCTGGGGGTGATTTGCATGCTAGAGGATATAGTGAGTGTGCAGAGTGGAAGTTCACACAGCAAAGTAAGACACAGCCATAGGCATCCGGTATCCTAAGCGGGGGAAGGCTTTGCCTTCCCAAACTGCCAAGCATGGCTGTGCCCATGCTCCACCCCCAGAATGCCTGCTGTAGGCATACTTAGTTGGAGTGTTGCTGCCCCGGAGCACCCACCCTCCTCAGTACTCCAGGACTGCGGAGACTCAGGACGTGTATCCTCCTCCCTCCCCAATGCTACGGGGCCATGGAGGCTGGGGCGTGCATGCCTGCTCCTCCCCCCGTGGTGGGGGCGGGGCCTCAGCAGAAGGGGCAGGGCTGTAGCGGGGTCTGGGGTCCTTACAAACTGCCCATGGACACACCAGACTGAGGAGTTAAATGGGACACAATGATTTAACAATCCAGATTGTACCCTGAGACATGTCAGAACCATCACCTATCAGCTGGCATAGGTGCCTAACTGCTGGAATGTGTTCAATGTAAAGGAACGCAGAGCCTAAATCTCCCTTGTGAATCCCTCCCAAACATGCTAAAATCAAAAGCAAGAATTAAGAAACTATAATAAATTAAGGAAGATAGATGCATACTGAGACAACCAGAAATTATAAATTTAAAATGAACATAAACCAAGAAAGGAAAAAAATAAGACATTTACGGCACTACAGATCATTAAAGTTAGGCCACACAAAAACGAAAACAAAAAACAGTACATTGCATTAAGTATCAGGTTGTTCACTGAAGAGGACAGTATCCATTTGCATATATCCCTTCTGGTTGTTTCTCTGTGCCTTTTCTTCCCTCCCCCTGCCATGTTAGATTGAAACTTTGTAGCTGTTGCACTTGGTTCCTGACTACCACGGCAACTGATTATCTAGATTAGACAGGTACTCTGTGCAAGACGAGTAAGTGGATTAATTGAAATAGTGTATAATATGTGTCATATGCAACTCAGGAGGTTGCTCCCCCAGCCAACAACAACAAAAGAGCTGGATATATAGTATATCCATATTGTGTTTTCCAGGATAGAGTTGATACAGGATTGTGTTGTTTCTATCTGAACAGAAGTTCCCCAGCATGGTGACTTTGACATCTTCTTGAACTATGAATTTTCTGAATTAGCTCAGGATTTCCTGATCAACAAGGAACTATTCAAGATATGCCATCTGATGTGGGGTTGAGGCTGATGGAGGCTGGGCAATTGATGACTTTGTTTATATATGGATTGACCACTTCCTCTGATTTGCTCAAAGAGATTACATTTTGGGAGCATTTAATTATTGTTGGTTTTGTAGTTTGAATAGGGTTTAGTTTGTTTTTTATCTTGCCTTCTTACGTATAATTTCGTCTGGAATTGTTTTATTTGTGGGTTCTTAATATGTTCCCTTGAGACATATGCTGATACGAAGGCAACATTGTGTGTTTATATGGTAATGTTACATCCTATGCCAACTGCGGTTAAGTTGGACCGTGCATTTCTAGTACTGGTCCATTTATATTTGCAACACGTTGATTGTCTCACACTGTCATTAAAATGTGGATTTTATTTCAGTGTCTTTTTTTCTCCTGTCAACATTCTACAGGTGTGATAGGTGGGATTTTATGTATAAAAACCATTGCTTTAATATGGACATTTCAGGAACTGTGCCCCTCAAAGAACATGAGCATAATATCTGACCATGTGCCAAATTCCTATGCAAAGAAAAGTATAGGAAAGAGACATCAGTAAAGTAAGGTTGCTGAGGAAATTAAGTTATGCATTCACTGACCTTATTGTTAACCTTTTGTATAGACTGATATCTAGGGAAACCTTTGTAATATGCCATGTTCCATAACTTGATAGTTCATTTTTCACAATCCTGCCATTCAGGGAAATGAATAGAACAAAAATCAAACAAGTTCCCCCGTGTATATCCAAAAGTGACATGAATGATGCAGTGTTCTGTAGCAATTGCATAGGTAACTCCCCAACTGCTCATTGATGTTATTGCGTGTGTGAAAGCTAGATGAGTCCCATGGTATGTATAGTTTTGTATCTTTCAGCATTAATTTCTGTTCCATGCACAGCAGTGCAGAGACAGGTCAAACCACATCTTACAATACATATGTGACTATAAGAGTCACTTGGTGCCAGCTGGTAAAGGGTTCACTGTTCTGTAACAGTAGCGATGAACTCACTATACCCACCACATTGTTTTCACAATACTTATCCAAAAATGTCAAGTCAGGTAGCTAAAAAAAGCTTGTGTCATACTGATTTCCATAATCATTGTGAGATATATGTACAGTAATATTTAAAAAGTTGGGCATAGGTACTGAAAATGTGTTTTAAAATCTGTGTGCAAAGGCAGAGCTGATCCATACATTTTGGGTCAATCAGGATACCTCTGTTGGCCATTTCGATTAATCATTGTAGGCCAGTGGTCCCCAACCTTTTGGGGCTGCCGGGCACCCAGGGGTGGGGCCGCGCATGCGCCATGTGCCCGGGGGTGGTACTGCGCATGCACCGCGTGCCCGGGGCAGGGGCCGTGCATGCACTGGGCGCCCAGGGCCCAGGGCACAAGAATGACTCAGGCCAGCCCTGGTCACTAGGCAGGCACACATAAATGCCCCGGCAGGCGCCATGGCGCCCGCAGGCACCGCGTTGGGGACCACTGTTGTAGGCCAACCTAATGGAACCTCTATGTACATACAAGTCCATAGAGATGGGAAGTCAAGAAGAGACAAGGCACTGGAGAATAAACCCTGGGAGGTCAACCTGATTTTGGCACAAAATACTGAATATTGGAGGATTATAAGAGGAAAGAAAAGAAGATGCTATCTTATCTGTCACTGGTGAAGCAATCACTATAGCCCTGTTCACATGCATGAAAGGGAGATCCCAGACATGTTGGTTGCTTTAGGTAAGATGAGCTGCTTTAGACAAATCAAAGCCTGTTAAAATGAAGTAAGATTCTAAGTGTTATGTGCTTTGTTTTATATGTCACCATTTATGAGTTGGGGTTATATACCAGCATCAATAATAAGAAGTACAGACACATGGGTTGTCGGTAGAACCTTCATCCCACTGTCCCCAGCAGAACTTCATCCCACTGTTTACACACATTGTAAGTATCCTATAGTGGTGAGTTTCACAAGTACAAGCAAATTAACAGCTTCAGCCAGTTCAAAGCTGATGACAACAAAAACCAGGGGAAGCATTTTGCTCCATAAAATTGTTGGAATAGACCATCAAGTATAATTAAAGCAGTTTTACAAAAAGACTGTAAACTCTTCCCCCCACCTCACGTAGCAACACAAGCCAGATAATATTCTAATTTCCCTGCACTGCCAGGATGTGTGCACATCTGGCATTCCTAATTTCCCTGGCCAGCTTGGACCATGCAACAGTATGCATCTGTTTAGGGGACAGTTGTCTGTACGTGCTTTGTAAACCACAAATGTCCTGGGCCCACTCTGGGCAGAAATACTCATCTCTATCCTCACAATTGTTGTGCAGTACACAGCAAGCCACAATTATACAAATGGCATTAGCCACAATGGCATCTAGGTGGGTTTGTAGTCAGTGACAGCAAGCCTTGAACCTACCAAACCTTCACTCCACTACCATCTTTCTTCTACTGAGGTTTACATTGAATTCCATTTTCCAGGGCCCTAACATCAGGGTATGGTTTAATGAGCCATCACACAGGAGCAGGTATGGTGGGGTCCCCCAAAATAGCAGTTGGCACAGATACATGCTATATGATAATATTGGGGCTTTCCCCCTTCCAATACTAGGTTGGCCTTCTCAGCATCCTTACATTATTTTTCTTTTCTGTGCTTCCCCATGCTAGTGGTCCATTGAGCCTTGCACAACAGTGGAATAGTATCCTTTGCAGTTCACATACTCACTTGCCGATTGGGGCACGTAAATTGTCATTGATGGCCCCAGCTCAGTTTGGGAACCCTATCCACTGACAACCAGCTGTTATTTCAGGAATTTTCTTATGCTAACAACCCATGGATAAGCCACCATGTTAATTGCCTCACAAACCTCCACAATCAGAACTATGGTCTTTTCCAACTCCAAAGTGGTTTCCCACTGACCTGTAGCTCTCTAGGGTAGCCAGTTTCCACAAAGTAATAGCAACCTGCTTCTATACTGTATGACTTCTTTCAACTGAGTGTTCTAGTACTGTTAGGTTAGTTCAGTTTCCTTGCATAGATCCATGAAGGTCTGTTTCCCTGGGCAGAAGTTTTGCAGCCAAAACTTGTCTTCTCAAGTCATCGAGATGATGTGATCTCACCCTACCTTGCTAGTTCTTCTGCCCCAGGTGCAAGAGTAAACCAAAAGGGATGGAGTTGGCTTTAAATGTATCAGTTTATTGTGCAATGAATCAATGGTGATAGTGTAACCACCACCAAGGCAGATTTGAACCTGGGACCTTGGGAGCTGACTCTAGGAGCCTCTACCCTCTGAGCTAAAAGCCACCTGGCTCCCAGCTCATGCTGTAGAGGTCTCTTGATCTTAACTGTTGCAGTGTTCTAGGTGCCACTTGCAGTACTCAGTAACCACACTAGGTGTGTGGGTTACAATAGTTCCTAAAGGTCTATTGTCTTTGACATCTCAAAAAGTGCTGCCAAAATGCCACTGAGCTTCTCATTGAGAGCCTACTCCTATGCATAAACACTTGTACTGCAATGAGAAGCCGGAGTAGGAGTGCATCATTCATCTGATCCATGACTTTGACCCTGTTTTGCAGGAGTATCTGTGGGGATATACAGTGTGACCCAGAATTGCCACTTGCACATGTAGTAAGGAGACTTCTGTACCTATGTCCAAGAAGAACCAACAACACATCACTTAACAGTTCCTAGAGTGCCTCCTTGTGATGCAAAGAATCCTGAAGAGGTAGCATTAAACTTGTGTACCTAAAACAGCTGTGTGAACACAAGTAGATCCTTGTATCCATTGTCCTACATGTATCCAGAAAGGGAAATGTTGTGAGTTTGGCTGGCACACACCAACATGAACTCAATCCAGAACCCAGGGATGTGGACCAGTGTAAACACATCCATGGATAGACATATTCATCCAAACAAGCTGTTCTGGTATTACAGTATGGAAGAGGCTGTCTCCTATCTCTGCTCTCTGAAGACATCTGCTTCTCACTGATTGACCATCAAAACAAAGGTTTCCTTTCTCAAACACCATTATTAGGCAGTAAAATTAAATGTTGAATCAACTGCAACATGTTACACTTGTACGCTTCTTATAGTACATCCCATCTCATTTTGGTTATGGAGAATAATTTTAGTTAGTGATCTAATTGTAAGGTAAAGAGGACCTGACTTCCTGACCTGTGTCCAGTACCGGCCTGAGAAAGGGCAGAGGCAACTTTAGTTGTCTTTACGCTCACTTGATCTCAAAGTTACTGGAAACTGTCCTGGTGCATCCATAAGTGTGCATCCTGCTCTAGCCTACCCTGGACTGTAACAATATGGTTTTTCTGTAGCCATGTTGGAAGGCCTGTAGTAGGCTTGAACCAAAGCCTTCCTCTGCAGCCAGACTGAAGAGCAGCAGCCATTAGCTATAAGGCCTAGAGTCACATACACATATTCCGTCTAAATTGTATTAAAATAGTGTCACACCAGGTTGTGAGAAGGTGATTTTGTCCTGATAGCTCCCCCACTGTCACCAGATAAAGAAACAGATCTCAAGATGGGTAAAGAAAACTTAAGTAACACCATTCTGTCTGGCAAGAAACTGCTTAACCAAAGTTGAGGTTGTGGAATCCGCACTCTATTGTTAAGTATCCTCACTTTTCTATTGTTTGTCTGTGTGATCTCTGTCTGGTTTGTAACTGTTTCTGTCTGCTGTATAATTAATTTTGCTAGGTGTAAATCAATTAAGGTGGTGGGGTGTGATTGGTTAGGTAATTTTGTTAAGATTGGTTAGTAAAATTATATTAAAATAATTGGTTAAGGTATAGCTGAGCAGGATTCAGGTTACATTATATAAACTAGGGTCCAAAAAGTAATAGAAGCAGAAGGAAAGAAGCAAAAGGCTGGAAGAAGACCAAAGGGAGACAAGGAACACCAAGAAGAAAGGGGAAGACCTGGAAGAACTACTCCCCTCCAAGACACAGCCTAAGATCAGAGCTGCCAGGATTCTCCTGCACGACTGTGATGTGCAGCAGCTAAGATCCAGAGAGACTAACCTTGCCTGGCGAACAGGGGAAGTCTGCCTGCCTTTATTAGGATTTGTGAGCATGACACTGTGTGCTTAGCATGCATACAGCTGGTCCCCGAGTTATGAACAGTCGATTTACGACCGTTCACATTTACGACCAAACCTCCCATTAAGCGGTCGTAAAGGCGGTCCCCGAGTTACGAACGCGACCTGTGCTTACGAACAGCGCAGTCGCAAAGTAACTCAATGGGGTCCGACTTACGAACATTTTGAGTTACGGCCAAGTGTTTGGTCCGTAACCCGTTCATAACTTGGGGACCAGCTGTATTCTGCTTGTTTGGGAATTGTCAATAAATAGAGGATAAGAATATTACTGTGTGAGGCTATTTCAGTGGCTAAAGATCCTGCAAAACCCGCAGGAAGTTACACCTGAGCCCTAAAATTGGGTAAGGGTGGGTGTGTAAACTAACAGGGTTGCACCTTGAGCCCTAGGAACTGGGTAAAGGCATGCGTCCCTACAGTGTGGAAGGGATAGAGAAATTTGTGCAGGTAATAGGGCCATTCTGGCAACTGGACATCAGCCAAACACAGCTGCATCTTAGCCACTACCCTACACTGGGGGCCAGGAAGAGGACACAGATGCTCAGTTGGGTGCTGCAGAACAGGGCCATGAGGAGTAACGTTAGTTCGAACCAAGGCGTTTGGTTCAAACTAACGCTTCCCAGCGCGCGCACTTTCACTTTTGAAACAGCTGTTCAGCGGAATAACTTGCTGGTGAGATCATGCTAATGAAGCACGGGATATTTAAATCCCTGCTTCATTGGCAATTTCGGTCGCCTACATTTGCATTCCTAGTTCGAACTAGGGTGCAAGTGTAGACGTACCCACATAGATGTAGTAAGAACTAGGGGTCCGTTACCACCCATTCCTAAGGTACCTGAGGCTTTAGCATAGAGAAGGACATAGATAAGGGCAAGGGAAGGAGTTGGATGATAGCTAATGCTTGGGGAAAATCCAGGCTGCTACCTCTCTTTAAGGATCTAGGATCAGAAGCCTGTAAAGTGGAGAGAACAAGGCTGCCCTCTCTCCCAGCCAGTCAGAACAAGCAGGGAAAGAAGGCTGTTTAAATTCTGTCTCTTTCTGAAGACAGGACAGACAAGATCAGAATAGAAAGAACAGAGGGGGTTTTGTGCAATTGGTATTCCTCTTTCTATGAGGAAGAAGCCTTTTTGTAAAAGAGTTCTTTTTGTGTGTGTGGACGGGGAAAAGGGGGTTTTTGTGCAAAAAGAGGAAAGAGGAAAAAGCACGGGTGTTTACTTTTAAGAGAGTGTCCATGCAGTCTGGATGCTTTCTTTTGCAAATGCCCATCACTTTTTCAATGCGCTTTTGCAGTGTGGACGCATTCTTGCACAAGAAGTTTTTGTGGAAGATCTCTTCCGATAAAAGCTTCTTGCGCAAGAAGCCTGCAGCCTAGACGTAGCCTGAGCTATAACAGGAGGTCAGCTGGGGAGAAGCCAGTTCTCAGACTCCAGCTGTCCTGAAGTAATACAGACTCCAAGAAGAAGGGTGGTGAAACTCCTGACTGAAGAAGGGTGGGGCCTGAAAGCCATGTAGAAAAAAGACTAAAGAAATATTTCCCCCCAGAACAAAGGGGGACTCTTGTTTAAGAACCCTTGCTTAGTTATTAACAAGAGGGGAAATGGGGCAGGATGATTGCATGGTTTTTCTAGGTCATGGAGCCCAAATACTCCTCAGTGATCAACTCATTAAAAAAGAGTGCCACCTTGAAAACATAGCATGTGAGTACCTGCTACAAGTAAATAATTCTTTCTACTTCAGCCAAGTTAGAGGCATCAATAGCATTTGATTTGTTAGCTTTCTTTCAGAAACACAACAAATCAATAGGCTTTTTTTAACCATGGGAAGAAAAAGTCAAATACAGTCAAACTTTTCCAAGGCTTCCTCCAAATGTGTGTTCTCTTAGGGTATGTCTACACTACAGCACTAATTCGAACTAACTTAATTCGAATTAGTTAATTCGAACTAAGCTAATTCGAATTAGCACATCTAGACCCAAAAACTAATTCGAATTAGCGTTTTGCTAATTCGAACTAGCGCGTCCACACTGATTGGATGCTGGGTCACATTTAAGGGCAGCTCAAACCGGTTCCGGCAGGGCATCAGGTCAGTAGTTGCTTTGTGTGGCTGCTGTCTGAGGCTATCTGAGGCTCGTGCTTAAAGGGACCACCCCTGGACAGCCGGTTCTCAGCTTTTCCGTTTGCTTGACTACCTCACCGAGGGACAGCAAAGCGTTTTCCTCTGCGCCTGCCTGTGTCGGTGGTTCCCATTGGGGACGCCGCCGCTGTTGGAACCATGGAGCCAGAGCTCGCCCTGGGCATTCTGATCCAGTTTTTGGACTTGCTGCTGCAAGCCTGCCAGCAATGGCTGGAGGCTGCCTGGCACCATCTGGTGCACGTCAGCCCTCTGCCTCTCCCCCTGGCCTCCCTGGGGGCTGTGGAGGAGCCACAGCAGCGCCCGGATGCCAGCGTGTCCCGCTGCATCTGGCGTCTGGACACCAGCAGCGACTGGTGGGACTGCATCATCCTGGAGTGCTGGGGAGACCAACAGTGGACCCAGAACTTCAGGATGAAGAAGGACACCTTCCTGGAGCTCTGCAAGTGGCTCGTCCCTGCTCTGCGGCAACGGGACACTCGCATGAGGCCCGCCATCCCCCTCCAGAAGTGTGTGGCCATCGCCCTGTGGAAGTTCTCCACGCAGGACAGCTACCGATCCGTCGGGAACCAGTTCGGCGTGGGGAGATCCACCGTCGGAGCAGTGCTCATGTAGGTACGGCACTCACCAGCCACTGGGCCGGGGGGGAGGGAGGCTGCAAGGAGGGGATGGGCCGCCCCAGGGAAAACGGGGGGGGGAGGAGGCGAAAGTGCCCCACACGGGAGAGTTCGGTCCGTCCCAGCCGTACTACACGCCACCCACGGGGGTTGCTTCTGGGAGTGGGGCGCGGGGCAGTGCCAGGGAACAAACACTCCCAGTCACCCGGGCACCCCAGTGATTCACGGTTTGCTGTGTCTCTCTGCAGGTGTTGAAGGCCATCAACCAGTGCTGCTCTGCAGGGTGGTCCGCCTGGCCGACCCAGACGCCGTCATCCAGGGGTTCGGCGGCCTCGACTTCCCCAACTGCGGGGGGGGCCATCGACGGGACACACATCCCCATCCGTGCCCCAGAACACCAGGCCTCCCAGTATATCAACAGGAAGGGGTACGTCTCCGTGATCCTGCAGGCCGTGTCTGACCACCGGGGCCAGTTCACGGACATTAATGTGGGCTGGTCCGGCAAGGCACACGACGCCAAGGTGTTCCGGAACTCCTCCATGTGCCAGAGGCTGCATGCCAGGACCTTCTTCCCCGACCGCCACATCAGGGTCGGGGACGTGGACATGCCCGTCTGCCTGGTGGGGGATGCGGCCTACTGCCTACAGCCATGGCTGATGAAGCCGTACACAGGGCACCTCAAACCCTCCCACCAGGCCTTCAATGCCAGGCTCACCAGGGCTCGCATCGTGGTCAAGGGGGCCTTCAGACACCTGAAAGCCAGATTTAGGTGCCTCCTCACCCGCCTCGACCTCGCCAAGCACAATATCCCTCCCATGGTGGCAGCACATTGTGTGCTGCACAATTTGTGCGAGTGGAAGGGGGAGGCTTTCCTGCCAGCCTGGATGGCTGAGGCTGACCGCATGGCTGGCCAGTACGCACAGCCCCGCACCGCCGCCGTCCGGGAGGCCCAGCGGGGGGCCGTCCAGATCCGGGAAGCCCTGCGGGAGAGCTTCCTGGTGGAGGAGGAGGACTGAACTCTCCTGCATGCCCCACTGGGGCCTTCTTCCCACCCACCTCCTTCCCTTTCCCCTCCTAACCCCCCTTCCTAATGTCAAATAAAGACACCTGTTTCGAAAACAACAATCTCTTTTTTTTTTTACATAACTGGGGTCGGGGGAGGGAGGAATGAGGGTGAGAAAGGGGAGGAGGAAACCTGGGAGGAGGGAGCTGGAAGGGGAGGAAGGGGAGGAAGGGAAAAGCTCAGGGCTTGGGGTCCTGCTGGCTCTCCCGTCTCGCAGCACTGTGGGTGTGGGGGCATCGGGGAGTGGGTGTGGAGGGTGGGGCAGGAGGGACGGGGGGTGCGGAGGAAGCATGAGGGGGAGCAGGAGTGGGAGGAGGAGCGAGAGCTGGGGCGGCCGCAGGGGCCGGAGCAGGAGGAGGCAGGAACCTGTCCACCAGGGTCTGGAGGTGGCCTCTGAGGGCACGGCCCTGCTCCTCCAGCGCCTCCAAGCTCCGCTGCCGCAGCCGCAGGTCCTCCCGGACCCAGTGGTCCTGGGTGCGGAGCTGGTGCTCCAGTAGCCACAGGTGCCGCCAGTGGTAGTCCTCCAGGTTGCGGGTGCGCCTGCTGGCCCGGGTGCGGGTGGCTGTTGCAGGCAGGGTGGTGTGCCCTGCAGTCCCAGGTGCTGCAGCTGTGGTGAAACAAGAGCAGTGGTCAGTTCTCCCTGGGGACACAGTGGGTGAAACCCAGTCCCCGTCTGCAAGGCGAGGTCGGCGTGTGGGGAATGGGACAGGGCCCCTGCATGACACCCAGCTGCTGCTCCATGGTGGGCAAGGCCCAGGCGCACGGTCCCTGGGCTCCCTCTTCCCCCACCCCCGCATACACATAAGCGGCGCATGATGGCACTCACATGTGGAGCCCTCCTCAGCCTCGGACAACACAGCCGATGTGCTCTGTGGGATGCCTCGGGGGTCCTGGGTCCTGGGCAGGCTCCCTGCAGGCTCCTGGCTCTCGGCATCCTCCTCCTCCTCCTCGGTGTCAGGGACAGGTCCCTCTGCCCCGGGGTCGATCACCACCCGGGAGGCATGGATGGCATGAGCCCCCAGGATGCAGTCCAGGGCCTCAAAGTGAGGGCAGGCCTCCGGGTCAGCCCCTGGCTGGGAGGCCCTGGAGTAGGACTGCCGCAGGTCCTTGATTTTGCAGCGGACCTGCTCCCGGGTCCGCATGTGGCCTCTGGTGGCCAGGCTGGCAGCCATGCGGCTGTAGACGGCCGCATTCCTGTGTCTAGTGCGGAGATCGTGGACGTTGGAAGCCTCCCCCCAAACCTCAATGAGGTCCACGATCTCCGCACTAGACCAGGCGGGCGCCCACCTCTTGCGGCCCCGGGCAGGCTCCTGTGAGCCGCCAGCCTGGTCCTGGGAAGAGGCGGAGGGCTGGGTGACAGCGGGTGGCTGGCTTATCTTGTGCCAGGTGCAGGGTCTTCTGGCTGGGTGCTGGCAGCCTTGCAACTGGCACAAGCAGTGTAGCCAGACCGTGCCCCTTTAAGGGCTCCGGGGCCGGGATGGGGGCAGAAGAGTTTTCCTGGTTTGGCCCAGAGTGGCCACCAGGGCAACCTGGGAAGGGCTAGCCTCCAACTAGTTCGAATTAAGTGGCTACACAGCCCTTAATTCGAACTACTTAATTCGAACTAGGCATTAGTCCTCGTAGAATGAGGTTTACCTAGTTCGAATTAAGCGCTCCGCTAGTTCGATTTAAATTCGAACTAGCAGTTTGCATGTGTAGCGCCTATGAAAGTTAATTCGAACTAACGGCTGTTAGTTCGAATTAACTTTGCAGTGTAGACATATACTTACAGACTTGCTATTTTTAGCCTCTGAAAGTCTAAAAAAAGACAATCCAAAACTAATCAAAGGTGTTTTTTAATATATTATGCACAGGACATTCTGTGCAAAAGTTTTTGCATGGCAAACACACATCCTAGCGAGTTTCTATATAAAATGGAATCCTCCAGGTGGCATGACTTCACACGTGCATTGTGTGAGAGTTCAAAAGTGCTCAGAAGTGCAGGAACACCATTTCTGCAGGTGTGGAAAAAGTGAATAAGGAAAAGTTATTTATTTATTCCCAGAATATAAGAACTCGGGGTCACCAAATGAAATTAATAGGCAGCAGGTTTAAAACAAACAAAAGGAAGTTTTTCTTCACTCAGCGCACAGTCAACCTGTGGAACTCCTTGCCAGAGGATGCGGTGCAGGCTCGAACTTTAAGAGGGTTCAAAAAAGAGCTAGATTGATTCATGGAGTTTAGGTCCATCAATGGCTATTAGCCAGATGTCCCTTGCCTCTGTTTCCCTGGAAGTGGGAGACGGGGCAGGGATCACATAAGGAATACCTATTGTGGTCCCTCCTTATGGGGCATCTGGTATTGACCACTGTCAGCAGACAGGATACTGGGCTAAATGGACCTTTGTTCTGACCCAGTATGGCCGTTCTTATGTTCCCACTCCACTTACTGCACTCAGCACAAAGTCACAATATTGAGAATAAAATTAAATAAGGAACCAAAAGATACAATGGGAAGAAAATCTTTATTTGCTTATACACCAGTGCTGGGACCCTAGGTAACAAATTGAGGAATTGGAATTGATTGTGTATGAGCACAAATTCGACTTAGTTGGTATTACTGAAATGTGTTGGGATGATTCACAGAGTTGGAATGACAAAATCAATGCTTATAACTTATTTAGGAACAATCAAATGGGTACTATAAAAATGGAATTAGCTGTTTCAAATCACTGATAACGCAGAAGAAAATGATCTTGAATGCTTATGGATCAATAGCCTAACAGGCAAAGTCTAAGACGGCATATACATTGGTGTCTGCACCAGACTACCAAATTACACTCAGGAATCATTATTGAGTGGGTGTGTTTCTATTCGGGTTCCAAAGGGATACGTTTTTGGCCCTGTGCCATTTCACATTTGACCTTGAAGAAAACATAAAATTGTCACAGATAAAGTTTGCAGACGACACAAAAATTGGGGGAGTGGTAAATATTGAAGAGGGCAGGTTATAGATTCCCACCTATCGGGATTGCTTAACAAACTGAGTGCAAGAAAATATTTTTAAAAATATGGCTAAAAGTATACATCTAGAAACATAGAATGTAGGCTTGTGATGGTGTATCTGCCCCCACACTGGCCTGTAAAGGGTTAATGGAGCCTTAGGGAAGCTGGGCAGAAAGCAGCCAATACAGGAGGAGCAACCAATCAGGGCCAGGCAGGCCCATGTAAGAAGAGTTGCAGGGCAGAACACATTTTCTTGCTCCCTGAAGCATGAAGAGGGATTGGCTGCCTTGCAGGAGGAAGAAGACTAGCTCCCTGGATTGACTAGTGCTGGGTAGGATCCGGGGAGTAAGAGGTAGTTCCTGGCTGGCTGGCTGCTAAGACTGGCATGCTGGGGCCTTGAGATCAGGGTTTAGAGGGTGCTAGGACTGCAAAGAAGCAACCCAGGGAAAGGTACCAAGAGTTGGATGAGATGCAGCATACGGCTGATCTTTGAGCTGGGACCTAAAGCAGTGGGCAGGTCTGCCCTCCTTCACTCACCACTGAGGAAGTGTCTGGACTGTTGGACTGTCCCTAGGAAGAAAGGAAGCATTGACTGTGGCACACCCATATGGCTGTGTCATGAAGAGGATATCGTGATCTCTGGAGCAACTCGGGTTCAGGAGCAGAAGTGACAGTGTGTGAGACACCACCAGGAGTTGACACACCCACCTGTAGAGCTGATCTGCAAGATGAACAGCAGGAGGTGCTAGTGTGGCAGGTCACACCTCATCACAAGGTCCTACTTATAGCATGGGGGAACTCTATGCTAGGAAGCAGTAGCTCTCTGTTGGGTGTTGCAGCAGGCAATCAACTGAACAGAGCTCAAAGTGCCAAAAGGGCATGGATACATACATGAAAATCATGAGTAGGAGCAGAGAATTTATTCTACCTGTGCATTTAGCACTAGAGTGACCAGTTCTTGAATACTGTGCCCAGTTCAAGTATCCACAATTTAAGAAGGCTATTGAATAATTGGAGAGGGTTCAGAGTAGAGCCACAAGAATGATTAAAGGATTAGAAAAAATGGTTATAGTGACAGATTGAGCTCCTTCAGCATAAAAAGAAGATTAAGGGGTGTTTTGTTTACTCCATAAGTATCTACATGGGGGCGCAAATATTTAATGAGCTCTTCAGTCCAGCAGGAAAAGGTATAACATGATCCAATGGTTGAAAGTTGAAACTTGACAAATTCAGACTAGCAACAAGGCACAAATTTTTAACAGTGAGAGTAAATAACTGCTTCAGAGGGGTAGCCGACTTAGTCTGTAACTAGAATAACTTAAAAAACAACAAATAGTGTAGTAGCACCTTAAAAGACTAACAAAACATGTAGATGGTATCATGAGCTTTCATGGGCAAAACCCATACTCCAGTCATCATTAGCAATTTTAAAATCAAGCTTGGATATTTTTCTAAAAGACATGTGGAATCAATGAATTTAGTGGGCACCAGTGAGTCAATGATGAGGTCTGAGCTCAGCCAGAAAGTAGGTGTGACCTTGGGACAGGCCTATGATAGTCATGAATTCCAAACTGCTTGTCTATCTACCTAGGTACATTTACAGCGCTCACTACTGCGGTATATGACTAATGAATGGAATCACCATCAGCATGGTCACTGCATTTGCCCAGAATCATAAGCTAGGAAGGGGGTTGAAGGAGACCTATAATACTGTCACACTTCCAATTCTGCCTGGAAACTGAAGCTGCAGGAACGGAAATTTAAATAAAACTTAAAACAGCTAGTCAGTTTTTTTACCTTTCTAATAAAGAATTAATCTATTTTGTGAGCAAAGGTGTAGAGAAAAAATATTCTTATTTCATCTGAGCCATCCCCCTCAGACCTAACGTGAAAGCTATACTATCAACATGATAGAGAACCAATTTAAGAATATGTTTCTCTAACGGAAGAAAGCACAAGAAACAGCAGTGAAACCAGGCTGTTTACTTTAATTACTATGAGAATAACTGAATAAACAGGAATGGTATTTACCTAGTGACTGTGTACAGAGTATCCTTGGCTACAGATTGTCAGCTACTGCTTGTAAATTTAATGGCAGCCAAAACTAACATGACTTTTATATTTGCCTAAAGAAATAATGCCAAGTTTGCGTCTGACACAGCTGAAGTGACAATAGAATGTTTTCTATTTCCTTGAATACAAAACAGATGATTTAAAGATGAATGCTCAAACAGGATGTAGAAATATGGTAATTGGATAAGCTTGAGTATGTAAACATTTATTTTCTTAAATACAATTCTATTAAGCAATCAAGAATGTCGCTTTGTAAAGCTATCCTGAGTACTAGTACTTGACTATAGGGCAGGGCACGGCAGGGCAGGGCAGCCTTTTGCAGTGTACAAGCTCCGGGAGGGTGGGAGAGGAGTAGGGACGAAGCATGGATTAGGCAATTCCTGGCACGCCAAAAGTGCTGGCAGGGAGGAGGAGGAGGAGGAGGAAGTGCAGGGCTCCAGTGCCCAACACTGGTTATGCAGCCCACTGTTAAGAAGGAGGATCACTCGTGTGGCCCACTCACTATTCTTGGTTGCCCGTTGCTGCTTTAGGTAATATAGTATAAGTGTAAATGATTATTGAACTGCCAATAACAAGTCTTTTGGGAAGATCCTGAAGCATGGTTTCACCAAATAATCAGATAGGCAGTTTAAAGGCAACAATACTGGATTCCTCTGCATAGTATAGACCATTAATTAGGCAATCCTTTATCAAGATCTGCCTGCCCTCTAGCTGCTCTTTGTCTAGAAGACCATTCATTACACACTGTTAAGTTGCAGGTTGTGCTCCATCATTGTTCAGATTAACCAGAGTGCCATGATAGACAATACCATATCCAATATTGGAAAAACATTTATTTGAAACAGAAGAGTTACTCTACGGGTCACTGGTCCTATGCTGAACATGCAGGAGTCTCATGTGGTCCGTGGCAACAGTTCCATTCATAATCGACCAAGGGCTCTTAAAAGCCCCTTAGATAATATAGGAGTAAGATTATAATAGTTTAAAAGGGAAGTTTTATTTTTAGTGAAAAGGTTGTTATAGCAAATTACTTGTATAAAATGTTTCCTCTGTATCTGACTTTATAGATACATCGCTGTTCTGTTGTAAACAGGAGAAGTTTACAATTGTTGGGGGGGGTGTGATTTACTGTTCATTTTAAATTCAGTTAAACTTTATATGCTGTGATTCCCTCCCCAATGGAAACAGCAGTGCCGAAAGCTCATCCGAGAGGTGATTCCTAGCCTAGTCAAAAGTGGGAAAAGAAAGTAAAGTGACCATTTGAAAGTCATGGCTTAGTTTAGATGAGGATTTAAACAGATTGAATTCTCCCCTCACTAGTAAAAAGTATGTTAGATCCTGGAAATAATAAGTGTGAGCTGGCATACCAAGCTAGCTGTTCTATGTCACTGGTGGTGCCATCAGCTAGGGAAAAGAGTATTCTGGAACACTCCTCAGCAAGGAAGCTCCAGGACATGAGAGATCTCAGTGGAGTGATGATGAATAGCCACAGAGAGAAATTTGAGAATCCCTATGGGATTAGCAACATTAGAGACCTCAGAAGTTCCATTATGGGAATGAGGGATGTGGACATTTCAGGAAGTTTATAAAATGTGAGGAAGTATGTATAGAAGTCTCACGCGAACTCAGAGGCAGAAAACTGGGTACAAAACACAAACTTCCGTTGTATATATGAAGATAAATACAATGATGCTTTTGGCACTGAGCCAACTGATTCATATGTATTATAGCTAAAATGCCTCTCGTGCTATGTTAAAATAACAAGACCAATACAGTCCATTTTCACGTGAGACAAGGAAATGGCTGCTCATTGTTGAGGATTTTCTGTTTCACTTCAGGTTTTTTTTCCTCTTGAGCTGATGTCCCGGGAAAATCAGCATGCATAAACTAATGAGGAAGGAAAATGAGAAACAAAACTGAACAATACATGTGACATTTTTGTATGCACAATATTTTATTTGTTAGTGATAAATCACATTTCCAATATGCTGGGCCAGTTTCTCAGATGGTGCTCCATTGAGGATCTCTTCTATTAACCTGTATCACATAGAAGTAGAGATGCACCTGTTAGGAAATATGTGAAGTGGATTATTATTAGTGTTCCACTCAGAATGGAAAGAAATTACGCAAGATTTTGTGGTCAAAATCCAGATTAATACCTATTCAAACTCTTCCAACTATTTGCTTAAATAGTCCCAAATAGGACATTTTGATTGTACCCCTAAAAATTCAGTGTATGCTGACCAACAAAGCATGAATTGTAATTTGAAAATCAAGCCCTTTCTAGCCAAAGTAGATGCATACACAGGGGGAGGGAGGACACGGGGAAGTGGGTTGGCTATTCCTCAGTCTAAGTTCCAGCTAATGTTTCCTGATACTTATCATAAATTTTCACGTGTATAGATTCATCCCATTACTACTTGCTGTTTACATTCTTAATCTATTATTTCTCAATTATAGAAACAGACCTCAGGACTATATTTTCCTTAGAGTCACATACTCTTACATAAGTACTTAGGCAGATATTTAAGATCCTAATTTCCACTGAAATAAATTGAAGTTAGGAGCCTAAATACCTTGGAAGATTTGAACCTCAGAGATAATCTGCCTTTGAATACCTACTTATAATTTCCAGTTGCTTTGGTGAGAGCTATCCCCCCTCTGTCTGAAGGTAGAATATAGCTGGAGTTCCAGAACCAAGTTCACCAGTGCTAAAGCAAAATGCATTACACTGCTCTAATCAATAATGGATGGAAAAACATCAGCTTCACTTACTTTAATATAAAATCAAACGAAAGGATTAGAGATAAAATAAAATTATGAATAAATGCACAGTGTCATAACTGAAGGGACGTGACGCCCTCTGAAAAACAATGTATTCTTCTCACAAATTGAAATGGTAATTGTGCTTTGAAATCCCTGTCTCTATACTTCTTTCTCTCTATTGGTAGTATAAAAGCAAAAGCCTCCCGATGGGAAGCTGATGAGGAATGACTCATTGTTAAATGTATGTCATTAAGAAGAAAACCACAAAAATGGTCTCAGGGAACAGTTTCTGAAATCTCCTGCAATGAAACAAAGGCTGTTGAGAAACTTTCCATTTAAAATAAGGCCATGATATTTCAGAGTGTGGCTTGCAAGGAACGATGAGGAAGAAAGAACTTTCAAATAAAACAAGAGAAAATATCTCTTGGAACCAAAGGATCCCCAATATTTTTATAGCTGATATGACCTGCTAGTTACACTGTAATGCCTTCAGTTCAGACAGCCCTTGCCAGTTACATCTAGATTGTGTAATTGCATAAGGGAAGGGAAGTTACTCTGCCAGCCCTCAGTGCCACCTGGAATGTGCCCCACCACCTCTACAGCATTTAGACCTGATGGGATCACACAATGCAGCACTCCAGCGGTGATTTAAAGGGCCCAGGGCTCTGAGTGCCACTGCTGCCACAATAGGAGCAGCTGGGAGCACTGGGCCTTTTAGAATCACCGGGCCCCAGTGTTGCTCCCTTTGCCCCTCCTCCTGTCAGAGGGCAGGTTGGGGGACGGGGGGGCATTGGAGCTGGGCATGCTGCACCAGTCATGAGAATCTCACAGATTGCAGTCCCCTGGTTTGCTGCTGACTTTGGTCTATAGGCTAGCATGGGAACATTGGCAGGATGGTTAAAGGCAGGCAGGAGAGTGACTGATCCCTTCATGCATGCCTGATCCTCTTGCCCCTGAATCTGAACAGTTGCCATACTGAAAATGAAGGGCCCTATCCTGAAGTTGTTGCTCTGACAGAACTTTATGTGCTTTCAATATGAGCAAAAATAGGCTTTGAATCAAGATTTCAGAACAAGGCCCTAATCAGTAACACCCATTCTGTTGAAATGCCTGAGCTATGGTCTCAATTATTTGTAACAAACCGCAGCCTGTCACCATGGAAATCCTCATTTAAGATTACGGCAGGTTATGAACAAGTGTCTTTGCTTACAAATGTAAGCTGGGAATCCTTGTAACAAACACAATGAGGGATGGGCTTGCTGTAAATTAAAATGTGTGAGATTTATTTTGAGGCCATTTCATTTGATTGAAAGAACAATTGTCATTATCCTTCTGTTCATTGAAGAAAAATGGAGCTGAGTGTATACCCGCTGGCTTTCCTGATGGTAAGAGCTGTAAATTATTATGTTGTTTTTCTTGAACCTGCATTGTAAGGATAGCCTGAGGGTGCTCCATGTTTGTGAAAGAACTGCATTATGGGCTGATTAAAGACTGAGGCCATAGTTTAACAGTTTATTACTAGGATTTATAGAAGCAAAGTGATTTACAACTACCCAGTTAAACACTTCCACACTTAATTGTTTCACTTCAGCTAAATGTTTCAGCAATAACCTTGCTGAAAACTAAGGCAATTTATCTCTACAAGCTCTTATGAATCTTACACAGCTTCCTGCAACCTGAGTCTTCTCCTCTGTGCCCTTTCCCCTATATAGAGTCCCAAGAGACCAATGGTCTATAAAATATAAAGCAAGAGGGCCCAGATACACAAAGGTATTTAGGCTTTTAAGCTCACCCAGCGCCTCTGTTTCTGAAGAAACTTCCCTAGGCACCTACATTTCAAACTCCATCTTGGGCTATTAACTTTCCATGAACCTGGGATGTGACTTCTGTTTTGGGACAGTATATTTCCAAGCACATGGCAAAGTGTATAAAAGACCTCTGAGACACCTCCATTTTGTCCCTTCTTACTGTAATTCTCTGGACTGTGGATTTTCAACAAAAAGGAGCATCTTGAACTATGGACTGAGGACATTCCAGTCCCTTGGAAGTGACCAGCAAAACTTTACAAGCCTTCCATCACGGCTACAAACCTGATATAAGGCCGTTGCAATCATTTGTATGTATGTGATATATTAACCATTTATAACTCTCTTTTCTTTGATTATTAACTCTTTAGTTAGTTTACTAAAGATTGACTGAGAGCATGATATTTGGGTGAGATTTGAAATCCCTGGGTCAACATGAGTTTGTCTAATCCTTTGGAAGAAGAAAACACCTCCCATGGTGAAATGGGTTTTCAGTAACTTATCTCTGTATTAAGAAAAGACAGGACTATGCAGCACTTTAAAGACTAACAAGATGGTTTATTAGGTGATGAGCTTTCATGGGCCAGACCCACTTCCTCAGATCAAATTGTGGAAGAAAATTGGCATGACCATATATACCAAAGGGATACAATGAAAAAAAGTGAACACATATAAAATAGACAAATCAGATCTTAGAACAGAGGAGGGATGAGGGGGGGGAGGTTAATGTCTATGAGGTAATGATATTAGAGGTGATAATTGGGGAAGCTATCTTTGTAATGTGTAAGATAATTAGCATCTTTGTTAAGGCCCATTCGTAAAGTGTCAAATTTAAGCATGAATGACAGTTCAGAGGCTTCTCTTTGAAGTCTTGTGTTAAAATCTCTTTGAAGCAGGATGCAGGTAATCAGGTCATTGAGACAATGCCCATTCTGGTTGAAATGGCAAGAAACTGTTTTTTCTTTGTGAAACTATCTGATGTCTTTTTGTGGACATTGATTCTTTGGCGAAGTGTCTGAGAATATACATAGCAGACGGACACTGTTGGCACATGATGGCATAAATTATATTTCTGGATGAGCAGGAATATGTGTTCTTGATCTTATAACTGAAATTGTTAGGTCCAATGATGGTGTCAGCAGAGTAAATATGTGGACAAAGCTGGCAACGGGGTTTGTTGCAAGGGAAAGTTCCAGGGTTGGTATTAGTGTGGTATGTCCTGTGGTTGTTGGTAAGACTAATCCTGAGGCTAGGTGGTTGTCTATATGGGTATGTCTACACTGCCACCCTAATTCGAACTAGGGTGGCTAATGTAGGCATTCGAACTTGCAAATGAAGCCCGGGATTTAAATATCCCGGGCTTCATTTGCATATTCACGGGCGCCACCATTTTTAAATGCCCCGTAGTTTGAACTACCTGCCCGCTGCAGCGGCATGGACTAGGTAGTTTGAATTAAAGCTCCTAATTTGAACTACCGTTATTCCTCCTGCAAGGAGGTTTAATGGTAGTTCGAATTAGGAGCTTTAATTCAAACTACCTAGTCGTGCGTGTAGCGTAGTTCAACTACGGGCATTTAAAAATGGCGGCGCTCGAACATGTAAATGGAGCCCGGGATATTTAAATCCCGGGCTTCATTTACAAGTTCGAATGCCTACATTAGCCACCCTAGTTCGAACTAGGGTGGCAGTGTAGACATTCCCTAGGAGACTATGGGTCTGTCTCCCAGAGCCTCTTGGAGTGTAGTATCCTGTTCCAGTATAGGTTGTAGTTTATTGATAATGTGTTGGATGGGTTTAAGTTGGGAGCTATAGGTGATGA
Organism: Rafetus swinhoei; assembly: GCA_019425775.1. Classification (NCBI taxonomy): domain Eukaryota; kingdom Metazoa; phylum Chordata; order Testudines; family Trionychidae; genus Rafetus; species Rafetus swinhoei. Next base: position 89,995,429 of record CM033424.1, on the reverse strand, counting down.
CAAGTGGTGTTCTATTGTTGGTTTTCTTGGGTCTGTCTTGAAGTAGATGGTTTCTGGGTATTCGTCTGGCTCTTTCAATTTGTTTTTTTACTTCTCTGGGTGGGTAATTGAGGTTTATAAATGCTTGATAGAGATCCTGAAGTTTCTGGTCTCTGTCAGTGGGATTAGAGCAGATGCGGTTGTATCGAAGGGCTTGGCTATAGACGATGGATCGTATGGTGTGTTCTGGATGGGAGCTGGAGGCATGTAGGTAACTGTATGAGTCAGTGGGTTTTCTGTAGAGAGTGGTATCTAATTTACCATTGGTGATGTATACTGTGGTGTCCAGGAAATGGATCTCTTGTGTAGAATGGTCCAGGCTGAGATTGATGATGGGGTGTAGGTTGTTAAAGTCTCTGTGGAATGAATCCAGTGTTTCTTGGCCATGGGTCCAGATCATAAAGATGTCATCGATGTAGCATAAGTAGAGAAGGGATAAAAGGGGACGGGATCTGAGGAAACGTTGTTCTAAGTTAGCCATAAAGATGTTAGCATCTTAAACCAACTTAAACCCATCCAACACATTATCAATAAACTACAACCTATACTGGAACAGGATACAACACTCCGAGAGGCTCTGGGAGACAGACCCATAGTCTCCTATAGACAACCATCTAACCTCAGGATGATTCTTACCAACAACCACAGGACATACCACACTAATACCAACTCTGGAACTTTCCCTTGCAACAAACCCCGTTGCCAGCTTTGGCCACATATTTACTCTGCGGACACCATCATTGGACCTAACCATTTCAGTTATAAGATCAAGAACACATATTCCTGCTCATCCAGAAATATAATTTATGCCATCATGTGCCAACAGTGTCCGTCTGCTATGTATATTGGACAAACTTCTCAGACACTTCGCCAAAGAATCAATGTCCACAAAACAGACATCAGACAGTTTCACAAAGAAAAAATAGTTTCTTGCCATTTCAACCAGAATGGGCATTGTCTCAATGACCTGATTACCTGCATCCTGCTTCAAAGAGATTTTAACACAAGACTTCAAAGAGAAGCCTCTGAACTGTCATTCATGCTTAAATTTGACACTTTACGAATGGGCCTTAACAAAGATGCTAATTATCTTACCCTTTACAAAGATAGCTTCACCAATTATCACCTCTAATATCATTACCTCATAGACATTAACACCCCCCCACCGCCCCCCTCCGTGTTCTAAGATCTGATTTGTCTATTTTATATGTGTTCACTTTTTTTTCATTGTATCCCTTTGGTATATATGGTCATGCCAATTTTCTTCCACAATTTGATCTGAGGAAGTGGGTCTGGCCCACGAAAGCTCATCACCTAATAAACCATCTTGTTAGTCTTTAAAGTGCTGCATAGTCCTGTCTTTTGTTTCAGCAAGACCAGACTAACACGGCTACACCTCTATTACTATTCTCTCTATATTAGATTTGGTTGCCTGGATGACAGCTAAAGGCTGGGTTGCCTAAAGGGGAGTGTGTTTGGCTGCTAATTAATCAGTAATACTGCAGAAATTATTTTGTTACTGGTTAAGTGAATCTAATTATAGAGCAGACAACTATTTTGGAGGGATTGCTAGAAATAGGGAAATCAGCTCTCAGTTTGGCCCATCCAGGTCAATTGGGGAATTGCTATTCAAATCTCTTCTGATCAGTAAGAGATAGGAATTGAGTAAGGAGTTGCCCACATCCCAGATGAGTAACCTAATGCCTGGGCTAAAAGTTGTGAGGGAGTGCCTCCTCCTATTCCCTTGACCCTAGCTTTTGAGATGAGTTATGTATCAGCCTATCTCAGGGGTGGGCAATAATTTTGATTGGGGAGGGGGCACTCCAAGAGTTTGGAAAGTGATCAATGGCCGCACTCTTCCGTGATATTAATAGAAGAGATGCGGGGTCTGGGATGGAGGTTGGATGCAGAAGGGAGCTTGAAGTAAAAGTTTTGGTGCAGGCCTAACTCATTCTTACAAAAAACTGCTTAGGTGACTAAGCTGCCTGAAGACCAGGAAGAGGGATTCCCAGTTATGTATTGTAAGCACACATAGGTCCCAGACACAGAACGTAGGACACACTCCGTTCATCATTATTTCTCATTAGCTATATAGGCAGCTTCTGTTGTGGATCGCATTCTTAGACACCTATCTCTTTCCTTGCATCATATACAGAGCCTTGAAGTCTAACTCAGGCTTTGTGGATTAGATAGTTTCAGTGACTTCTTTTTTTTCTGGCACCTAAATGTTAGGTGTCATAATGCCTAAGGCTCTTTGTGAATCTGGGCCTAAGGGCTGATCAAGCTATCATTGAAGTGAGTTGGCAGTGTTTCCATTGACTGCAATGAGTGTTGGAGCAAACCAAAGATATACAAAGGTAAGAACAGACATCCATTTGCCAGTATTAGAGTAGTATCCACGTGAGATAATGTCACATTTTCAATCTGACTTTACTGTATTTTTATGACTGAGAGACTGCCAAAAGCTCCAAAATGGAGTCCCTAAAATTAGGCTTCTACATCTAGTCTGATGCACCTACATCGACACTTTTGAAAATCAGGCCATAAATTTAGGTGCCCGATCCTAGATTTAGGAGCCTACCTTTTGGCTTGCAGTTTTGAAAATTTTGGCCTAAATGTTTTCAAAAAATCAAGCAGATCAGATAGAGCTGAAAGTTCAGCCTATGGCTTTTTTCCTGGCAGACCTGAATCCTGAATGCTTCACTACACAAGCCAGCTGTAATGAAACACCATCTGAAGCTTTTATTAAAGTAACCTCACCCAACAGCAGGAACTTGAACCATACCCCTATGTACATAAGTAATATAGAATCATAGATCTGCAAGAGATCTCTAGAGGTCATCTAGTCCAGTCCCTTGCATGGCCAACAGGACTGAGTATTATCCATTCTAGACCATCCCTAACCTGTATTGTATAACCTACACTTACAAATCTCGAGAGAGCCATTAACCACAAGACAGTGCTTGCTAGCATTTGTAGAGAGGAAAAATATCTCTTGAGAAGTGCATTCTAATGAGAAATACTCCACGGAGTGAAAAAGAGAAACTATTACAAATAATGAAGGGCCTAATCCTGCTCCCACTGAAGTCAGGAAATTTACCATCGATTTAAAGATCATTAGGTGCATGCCCTTAAAAACAAAAATTAAAGAACAATTGTGGATGAATACCATAGAAAGAGTGGTGACTCAGGTTGCTAGAGGGAAGTTCTCAAGCAATCATGTAAGTATTTTAGCTCTGGAAGTCAGTTTGGTGGCCAATTATAAATGAAACCAGATACAAGTAATCCTAAAGGAAGGTGGCTAATAACGGGCAGTCAGGTAAAAGATGTATTGGAAATAAAATAATGCAATGGTCATGGCCAAGTTAGAATCCTGATCCGAGTACAGTTTGTTTTTAAAAAGCAATAGCTGATTGTCCAAATACTCTATATTCAGAACCAGTTGAAAGAGATTCAGAAGAATAGTTACTGAATGGAAATAATCATAAGGAGACTATATAGCAAAGGTACATGGAGAGGGGTTGTTCTTTTTCCTTTAGTTTCTACAAAGAAAAATTATTAAAGTTTGAAGGGATAATAATGTAGAAAAGATGGTGACGTTTGTGTGGACCATTGTCTGAAGTAATCTCCAGAGAGGAGTACATCAGAAGAAGGATCACCTTTAGTAAATTCCTGGCTGTTTTGTATAGTGCAGTCTTTTACTTGTAAACCAGAAGTTTGCAGTCCAACATGTTGTATCTCACTACTTGTTAATTGCAGCCTAATCAAGGCAGGATGAACTCTTCTGGGGGCCCAAGGCTATTAGATTTTGTGGGGGCCCAAGGCTCTGCAGTGGGGCCAAAAAATAGGAGATCAATTTGCAGGAGGGGGCTGCAGGTTGAGGCAGGAGGGTGGTTGCAGCGCAGGAACGGGTGAGGGCTCCAAGTGAGTATGCTGGGGATGAGGTGTTTGGGGTGAAGGGGAGCTCCAAGCTGAGGCCTAGTAATTTGGAGTGTGGGATGGGGCTCAGGGCAGGAGGAGGTGCAGGGTCTGAGCAGGAGTTTGGGTGTGTGAGGGTGCTCAGGGTTTGGGGTCAGATGTGAAGTCTGGGTTGGCGTTAGGACCTGTGGGGTAGGAGGAGTCTGGGGCTGCAGGATCTGGGAAGGAGTTAGAGGGGGCAGATCCCATTTGAGGGGGTACTGGTGGCTTCACGCATCCTGTGCTCACCTGCAGGCACTCCCCCACAGCTCCTATTCGCCGGGAATTACAGCCCATGGAAGCTATGGGAGGCAGAGCCTGAAAATGAGAGCAATGCTAGGTCAGAGCGTCGTGAAAACGCTGCTCCAGGGGAGCAGAGTGGGGGTGGGAGGAAGAGGAACTACAGTGTATAGGGCTGCCTCCCTCGGCCCCCACTCCTTCCAGGCAAATCCGGCCCAGAACACAGCACACAAAGTCTTTAGTGGCTGCAGCCAAGAGTCCCTCCCCCCCCCCGCACCATTCCCCACCCCCAGCCTGGGGCTCTGGGCTGCAGCCCCTAAAGCTCCTTTCTTAATCCGGTCCTGTGCCTAGGCCATGGAAGTGCTATATTCTACTGGAAAGTTTCACACTAAAACTTTGAAAGAGGAAATGTTGCTAGCATTGAAGAATAGTTCTTCGATATCACTGGAGACTTTTAATACGAGATCTCTTTGTAACGGAAGAGGGGGCTTTGGCTGGCATTGCTTTGGATTCATCACCTGGCTTAGGTCCTTCCTTGGATGTCATTGGCAATCAGAGGAGAAATAAAGACAGTGTCATCCTCTTTGAAAAGCTGGTTTTAAAACTTAATTTTATTTTTTTTAAATCATTTTTTGTGCAGTCAGGTGTTCTAGTAATTCTTCAGTTAAACATCAGTGGTAGTTCTCAAGTTCTCCTACTTTGTCTCATAGATAATCAAAGTTCTCTCTTGCAATGAAGTATTATCCTCTTCAGCAGTAGTGGTGCAATCTTCATTATCTGCTGTCTTGACTGTCAGTCAAGGTTAACATTTCTGAACTGGATTTACATTTGCTTTAATTTCTGCAGCATGGTCTCTGGGGCTACATCTACACTGCAACGCTATTTCGGGATACCGAAGCATTCCGAAATAACTATCCCACGTCTTCATTATTTTGGGCTCACTATTCCAACATCCCTGTAAACCTCATTCTACGAGACGTAATGGACATGTCAGAATAGCGTTTTATGGTGGTGTGTAGACCATGCCAAATGAGGAAATAAGCTATTTCGAAATAGAATCAAAGTAAGATGCGCAATTTGCGTAGCTCACATTGCGTATCTTATTTCGAGTTACGGTGCAGTGTTGAGGAACCCTGACAGTCATTCTACTGTTCCTTATTTAAAGATCATGGCCATCCATCACCATTAAAGTCATAATCGATCTTATGCATTGCTCTCATAGCAGCATGCAACAGCGTGGAACTCTTTTCCTCCTGTAACGACTGAAGAAATTATATAGGAAGTTAGGTATAAAGCGTCACTCTCTATATGTACTGCTGATACTATAGGAACTATCCCTGTTAGCAGATTGCCTGAATAGATGTTTTTGTTACTAACTCTGTATATTAAAGTGACATGTCACACAGCAGCACCACTTAACTTACACAAAAGAGTGTGCAGTTTACAAAATATCACAAATACTGTGTCCTTGACAGGAAGAAGGTAAACTGTGACCCAATACACATTAAAGTCACTGGACAGACTCTCATTGACTTCAACGGCCATTGGATCAGGACACACATGGGGAGTATACAATTGTAAGCTCTTCACATTTGTACAGTATAGCACTAAGGGGTCCTCAATGGAGCTTCTAAGCACTACTGAAGTATAAGCAATTACATCTGTAAACTAGAAACAGAACCGACATAGCTGTTATCAAGGTATTTCATCCACAGCTGTAAACATTCCTAAAACAACCAAAAATGTAGCTATGCATAAGTATGAAATAGGTATAATTTGCATAAGTTAAAACAGCAGGTGTTATTCTAAGGACCTGCTAAAAAAAGCACCCTGACAATAAATCCCTGTAAGGAGAATGTTGTTTTGGTGCCAAGTGACCTGAATGCTGATTTGATGACGCAGGTGAAAAAACTAAGCTGTCCTCTACCTGCTGTTGCATGCAGAGATTTTTCCAAACCCAATCTCTGTGGAAATCAAGGAGCCTGCACTAACTCCTCCACTTTGCAATCTGAATATTATTAATACTTTAGATATGGGCCACAAGAGGAAGAATTTACTTATTTACAGTATTGATCAAAGTCTCTTAAATACAATCTTTACCCTCTTTCCAAGGTCTCAGTAACTAATGTACATCTTACCTCTAGATTATACAGATCACAGAAAAATCCACAAAGTGAAACATGTTGGAGAGACATGGTTGCAAACTCTGAGTTGTCCCTTGGACGTGTGATTTTTTTCCCAGGCTGTGTAAGAAGAGAAGATTCAGAGAGTCTGTTCTTTGGGCTTTATTATGAAATTGTTTAGCTACTATACTTGTTAAAATGACTTCAGTGACAGTGTCAATAGAATCCTACTGTATTTCTCAATAACAAAAGGACACGTCGTTTGTGTGGATTCTAGGCTGGGAATTTCATTTTGTGGAACATTTCAGAACTTTACATTTTTGATCCAGTTCTGGAAACTAATTTTGAAATCATATAAATGGTCTTTGAAAATGGAAATCCCAGTTCCCACATAACACTAATCGTAAGATCAGAACGTTCCAAGTCAGAACTACTGAATATGCATTTGTTCTGTTCTAGGCAGTCTGGCCCTCTGGGTGCTACAGAAATGCCAAAAATTATTAATTGTGAAGGGAGGATGACATTATTTGAACACCTCCTTGTGGCTGGGAATGGCATGGTGGCTCTATTCCTATTTGCGTGCGCGCGCACGCATACACACACACACACACACACACACAAAATGGCTGCTCTGGTCCTCTGGTGGCCCACCTCTTCCCATGAATGGCCCTTACCCCAGAACAGGGAGATTTAAATTGTGACCTGGTTGAAGAGCCCAACAAGTAAATACTCCAAAAGGTCTGCAGCCCCAAATCCAAGTGTCTGACCATCATGCCTCCTTCCCAGCATACCTACAGAGTAATGGTAAGGTAGAACCATCTGTGAAAATGGGTATGAGATTGTGACCCCTAATTAGCACTTTGATACACAGAAAACGGGATACCAAAACAGTCTAGCACAGGCACTGATGTCACGAAAGCCCCAAACCCTCTTACCAAGGAGAGGAGATTTATTGTAGCCAGAAGGAGGGAGATCCCAGATAGAGGAGATAGCCAACAGTCAGAGAAAGCAGGCACTAGAATACGACAGGTCAGCCAAGGACCTACAAGCCCTGGAGATAAGCATATATGTGAGGATCCAGCCATTAGAGAGACAGCAGAAGGAGTGACTAAAGGAGTCATGAAGGATTCCTACAAGATGCCTAAATGTGAAGGATAGCTCAGTGGTTTGAGCATTGGCCAGGGTTGTGAGTTCAATCCTTGCAGAGGCTGTTTGGGGTAAAATTTGTCAGGGATGGTACTTGGTCCTGCTGTAAAGGCAGGGGACTGGACTTGATGACCTTTCTAGGAGATCAGCAATCTCCATTAATTTATTTTATGAAAGGGAGTGACACTGTACCCCAATGTTTACTCCTTTTACAAGATTGTTAAATTTTGTACAAAACATAATGTGTAATGTATCATTTGAAAACTCATGATTGGTTGTTTCATTAGAGTCCTGGTAAAAGATGTGGCAACATTATATGTAAAGATATATAATTTCATCATGTGATATTACTAGGACATGTTCCAACATGTACTGGCGGGCAGCCATACACAGACAAAAGGCTATCCAATGCCTCAAACAGATGTCAATGGGTTCAACGTGCACATCATCTGACTAAGTGGCCACTCGTTGGTAGAAGAGCATATGGACCAAAACAAAAATCTACATTTTAACAAAGAAGAAGTTTAAGGCTACTGGCCGACAGACTTTCTATTTCCTGAACATCAACTGAAGATTATTCTTGTACAGAAGAAATGGATATAAAAGAGGTCCAATGCCCCAAGATATAAAAGAGGTCCAATGCCCCAAGATAGCAAGATAGTCCCTTGCTATCTACCCATAACATCAACAACACCTGAAGAATAAAGGAAGCAGCATTGGACTGCAAAGTGGAGAAGGGAACGTACAAAGAGATTCAGCCAGTAAGACTGCAGGAACACATGAGAGATTTTTACTTTGTATTTACTTAGCTTGTTAAGTTAGGTGTTAGTTGTGTTTTACCTTTTATTTCTGTGTTACAATCCTGATTTATATGCCTGATTACTCATAGTGTGTTTGGATCGAAGTGTTTGGGAAACTCCATTTGAGATAACAAGATTTGTGCATATCATCTATTAATAAATGATGGACTTTCTATGATCTTGTTTTGAAGGACAAGATACATATTTCTGAGGGAAAGTCTGGGGACGTGAGTTTGCAGGTGTCACCCACAGGTCTAATTCAATAGAGATTAACCAATTGTTGGAAATCTAGACACTCTAGAAAAGACTAGCCCCTGGCAAATTTATTGCCTGACAAAGGACTTGGACTCTCCTCATGGCAGTCCTAGTAGATGGCTGATAGAAATGTAGCCGTGTTAGTCTTGTGTAGCTGAAACAAAAAACAGGACTATGTAGCACTTTAAAGACTAACAAGATGGTTTATTAGGTGATGAGCTTTCGTGGGCCAGACCCACTTCCTCAGATCAAATAGTGGAAGAAAACTGGCACAACCATATATACCAAAGGATACAATCAAAAAATGAACACATATGAAAAGGACAAATCAAATTTCAGAACAGAAGGGGAATGGGGGGGGGAGGTAAATGTCTGTGAGCTAATGATATTAGAGGTGATAATTGGGGAAGCTATCTTTGTAATGGGTAAGATAATTAATGTCTTTGTTTAGACCGAGATGTAAAGTGTCGAATTTAAGCATGAATGACAGTTCAGAGGATTCTCTTTCAAGTCTGGTGTGAAAAGGTCTTTGAAGCAGGATGCAGGTAATCAAGTCGTTGAGACAATGCTCTTTCTGGTTGAAATGGCAAGAAACTGTTTTTTCTTTGTGAAAGAAAAAGACCTTTTCACACCAGACTTGAAAGAGAATCCTCTGAACTGTCATTCATGCTTAAATTTGACACTTTACATCTCGGTCTAAACAAAGACATTAATTATCTTACCCATTACAAAAATAGCTTCCCCAATTATCACCTCTAATATCATTAGCTCACAGACATTTACCTCCCCCCCCCCATCTCCCTTCTGTTCTGAAATTTGATTTGTCCTTTTCATATGTGTTCATTTTTTTGATTGTATCCTTTGGTATATATGGTTGTGCCAGTTTTCTTCCACTATTTGATCTAAGGAAGTGGGTCTGGCCCACGAAAGCTCATCACCTAATAAACCATCTTGTTAGTCTTTAAAGTGCTACATAGTCCTGTTTTTTGTTTCTAGTAGATGGCTGTGACAGATGGACAATATGCTGCCTGTCCTGGTCAAACATTATAGAATTAAGATACACTTTATTGAACTAGAGTTATAATGCCTTAAAGGCACATTGTATGGAAAATGCATTGTGCTTATGTATTGTATATACCTTGTCCAGGAAGGAGGTGGACGCTAATGTACTTCTGTATTATCAGCCCCTTAAAATCACTGCTGGAGATGTTGTATCTACTATTTCAAACTAGATTCTCCAGGGATCAACAGACATAAAGGGGCTTTGGCTAATAGCCTAATTTTAAACTGGCTCAGAACTTTCCTTCCAATCCAGCAAACATACAGGACCCTAGTTTTTATGGGAGGATTGGACGGGCTGGGTGTTTGGTCTGAGCTGGTAACCCCAAGGACTGCTCTTGCTGACATCTGTGTTAAGAAGGGGGTTAATTTGAGTAAGCTTATTAGCATACAGGCAGATACTGATGTTTTTTAATGTTTTGTCTGGTTTTACCTTAAGAATCTGGTTGGCTTGCATGGGAAGTGCTGATGGTTCTTTCTAATTGTGGCAATTAGACCTGTTAACCGTTTCTGAGGAGAAAACAAGCAAGTGTCCTTGGACAACCTGTTTGTGCTTAGAAATACATAGCAAAGGTAGGAAGCTGTGCAGCCTTCAATGCCTTGGTCAGAAGGGGGAGAGCTGTGGGTCTCCACCCAGGAAAGCAACAGCTGGGGAGCTGGAAACCTAATAATGGATGCGCTTGCTGCGCCTCTGAAAGGAAATACAGGTGCAGTTAGCCTGGACCACTCCCTAGGATCTGAGATAGCAGTCTGTCTCAAATCTTCTTCTCTGCAACCTCTCAAACATAACCCGTCTTTCAGGGCTCAGAATCTAAGGGGCCTCCAAAGTCCCAGCATAAGGGCTTAACCTTATGTTCCTCTCACTTAAATGCCCCCCAGGAAGTCCAGTTGCTGCCCTTTATCAGGGCTTCTTGCTACAGCCTGCTTTATTCCAGTGATTGTTCTGTCTCCTCCCTTCCTAGCTTCCTGCCAGACTTTTTGCTGCTCAGGTGTGAATCTCAGGACCTATTCTCCCCTTGCACCTCCTCCTACACCTTTCCAGTCTGGGATTCTCTAATCTCCAAGAGATACTACAAAGCTCCATATTTTCCCTGCCTGCAGACCCCTTATGCTGTAAACTTTCTGGCTATGTCTACACTGCACGCTTCTTGCGCAATAACTTTTTGCGCAAGAGTTCTTGCGCAAAAGGTCTTGCGCAAGAGCGCATCCACACTGCCATGTGCTTTTGCGCAAGAGAGTCCATGGCAGTGTGGACTCTCTCTTGTGCAAGAAAGCTCTAATAGCCATTTTAGCCATAGGGGTTTCTTGCGCAAGAAACTCCTGTTCCCGTCCACACTAGCCTTTTTGCGCAAGAGCTCTTGCGCAAAAAGGCTTATTCCTAGTGGGGAGAGGAATAATTCTTGCGCAAAAAGCCCTCTCTTCTAACGAGCTACTGTAAACTTTCTTGCGCAAGAATGGGCTTGTAGTGTGGACGCTCCGCAAGTTTTTGTGCAAGAACGGCCATTCTTGCGCAAGAAGCCTGCAGTGTAGACGTAGCCTCTGTGTTTAGAATCACCATCCACTCCCACCACAGCTCGGCTTCCTCTTCAATTAAGTCTGTGTGATGGGGCGGACAGGCCCCGCACTGAAGGGCAGGGAGTAGCCCAGGCCCAGCTGGCTGAGAAGGCCCCGCCCCTCCAGCCCTTGCTCCCAGCAGAGCCTGGGTATAAAAGCAGAGAGAGCCCTGCTGCGAGGGAGGCTGCAGGCGGAAAGAGTAGTCCAGGCCTCGCTGGTGTTTCTGCAGCACCTGAGACCAGAGTCGCTGCCCGTGCCTGACCCTGAGGTAGAGCCAGCAGCTGCCAACCCCAGGGAGGCAGGAGGGCACTCGCAACCTGGACAGCGGCCCCGGCAGGTACGGACTCTGAGACAGATGGACCGCAGGGGGACCAGGGTGTGGTAGGAAGCAGCCCAGGGCAGAGGTCTGACAGCGCGGCTCGGTGTGTATCGGCCGGATTCCCCGCCGAGCGGGCAGGAGCCATAGTCCCGGCCTAAAGGGCCCTGGGCTGGGACCCAGTGGAGAGGGAGGGCCCGGGTCCCCCTACCACCCATTTTCCCTTCCCTAGGTAATCAGCCCCTGGTCCGGGAGAGGCTTCGCTGAGCGGCTAGGCCTCAAAAGCTGGATTTACCCTGATAGAGGGGCACTGACTTCTGAACAAGGCTGTTAGAGCGGGACTTACCCTGATAGGGGGACGCTATCTCCGGGGACTAGGCTGCTAGAGCCATATTTCAACCCGGTAGAGGGGCATTGACATTGTTGCGTAGCCAAGGGGGGGACGAGCCCCCCAACAGTCTGGCTCTGCCTCCAGGTGCAGCCAAACAACATAATTGGCTTCATGTCCACATTAACCTAATAATCACCTACGTGGAGTACACTCCCCCCATAATATACTTTCTCATTTCCTCTCCCCACCATCACATGGATTCCTGTTATTGTTTTAGAACTGTCCCTATCCACTGACTGCACACTTGGTCCTGCAATGGAATGGATTGTGATTCTGAGTTATGACGTTTTGACTTGCAACACAATTTTCAGGAACCAATTGTGTTGTAAATCCAAGACTGCCTGTACTTAAACTGTCTCAAAAATAGGGATTGTCTACACTGCAGATGCTACGGTAGTGCAACTGCATCACTGTAGCATCAGAATGTAGACACTACTGCAACAGAGAAGGAGCTTTTCTATCACTGTTCTTACTCCATTCCCTTTGGAGATGTTAACGAGGTCAATGGCAAAATGTTTCTATTGACCTAGCAGTGTCTATGGGTTTTTGTTTGGCCTAACTCCATATCTCAGGGGTGTGAATTTTTCACACCCATGAGCGATGTAGGTAGGTCAACCAGACTTTTAGATATAAATCAGTCCTCAGACACTAATTGATCTAAAACCTGAACAGCTGCTTTAAGAGGGCACTGAGAACACAAACTCCAAGGCTGCACACAGCTCTGAATAAAAAATAAAAATTAAAAAAATCCATGTTCTTGCCAGTTCCTTCAGCACTTGCCTTCAAGCAATGTTTGGGGAAATTAAAGCTTTTAAGGCTCAGTCTCTTGAATCACTAAAATAAAATTCTTCTTGTTAACTTCTTATCTCCATTTAATGTAAAAATGTTATTTTACAGGAGAGACTGCAATTAGAAATGAGGATTTTCATTTTTTTAAATAATGTATGAAGTTGCTCATAGTTAATGTTTTGTTGTTCATAACACACACACACACACACTTAATATATAACATATCACTGACCTAAGCTTATCTTGGGGCTACATGTGTGTACATATATATATACACAGCCAACCCTCTGAATTTTGTAGACCATGCTAGCTCATATTTTGTTTCCCAATCAAATTAATCAGGATAATCACTTGTGTAAAGTATATCCCATGGTAATTAGAATTAACTCAGACTTTTAAGGCAGTATTTTGATTAAGGCAGGTGTGGTGCAAAGACTTGTTGGAGAGGCTTAACATAAAACTTTATCAGGTCAGGAAAGACAGCATTATGGATTAGAAAGGTCTCATCCAACAAGCAGAAAAGTACATGTAGACATGTTCAATCTAGCATGGGTACCAAGCAGTCGAGGTGTGCTACTCTGGGTAGCATGGATACCAAGCAGTCCCCTTGCTAGACAGAATATAGAAGTAAAGCCAAGGCAGCATGGGCTGGCACCAGGCTGGCTTGTCCAGCCTGCACTGAAGCTCATGTTTCCACAACTTCATTGCTATTGGACCCTTGCTATCTAGATTAACACTAGCTCAGTATGCCTGCATGTGCTGTAATCTCACATCCCGACTGCAGGGCAGACATACCTTTAGATGCGAAGAGGGAGCACAGGGCTGGCCTTACCATGAGGCGAACTGAGACAGCCGCCTCAGGTGCCAGACTGTGGGGGGGGCGCCCCTAGGACCCAGAGTATAGAAAATTGTGTCTGCTGCTGGTGCATATGTATTCTCTCTGCAGTACCATGAGAGGAGTAGAACAGGAAGAAGGCAGAATTGAGACCTTTCAAAGTTTTGGCCCAAGAGAGAGGGCATGGGGGTGTCATTTGAGCTCCCTGCTTCAGGTGTCAAAATGTTGTGGGCCAGCCCTGAGCAGGAAGGCTATAGAGCAGCAATATTCTTGAGTGTAAGACAAGGAGGTCAGCTATGAACTGCATCCTGTAACCTATGGAAATCAAATTTGTTGTCAGCTGTATTTCTTTGTGCTTCTGAGAATGTGGACCATTAGAGTGCAGATCATGGGAACTTGGTGATTTCGTAAAGGATGGAAATTAAACATCATGGAAGGGGAGAACACCATGTCACATGGCAGCAGAACTGGAGTTGAGTGCAATGTGATGGAGATGGTGATCAGCTGATGTACAGTGTGACAGGGTCAGGCTGGAGGGCTAGAGGAGAAGGATAGAAATTCATTAGCCCTAGATTAGATATGTTCCCAGGATAAACTAATAAAGGCTAATCTAGAACCAGAAGGAACCTGCTGGAATCAATCAGGGTAACCAGTGCAATAGTAGTTACAAGCTCAAGGTAGCAGTGTGTACCTGTGAAAGGTGGATGTATTTCCATGCGTTGGCAGCCCCCAGCCTCATCCTACCAATTGAAATTTAAAATAGTGACTGGGAAATGCCACAGTAAAAAAATCTTGAAAGTGAATGTTGACTGGAAAGGCACAGATTTTTGCTAAGACATTGCTGTTAAAAAATGATAACCTTATTGCTGCCAGGTCACTCTGTAACCACCTAACTGTGTAATGGGCTGTCTGGAAACAGTGAACTGTAAAGGGAGAGGGGGCAGAGGTGGATATGTTTCCATTTACCAATGTAGTCCATTTCAGATAAAGGTAGCCTGTGCAGTCCATAAGTGACACATTTGTACCCAATACAATTGGGGTTTGACATTTTATGCTACGAGGGGAAAGGAGGAGGGCAGTGGATTTCTGCATGTTTGCATGCAGTCATAACAAGCTAATCTATGTTGATGCTAACACAGTAGCTTATTGATTCCCTCGTGAATTCTGACCCAATTCTGGGTGCTAATTGTAGCAAACTTTTCCTACAGCGGGAACTCCAAATAGGTAGCCACATGTTGGAGAAAGGCATATATGCTAGCGTCACTCCCATAGCTGACGAACCCATTCCATTCACAGAGGTGCCAATCAGTCACCAGGGCTGTGTCTACATTGGCACCATTTTCCGGAAAAGGGATGCTAATGAGACAAGTCGGAATTGCAAATGCAGCGGGGATTTAAATTTTCCCCACGGCATTTGCATGAACGGCTGCGCTGCTCGGGGCTTTGACGGAAAAAGCGCCAGTCTAGATGCGGCTCTTGCGGAAAATAAAGCCTTTTCCGGAAGATCCTAATTCCTCTTAAAATCAGGAATAAGGATCTTCCGGAAAAGGCTTTATTTTTCCGCAAGAGCCGCATCTAGACTGGCGCTTTTTCCACAAAGCCCGAGCCGAAAAAGCGGCAGTTACGCTCATGCAAATGCCGGGAAAATTTAAATCCCCGCTGCATTTGCAATTCCGACTTGTCTCATTAGCATCCCTTTTCCAGAAAAGGGTGCCAATGTAGACATACGTTTGATGTTTTGCCACATACACAGCTAGTTTCTCACCAACAGCTTGGAATAACCTCTCCCTTTGCAATTTGGGCACCACAAGAACTGTTATATCCTCCAAAATGTGAATGGCTTGAAATGCTAGAAAAGTTCTCTCTAGCACAGCTGCTGACTGCCCCTGTGACCCCCAACTTATTCTGCCATTTTTAGAAAAAAAAAGCACCTTGATTTTTTTTTTAAACTTACCAGTGTCTCTGCACTTCTTTAAGCTTCAATTAACCCAGCTGTGTCCAGGGAGCATCTGAGCTCAGAAGCAGCCCTCTCACGATATATTAAAGTTCCGTTTGGAAATGTAACGTTTTATGTCCTTGAAATTCCACACTTTTTCCCCTGTGCTTCTGCACTGAGCTATTTGAGCAAATAACCTTCCATGTCTTACAACTAGAGGAAAGGCACGCTAAGGCTATGTCTACACTCTGCCGTGTCCAGGAAA
Organism: Rafetus swinhoei; assembly: GCA_019425775.1. Classification (NCBI taxonomy): domain Eukaryota; kingdom Metazoa; phylum Chordata; order Testudines; family Trionychidae; genus Rafetus; species Rafetus swinhoei. The sequence continues at coordinate 89,979,724 of CM033424.1, read as the reverse complement.
CGCATCTGCTTTTTTGAAACAGTTTCCGAAAAAGTGGGTGCATTCTTTTGGAAGCCCTATATTCCTCATTTTATGAGGAATAAGAGCTCTTCCGAAAGAGGAAGTTTTTCCCACCTTTGGCCCCATGTAGACAGGCCAAATGTCAGAAAAGCCTCTTCTGAAAAAAAAATGGAAAAAGGTATGCAAATTGCAGTTCGTAATTTGCGTATCTTTTTATGGACAAAGATTGCAGTGTAGACATAGCCTAAGAGGCAAGAGGAGAGACTGAGGTTGGCTGCACAGCTTGAGGACAGGGTTTTAGCGCGGGAGCAGACACTTGCTTTGCAGTTCCTAGCACACACAAAAAAAAACCAGGTAAGAGCAGAGGAGTTGCTCATATCACTAATGGCTGTACGAGTACCATCTCCTGCTGCATCCTGACACCACACCCTGAGTCCCATGTACAGCAATCCATGCTGCAATCCAGAAAAACCTTGTATTACTCCATAGTTGGGTGGTCTATGCACTCAAGCCCTATCAGTGAGTGGGCAAAGCAACTTTGCTTACCCCACATAGGGGAGAGCGGTCCTTAATATTGACCTCATCTCCCATGGATGCCTCCACTACTGTCCCCAACCCCAAGTGCACACCATCTGTGGAAGGAAGGGAAAGGGGAGCAGAGGCTAGGAGACATGCAATGGTATGGGGGTTCTAGCTTGCACATGGCTTCACTGTTTGCACATGTTCATGCACTTTTTCTTATTGTACCTGATGTACATGGTAATGGTGACTGGCTTGACTGGCCATAGGTGAAAGTTGTACATTTCTAATATGAGTTTTTAAATAAAGCTCTTTATTTCATCAAGAAAATGTATTGCTGTCACTGCAGCACAACATACATTACCCTCATTATTTAAAATACACACCTTTGGGGAGAACTGGGAATTAGCAAGCACTGTTTCTCCACACAGTCACCTACATCAATTCATACTGTGAGTTACCCCCTCCCCATTTGGTAAGCAGTCAGGTCATTCCTAAGTACAGTACATATCAATCAACCCTCCCACCCTCACAATCAGCGCCTTCCCCACTCCTTAAAAGCCCATTCATAAAGCTCCTATTCTCCTTCTTCCATTGGGCCATGCAAATCCATAAGGCGGGGCAGAAAGCATCCCTAATGTTCTTTGTCCAGGTATGTCCAGTTCCATCTATGGTAGGTGACCTTTCTGGTGGAGTCAGCCACCCCTCACTGTCATAGGTCAATTCAGGGCCCGGGCAGGTGTGAATGATTCACCTCTGGCTTTCCAGAGATGGTGAAAAGCACAGCATACCACAGTTATGCACACAGCATTGCTGATATGAAATCCAAATGGGTCTTTTAGCATCTCCAATGGGATTTCAATCTACCACTTCAACTGTTCTACAGCTTTGCCAGGGCCTCTGATATCAGGGTGTGGTTTCAAAACCTAAGGCAAAAGGGGGGTTGCAGGATCCCTCCAGAATAAAAAGCTACAGTTACCTCAGAAATAACTATTATGCCTGCCACTTGAGGGTAAACCACATGCCTGACCTCATCAGAAACCTCTGCCACCACTTTACGCGACTTGATATCCCAGCACCAAACTGGTTGGCAATGCTCCTATGGCAGGCAGAGGTAGACAGCTTCCAGATGTTTAGAGGAACCTGCTTCTGGATCAGCATGGCAGTCCTCATGCCTGTGTCCTTACATTGAACAGCCAGGTCTAGCTGTTCACAAAGCTCCAGGAAGGTAGCTTTGTTTATGCAAAAGTTCTGGATTCACTGCTGGTCATTCCATGTCAGCAACGCAGTTCGGTGCCCGCTAGTCTGTGCTTTTACCCCTGCTCCAGAGGTGCCAGACTATGTAGAGGGAATTAGCAGCTATACTGAATGTCACAAGCAGCATCAGCCGATGCAAATCTGCCATGCTTGGGTATTCCTCCTCCTCCTCCAGTATCGGCTCTGTCCGGTGCCTTTGATGGTCCAGAAACTGCCACAGAAATCTTCACCAGCATCACAAAGAAGCTCTGCCCTTTTCCTGAAACAGCAGTGGAAACACAAGAGAGAGAAGTGCTTCCAAAGGAGCCTCTGTCTCTCACACTGCTAGCTGCAGTAGCCGCAAGCACACAGACCAAAATGACAGCTCATCAGGATGTGTTGGTAGGCTGCTCAAACTTCCCGTAGATTGTCAAGTTTTCCCACACTGCCCCCAGATCAAAATACTAGAGCAGCCACATGTTGGGAAGGTGCTGGGGAGTCTGTGATATGGTTGGGTTGGCTCGGGTCTGCATGCTGCAGAGTGGACAGCAGAGTCCCAGCTTTGAGCACAGGTTAGAAAATGTTTAACCTTAGGGTTGACAATCAGTGCAGATGCTCAGGCTCTGGCTTCTTTAACCCAGGGTCTGCTCAACTGAGTCCTCCTAACCAAGGTTTTTACATTGCAGTGTAGACATACCCACACAGAGGGACAGCCACATTCACCTTCCTGAGTACATTCCATTAACTTCATAGGTCCATTTTCTTTGGGGAAAAAATCATAGTGCCTTGCAGTTTCCGTACAAAGAACATCTAGCGTTTGTGTTATGCTTCCCATAGCAGGTGGAAAGATGATGGCAATTTTTCCTAGAGCACATGTTTTCCTATCCTAAAATAATGTTTGTATTTTATTTTGCAAAAGTGTGTAACCATTTTTCCTTCATGTCACCATTACAGCACCATATTCTGTCACACTAATTCTGTACCATATTTTTAACCACCTATGCAGACCCATGTGACAATTTAAGATGTATATAATTTCAGTCCACATTACAGAATGACTATGTATGCGCTCAAGCCACATCTGCTGATAGGGTGAAAAGCTATTGTCAACAGTTAGAGATGTGTGTTGTGTTTCTGTGGCAACCGCAACTGAGCCAGCACTCTGGTCACTGCAATGCTAAATAATTGCTCTAGAGTAGATCTCATGAAGAAGAGCTGGGCCTAATCCATTGATGGGGAGGAGCTGAGGTGACTGAAGAGGCTAATGATACAAAAGGCACAAGAAAGAAGGGGGAAGCAGCAGAGAGACTATGAATGATTTAGAATCATAGCCACGGGGCTCTCTAGTGTAGAAGGGTTGTAGAAACCAGTATTGTAAACACACTGCATGGAGTGTCTAACCATCAGAAGGTATCTGTGCTGGGCTTGAAGAGAGGCAGGAGCCAGTCCACCCTGACACATGGCTATGGCATATGTTTCTAGATGACATATTTTTAATGTCAGTACTGCAAGTTATCACTATACTGAATGGAGCCTGAGTCTGCAGTGCCTTACAACTTATGCAGTGTGTTACACATGCATAAAGTGGGCATCAAGCAGCACCAACTCAGAATTCTCCGCTCACATAAATTGATGTCAGCATTTTAACCCCTTTTCCACAGATATCACAGGGTACATGATGTGCTAAGCAGTGGAGACTCCACCCCTTTATTTATAGCAAATGTGTGCTATTACCGTAGCTACAGAACAGACTATTATTCAAAACCCACTATGTACAATACAGGTACAACAGCATCCTGCTGTGACAAGCTTCATGATATATTTTACCTTTTAAAGATCCTGTTTTACATTTCAGAATTCTAAACAATATGTTTTGTTTTTCCTTGTCGGGTGTACAATCAAAATACTACTTTTAATATTCTACTTCCATTGTCCCTTCAATTCATAGTTTTGTGGGTGATGTAAACACATTATCCTTCTTCTTGGGAGTGCATACTGAAGCATTGTGATGTACAGGAGTAGGTATGCTGGGTAATTGACACACGTAATTGTTACTGGACACACATTACTTAGAGAACGTTTGCTGCAAAAGCTTTGACATTCCACAAAGTGAACATAAACACGTAATCCCATTTCATTCTATTGATTATTTTAATCAACATGAGCACCTACCTGTGTAAATAAGTAACAAGTCCATTTATTTATGTCTGAATATTATATCAGAATTTTTGGGGAAGTCTTCCTGATCCATCACTGTCTTCGTACATTCAGCAGCTGAGTTCCCAGTGATCTGCAGCACACCATCTATCCACCTCCTCCCTTGTCATTCTCTACTACAATGCCCCATCCCTATTCCTGCTGTGATAACTTTCCATCTCTGCACCTGAGGAGACCAAAGTACTAAATTTGTGTTTGTTGATTTCGGAGAGTAAAGCCCACTTCTTTCTAGCAGATAGCTAACGTAAGTATTCATCTTTTTTTTCCATCCAGAAATTAAACAAAATTCTTTAGCAACATCACATCCCGAAAGCTGTGATTTTCTATTTGTCAGCAGCCTTTGTTTTTCCAGTATTCACATCTTTAAGTTGCAATGGAAAAAGAATTAAGCTTTTCACCAGTCATTCATTTTAAGCTGCCATGGCTTCCTACCAATTTCATAAGGGAGTCTGTGGCTGAGCGAGCCATCCCTGGTCATCTTCCAATTTGTGGCACAGACTTCTTGGTTGTGTATGTATGGTACCATTTACATTAAAGTACTTCCTCTAGTTGACCATTAATCATGGTGTCTGCTTGCATCCCAATTTCCAGTGATTGTTTCATTGTACTGTACATGCATTCTATTTTTGTCATTGAGGAATATAGATGATCTCTGAAACAGTTTTTACAAACTGACATTGATTGCATTGTATTGATAGTTGTGGCAAAGAGAATCACATTAACAGCATGTCTGAGGTCATTTAAGAGGTATCCACAAATAGAACTCCCAGTTCCTTCTACTTAATCAAAACCTTCCAGAGCTTCTTATAATATATTGTGGGTATATGTTAAAAATACTTGGGGACAGAATGCACCTTTGCCTCATGCCCTGTCACTCTCTGCTATTTGTACCATGATGATAAATGGCATGTGCTAATTACTATAGAGTTGAATCATGGCTAAAGTTACGTGTCAACTGATGTCAACTGTGCAGAATTAGCAACTTATGCAAAACATGTTGATACTTTTAGCAATGAGGGATGGTTTTCATACATAGTTAGATTTTAGCTCTTTTCATTTTACATCTAAGTACAGAATAATATTTTCAAAAGCACCTGAGTTCCCTTTTCAAAAGCGAGTGAGATAACTAGGAACTCAAGTCTCGGCTACTTTTGAGACTAGGACTTCAGAAAATGCTTAAAGTGACTTGGATACTTTTGACCGTTTTACCCAATGTAGATATTTGGAAGACAGGTTTTACAAATGACAACTGGGTGAAAAACAATTCACTGTAGTACATTGACAGTTTCATCATAACGAACAATGCAGTTGTGAGGTAGCATAAGCAAGAAAGTCATATACAGCAAAACAAACATCTAAACCTGCTAGTGTCAAGGAAGCACACTGGTGTACCGGTAAATCTCTAGGGTAACATACATCTGCACACAGTACACCTGTAATCTGAAGATTAGCGAATGTTTATTTAAACAGCCCTTAGGAATCTAGCAAAAGATTAAGTGACTATATCTATGCTGTGGCCTGAGGCACTTCATTTCTTGTAGATAGGAGCAAATAGTTCTGCTTATCATATAAGTGTACATGTATGAGAAGAAACCTGTAAGATTTTGGGCTTAGGGGTGGGAGGGCAACTGAGTTAGGCAATGGCATGTAACCTAAATTTTGCATCCTCGTTGATGACAGAGTATGTTTTGTGATTCTAGAACCATTCATGCTAAAACAAAATGATTTTGCAGTGCTGATGGCTTGCCATATACGAAGCAGCCCATCTGTGCCCTTGATGGATGGTTATCAATTTAGTTTTAGCAACAGATTATGTAAGATAGTTCTCTTACCCATTGGCCATATTTTGTACATTTTTTTGCCTTTTTTGGGTTCCATAAAAACACTGCAATCTGTCGGCCTTCACCTCCATCCTTGCATCAGATAATTACAGAATATACACACATTCCGCTCACCTAAAATTATTTGTGCTATCAAGTATAACACATCTAGGTTCGGTTTTTCTGCTCCATATATTTGCAGCCATTATCACATTAGTAATTACGGACAGAGACATCTACATTAGAAACTGTGATATTGTTATCACAATCACTTTCATCAGATGAAGGAAGCAATATATGACCTCCTACATTCTTTTCTTTCATCATTTTTACTGGTGCAGTAACAGCCTGTGAAATGCTAAAGCAAGAAGCAGCAGCAACAAATCTCACATCTGAGAATATAATCTGAAAGTCAGTCTTTGATAGTAAGAATTTAGTTTTGCTTTGTTTTTGTATTATGGAAGTGTCAATATGTGCTATGGATTATACAAACAAAGCTCCTGCCCCCAAACTATTTTTTTTTTCAAATTTATACATTCCACTCAACATGATCAACAAGGATCCTAGTTTTTCTTGATTAAAAAAATTTTCAGATTAAAAAAACCATTAAAAAAAATCTGTAATTTTCTGTAGTTAAACACAACTTTCATTTCCCTAGCCAGTAGTCTATATCTAGAGTGAGCAAATGAGCACAGCTTAATGATCTACTTACCATTTTTGAAGATGACAGCCCGAGACCTGCCACTCCTGGCTGATAGCCCAAGCCCTGCCCATTCCCCTGGATATCTGAATTTTGGATTATCTGACCCAGCCCCAGGCCCAATTAGGATATGTCTACACAGCAGCATTATTGCAGAATAACTGACATTATTCCAAAATAATATAGTGCATGTCTACACTAGTGTCCCCTCTAAACTGTGTGGCAGCACAGCTTCACGGGTGATTAATTAGTCCCGCCCAGTCAGTCAGCTCTGTGCATGGAGCCCTGAGACTGACTGGTTGGGGCTAAGTAATCACCTGTGAAGCTGTGCTGTTACTCAGCTTAGAGGGAACACTGATCTACACTACAAGCCTTTATTTCAAAATAATGGTAAGCTGGAGGCCTTCTTACTAAGATTCCTGGTAACCCTCATTTCACGAGGAGTAAGGGAAGTTGAAGGAAGAGTGTTCTTCCTCCGACTTTCTGCTGTGTAAACAGCACCAAAGCCAAACTAAGCTATTTCAACTTCAGCTACGCAATTCATGTAGCTGAAGTTGCATAGCTTAATTCGACCTTAGCCCTACTGTGTAGACATACCCTTAGACTGGAGAAATCTACTGTAAATGTTTGTTTTGGGTTTTTTCCCACAAAATGTAAAAACTAAAGAGTCTCTGTAAAAATGCAAATTCCCAATTTTTCCATGGCAAATGGATTTCTGGTATCCCTGATGATCAATAAGGCTGAATAATATATATGATTGTTATCAGACAGGTTCTCATTTGCAAGGGGAGATGAAAAAATTTACTTTTACCACTCATATTAATTTTGTTAGCTAGCTTATATTTTTCCTTCCTGTACCACACTCTGCCAGATAAACCTGCTGTGCATTTACTTTTGGAGATGAGAGAGGATGAACTCCTGATTGTCTTTATTTCCCATTTATATGGACTCTTCCCTGCTTGCTATGTGCCCCCTAGTGGCCTCCATGAATAGAAGCTTTAAATATTCACAACTAAAACCACTTTTCCCTTTCATTAGAGAACGATATATAACAAGAAAGAAATGACAAGAAAGAAATATGAATTCCGAACAAGAATAAGCAGTCCTATGAAAGAGAAAGTAAGCTGCTTGAACACTTCAGCTTTATTAAGGGATTTGTTTTGCCCTTTTAAAATATTTGGCTACTATTCTTCTGACTGTCAAAATTCACAACAGACTTTCTCTAGTTGGAGATCTCCTTGCAAAGGAAGGATAATATAGAAGATATAAGGGCAGTTTTCTGAGGTTCAGTCTTGCACCACAATTTCCGGTGTTATAATAAGTGTCAGAATGGGAAGCAGGAAGTACAATAGTTTGCCCAGCTCTTACGTGTTTTTAAAAAGACATGATATTTCAGCAACTAACTTCCTGGCAAAAAACAAACAAAACAGTCATTTGTGCTTGCATCATATATGCTGTCTAGCTGAAACAACTAGTTTTGTGTTTTTAAAATCAAATTTCACATTGACATATTATAGATGAATCAGAAAACCCTATAAGGTACAGGTACATCGTAAACACAAGGGACTTGATTGTCATCTCTGTCCCACTCTGGGCCTGGATTCTCAGCTCCTCATGCAGCTACCCATCTTAAAGGGCTAGGCTGTAGTGTATACATTGGCCTAAGCTGCCTGTATTGTAGACCTAAGCTAATCTGTGTCTTGAGTTTCCTTGAATTTTGTTTTGATATACTTAAAAGTATTCCTTTTCTTCACTTTCAGCAGGCTAGGTGTAGCAGCCTCCCACAGGCTCCCTGCCAGTAAGTCACAGCACTACGGTCACTTAAAGATGAGAAATACACTGCCCATTCCTGTGCTGGAAGGTTTATTGACTGTCAAAAATCAACCTGGAAAATGTATTAAAGCAATGGTTGACAGTGTAGCTGTTGCAGTGTATGATTACAAACTGGAAAAATTGAAGGAAGCTGATGTGGCTGTCGTGATGTATGAATAAAAACATTGACTATTGTTCACTTGATCCTTCTGAGCCATCTTTATATTGCATAAGAATGTGTCCATAAAAAAGTCTGGTTGTTCAAAATTTGTGTTCTATACTGTCCATAAAAATCATTATCAGCCGTTGGCAACCGTGGAGGTAGCATGACAGTAGCCAATCATGATCACATAGCAACAGGTTGCTCCAACAACAACAAAGCCTAGTGCTCAGGATAATTTTGGAGATGATGAGAAAAAAAATGTAGAATTTAACATACGCACACACGCCCCGAGGGACGCAAGCATGAAAAAAGAGCCATTGCGATGGGCTCTCGACTGCCTATGTTGCTGAGTGGTCAGGCTGTTTGAGTTTCAAACAAGCAGTCACTTTGTTTGAGACTGACTTTTTCCTACTGAGGCACTGATCCGTACCGTAATTAAGGCTGGTAGCTGTATGTGTGCGGCTCACTGTGGTTAGATCAGAATCTAGCCAGAAGGGATGCCAACTATACATTGAAACTGACATTTTTCATAGCCCTGTGGCTGTTCAACATTGAGAAATTCAGGCGGGCAGGCCTGGATGTTAGAGCATCTCCTCATCAGCATCAGCACTTGCACATACAGCTTCTGCCAGCTGTTCTGCATCCACCTGCTCATTGCATGAAGCGTTTAGGATATGTCTATACTGAGAGCTGAGGGGGGGGGGGCAGTAATTCCCAGATGGAGACATACCTGTGCTAGCTCTGTTTTGAGCATGTGCCTAGCATCTGGGACAAGGTCATAGTCAGTGCCCTAGCCCCTCCTGCTACTCCTGAGGCTGCAGCTATACTCTGTTCTTAGCAAGCTAGCTTGATCAGAGTTGCGGAACTGGCACTTGGGGTGGACAGTGCCTAGGCCATGCCCACCACTTTCAGAAACAATGTGGAGCCAGGCCCTGTCACACCCCTGACCAGACTTTTAACGACTCAGTCAGTGGTGCTGACCAGAGCCATCAGGGTCCCTTTTCAACCAAGCATTCTGGTCAAAAACTGGATACCAGGCAACCCTAATCAGAGCTAGCATGGGTAGGTCTCTTCAAGCTGAGAATCACACCCCCCCAGCTCCAAGAGTAGTCCTACCCATAGCCTTAATACCCAACAGATTAAAGTATAAATACTAGTTATCCTCTCACTGAATACTACATAGTGATTTAAGGGTACCTTTTTATTGCATTGACTTCTAGACCCATATTTTTAGATCCATCTGGATAAATAATGTCATTACTCATAGGCATTTTGAAAGTACATCACCTTGCTGACTCATATTTTAATATCTATCCATCCCTCTGATCTGCAATCTTGCTTTGATTAAATGTCATCTTTGAGAAATTGCACTTATTGGGTGAACATCAATAAAATCTTAACATTAAATAACCATATAATAACAGTAATTATTGTAATTTAAAACACAGTTCCTCAAATGTGAATTTTTCCATAAATGACACGGTTTAAAAAAAAAGAGTCATTCAAAACTCAGTGGCTCAACAGGACATATTTGTAAATATTTTAAAGTGTTAATTAAATACAGAGGTTTCACTGCTGAATTGCATGGTGCCTTTTGCAATATAATTCTGCAAAATATAATCTTCCTGAAAAATATTAATTTTTATTAATACATGTTAATTGATAACTAGAAGTTACTGCTCTATGTATTCTGTAGTTTCTTTCAACAGTGCTTCATGATGCCTAATTTGCAAAAGTATTAGCTGTAAAACTGTAATTCTTGACAAAACTCATTTTTTTTTAAAACTTGCAATTATATATATATGATGCCGCTAGTAAAGTGATATTCCTGGGAAAAGTTACATTTGATAAACTGTCACCTACTAGGAGCTACTAAATCAGATTACATTTAAAGTGGAATTATTTGTTCTTTGCTACTATGAATCACATGAGTGTCTGTAAAGCCTAAATTAGTTGGAAGGGATCTTAGAAAAGATAATTAGGCAGCTTTCTAGTGACTTGCTCATTAAGAGGAGCTAGACTCAGAGTTTTCTTGACTGGTAGACTGTAGAAACTAGGGATAAGGGAGAAGATTAACATAAAATTCCTGCGGTATGGGCATTTTAAAGTTTTTTTTTTTAAATGTTCATAACATTTTGGTTTTCGATTGGATGCTTTTTCTTTAATCAAGTCTGAAGTTCCTTCATTTGACAAAACTTACCTTTGTTTCGCTACAACACTAAACTGCTGTGATGATGCTACTAAAAATATTCCTGATCAGATTGTGATCCAGTTATTATTGCATTGACAGTGGGCCTACTCATGTGATCAGCTGCACACCAATGCATACATTGGGGGAAATCGGGCCTCCTTCACACACTCTACCACTGGTTGACCTTTTTCAGCAGGGAACTGTGGGGCAAAAGGGGGTCATTTTAATGGTTGGATGCCAAGTTATTTTATTTTAGAAGCTACTAAAATATTTAGTTTAGAGAAATAGGAAATGACAGGTCAACTCTTCCTAATTGTTTCTCTACTGCCAACTCAGTGGTTTAGCTTCTGCAGTTGTAGTCACTGGGGTTCCACTATATACTTTTGGGGAAAATGGGATCAAAGCAGCACCAGGTGGCCCTCAGGCCTGACCGTGCAAGCATTTGAAGGCGCAAACCACAGTTGTTTTTAAAATGCTTAAGATGCATAAGCTTCTACTGAGATCTATATTTACCAATATTTTGTATCTAATGCAGGCCTTTGTGCACTAGCTATCTGATAGTGTTATATGAAAACTAAGATGTTTTACATACAAACATAGCAAGGTCAGTTGATCCTAAACTAATTAATGTCAGAAGCCATTTAAGTATGGAGTATATTAACGAGGAACTAATTATTGGTATGCACAAGCAAACTCTCACCCAAGACCAGAAGACAAGACTTCTCTCTCCAAAATTATCAGAATCAACAACTTTTTAATTATTTAAACTTAAAGACTTTATAAGGAAGTGAGCCAATGCAGCACACTAGTAAGAACTGACTCAGCTATTTAAAAGGGCCCTAGGCTCCTGGCCAGGAATGACTGGCTGGGAAGGAGTTTCCCCCCAGCCCTTCCCTTTCTGCTCAAAGCCTCAATCTTTCCAAGGGTTCAGAGTTGCCTCCCTCCTCAGACCCTCCCACCCCCACTAAGAATGCAAGGCATGGGCTGCAAGAATAAAAGGCAAGAGGAGGCAATGCCTTTCTTGGGTCTTAGTGTTCAATCTCTCCCCTCTTCGTACCCCTAATCTGACCCTTCCTGCAGTCTCCCACATCAGGCTGTTGCAACCTGGTGAATCTTCCTCTGGAGGGGCTCTAAGTGAAAAACCTCCCAACTTGCCAGACCTATTAGCAAAATTCTGAACCTGTGAAAGAGCCACAAAGTGCTAATGAAGCTATTTAATGGGCATGTCCCTGTCAGTTTCATGAAAGCTCATGATACCATCTACATGTTTTGTTAGTCTATAAAATGCTACCAGATCATTTGTTGTTTTTTTGTTGTTTTTTTCTGTAACAGACTAACTCGGCTACCTCCTGAAGCTACAAAATAAATAGTGTTCCCTTTTTCTAAAAGGTTATAAACACACAAAATCACTCTGCCTGATTAATTTAAAATAATATCTTTGTTTCAGACTGTTAATCTGAAATGATTATTTCATGAAGGCTTAAGTGTATATTTAAAATATAAAATCAGCTAATACAGGTTAGACCTCCCTGGTCTAGCACCCTCATGACCTGACCAGTTCCAAACAAGGAAGTTTGGAACCAGAGGAAATCAATTCCAGCCCCTATGCTGATGGACTCTGGGCTCCCCACCTGGCCTCTGGGCTTTGCTGCCAGCCCTGGCCACTGGCCCAGCTCTGCTACCAGCCCCAGACACTGAGCTCCCTATCTCCATGCTGACAGCCCCAGCTGCTGGGCCCCCTACCTTTGGCCACCAGACTCCCTGTCCATGGGTTGCCAGCCCTGGCTGATGGGATCCCTGCCCCACGGCCACTAGCCCAGATCCACTGCCAGCACAGGCCACTGGTCCAGCTCACCTCCTGGCCACCAGCTGGGCTCTGCTGCCAGTGCTAGCCACTAGCCCCAGACACCGGGCTCCCTGCCCCTGGGCCACCAGTCTGGCTCCCATGCTAAATCTGGCCATCAGGCTCCCAGCTCCACTCCCAGCTACCAGCCCCCCACAGTGACCAGACTCCCAGTCTCTGGGGCTCTCTAGTCTGGGTCTCTCTGATCCAGCAACATCCGTGGTCCTGCTGGACCACGGATGTTGCCAGACCAGAGAGTCCTGGATCAGAGAGGTTCAACCTGTACTCATTAGGAAAATGTAACAGAGAAGAGCTGCACCATGTTTTCCATAATGTTTAATGTCAAATTCAGCAAGATAACTGACTTGTCCTTACTATAAAGCTTTTGCAAATAAATCTGACAAACTTCAGGGAATATCAAAAAACCTGTGCCTGACATTTTTTATTCCCAAATTAAGTGCATTTATTTAGGTGCCTTTTGCATGCCCAGTCATCACAATCTGGCATGCAGTGGGAAACATGCTACATTCTCTTTAAAAATGTCAGAAGAGTGATTTTTTCCCATATGTAAAAATGTTGGATGCAGGGATTTGGCTGGAAGGGATAAGCAGGGAGTGGGAGGAAAGAGATGAGGGAGTCGTGGGGCCTGGGCAGAGTGGGGGAAGGGGACTGGGTGGAGCAGGGATGGAGTATGGGTGCAGTCAGAGGCTGGGGAATGCAACAGCTTCAGCCTCCACCCACGATGCTGGACCCAGTGCAGGGAAGTCCTGGCATCTACTTTCACCCTGGCTGACAATGTTAAGAAGCAGTTAACCACTAACCCACATGGTGCCTAAATTCACTAGGTATCTTTGTGGATCTTGAATGGAAAGTTATTAGGCTTCTCATGTGACTTGTCAAACAACTACACATTGTTCTCTTCACTCCCAGAGGAGTCACTGAGACTATCCATATGTTTTTGCTGGCACTCTTTGATATTTCCTTTAGTATGAGTGTAATGTTTATTCTCACACCTCCAGAGGGACACCTCCCTAGTGAACTGAGAAATATGCAGTAATTAGCTATATTTTCTATTGTGATACTTTGGTCATTGTAGAACAGTTACAAAAGAGGCAGACAGTCTACAGAGTGTGGGAGGAGGGGTTTTTTTTTTTTTTTTTTTAAAGGAATGGACTTTTAATAACAATGTTTCCCTATCTTTGTAAAGTGCTTTGAGCTCTATGGATGAATGGTTCAATACGGAGAGCAAAGACTGACAAAATATTCGTTTGTTTCCTTATAATTTTATGAGTACTAAGAAGTCAGTTCATATCACTCACTCAACAGGTTACATTTATTTCCTTTGCCATAAAGTACTTGTAAATATTTCCTATTTCTTTTTATTCAGAGTATTTTCTTACACTGTAGCAAAATGGTCTTGAATGGTTACTTAGAATATTGTGGGATGGAGTCACACACACACACACACATTGTACTGCTGCCATTGAATAAAAGGGTATGTCTACACTAGCTTGTTAGTTCGAGCTAGGCAGGCAAATGAGGGCAACCGGACTTGCAAATGAAGCCCGGGATTTAAATATCCCGGGCTTCATTTGCATGTTCCCGGGCACCGCCATTTTAAATCCCCCTTGCGGGCACGGAGTTCGGACTAAGGAGGATTTAAAAATGGCGGTGCTCGGGAACATGCAAATGAAGCCTGGGATATTTAAATCCCGGGCTTCATTTGCAAGTCCGGTTGCCCTCATTTGCCTACCTAGCTCGAACTAATGAGCTAGTGTAGACATACCCAAACAGAATTGTGAGTTGAGAGTTTGTTTTTGCTGAACTGAATGATCCCAGTACAAAATTACCTAATTATATTCACAGTAGGATAAAGGCAGAAATGTGTTTTAGATCCAAATTAAACTCCAAAGAAGTACTTCTAAATAGGAAGAGGCAAAGGTTCTGGAAGTAAGAGTCAGGTGTCAAGAAAACTAGACAAAAGGCCTTGGAATGAAATAGGGAAGAGACTCAAACAAGGACTATAAAGAAGGCAAGGCAGAATTATTCTGTTTCTGAGAGTGAGGATGAGGCATGGTGCATAAAGAGAAAAGGGTGAAAGAATATTTGTACTTTGGTTCAGGTTACAATTTTAATTTGGGTTAGTTGATGTCAACACACAATTAGAAATTATGAGACAATAGGGATGCCAGCTGACTAACCACATAAGCCCACACACTCTTTTCCCATCTCCTGTCCCTCCCCTCCTGCAAGGTCCTATCCCTACTACTTCACTCCTTCTCTAAGGCCCCAGCCCCAGCTCACTCCATCGCCCTCCCTCTGTGGCTCACTCTCCCCACCCTCATTCATTTTCACTGGGCTGGGGTAGAGGGTTGAGGTGCAGGAGGAGGTGCAGGCTCTGGGCTGGGAGTGTGGGGGCAAGGGGGTTGGGAGTGTGGAAGAGGGCCCTGGGCTGAGTCTGGGGCAGAGAGTTGTGGTACAGGAGTGGTGAAGGGTGCAGGCTTCGGAGGGAGCTTGGGAGTGGGCGAGGGCTCAGGGCTGGGCCAAGGAATTGAAGTGCATGGTGCAGGCTCTGGGGGTGTTCAGGGCTGAGACAGGGAGTTGGGGTGCAAGAGGGGTGAGGGGTGCAGGCTCTAGCTGGGCAGCTCTTTCCTCTAGAAGCTTCTGGAAAGCAGTCAGCATGTCCAGCTCCTAGCCTCAGGGGCAGCCTGGCAGCTCAATGTGCTGCCCCTGCCTACAAGCACTGCCCCCACAGCTCCCATTGGCCGTGGCTCCCAACCAATAGGAACTGTGACACCAATGTTCAGGGCAGGGAGACTGTGCAGTGAGCCTCTGCTACCACTGCGCCATGGAGCCAGACATTCCAGTCACTTCTGGGAGCTGCACAGAGCCAGAGCTGGTAGAGAGCCTGCCTTTGTCCTGTTGTGCCACCAGACTTTTAGCAACCTAAAATCTCCCGAATTGGCTTCAGTAGCTTCCGGGAGATCACTCCCAAATCTAGGAGACTCCTGCTCAACCCAGGAGGATTGGCAACCTTAGAGACAGACAGGCCTCACAGGCTAAGCCCTAAACTTTCAAATCATCCCATAGGTCAAGGAGTTCCTAGCATGCCATTTTATGCTTTCACAGAAGAAACACAGAACCATAGGATTAGAAGGGAGCACACAGGTCACCTAGTCTAAGCTCCTGGCAAGATACAGGATTTGTTATGTCTAAAATTATGCTTTAATTATTTTCACCGGGTTATTTTGTTGCAGGCCTTTTACATGTTTCATTATACTGTCTGTGTACTTGTAGAATGATTAAAGATGAGCAACAGAGATCAAATAGAAATGTTTCAGGTGAACTTTCTATGAACCTAATTATTCAGAAATTCTCACTTCTGAGACCCTGAGCCTGCAAAAGCTCATGCCCTAATAAATCTGTCTCTAAGGTGCCACAGGAGTCCTTGCTGTTTTTGCAGATACAGATTAACACGGCTACCCATCCGAGTCTGCTCATCTGATGAGTTTTACTGGAGACAATGGAACTGCCCATTATGTGAGTAGAGTTACTCGTGTGGTTTCAGGATCTGGCACTATAAACCAGGGCTGGATTTGGCTAGTATACGTGAAGGCAACTTTTTTTTTTTTCCAGTCAATATGAGCTATCTGTTGCTGCTTCCAGGCCTGACTTCAGCCCACTGTGCTCAAAGTAATTGATATGTTCTGACTAGCTCAAAAATGTAATTAACCATTGAAAGGTTATTGTAAGGGAATTTATAATTTCGACTATTAGCAAGAGCAATTTGACCTTCGTAGCTGACTCAGTGGGATAATTCAGTTTGAAGATAAAACACTTCCAGCAAATGAGGCCATAGTAAAAAAATCTCACAACATAACTCTGATTTTGAGTCAGATACCACTAAATTGCTTAAAATACATTTAATACTATAAAGTTTTGGCAGTTGTATCCCCCCAAAAAAGTATTGCAGACTCACAGTTAAGTAATTATAACCCTTATTCAAAACATATATCAAGATCATTACAGTTAAAGAGAATAACTAATCATTGGAAATATTGAAATCATCATTTAATTTAAAATTAAATTAGAATATTCTCACAGTTCATGCATGTGGTTAAAGGATATAGTGACATGTGAAATTTCATCACACACATTCCAACAATAAATTTAACACCTAAGACTCTAGAATTATTGCATCCACAGGTGAGTGCTTTTGATGGTTCCCAGAGAGCCTGCAGAATTTGGCAGCTCCATTCTGTTGCCAGTAGGCAGAAGTAGCCCCTCAGACTGAGTCCCTTAAACTGTTATAGTTGTAAAAGCAAAGTGATTCACATTTTAGCCATTTTAAATGCATCAAGTTGTTGATGCTTGATATGTTTAACTGGCTGAATTCTAAGCTGATTTACTTGTATAAATATAAAACATGAAGCAGTTCAGTAGGGTCAGGACCATCTTTAACTATCAGTGCCCTGTAGAAATGAATTGCCTGATTCATTTCAATATCCACTCTATCAGGTAAACACAGGTGCATACAGAAGCAGCAAACAGTCTTCATGGGTCCTCAAAATCAGCCTGAACTATGCAGGATGAAACTACCCTAAATTAAGCTTCCGGAAAGCCCAAATCTCTCTTCCTCAATTGCTGGTACAAAGAGATTCTTTCACTCCATGCATGAATGTAAGCCCATAACAATGCTTGTGAAAGCTTACAGTGTATGAATAATCTTATGTTTATATAAAACTTCAGCTTAAATGTTGAAGCCAGACATAGTTCTATCTGAGTGGTGCAGCATACAGAATATCCCATATTAAGTAAATAGAATGTTACATGAGCAGAGAGATGTGAGAAAATTCTGAGAAAAATAAATGTATATAAACTACAGCCAGCTTACATTTTTTTTCCTGACTTTTTAATTGGTGTTTTATAGTATCTTTGAAAGAATTTCTACCCTCAATGACATTTCACCACAAATGAGAAATCTTCCCCTATTTACATTAATATTTGAAGGGAAAGCTTGTATAATTGCATCTGTTACGTTATGAAGAGAATCATCTTCATACTGACCTCTAGTTTAAGGAGGGTGGTAGCAATAATGGATAGTGTTTTGTTTTCATGAATTTGTGACACTGACTTACAAGAAAAAGGAAGAAAATAAAAAACAAACTTCCTGAATAAAGGCACAGTTCCTGCCTACGCATAAATAAAATTGAATTGTGATCTCTCTACATACACCCCTTAAAACAGGTGTGCTTTTGTGGCAGTTCCCCATGCAACAAGAGGAGTGTTCTGCTTCCAATGCTGAAAACATGGAAGTCAGACACTAACTGATAAGTGGAATGGCTGAACCACAGACAGCTGTGCCCAAAGTGCTACAGCAGGTGAGTCACAGAACCAGAACGTTTTAGAGGGGTAGCCGTGTTAGTTTGTAACTGCAGCACCTTACAGACTAACCAAAATGTAGATGGTATCATGAGTTTTCATGGGCACAGCCCACTTCTTCAGATGAATGGAGCAAGAGGTCCAGAGTTGCAAATAAAGAGCAGAAAAAAAAGAGGGTGTGGGGCAGGAAAGAGAAAGGGGGAAAAAAATTGTCCAGGCACTCATTAAGAAAATGTAAAAGCCCAGGCACTCATTAATGGATCTAAACGCAACTAGTACAAAGCAATTTCAAAAACCAGCTGGAAAGAAGCTACAGAAATCACCTTCATCTGTAAATTTGACACCTTTAATCAAGGTCTGAACAAAGACCTTAGCTGGATGGGTTGCTACATTCAACGCCGTAATGGCATTACAAGTTAAGTATTGGGCATTTACAGCCCTCTCTATTAGCCTCATTTAGCATGGACACTCTAATTGACAATTTTTCCCTTCTCTTTCCCTCCCCATCCTTTCTTTTTCTGCTGTTTATTTCCAGCTCTGGACCCCTTGCTCCATTCATCTGAAGAAGAGGGTTGTGCCCATGAAAGCTCATGACACTATATACATTTTTGTTAGTCTCTAAGGTGCTGCAGGACCATTCATTGTTTTTCAGAACCAGGAAGGTTACCTAAAACTGAAAGCCCTATAGAAATCAATGGAAGTTTAGCCAGTGACTTCAGTGGGGGCAGGATTTCAACTTCAAAGTTTGAATTTGCTGTATGCACTGGATCGTGTTTGTTTAAATAACTGACATAGAAATGAGCAAGCAGACAATTTAATTTCTGTAACCTATAACCCTACTACTTTCTCCACACCCTTTCCTTGTCTACAAAATCCATCACTGACTCCTTACTTTGGCAAGTAGAATGCCTAACACAATTTCCTGTGGGTATGTCTACTCTGCAGCTGGGAGATGGGATTCCCTGCACAGGTAGACAGACTCACCTCAAACTAGCAAACTAAATCAGTGGGGATCATAGAATCATAGAGCTGGAAGAGATCTCAGGAGGTCATCGAGTCCAGCCCCCTGCCCAAGGCAGGACCAATCCCAACTAAATCAACCCAGCCAGGGCTTTGTGAAGCCAAGACTTAAAAACCTATAGGGATGGAGGGATGTTGCAAGTCACCCAGCAGTTTAGACTAGCCACCCACATCCACCTACCTAACCACTTGGGTCTGAGCACAGGCAGCTAACCAATGACATCCCCTAGGTCACAATTTCCATACTGATACCTTTAGCACACTAGCTCTACCTGAGCTAGCATGAGCCTGTCAGCCCACTTTGGGAATTGTACCTCTCTGCTATACCCTGTGCTTCCAATGGGACTTCATATGCATTCAGATCCCTTTGCTAATACATCCACTTGCAAAACTGGGACCTTGGACCCATTTTTTTAGGGAAGGGACCTTATGTTCTTTGAGGCATCCTGCATATTTGTGGGAGATATAAAAGTGACATATCCTAAATAGGCAAACATCAAATTCCAAAGAACATTTAGTCTATGTACAATGCCAGATAGATGTGCAGCCTTAACAAGAGCTTTTTATATGCTACTTATACAGCAAATAGAAAGAGTGCACAGCAAACAAGCTTCTCTTCCAAACACAAATCTTGGGACATAATGCCTCCCGCATCAATGTAGGTGGTATTGATTTTAAAGCAGATCTGTCATGAAACTGACAGACTGGTCAAGGGAATTGTTTGAACTTTTCTATGATAAAATGGATTCCATCCCTTCCCCGTTCGTTATTTCCTGTGAGGAGAAAGATGTTGACTTCTAACTCAGCAGTTAATACTTATTCGATCAAAGGTTCATGTTACCATGACAGCACAGTGGAACCAGTTCTTCCTGTGAAAGACCAGTGAACTATTTGGGACTGAAGGATGCCTTTTAAAAAAATTCTAATTTTAGCTCAAGTAATTCATCATTATCCTAGCCACTTCTTAATGTTTTGTTGGCATTCTACTTAATGCATTAAAGAGAATGATTTTCTTCACTCGAGAATGAAGTAGTATTGGTGCTTAGAAAAAGAAAAGAAACTCTGACATGTGAACTGCTGATTGTGTGACATTTCATGACTGTCAAATTAATAACTTTAACTTATTAATTTCTCATTGAATAGCACTTTTGTGTGAGTCACTTCCAATTTGGAGTTTGAACTGATAACCTATGCACTTCTCCTGGTAAAGATTGTCTATTCTAGTCAACAGTGGGTGACTTTTGATGTGAGGAAAGCTCTGTTAAAACTTGTGGGGAACGATAATCATGTTCCTTCTCCTTTCACATTATACATATAGTTGAAAGTGTGGAGTCTGAATGGCATAGAAATCTGATTTACCATGTGAAACTATTAAACTAGCACATTAGTTATTCATTACACCCCATCACATAAACCAGGGGTGGGGAACCACATTCCCCTTGCATGCATACCAGAGTCTAGGGAGGCCCAGGCTAGTAGATTTTATGGGTCCCCCCTATGCTCTGGGGTGGGGCCAAAAATGAGGAGTTCAGTGTGTTGGAGGGGACTGCTAGGAAGCAGGTTTGGGGTGTGGTATCTGAATGAGAGGGAGGGTGCAGGAGTGGGTTGGTGAGTCTGGGAGGGCATAGAGTATAGAAGTAGGCTGGGGGTGGGCCAGAGGTAGGGTGCAGGGGCAAAAAGGGGGTGTTGGGTCTGTGCAGAAGGGTGGCGCAGGGCTGGAGTGCCAGCCCGGCTCCCTGATGCTGGGGGGGGGCCGGGTGGAGAGCCCCAAGGCTCAGGGGCCAGATCCAGGCAAGCTGGGGGCTGAATCTGTCCTTCAGGCTGTAGGTTCCCCACCCCTGACAAACTACGCATTACATCCTGCAACATGGCTATTACTTCCACTTAATTAATAAAAGAAAAACACATTATTGAAGAAACTATTCAGTACAATTTTAAGAGGAAAAGCTGGCAGAATAAATTTATCCTCTCTTGTCCCCCCCACCACACACACACACTTCACACCAACCTCAATCCAGAACAAATGCACTGTCTTGCTTTAGAAGGAAAATGTTATCAGATTGTTGGACAGGTCCAGATCCTCTTGCACTCACAGCTCCTGTGTGGCGGTTACCTAGTGATAAGGTGTTATTTTGATTCATTAGAAACCATGAAGAAATTAACTCTCATCTTTCTGTTTCTGTGGAGATGTGAAACAATACTAGTCTTTTATTTTTAGCTGCAGTATATTTAAGTTTTTTGCTGCAGAGTTTGTGCCATAATCCATAGCCCGAAAAGGGTCACTGGCATGCTGGGAAAGCGTGCCTCTCATAGTTAAGCAAACACATTCATTTTTCACCAGGTAGTGTTCATATCCCTTATGATGCTATCTTCATAGCCTGATAGCATGTTGGAAACCAAGATATAGTACTGGTCCTAGGGACTGCTTTGATTAATGGCAACCTTCTTTAAGGTGGTTATGCCCTGATTTGTTTTTGCAAGCCAACAGAACAACAACCTACTCAACTGATGTTCATAGCAATAGTTTACTGCAACATTGTTTCCAGAGATTAACGTGTGGTAATTTTAGAACTATTTTACACTGCCTTTATAGTGCAGACAGTCAAAGTCAGGAAATTCCTAAGCCAAACACTGTGAGCACTAATAATGAAAGAGGGGCTTGAACTAATATCTCAGGGTATGTCTACACTAGCCACCCTAGTCCGAACTAGGGTGGCTAATGTAGTCATTCGAACTTGCAAATGAAGCCCGGGATTAAAATATCCGGGCTTTACATGTTCCCAGCGCGCCATTTGTAAATGCCGGTAGTTCGGACTCCTGCCACGGCTACACGGCACGGGCTAGGTAGTTCGAACTAAAGCCTAAATCGGACTACCATTACTCCTCATTGCAGGAGGAGTAACGGTAGTCGAATTAGGGGCTTTAATTCGAACTACCTAGCCCGTGCCGCGTGTAGCCACGGGCAGGGAGTCCGAACTACCGGGCATTTACAAATGGCGGCGCCCAGGAACATGCAAATAAAGCCCGGGATATTTTAATCTACAGGACCTGAGGCAAGCAATTGTGATTAGCCTCTTTGAGATACATGTACCAGTTGTAGCGGGTTCACTCACTTTTTTTCTTTTTCGCCTGGCTCTTCCCTCCAGGGTGGCCGGTTGGGGGAAGTAGCTGGCTGCTCGGACACGCCCTGTTTGGGTGTGGTGGTGGTCTCAGGGCACTGCCCTCTGGCAGTGACCACTCCTCAGTTGCTCCGCACTCCCCTTCCGGGGGAGGATAGTCCACGTTGTTATGGTCCACTTCTCCTCCAGTATCCTCCCGACGCTTGGGGACCCCCAGTTCTTCTCCTTGGGGACTCCTAAGTCCCCTCACACCATTCTGGCCTCAGGCCCCCTGCCAGCCCCTTAACAGCCTCTCTGGGCAGACCGCAGGATCTCCAGGCCCCTACTCCCTGGCCACAGGCATGCCTCTGCCTGCCCAGTTGCCTCCTGGATTTATAGGCTGGGGCTTCCCTGGCTGAGCCTCCCCCTGACTACCGCAGCTGCCTCCTTGCTAGCTCTGGCTGCCTCCTATGCAGCCCGGCCCTTCATGACTGCCTCCTATGCAGCACTGGGCCTCAGGCCGTGTAGCCTGGGTTCCTCCTGTCTGAGCCTCCCCCGTCTTGCCCCTCCAGGGAGCCTCCTTCTTCCCTGGCCATCAGGTCTCTCTCTACTCCCAGGAGCTGTTCTTATAGCCCTCAGCTGGGCTCTCCTAATTGCCCACAGCTGGGCTCTCCTCCCACCAGCTCCTTGGTCCCTTAAAGGGCCAGGGCAGGGCAACACCCTGCCACACAATGAAGCTCAGTCGGTCTGACTCCTTTAAGAACTGGTGATCCCGGAGCTCAATTACTATTGCAATTCAAACTTTCTGGGATTGAATCAATGAAGAATAAATAATTTTCCCTGATTCAGATGAGTTTTGTTATACGTGACAGGACTATTAAAAAGAGATCTTATTTGTACTGTGACTACCACAGCATTCTTCTTCCTCTGCATTTAAATTTTGTGAAGAATAATAAACTGTCAGGGGACCAAATATTATGAAAGGTATATAAAGAAAAAAGGAAGGGAATGAACAAAGGAAAATGGGACAAAGGTGGATGGGTGGCCAAATGAAAATCCAATTAAATGTGAAAGATTAAAAACACTTGAAAAAAAAGATTTCAAAGATTTTAAAATAGAAAATAGAACCATAATGTCAAGATCAGAAACAGAGATCAGAGGTGATTAAACACTAAAAGTAAAAGGTGTTAGGAAAAGTTAAAACAGAAATGAAAAGAAATATAGGGAAAGTGTGCCACAACTGAGTTAACACCAGGGCAGAGAAATTCTGGCTAGAGGGAGAATTTGTTCTTGCTTATTTGAAAATTTGCCCTTCTTCAAAGGGATACAGCCCCAGATCCTTAGTGCATAGATCTTCCCTGGGTCCTCACCTGTCTGCCCTTGTGGGAGGCAGAATCAAAATTAATTGGATGCTCACGAGGGACTAGCCCCAATCTCTAGTGACCCCCTGAGTTTTGAGATATTTCCAAAGCTTGCCCTTCTGGACCATGAAACAGAAAATGAATTTCATCCTGCATCAATACTGTGCAGAAACAATTCTCAGCATGAGAAACTTACAAACAACAAGAACTTTACCTCAGAACTTTAACCATAAATCAACCAGAAGGATTGTGAAGGCTTCTGAAAATTCTGCTCTGATGTCACCAATATTCAGACATGAATAAATGGATGTGTGATGTTTTGAGGATCACTCAGACTGGCAAGTGTTTTGTCACTATCTGCCCTGTATCTTTAGGGTACCATGTTCATCTGTGGTTCAGATCCCTGACACCAGAAGCTAGTCCACAAGCATAAGACCTTACCCTGATTCTCACCAGCCTAATTACTTCTTAGAATAGGATATCAATAGTCTATCAAGTTCTGTGACTCCCTAAATCCAGCCTCCTCGAGTTCTAAATTACCAGATACTTGGACCATTCTTCTCCTGTTCATCACCTCCTGAGGCATGAAACTAGCCCCACATTTATCAGTTCACTTTGGTATGCACGCGCCACAAGTTTGCTCTACAAAAACCCTCCTGAAATAAAAGTAAACAGTTTATTTAAAGAAAAAACACAGATCCAAAGATAAAAGAGTAATCATGGGCAGTTGGTGAAGCCCTGGCTGTGCTGGTTGGGCTAGCCCTCAACCCCACCCATCACCTGAGCCCAGAACTCTCCTCCCCTGCATGGCCACCAGCCTTGAGTCTCGCCCTAGGATAGCTCCGTGAATCCTTGAGGAGCACAGGAAGGATAGGCAGTCAAGGCCGCAGCCTTCCCATCCCAGAGCCTGGAGAAGATAGACAACATGTGGCCTCAGACACCCAACCCCCATCTCAGGAACATGGAGAAGTCAGGTAGTACACAGATCCAGCCTGCCCGGCCCCAGTCAGAGCACAGGGTTCTGCAGTGGAGGGGAAGTATGGTGTATGAGCAGGGGAGGCCTGGACGAGGAGTGTGGGCAGGGTCATGCCTGCCTGTTTGAGGAAGCACAGCCTCCTCAGCCTACGTAACCCACCACCTATGATAGTATTGGAAGTAAATATGTACAAGTTACCCAGAAAAATAAACAATTAGAGGCAATCTCATGCCTTACACTTCCATATTAGATACAATCTCCTTCTTGTTACGAATTACCTATTGCCTTCAGCAGTTTCCAGCATGTCTCTTTTCCTATAAAGGAGATTCAGTGTTTAATGGACAGCTTCTTGCCAGAGCCTTTCCCTCTGTTTCTATATGGATTTCACTTCATATCTTTTAAATATTAAAAGGGTTTGCAGTTTTCCCCCTTTCAATCACTACAGATATTCAAAGTGAGTAAATAAACCCTCATTTGTCTCAGTGTCTTGCCATTAACTCTAATGGCTCATTCTGGGTTGTACACTAGATCATTACTTGAGTCTGTTTTTGTGAAAACATGTGGCTTGGGAAGCACCTCGTCCTGTCTGATCACCCACCACCGCACTGTGAGATGTATGAGCGTATGTATAAATTTGTAACGAGAGCCTGTAGACATATCTTATAATCATTGAGATCGTCATTAGATGAGCACAAGTTTTCCTATCAGACTTTACTAATGTACATTTTACAGTGAAGTAACAGAGTGTTCCATGAGTTGATTTAGCTGCATATTTGGAGCTTCTGTTGTCCCCTTGAGGTGTCAGGACTCCGCTTGTCAAAGGATTTACTTATTTATCGTTGGAAGCATAGTAGAACCCTGATCCCTGATTGGAATCTCCTGACACCATTGTAATATTACTGACTACATGGCTGTTTATTAGTAGGATGGCCAGGCTTTTCAATCTTGTTGAGACACTCCAGCTCCCATTGCCATCAATGCAATTTATAGGTGCTGAGCACGGCTGAAACTTCAGCCATGTGTCGAATATTTGAAAACTTCAAGGCCTTGTTCTTTGTCCTCAGACAAAATGAGAACATCAGGTTTGCCAAGAACTGACTGTTATTGGCAGATTTTGCATTTGCCTTATCAAGCTACCTGTTAGTAAATGCCATTGTTCTTTGCTGAATGAGCCTCACATTTTAATCACGTTATTGTACTTTACTGAATGGGATTATTTTGTGCCTTATGCAGAAAAACAATTATCTGTGTCCTTGATCGCTATTACATAATGTTTTCGTTTCTAAAAGAAAAAATGAGTTGATTCGCTTTTACTCGTGTGTATTGTTTCTTGTATGACTACATATTAGGAATAAACCTATCAGAAAATCTTTATGATCTGCATGACCATAACAACCCCGAGGCCTCTTGAATTGCTGCTCTAAGATGTAATTTCTGAAAGGATAGTGCCAAATAGAGCTCTCTTAACAGATCTGTTGACCACATCTGTCCAATACCGCAGGTTTTATGATTTCATCACATCTCTGAGGTTTAACAAGCAGTTAAATCTGTTAGGGTTAAAAGTTGGGAAACTGAGTCATGAGTCCACCCAATTTAGACTTAATCGATTTTTGTCTCTATACAATTTCAGGCATACATTTTATACCAGACAGATAATAACTGATACGTAAGAATTGATTAATGGGCCCAAGTTACCACATTCTTGACACAAGGAATTTCTTCTACCTTCATGATAGTCGTCCCCCTCTCTGATCCCTTGGCCTGGTCTTTCAGTCTGGTTCTCAGTTTCTAGCTGGTTTTTCTTCAATTTGGGCTCATATTCACTTAAGCAAGGGCAGGGGGTTATACATTTCTATATTACAGGTTCAATATCTTTATTCTGTTGGCTTTTAGCACACCAACCCTTTTGATTTTTGGCCATCTGTGTATATCCCAAGCTTCAGTTACTCAATTTATGTATTTTTCCTGTTGAGTTTGCAGGTTTTGGGTTATGTTTTTGTTACCCAGTCCCGTATCTTCCCAGAAACGGGGGAGTGGGGGTTATTTATCATTACATGTTTGTGTGTCTTTTACTCACATCTTCTTACTCAACATGTTACCTTTGTTTCCTCAGCAATAGCATTTTAGCAGCTTAACAACACGATGTAAAAGAAAAATTAGCGAAACTACACTTATGCCAGAAAGGACTTGGCCTAAGCAGTACCTCATCTGTACTCATTCACTATGCATAATTACAAATGATTAAAAACACGTCTATCAAAGCTTTTAATTGTACCATAACATTGGCATATAAAATGGAGTGTTGCTCTGTGCTACCCTTTATTAGAAAGAGGGGATGGGGTACGGAAAACATGATGATTCTTCAACATTTCTTATGGATTTATTTTCCATTTAAAGTCCAGGGTTTTTGTTTTTTTGTTTTTTGGGGGTTTTTTGTGAATGTTACTGCAGTTGTTCAAAACATGCATTTTGATGAAACTTCCCATGAAGAAAAAGTTATTTTTAATTAAAAATATTTTTCAAAGTTTTGTTTTGGATATCGGAGTGTTTTGTTTCTAAACTTTAAAATTTCACATCAAATGTTATTTCATGGATTTTTTCACTCGTAAAGGTTTGCTCTTTTTATATTATTTAAAGACATAATAAGAGTAGGAGTGCATAATGCAGTCAGTAGTGCATATTAGAGGAGTTCATAAGATCACTGCTATTAAAGACATCTTGTAAAAATCAGATTCTTTCTTCTTATCCCAAAGTAAAGTACAGCTTCACTATTCATTCCTATCTATGGCTTGTTGCTCCTTTAAGCTCAGCCTGCTCTCATCCCTGCTATAATGTCCTGCCATCTTGCCATGGATTGGCCTCTGGGTCTGACTGACATTGACTGCTTTAGGACAGCGTTTCTCAAAGTGGTCAATGGACCCACTCTGAGAAAGCTGCTCTCCCATTTATTTCACAGAGCCTCGTGGCTCCCATTGGCTGCAGTTTGCCGTTTACAGCCAAGGGGGAGCCGCGGGAAGCGGTGTGGACTGGGCTGCTGCTTCCCGTGGTACCCCCTTAGCTGCCAACAGCGAACCGCAGCCAATGGGAGCCATGAGGCTCTGTGGCTGCAGAGCCAGTAAATAACTAGTTGGGTGCGGCCAGTTAGCAGCTTTCTCAGAGTGGGTCCGTGGACTACTTTGAGAAACACTGCTTTAGGACACCAAAGAAATCATCAGTTTCTCTTCTATGGCATCTCCATCATTATAATCTCTTCCACTGAAGCTAATGCAGTACTCGGATTTCACATCAGACTCTCCTTCTAACTACGTT
Organism: Rafetus swinhoei; assembly: GCA_019425775.1. NCBI lineage: Eukaryota > Metazoa > Chordata > Testudines > Trionychidae > Rafetus > Rafetus swinhoei. The sequence continues at coordinate 89,952,077 of CM033424.1, read as the reverse complement.
TCTCTTGCAAAACTCCATCTTATATTTGCTATTTTCCGAGGAAATCAACTGTCCTCCACTCCCTTCAGCCTTCGGATGTCTGTTTCTTTTAATGTGGCTGCTTCCAGACAGTGGAATGCTGTTAGGACATTGGTTTGCTATATTTTCAATTTGGTACCTAGTGTAATGTTTATCAGCCCATAAATTCATCACCATCTGTGCTGCACTTGTCTTTTTTTAATGTCATCCTGGATGGAACCAGAAGCATCGCTCAAGCTTCATAGTTCCAAATACAATTTTACTTGTTCTACCACGTCACCACTGCTGCATTTCAACACTTTATTTATTGTCCCTTTTCCAAAATAGAATAAATGCCAAGTTGATGATACAGTCATAAGTCCAAATTAGCTACACCTCAATTTTCCAAGGTAGCACGGAATACCATGATCAAGACCAACGTGTCTGCCAGTTGTACAGTGCCATCTGCATAAAACCATCAGCTTACCTCTAGATCACCCAATGCCATGCTCTCCTACTTGTCAACCGTTCTGAATGTCCAGTTTCAAATGATTTAGCCTGTAACATTTCCTGCGGCTCTCACTAATGCTATTTATGGCACCTCCAAATCATTACTGAAAATGTTAATTAAGATGGGACCTGTCACTGAACCTTGCAGCAAGATATCACCTCCCTGCAACTACTGTGATAGTTTTGTGATAGCACTAGTTACGATAGTAGTGGGAGAAAGGAATGCAATAGATAGTCATTTTCCAAACATTTTCACAGTGTCTCATGGCATTCTTCCCACAAAATTAGTTCAAATGCACATAAATGTCAAGAATTGACCTCTGGGCTGAAAGCAGTTTGAAGGAACAGAAAAAGATTAATGATAGCTCAGGGGGCTGACAGGGGACAGCAAGGAGCATAGCAAGTCGCAGGGAGGTGATATCTTGCTGAAATGTTCAGTGACAGGTCCCATCTTAATTAACATTTTCATTAATGACATGCAGGAGCAATTCACCAGAATTAGTGAGAGCTGCAGGAACTGCTACAGGCTAAATCCTTTATGTTCAGTTTCACTGAGTGTATCTGGGCAAGGACATCTATAAAGGACCCAGATGTTGCTCTCTGATCCCAGACCTATACCAGTCCTGCCCCAGTGTAGATTAGTGTAGCAATTCTCAACTGGTGGTCGGTAGTCCCCTGTAGGTCCACTAGGCCTTTCAGAAGGCTGTGGGACCTCAGAGATGAAGCCCAGTGCCTGAGCCCCAATGCTCCCTGTGGGGCTGAAGCCAGGAGCAGCATGGGGCTAAGACCAGCATCCTCCTCCCAAAACCAGGAGTGGTGCAGGGTTGAAGCCAGGAGACCAAACCATGCTCACCATGCATCAACAATGGCAGCCGGAGCCTCTGGCCCTCTAAATTGCTGCCAGAGCCCCATGCATCACACTACAGACAGCTCTCCAGGCTGCCCAGGGAGAAAGGGAAGGGGAGGGCACAATGCTGCATGCTCTAGACAGCATTGATGGCTGGCTGCATCCAGCCATCCCTTCCATTCAACTCCCCTCCCCGCGTTTCTGGGAGCACGGAGCCACCTCCCATCCCCATCTTGCCCAGGAGCCTGGCAAGTCTGACTGCCTCCCTGGCCCCAACGCCTCCCAGGCTGAAGCTAGGGAGCCACACTGGGCCCCCCTCCTGCCAATACACAAATCCTTGCTGCCCCCTGTCAGCCACGAGCTATCCCCCTGCCAGCTTTTTGCACCTAGCTCCCTCCAGCTGTATTCTCAGGGCTTTACAGACTTTTTGAGCTGAGTCCCCACTGTTAGTTATATTTTTTGGCTGTGTCCCCCCACAGCCCAAACAGTTGGGTGGCCTGCTGAGGTGAGTTAGGGAATGGAGGTGGCGTTCCCTCCCTGGATCCCGCTGTGAGTTGCTAGCCCAAGCCCCATCAGCCCTTTCTTCTCCAATAGAGGAAAAACTATGCCTAGGCCCAAAGGTCCCTCCTGCTGCCCCAGAGCTCCAAGATCCCTCCTTCCCATCCCTGTTGAGCCAAGGAGTTTTAATCCCATGTTGGCAGCGAGGGGCTCAGCAAGTCATGTAGCACTTTAAAGACTAACAAGATGCTTTATTAGGTGATGAGCTTTCATGGGCCAGGCCCACTTCTTCAGATCAGATTCTGAAAGTGAATAGGCATGACCAGTATGTAACAAAGGGATACAATGAAAAAGTAAACAAAATATACAGTAATGAATTAGATATATAGCATAGAAGGTGTGGGTGGGGAGAGGAAGTGAAAAGGAAGAAGGAAATTGCTTATTGTAAGCGTTAATTAAGTGGCTTATCTGGAGTTACTATGAATATCAAAAGGTGGGGAGGCTGTCTTTGTAATATGTAAGGTAATTATCATCTAAATTAAGGCCCATTCACAACCTGTCGAATTTTAGCATAAAAAAGAGTTCTGAAGTCTCTCTCTGTAATCTGGTGTTAAAGTCTCTTTGTAGTAAGACACATGTTGTTAGGTCTTTAAGGGAATGGCCAGTTTGATTTAAATGTAGGCTAACAGATTTTTCTGTGTGGAGATGTCTGATGTCTGATTTGTGAGCATTAATTCTCTGTCGAAGTGACTATTGGACAAACTGGTCAGTCACTTTGCCAGAAAATTTGACACGTTGCGAATGGCCCTTAATTTAGATGATAATTACCTTACACATTACAAAGACAGCTTCCCCACCTTTTGATATTCGTATTAACTCCAGATAAGCCACTTAATTGATGCTTACAATAAGCAATTTCCTCCTTTCTTGTCACTTCCCCCACCCCCATCACTATGTATCTGATTCGTTACTGTATATTTTGTTTACTTTTTCATTGTATCCCTCTGTTACATACTGGTCATGCCTATTCACTTTCAGAATCTGATCTGAAGAAGTGGGTCTGCCCCATGAGAGCTCATCACCTAATAAACCATCTTGTTAGTCTTTAAAGTGCTACATGACTTTTTTTTCGGAATATTTGTGAGGAATTACTTCAGGTGGGGGGTTTTTCTCTCGAAGGGTGTGGAAGACTATGAAGCTCCTGAAAGGTCAAAATAACAACTTGTTCTGCCAGGTGATGATGAGCTCTTTAAGGATACCCCCCAGTTTCTTGGTGTGAATAAAGATTTGACGCATCTAGAAAAATGAGTAATATGTTTTTTAATAGGTATAGGCTTGGCAAAATTTGATTTTTATGTTTGATCCGTTTGATGGATAACATCTGTTTTGTAAAAGATGCTTCAAAATGATTATTTATCACAGTCATGGGAAATTATGGGCTGGTCACACAGTGGAAGGAGTCAGATTATTATGTAATAAAAGTAGACATTGGAGAGTCAAACTATTAAGACATAAATTCTCTACATGACAACATGTTAAAATATACAAAGTATATAATATTAAATAAAACTCTTAGGCTGTCAAACAATATTTTACTTTGCCTATCTGTAAATGTCTATTAGCGATGAAATACTTTTCTCATCTATTTATGGTGAAATTGACATTTATCAGCATTTACCAATTAAAAGTCTAATCTTTCTTAGCATAAGTATGTGCAATGCCAATCCTAAATAGAGATCAAACTGAGGGTATGGTGAAGGAGGAGGCAGTGATATTCCATGGTGTATTGAATGTACAAACTGAGGCATTCAACTCCCACTGAAGTCAGTGGTACCACTCCTATAATAAAAATCAAGTTCAGACAAAGGATCAATTATGAACAGGTATTTGAAATGTCTCAGTATTTCCCAAACATTTTGCTTCTAGGTATAAATAGCCTACAGGTATTTTATCTCTACTTAATATTACAGTAAAACATTTTGGTTGTCAGGTTCACAGACAATAGGTCAAATCCGTTCTTACTATAAATCCATTGTCTTCAGATGCATAAACAAAAGCCAGGGATTGCTAGCAGTGCAGCATCTATCCAGTGGGGCTTTCCAATAGCATGAGGCCCCTGCTCCACCAAAGAACTACCAGCAATCAGCACAATCCCAAAAGTGAACTGCGCCAGCCAGAACGGGCCTCTTTGCATGCAGCTAATGCACAAATTCAACATATTCCCTGCTGCTTCTATGCAGCCATGCTGATTGGTGTCCTGACTAGGAATTAAAGTTTTCCTTCCCTAGCACAACCCTCAAAGGTAGGAGAAAATACCACCTGTCTTCCCCTGGGTTTGAATTCTCCCTTGGTACAGAACCAAATCAAAAGATCAGATGTGGGGCTTGATAATAAAATCATCCTATTATGAGTTAAGAACAATGACAATTCAACAATGTAGTACTGTCTTTAGCACCAAGCTTCTTGGTACTTCTGTCAGAGTTATTTTAATTGAAAAGCAGTCACATTTGAAAAATCCTCACCCAATTTTATCTGATTAGGGATTGTACTGAAGTTTATTTACATGTATCTTTCAGTGTGAAATATTTAAGGCTTTCTGCAGTCAAGAGAGACGTTAACACATTAGTGTTTAAGTTCTTCCATCATTAGGGAATGTACAATGTATGCCCTAAACCTGACAAAGTTACATATAACACAAATGGGTTTTGTTTAGTAAGGTAGGTTTTAGTGACTATTTTAGCAATTGCATTTTTACATTATTCCAGAGATTTACAGGTTTCAGGGACTAAATCCTAAGTGGCTAAAATGTTTGAATTCCTAAACATAATACAGTAAAACTCCAATAGTCCGGCATCCAATTGTCCAGCATTCCCAATAGTCCAGCATCAAAATGGCAAGAGCTCCTGACGGAACCGGGGACGGAACCTGGAACAGCTCAGGTCAGCTGCTCTCACATGGGTTACAGCAGGGTGGGGAGGTGTTTGGCTCTAGGGAAGGAAAGGAGAGGGGAGGGGTATTGGGTTGCACACAGCGTCCCGGCCAGCTCATTGAGAAGCCGGCCGCTCAGCGCACATGCCCCAGCGCCTGGAGGGAGATGGGCAGCTGTACAGGTGGCTCCAGAACCGGAACATAAGGGGGGGGGGGGGAAGGGGATTGGTTTGGGAGTATGCAGTACCTCCTGATACTCCGGCATATCTGATAATCCGGCACCACTTAGGTCCCAAAGGTGCTGGATTATCAGAAGTCTACTGTATAATGATTTTGTTGAAACATATCTACCCCCAAAACTTCCTGTAAGGTCATCCTTCCTATGTCTTTTCTAATCTGCTTATCATGTTCTAAGGTTTCAGAGACAAGAATGATCTTCATCAGGTGTTCTGTACATTGTCAAACACACAGTTAACACAAATAAATTTCATTACAATATCAGCTGCCTGCATGTCACATGATGGGATATAATCAATATGCCATGTACTATTTGTGGTTATTCTTCAAGCCAACCTTATATTTTTACATTTTAGAAGTTGGTGTAAACCAAAATCTCCATTCTGAATCCTGAATCTAGATTCAGATCTCAGTGTGCCAGTCAAATGTATTTCTAACGTGCTGAATCAGAACACCCAAAATTTAGAATGTTTTTACACAGTCTGAATATTAATCTACCAAGTTCACATTCCCTTCACCAGATTCAGTGGAACCAGCTCAGTATGAGAGAAAAACCTATTCCTCATAACTCTTGCAAACAGTAACCTGTGAAAATTGTCTGGAAGATACCTAATTGTTTTAATGAAATCAGCCAAAGTAATTTTACTGCATGTTTAAAAAAGGAGGCCAAGGATCTGAATGTTTCCAGCCAGTTCTTACTCGAGAAAACTGGAGTTTAGGAAAACATGGCTATGCACCATGAGCCATATTCATTGGAGTCTGTGGTGTTGTGAGTACCAGTAATAGAAAGTCCAACCAGAAGAGAAGTGAAGTACTTTTCTCTCAGAAAAAAGATCAACATCCAAAACATTTCTCTCAGAAAAAGATCGATATCCAAGCAGTGTAGACACAAAGGGCTCATCTAGACTACGCGGAACAGTCGAAAGAGGATATGCAAATTCCGCGGGAATTTGCATATCTTCTTCCGATCGCACTTTCGATTTTTTGAGGACGAGCAGCTTTTCGACAAAGGGGAGGCGTTCGCTGAAAAAGCCATGTCTAAACGACGTGAAAGTGCGATCGGAAGAAGATATGCAAATTCCACGGGGAATTTGCATATCCTCTTTCGACTGTTCCACATAGTCTAGATAAGCCCATAGTTAGCATTCATGGCTGTGGATTCAAGCAGGAAAGGTGAAGTTAAAATGATTCAGCACATTCCCAATGCAACCTCTGCCACTAGGCCCCTATGGTAGTGGTTTTCAACTGTTTTTCATTTGCGGAGCCCTAAACATTTTCAAATAGAGATGTGTCCCTTTGGAATCCTAGGAATAGTCTGCAGATCCCAATAGGTTCATGGACCACAAGTTGAAAGCCACTGTTCTAGGGCATCTTTTGGCAATGACAACAGAACCCGCCCATTGTGGGAGGTTAGCAGCTATGCATACAGAGTGCAGCAGTGTGATAGCCCCACAATGGAGGCCAGTGTAAGTTACACATGCTGAAAACTCAGCAGTTGGGGTACCAGGAGAGAATGCTGACAGGACAAACAGATCAACAGGACACATTCTTAGTGCTAGAAAACATAAGTATGGCATTCACACATACTGCCCACTTACAGCTGAGACAACTTTGAAAAACAAATTTCTGATCCTCAATCTGTTATGGTTGAAAACACTACAATTCCCACAAACTTGTTTTAGATGGCAGTGATTTTTGGTCACAGACTGATGCAGGACAGATTCAGAATGGTGAACGGGAGGTGGACAGCCCCCTGCCCCATTTACAATCCCTGAAGTCATTACAGCCCAGTTTTGATGTCTTCTCTGCCATAGTATATCCCAAAATCCTTCCATTAGACAGTACACCAGTATCAGCAGGCAGTCCATGGACTTGCAACATCAAGCATTTACAGTATGTCTGCTGTTTCTCGCATACTTCAGTAGCACATTTCTGTAAATATACCTTGAGGGCAACTGACAGATATATTTAAAAAAAAAAGTCTGTTCATCATTGCTAAAGCATGACCTGCAGATACCTTTGTAAAAGAATATCTCAAGCTCTCACAGTTAGAGTCAATTAATAGATTAAGTCCCCTTTATTTTATGTTAGGAAGGAAATACTGCTAACAAAATCAAAACTAGGAGTCATTACAAGGTGAGTAATTATAATTCATTGTAAAGAGCTCTGCTAACAAAGACTTGCTCTCTTCCACAGCCAAAACAAAATTCAGAGTTAAGAATTCCTATAGGTACCCTACCACCTTCTTTTGTAATTGGAAGCAATAAACATCTAATAGGGGAGCAATACTACATTTGCAGTGTTTTGTATGCTACTTTGTGACATTCTGCATATCTTTGTTCCTACTGCACTCATGATCCTCTTCGAGCCATTCATGCTGATCTCTAAGGGTATGTCTACACTACAGAAGCTGATGATGATGATCTTCCAGTGTTCGAATTAGCGGGTCCGGTGAAGACATGCTAATTTGAATTAGCATAATTTGAAAGGAGCACTCCAGTCATTGCCTATAGTCCTGCTTCCACAAGGAGTAAGGGAAGTCAAAGAGAGACTGTTCTCCCTTCGACTCCCTGCAGTGTGGACAGCACCAAAAGTCAGGTAAAGGTACTTCAGCTTCAGCTACGCAATTAACGTGGCTGAAGTTGCGTATCTTAATTCAACCTTATCCTGTAGTGTAGATATACCCTGACAGAGTAATTCACTCACCTACTTTTTGTGGCACAAAGCACTCATCCCTCTCTGAAAGATGTCACACTTTTGACCTTTTTCTGCCCATTGCTGAAAACCTTAACTTATTACATTTATTTTTGCCAGGCCCTTTTTAGTTCTACTGCCAGGATTCATTTTAGTTTTCCCCACTTCTTCTGCACCGCTGTAGCCATTTATTTGAAAGTTGCAAAATAATATAATAATGCTAAATAAGACAAGTGATACCAAGGGTTTTCCCAAGGGAAAGGTATTCTGCAACTACAGAAACCTTTTGAAGTAATTTCAAATAGTACTGGAAATACTGTTCATACAAAATTTCATTCAGCCATTTCATGTTCTTTCCTGAAGGTATGTGATTGAGTGAATGCTCATGAAGTGAAGAAATTTCATTGTCTTGGCGAGACATGCATAGAGATACAATGCAGAAATTAAAAACTAAAGTTAATAATGGGCAAAATCCTTGCTGTGGAAAAATTCCTATTGAAGTCACTAACATTTGTCTATGGAGTGAGTAAAAACAGAGGCATAGGACCCCATACCTTGAGGTCCTGATTTAGTGCTTACTCATGTCAGAAAATAAGGGCTCTAAGACTGGGTTCAACCCTGAGTACCAACTTCATGATTTAACCTAATTATTGGTGGGCAAAATTCTAAATCACTTAGAACTCACAACTCCAATTGGACTTGATCCATTGCTATGTGTTCAGGGTGGTGTTTACCCCACAGCTGTGCCAGGGGGAACTCAAAAGTAGAAAGCTGCTCTACCTTCTGGCCAGGGCTCCACTGCAGTCCTTTCGGTGGATGCTTCCTGGGTACATGCACACATATAGCATGTACATATAAGCATCTAGCCTCTCCCAGTTGCCCTCCTGCACCAGCAGGTACAGCATGCCTCCTAAGTCTGAGACTCTCTGGGGACTCCTTAAGCAGCTACACTATAGTATTGCATCCAGGCCCAACAACGGGGGTTGGGAGGGAGAGAGAGGGTGCAAAAGGGGCAATTGCCCTGAGGCCCAGCAATTCCAAAGGGCCCAAGGCTCTTGGCCACTGCCACTGCAGGACTAGTGGCAGCCAGATCCCTGAGCCCTTAAAATCACTGCCCGAGTGGGGCACCGCGCACGCTGGGTAGCTGTAAGGGCTGTCAGGAGGGTGAGGGCAGTGCAGTGCACTCCCAGCAATGTCCCCAGCCCTGCCCCTTGTGCCTGAGGCCCTTCACATTCTGGGATCACGGCCATCCTGCACCTCGCTCAGAGGCCCGAAAAGTCTGTCAGCCCTCCCAATTGCATCTCATCTGTGTCTCTGCCGGACTTGCCCCTCAGGCAACTGGGTACTGAGAATCCTGTGAAGATTCTGCTTTGCCCAGAGGTCCCCAGGGTCATGGAGTTTATGACCATTTAGTCTGAACTCGTGCCTGTCACAAGCCACTAACGCCAGCCACCTGCACACTAAACCCGACAAATTAGAGCAAAGTATTATTGCTCACAGCACATATGCCACACAAAATAGGAGGGACCAAAGTGCACCAGTCCTCCAAGCCTCTACAATGGCAGGGAATGTATTAAGTGAGTTATACCCAGCTATGATATACCCAGCAAGTGACCCATACACTTCAGAGGCAGGAAAATAACTCCAAGGTCACAAAGCCTGTGGGTTGTCCTCTCTTGCCTTTTTTCACAACCTCTTTGAGCCCAAGATTGGTCCCTGAGTGCCAAGCAAACGTAAATGGTTATTATGTGACTGCCTGTTTATCTCTTCCAACTATCAGTGATAGTATGGCTGAGTCAATGCAGAGAAGCTGGGGTGTGGTGCTCTAGTGCAAGCATTATCCCGTATGATTTCTGGTATGAAACTTTGGCTCTGAAGTTGTCACCCTTGCTGATGTTCACCATTTAAGGAAATCCCTGTTGGATGTAACTTTCAAACCACACTATCTAGCATGCACAACTGACTGGAAATTTTGAAAATGCCCTGAAGTTGGAAACACCATTTGATCTGCTACTGCAAAGCAAGCTTTCATGGCATAAAATCTTAGTAAGTGTGGCTTTTCCAGCTTAAAATAATTGAATCCGAAGTACAGAGATTTGCCTTTTTCCAGAAAATTTACATTATTCATCAAGTTTAGCTGTCCATTTGACAGTTCATCTTGGTTTAGTTCAGCTTTGCAACAGAATCTCCACTAAACATAATTTTCTATTAATATATATCCCCATTGGGTCCCTAATTAAAACATGTATCTTGATTTTCTTCTGCTGAGTAATGTGCATTACTGACAGTGTCCCTTGCTGCACAACTACACATAACAAGATCCCCAAAAGCAAATGTTTTATACAAAAACCAACTTAGCATACTCAGTGTTGAATTAGAATGTAGGATCCAATTATCAGTTTGTAAGGATTGTATACAATGTAAAAGGAACATAAGAAACAGATAAGCACCAGCAACTGGGAAATAAGGACAAGAATTGAGAGATAAGGGTAATGCATAGGGTCTTTTTTGTCCAATAAGATCATACCCAAAGGGTCTGGTTCTCATTACACACCAGTAACTCTGGGCTGCAGCTTAATTTAGTGTGTAAATTACATGCAACTGGAAAATCAGGACCCTGTTTTCAAGAGTGTCCAAATTCAGCTTTGTATAGTACTCTTGGTGGTACAGTACTCTTGGATTTCAGGAAAGACAATGATGATGTATCCTACCTCTGTACTTCTCCTACTCTGGAGTTGACCAGGGGACAAATTAGTCACCAGAACAAGTTAGAGCATCCAGCTGTCCGTGCCCCTCACTGCACTATTAAAAATAAATTAGGATAATTAAAACTAACATTCCTGAAATCACTTGTATGTTTTAACACATTATCAGAAGAAAACATTTAGCTGTTTCATTGAGAGCTCAGTAGAGTAACTGGAAATGTCACACCCTGCATGGGCTGAAAAACAGCATGAGATTATTATCAGCCCAAGAATTAATCTTGCACACTGGGTATTTATGCAAGGACATTCTGAATAGGGTTGGGGAAGGGGAGAGAGGAAACCCCAGCAATAAATCACACAGCACTAGAGGACAATTCCACTCATCATAGGAAGATAGCTAAAAAGCTGTGGAAAAAAATGCAGAGGAAAGAAGAACAACTAAAGAAAGGTGCTTCTCAAAAAGAATTCTGAGTTTTGTAACAGGTGGTATAAAACTTACCACCAAGGTCATTACAGCTATAGATAGTTGGAGAAGGATTGAAGATGAACTCTACAAGGAAAATGACTGAAATAGTAACCTGTATGATAACCAAGCATAATTATATCATCTAAAGTTTGAAAGTACATTTTCAACCACAGCTTGTGTGTGTGTGTGATTGTAATGTTAAAAGAACATTATTAAGGTTGCAAAGTCAAGCAAGTGAAAGTGACAGAATTAAGTTTACCTTTCAACTATAATTCAGCTTTCTTTTGATTATGCATTATAAAACACTCATTAATTACATTTTTTTTTTTTTTTTTTTTTTGCCGAACACCCCCTGCTCTTTGTCCCACCACTGGCCCCAAAAGCAGGTCTCCTCTGCATTGAGCTGTGCAGCTTCCTCCTTCTCCTCCATGCTACTTAGGCCCAGCACAAGAATCCCTGAGAGCACAGAAGGAATAGGTTCCCCACTTTCAATTCAAATGCCTGGATACATACACGCACACACACATTCTCTCTCTCTCTCTCTCTCTCTCTCTCTCTCTCTCTCACACACACACACACACGCACACTCGTGTTCTGCTCAGTCTGGAGCTTCAGCATACCCAATACAAGTGGAATCATCATCAGGGAATGGAGCTACTGCTACAAAAATCAAAGGAGTCTCTACTGAGCATGAACAAATTGTAACGTTTCAGAGGTTTATACTTTGGCCAAACTTTCACAGGAACTATATACTTGACTCAAAGGTCCTTGCTCTTTTGCTTTGCACCATCTGGAAGCACAAAAAGGCTGGAAGCCTGCCAAAAATAGCCAGCTTCATGCCCTTAACCCTTCTTCCTCCCCCATTTTAAATGAAGATGCCTATCTCCTAGAACTGGAAAGGACCTTGAAAGGTCATTGAGTCCAGTCCCCTGCCTTCACAGTAGAACCATCCCTGACAGATTTTGCCCCAAGCATAGGGCACATACTGGGAGAGGAAGGGTACATGGACAACTTGTGTCTGGTAATACCTCCTGTGGGGAGAAGAGGGGGCTCATTGCCAACCAAATTAGCGCTGCCCTGATGCTGTCTGAATTTGCAAGGGGTTGAACCAGCACTCAGTTGCCCACAGAAACAGGAAAATAATGGTGGCATAATACCACCTCTAATCTACCTCCACCCTCTTTCAGGTCCTGACTGAATGCAGAGTGGGTTAACTGGAGAACTGGTCTCACTGTGTTTATCTGGGAGCAAAAGTCTAAAAAACACTAACCATACTACAGATATAGATATTTGGAATATTTTCATAAACAATTACCAACATTGGGTGTATGTAAGGTACCAGTCACTTTTTCAGTAAGAGCTGGCGTGGGAAGACTATGCCAGGTGTTCATTATTTAGTTTCTTACTTGGCACATATGCATTGCTCAGTTGCATTTAAACCGATCACGGTGAACTCACACTTTCCCAAAGTCTCACATAGATCATCATCATGCTGAGAGCTGGACATGACCACGAAATGAACAAGCAATGGCCTGTCTGCAGTTAGCTCTGAAATAATCCCTGCCACGTTCACTCCAACTTTCTTCTTTGCATTCAAGCTCAGCTTTAGTCTGTTCTATTTGATTAGAGTCCATAGACTGATGGGGCCTTGGATAATTCTTTGTGCTTTGAAGTTATGACCTGTGGTATCCATTCAACTGACATATTTAGCTTTCTCATCCCTAAAGACAACTTTTGTCATGATATTAATGATTTCCAGTCCATCATATGTAATTGAGTTCCCAGTGTGAGTAAACTCATTCTGGGGTTTTTAAAATTGCCCCTTCTTGGCATTTAATAGCAGCTAGTGAGACTAGATCAGAGGTGGGCCATTCGCGGCCCATCAAGGTAATCCACAGGCAGGCCAGAAGACAATTTGTTTACACTGAGCATGGGCAGGCACAGTCCCCCACAGTTCCCATTGGCTGAGAACAAGGAACCATGATCAGTGGGAGCTGCAGGGGGCCATGCCTGTGGACACTCAATGATCAGCAAAATGTCTCCTGGCGGGCCAGTGGATTACACTGATGGGCTGTGTGCGGCCTGTGGACTGCAGTTTTCCCACCATTGGTTCCACATGGTACTTTGGTATTTCTGGGGAAGTCATATAAACTATATCTATATCCTATATTCATTTTCCACGAGTGCTTTAAGAGCCCTTCTGCTAAGCATTTGTTCTTTGTCGACCCCATTCAAGCACATATTTCTCTGTGCTTAGGTTTTGCATCAGCCATTGCTGCCACTTTCCCATCAATTAGCATCTCTGAGAGCCATTTTATGAACTCCGGCTCTGTTTCAATTGCAGTAGTAAAGCCAGTATTTGTTGTTGTTACTTTTACCTTTTGACCCAACTGATCAAATGCATTCTTGAAGCAGCACTCCATATGATATGCAGTGTTCCATAGGCGGGCATCGTTAGGGTCAATACGCTCACTTTACTTTCCATACAGCGTTCTCTCCAGGTGCATAGCTAATTCCGAGTCAATTTTGAAATAGCTTGTTTTGAAATTTGGCACAGTCTATACAGCACTTATTTCAAAATAAATCGCTATTCTGAAACGTCCCTTATGCCTCATGGAATGAGGTTTACAGGGACATTGGAATGGCGAGCCCGTTACATTTCAAAATAATGAGCACGCTCAAAAGACATGGACTAGCTATTTTGGGATACCGCCCATATCCCGAAATAGCACTGCAGTGTAGACTTAGCCTCTAAGAGCATGTCTACACTGGGAAATTATTTTGAAATAACTTATTATAACTCCTGAAATAACTATTTTGAAATAGCATGTCCACACTACAGGGAAGCCTTGAAGTTAATCCGAGACAAGCTCCCTCAATTTAGAGCCCCAGGAAGCACTGGGGAGTAATTACTTTGAATGACTCTGAGGAGTAGTTATTTCAAAATAGCAGCAGTACAGTGTGTACACTACCTCTATTTCAAAATAACTATTTCAAAATAAGCATTACTCCTTATGAAAAGCAGGAGTTATTATTTCAAAATAACCAGCCCCTTATTTCAAAATAACGGGCTTGGTAGTGTGGACGTGCCGCTTGTTATTTCAAAATAAGGGGAGTGTGATGGACCACAGCCTGCAAACGGCAAAACTCTTATAGAAGGCAGCCATATTGGGAGGTGGGTTAATGCTTTCTTGTTTCCAAATTAGCCTCACCTGAACACAGCGCAGCAGCCAGGGCAGAAAATAGAGGCCTAATTAGGAGGCAGCTTGCAGCTGGGGTTAATTAAGCACCTGCTGCCAACTAAGGCCTCCAGAGTTCCGATAAAAGGATTCCTCCCAGGCAGTGGGGGGGAGTTTTTTGGAAGGTGTGCAGAGGGGAGTTGGTGAACAGAGCAAGGAAATGCTGAACCCCAAGGACTGGCCTGTGATGGGAATGACTCAGTAAGTCGGGACCCTTGCCTCTAGGGAAATCCCAGGGCAACAAAGGGGGCTCTGTGAGTCTCTGAGGCGCTCAGGTAACTGCCAAGAAGTGCCGAACCCCCAGGGAGCTACCAAGGGACTTTGTCACAGGGTGTAGACCAGGGCTAAGAGTAACTGCTTCACACAGTTTCTCACCTGTCTCAGGTGTTAAAACTGTGCTTAATGGGAACCTTCAAGCCTCCATATTACTGCAGAAACAGCAAGTGCTCTTCTTGAAATGAATGTGACGGGACGTAACATAAGGTGAGTATCACTGACAGCTGGCACTTGTCCCTGCATCTTCAACTTTTCCCTGAGACTCAGTGTATTTCCTCTTGAACCTTGCCAGCTTGACCCATTTCCCACTACACTGATTTGACATTAGCAACGTTTCCACCAGCAAGAGCTTGGAAGTAGGGGAAAGGCAGTAAGTCTCCTGTCATGCCATAGAGAATTATACCATTTAAATTATGTTTGTGAAGCTATTTACAAATCAAATAACGCTTTCCTTCTCTATCAATCATTACCTTGCCCCCATATATTACACATGCTCCCAGACGATATACACAATAAGGAAAACTATAGTGAGGGATGATTAGTGCACCTTTCCTGAAATACAAAACCATGTTAAACTGAAAAGGAAACAATTTTTTGCAAGGCATAGTAATTCATCAAAACTGAGAGTCTACCAATATCTTTTTTTAAGAGAAAGATTAGATGTATAAGATGGGTCAGGCCATAAACTAATTCCCACTGAAGCCATTAGAAAAATTGCAAACTATTTCAGTAACAATTGCTAAAATTCTTGGCCAGGCTCTCATAATCTCTAATGCAACATCTTTCTCTCTGGCCTTCACAAATGTAGTCATCCCCTGATCATATCCACTGAGAATGCTACAGCTAAGATCATCTTCCCAGCCCACTGCTATGGACTTATCGTCTCTCACTTTGAATCCTCCCATTAGCACTCTTCTTTTCTATCATCTCACATGCAAGCTGCTTGAATTCACTTCCAAGACACCTCACAGTCAATCCACACCCTACTTACCATCTCTCATTTGCTCTTAATCTGTGAGGGTATGTCTACACTGCAAAGTTATTTCGAATTAACTTTAATAGCGTCTATATATGCAAACTGCTATTTCGAATTTAATTAGAAATAGCGGAGCCCTTACTTCGCATTTGGTAAACCTCATTCTGAGGAGTAATGCCAAATTTGAAATAGCTATTTCGAATTAAGTGCTGTGTAGACACTTAATTCAAAATAGGGGGCCTCCAGCCCTTCCCAGGGAGCCCTGGTGGCCACTCTGGGCACAACCAGGAAAACTTACTCTCCTCCCCAGCCCCAGAGCCATTGGGTAGACCCTGGCCACAGTGCCTGTGCCAGCTCCAAGCCTGCCAGCCCAGAGCCAGCAGTTCCGCCCCGACCCAGTGGCCCCAAAACATGAGCCAGCAAGCCACTGGCTGCCAGCCCTCCACTGCTCCCCAGGAGCAGTCTGCCAGCTCCCAGGAGCCTGCCAGGGCCCAGAGAAGGCGGGCGCCTTCCTGGTCCAGGGTAGAGATCATGGACCTTATTCAGGTTTGGGGGGGATGCCCCCAATGTCCATGATCTCCACACTAGATGGAGGAACGTGGCCGTCTATGGTAGGATAGCTGCCAGCCTGGCCACCAAAGGCCACATGAGAACCCAGGAGCAGGTTTGCATGAAAATCAAGTTGGTCTGGCGAGACTCCAACCCTGGACCCTGAACTTCCCCTCCCCCTTCTTGCCCTTGCTTCCCCCTTCCAGCTCCCTCCTCCCAGGTTTCCCCCTCCCCTCCTCCACCCTCTCTCTTCCCCTTTCCTGCCTCCTTTTCCCAGTCTCCCAGAGGTTCATTCCCAGTTTTGTTCAATAAACCCAGTTTCTATTTTTGAACATACGTGTCTTTTATTTGACATCAGGAAGGGGGTATAGGAAGGGGTAAGTGGAAGGATGTGAGGGAGGAATGGGGCACGAGCCCCCAGTGGGGAGGACCGGGGAGGCTCTGAGGGCTCTTCGGGGTGGACGCTCTCCCTCAGGGCCTCCTTGATCCTGACAGCCCCCCAATGTACCCCCTGGATGGCAGCCTGCAGCAAGTGTAGCCAGGCTGATGGCAATGACCCCACGAGACACACCAGCATGCCCGGGGCAGCTCTGGCTCCATGTGGCCGAGTGCTGTGGTGTCCCGAGTGCGGGCACTCAGGGCACTCCAAGACAGGACTGCTTTGCTGTCCCTCATCAAGGTAGACAAGCAAGCAGGGAACCCTGAGAACTGTCTGTCCAGGGTGGAGGTAGGGTCCCTTTAACACGGAGCTCAGTTAGCCTCAGGCAGCAGCCCCACACACTAAGTCCTAACCTGATGCCCTGCCGGCACTGGTTCTGGCCAGCCTTAACTTCGGTTCAGGGTCCACTCAGTGTGGACGTGCTATTTCAAAATAGCAAAACGCTATTTTGAAATAGTTGTTGTGTGTAGATGCGTTATTTCAAATTAGCTTAATTCGAATTAACTATTTTGAATTACGTTAATTCGAATTAGCGCTGTAGTGTAGACATACCCTGAATGTTTATTTCTGATTGCCCACTTGTTAAATTTCAAACATCTTCAGGGTTTCTCCCCACCATTATTTGCAAAGCTACCACATTAACCACTACCAACTACCTTAAAATAATTGCCAACTATCGCCATCTGCTCCTCAAACTATAATATTGGCTAATATCTTGTAGGTGTCATGGCAGAAGTGAGTTTTCAGGGGATGCTTAAAAGACGAAACAGTATTGACCTGCCTTATGGACTAGTGAAGGGAGAGCACACCATGAATAAAGGCCAGAAGATGATGCAGAAATGTTTGTGCGAGAGGCTGACAAATGGATAGTCAAGGCTGACAACATGGAAGAAGCAGGGCACACCATGATAGATAAGAACAGACAAGCTGAGAGAGGCAGAATTGTGAAGGGCCTTAAGGCCTACCAGAAGCATGAATCTGTGTGTGAAACAGAAGATCCAACAGAAGGAGTCAGGGAGGGAATAGTATGGTTGGAGCAATGGGCAAGACATTATCATTAGCTGCTATATTTGGTGTCAAGATGTGGTGAGGGAGGCCAGGGAGGAGGAGGCTACAATCATAAAGACAGGAGATTGAGTACATGGGCTTTTGGCCGGCTAGAGAGAAAAAAAGGTTGTTTTTTGGAGGGTTATAGGGCACATCAAAACTACATTCCTCTTTCGAAAGAGGATGTAAATGAAGCAAATCAAAAGTGCAAAAATGAAGCGCGGATTTAAATATCCTGCACTTCATTTGTATATTTGTGTCCGAGAGCTTTTTCAAAAAAGTTTTTTCGAAAGTTAAAGTGCAGTCTAGACGGGGTTCTTTCGCGGGGGGGAGGACCTCTTTTTCAAAAGAACCCGTACTCCTGAAAAAGTGAGGTGTATGGGTTCTTTTGAAAAAGGGTTGTTGTTTTTTTTAAAGAACCCCGTCTAGACTGCACTTTCCTTTGCTTCATTTGCACTTTCGATTTGCTTCATTTACATTTCTCTTTCAAAAGAGGAATGTAGTCTAGACATAGCCATAGAGTTTAGCATGGCATGATTCACTGCTACGGGGCCTCCTGCTGGTCACTCTGGGAATTAGCTCTTCAGCCCTGAAGCGTCCCCTTTCAGCAGGTGTCTCACCCACTGTTACCTATTATTGCCTCCAGCTCTGTGCGTTAGGACCCACGTCCCTCCCAGACCGTGCCGTCCTCCCGTCTGGATCCTGCCCTGCTGCAGTGCACCCACACTGTGGGGTTCTCCCCCTGTGGAAACCCCCAAGCTTATATGCCCACCTTGCCTCAGTGACCCACTGCCAGTCTTTATCTAGCCCCTACCACAGGGGCAAACTGTAGTCTGAAATGGCTGCTCATCATTGGCAAGAGGATGTGGACCTTCTGCTAGCCTGGCTGTGTCCCTTAGTAGCCTCAGGCCTTGCTTCAAACCCTGCAGCCTGGGAGCTCACACAGCCAGAGCTTCCCCAGCTCTGCCTGCCTTTCCCCAGCACTGTTCTAAGTCAGAAAGCCTCTAGCGTCCCTGGCAGCTAGGTCCCTCCTGCTCCACAGCTGGAGCAAGAGTGAGTCTGTCTCCTCCCCTCCAGGAGCCTTTATTTATACTGCCATCATCTGGGTCCTAATTGGCTGTTATCTGCTGCAGCTGCTTGTTCTGCAGGGCAGGGTTTTAACTCTTAATGGGCCAGAATAGGGCAGACACCCCATCATATAGCAGAATAATAAAAATGTGGACATGATGTGAAAGTTCAGGGGAAGAACGGAAGGATTCAGAGATGACTCTTGCTCTAGCTATAGGTTAGAGTGGCAAGGAATGTGAGGAGTCAGAGTGCTTTGGAGAAAAGGTCAAATTGGTTTTAAATAGTGAATCATTTAGAGAAAACCATTGTGAACAGGAAAAAAAAGGAAATAAAATTCATCCAGCAAATAACTGGCAAATGACTCAACCTTTCTGAGACCAAATGTCTTCACACTGGACAGCAATACATGGTACATTGTCATTTATTCATATGCATATCTTCTTCTTTCATCAGAGCTGCTTTCTGGCACCTCCATTGTTTCAGCAGCCTCAAATAAAAGCTGCCTCTCAGTGAATGAAAGTAACAAAGAAGCAAGCTGCAATGTAGCACTATATTAAACCAAGGGAAAAAGCTTGTGTTGTTGCTTTTAATTAGGTTTCACATCTTGAGTCAATCTTAATTTATCTGAGTTAATAACTGTTACAAGCTACTGTCATTCAAATGTCAATTTGAGCACACCCTCTTATGAACAGTAAGCCACGGTTACTATGCATTTGTGGTGACAGTTCTTAACTGATGAATAAAGAGCTTTTGTAAAAATTATTCTCTCAAGCGGAACATCATCAACAGTGCCACCCTTAGAACTGCAATGGAGCGCCTGTCACATCTTTGCTTTTCATTTCTGAAACACAAACAGTAATTGCTAGATTCTAGAAAAATAAGTAAGGAAGCAAAGTTTCCAACTCAGAAGTGTTTTAATTAAAAGTTAGTTCCCAGCTCGTATCTGATCAGACTATGAAAGACCTCTCTAATATAGCAGAGAGGTTGCATTGGAGAAGGTAACTACTTTGCGGGACTTTTGTAACACCTAACTTGTAGGCACCCTGCCACTTAGAGAAATTCACAACCCATGTTAGATGTTTGGGCTCCCCATACACCTCATGGAGAGAGGTAAGCACCTGAAAAGTAATTCATAAAAGTCAGCAAGCTGATCAGGGAGCAACCTAAACTAGCCAGTAGGAATGTAAGGAGAGGGATGAGACCTAAGCCCCATCCTCCAAAGGAAGTTTGGCCCCTAATTGCAGGCTAGAAAGAGACACCTATCTCAGCTCAGGATTCACAGCCTACAACCCTCTGTGGGTACATCTACACTGCACGCTTATTTCGGAATCAGCTATTTCAAAATTTATAGTTCAAAATAGGTTATTTCGAAATAGTGCATCTACACAGCAAATGCCCATCAAAATTGTGCTGAGTTATTTCAGAATAGAGCGTCCACCCTGATTGGACGCTGAAACATATTTAAGGCTACCTGGAAGCACTTCAGGCGGGGCTTCAGGACAGCAGTCACTTCCCAAAGCTGTTGCATGAAGCTATCTGAGGCTCATACTTAAAGGCCCCTCTCCGCTGTACAGTCATGTCTCAGGCTCTTCTCCTTTGCCTACCTCCTTGAGGGACAGCAAAGCCTTTTCTCTGTGTGCTCTGGTTGCCCTTGCAGACACCACAGCTCTCTAGCCATGGAGCCGGAGCTGCCTCCAAGCAGTCGACGGCTCTTATGTCTCATGCTGCAGCTCCTGGTACAGTTTCTGCAGGCTGCTGTCATGGCTCTGCAAGAGGAGGAGCCCCAGCTCATTGCAGGGCACCTCTTCTCCTCTCTCCACACACTGCTCATGCAGCTCGACCCCTCTCGCCTTCCCCTCTGCACCTTGCACTGCTGCTTCTGGCAATACCAGCTCTGAGTGGTAGGACCAGATCATCATGGAGCAGTGGGATGACCAGCAGTGGCTCCAGAATTTCTACATGCGGCAGGACACCTTCATGGAGCTGTGTGCTGGGCTCGCCCCTGCCCTCATGTGACAGGACACCCACATGCGACCCGCCATCCCCCTCCAGAAGTGGGTCGCCATCACTATTTGGAAGCTCACCACACTGGACAGCTACCGCTCCACTGGGAACCAGTTTGGTGTGGGGAGATGAACCGTCGGGACCGTGCTCATGCAGGTGGGTGCTCTCATCTTATTGTCCCAGTGGGCGGTGAATTGCTGGAATGGGGTTCCCTAGGGAAGGAGAGAGTGGGGGTGATGGTGGAAGCTCCCTCCATGGAAAGTTTTTCAGTCCCACCTTCACAAAGCCCTGCCAGCGGATGGGATAATTAAGAGTTGTTCCTGGTGTGTGGAGGAAGGGGAGGGTTGGGCTCAAGGACCTCCTGAGAGCTCTAGAAACCCTGTGATTCTCTCTGTCTCCTTCTACAGGTGGTGAGGGCCATCTACACCACACTGCTGCACAGAGTCATCAACTTTTGGGCAACGTAGACGGCTTTGCTGCCATGGGCTTCCCCAACTGTGCAGGGAGGGGGCTATTGACAGCATCCATATTCCCATCTGGGCCCCCAACTATTGGGCATCTGAATACATCAACCACAAGGAGTACTTTTCTATGGTCCTGAAGGCCCTTGTGGATCACCAAGCCCACGGTTCACAGACATCAACGTCGGGTGGTCGGGGAAGGCGCACGACGCCCACATCTTCCAAAACTCCAGCCTGTTCCAGAAGCTGCACACCAGCACTTTTTTCCCCGACTGCACCATCAGGGTTGGGGACGTGGACATGCTGATGTGCATTGTAGGGGACGCTGCCTAGCCTCTGCTCCCCTGGCTTATGAAGCCCTACACTACACGCCTTGACCAAAGCAAGGAATTCTTCAATGACAGGCTCAGCAAGGCCCATGTTGTGGAGGGCGCCTTCGGTTGCCTGAAAGGAAGGTCCTGTTGCCTCCTCACCAGGCTGGACCTCGTGACCACCTCGTGACCAAATGGTGGCTGTGTGCTGTGTCCTCCACAACCTTTGTGAACATAAAGGGAAGACATTCCTGCCAGGGTAGGGGGCAGAGGCCGAGCAGCTCACCAGGGCCTTTAAGCAGCTGCACACAGCTTCCATCCGGGTAGGCCCATCAGGGGGCTGTGTGCATCCGGAGGCCCTGAAGGAGAGTTTCAGCCAGGGCCAGCTGTAAGACTCTCCCCTGGGCCTCCCCACAAGGGGCCTTTGGAGTGGCCCAGCATTCATTTCCTTCCCAAGCCCTCCCCTCCCCTCTTTCCCGCCCCCCTCCCCCAGGCAGCTCTGAACTAACAGCAAGAGGAGTGCTTACCGCCCAGTGAGTGAAAGGGCTAACTCAGCCTGACTAGGTAAGGAGTTCTCCCAGCAAAGCTCTAGTGACTCAGAGTTACTTTGAAGAGGGAAAGGACCAAGCTGAGGGACATTGCTTCCAGGCACTCAGAGGCTGGTTCTCAGGGGGGGGATCCTGCATGCAGTCCTGGGACTCAGGAGCTTCCCTTTCATACCAAGTTCTTCCCTTTCAGTGGCTGGCTCCAGACATCTCCAGAATAGCTTGTTCCCTCTCACGGTGCTCCCAGGGGTGAGCACTGTTATTTCCTCAAGCCAGCCCTTTTTCCTGTGCTTTTACTTGTCAATCAGTTGATTCTGCCTCCCTCCCACGCACACTTTCTCTCAGATACTGCTCCTCCTCTGAGCGGGTGTCTGGTAGTCAGCCAGGCATACCTGCTATCCCCCTGAACCAACATGTACGCCTGCTACTTGAAACAGCATCTTTCCTCTCAATCACTCTCTGGGTTGCCCAGCAGACTCAGATGCTGCCTTTACCCTCCTACCTCCTTCTGAGTCACTAGCACAAAGACTCAGGGACCAAGATAAACTACACTCTTGTATCTCATTTTTATTATGCCAACTGATGTCATCTTGACAGTGCTGAGAATATTTAAATTGACTGTCACAAGGGCAATCAGATCAGATTTGGATTCTCTAGAGAAAACAATGTATGCATTTAAAAACGAAGAATAAAATACGTTTAAAAAAACTGGTAAAGCTACAAAGCAAGAGTAGTTTCATACAATCGGAGCATGCCCCAGCCCTCCAGAAGTCCCAGAGAAGATCAAACCAGAACATTTTTCACAGTTTGCATGTCATTATTTGCCTAAATGATCTAATCTAGGACTAGAAAGAACACTACATGCCTTAGGTTACTGATTTACGTCATGCAAATGTTCACAGATTCATGGAAAACTTCAGGAATTATTTGCAGAAGGGAGTTGCAAATAGTTTCTAATAAGTACACTTCAGACTCTATGATCTGTCTGTGAACTATAAAACCTGTGAGATTCCTTTAATAAATGATGTTTATAAATACTTCATCCAGCTCTTACTGTTGACTTCAGTGGACTTTTACTGGTACAATTGAAAGGGACATCAGACCCTAGCATTGTCTTGACTATGTAATATGCAAACCTCTGAAAAATAGCGCTTTGTAAAGGAAATGTTGATAAATCTTGATCTATTTTTAAAATTAGTTTCGTGTATCAAACCACAAGATAAGCCCTTGGATTTTTAATAGAAACAGGCAAGAGGTATTTTTTAATATTATCATTACAGGGATTATTAGCAATCCACAAAGAATACAGGAGACTCCACAAAATTATTCTCATATAGCTTCCTCGGAATCATTCCTTTGATTCCTTCTCCCAAGGAATAAGCAAGGTTGGTTCAGATTACCTGTGGATTACCTGAAATGGATCTTGAAGGAACTGCCAAAGCTATCCACATTCCCTCCTGACAGTTTCCAAACCTTTCAGTCCTGGCAAGAATGCTCTACTGTGTCTGTGCACCTCGGCCCACTTCCAGTTCCACCAGCCCATTGCAAAAAGGAAGTTAAATGTGTACACATGAAAATTAATAGTGAATTCACTAGTATTAGTGTTTGAATAAATTCCCTATTGCTAAGGAGATGAAACACAGAAAATGGCAGTCCTCCCACCCTCCAGATTCATACACCTACAGAGGGTCAACCATACAGTCATAAGAGTATTGATTCTGTCCCTATAAATCAGGACACCGGATCACCCTACACAATAATACTCAGTAATAGTGTTTCCTTGTGGACAGCAACAAGACAATGCAACTTTATTTAATCTAAGGTATTTTGTACAGTACAAAGTCTCTCTCTCTCTCTCTCTCTCTCAAAACACTTACAAAATTAAAGACTTTACTCCCTGTTAGTTATTCTGTATGGGAGAGATTTTCATGGGTACAAATTATAGATGTCTAAATCCCATTGCAAGCCATTTGTGCCTCTGGAAATCTGTCCCTAGATTGTTAAAGAAATATTTGCTAGATAAGAATAAATTCCAAACTCATCTCTTTCAAACTTATTTCTAGAATCATCTGTCTGTTTAACATCTCCATTCAATAAACCGATCTTTTGTCTGGGTTTGGTTTTTTGTTTGTTTGGGGTGGGGTTTTTTGTTTTGTTTTTGTTTTTGTCTGTCTGCTGTTTCCTGGCCTGGCTTCCTGCCATAATCAGTGGAAAACTCCTATGAACTATGGGTGCAGGATCCAATTCAAATCTTTTGTTTACAATGCAGCATAGACACAACTTCAACTTCTTGGTGCAGGGAGCTCTCACTGTTTTAAATTGTAAAGCACGGTGCGCACACATAGTACTACAGAAATGATTAATAGTACCTGAGTGAATATACCATACAGGTTTTATAAAATGTTTTTAAAACCCAGTTTATCTTCATACCACTTTTATTTTGGCCAGTGTCTTTGTCATTGTGTAAAATTGCTATTTATTCTCTGGTAGCATCTAAAAGACACAATCAAGTTTTGGGGCCACAGTAAATACATACATGCTTATACATACACACATTTAAATGTCAGCTCCCATACCTAAGAATTTATGTTCTAGTTTCTATCAGGAAACAAGTGGATGCAGTAAGGAAATGAGGAATTGGCGAGCAAAGGTGGAAATCATAAAGATACGATCAGGTACTTCTCAAAAAGAGAGATTATACAATATCCAGAAATGAAAGGATTGTAGCTTATTCTTTTTTAAACTGAATAGTTAAGAAAACTGTTCTTGCTTCTTCTTTTTTTCTTTACAATCTGGCCTCATAGAGTAGTGGCTGTAGTCCTGAACATTAGTGCAAACTAAGGAACTTTAAATTCACATCCACGTCATTCAGAGAGCAGGTCTACACTACAAGCCTTTATTTCTAAATAATGTTGAGCTAGAGGACTTCATACTCTGACTCACAGAAACCCTCATTTCACGAGGAGTAAGGGAAGTTGAAGGAAAAGTGTTCTTCCTTTGACTTCCTGCTGTGTAGACAGTGCCACAAGCTGAATTAAGCTATTTCGACTTCAGCTACACAATTAACGTAGCTGAAGTTGAGTAGCTTAATTCAACTTTAGCCCTGCTGTGTAGATGTACCCAGATGGGAAAGTTACACTGCAACACTTTGGGACACACTGCAGTTCAGTCCCCCAGAGCCTAAACTGTAAGGCAGTATAGGCATGCCCTAACACACATGCGAGTGCAGAAAAGTAAACACTTATCAGGTGTCATACTCCAAAATTAATTTTTCTGATACTTTATTATATCCTGAAAGGGGAGAGCTCCATAGTTAGTTTTTAAATCTTAATTACTAGAGTGAGTGGGTAGGCAGCAGTTATGAGTCTACGTCCCTCTTCTCAATAGAAATGGAATGAAGAGATTACTCATTTGTAATTGGTAAGAATTTCTAAATACAGGGATAAAGACAAATCTCTCTCACACACAGGGACAAATCCTCAGCTAAGTGGTTAGTCTGTGTGACTCAGTTGCAAACTAAGAAGACAAGGAGGAAGGGAGACTCTTCAGAGCCCCCACCAATGATGTCCCTATTGTCCCAACTTAGTTTCGTAGTCCTCCTCAGCCGCTGCAATGGGATTTCCTCCTTACTACAGAAAAGCAAGCATGTGCTTGAAGTGAATTCAAATGGAGATGATGAATCAAGAAAATATCTCCAAAAGTAATAGATACTGAAAATGACTGAGCTAACTGCTGACCTTAAGAGACAAGCCTCTTCATTCATATACCAAGAAATTACATCCATATGGAGAATGTCCCTTAAAATACTACATTTTGAGATACTACATAAAATAAACATTTTGAGACTGAGGACCTCAGAAAGAAGTACTGGGCTGAATATGCCAAGGTTTTGTGCCACCAGCAGGACACCTGAGTCTGTGACAACAGGCATAAAGTTTTAAAAGAGGGTCAAGTGGATTCAAGTCCACCAGCCAAATAAATGCTCCTAGCATGGAATAGTCAGCAACAAAAATGATACCTGCTGATGTCAGTAGCATTTGATAATCCCCACACCAGCTGACCTACTTTGAAGCATTTAGATCATCCATACTACAGCCTACATTTCATAAGATGTTACATGTAATTTACTAACAAGGAACTATGAGGCCATGGACAGGTCTGGATTCAAGGTCTGGATTGGTATATAAATGAAGAGGCTGCCTTATCCAAAGCTCACTGCAAACCATGGAAAACTTTCCAATTATCTTCCTGCTCTTTAATTCAGATCTTTAGTGGGACAGAGACACAGTATTTTATATTTCTGGCATAAATATGGATTTGGGTGCTTAATCTTAACCACTAAATGTTGAAAGTAAAGAGTATCTTCATTATATCTTGGTGAAGTGGCAAGTTGCTTTTCAGTGTTTCCACTAGTTCCGCAGTCACTAGAATGTTGTATCGCCTTCATGCAGCATATTGCTAATTATAGTTTAAGAAGAGAAGATTTGAGAAAAGTATGCCTGACTGTGTTTCAGAGTGTTGAATGCTAGCTGAAATCTAATTATCAATCCGTGTCTTCTCTTTGGACCTACTCAATTAGAAAAGCAAACAATGAATTATAACTATCCTACTGAAAAGTCATCAAAAAATGAACATAATGAAAGGCATAAGGCAAATCCCAGCATAGGCTTATAAATGTCACACGCACACACACACTTCAATCTTAACATGCTTTATGTTTGCGTCTTTTATGTATATTACAAATCAAAACTTTAACTTTTTCTGGTACTTACAAAGCTCCCTTTACTTATCTTTTCTAGTAGTGCTTTAAAGAGTGTTGCATAGATAATCATTTTATATTTTCATGTATACACGTTACACTGATTTCTGCACATAAATGCACCGTGTGCTGCAGGTGTCACATGACCAGGATTCCTCACTGGATTTGGTCCAATGGTTGGCTCATTGTCTTCTCTGGTCCAGGCTGGGTAATTAGGGGGAGAGGGATGTGAATGTTGATCCATGCCACTTAACACAATATGTAACTTAGTGTCAATGCAAAGGGTCAGCAAAGCTGCCTTAACCAAGCAACTGAGATTTCTTGTAGTCTTATATCCAGCAACTGTGGAAAACATTCTAAAGCAGCTTGCCATTTCAGCAAGACAGAAAGATGATCCTCTTTATCTTACCAGCCCTTGGTATTCACAATGCAGAGAAAGCTCAGATCTTTGGATGTAAGTGCTGCCTTTGAGCTCTTACTCTGATTTCCCCATCCTCTATAGCACGTTAGCTTGCATGCTGTCATTAGAGGCAACTTCTGTGGGCAGGTAGTTCTGTTCTGTATTAACTGCCGGCCAGATTTCTGTGCATATGGCCATTTTGCGACAGAAACACTTCATGTGCTGAGTCAAACCATTTTGTTCATCTATATTATGGAACAGACATCAGATAAAAAACTGCTGAAAAAAAATCACAACCTGTAAGATAAAGGGTAGGTTTCTTTTCAGAAGCCCTCAGCAGTGAATTCGCTCTCATCCCATTGATGTCAATGGAAGCAGAGTCTACTCCTGGGAGAATTCTGCGACACTGCACATGCACAGATTTCAAGTGCTGCACACACAAAAAATTCTACATAAAATATGTGGTCTGAAAGGTGCTGTAGTTACTCATTTTGGCCACCAGAGGCCTCTATGGCACCAGAATAGAAAGCAGCTGCTTCTGGGCAGGAGCAGCCCCTGTTGCAGAAAGGGAAGAGAAAGAAGCTGTCTTCCTCACAGCACCCTGCCTGGGGGGATCAGGTCAGGAGGCATTTGATATGGGTGGGGGTGGACAGCATGGGGCACCTACAGTTACTGGTGAGTCATAGTGTGGGGCTAGTGGGGGACAGACTTGGGAAGGGGCTGAATGGGAGTGGTAGGGTAGGAACACATGGGGATAAGGGGGAGTGGAGGGACAACACATGGGGTTAGGGGTGGCTGAGTGGGGGCACAGGGTACATGGGGATAGGGGGAGATGGTGGCTGAATGGGTTTGCAGGGCCATATGGGGAATGGGAAATGCAGAGACATATAGGGATGGGGGGGAAAGGGTGGCTGAGTGGGATGCATGAGGGAAGGTCCCTAACAATCCTTCCCCCACCCAAAAATAAATCTGTTCCATACTTCTCTGACTTAATGACCCTCCAAGTTCACACCCAGGCTCCTTCCAAGCAATTACTTCCCTTCCCTCTCTCTTAGCTCCTCCATTACCCCAACTCCCTCAAGCCTTTCCACTGCTTCTGAGGGGTGCAGAAAATACCGATTGGACCCCTACCCTTCCAGTCATCTGTGAAGATGGCGTTGTCAAGGGGGCTTCAGCTTCCTTGACCAGGGGATGGTGATCCAGAAAAAAGGACTGCTAAGCGGAGATGGGGCCTACCAATCGAGGAAGGGGGAAGAGCATATTTGGATACAGCCTGGCTAACCGACTGAGGAGTTAAACTACATTCAATGGGAGTAGGTGACCACCCACTGGTCTGTTAAAACATGGAGACTTGGGAGAAGGGTCAGAATTTGGGGATAGCATGGGCTATTACAGCAGGGATCAAGGAGAGACAAGACAGAACTGGAGGGGAGGGTGAAATTAATTCAGTATGTTAGATGTCTGTATACTAATTAAAGAAGTATGGGGAATAATCAGGAAGAACTTCTAATGCTATCAAATAAACACAATTACGATATAGCTGGCATCACAGACACTTGGTGGGGCAATATGAATGACTAGATTATTGGTATAGAAGGGTACAGTTTGCACAGGAAGGTCAGGCAGGGAATAAAGGGACTAGGTGTTGCTTTATATATTAAAATGTGTATACTTGGACCAAGGTTGAGATGGAAATAGGAGACCAACTTGTTCAAAGTCTCTGGGTAAGGATAAAGAGGGTAAAAATAAGGGTGGTATCATGGGCGGATTCTACTACAGGCCACCTACCAGGGAAGAAGAGGTTGATGAGGATTTTTATAAACAACTAACAAAATCATTCAAAGCACAAGACTTGGTGATAATGGGAGACGTCAACTACACAGACATATACCGGGAAAATAACACCACAAGACACAGATTATCAAACACATTCTTGGCATTATTGGAAATAATATTTTATTCCAGAAGGTAAAGAAAGTTCCTAGGCGGGAATGATTTTCTAGATTTGATTTTGACAAATAGGGAGGAACTGGTTGAGAGTTTGAAAGCGGAAGGCAGCTTGCGTGAAAGTGATCATGAAATGATTCACAATTCTAAGGAATGAGAGGAGGTTAGCAGCAAAATAAAGATAATGGACTTCAAGAAGGCAGACTTTAGCAAAATCAGAGATTTACTAGTTAAAATCCCATGGGAAGCAAGTTTATTAGGAAAAACAGTTGAAGAGAGTTGGCAGTTTTTCAAAGAGCACACTATTCCACTGCGTAGGAAAGATGGGAAGTATGGCAAGAAACCACACGGGCTTAATCAGGAGCTCTTCAATGATCTAAAAATCAAAAAAGAGCCCTACAAAAAGTGGATACTAGATCAAATTACAAAGGAAAAATGTAAACAAATAACACAAGTATGTAGGGACAAAATTAGAAAGGCCAAGGCACAAAATGAGATCAAACTAGCTAGAGAAATAAAGGGTAACAAGAAAACATTCTATCTGAAAACATCTAGAAGATAATAAGGTGATAAGTAATAGTCAGCATGGATTTGTGGAGAAGAAATTGTGTAAAATCAATATGATAGCTCTCTCTGACATAGTAACAAGCCTCGTGGAAAGGATGGAAATGGTAGATGTGATACATCTAGACTTCAGTAAGGCTTTTGATATCGTCTTGCATGACCTGCTCATTAACAAATTAGGGGAGTACAACATAGACAGAGCTATTATAAGATCAGAAGTTAAGTGAGGGTCCAAATCCAAGAGTCAAGACAGAGTCAGACCTGCAATCAGATGCAAAGTCAGTCATGCAAACCATACTGACTTAGGCCCTGAATCAGTGCAACACTTAACATGGTTTTTTATTATTATTTGACTATTTATTTTTTCCAAATACAACAAATATAGCAAAATACTAGATTCATCAAAATACATAAAGTAAATAAAGAGAGTAAGGATCAAGAAAAGGGTGGGGAAGACATATAACTACCTTAGGTCCTTCACTAATCATAGACCTTTGAAAGGTCAGCCCAAATTCCTCTGAATTTTTCAGGCATTCCCTTTCTGCAGAAGGCCTGTCATGCATTAGCTGAGAGGTCAGCCACACCACTGAGCAGGCATCAGAATTTGGTGGGAGACTTTTCCATTTTTGCAGCTACATGTTGGAACAATGCCACCTTATTACCAGGTAATCTCCCAGTATCAAAAATATGTCCAGGAGTTAAATTTAAGAGGGAGAGCTCCTGCATGGTAGTCGAAAGGAGGAATTCCCTTGTGTCCTTCATCCTTTACACTCGCCTCTAAGGGCCAGTTACAGCCTGATCTTATGTATCATAGATATTGGTGTGAGACTAATGAGTGTGAATTCCATTTAATGAGATGGAAAGATGAATAGAAGATGCATGGTGTGGTTGAGCGGCTTACTTTAATAGAATTGCTCTAATGAGGTAAATCTACTTGTCTTACCCTTAAAGCAGAGGTTCTCAAACTTTGTGATACCGCTAAATGAAATTGTGTGACCCCCCCACGCTCACTGCTCCAAAGTTGTTAAGCAAAAAAAAAAGAAAAGAAAAGAAAGAGGGGGTTGGGAGCCAAAGTTGTTAAGCAAAAGTTGCACCACTATGTCCAGTTTGGGACTGCACACTAACCGCCAATGCACCCACCCCTCTCCCTGAGCCATGACCCCCAGTCTCCCCATCCCAATGCACTCACCCCTGCCTCAGAGCCAGACCCTCCTAGCGCCCCCCCATCCCAGTGCATTCCCCTCTCCCCCTGAGGCAAGCATCCTCAGCGTCAGGAGCCCCGCTCCAATCAAATCTCCCCTCTCCCCCCGCAGAGCCAGGCACGGAGGAACAATCTTACTTTTAAAGTGGCTGCTCCTGCTGCCCAGCCCGGCTGCCTCAGCTCATAGCTTGTAGGGGAGGCATCACGTGGCCAGCTGCTGGTCTCTGCTTGTCACGTGGGCCAGAGCAGCGCGCGCTCCGCTCCCACCCAGCCCAGCACCCCCCTAGCCTGGCGCCCCCTCCTGTTCCCCCTTCACTAGATTCTGCGGCACTCCTCACTCCCCGGCCCTCGCCAGACGCAGCACGGGTCCGGGTGAATACCGGATACCTGGCAACTGAGATGCCGGGGAGAGACCAATTTTTGCATAAAAAAAATGGATCTAGCTGCAACCCCCCTGTAAGTTGCTCGCAACCCCTCTGGGGGTCGCAACCCACAGTTTGAGAAACGCTGCCTTAAAGGAAAGTTGGATGTCCCTAGATGTCTCTTGAATCAATGGGGCCCACAGCTTATATGTAGCCTGCATCACAACCATCCTGATTTGAGTGTGTGTGTGTGTGTGTGTGTGTGTGTGTGTGTGTGCACACGTGCATGTGCATGTGCATGTGTGGAGAGAGAGAGGGAGAAAGTCTGGTTTTATTGTCACTGTCCCAACTCTGGGATAGGATTAATGGGACTTTACTACTTTATTTTATTCCTTGCCTGGATGATATTCAGTATACTGTAAAATGTACTGGAAAAGGAATATTAAAAGAAAGTGACTAAGCCTCTTTGGGAAGAAGGATAAGCTCTTGGGCTTAAGTTTCTCTAAGGGCACGTCTAAACTACTTTTTTTTTCAAAAGAGGATCTTTCAAAAGTGGAAGTAGTATGGACACATTTTTTTTTCGGGGAAAAAAAACCTTTTTAAAAAAAAACCGCGTAAACCTCCTTTTTTAAGGAAAAGCGTTTTTTCCGGAAAAGAGGGGGTTCCGAAAAAACCGTGTCCAGACTACTTTCACTTTCGAAAGAGCCTCTTTCGAAAGTGAGATCGGAAGAAGATATGCAAATTCCCGCAGAATTTGCATATCCTCTTTCAAAAATTCTGTGTAGTCTAGACATAGCCTAACTGATTTTTCAGGGGTAAAATTAAATTTTAAGTGCAGGGTTGGTTTTGGGCACTTTTCAAAATGTAACTTGTAGTTTATTCCGGGTTAAAACTTGTTTTGAAAACTTAAAATAGTATTACTTCCTGCTTTTCCCTCTGGAACTAAGGAATGTTTGGATAACAATGGATATGTCTACAAGGCAGTGCTATTTTGGGGTACCAGAGGTATCCCAAAATAGGTCCCATGGGTCTTCACAAGCTATACATAATTTCAAAATATCATTCGAAATAACGGGAATGCTGTTTCGGCATCCCAGTAACCCTCATTCCACAAGGGTTAAGGGATGATTCGAAATACCCTATTTGGAAATAAACTCGAAATAAGTACTTATTTCGAGTTTAGAGTGCAGTGTAGACATAGCCAATGTGCCCTGCTGTTCTTTTGCAAAAATCAAAGTTGCTAAACTGTAATGTCTTCAGACATTTTTAAAAAGTGTTGCAAAATATTTCAAACCCTCTGTCCATATATATCTGTTGTATCATATGTTATGCTTAGATTGTAAGCTCCTTGGGGCAGGGATTGTTTGGGGTTCTTTTTGTTTGTTGGGTTGGTTGGGTATTTTTGTTCTGTGTTTTGTTCAGTGCCTAGCACAGCAGGATCCCATGTGCTACAGTAACACAAATAATCATTATAAAAATTAACAATAATCTGGCTCATTCTTTCAGAGCTGAGTTGCTTCTGCAGGCTTATTAAGAGTAAAAGCCTGTAAAGACTTATTGTACTCAGGAACAGAGCAGTCCTCTTGGATGTTACTTCACAATCTACATTGAGTAAAAGGCAGTTCATTGTTGCACCTCTTTCTCTACCCATTTACCAATTGGGAGACAATCTGGTAAGCATCCCTTGCTCTTCACCCCACAGCCAAAATCATAATATGAGCAGGGACAAACAGAGGGGAAAGAAGGAGAGTTATTCCACTGTGCAGTACAGTTATAAGGCTACATCTACACTGCAGGCTTCTTGCGCAAGAGTTCGTGTGCAAAAGGTCTTCCACAAGAGTGCATCCACATTGCCATGTGCTTTTGGGGAAGAGATGTGCTTTTGCACAAGAGCGTCCAGGGCAGTGTGGACGCTCTCTTGTGCAAGAAACCCCTGTTGCCTGTCTACACTACCTTCTTGTGGAAGAGCTCTTGCGCAAGACGGCTTATTCCTCATGGGGAGAGGAATAACTCTTGCGCAAGAAGCCCTGTTTTCTGACGCTTTACTGTAAATTTACTTGCACAAGAATGCGCGTGCAGTGTAGATGCTCTGCACGTTTTTGCGCAAGAACTCTGAATACTGTGGCAAAGCTCCGGTTTCACCCCAGTAGTCCTGCTCTTCTCGATGGTTAGGGCATGTCTCAGAGGTTCACTGTGACCCTCGACAGAGCCTCTCTTCCTTTCTGGAGGCAAGGATCACAGCCTACTGAGCCTACCTTCATCATAGGCCAGTCAACAGGTTTGACATGAGAATTCTCCTTAATCTGTCTTCCTTCTCAGGAAATGTCGCTGTGATGGTGTGGTGTGGGGTGCGTTGGGGGGGAACCCAGGCCCACCCTCTACTCCAGTTTCCAGCCTTGGGAGCTTAATGGCAGCAGCAACAGGCAGTTTTTCTCCCATTACCAGAGCTACAAAGGCATAGCGAATGGGGGGACAGGGGGAAGCTCAGTTTCAAGTGGTTCAGGGGCTGTCTACACGGGTAGCAAAGATGTGAGTGCAGCACAGACCAGAATAACCCAGCTCGCTGCAATCTGATTAATGTGGGGAACAACCGCAGGGTGGGGGGGCTTCAGCAATCATGCCCTATCTAGCTCGTGCTGCGATCAAGCCACCCCTGCTCAAAGGAGACAATCCTGGGAGCTGCCCACCGGCCCACGGTGCAGCCCAGCTAACAGCAACGAAGGGCAGAGATGGATACCCAGCAGCCACCCCCGACCCCCGCTTCTCCCATCCGCTCAGCCCCACCCCCAGGTTTGCTGAGGCCTGTGGGGGGAATGCTTTGGACCTAGCCAATTCACTCCCCTTGCACTGCAACACCGGCCTACAGGAACAACAGGGCCTGGCCCCTGGGGCCCCACAGTGTGGGAGAAAACAGGGCCTGACCTGATCCCCAGTTCAAGGGATCCACTTGAGGGAGGGCCCTAGCACCAAAATCTCACTGGTGCTCAGGAGGCTACAGGGCCTCTCTAGGGGGCGCTGGCTCCAGTTCAGTCCCAGGGCAGGGGGCACAGGCTGGCTCACGGAGGTATGGATGGGCTCTGGGGATCCGTCCCTTCTAGGGGGCACCAGCCCCCATCTACCCCCATGCGGGCAGTATAGAATCACAGAACACTAGAGCTGGAAGGGACCTCAAGAGGTCATCAAGTCCAGTCCCCTGTCCTCACAGCAGAACCAAGCACCCAAGGCTACTCAACACATGGCCCATGGGCTGCATGCCACCCACGGCCAGTTTGTTTGCGCCCCGTGGTGCAGTTTGGGTTTATGTGGGGATCAACACGTGGCTGGCGAGTGGGAGCCAAAACAAAAAAGTAGTCAGTGTAATGATCTTCTGTTGATATGCGTTTTAGTAGTTAAATTCTTGGACTGTCATTGCTCATGAAAAGTGCTGTCACATGGGTAGAAATTGGGTAAATGTTGCATTTTATTAATATCAGCAGAACTGACGTAAATGGGGCCTGTGTGTTGTGTAGTCTTGCCTTAATCTTTGTATTCATGCCTGTCAATGTGGGAGAAGCTATTTGTATATATTTGCATAAGCAACCACACTTAAGTTGAGGCCCTCAGCATGTTCTGTAAGTATCAGTGTGGCCCTCGGGGCTTCCAAAGTTGAGTTGCCCTAGCTCATCCCTGACAGGTGTCTGTCTAACCTGGTCTTAAATATCTCCAGTGATGGAGATTTCACAATCTCACTAGGCAATTTATTCCAGTGTTTAACCACCCTGACAGACAGGAAGTTTTTCCTAATGTCCAACTTAAACCTCCCTTGCTGCAATTTAAGCCCATTGCTTCTCAGCCTAACCTCAGAGGCCAAGGAGAACAATTTTTCCTCCTCCTTATGATACTCTTTTAGATACTTGAAAGCTGCTCTCATGTCCCTTTTCGATCTTCTCTTTTCCAAGGTAAACAAGGCCAATTCCTTCAGCCTTGCCTCATAGCTCATGTTTTCTAGACCTTTCATCATTTGTGTTGATCTTCTCTGGACTTTCTCCAGTTTCTCCATGTTTCCTGAAATGTGGCGCCCAGAACTGGACACAATACTCCAGCTGAGGCCTAATGTAGATGGCTCATTCCCTGCCTAGGGGACGTGAGACAGGTTAATTTCCAATCCTCCTGTTTATTCTTTTCCTAAGCCAGGAGGGCACAGTGGTTCTGATGGGGGCTCTGCAGAAAGGCAGCCCGCACTGCCCCCTTCCTGAAACCTTGTGCAGGTGTTAAACAGCTGTCCAGCCCACCCTAGAGGTGACAGCATTTCAGCGTGCCTGAAGCAACACTGCACCAGCAATGGACAGGAGAATGGCTCCCGGGCATGGCTTGCTCTGACTGCTTCAGTCCCATTGGATGGGCCTCAGCCTCTTTCCTTCCCCTCCCCCGCTTTGCAATGGGGCTGTAGACTCTGGGGGAGAGGGGTGGAGGCAGGCAGAGGTGTCTCCCTGCAGCAGATGTAGTCACGTCTCTGTATTAATCATTCTCTCATTGAAGTTTTTAGCTTTGTATTGAGTACTTTTACATGGAAACTTTGTATTACGTCTTAGTAGAATAGTCCCTAGGACAAGTGAGGCAGAGACTGTCCCTGTGGGGTGAATGAGGTGGGAATGTATAAGGCGGAAGGTGAGCACCTCTGGGCAGTTGCAAAGGTTGGAGAGGGGATGGAGGTCCAGATCCAAGATCAATGAGACCTGGGAAGTGGGCCCATTGAAAGGAAACTGGACCTGTGGATGCCTTGAGGGTCTGCAGCAAGGGCCTGCTTTGGGAAGCCCCCTCTTTGGAGGTGAATGTGGCAGCATTGAGACATCCCACAGAAGCAGGCGCCACAGACACTAACTGCAGAGTCATGGGACGGCTCTCACAGATCTTGCACATGCATAAGATGATAGATCTGCAGGGGGGGGGCAGTGGCGTAGCGAGGGGGCCGGAGGGGTCAGTTGCCCCGGTCACCATGCTAGGGAGGCACCAATTTAATTCCATTCTGCTCCCCCCGTCATCCCTCAGCTCACGTGCTCCTACTCTGCCTGCCACCGGCAGCTGGAGCCTCCTCCCTGCCTCTCTGCTCCAAGCCCGACCCTGACCCTCCTCCATCTCCACCAGCGGGTTAGTGCATGCGGGAGCCCAGCCCCAAACTGTAGGGGTTGGGGGAAGATGCAGTACAAGTTCCCCTCAGCTGTGCACCAGGTTCGGGGCGTGCCACATTGCGGCGGGGCGCAAATTTTTCCTTTGCCCCTGGGCGCATAACACCCTCGCTATGCCTCTGCAGAGCTATAGCCCTGCCCTGGTCCACTTCCTCAAACAGTCCCTCCTAGCACCTTGCTCCTAATCACTCTCATCTTCCCAGCTCTTCCACAGCTCACCACCTTGCTCCCAGTTCCTCACCAGCCATTCTCCCTGAAAAGAGCCTTTTAAACTAGTCCTAGCAGGTTTTTAATAGGCTGCTCGTGTTCTGATTCACCTGTCTCTCTTGATTGCTTCTAGCAAGTTCTTAATTGTCTCTAGCTGTCTTATAGTATCTTCCTGACTTAACTGGGTGTAGTATATTCCTGATTGTTCTGGAGCAGCCCCTGCCCTGGTCACTTACGGTATGTCTACACTACAGAGTTTTGTCGGAAAAACGGCTGTTTTTCTGACAAAACCTGAGTTACGTCCACGTTGCAATCATGTTCTTCCAAAAGTAAAGATCTCTTCCGAAAAAAGGTTCTTCCAAAAGAAGCCTGCAGTCTAGACATAGTCTTAGGGAACAGAAAACTATTCAGCCCATGGCTAGTACACTTATCTTCGACCAGACACTGCAGACAACTGGTCTGGGTCTGTCACAATACATACAGGAAGAAGATGTATTGAATAAGAATGTGCCAATTTTCTGCAGCCACTTTTCAAAACCAAATCAGCCATGTTAAAATTAGAAAACCCTTAGGCCTGGATACTTTAGGAAAATATTTGTTATTTTTGATTGAGTTGACAGTGAGTTACAATACATAGGGCCTTAAATGTATAATTAAATGATACTCTGCAGATTTGGAAAATTTATTATGAATTAACCCTTTTTAGCTTGGCCTGTCGACTCAGATCATCCGCTCTACTGATATTTGTGCTGCTGACACAAATGATGGACTTTTGTAAGAACAGTGGAGAACAATGCAACTTCATGAAGCATTTAGAGTCCTTGTAAAATATTATTTCAAAAGCAACATTTTTAACATCTGTTCAATTTAAACCAGCTGGAGGGAGCTTACTTTGTTCTCCTCTATTATTTTATGATGAGTGTCTTGAGGCATCACTAGCAGCATATTTGAAAAGTACTCAAAAAGTATTTAGACAAGATGCACAGCATTTTCTATGAGTTCCACTTACCCAGTAATTCATCCCTTAGGTAAAGCTGATTTATACTTCACTCAAAGCAAACCTAACAACTAATGGATCTTTATAAAGGAAACAAAGATGGAATATACCTTGTTCCCTCTTTGGTGAACAAAATATGGTTAGTTACTGGTGCAGTTTTGCAGAGAATATGGAGCGAGTATTAATAGGATGCAGATTGGGAAGATTACAAAGAATCTTTATATAGAGATGATTTAGGCATTGTTCTGGAAGACCCTGAAAATAGAATTCTGTGTGGCTGATGGCAGTGTTTCAAAAATATACTTGTTTTAATGTTCATTTTAAAAATTCTGTAATTATGTGAATTAAAGAGAAAACTGTGTGCATTAGAAAAATAATATTCTAAGGACTAGTGCTGCCCCAGCAAAAGAGATGGTGGCTTAATCTAACTCTAAAAATGATCTGGAAAAACTGGAGAAATGGTCTAAGGTAAATAGGATGAAGTTTAATAAGGACAAATGCAAAAGTACTCCACTTAGGAAGGAACGATCCATTTCACACATACAGAATGGGAAGTCACTGTCTAGGAAGGAGTACTGCAGAAAGGGATCTAGGGGTCATAGTGGACTACAAGCTAAATATGAGTCAACAGTGTGATGCTGTTGCAAAAAAAGCAAATATGATTCCGGGATGCATTAACAGGAGTGTTGTGAGCAAGACACAAGAAGTCATTCTTCCGCTCTACTCTGTACTGATCAGGCCTCAATTGGAGTATTTTGTCCAGTGCATTGGAGTATTTTGTTCAGCCCCCCTGCATTCATGCTAAAATTCGACACTCTCCGCGGGGGGCTGAACAAAGACTCCAACTTCCTTACCCATTACAAAGATAGGTTCCCCAATTATCACCTCTAATACCATTAGCTCACAGACATCTACCTTTCCCCACCTCTAATATCATTAACTCACAGACATTTACCTTCCTTCCCGCCCGCATCCCCTTCTGTTCTGAAATGTGATTTGTCCTTTTCATATGCGTTCATTTTTTTTAATTGTATCCTTTGGTATTTATGGTTGTGACTATTTTCTTCCACTATTTGATCTGAGGAAGTGGGTCTGGCCCACGAAAGCTCATCATCTAATAAACCATCTTGTTAGTCTTTAAAGTGCTACATAGTCCTGTATTTTGTTAAAGATATAGAGAACATGACCTATGAAGAAAGACTGAAAAAATTGGGCTTGTTTACTTTGGAAAGAAAAAGACTGAGGGGATAGGTTGCAGTTTTCAGGGAACTAAAGGGGTGTCACAAGGAGGAGGGAGAAAAATTGTTCTCTTTGGCCTCTGAAGATAGGACAAGAAGCAATGGGCTTAAACTGCACCAAGGGAGGTTTAGGCTGGACATTAGAAAAATCTTCCTAACTGTCAGGGTGATTAAACACTGGAATAAATTGCCTTGGGAGGTTGTGGGATCTCCATCTCTGGAGATATTTAAGAGCAGGTTAGATAGACATCTATCAGGTATGGGCTAGATGGTACTGGGTCCTGCCGTGAAGGCAGGGGACTGGACTCAATGACCTCCTGAGGTCCCTTCCAGTTCTAATGTTCTATGCTTCTCTCCAATAAAAGGGGGAAAAATGAAAGCAATAGAAGAAGATAAAAAGAACCAACCCAGCATTAATCCATAGATCTGTACCCTAAATATGAATAACTGCCCATGGAGCCAGCTTTGGAGAGAAAAAAAGGAAGGCTAAAGAGAGCTGA
Organism: Rafetus swinhoei; assembly: GCA_019425775.1. Classification (NCBI taxonomy): domain Eukaryota; kingdom Metazoa; phylum Chordata; order Testudines; family Trionychidae; genus Rafetus; species Rafetus swinhoei. Next base: position 89,912,940 of record CM033424.1, on the reverse strand, counting down.
CCGATTCCTCTTCCAGAGAGCAGCCTGTAGGGAGAAAATTACTTTGTAAGCTTGGAGAGGTTGAACTAAGCCCTTATTAGCCTAAAAAGATATAGCGGGTGATGCAATAATATTGTTTAAAATTGTACTATTGTGGGTGGGGATGGTGTGTGGCTGTGGCCATTTTGGAAAGGTCGAACAAATAGAAGCTGGGAATGGACAACAGGGGATGGATCACTTGATGACCGCCTGCTCTGTTCATTCCCTCTGGGACACCTGTTGGAAGACAGGTTACTGAGCTGCATGGAGCTTTGGTCTGACCAGTATGACCGTTATGTTCTTATGTAAGTGTGGCAACAGTCACTATGAGAGAGGCCCACAATAAGAAAGGAAGAAAGACAAGAAGATCTAGGTGTCTGGAAAAGAAAAGAAATATCTGTCCCCTTCAAAATAAAGACCCAGCCACAAAAAAAAGATTAACTCCCCCTCTGGCAAACAAACCATAGAGGCAGGTGGAGAAGCACCAGTCACTAAGGCTGACCTGATGGGCCTGCAGTTAGAAATCAATAAGCTTTATAAGGAGATGAGGGAAGAGTTCCAAGATTAAATATACACAAATTAAATTAATAAGATTAATGGGACAGCATTACTAATATAGATGAAAGAATCCCTTTTCCCCAGGCCCCAGCAGGCTCCAGGTGTGATTGTCCTTCTACACGACAGTCATGGTAAAGGTAAAATATTGAGTGCAGTGTGGGAGAGAGCTGAACCGCTGGTGACTTAACTATGTCATGGGAGGCTTATATGCCAGGTGGGGCCAGAAACCAAGAAGATAATAGAGGTAGTGTCCACCACTGCTGATTGGCAGCCTGAGAGCAGCTGGGAGAATAAAAGAGCTGGGAGACAGAGGGGCAGGGTAGCTGCCAGAGAAGCAATTAAGGCTGGAGAAGGGAACGCTTACCAGCAAGCTGCTGAAAAGATGCTCAGAGACACCCTGACAGACTGAACTCTGGTGCAATGCCTGGCCAGACAGGGTGCTGTGGCATTGACATGCCCATCCACACAAACCCATACAAATTTCCCCAGGTCTAGCAACCTCAACCCTTAGCAAGTGAAAATAACTCTTCCATGTGACCACAATTCTTAGAACAATATAAGATGCAAATAGGGATTCCCAATTTAAATGGTCTTTTCTGTGGAAGGACAGATATCTGTCTTATCTCAGATACAAAAGAAAGGGTGTAGGCACTTGTGGACAGGGAAATAGATGAATCATCTTAGCACTATTCTGAACAGGATCATCGCTTTAGTTCTGAAAAAATGCTACAGTACTTTGTTTTATGAAGACTGTCTGGTCACTGGTTAAACTTGTCATTCCCCTGAGAGACCAGGATAGAAGATGCTAACCTGATGTCAGATGTGCTATGGTGATCATGGGGGAAATTGCAGGAAGAATTGCAACCTAAATTGCCCGCTTGGAGAGAGAGAGTCTTGGGACTCCACCCAAAGAATGGTGAGGGCTAGAGGCCAGATGTCTAACTGAGGTGCCCTCGTGTCTTATCTTGGAGGTAATGTTCACAAATTCTGTCTCCGTGCTTTAAAATGACATTCTTTCTGATAAAAAATATTAAATAAGAAAGTCTGATGCCAGTCATATTTAATGGAAAATAAATACCATGATTAATTTTATATGAAGATGAAGTAATGCCAGAAGTGTGATGTTATGATGTTAATAAAATGAAGTTGTTTTGATTCAGAAATATTCTTAGTCAATAAGTGTTTCTTTTTGAGTTATTACAGTAATAAAACTTCCCTTCTTATGAAAAATAATTCCTGAAATATCTGAAATGTCCCTTAGCTTGTGATGAAATCCACTAGGATTGGCCTAATTCTGTTCCCATTGACTTAAACAGGAATAGAACTAGGCCAATACAGAGCACTTTCAAAAATCTTACCCTAAATATTTCTCTTCTTAATGGTATTCCATTACTTATAAGAACAGTCCATTTTACCATCCTACAGAAATCAATCTCCAATGTTGGTGTTGATATCCTTAAATAAATGTTGACATTTATCTTGTCCCACATTAGCCATATTGTGGTCAAACTACCCCTATTTAGCCATAAGGCCCAATCCTGCATCATGAAACACTAGATAAATACACATGAATAGAGAGAGGAAATAAGATTAAAATAAGAAACTGGGCCTGATTTTCCAAAGTTACCCCAGTTTTTCATAAAAATCAAAGGCTGGAGAATCAGATGCATAATTTGTTTAACACAGCTAATCTTTCATGGTAATAGTTCAGGTAGGTAGAAATGGTGCTAGTTATAGAAACTGTCTTAATTGTCTAGATAATAGAAGGGAGAAAGGACTAATTTCCATTGACACTATTGACCATCGAGCCTGTCAGAGACATCTTCTCAGGTCTTATGTACACATATAAGTTGCACTCCTTAACTTACATTTTCTTTAACTGATTTGGGGCAACAATCCTGCATGAACACATCTGTTTAAATCTGATCTATATCAGTTTAGCTTCTACACATAAATGGTTGTTCATACATAAAAGTTGTGCTTCTTTCATTGGACCACTATAGTTAACCACCCCCTGGTGTGGATGCAGTTATACCGGAACAAAGGTGGTTTTAGGGCATCTTTTATACCAGTATAACTGTGTCCATACCAGCTGTTGTACTGGTATAACTATTTTGGTAACAAATTACATCCCATTATACAAGTGAAACAACTGCTTAAACTAGGCTTAAATTACAGGCACACACTAAATCAATATAACCCACTTTATACCAATTTAACAGCATGTATACACCAAGTTGAATGGAATAGATTTATTTAAAATCACACATTTACTCTTTACTTCACAGGGCTTTTATATATTTCAGATTGCTTTAATGTGCATGGTTTCTCATCATCCCAGACCTCCCAGGTCCAGAATGTTGTTTCTCAAAGTCTGTCCTCTAATTCATCCTAGACTGTATTCAATGCTGTACCTTTCATCACCCTAAATGAGGATGCACACGCACACACACACACCATGCCAAGGCTACCTGCCTCTTGTTCTGGACTCAATAATCATGCTTTGAAATAGTAATTATCTTGTTCTAAGGCATCATCCTGAAATGGCTCAGTTTATGCAATTCTGCACCTCTTAACATTAATTGTACTTTGTATCAGATCTGAATCATGGTCAGATTAGCTGATCTGTCACCCAAAGATATAATTTGTAAAGAAAAAAAAAGGTTAAATGTTTAATGCGCAATGAAATTCCTAGTTAGTACCGGTGAGTATTGACTATTACTTTACTCATAATTGCCAGTTGTATTATTCTTCCACATTAACATTGTTCTTTGTGATGATACTTACAAAAGACACGTGTTTCAGACAGTGGTGTGGAGGGTGACAGGAACATGCCACAGGAAGAGGCGCAGTGAGCATGTGTATTTGCCGAGAGGAAGGAGGAGTTTTGCCTCTAAAGCAGGGATAGGAGCCTCAATATATTCTAATAGCCAGGAGAAGAGGGAGCTCTGCCCTCTGATTGCAGCCTGTCAGGGAGGCACTCCACATATGCACTGACAGTCTGGCCACTGATGGTCATTAACACCTATGAGGCAGTGGGATCCCTGCATCTATTACAATGGCAGTTTAGGGATGAAATGCCTTTGGAACCAAACCAATGGATTCATAAAGCCAGAAGATGTGATTGTCTCTCCATTGCAGACTTGCAGATTTAGAGCTGTTATCTGTCAAGTAGGCTGTTGGCCACTTGTTTGGAGCGGGAAGGAATAATAGCCACTGACTGGCAGACAGAGTGATTTCCTCTGTCACACAGATGGTTCTGCCCAGTGGTCCCTGTGGGTGTACTTTTAGAATACAAATTTTAATTCAATCCCAAATAGCTGGTGGGGACAGAGTAAAAATAACATGACAGTCAGCTGATAGCTTCCGCCTACTCAAGGAACAGCTGGAACTTGACAGCCAAGAGAACCTTATAATAAAAACAGGGACATAGAAGATCAGCGTTATTCCTGTCTGTACCTGAGGGGCGGGAGAGACTAGATCTTGCATATGGGCTGGAATAAGATGGATTTTGACCTTTGGCACATGATGGATAGATGGATGATAGTAAATGAATAGCACTGTACTTTGAAGAAACATCATAATCCCATAAACCATGCCAAACTGTTCTTTGGTTTTTGTTTCTCACCAGTTGGGATACAATATATTATTTCCCATAGATAGCTAGTCAATGACCTCTGGAAAGGTCAACTTATTTGGAACTTATTTTGGCTACAACTGTAAGATCTTAGACATTATAAATTGAGTGTTGCACTGTGTGCATTGTGTAAGCAGATGGTGTATAATTAACTTAGCAGTTGATACTGTAAAGGATTCATTTGAGTCTACTAATTGCTGAATATGTGGATGGACTTACATCTGTCAAGGGATTAATTTATCTCATGGTAAACAAGAAAAAAACATACATTTTCTTGCATATTAGATTATGTAGTCATAAAAATGGAAATGGTGGCTAAATATGACAGAGAAAATTATGTCCTTTCTTAACTGAGCTGTTGTTCATTTTTATTGTTTGACATTTATCTAGTTATAATTCATAAGTTAACTCAAGCTGCTATGTGCTACTCCAGCCATAACATATAAGTTGATTGATAAATGACACAAAGTTCACTGGACAGAAGGGATAGTTAAGAGAAATGGGTGTGTTCAAACTAAGAAAATCATGGTTAAGGGGAGACATAACTGTCCACAAATGTCATCAACGCCACAAGAATCCATTATGCTCATTAACTGACAAGGAGTAATAACACTCATAAAAATAATAGCTATAGAAATACTAATGATTAATTATTTGATTTTTTAGGTATGTGTCAGAATATCAAGCTAAAAATTAGCATTTGGAACAGATGTCACTCCTGGAGCACAATTATTATTTTTCATAATGTGTTTCCAGTAGCACACCCAGCCTGTTAGGTGCTACACAAGCACACAGACATTTGGACAATATTTTAAAAGGCATTCAGATACCACAGTTATGGACACTGCAAAATAATCTGTTGTGAGGATCCTATAAGGGATTTAGAGTGGTACTTTAAAGGATTTATTCTATCAATTCTTTTTTTTCCCCACTGCCACATTTATACATATAAATGTGGCAGTGCGCAAAAAAGAATGAAAAGCAGTCTTACTTATTTCTCAAATCCCTTCCATCGTACCATCCCTCCTCTCACTCTCTTGCATATTCTTAAAGAAAACAAGATTTCAGAGACTGCCATGCAAAGCGCATTAAATGTTCTTTATGCAAAATCTCATCTTTGCTTCTGATTTAATGAGTTTCTGGAGGTAAATCATAGCTCCCTGGTCTGTTCTCAAGTCCAATTTTTTAAAGACAAACACAGAAAGGAACAGAGCAGGAAAAGTAGCAGAGGATAGCAGATGTGGGTCTTGTCTCTGCTTGCAGTTCAGTTTCTGGAAAACCCCTTGGTGTTCCACTCTGAAAGTTGGCAAACCTTTTACCAGAACCAGTTATGGTGTTTTAGATGCTGCTTGTAATTATTAGAACTGGGAGCACTGGCTGTTGGGAGTCTGGAAGCACAGGAAATAGGAAGGAGAGGGGAGGAGATTAGCCAGGGCTGAGTGAGAGCTACAGAGGGGTGCAGCAGCTTTGTAAAGAGGTTTACTTTTGGTAAATAAAGTCCTGTTGAAGTTTGTTAGTACCTTGCTTGCATGATACAATATTTTGGTGACGAGGATGGATCTTCTGCCTCTGAACCCACCTGCACCCTTTCTGCAAAGCCCAGGTGAGCCTCCAGTAGTTTTTACTGCCTGGATCCATATGTTTGAGACTTATCTGCTTGCAATCAGTGCTACAGAGATTTCTGAAGTAAGAAAGCGTGCTCTGCTAATCCATTGCCTTGGAGCAGAAGGGCTACGTATATTTTACACTTTTTCCCTTGCAGATGATAAATATGAGACTGCACTCGCTGCATTAAAGAACTTTTTTGTGCCAAAAGTGAATGTAGTAGCTAATCTCTATAGATCCAGCGTGGGCAGAAACCAGGGGAGATTATAATGCAGTATATTGCTTCTCTGAGGAGTCTGATTGTAACTTGTGACTTTGGGAATATGGCAGATGAGATGATTAGAGCCCAGTTCATTGAGAAAACAACCGTGCTTCGTGTAAGAGAACACTTGCTTCTAGAACCACAACTTACACTGGAAAAAGCAATAACCATTGCTACCCAGATTGAGTCAGCTATAGCAGAAGCCAAAATAATGAGCATGGATACAGGAGGCCCAGTCCAGGCTGTGACTCCTTTGCAGAAAAGTCCACTATCACTGCGGACAAACAATTACAAAGAGAAAACTAATAAAAAACCATAGAATCAGCAGATTCAAAGCACAGCAAAAGCATGCTTTCACTGTGGATCCCCTTAACACCTTGCAAGCTACACAAGATGTCCTGCAAAAGTAGCTCAGTGCAATCACTGCAAAAAGATTGGGCATTTTGCTAAGGTATGCCGCAGTAGCCAATCCAATCAACAGGTGCATTCAGTTACAATACCAGATGTTACTGTGTTGAGTGTGGACAAAATCACTACTGCACATATTCCAGAACAGATAAGGTGCACTGTAAATGTTTCTGCCGCATCTTCAGGCAAATCACATCTTATTCAGCTAATGTTGGACACTAGCTCCGCAGTATTTATACTACCTGATTCCATCTATCTGCATTACTTTAAAGATGTGCCTCTTACTGAACCCAAACTTCACTTGGTGTGCAATTTCAAAAACCAAATTCCAGTTTGTGGCTGCCTGCCAGCAACGGTGACTTTTGGTGATTGCTGTGTAACTACAAAGTTCTACATTGTCCACAAAGGCACTCCTATCCTTGACAGAGATTTATTGGCTGCTTTAAACCTCAGGGTAGTTAATGGACGAATTGATCTTCTTCAGCAAAGCACTCTTGCAGTACACACACCAGTTTCAGCTGGGCCCCAAGACCAGGTTGAGGAGAAACTTGGCTGTGCTTATGGGTTTGTGCACAAAGTTAAAAAGCGACATAATGTGATGCCTGTACGACAGAAGTTACAGTGCTTACCATTTTCAGTCAGGGAAGCTGTTTCAGAGGAACTTAAAAAACTTGTACAAAAGGACATTATTGAAAAGATTGACTCCTCAGAATGGGTTTTACCTATAGTAGTGATGCAGAAGAAGAATGGAGGCATTCACCTTTGTGTGGACTTAAGGGAGCCAAATAAAGCTATTGTAATCGACAGCCACCCTCTGCCTCACATAGAAGAAGTATTTACAGAACTCCATGGAGCAAAGGTGTTTTCTACTCTTGATTTGCAGAGCGCATACCACCAGGTTATGTTGCATGAAGATAGCAGAGACCTCACAGCATTTATTACACATAAGGGACTATTTCATTTTAAACGTGTTCAATACGGTCTTGCATCTGCCCCAAGTGCCTTCCAAAAATGATGTCATTGATTCTGAAGAATCAACATGGAGTTCAGTGCTATCTGGATGATATTATCATGTTTGGAAATACTTCTGAGGAGCATGACAATAACCTGCAATGTGTACTAAATGGCATCAGCACAGCAGGCCTCAAGCTCAATTTGTCTAAATGCAAATTTAGACAAACAGAACTCTCCTTTCTAGGGCATACAATTTCACCGGCTGGACTAAAACCTGATCCAGATCATATCCTAGGAATTTCAAATGCTCCTCCTCCAACAGATTTGCAAACCTTACGTTTCTTCTTGGGTCTTACTTCCTGGTATGCAAAATTCATTCCCAATTATGCTTCTGTCATTGAACCGTTATGAGAATTACTACGGAGAAGTTCAACTTTGGTGTGGACAATGGCTGCACAAGCTAGTTTGGAAACTGTGAAAGACTTGATTGTACATAGTCTAGTACTTGCACTATTCAGTCCTGCATTGCCACAATTGTGACTACTGATGCTTCTGATTATGGACTTGGGGCTGTCCTCACACAACTTCATGAGAACAACACAGAGAGGACTGTTGCATTTGCTTCAAGGACACTGAGTGATGTTGAGAGAAAATATTCTACAGTTGAAAAAGGAGCACTTGCTTGTGTCTGGGCTACTGAAAAATGGAGAACTTACCTGTGGGGCTGCACATTCAAGTTGCACACAGACCACAGACACAGACCACCTTTGACAACATTGCTAACCACAAAAGGACTGGGAAGAGCAGGAAATCGTATTGCTAGATGGTCTGCAAGACTACGCTCTTTCAGTTATGAACTGGAATATAAGCCTGGAAACCAAAATGTGACACCTGCCTTTCTCGCCTGCCTTTGTCTTCACCAGATGGTCCACTGGAGGATGAGGATGAAGTAGTTGTGCTTATTACAAGCACTCTTACTTCAGTTACAAGAGAGCAATTCCAAGCTGCTTGTTCAGCATGTCCAGTTCAACAAAAGCTACGGGAATTTCTGACAAAGAGATGGCCCCATAACCCTAAAAACCTTGACCCAGTTTTGCTGCCTTATTTTAGAGTTCAGGATGAACTTTCTTTGCTTGATGGCTGTGTGCTACGAGGTACACACTGGCTACTTGTGCCACAAGAATTACAGTCAAAACTCATACACCTGGCACGTGATACTCATCAAGGAATTGTCAGAACCAAAAATGACTACGGGATCTTTATTGGTGGCCAAGGATGGACTCCCAAACTGAAGCAATCATAAAATCCTGTGTCACTTGCCAAATGCATGATAAGACAGTAGTGACATGTACCCCACCATTACAGCCTGTTCCTCTTCCTGATTCTGCATGGGAAAAAGTTGCAATTGACATCATAGGACCCTTTGATACTGTTCCAATTGACTGTTGTTATGCCATCACTTTAATAGACTATTTCAGTAAATGGCCTGAGGTAGCGTTTACATCGCAAATCTCTTCTGCTACTGTAATTAAGTTCCTCTTTACAGTTTTTAGCAGGGAAGGTAACCCCAAAGAACTGGTTTCAGATAATGGTAGTCAATTTACTTCCCTGGAATTTGAAACTTTTACATAGAAAACCATCCCTGTATTACCCTCAAGCCAATGGAGAAATAAAAAGGTTTAACAGAAGCTTGAAAGAGAGTTTGCAAACGGCTAAACTGGAAGGGCGATCCTGGATAACCTTCACTACTGATTTCTTGCAAGCATACAGGGCTACACGACATGCCACAACACAAAGATCACTCGCAGAGTTACTGCATGGAAAACAGATTAATACTAAACTGAACATTGCTGGATTGTTAAAGGCAAGACCTGATGTACCAAACGAGGATGATGTGAGAAAAACAGTTGAACAGAACCAAGAAAAGTATAAGGCTTTCACAGACAAATGGCAGGGTGCTAAGGAACCAAAGTTTGAGTGTGGTTCCTTTGTTAGAGTAAGAAAACCTGGAATTTTATGCAAAGGGGACCATAAATTCACATCTCCTCTTAAAATCATAGAGAAGAAGGGACCTTATGCCTATCGACTTTCTGATGGGCGGGTATGGAATGCTTCTGATCTTGCACCTGCCTATGCACCAAGAGGAGATGATGTCATGTTATTGGATTGTGAGGGGAGCAGCCGGGTCACTGCTGCACCAATGGGGGGTGTTCGCCCCAAAAGTGGTACAAAGGGGGCCATGTGAGGGGTCAAACAAAAGCTTACTTTCTTCTGATTCTGTATCTGCTCTTCATATAGCTGTATAATGTCTGTGTGTGGAGTTAGGGATCTGTACTCTGTACGGAGACTGGAAGTCTCTCTGAATGTGCTTGAGTAATGGGCTAGGAATGTTTGCCTATGGACATGCTAATGAGCAAAGCTCCGGGGAACAATGGGCCTCTGAAGGCCAAAGACACACCTGGCCACTAGCCATGTGACTCTAGCCAGCCTGGAAGAAACCAGGAAGGAGGTATAAATATGCCATGTGATCGACTTCATGAGGTCTTCAGATCTGCTTCTGACCCCAGATGCGGCCTCGCAGGGAATCACGAGCCGGGAAGAACTGTGGACCCATCCTGCTATAGGATGTGCAACAAGGACTTTTAAGCCAGCAGCTATAACATCTCTGCTAGAGCCTGCATCGAGAACTGGGAGATTCGATGCATGTAATGTATGATACTTTAACAACCTTGCTCTCATGCTTTTCTTTCTTGTAGTATTAAACCTTTAGATGGTAGATTCTAAAGGATTGGCTCAGCATGGTTTGTGGGTAAGATCCAGAGAGTAAATTGGCCTGGGATCTGTGGCTGGTTTCTTGGGACCGGACAGAACTTGTTCAGGGAAGGTGAGATTGGGTTCTAGACCCCTCACCTGTGTATGAGGCCCGGGGCCATCTGGGGCACGGATATTGCTGGGGTTTTGCTCATGAGGCTTCAGGCAGGCAGCTGAAGCGCTCGGTGGGACTGGTTTGTGGCCTGTTTGGAAAGGTCTCCAGTCTGGAGGCTGTAAGGAGCCCCAAGTTTGAGCAATTCGCCCTGAGCGGACGCCCTCAGCTGTGCCCAGACCCAGCCCGGTCTGTCACAGATGATGCCAACACCCAGTCCGCATTGTATGACTTCACCATAGCGCCAACACAAGAAGACATTGCACTGGAACCGGGGTTTGAGAGATGGTCTGTCAGACCCAGACGACCACCTGTCTGGACTAGAGACTATGTTATGTAGTATTTACAGTGTTTTCAGTGTAATATTTCTGCCAACAGTATAAGTGTCTTGTTCCATATTTGTTGCTGTGGTTAGAACAACAATGTTTATTTTATAATTGAGAGAGCTTCTTAAGAGAGGAGGGAATGTGGTGTTTTAGATGCTGCTTGTAATTATTAGAACTGGGAGCACTGGCTGTTGGGAGTCTGGAAGCACAGGAAACGGGAAGGAGGGGGGGAGGAGATTAGCCAGGGCTGAGTGAGAGCTACAGAGGGGTGCAGCAGCTTTGTAAAGAGGTTTACTTTTGGTAAATAAAGTCCTGTTGAAGTTTGTTAGTACCTTGCTTGCATGATACAACACCAGTCTACTAAGACAGCACTGGATTTTAGCTTGTTATTACAACAGCATTAAAACGCTGCAAGGGCAGATCTGTCCTGGCTGTTTACATTAGATAATTTTTAGGGAAAAAAAGGCAAAGGGAGAAAAAAATAGAGACTCAAGGAAAAATGTGGGGAAAGAAACTCTAACTTCCAAAGCAAATATTGCTGATGGCGACTATAATGTCATAGCATACAACAGGTTATAGATAAGTGAAAACAGTAACATTAGCGCCCCAACCATTATGATAGAGCTGGATTGTTTGCACCGCAATTCATAAGCAACTTACCATGAACTCCCTAAAGAAGCAGCATGTGAAAGGGATCACAACCTTATTCTACCAATATAACAATGATGCATATATGCACCCTCCTATGAATCTCCTATGTGTTCTGCCATTCTTTCTGTTCTATTCTATATCCACAGCAGAGCCTCAAGAAAAACTTCTAACCAATGGGGCAAGGGTGGGTTCATTTAGTTCAGACAGACTCAGTGTACATCATGCCTCAGATTTCATTCTGTGCTTTATTTCAACAACTCTTCTACAGAACACTGGTAGGTCAACATGCTCGCTCTTGCTACTTTTTGTTTACACTGAACAATGTAAGACACCAAGCCAGGATGTAGTTCACATGATACACCTATAGAGAAAATAGATTATAGAAGAGGTGGTTAAAAAAATTTCTTACACCCTAAAACATCTGAGTGATGATAGCTGAGGGGAAAAAGCACAAGTAACTTGAAATTCTCAGTCAATTTCTAGACTTATTTCCAATGATTCTACATTGTTGTAGACTCTGCATTACTTAACTGAGACATAAGTCATAAGCCCTCATGCGGTAAAACACTCATGCACAACCCTGCTTTCCTAAATTTTGCATAGGTGCTCTTGTCTCAGTTACTGTCTGTGTCTGAGACCATTCAGATCAGTTTGTCTGGGATCCCCAACTCCACAGCCTTCTTAGCATGTCCGCTCTAATTACTGTTATGTTTGAACCTACTAATCACTGCTGTACTTCTGCAGATCTTATTACACAGTCAGTCACCAAACTCTCTTTGTTCAATTGCCCAGGGCTAACCAAAAGTGTGGAGGTAATCCTTCCACCTCCAGCAAGTTTTGCCCCCTTCGCTTGGCGTACTCCCATTTTCCCCAACTGTGGGAGAGTCTTTCACTAGACATTTGCAACAGCCTGTCTCTGCCTCTTTGTCACATTTAAATGAACTGTTTCCTTTAAATTTTTTATTACTAATTTACCTTGTTTTTAAAACCAGAACTCATCTGTTCTGTTTAATCAATATAGTCATGAAGAGATCAGAATTCTGTCTTTCATTATACATATCAGACACGGGAGTCATGCAATCAGATTCCATCTTCATCACTAACAGTTAGTTGTTTTCTGCTCTACTCCAAGAAAAGATTCAAGTTCAGAGGTAAATTCTACAGCCTCTCAGAGTCTATACTATGGGACAAAGTCGAATTAAGATACGCAACTTCAGCTACGTTAACTGTGTAGCTGAAGTCCAAATAGCTTAACTCGGCTTTTGGCGCTGTCTACACAGCAGGAAGTCGAATGAAGAACACTCTTTCTTTGACTTCCCCTTACTCCTCAAGAAATGAGGGTTACAGGAGTCAGAATAAGAAGTCCTCCATCTCAAAATTATTTCAAAATAACAACTTGTGCAGATGCGCACTACGTTATTTCGAAATAATGTCAGTTATTCCGAAATAACGCTGTAGTGTAGACATACCCAGAGTGTCTTTGGAGGATCCCTTTTGCTGAGCATCAGTAAAAGGGGGGAGCTCTGGACAGAGGGAGAAAGCAAAAGCAAACAGATGGGGCCCATACAAAAAGCTTAATGATATTAAGTAAAACTGGCTTCCTGGTCTTTCTGTGGATTGAATGACCTTGCATCTTCTCTAAATGACAGGATCCTAAATCAGTTAGGCATTGCAATGCTGAATGCCACAAGGCCAAAATTCCTTTTAAAAATCAGGATCATAGTGCTATAGAAGCATTGGGATGCATTTAATAATGAGCAACAAAAGCATTTTATGACTTCAGAATATCAGGGTTTTTTATGCATTTGTTCATCATGAAAGTTAACCATTCAACAACAGCAGTTCAGTAATATGAAGGCGTATACAACTGGATGTAAAAATGAAATGTTAAAATGGAGAAAAGATTCTTGTAATAGCTTTTTTAAGGCAGGGAGAACCTTTGGCAGCTAATAAAATGTGAAAAATCTAAAAATCTGTAGTGAAATCAATACCATAATGAAGTTAATAGGGGTTTTGCCATTGTCTTTAATTGTGGTGTCCAACACGCTGGCCAATAGCCCTATGTGGCTATTTGGCTGTTTGAGTGTGGCTAGTTGGCTTGAATAATGTGGCTATTTAGCCAGTTGAGTGTTGCTAGTTTGCTATAGCAGTAGCCTCTATAGTGGCTTTTGCTTCAGAACTGGTTGGACACCATGGCTTTAATAAGTCCAGGATTCCTTTGGTATCTGTAGTCAGTTTTTGAAGCTCTACACTAAAAACAATGCCAATGTTTAGCTGGCTGTGATTAAGGAACAAATAAACAAATTAAACTAATTGAAAGCCAAATATAACATAAGGGGGAAAAAACAAGAGTGAAAAAGCAGTTAGTACTAGTACTGAATGTGCAGAGGAGATTCTTTGCTGCTGACATTATTAGAAAAATGTGTATACTGTCCAACTGAGAACTAAGTGAACTTTTTTTTCAGCCAAAACTCTTTTGGGAAGGGAAATGCACATCTAGTGACACTGAAATTGCTCCTGGAGGAGGCATGGAGGACAAAAAGTCAAAACACTTCAAATTTCTCTTCAAAATAAGCTTGTTTTGAAACTTCCTTCAGTTTTTCTTAAACACATCAAAAGCGTTAAATGCTTAAAATCAAAATGAAACAATTCACTTGACTGCAAACAATTGTACATCTTGACATGCCAAATTTAATCATATTTTCAAAGCTCCTTTTTGGTTAGACCCAGAACATTTTTTTCAGCATTGCCAGCAAATAGAAAAAAAATTTTATACAGCTCTTTTTGGCCAATCTAGGGCAAGGGCAGTTTAGGAAGAAACAATTTTCTTCTAAAAACAAATAATCCCACGAATCAAACCAAAATTGTAGATATTGATTTGGATTATCCAAGCCACTACAAGACCCTTGCAGGTCCATGCAAGAAGGCAAAAGAAGAAACTGAAGCATTGTATGCAATTTGTGTAGCTGAAATTGTAAAACTGGACACCAAGAAAGGATCCCGTGAATAGAGTAAAGTAGGTGTCTGACATACTGTACTTGAATTCTGGAGCCTCGGTTTTTAAATGTAGGCATCTACATTTGAATGAGTAATGTAGAGGCTTAGATCCCTATTTAGGCTTAAGTACCAGTCTTGTGCTCTAAATGTGGAAACTGAGACCTGTCTAATGTCTCTGTAGTTTCTGCTCTAAACTGAAACATACCCAGGACCCTGAATTTGACTAGCTACTTGCTTTGAAAAGGGGCAGAAATAGTGTTTGTCCCTGCTTAAACATTTGCAACATTTATCGTTCTGGTCATGCTGTCTACTATGGCTGCCAACTGAGAGTGCCACTCTCAGGTCAGACTGTCAGAGACCTGGGCAGACACCCCAAACTGATGGTATATTGTATAGTTGGTTTTCATCATGCTCATAGTTTACTCTTGCCATGGAGCCACAATTCCCCTGAGGTTCTCCAAACCCTACGTTACCACCCAGACAAACCACACTTTGTGATGAACCAAAAATCACCTCACATTAGGTTCTTCCAACCCCCAGGGATTAGTCACTTACCCCAAGTCAATGAGTACTTTGGTTCTCACACCAAAGACAACACAGATAGCCATTTTATCTAATAAACTAACTGTGCCTGTCAGTGCAGGGGCTAAACAGGGCCTTTTTGCCCAATTATCCCCGCCCCATTTTACCTGCAGCCAATGCCAGGCCTGGAGGAAGAATAAAAGGAGGAACCTGGCTCAGCTAGGGGCTGACCAGCAAAGAGGCAGGAGCTGGTTCTGCTGGCTGCAGGACCCAAGCTAGAGCTGTCTGCTGGGTCAGCCGCCAGAGGACGCAAGACTCCAAACCCTCCCCCTGGTGCAAAGGGAAGAACCAAGAGGAAAAACCCCACTGAGGAGGGGGAAGTTGGACTCTTGGGACCATACCCCAAACTGAAGGAACAGACTCTGGTAAGTGGCTGGAAGTCCTACACCCTGGGCCCCAGCTAATACCAGGACCTAACCACTAGGCCACCCTGCTGCCCGGGAGACCCAGCCATACTAACTAAAACTTAGTAAAGAAATGATTTATTAAAGGCTAAAGCAGGTAGAATAAATTATTAAGTGAGTCAACATTTTTAAGTCCAAAATAATAGCAGAGATGTAGTGATCTGCTAGATTTCCATTAGTCTCTTTTAAAACAAAATGCCTTTGGGGATCTCTTTCCACTTGTTCGCTATTCCACCCTATTAGAATCCAAAACAGTTCAATGATGCAGGATCATTCACTTAAACCATGTATTTATAGATCCTTGCTCCCAGAAAATCAGTTGACCGCTTCTATATTCATTGTTGAACTGATTGACCCTTGCTTTCAAATTAGCCTTCTCCTTCTTTTGCATTCACAAGTAATTCAGTTGCAGTGATGTACATAATGCAATTGCCTGCCATTACACTTTAATAATGGCATACATTATTATTTAATAAGGATACATAGGTGAAAATTATACAGATATCATCCACTAGTTTTCATGCAATTCACACATCAAGTGAATGATATCTTTCTGATCTAGGGTTAATTAAGTGCACATGCTTAAGTACATGGTGTACACAATCTAATGTGATACTAAACTGATTATGTTTAAGTGAAGACAATAATATTAGCTTTTCACTAATTTTTGTGAAATGAGAGCAAATGTAATTACTGGGACATAAGCCATGTTAATGTGATGTGATAAAACATCCCCTTTGTTCTATTCTTCCAAGTCAATTGTCTTGAGCATACTAGAATTGCTATGATATGCACAGGCAAGTGAATTTCTCTGTTGTGAGTCTAGCCCAGAGCTTCTCAAACTATGGGGCAGGCCTCCCAAAGGAGGAGTGAGAATGAGTCAAGAATGGGTGTTTGTTTGTATTTTATGAGCTCTGGCTGAGCTTCAGATAGCTGGGGCTCAAGCAGAAAGGCCAGGAACATGCAGGAGGTGAAGATAAAGGGACTAGCCAGTGCCCTAGCACCTGGGCTCTTTTTCCCTTCCCCTAATCCAGAAGGAAGTGGGACTCCCAGCTCTCAACTTTGGGATGGCAGCAGCAACGCAGAAGCAAAGATGGCAGCGGAGTGCTAAGTCTGCTATTTAAAGTGACACAGATGAATATCACTTTTCACATTGTCACCCTTACTTCTGTGGGGCTGCCTTCCGAGCTGGGTGCCGGGCCAGCAACCACTCCACTCTGTCTTCAGAGTGGGGTGGAGACAGGTGTACTGGGAGGGGAAAAATGACTACAAACACAAAGAAGCGGGAGCCCAATCAATGTTTGAGAACCACTGCTCTAGCCTAAGCTGGCAATCTGCTAGATAGCATCACACACCCATCATTATGTATGATACAGGAACTGTGCAGAACAGTGTGCACTACTATTTTCAATTAAAAGTGAAATTAATGCCCCAAAACTTTGCTACATGGCACTGCAATTTGAACTGTGCTGCTGCACTGTAATTTCCCTGTGTGGATGCCACAGGCACAAACTAACAGGGGCCAAGTTAATTCAGCAGTAATTACTTTGAATGTAGTGCAACTGAGTCCCCTAAAGAGCCCATAGTGAGGCATTGCTGTATGAATCTTATAAGTCTTACAGCCTGTCAAACTGTAACAAAATAGATTTTACTTTAGTCCAAATACAGAAGACGCATGACAACTTCCATTTACTAGGGAAGTGGTACTCTTAACATATTTGGCATTGTGAAACTGCTTCATATTGCCTGTTTCCTTTCTCATGGTCTATTTAATATATCAAATGGATATGATCTTTTTCAACTTAAAAAAGAGGTGACTAAGGGAAGGGTGAGAGGTCTATAAAATTATTACAGGAATGGAGAAAGTGAATAAGAAAGATATTTGCTTGTTCCCATAACATAAGAACTAGGGGTCACCAAATGAAATTAATAGGTATCAGGTTTTAAACAAAAAGAAGTTTTTCTTCATGCAGCGCATAGTCAACCTGTGGAACTCCTTGCCAGAGGATGTTGTGAAGACTAGGACTTTAACAGGGTTAAAAAAGGAACTAGATGAATTCATAGAGGTTAGATCCATCAATACTGATTAGCCAGGATGGGTAGAAATGATGTCATTAGCCTCTTTGTCAAAGGCTGGAAATGGGTGACAGGAGAGGGATCATTTTAAGATTATATGTTCTGTTCACTCCCTCTCAGGCATTTGGCATTGGCCACTGTCAAAGGACAGGATACTATGCTAGATGGACCTTTGGTCTGACCCAGTATGGACATTCTTATGTTCTCTGTTTCAATGACAAGTTATAGGACTTAAGGCCAGAATCATTGGGTGAAATCCAAGGCCTGTGTACAGGAAGTCAGACTAGATGGCCCATTCTGGCCTTCATGCATGTAAATCTATGGAGGAGCAGAAGAGGGAGATGAAAGGATGAAAAATAAGAAGTCAGTTCAGATAATGAAAAGGAAAGATGAAAAGGTGGAAGGGATCAAGAACATCTTTGAAAATAAGCCTAGAATCTCTGCAGCTACTAGGGTTGAATGCCCCTGGTGAAGACAAATAACATTATACTCAGCTTCCTACTTTTGACAAACGAATCCAGTTGCCCAGCTCTTTCATCACCTTATTTGAACAGATTTTTTAGTTTGCTAGAACCAACACTGATTAAGGACACAATCTATCAGGGTGATACTGACACTTGTTTCATTAGTGTAGAAGGAGAGAAAGAAAACCCAAATGTTTGCAATGTCATTTGCTACACAGATAATTGTTGCTTATTTCTTCATATCTCCTCTGAAGGATGCTAAGAAGTTCTCTAGATTCCCACAACCATATCAACAAACAGTGAAGGCCAACAGTTCTTTTATGCAATTTTTCTCAGCTTTTGCAGCTTTACGTTTTCAGTTTAGAGGTTCAGCACCGAACAGCTGCCACCCTATGGATGAATTAATTTGGATAAAAGAATTGATTAGGTGGGCTGAAGGAAGGAGCTAGTTTTTTGTTGTTGCTGTTGTTGTTGTTGCAGCCGCCTTGGAATTATACAAGCAAGAACCTGAGATGCAGAACCTCTTTGTATTAGCAGCTTTTAAAGTTTTGTGAAAAGCACTTTTATTTTCACCTGCACCAACTCCAGTGCTACTGCAGTATCAGTAGCAGTGGAGAATACAGGATAGAGAAGGTCAGTAGCAAATGTCCCCAGCCTTACTGCTGTATTGTCATGCTATCAAAGTGGCTGACAGCATGTCAAGACTAGAGCTAGTCAGAAACTGAAAATTCTGACACTTTCCTTTTTTTTTTTTTTTTTTTTTTTTTTTTAAGGCATGAAAAGCTAAAATTTCTTTTCAGACCCATCAAAACACTTTGTTCTGATAGCTTCCTTTGATGTTCTTTGGATTCCTATTGTTTAATTTAATATACAATGTATAATTAATATTACTGGAATGAAATGATACTATTGAAATGAAAAAAATTGATGATGAAATGAAACACTTGACATTTTCTCACTGAAAATTTTGATAAAAAATCCCATGAATGTGAAATGTTTTCATTTAATGAAACTGTTTTTTTAGTAGAAAACTTTTCTGTCAATAGCTCTTCTACAAGCTCTAGTCAGGCCATAGTTGACTTCAACATAGGACAATCTTGGATGAATAGAAAAATATACAATTATTTAATTAAACACCATTAATGACTGATCAGAATGTTTAGGAAGGGAATTGGAATAATTCAGCTTTGAAGATGTACAAGCTTCCTCCTTTCTTCCATTGCTGCCAATGAGTATTCTTAAATCTCTAGCCATCATACAAAATGGAAATTTAACATATGATTGGAATAATATGGTAGAGTTAATATGGTATCTCTTACCATCTCATTAATATTAACTTTACTTTAATGTTGTCCCACTTGCTTTAGTGGAGCTGGTCAATATTTAGTTATGATCAATCAGTCAGGTAATTTCTCTGTAGAGGCATCAGGTAATGTATTGCAATAGCGTTACTTAGGCTTTAATTAGGAAATAGATTAAAATCACACAATTAGTCCTATTGTGCTTCTGAAAAGATTTTACAATAAATCCTCCTGCACATTTTGAGATCGGGGAGCTGGTTTTAGTCTGATATATAAGTGCATAGGAGACCACTCTCTTCTAGGGATTACAAAGGGTACGTCTACACTGAACGGCTATTTCGGGATACCCCACGTCTACAAAAGCCACTCTGAATATTTTTTGAAATAACGGGCACATTTTTTTGCCATCCCAGTAAACCTTGTTGCACGAGGGTTAAGGATGGCTCGAAATAGCGCGTTATTTTGAAATTTGGCACTGTGTAGATGCGCCAAATTTCAAAATAAGCTATTTCGAAATAGATTTGAAATAAGATACGCAATTTGCATAGTGCAAATTGCGTATCTTATTTTGAGTTTAGGGTGCTATGTAGATGCACCCAAAGAGAACAAAGCTCATACTTCCCCTTCCCTTTGTTTCTTGTTCTTTTCTTCCCTCCTCCTAGGACACTTCAAACATAGGCTAAAACAGCATTCCAACTTGATGTCAGCTGATATTACCCACCACAGACACAACTGAAAATGTGCTTTTTCTATATAATGTCTAGATACAGAGACTAGATTGTGTTGTATAGAGGGTGTTTATTAGCATGAGTTTGGGATGGCTGCATTACTCACAAATGCCAAAGCTCTGATCTTTTTAGTCATCCTCCTGCTTGTTTTATTTAAACAAATGTCATGAGGGAGGAATGCTGGGGGCAGGTGCGATGTGGAAATGCAGTAAATAGTTTCGGTGGCACATGCATAAAGGTTTGAAGAAGCAGTATTTAAAGCCCTGATCCTGCCTTAAGCATCCTGAAGGAGATCTGCATCATGCAGGCTCATGGCTTAATTCTGTCTCATGAGTGGTGCAAGGAATGAATACACATGCAAAGACATGTAAATTTAAATATACAAATACAATTGTATAGCCTTGGAAGTCTCCGTTTTATTAAGGAAGGGATGAAAAATGGGAACATCTGTGTGTAGGAAACTTAGTGTGATGGTTTCAAGGCTATGGGGTAGTCCACAAAAATCTGCCTCCCTGCTTCAAGAATGTCACAGGTGGATTAAGCCTACTACCTGAAGGAGGAGGGAGGGAATTAGACTAGACTGGGGCCAGTGAAGAAAGTCAGTGTGCAAAAGGTGCTTAATGAACACCTGGAAGATTTGACTGACCTGATCAGGTTGAGGCAGGTACTTTAAAGAGTGTAGGAAAATGAGAGAGAAGCCTTCACCAGAGAGCAGAGATTGGCTAAAGACTTAGTTGGTGGAAGGGGAAGAAGAGCTATAGCTACAAAAGCCAGGACTGTCTCTCAAGAAGAGGCAGGACTCAAGAGAAGTAGACCTGCAAATTAACATCCTAAAGAAAGGGAGGAGAATCCAAGTGAGAGGTTAAAGCTAAAACTTCAGACCTAGCAGGGGTCAGAGATGTCCTGTGATTATTTGCTGAGTGGGCCTGAAGGGAAATCTCGGAAGGGGTAGAGGGCCTTCTGGTTTTGTTACCCTCCATCATCATTAAAGGAAGTGTATCTGGAACTCAAAAAAGCATTATTTTCTGTGCATTACTTTAGAAGGGGTGAGACTTCTGAGGAATCTAGCTACAGGGTCAGCTCCACAATTCAGGATACTGTGAGAAACATTTACAAGAAAGTGCTCAGGATTAGTAAGGCTGCTACACAGAAGCTAAAAGAGAGCTGGACAACAAATGACCAAGGTTTTGGAGTTTTTTGGGGGTTTGGGGGGGTTTTTTTGACAATCCATTTTTCATCAAAGGGACACTTCTGCATATGTTAAAATATAACAAAATTTGCTTTAGTCAACCTTTTACATAAGAAAAAAACCCACTTCCCAACCAGCTCTAGCTAAAACTCAATAATGAAATTAAATAGGAACTTTCCCGATCATTTTCTATGTAAGTAACTGTTGGTGTCCTGTAATCATAAATGACACAACACATGGTCCTGCAATAAATGATAAATGTGTGAGGAAGTATCCATGAGATCTTTGAACCAGCTTGAGAACCTCTTATTTTACAGGTCGAACCTCCCTTGTCCGGCACCCTCAGGACCTGAGCGGTCCCAAACCATGGCATTTGCTGGGCAAGGGAGGTCAAGGCTCCCTACCCTGCTCTCCAGCAACTACAGATTGCTGAATCAGAGCCTTAACATCCTTCATCTGAGGATCTGCAAGTGTTACAAATGCCCAGTGGGAGATTATCCTAGGTAAGTAATAGAGAGAAATGGAACAAGGCCTTCAGACTCCATAAATTATTTTAGATATGGGAACAGTAAAGTACAATGGGACTGTGACCTGATTCAATTCCTGTTAAAGTCAAAACTCCCACAGACTAAGGGTATGTCTACACTACAGCACTAATTCGAACTAACTTAATTTGAATTAGTTAATTTGAAATAAGCTAATTCGAATTAGTGCATCTAGACCTAAAAACTAATTCAAATTAGCGTTTTGCTAATTCAAAATAGCATGTCCACATTGAGTGGACCCTGAACCGAAGTTAAGGCTGGCCGGAACCAGTGCCGGCAGGGCATCAGGTTAGGACTTAGAGTGTGGAACTGCTGCCTCAGGCTAGCCGAGGGCTGTGCTTAAAGGGACACGACCCCCACCCCGGACAGACAGTTCTCAGGGTTCCCCGCTTGCTTGTCTACCTCGATGAGGGACAGCAAAGCAGTCCTGTCTTGGAGTGCCCTGAGTGCCCACACTCGGCACATCACAGCACTCGGCCATCAGCCCGGCTGCACTTGCCGCAGGCTGCCATCCGGGGGCATCAATCGGGGGGCTGTCAGGATCCAGGAGGCCCTGCAGGAGAGCTTCCACCCCGAGGAGCCCGCAGAGCCACCCCAGTCCTCCCCATCGGGGGCTCGTGCCCCATACCTCCCTTGCCTCCTTCCACTTACCCCTCCGTAGCCCCCCTTCCTGCTGTAAAAAATAAAGGACACGTGTGTTCAAAAACAGAAACTCTCTTTATTTAACAAAACTGGGGGGGGGGGATTAACCTCTGGGGAGACTGGGAAAAGGAGGTGGGAGAGGGGAAGAGAGAGGTGGGAGAGGAGGGGGAAACGTGGGAGGAGGGAGCAGGAAGGGGAAGCCAGGGGAAGAAGGAGGAGGGGAAGTATAAAACTATGGTACGCCATATTTTCAGTACTGTGTACAGATGTGGTCTCCTCACCTCAAAAAGATATTTTGGCCTTGGAAAGGGTTCAGAAAAGGGCAACTAAAAGATTAGGGGTTTGGAACAGGTCCCATATGAAGAGAGGCTAAAGAGACTGGGACTTTTCAGCTTAGAAAAGAGGAGACTGAGGGGGGATATGATAGAGGTATATAAAATCATGAGTGGTGTGGAGAGGGTGAATAAAGAAAAGTTCTTCATTAATTCCCATAATATAAGGACTAGAGGACACCAAATGAAATTAATGGGAAGCAGGTTTAAAACTAATGAGTGAAAGTTCTTCTTCACACAGCACATAGTCAACCTGTGGAACTTCTTGCCACAGGAGGCTGTGAAGGCTAGAATTAGAACAGAGTTTAAAGAGAAGTTAGATAAATTCATGGAGGTTGGGTCCATGGAGTGCTCTTAGCCAGGGGGTAGGAATGGTGTCCCTGGCCTCTGTTTGTGGAAGGCTGGAGATGGATGGCACGAGACAAATCGCTTGGTCATTGTCTTCGGTTCATCCCCTCTGGGGTACCTGGTGCTGGCCACTGTCGGCAGACAGGCTACTGGGCTAGATGGACCTTTGGTCTGACCCAGTATGGCCATTCTTATGTTGTAAGCTCAGGGCTCAGGGTCGGGGGTCTCACTGGACCAACTTGATTTTCATGCAAACCTGCTCCTGGGTTCGCACGTGGCCTTTGGTGGCCAGGCTGGCAGCTATCCTGCCCTAGATGGCCGCATTCCTGTGCCTAGTGCGGAGATCGTGGACATTGGAGGCCTCCCCCCAAACCTCAATGAGGTCCACTATCTCCGCACTAGACCAGGCGGGCGCCCGCCTCTTGTGGCCCCGGGCAGGCTCCTGGGAGCCGCCAGCCTGGTCCTGGGAAGAGGCGGAGGGCTGGGTGGCAGCGAGTGGCTGGCTTATGCTGTGCCAGGTGCAGGGTCTGCTGGCTGGGTGCTGGCAGGCTTGCAACTGGCACAAGCACTGTAGCTAGACCATGCCCCTTTAAGGGCTCCGGGGCCGGGAGCGGGGCAGAAGAGTTTCCTGGTTTGGCCCAGAGTGGCCACCAGGGCAACCTGGGAAGGGCTAGCCTCCAACTTGTTCGAATTAAGTGGCTACACAGCCCTTAATTCGAACTACTTAATTCGAACTAGGCGTTACTCCTCGTAGAATGAGGTTTACCTAGTTCGAATTAAGCGCTCCACTAGTTGGATTTAAATTCGAACTAGCGGTTTGTATGTGTAGCCCCTATTAAAGTTAATTCGAACTAACGGCTGTTAGTTCCAATTAACTTTGTAGTGTAGACATACCCTAACAGTGATTCTGATTGAGTTACCATTGGACTCATCCAAAGTCCTGCAGAAAAATCAATTCTAGAATCAGAAAGGGAACCTAGAACTTCCAACTCCCTTCACTCTACTCCGACCACAAGGCAATCTCTTTAATGAGGCTGGAGCACAACATTTCACGAATGCTAAATTGGACAAAAGTTCAGGGGTTAGATGTAAATGACAATGAGAGACTTTTTCACTTGCTTTCTGAACATTGGTTTTCTAATAGGTGAGAGGGGGAGATGAAATGGTTTGCAAGATGACAATGGGCAAGGAGTGATAGCAGGATTTAAACATTAAAAGATTAACCAAGGGACCAGAGCAAGAACAGCTTTAAAAAGTTCCCTAAGGAATGCTGTACCTTGTAAGGAAGGCAGGAGGCAGAAAGTTTGGGGGAAAAAAAAAATAAAGGGATATTGGGAAGGGATCAATTTAGCCTGTCTGGAAGCTGAGGACCAGCAGCATTTTAGCCAAATTGGGGATTAATGAAGCACTGAGAAAAATAAACAGTGAAGCTGCAGATCCCTTGAGGACAATCATTATTTAGTGTAAAAAAAAAAAAAAACCCGTACAGTAGTTGACTTCATTATTGGTCAAATCCAAATTACTCATTTGAAAGTTAAGTGCTTCCACATAAAGGGACCAAGCCTTACTCAGGTGAGTCATTCTCTCCCGTCTGCTTCAGAATGCAAGTTTGAGGTCCTTATGAACCATACCAATGTAATTGTTAAAAGGTAGAAGAGCCCCTCTGGTTTGTGATACTTATTATGAACTGTGACAAAAGTACCCACCTGATTTACAGTGTAAATATTAGAAGGTTTGAAAGAGAATACATTGTTAAAACTGACATTGGCAATCGTTAGATGATGCTATGAAAAACCATCTTGCTAGTTCTATGTATCTGAATATGTAGAAATTAGATCTTGTAGCACTGGCAGTGTTGCTGTTGGCTTTGAAAAACTGAACTATATTTATTTGTTCATATTAATGTTGATTTACTACTAAAAATCAATTTGAATGGAATTTCTTACTAAGGATCGTCTTGGGTGAAGAGGTTGACTGTTACGTGAAGCAGATATAACATCAACATTCCATGAGAATGTCCTTTTAACTCCAACGCCACTTGGTTGCAGAAACATCTGGATTGTCAAGGGATAAATGCTCCCAGACAGTGAGTAGAATGTCCTTTGCTATCTCTTACAAAAATCACCAGGGAAAGAGCTCTGCTTAGTAAGAATGATCTTGGGATGAGGGCTAAAGCTGAAGTTGTTTCAAGGTTGGCTTATTGTAATTATCCTTTGGCAGGACTTCCTCATCATTAATCATGGTATTTAGCTTGTGTAAAAAAAAAAAAAAAAAAACCCTCAGATTCAGTCTAGCTTTAGCTGGGTTTGTACTATTCTAAAATGTTTACATTGGCCACCTCTTGCACTTGATATTGATTTGTAAGCTCATTCAGTTCCATGAACTTATCTCAGGGTTTATGGTCCAGCATGTCTGACTAAGCTTTTATACTCATTTGTCTGCAAGCTTGCCCACTGAGGGCAGAGCTGGCAGTATCTATAACCTTGAGATTTGTATAATTGTGTTCTCTTGTTGTGGAACCAGCTCTCTAACTGATTATGTGACTCAGCAATGCAGGTTACAATAAATGGCTATTTATTTGCTGTAGTTTGCTTTTCCTAGCTGCTAATTGATTCTTTCTTTCAGTGCACTGCGACTGTTGTGAAAGAATCAATATAAATGTGTGGTAATGAAAATGTTGTTCATCTTAACTACAGTTAATATAGTGTGTATCTATTTCCCTCTTCTTCAGTATTCCCTTCATTCTGTCTTTTATTTTGTCTTCATTTCCTTTCTGCCTTCCCACAAAAAAGGCTCATTTGTGATGCATATATCAGGGAGCAGAAAGAAAATAAGCTCTTCTTTCTTAGGTATCTTAAAGATTATACTTTGTAACCCCAAGAGGGAAAGAGAAGGTAAAACAGCACAGTATTCTCTGTCCCAGATGTGCCTGATCAAAACAAGATGTGAGGAATGTGGCTAACTTAGACCACGGATTTATTAAACTTGCACATCTTTGAAATACCCCCAGCAATAACTCAGGCAGTGTAGGTTCTCATTCTTCCCTCCCTCTTTTTCAACTGTTTGCAGGTTGGGGACCTGTCATCTACCCCCTCTAAATCCAGCCCCATCCTATTGTCAGTACCCCATTACCTATCTCTGGTGAAGGTTAAGGACCTGCAGGGAAGAAGGTTGTCTCCTCACCGTACTATATGTTGGGATTCCCAACCTGATTTCCCACACTTCTTCAGGAGAGTCCTTCCCCTATGCTACAAGTGCTAGCGCTGGCCACCAGCCACAAGGAGGCGCCAGAGAGAGCTCCCTTCTCTGTGAAGAGGTTATAGGGTCTGTAACCAGCACCTTAACATTAGACAAGTTTAGACAACATTAGACAACATTTGACTGGACACATTGACCCATCTTGGGAGGAAGGGGTTGATACTCTCAGTCAGGGTGTCAGCTTTCTTCCTCCCCGTTGTTGGTCTCTAAATTCCAAAGCCTTAGCTGAATCCTTCCTTGCTGCACCCTTATTTCCCTGATAGAGAGCATGTCTCCACTACCCATGGCACCACAGATTGTAGTGGCAGATGAGGGCCCACATCTGTCCTCAAGTGGAGTTGAGTATATTCCTCCAATATATACCTGAATGTGCAAAGTACTAGTTGTTTTGTATAGACACAAAACTGGGCAAGAGCCAAGGTTCCTTGGGTCTAGCAGTACCCAAATAGTCCCCTCTGTGGATCCCAGCTCCATCTTTCAAACTCTACCCTCCTCCACATCCTGAGGATTTGCATTGGAGGTGTAACTTCCAGTTCAGGAAGAGGTGTGTGCACTAAGAGCTGTGTGCACTAACCCTGATCAAGCTAGCCACAGTTGAACTGGTAGCTATCAGCATGCTCCCCATGCCTTCACTTTTACTTCAGCATCACCTCTTTCGCTCTTGACTTCACCCTTGTTTGCAGTTACTGCCACAGGGATGAGAAGGAACCCCTACAGCTACCACAAAATCTCCTTAAAAGAGCTTGTATGTCTTACATAGCTCTCATCCCAGCTAATTAAAATTTTTTTTCAAAAATCGGATTAACATACCACTGTATTTAATTAAGGAGCATTCATTATGGCCATTTTTGTTTGGCTTTCACAGTAGCTGGAATTCCCATAATCAAATCAGTGTGTACCCACCATGATTAATAACTTATTATAAATATCAGCTTTTCTCAGAGTCAGTGCACAGAAGGTATTGATGGTCGGAATCCCTGTTCTTTCTCACTTTTTGAACTGCTTCATCCTTTTAAGCCTAATATAATTATGGAGCTTCTCTTCAGAATAAAAAAGCAAGCTATTCTGGGTTCCATTTAGATGGCACTTGGCACTTTAGGAGATCTGAGAGCTAGCATGAGATGGAATCAGTTAAAGCACTGAAAAGAACTGTAGGCATTAAACATTTTCAGAGCAGAACATAGCGAAGTGGGTGGCTTTAACTGTAATTCAAAGCATCAAGTACCATAATCAAAGAAATGGAACTCTAGATTAGTTTACCTAATGGGGAGATAAAAACTTTCATACTGACAATGTTTACTCTCCCATCTTTGAACAGAAGCATCACGAATTTAAATTTTCAAGACTTTATGTAATGTTGCTGATAGGGAAATAATTGTTCTGCAATTATATCTTGACAGTGCAGTTCCTGCTATATGTTTGATCTCCTACTTGATCCATTACATCATTCCTAAATTGAGGAATGAGGAGTAACGGTAGTCTGAATTAGGGGCTTTAGTTCGAACTACCTAGCCCGTGCCGCGTGTAGCTGCGGGTAGGGAGTCCGAACTACCAGGCATTTAAAAATGGCGGTGCCTGGGAACATGCAAATAAAGCCCGGGATATTTTAATCCTGGGCTTCATTTGCAAGTTCAAATGACTACATTAGCCACCCTAGTTCGAACTAGGGTGGCTAGTGTAGACATACCCTTACATATCAGCATACACCACAGCCAACACCTGCCTGGTGGCCACCATTGAGCAGTCCAGCAGCCATGCCCCCACTGCTCCTGGTGCCACTTCTGCTCCTGCCCCCACCCCTCAGGATTCTCCTCCTAGCCCCCCCACCCTTCTCCCCAGTGGCCACTGAGGGCCCCACACAGGCGGGGGGGCTAGGAGGAGAATGGGAGGGAGCGGTGGGAGCACCCAAGGCAGACCCCAGCCCTTCCCCAGTGCCTCCCCAGTTCTAGATTCCCCAAATAAAAATCAGAGCATTTATTGGTTCAAACAAATAGTGTTTTTTATTTGGTCTGCAGGGGTGGGAAAGAAGGAAGGAAGGGAGGGCAGGGGAAAGGAAGAGTGGGGGAGGAAAGGCACAAAGGGGCAATGCACAAAGGTGTCCTTCTCTGAAACTCTCCCTCAGGGCCTACTGGATGCGCACAGCCCCCTGATCGGCCTTCTGAATGGCAGCGGTTTTTGGCTGCTCAAAGACCCTGGCCAACTGCTCAGCCTTTGCTCCCCACTCTGGCAAGAACATCTCCCCCTTGTTCTTGCACAGGTTGTGCAGGACACAGCAAGCCAACACCACCTGGGGGACAATCCACTCGTCTAGGTTCAGTTGGATAGGAGGCAGTGTTACCTCCCCTTCAAATGACCTAAGGTGCCCTCCATCATGATGCCCTGCTCAACTTGCTGTTGAAACATTCCTTCATGGGGTCCGTTTAGGGCTCCATGAGCCAGGGGAGAAAAGTGTAGGCTGCATTCCCCACAATGCACATTGGCATGTCCATGTTCCCAAACCTGACGGTGAGTCAAGGAAAAATGTGCTGGCGTGCATCCTCTGGAAGAAGCTGGAGTTGCAGAATATGCGGGTGTCATGCGCCTTCCCCAGCCACCCAACGCTGAGGTTGACGAAACAGCCTCGGTGGTCCATGAGGGCCATTCAGGACTATTGAAAAGTACCCCTTCTGGTTGATGTAATTGGAGGCCTGGTGGTTGGGGGCCCAGATAGGAATGTGCGTGCCATCAATGGCCCCCCAGCAGTTGAGGAATCCCATGGTGGCTAAGCCGGTGACGATGGGGTCCATGTCCCCCAAGATGATGACTCTGTGCAGCAGAATGGTGTTGATGGCCCTTACCGCCTGTAGAAGGATACAAACTGAGAATCACGGGGTTGCCAGAGCTCCCAGAAATTTCCCAAGCCCAACATCCTTCCCACAGCTGGAGTAACCCCATCTTACCCCATCCCTGGCAGGGCTTTGTGAAGGCAGGACTGCAAAACCTGTAGGGATGGAGATTCCTAAGGAACCCTATTCCAGTGCTTTGCCACTCTCCTGGGACAATAGCAAGTGAGACAGACCTGCATACGCACAATCTGGTCAATCTCCCCGCACCAAACTGGTTCCCAACAGACCTGTAATTGTCAGGCATAGTGAGCTTCCGAAGTGCAAGAGCAACCCGCTTCTGGAGGGGGATGGCGGGTCTCGTGCAGGTCTCCTATTGCCAGAGGGCAGAGGCGAGTCACTCGCACAACTCCAGCAAGGTGTCCTTCCACATGTGGAAGTTCTGGAGCCACTGCTGGTCATCCCACTGCTGCATGATGATCCAGTCCCACCAGTCAGAATTGGTGTCCGGTCACCAGAAGCAGCAGTGCATGGTGCGCAGGGGAGGGTGGGAGGAGTTGCATGAGCAGCACGTGTAGAGAGGTGAGAAGGTGCCCTGTAGTGAGCCATTGGTCCTGTTCCTGTAGTGCCACTTGGGAAGCCTGCAGTAACTGCACCAGGAGGTGCAGCAGGAGGTCTAAGAACCAGCGAGTGCTTCTCAACAGGTCCTGCTCCATGGCAGAATTGCTGAGGTGTCTGCAAGGGCAACCAGAGCAGGCAGTGAGATGAGTTTGCTGTCCCTCGAGAGTAGGCAAAAGTGAAGAGCCTGAGACATGGCTGTAGAGGGAAGCCCCTTTAAGCATGAGCCTCAGATAGCTTCAGGCAGCAGCTCCAGGAAGTGACTGCTGTCCTGATGCCCTGGCCAGAGTGCTTCTGTGGGGCCTTAACTACAATTTAGCCTCCAATCAGCGTGGATGTGCTATTTCAAAATAGCTATTTCAGGAGTTGTTATTCCGAAATAGCTCCTTTTGAAATAACGCTGCAGTGTAGACATACCCTCAGGGAATATCCTCTAGCTCAGTACTTAGAGGACTTTAAGGTGTGGGAGACCTCTGATCAAGTACTTTTCAAGGCAAGTACTTTAACGACGAGGCAAAATGTCTTCTAAGCTAGGCACTGCCACTGCTACCTTTTCCTCTTCTGGACAGAGTTTGAATGGGACCTGATGCAGTAGGTGGCCTCCAAACACACCTACTAGATTGGCCTACACAAGTGAGAGAAACTGAAGTTCACCTTTCTTCCCTCCCTTTGGATTGCAGTGGCACAGAAAAAAGCAATAGGCAGCCAGATGCCTAAACTGAGGCAACAGTGCACATGCCCAGAAGCAGAAATTTAGTAAAAGCCCCTGAGGTCCCTGAGACAAACAGATGCAGTGTGAGTTTAGGTGCTTAAGGCTCGGGCAGCAGTCTAACAGGATTTTGGTCGATAGCAGTGGGGACTCAAAGTTAGGCACCTAAATGCCTTTGTGGAGCTGGGCCTTAACCTCGTTACATCTCATTTCCTCATCTGTAGAATAGAGGAAACAGCAATTTCCTACCTTGCAAGAGTATTGTGGTCATAAATATATTAGGGTACATCTACACAGCAGCATTATTTCAGAATAACATCTGTTATTCCAAAATAATTATGCGCGCATCTACACACATAGCCCTTTATTTCAAAATAATGAGAGGCTTATTTGGCTGCTATTTCAAAATAGCTCCTCTCTCAGGCCATTCAAAGTAATTACTCGCCAGTGCTTCCTGGAGCTCTAAATTGAGGTAGCACGTCCACACGAGGGGAGCCTGCCTTGGACTAATTTACAGGCCTCCCTGTAGTATAGACCCACTATTTCAACATAAGCTATTTCAGAGTAGCTTATTCCAAAATAATTGTGCAGTGTAGATGTAGCCTTAGACAGTGAGATGCTCAGACACTAAGTTGATGGAGTCCATGTAAGTAACTTTCTTCCTCCTCTTCCCCTGCCTTCCTATATCATTCTTACCTTAATAATGCTTTGTACTACAATCCTACTGCTTAAAACACCTTATATTTAAATACCTACACACATGATCGAAATTTTAAAAAACGGTTAACAAATGGCTCAAATCAAACTCTCCACCATCATTCTTCCTCCACTTCATGCCGAGATAAATGTCTCTTGGCTTTAGACCCAAATCAAAACAACCCAAGTGAACTCATTTTTGAAAATGCCCAATAAGTACAAACACTACTTTTACTGACTACTGTGGATTCAAAAGCCTAGTGTACTGGTACAAATCCTTTCAAATTTTTCCCCCAATTCTCAATGTCTACCACAACTAAGAATGTCAAATATACAATATAAGAAGCTTCTCAATTTTGAATGACAAATACCTAAATGTTTATGGAAAAGGTAATAAAAAAAATAAAGTATTCAAATAATGTATAATATAGAGAAACAGTACAAATGTGATAGAATGTTCTGCTTCATTTTCCATTATGAATTAGAAATTAGAGAGCAGCTACTTAAGAGGGAAAGGCCAGAGAGAAAGGTGTCAGATTGGTCATCTCCCTGTGTCCTTTTCACTCTGAAATACCATTCATTTGCTTACCGTCATGAAATTATCCACGGCTAAGCAGAGAATGGACACTGGACACAAATGCCACTCTAAAAAAGTCATCTTGTATAATCTGTATAAAATTAGATAATAAGTAATATGATCACAAAATAATTAAAGACAAAAGGCAACATTTTTCAGACTTCATTTCCAAAATGTGCCGGCCTAACTGGACTTGAAATGTTTTGCAGAAATCACAGTAAATTAAAAGCCTTCCAGGCTAAAGCCTCAATTATTGTTAAAGCTCTGTCTGAGCAAAGCCTTCTTTGATCTTGACATGATAACCAGCTTTTAAATAGTTAGCCAAAAATCAAATTTCATTTTACAGGATTTTTGCAATATCCGTGACCATGGAGTTTTTATTTGCTTGTTTGGTTTTGGTACATAATTATTGTGTGCAATATTTTTGATACTGTAGACAAGCTTCCTGCCCTTAAATGGGTGTTATAGTAAGACTATTATATTGTATATCAAGAATGAGACTGAAAAGCTTTTACCTTTTAAGTTGTAGGGGTGAGGCTCCCCAAAGGTACCCAGGGTTGTGAGGCTCTTTTCATGAAGCAGTCTTGTGTCACAGCAGGGGTGGCTGCCTGAGCTTGACTTAAGCTCTTTGCAATCTACCTCACCCGTTTTTGTACCAAGGGAGAACCCGGAGCTGCATACCTTTAATCTAAAAGCTCTCCCTCAGGACCAAATCCTTCCCATTGTTATGCTCAAGCAAAGCCACTGAGGACAGAATCAGGGCCTCTGAGGTTCAAGATTTTTAGTGCATGCAGACCATAGAACGGCATCAGAGTCACTTCTGGTACGTCAGTAGCAAGAGAGCTCCATACAATGACAGATTTTGCTGCCTTAAAATGCCTAAAAACACTTTGTAATAACACCAGTCCCTGTGATTAGCTTTACAGTATTACTCATTCGTGTACTTTTAATTATTAGCTTGTGTTAATTCAATAAGCATTAAACCCCTTCTCCCAATCACCTAACAAAGAAAGAGCCATGCTTAATTGAAAAGGGTTCACCCCGCCCCTCCCCCCCCCCCCCCCCCCATGGAACATGTATATATCAAATCAGTCTACCAGCCACTGATTTAATTTGGAAATAAATCTCGTACTTTACAGCCTGTACCCTTTTTTTATTCTGTGTAAATGTTTGAGGCTTATGTAACACATTCAAATAAAAATCATTTGTTATGTGAAAAGGCAGTTTATGAATAACTAAGTGATAGTCAAACAGGAGTTTCTAATGGAAAATACAGTTTCCACAAGATCAAAACGTTCTGTGAGAACTTCAATTTTTGCGGCAGAGGAAGGGCTGCTGGGGCCTCTGAGCTCTCTAGCTGTGTGGCAGATTGCCTCATAGGGAACTTAGAAGGCAGGGATGGTTCACTGACACTTGCAACTCCCCCTGCATCTGAGGGTGCATTACACTGCACCCTTACCCCAAAATAAGGTATGTAATTTGCATAGTGCAAATTGCATAACTTATTTTGAGGTAATTTTGAAATAAAGCTCTATTCTGAAACGTCCCTTAACCCTCGTGGAACAAGGGTTACAAGGACGCCGGAATAGCACACCCGTTATTTCAAAATCTATTTTGAAATAACGGGCTGTTTTAAAGACACGAAATAGCTATTTTGGGATACATCCACAATGTAGATGTAGCCTGACTGTCCTAGGAATCAGGGATCCAGCCGCTCTAGGGGTCAGAGAGCCCTGAAAAATTCATGGGAGTCCCTACAGGAGGGGTGCTGAAAGGAGGGGAGCCTAAAAGCCAGGGGCAAGTTCTTGAAAAACTCTTGAAACAATTTTTTTAAATGAAACTTCTGGGGAATTTTCCTTTCATGGAAAGCATGACATTTCTATTTTGATCCAAACTGGAATGAAAAAAAAACCCACAACAAAATGCCAACCAGCTTTACTAACTAGGATTCTCTAAAGTTCTGAATGTTTCGGGAATGGGCGGAGAGCAAGACTTGGGCTTGAGGTGGGGAGAAAGTGCTTTGATTAGATTGGATTTGGCTGTGTCTAATTTTTAATCCATCTATGCCTTCTGCAATTATCCATGTGTCTAAGGAAAGCAAGGGCCTGGCTCAAATGGCCATTTAGGATGAGCCCCTGAACCCTCTGAAATCAGTCACTGACTTCAGTTGTGCAGGATTGGGGACTTAATACATCCCTCAGCAGTGTATGTGTATTCCCTATATATTCCCCCGAGTGTTATCGAGTCCAGTTTTAAATAATTCCAGCAGCAGGGGAATTTCCACCTGAGACAATTACCTCTCAAATTAGATATTGAAAAGATGCTTGATATTTAGAAAAAGTTGCTTGCTATTTATCCTGTATTTTTTGGTTTAAAATTATTAAAGGGGTCAAAATAGTGCCTTTCTCTTCTCCTTACAATATTGCAGATACTTGTAACTTCTCATCGTTTCCCCATTCATTGTTTGCCCGAGTTATTCACATACATATTTCATTTTTTCTAATCTTATATTAGTGTCACTAGTCCCTTGATTATTTTTGCCGCTTTTCTCTAAAGTCTCTCTGGTTTGTCCAGCTGATTCAGAAACAGACAAACTTTCATATGAGCTGAGTGTGGTCTAATGCATGTAAGGTGTTATATACTCACTCAGGCTCTTTCCAGAAACCTCCTCCTTATTGTGGTGCTATGCATGTAAGGCCTGATCCTATGAATAGCTAATACAGGTACTCCCAAGTATTCTCACTGAAATCAGTTGGATC
The DNA here is from genome assembly GCA_019425775.1 of Rafetus swinhoei. Lineage (NCBI taxonomy): Eukaryota > Metazoa > Chordata > Testudines > Trionychidae > Rafetus > Rafetus swinhoei. The sequence goes on along the minus strand of CM033424.1, from coordinate 89,878,551 downwards.
ATATGACCAAGGACTATTTACATGAGGAAATGTTTACAGGATTAGACACAAAAAGTTCCTCTTTGGCTCCTTTGTCTGTGGCAAGGCAGAGTTCAAACATAAAAACAACAAGTATGTGTGGGAAGGGTGATGTTATCTTTGCAAAATTAAATTACTTAATTGGGTAAAGAGAGAACATAAAAAACTCAATAGAGTTCTTTGTGTTAAATGTCCATTATTTTAGTTCTGCTTTTAAGACACTAGGTTTTAAACTAGAGCTATCACAACTTGCAAACCCTGATTAGTACACAAAGGACTCCCTTAACATCTTCCTTTTATAACTAATTCCTAAATTCTCCTTGAAAGTTCTTTCTAAGTAGCATCTCAGTAAGAAAGCAGTGCTACTGGTAGGAATTATTAAATCTTCTGAGTTTAATGCCCAATATATCTGTGCTCTCAGAATGCAGGAATAGCTTGTCACAATTGTTAGCACTTTTTTAGAAAGTAATAATATTCAGTATAGGAGACCTACCACCTGTTAGTGGGAGGAAAGAATTTTCTGGGAGGTCATGACATTTATATACCTACTGGGGAAAATAGTGATAAAAGAATATATATATATAATTAGACATTCCTGTGCAAAGACACAGGATTATGACAAATATTGGATGTCAGTACCCTGATATTCGGCAGTAAGTCCCAGATCTACCAGATCCTGAAACCTAATACTTTCAATTTTCAAAACTGGCCACAGATTTGGCTGTTTTTGTTTAGAAATAACCAACACCTAATTTTCAAAAAATTTACTGGAAATATAATAAGACATGACAAAAAACAGTTACTATTTTGATAAAAGTTTGGGTAAAAATCATTAATTTTCCATTACAATGTTCATTTTTAATAGCCACTTTTGCAATGAAAACACTTGTTTGAAAACTTCAGTCAGCTTTAATATTTTGTTGTCTGTATTCCAAAACTGAGATTGGTGACAGATAGCAAGCTTTTTTAAAAAGTGAGGTTTGGAGAGGGATTTGGATAAAGGTGGGAGAAGATGACAGAAAAACTACTTCTCCATAGGAGACATGTTTATGATTTGAGGTTTCCCCTTAACAAATTTTCAGTGTTATTAATGAATGCTATATTTTCACTTACTATTCATTTTGAAACATTGACATGATTATCCAGATAATCATGTAGTAATTACCTATTTGATTTATCCTCATAGTCTTGTCTAGGATGCTCAGAATGTTCCACAAAGATGCTTTTCACACCTACATATGAAAGGTGCAAAAACAAAGAAAGAGGAGGTAGGGGAAACAGTAAACAAGAGAGAAAGGAAGAGACACAGAAGATTACAGTCTGATAGCCCTTCCAGTGCTCACATTTAAGAAAATGTAACCCCCTTCATTCTATCTCTACTGTTTCTTTAATATATTAATATACTTCATACATAATTATTTAAATTCTTCTTTCTATTGATTTTATATATTAAATGTTCATAAGAAGAAAGCCCAATCATTTCTAATTCCAGTCTCTGATCAATATCATTTTATTACTTCTCCATTTTTGTGATATCAGTCTTTTAGAACAAAAGCACTAGCCAGTTTTTCTTAATTTTTTTAAACTTTTTGGCCCTGAGTTGTCATATTACATGCAAAAAAATAAAAAGACTAAAATAGCAAAGTCACTTGGACATTAGGAAATGCTAGAATTAATCTCACCCCCACAAGAAAACTTCAGCTCCCTTGTGTGTATGCATTATGATACAGTCAGTCTTTAACTATATGATCTCATACTTTTAACAAAAGGTTTGGTGTGATTTCTGAGATATTTCCTATCTGGCTGTTAACAAGATAGAAATTCTATCAGCAGAGTTGGAACCTTTAGATTTGCACCACAGATCTATCAGTTGAGTTAATGGAGTCAGAGCTGATATCAGTAGCAGGTTTCCATCCCCTATGTGAACCAGCACTAGTGGGGAATGTGACACAGATGCTCTTTGCCAGAAGGTGTCACAGATATTTGCTGACAGAAGAGGAAAGGAGAGACTCGAGAATCTTGGGCTCCATTCCAGGTTCCAGAGGAGAGTGGTCATGAACTCTTCTGCCCCGTTCCCCCTCCCAAGCACTTCTGCACCCGGCCCTTTCCGCTCATCCTGTGTTCCAGTCTTCTCACTTTTCCTTGCCCCCACCCCTTTCCCTGGCCACATACACACCATGCTACTCATCTCAGGCTTGACCCTTTCTCATTGCACTTAGTATCCTCTTCCAGGTTTAAAATCCGAGTCACCTTCCCCAAGGTCCTCATCTCTATGCCAGCCCCACCTACTGTAGGATTGTATGGAGGATCTGCTAGAGGCCAGCCAGGACAAGAGCAGTGGGATCTATGTGTATGTGAAGTCATTGGCCTTAATGTGCATGCAAGTGATACAGAATGTTACAGATTTTAATGCCAGAAGGAACCATTACAATCATCTAGCTTGACCTTCTTTAAAACACAAGCCAAAGAACTTCACCCAGTAATTTCTACATGAAGCCCCTCACTTCTGTGTGAGTTATAGCATCTCTTTTTTAAAAAAGCTATCTGGTCTTCATTTAAAGACTTCAAGGAAAATTCCTCGGTAAGCTGTTCCAGTACAGGTTGAACCTCCCAAATAATTGTGAAATTATCATGCGATTTTTGTAGATGACTTTTTGTTGATGTCTCTCCTATTATATTGTACTTTCAGGGTACGTCTAGACTACATGGCTCTGTTGACGGAGCCATGTAGATTAGTTTACTCGACAAAGGGAAATGAAGCGGCGATTTAAATAATCGCCACTTCATTTAAATCAAAATGGCCGCTGCGCTGTGCCGATCAGCTGTTTGTCGGCACAGCACAGCAGTCTAGACGGGGATCTGCTGACCCCAGAACCCTTTGTCAGCAGATCCTGTAAGCCTCGTTTCACGAAGCATAAAAGATCTGCCGACAAAGGGTTCTGGGGTCAGCAGATCCCCGTCTAGACTGCCGTGCTGTGCCGACAAACAGCTGATCGGCACAGCACGGTGGCCATTTTGATTTAAATGAAGCGGCGATTATTTAAACCGCCACTTCATTTCCCTTTGTCGTCCTGCCTCATCTACATGGCTCCATCAACAGAGCCATGTAGTCTAGACACACCCTCAGTCTTTCAAACTACAGATATATCTGGTCAAGTTTCATGCCATAATAAGTATGTGACATATATTTGTTTATAGCCTGGCAAAAGACCATCCTTTATTTATTACAAACTATGCCAAATGCTCTTTTATTTAATATGCTTTGCTTTACATTGTAAGTAAAATGTAATGTTTTAAAGGTTATTTTAGTGAAACTGCTATATCTACCCTACTGATTGTTCATTGCAGTGTCCCCGAATTCCCATTCAAGTCAGAGACACAGCAAGTGTTCAGTAATTTACCAGATCAGACATAAATCAGCTAGTTCTTTTTGAGTTCTTCCATCTCATCTTGTTTTAAATGGGTTTATTTTTAAACCACACAATTTATAAACCATTGGTACTTAATCTGAAGTAATTTTAAACGCAGCTATTCTTGCACCAACATGGTATGCGTAGTACTAGGTGATGCAATTGCTGTAGATGTATATGAATATGCAGTTTGAGCCGTTTGCATGCTATCGCTTTCATTATCATAGTTTGGACTTATCTTCTGAAGGCATGACGTTGCTCTTCACATACTTGTAACCCCTACTATGTCTGGCTTTTAAAACATCTGAAAGCTGACATTTGGAATGCAAACGGAGGCACCATATTAATCCTGCCCCAAGATATGTCATCTTTATCTTAAACTCTTCCAGGCTTCCTGCCTAAAGCAAGAAAATTATTTCTCATGAGACAAGGGAATCTGCTGTCCTGCCTTCCTATTTTTAATAACCTGTTCAATCATCAGACTACAACGAAAGCAACATCTTACACTCACTGCAAACATGTTTTGGCTTTCAAGGCTCTTAGGAGGAAAAGTTCTCTTGTACTGTCAGGGTTTGTTTACGCTACAGAGAAGATTGAAGCTGCCACTATCAATCTTCTAGGGTTCGAATTAGCGGGTCTAGTGAAGATGCACTAATTTGAACTGAGAGGGGCACTGCGGTCAATGCTGGTAAGCCTGCTTCCACAAGAAATAAGGGAAGTCAAAGGGAGAGTGTTCTCCCTTCAACTTCCTGCAGTGAGGACAGCACCAACAAGTCAAGTTAAGGTACTTCGATTTCAACTACACAATTCATGTAGCTGAAGTTGCGTATCTTAATTCAACCTTAACCCGTAGTCTAAACATACCTTCAGTGATCCCAGATAAAGTTGTTATTATTTGGCTCTTTACTTCCTGATGAAATACGTTTGATCTAATCTTCTTTATTGTCCCTGAAAAGGGGGGAAACAGGGCAGGGCACTGCAGTGACATGCCTGGCCAAGGAGCCATTTGGGTAGTAGCCATGGCATTACTAGGAGAGAGAAATTAAGCAAGAGAGAAAAATGCTGCCACTTGATATTTCATTGTGCTGGATTGTAGATGAGAATTTCAATTCAATCATTCATTAGCACCATTTTTTCCTAAAGGCTCACTCCTGCAGGTTGCTGAGTATGAAATCCTATACCTTTGCAGAGAGATAATGCAACATCGATGCACCACTTAAGATGCCAAAATAGGGATGAACTGGGGATTTGTACAGTCCCTTTGCACATTGAAGAATTTCATCCTCAGGCTCCATTTCTCCTTTGAGAAACTCTTTTGGGGTTTTTTTTCTTAATACAATTGTATTTGCTCATTAAATTGTGCCAATTAAGAGTGTACGGCTGTTTCCAAGCTCAATTCATAAGTCTAACTTTGATGTCTTTCCTTAGACAAAAATTGCCCCTGAAGTCATCCCACCAAAAGTGCCTCAGTAGCTTACTTCAGGACACGTGCCTCTTTCTGAACTGTCTTTTACAAGTATCAGAGGGGTAGCCATGTTAGTCTGAATCTGCAAAAGCGACAAGGAGTCCTGTGGCATCCTATAGACTAACAGATATATTGGAGCATAAGCTTTCGTGGGCAAAGACCCACTTCACATGCATCTGACACATGCTCCTTCTCTTTTACAAGTACTCCCTTTTTTCCTCCACTTCAGTATCACCTGGATTTTCCACAGGGACTGAAAGTACATGTCTTACAAAAGCACAGAAATGTACTAGAATCTTGAAGTACTATTTATAGTAAACAATATAGCCTGCTATAGGTTCCTTGTTATTTGTTCCACTAAATGTATTTCTCTCAGAAAAACTGGAAAGCATCTAGTTTGGCTGCTTCATTTTAGAGTCTTTCCTCTTAGTTTGAGTGCTTCAAAAAAAAAAAAGACTTTTCACAGAAAGTGGATGACTTGTTTTTAAATGTCCCTAGCTCAAGGTTGTCATAACAAGACAGCTGTCCTTCTCTCTGATTTAGATGTTCCACTCTCTTCCTTACGCAAGGGCTGTGTTGATTTCAGTTTCTTAATAAGTAATCTTGCTCCCAGCAATACCATCACACTGACTCAAGAGTGTCTCCCGACCAAGGTAAGTGGGATTTACTACAACTGTCTTATACCCTGAAAAGTCTATCTGGAAAACATAAAGCAAGCAACCTAATATGAGTTATTAAATGAAAGTTCTAGATTTTTACTAATCCATGAAATTTCTCATATCACAGCTATTCTCTTCTAATGATTTGGTGCAGAGTAAATGGGATTATTTAATCAAAGTATGGGGCTAAAATACTTGTTCACCTATCTCCATTTGTCTTTCAACCAGAACTAGAAACCCCCAGTGAGTCTACCACAGACACATGTAAAATGGACCTTTCTAACTAAGATCTGTGCTTGACTGCGCAGAAATGAGATCTCTGGGCACCCTTCCCTGGGCTCTCCATTCAGTCCAGGATCTTTAAAATGGTAAGAGGCAAACTGGAAGCAGCAGAGATTGCAAGGACCTCTTGGGTATCTGAGCAGAACTCTCCTGGTGTTCTGGAACGCTTCCTATAAAGGATGTGGCTCTGCTCATTGGGCACACCGTGACAGAAGTGGGTCTGTTTGAGATGTGCTGACAGGCAAACAGGAAGAATCACAAAAGCCCAGGGCCTTCACACAGGTTTCTCTAACTGCAGCTGCAAGATTCATGCAGATTTTCATGGGTCTTCAGGGACTGCAGCTGAACTCTCTGCTCTTTTCTTTTTCATTCTTCAACCCCAGACAGAGCCACTTTGCAGAACTTCTCTCCTTCTCCCAATCCCCTCCCTCAGGTTTTCCCATCAAAAGCAGCAGTCTGGTCCCTTTTGTAAAAATGTTTTAGGATTTTTAGTGACAATGGTATAAATGTCTCTACCAATGCAGAACAGTAAGACTTAAAATGGTATCTACCAGTTAAATTATTATTTCTTTAATGGATCTTCCTCTATGTGGTGCCTCCTGTCCATAGGGAGTTCTTAGTGCTAAAGAACTGTGGGAAATATTCACTATTTAATGACAGCCTTTATCCTATTAAATAAATATCAGTATACAGATGTGTCTCTGAATGATATAATCAAATGAGGAAAGCATCTAAATCTTGAATCACTCCCATCTGAAGAGTCTGCAGGAAGCTCTGGGCACCACTTAAGCCTTTAACCTGGGTCTTAAATGGGAGTTAAGCAGGATTTAAATGGTACACCGGACCCAGGGAGGACACTCTTCACTGGGGTAAATATCACAATTATAGAAAATGCACATTCAGGGGATAGTTTAATCCATTCAGAAATGTATAGATCTTACCTCAGACAATGTTCAGCAGATAATCTTGTAGTAATTGTTCTCACTGAAGCACAATTATAAAAGGGGGAGAAGGAATCTTTATCAGGTAGGCAATATGAGGGACAAGGCAGTTCTCCCAAATCAAGAATTGTGGGTTCCAGGACTAACTGCTCCAAGAAGTAGTCATAATTAATGGTACATAGAAAACGTATCTCTGCATCATGTCCTGAGGTGATATATACCTAGTTAGTATGGGGATAGCTGAAGACCCAATAATAACGAGGGATTTCTGATTTTTGTAACCTCTAGTTTCCCTGAGCATTTCACCATCACCATCCTGGTCAGGCATTCAGGAATATATTGCTACTGCTCTGCTTTTATTATTCAAGCATAGAATCCTTTGCATAGAGATTTTAGGATACACTTTAATTCATTTATGATTTTTACTATATTTAATTCCATCCTCTCTCATATATGGTTCCACTCTACCCACCGGCATATTTTGTTCCCTGGTATAACTGTCTCATTGATTGCCATCATTTCAACAAGTTTCTGTGATACCTATTATATTAATATACTCATTTAATAATAGGCACTCAAGTTGACCCATCTTAGTACTCCGACTTCTATCATTTGTATAAAAGCACTTATAAATATTTGTCAATATTTTGTTGTTTGCCTTCATGTGATGTAATTGAACAGGACTCTTGTGTGTGACTGTTTCTCTTCAGTTCCTATCTCTACTTTATCAGTTCTTATGCTCCTCTTTGCTAGGATATTGAAAATCCCTTTAATAAATCCTTCCTTAAAGGGTGTCTTTCTGAACTATGTGCTTCCCTCCACCCCCATCCTTAGTTTTAATTCCTCTTTTTAATTTCACATTACTTCAATCTGGTTCATTTTGACTTAGGTTGTGGCCATTTTTCCTGTAGAGATTCTACCTTTCCCAAAATGTTCCCCAGTTCCTAATGCATCTAAATTACTCCTCCTCACAGTCATCTTATCCTTGCGTTCAGTCTCTGCAGTTCTGCCCGTTTGGTTCTGCTCATGGAACTGGAAGCTTTTTAGAGAATGCTACTATGAAGGTCCTGAACATTAATCTCTTACCCAGCAGCCTAAATTTTGGTCTTCAGGACTTCTCTTACTTTTCCTTGTGTCATTGGTACCTACATGTACCACAACCACAGACTCCCCCACCCCAGTAATGTACATACACCTACCTAGATGTGTCGAGAGGTCCACAACCTTTGCACCTGGTAGGAAGATCACCATATGGTTTTCAGTCATCATAAACCCAATTATATAGATTTCTAATCAACCCTCCCACACCTTTCTCTTACTTGTCTCTTCCTAATAACAAGGGTACCCTCCTCCAGAGGGGTATCCTTTAGCATGGGAGGATAACATGGCAACATCTGGAAGGAGGATCCCAACTATGGGATCATTTCTCTCTGCTCCAATTAGATGTTCTACTTTCCCCAAGGCTTTCTTCCTCCTCCTCCTCCTTCACCTGCTCTTCTTCCTCAACACAGTCTGTTCTACAGTGATGGAACCATTTTACTCTACACAGGCTTGACTGTGTACTTCCTGTTTCCCTTAGCTCTTCCAGTTCAGCCACTCTGGTCTCAAGAGCAAGTAGTTGATCTTTGTGCAAACAACTGGATAGTCCCCACTCTGCATTCTGCCTGCATTATTTTTGCTCTTACGGGTGTTTTTGATTCTTGAGGACTTGGGGTGGGGAGAGAGGGAAGGAGCGTTGTTGCAGGCTTAAGTTTAGAGAATGTTTGTTAGGTGTATCTGGCTCTCTTGTGCATTCACAAAATTCCCTGTGTGCTGTTCTTGTTTGCTAGTTCTTATGTTGCTTATTAGGCAGCTTTTAAAACCCCTATTCTCCCTGTCAAGTATCAGAGGGGTAGCCGTGTTAGTCTGGATCTGCAAAAGTGACAAGGAGTCTCTTATTAGACTACTAAGAGACCAAATGGATATAGAATGGAAACCCACCCCCAAATAAAACAGATCCATTCTAGCAAACAGGAGTGGCAAAAAAAAATAAATTTTTTTGCAAAGATGTTTTCCAGCTGAAGGAGGTGCAATAACTGACCCTTGGAATGAGTTAGGTGTCTGCTCGTTGATGGCAAACTAGAGGCTTGTTAGGAAGCTTCTCAGTCTTGCCCAGCAGCCACTAGGCTTGTCATACAGCTTCCCGTCCCCCAAAACAGATCACAAAAGCAGGCACATGAAAAGCAATGAGCGGACACCTTACTCACTACTACTTGCTACTCCTGTTTTATTTGGGGTGGGTTTCCATTTCTACATCCAATTGGTCTCTTAGCATTCTAATTTCATACTGATTTAGATTTCACATATTCCAGTTACTCAAGATAGGATTCCTATAATATTGAAATCAAATCTTTTGCTTTTTCAAATATAAGATTGTATTCCTTTTTACTCGGAAGAAAACCCCTTATGTAGTTCAAGACAGTATTTTGTTTCATTTATTTTTACTATTGGTTTATTCGCATCTTGTAGCTTAATGTTAGAATAATGTTGAGGTCCTAAAAAGTATACAGGAGAGCACCATTCCTAGGGCAACAAACTGGAAGGAAATTTTCTGCATCTGAATTCTCCTACCAAAGAATGGTTAATACCCTTCTGTACAACTGATTTTCTTCATGCTTGTTTACAACAGGTTTATACCAGCAGTGCTTCTAGAAGGAATAAAAATAGAATGGTTTCCTCAAATAGAGATGTCATTTGAAGGCCTTTTTGATTGGTAGGAGTTTTGTATTCTGTTTTTTTATTTTGTTTTTAAACAATGACTCTATAGGACTATTTGTCTTAGACTCGAATTCATCATTATATTTATTTCTTGGAAAAGTTACATTTATCTGTCTTTGAATTCATATATTCTTTAGCTAGGTAAGAAAGGAGTAGATTGTAATATTCGGAAGATAATAAATTATATTTGAACAGTTACAAATAAGATTCATTTTGTTGCAGTTTTAATAAAGGCCCTGATACTTAGCTCACGTAATTTGTAAAGGTTGGCAATTAGTTGGCTCTAGTGGAAGGACACTGATTTATGCCAGATAAGGATGTGGCCTCAAATCTTAAGGCATCATTGCACAATAATTGTAACTTGGATTGCAGGATTCTCATCACAATAAGGTTTTTTTCACAAAATACAATTTATTGCCAATACATTCATTATGATGTCACTAATCGAGATGACATCAGCCAGCCGCAATCTGAGAAGTCATTTTCAGATAGAAACTCATGAGATAAATCAGGGTTTTTTCCCAAGATCAGGCAAGTCACTTTCACAGAGCATTAAAGGGCGTCTCCATAGATAATAGCTGCTAGTGCATATTGACAGCTATATTGATGAAGCTGATCCTGAAATTGATGGCATTATGGTGATTTATTCCAGTAAAGAATTTGATTCCTAAAGACTCCCGTCACCATGTATCTTTGACCTACCTGCATATGGGGGGAGGCGTCCTCAGAGTCTGGGTATCAAGACCCTGCTTATTTTACGGCCAGGAACAGAGGGAACTTCACCCCATTGGAATGATCTAAGGAAAACTCCATGTTACTCCCTTGCTTCAGGCAACCTCACTTCATGTGATTGTTGCAACACTTATAGTTCTAAAATTGAGTAACTATTGGTTACTCAACTAGTGATTCTTTGGTCCTGGAAGATATATGTTCAGAAGGGCAGATTTCATATACTGAAAAACATCAGCCAGTCAGTAGAGCTGTCAGACGTTCACAATCCATAGCTTTGTCAGAGTAAACTGTTTGTCGCTCATGGATTGCTCATGCCCCTAGATTTGAGTGTGACTTTGTGCATACACAGGGGATGGTAACTTTGTGAACAATTTGTGCTCATGCCTGACTAATATCAAGCACCCTAAACCAACTTTTACACCACACATTTTACAGGATTGTAAAGAATCACGGACATTAGAGTTGAGACATTATATACTCTCAAGAGTCCAATTTAATTAGACATGACTGAAGAGAAGGATGTTGCCTGAGGGCTGAGCTTTTTATGCTGTTTTTTTCTTTACCCTAAATCTTACATAAGAACGGCCGTACCGGGTCAGACCAAAGGTCCATCTAGCCCAGTATCCTGTCTGCCGACAGTGGCCAGCACCAGGTGCCCCAGAGGGGGTGGACCGAAGACAATGATCAAGCGATTTGTCTCCTGCCATCCCTCTCCAGCCTCTGACAAACAGAGGCCAAGGACACCATTTTATCCCCTGGCTAATAGCCTTTTATGGACCTAACCTCCATGAAATTATCTAGCTTCTCTTTAAACTCTGTTAAAAAATCTTATTTTTCTCACTGTCATTTTACTACTCTGCACTGTCTTCTTTGGAAACACCCTAAATAATTCCTTTCTTCTATGACATGAGTGACACATGCTGGAGGTCTCATGCTGCCAGTACTAAAATGTCCTTGGAATTTCTAAACATTATAGGTAACTATTTATTAACTCAAAAAGAGTTGCAGTGAACACAAAGCCTTTCTTTAGTTCTTCTTTATCTGTTACAACAAGTTCTAATAACCACAGAACAAAAAATTACTGGTAGCTCTGGTACAAGTGATCACCAGAAATATAGAGTGCAACCACAATGAAGTCTATATCACTAATGTAGAGACTTCGTGCCTTATTAGGGCTACATTCAAAGGCTGAAAACAACTGAGTTAAATTCAATGGGTGGAAGAATTTAATCAGAAAAATGTCACCAATAATTGTGATTAATTTTAAAATACATTACTAGATGTCCAAAAAGCCACAGTCAAGGAAAAAGACCATATGGGAAAAAAGCTGACTTGGATTAGAGGGGGGAAGTAAAGGCGACTATTAAAAAAAGTATATAAAACAAATGAGAGAAAATTAGTTAGATAGTAATAAATATAAACGACACATTAGAAATTGTAGAAAATTGATAAGGAAAGCAGAGAGGAAAGAGCAAAGCATGAAGAGGAATCTGTGGCCAGGGCAATTAAGGACAATCAGAAAGTTTTTAGAACAAAACAAAAAGGACAGGGTTACTGGTCCATTACAAGATGGAAGTAGTAAAATTACCAATAATAATCCAAAAAGGCAAAAACGTTCAATAAATATTTGTTTTGATATGATAACACTTTCCACTCCACTAATATCACAAGAGGGTGTTGAACAGCAGCTATTAGTGCTAGACATTTTAAAATTAATATATTGTGTGCCTGAAGTTAATAATGATTCAACATTGTTAATCTTTGATGAAATAATTCCATTTGTGCCTGTTATCTGACACTCAGATTAGTACAGGACCATACAGACAAAAGGCATATCACTGTAAGGGTATGTCTATAATGCAACACTATTTGGGTATGTCTACACTACCAGCATTATTTCGAAATATCTCATTTCAAAATAGTTAATTCAAAATAAGTTATTTCAAAATAATGTGTTTACACACAAAATGCATTTTGAAATAGCGTTTTGGCTATTTCGAAATAGCACATCCACATTGAGTGGACACTGAATCGCATTTAAGGCTGGCCGGAACCAGCTCCAGCAGGGCATCAGGTCAGGAATTGCTTTGTGTGGCTGCTGCCTGAGGCTATCTGAGGCCTGTGCTTAAACGGACTTCCCCTGGACAGCTGGTTCTCAGCTTTCCCTGCTTGCTTGCCTACCTCGATGAGGGACAGCAAAGCATTTTGTCTCTGCGTGCTCTGATTGCCCTCACTCGGGACACCACAGAACTCTGCAACATGGAGCCAGAGCTGCTCCTGGGCACCCCGGTGCTTCTCGTGGACACGTTGCTGCGAGCCTGGCTGCACTTTCTGCAGGCTTCCATCAGGGAGGTCCATCGGGGGGCTGTCAGTATCCAGGATGCCCTGCGGGAAAGCTTCCACCCTGAGGAGCACTAAGAGCCTCCCTGGTCTGCCCCACTGGGGGCTTGTGCCTCATTCCTCCCTCACGTCCTTCCACTTACCCCTCCGTAAACCCTCTTCCTGATGGCAAATAAAATACATGTATTTTCATAAACACAAACTCTCTTTATTTAACAAAAGTGGGGGGGGAGGGGAACGAAACTCTGGTGAGACTGGGGAAAGGAGGCGGGAGAGGGGAAGAGAGAGGGTGGGAGAGGGGACGGGGAAACCTGGGAGGAGGGAGCTAGAAGGGGAAAGCAAGGGGAAGAAGAGGGAGGGGAAGTTCAGGGCTCAGGGTTGGGGGTCTCTCTGGACCAACTTGATTTTCATGCAAACCTGCTCCTGGGTTCACATGTGGCCTTTGGTGGCTGGGCTGGCAGCTATCCTGCCATAGCCACATTTCTCCGTCTAGTGCGGAGATCCTGGACGTTGCAGGCATCCCCCCCCAAACCTGAATAAGGTCCATGAGTTCCACCCTGGACCAGGAAGATGCCCGCCTTCTCCGGGCCCTGTCAGGCTCCTGGGAGCTGGCAGACTGCTCCTGGGGAGCGGTGGAGGGCTGGCAGCCAGTGGCTTGCTGGCTCATGTTTTGGGGCCACTGGGTCAGGGGTAGTGACTGCTGGCTCTGGGCTGGCAGGCTTGGAGCTGGCACAGGCACTGTGGCCAGAGTCAACCCCTTTAAGGGCTCTGGGGAGGGGAGGGAGAGGAGTGTTCTTGGTTGAGGCTGGAGTGGCCACCAGGGCACTCTGGGAAGGCTGGAGGCTCCCTATTTTGAAATAAGTGTTTACACAGCACTTATTTCAAAATAGCTATTTCGAATTTGGCATTATTCCTTGTGGAATGATGTTTACCAAATTCGAAATAAGCACTCCGCTATTTCAATTTAATTTCGAAATAGCAGTTTGGCTGTGTAGACACTGGTAAAGTTATTTCAAAATAACTTTGCTGTGTAGACATACCCTTTCAGAATAACTAGCGCTATTCCAAAATAACTTAGTCGGCATCTACACAGCAGGCAGTTATTTCTAAATAGTGTCAAAATACTGTCAAGCTGGAGGACTTCTTACTCCAACTCCTATAACCCTCATTGTACAAGTAATAAGGGAAGTCGGAGGAAGAGTGCTCTATTTCAAAATAAGTGCTGTGTAAACACTCCCTATTTTGAAATAAGCTATGCAATTGGCGTAGCTCAATTTGCGTAGCTTATTTTGAGTTGAGCCCTGCAGCGTAGATGCACTGCAGCAGTATAAAGTATGCAGTTTGAAGAATGCCCCCCAAAATACCCTAACTTCTCAGAAAGAAGAAACAGCACAAGACTTGCAGTATTTCTTTGAATGTTAGTCAAAAACACCCCCTCTGCATGGGGGCACAACGTGACAACTCATGCATATTCGACAGAGTTCATGCAGAACTCTGTCGACACAAGGCGTTATTCCTCATAGAATAAGGTTTACCACCGTCAACAAAACTGCCGAGTTCTGTCGACATTATGTTGACAGAACTCGGCGGTAGTGTAGACGCAGGCAGGTATAGTTTTGTCGACAAAAGTCTACTTTTGTAGACAAAACCCTGTAGTCTAGACACACCCTAAGTGTTGCCAGAAGTATATTAATGTGTTTACTTGTATTGCCTATTGCAATAAAGGTAGTTATTAATTTGTACCAGACCTATTGTGAGTGCGCATTCTATGGTTCCTGAAAACTCCCTCTGAGGCAGAGATCATCAGTAATCTCTCACCTTGCAACCCTGGGCAAGGGACGAACCAGGAATTTTCTAGTCAGATTTGGCAAGCCCTATACCCAAAATATATATTTCTAAACCCTCAGCCAACAGTGCAGATGCACCTGAGCAGCGTGAACTGTGAGGGTGGTGAGATTCCTAATCCTCACCACCCAGGGAGCAGCAGGGGCAAGGATAAGGGATTCCCGAGAGGGTTCTAAAGAACACTGCAGCCAAGTCCTAGGGAATAAATAAAAAACAACCAAACGAAACCACCTTCCCTCAACATCCCATTTTAAAAATGAAGAATTGCAAAGTTTATTTTTAGTAGTGGCACAGCCGTGGAAACGGATATCCTGATTCTCCTCGGACACGGCCATTTCCCTGCCACGTGAATCACCCCAGAAGTGGAGATCCCAGTTCCCAAATTAGATGGTAGTTCAGTATAAAGTCTGCTCAAACTGCACTCGCACTACTGAGACAGTCACCAAAGAAGCTAGTTGTACAGTATGGGTGCTCCTTCTGCGCACTTGAGTTCCATCAATAGTACGATCACAGTTAGGAAACAGAGTGAGAAGCAATGGAGTTTTCTTACAACGCAATGCATTTGTAAGGCTAGAGTGTTGGCACACTTGGCATTCTTGGCTAGAGTTACTTTGACTTGGGTCTGTGCACTGCAGTGTGGATGCCAGAGCCCTAGGTACAAGCATGAGTCAGAAAATCCTTAACCACAGGTTAAAATGCAGTTTATTTGAGTCACAATAACCCTAGGCTTACATTGCTGTGTAGACATACTTCTAGTGTGATGCTGTGGCCAAAAGAGCTAATGCAATCTGGGGATGCATAAACAAAGGAATCGTGAGCAGTAGAGAGGTTCTTATACCTCTATTTTAGGCATTGGTGTGATGGCTGCTGGAATACCCTGTCTAATTCTGGTGCCCACGCTTCAGAAAGGATGTTGATAAATTAGAGAGGGCTCAGAGAAGGATTAGAAAACATGGCCTTATAATGACTGGACTCTGAGGGTACGTCTACACTGCAGCGCTATATAGGGATACTTCTGGTATCCCAAAATAGCTATTCTGCATCTTGACAGCATGCCCGTTATTTTGAAATATCTTTCGAAATAACAGACTTGCTATTCTGCTGTCCCTGTAAACCTCATTCCACAAGGATTATGGGATGTTTCAGAATAGCAGTTTATTTTGAAATTTGGCGCTATGTAGACAGCGCCAAATTATGAAATAAGCTATTTCAAAATGGACTTGAAATAAGCTATGCAATTTGCATCGCTCAAATTGCATAGCTTATTTCAAGCTAAGGGTGCAGTGTAGATGCACCTTGACAGTCTATTTAGCTTAACCATGAAACTGGGTAACTTAACTACAGTCTTTAAGTATCTACACAGGCAACAAATATTTAATAATGGGCTCTTCAGTCTAGCAGAGAAAGCTACAAGATGATCCAATGATGGGAAGCTGAAGCTAGATAAATTTAGACTGGAAATAAGGGAAAAATTCTTACTAAGTATAGTAATTAATTGCTGGAACAATTTCACTAGCGGTTCTCCATCACTGACAATTTTTTTAAACAAAACTGGATATTTCCCTAAAAGATATCTTCTAGGAATTATTTTGGGGAAGTTCTATGGTCTGCTTTGGGGAAGTTCTGTAGGTCAGATCAGAATGGTGGCCTTGACACCTGATATTACACTCTTGCAGGCAGAGAAGATATATTTAGCTCATTTAATCTTTCCTTGATCATTTTTGTTGCTCTTCTTTAATTTCCAGGAAATTTTCAGCAACTATTGAAATGTCCAAAGCTATAGTACATTGTAGCCTCACTAGTGTCATATAGGGTATGTCTACACAGCAAAGTTATTTCAGAACAACGGTTGTTATTCCGAAATAACTATGCAAGCATCTACACAGCCATTCCATTATTTTGAAATAATTTAGAAATCACAGGCGGCTTATTCTGAAATCTGTAAACCTCATTTTACAAAGAATAACACATATTCCGAAATATCTATTTTCTATATAAGGCGTGTGTAAATGCTCCACAGCTGCAATTTTGAAATAGCCCCTCACCAGGGCCATTCTAAGTTATATCTCCCCGGTGCCTCTTGGGGCTCTGAATCAAGATAGCACATCTACATTAGGGAAGCCAGACTCAGACTAATTTTGAGGCTTCCCTGTAGTGTAGACATGCTATTTTGAAATAAGCTATTTCGGACTAACTATTCTGGAATAGCTAATTTCAAAATAGCCGTGCAGCGTGGGCTGTGATGTGATGATGACTCTAAAGTCTAGCTGCCTTAGTGCATTTGTTCACTGCTTGTTGACTAAAAATCAACAGTACATTGAACACTTATAAACTTTCTAATTAAGAGACTGAATCTCTTTGGGCAGAGTTTATTCACTTTATTGAACAAACAGAATGTGCTTGTTTGGTGTGTTTCAAAGTTGATATTCTATGAAGATAAGAAGGCAACAGAGTCTATGTGGAAGCAGGTATACAATTTTAAAAAATATATATTTTCTTTAGCTGTACACTTTGCAAGTCCTTCAGTAGATTCTTAGGTAAAAATTCTTCCAATATTTCTGGAGCTTAATGTTATTAAACAGGTCACTTGCAGGCAGTAAAATACCTGTATGGTTCAAAGAGATGAACATCTGTCATAGAGAAGTTGGCACATCTAAAAATATCTGAACTATATAAATTACACAAGTACTGGAAGTAGCTGTGCAGAAATCAGAATGCTGAAGTAATTCATAAACATCTTCTACAAGGGCTACTGCCACAGAAAGAAAATTGGGGCAGCTTCGAGGGCTGACCTGGCCTGCCAGGGCTGGGGGTTTGCTACTAAAGTCATCAATACCACTGAATAAACACAGTGGAAGGCTGTTCCCCCTTTTGTCTATGCACAAGCACAACAGTGAATTTCCCTGACTGAACTCACTTTTCACAGGGGTGCACAACTATATAAGGTGCAAGGTGGTAGAAAATGCCTTGTGCTCTTCCTCACCCAATTTCACAGTCATCCTGGACTAGCAAAGTGCTGACCCACAGAGCAGGTGGGCTTGTGAAGGCTTTGCAACCATTAGGGAGCCAGTGCAGAGAATTTCACATCCTTACTGCTAGCTTTAATAGTATGCTTCCTTTTCCCTCCATTTTCAAAAATGTAATTAGTTACATGCTGATGAAAATACATTAGATAATCCTCTCTCACTAGCTTTGTATCTTTAAAAAGCCCTTTAAAAGGACATTTAACTGGCGTGGCAGGTTATCAAAGGCCATTGAAAAACTGGAAACCAGTGAAAAGATAATTTGACATATTTTTTGCAAAATATATTTTTATTACAAAATGTAACAGTGAATATTTGTGTTTCTCCTAACTGTAGTAATGCATCTCAGACTCAGGACTTGAGCTGTCAACTACAAAAAGCCTGAAGTGTGCTTTAAAGCAGCACTACATGGAACCAATCAAACACAGCTTGTGAAACCACCTCTGAATGGAGACATTATCCCACTACTGGCTATTTTTAGAGGTAGAAAATAAAGTGAACAAACTGCCAATGAGATTTGATGAGGAGGATCCTGATTCTGCTTGGGAGTTTTGCCACTGATTTAAATGGGAGTAGCTTTGGGACTGAAACGCTGGCGATGGAGGAGTAACCTGCTCTAGCAACAAAAGCTTTTACAGGGACAGTGGTTTCTGAATCAAGGACCTATACTTAATCATTTAAAATGCCACCAAGTCCAATGCCACAGGATCTCTAAAACCTTTCACCTTTCTATCCTAATGGGTGGCATGTTTTTGTAAAATAAACAAAATCTGCAAGCCTGATGTAAATCCATCATTTCTGCATTACCGGTGAGTTTATCATAATCATTTTTTGCAATCCAATAGAACCCCAAAAAAATCAATACCCACTCAGTTTTCAGCATATCATGTATGACCAAGGATTTAGAAAGTAATTATAGCTGCCCTTTCTCTAGCCTGCAGTGCAAAGGTTTCATTTCAAAGATCTAAATATGACTAAGAAAGCTGAGAATTGATGAAAGTTTAATTATGACAGTGATGGTCACAAAGCGGTTCGCCATCAATCAGCTGCTTGCACTCGTCAACATCTTCAGCTGCGTAGGAATACAGTTTATGCAGTGCCTCTCAGTGATTTATCATTACATGCATTACAGATGAGAGCTAAAAACCACCTCTTACATGGAGGTAGAAGACAATGAAAACAGAATCATTTAAAACTTTTTCTTCTTTTAGTTGAATGAACTACAGCTGAATTCAGTAAAAACTCAAGTGCAAAACTGATGAGCTCCTGGAACCTCCAAGTACTACAGTCTCTTCAATATGATTGTAGTGCACAGAAAATGCTATTTTTTGGGCAGATCTACAGCAATTTACAGAAAAGGAGCCCTGTATTATGTTTCAGGACTCAATCCTCTGAAGGCCAGTAGGCGTTCATTGTGATCAGCACCTCAAAGGGTCAAGCCTTAGGTTTTGATTCTCAGTAATACAAAGGCTCCTTTATGCCCCTCTGACAGTGTAAATGCACCATAACCTATCAGAATAACATAAAGTAGAAGTGGGCACTAGGACCTATCGTGCCTCCCCATCCTACCCTTGGCTTGGCAGGAAACTGCAGAGGTGAGCTACTTTAGTCACATGGGTAGAAAGAGCCAAAGCAAGGACTGACGAGCAAAAAGTAAAATAGTGCCCAGCCTGGACCACTCCTTGAGTGAGGACTATGTAGAAGAGATCCCCCTTACATACTTTAGGAGCACTGGGACCAGGCTGGTGGCTCCTTTCCTCAATCTCTCATGTGGTTTTGGGGGAAAACTACAAAGAGGTGCCAGCCAGACCCTCCTGCCTGTGGACCAAAGCAGCAAAGGCAGGGACACTGGGACATTCAGAGAACTTTCTACAGTTCTGACTGGATTTTTTCTGTCCTGTTGGCCCAACCCTCCCACTCCCTCACAGTCTCTTCATCTCAGTTTCATTCCACACTTGCTCATTTTACCCTGTTCTCCCCTGTCCTGTCTCCTTCAACTTCCTCCTCTTCCCTTTCTATTTCAGTTGGCTGATCCACTCCTAAGTAAACCCACCCTCCAAAAAACTGCAGCACTCGCATGAGATTTGCTGCCATTACATTGTTTGCTCTACTTGTGCACTAGAGCCTGTGTCTGTCTTGTTTATTTAGACAATAAGCTGTTCTGTTACCAATTACAGTACTTACATCAAGAAGTTATGTGATTGGAAGTAATAATGATGATCCATGGGATGTTCACTAGTGGACGATCCGCATCTTATAGGAACTGGTGTCTGATTGACCAACCTTTCAGATGTGGTCCCTCCAAGGAGAAGTTTGAGAACTTTGCTTTACAAGGGCCTTTTTTTCCACAACCTCTAAGGAACAACAAAAAACTTCATGAAAATGGTAGACAGGCCTGGTTCCATACTGGTTTGAGCAGATATCATTTAAGGTTCCATAAGTGGCATATTCCTAGTATCTGTCATTGTTTGGGTTACAATTATATTTAACGAAGAAAAATTTTTTAAAGTACTTAGAAGGCAAAGTATGAAAATTCAGATTTTATTTTGCATTTTGTCCACTCTCCAAATTAATCTCGTAGACATTCAGTTTAACACATTTCCAGTGAAGCAATGCCTGTATAGCCCTATTTTATTGACTATTATAACTCAACCTCCAATTCTATTAAAAGTAATAGCTACCACTAGTCACTGACTGTCCGCAGTTTGTTCTTGCAAACCAGAGTTTAACAAAATCCACTACTTTTTAGTATGCCATTGATATGTGTGAATATGATGCCTTACTTAATAGGTCAGGGGACATAAGTTGAGTGATATATGCTGAATATGAGAACAAAAAGACCTTGTAATGAAACAATATTTGAAAGAACAATAATTTAATACATTCACTTTCCCCGAACAGGAGGCGTGCTTTGCCTAAATCCCACTGCACTCCAATTTTATCTGTTTTTAATAAATGAATCAAATATCAAAATAAAATTGCTCTGAAATTGACCGCTAGTTTTATAATTCCTAAAGCTTCCCTTTGGCAGTAGCTCAGACACAGATTGGAAAAGAAGAGCTCAGTGTACAAAGGAAAGCCTGTCTCTCTCACCAGCAGAAGTTTGATCCAATAAAAGATATTACCTCACCTGCCTTGTTTCTGGAAAAATCCCTGTCAATTTACAGACAAAGCTGAGTCTCTCATTTTCAGTATTGATTCCCTCCTGACATCCCAGGCTTTATTTATACTAGAAAATGTTCACTAGATGCAGTCAGTGCATTTGTGCCATATAGCGTAACTGATTTATTCCACTCTGAAGCTTTTCAAATAAACACAGGCATTTTCCTGAACATTTTCTTTTAATGTTAAAATGAAAAACTTCTGTTTTTCTGGAAAAACTATACTTACGTCCACACTGCAATTGTATTATTTTGAGAGAAAGTCAAAAGAACACGGGTTTTCCCGACAGTGGAAAACCTCTTTCTACGAGGAAGAAGCCTTTTTCCGAAAGAACTCTTTCGGAAAAAGGCATGTATGGACAGGGAAGAGAGGTTTTTTTTTCAAAAGAAGAGGCCTCCAGGAGAAAGCACAGGTGCCCTATGGGCCACTCTGTCCGTAGTAATCACAACTTAAATATGAGATGGCATCCAATGAATGTGGACGCTATCTTTCAAAAAAGCAGATCACTTTTTTGATGCACTTTTGCTATGTGGACACTTTCTTTCGAAAGAAGTTTTTCCAGAAGTTCTCTTCTGGAAAAGCTTCTTCCAAAAGAAGCCTGCAGTCTAGACATAGCCTAAGTGAAGTGAATTGGAGGCGCAAGTCCAGTACCTGGTGGCTGTGTCCAAATCCCAAAAGCCATGACCACAACTTACCACTGTGCAGAAAATCACAGCAGCAGACACCTCAGTGATTGAATGATGGTGGACTGTGGTCAAAGGCATTAGCTACTGAAATGGAACTGAACACATTTATCTATATTGTGGCTAAACCATATCAAGCACAAAGTCATCTGCATTTATGCCTGACTTGTGTTGTGAATAACAGGAGATAAGAAGTCAGAGGGAGAGCATAGTGTAAACAAGGCTTTTATGTGTGCTCCTTTAAAATTAAGGCTATGTCTACACAACAGATTTCTGCTGGTATAGCTTCAGGGATATGAAGATGGGTGATCCCTGATTTATATAGCTTAAATATCTTTCTTCTGCTTGTTTTAATTATGAATAAAAAGTGGGCATTCTGAATAGCAACAGTAAATTATTTTGTAATTTGGGGCATAATAACGATAGAAAGATCTAGGTCGTATTGTCCCACGCACAAATTAATCCACCAAGTTACATCTCAATGAATAGCTACAAGCATACAGAGCTTGATCTGATTCTCCTTAAAGTCAATGGAAAGTTTACTGTTGATTTTAATAGGGGCTGGATCAAGGACATATTGTAAAAAGAGCGTCACGGGCACTGAAGGAAAACTTTCTGTATTTGGACTGGACTATAAAATTTGTTCAAGAATGACATTTGGATCTGAACTTAAATTATAACTCTGTGTGCCGAATCCAAAGAATATTTTTATTTACTTAAAAAAATAGCCAGCTCTGCTAGTTAAATAATCTCTACTGTACCTATGAAAAAAATTACAAATTTTAATATATATATATATATATATATATATAAACAAGCAGATGACCCATGCCTGCTGACTGTGATAGGGCTGAGTGAGGGCAGCTGTCTTCGGCAATGTTACTGAGCATACTCAGCCTGTGTGAGCGTGTTCAATACAAATCAGGCATCTGGGGAGGAAAGAGGGAAGGAAATCTCAGCTGCCTCACCACTCATTTCCTCAAAAAAAATGTATGGTGCTAAATATGCAGTTGTCCTACCCATCAGCTTCAGTTGGCATTTAGTTAGTTTCCTGTAGTATTGTCAATCTTGTGAGAAATGCGAAAATTATGCAAAATAAGCAGCTACGCCAATAAACATTTCCAGACGTTCAGGGAGACTAAGATCAATTCCAGCAAATGTAGGAAGCCAAATAAGAAGGAAAATATACTTAACTTTTTGCAATTTAAAAAGGAATTTAATTTCATTTTTCCTTTCATGTATGGGCTGAGAGTTGGGACATCTAGGGTGAGCAAGTGTTCAGTGGTTCTGGTCAGCACTGCCAACCGGGCTATTAAAAGTCCTGTCAGTGGTGCTGCGGAGCTAAGGCAGGCTAGTCTACACAGCAGCATTATTTCAGAATAACTAAGAGCATGTTTACACTGCAAGCCATTATTTCGAAATAATGTCGAGCTAGAGGACTTCTTACTCCAACTCCTATAACCCTCATTTCACGAGGAGTAAGGGAAGTTGAAGGAAGAGTGCTCTTCCTTCAACTTCCTGCTGTGTAAACAGCGCCAACAGCCAAATTAAGCTATTTCAACTTTAGCTACAAAATTAATGTAGCTCAAGTTGCATAGTTTAATTAGAGTTTTGCTCTGCTGTCTAGACGTACCCCATCTGTCCTGGCATTTCACTGAACCATGGAAGCAACTGGCAGTTCTGGCAACGAGGCAGAGCAGGAAGCTCTGCACACTGTCCCCACCCTGAGCACTGGCTTTCCAGCCAATGGGAGTGGGGGGGGAGGGGAAGGGTGCTTGCGTGTGGACAAAAGCAATGCCCAGGGCCTCCTGCCTCCCTGTCTCCCCACGTAGGAGCCAGAGCACAGAGCCAGGACAAGTGGGGAGCCTGCCTTATCCCCACTGCACTGCTGAATAGGAGCCACCTGAGGTAAGCCCAAAGCCCCCTCTCTGGGCCCCAACCAGCTGTCCCAGCCCTGGCCTCCCCAAACCCAGAGCTCCCTTTGGCACCTCAAACCACTCATCCCCAGACTCCCAGCCTCTCGCCCAGAGCCCTCACTGCATGCATCCCAACTTCTTGCCCAAGCCCTGAGCTCCCCTCCCATATCCTGAACCCTTCACCCTGGCCCCACCCCTGAGCTCTCAACCTCTCCTGCACCCCAATTCCCTGCCTCAACCTGCAGCCCCCTCTCCAAATCTCCACGCCAGACTCAGCACCCCCAACCATAGATCTTACCCTCTCCCACACCGCAACTCCATCCCCCAACTCTGAGCCTTCTGCCCCACACCCTGAACTTCTCATTTCTGTCTCCACCCAGAGCCTGCAACCCCCAGATAGAGCCCTCTCTCTCTCCTGCACCCCAATCCCCCTGTCCCAGACCAGTGAAAGTGAATGAGGGTGGGAGAAAGTGACCCATCAAGGGAGGGAGAATCTATGCAGTAAGAGTGGAGCTTCGAGGGAGGGGAAGGACTTTGGGGAAGGAGCAGGGCTAGGCTGTTCACTTTTGTGTGATGAGAAAATTGGCAAACCTAGTGACAACTCTTAATTTATTCAACCCAGTTTACCTACCACAATAATGAAAAATATTCATTCCATCACAATACATTCATAGGTTGAAATTCAAAATATATAGTTTTGACAAACATGTGTTTTTTCCTGTCACTTACTTTGCTATACATTTTATCACAGGTGGCTGAATACATCTCGGTTACGTCTTACGATTGCTCAAGACAGAACTAGAAAGGTTTCACTACAGAAAAAATTATCCAAATGGCAAGTCAGTTTCTCAGTGAAGTCATACCTAATTAATCACATATTTTTCTACAAGCAGAAGAAATGAAGCCTGATCATGCTTCTCAAATCATGAGACTTCTAGGGCAGATGCATGCTCCTTCATTTGAAAACAACAGCAATCTCTCCATGAACAGTGACTGCACCCAAGTTGTAGTTCCAGAAGAAGTCTTTTTCACAATTGCTGCTGCTGGAATACTGGAGAACCTACTTGTCCTTATAGCTGTGATCAAGAACAAGAATCTTCACTTGCCCATGTACTTTTTTATCTGTAGCTTATCAGTTTCAGATATATTGGTCAGTCTGTACAAAACTTTGGAGAACATCTTGATTATCTTATGCAAAATGGGATATCTGACACCTCGTGGATACTTTGAGACCAAGATAGATGATGTCATAGATTCTTTGTTTATTCTGTCTTTGCTGGGTTCGATTTTCAGCTTGCTAGCCATTGCAGCTGACCGATACATAACTATATTTTTTGCATTACAGTACCATAATATCATGACACTGAATCGTGCTTTAATCATCCTGGCAGTAATTTGGGTAGTCTGTGCTGGGAGTGGCATTGCTATAACCATCTTCTCACATGAAACAGCTACAGTCATTTCCTTCACTATTCTATTTCCTTTTATGTTAACTTTTATATTGTGCCTCTATATACACATGTTCCTACTTGCACGATCTCATGCCAAAAAGATTGCTTCACTGCCTACCAGTGCAGTTCCCTCAAGAGTTAACCTGAAAGGAGCTATTACATTAACTATTTTCTTGGGTGTTTTCCTTTGCTGTTGGGGACCCTTTCTTCTTCACATCCTCCTTGTGACATTTTGCCCATTTAACCCTTACTGCGCTTGTTATATGTCCATTTTCCATGTGAATGCTACACTCATCTTGTGTAATGGCATCATTGACCCTATGATTTATGCGTTCCGAAGTCCAGAGTTGCGGAGTACATTGAAGAAGATGTTCTGTTGCACCAGGTCAGACTGGTATTAGTGAACAGCAAATTTGAAGTTGGAATTAGTGAATATCAGATTTGAAAAATGTTTGTAAAATTAAGCCTACAGTGCCTTACATAATACTAGAAAGAATGACATTCAGAATTATAGGCACTAAGACCAGAATTCTGCAAAACAAAAACTTACTCGTGTTCTTAACTTAATGCGCTTTGAGTAGTCCCACTGACCGCAACCTGGAACAGGTGCAGAGAAGGGCTACAAGGAAGATCAGAGGAGCATCCTGAGAGGAGACTAAAATAACTTGTTTAGCCTAGCAAAACAGAAGACTGACATGGGATGTCATTCCTCTCTACAGACAATGTCGGAACAAGAACAAATGGGTATACCCTGCCATGAATAAAGTGAGACTCAAAATTAAAAGAAGGTTTCTAACCATCAAGATGAATGAGGTTCTGGAACTGCCTCCTAACAGGACTGAAGTAGCATTTGTATTTTGGCTGCATGGAGGGTAGGATTTAAAGGGTTTCCTGTAGGAACTAAAAGCAACAAGCATTCCAATAGAAAAAATGAGGCAATGAAAGATCTAAGAGTGAATAACCCAAGCGCTTGAAGAGAGGCCTCCACAGAACCTAGTCCAGGATATTACGGCACTAAGATTTCCTCACAGATCAACTGGATTGAATCTCAAAAGGCATGTATAGCTTCTCTAAAGATATATGTGATGTAAACTCCCAAATGGCTCACTTGGAAAGTGAGCTACAAAAGACTGCCATTGGAACCAATGAAATTAAAGAAGAAACGGCCTCCTTACAGCATAGACTAGACAAACTGTAAGAAAAACTGGATGACTTAAAAAATATGTCAAATTCAAAACCTTTGCCTCCTGGGCATTTGGTGAGGGCCTAAAGGAGAGAAAGATGTCATTAGCTTTCTTCAGAGACTGCTCCCTGACATATTTAATTTGGGCCTCCAGTGGCCCCCACTTAATATTGAAAGGGCTCATCAAATACCTTTTAAACTAGAAAACTGGAGTGACAAGCCTTGACCCATCATTGTCAAGCTGCCGAACGGCAATGATTAAGTAAGTTTCATAAAAACTGAAGAAAAAAAAAAGCTGAAACCATTAAGTACAAAGGCCACAACGTTTCTCTTTTTCCTGTCTTCTCTGTTGTGCTCAAAATAAGAGGTCTGTATTCACTGGCATAAATCAGCTACAGCATCAAGTATCCATCCACCTTCACTATGGATTTATCAGGCTCCAGACAATTTTGCAAAACCTCCTTTGAAACTTGGCAGTCATCTCAAAGACTAAGACCAGGTTTGACCAAAAATAGCAGAATGGGGGGGTTTACCATAAAATGCATACCTGAACAAGTTTAAAAATTGTTTTGTTTTCCTGTGTATCTGTGTAAATAAAGTAATATTCAAGTATACAATCTTCCAATGCCTAGCAGATAATCAGCTAAGCTGAATTCTTCTCTTCATCTCTTTGGAACTAAAAAATTACATAATTTGCATATAGCACTGCAATGTTTAGGTTTAACACTAAGCTGGGGGATAGAGCACCCTCTACTGCTTGAAGTGTTATCTGCACAAATCACCACAAATTTCACTGCTAAATAGAATCTCTTCTCTAGTTCAGCCATTGATGGATTGTACTATGGTAACCACAGGTCCCTTAGAACAGTAAATTCTCTTGACATGTAAAATAGACCAAAACCCAAACCTTTAAACAGCACTAGTTATTCAATTTGTGCAGGGCGTTTGACTTACTATTAATATGAAATGTATTTTTGATATTTAGTTTTTGTACTAATTTATATTTGTTTTATCAAATCAATTGTAAATGTACATGTTATGAATCTATGTATATGCATATATATATATATATGTGTATGTATGTATGTATACATAAAAACTTATGTATGTAGG
Organism: Rafetus swinhoei; assembly: GCA_019425775.1. Lineage (NCBI taxonomy): Eukaryota > Metazoa > Chordata > Testudines > Trionychidae > Rafetus > Rafetus swinhoei. The sequence goes on along the minus strand of CM033424.1, from coordinate 89,851,571 downwards.
AATATATTGTATATGTTCTTGAACTACCCAGTGGTATTTACTGAGTAATATTTGACTTAAAATATATTTGCTTTAGAGATGTTGAGAGTATTAATAAATAACACAGAGGAGGAGCAGAGGGAGTTGAAGCCATAGAGGATCTGAATGTGCCCACACTGACTTCTTGTAAGTCTGATATTTTTGTTTTGTTTTCACTTATAAATATACTGTTGAAGATGTGTGATATTTAATTATGTCGTTTATATACCTAACATCCTTAAAAGCTCAATTGAAGGTATATATTCATTCAAAGCTAACTATTATCTAATATACATAAATATGCACCATGTCCTAGAAATGTGATTTGTACAATATACATGGGGAAATGTGTCTTTAGAAAAGGTGAGCTTTTAAAACATTGCCATGATTTTTCTTAGAATGTGTTACTGGAATGTGAGGGGACTTAACCTTCCAAAACAATAAAAATGCTGAAACAACTGCAATCAAAATGTGTTAGCTTTATCACCAGAATCTCATCTAACAGAAACAGATGTGGATAAAATCAAAACTATGTGGGTAGGTACAGTGTATCATTCACCACTGAATTCCAAAAGCAGAGGCACATCCATTTTAATCCATAAAAGTACAACTTGTCAATGTATACAGTTTTGGTCTCATCCTCTTGAAGGCTGTTTCAACTCAAAAAAGTTAATTCTAGAGAACATTTGCAAAGTGGAGGTAATTCTGAATTTTCCAAAGACAAATGTTCTTTCTAATAAAAAAATCCTGTAATTCTGAGAGGTGATGAGAATACTAATCTAAATGGACAAATACAATTACATGTGACCCAATTCAAAGTACAAGAGGTTAACCCTCATTACTAAAGAAAGAACTTGGTTTAAAAGGTATAGAAAGAATCAGGCACCCTAAGAAGCATGACTGTACATATTTCTCTCTAGTACATTCATCTTACTCCAGAATTGTCTTTTTTCTTTTCTTCAGAACTGATTCCAACATGCCTAGAAATTACTGATAATATATGAATTTCACATCATGCTCCAGTTATACTTACCATATACCCTGGTTACACCTCATTAAAGTCCTCTAAGTAAAGCTGAACACTATCACTAACACATGCAAAATTTTGTTCCACAATTGATTCAGTCATCTCTAACTTCATTCAAGAAACTCAGTGCTCAGCTAACTCAAATACCATCTTCTGGGAAGCTCTGAAAGCTGTTAAAAGAGCATGCATAGAATATGCCTCTCCAAAGAAGAATGAATGACTCAAGTTACTAGACTCTGGCCAAGGAAATAGATGAGTTGCAGAGAATGCACAAGTGGGGAACTTTCTTCTTTAGAATAGCCAACAAGCTGTGACGACCCAAAGGATGGATCTGAATAAGTGGTTCAATTTCATCCTCAAAATGGTCAAGCTATCATTTACAAGCTGGAAAGAAAATCACCACTACCAAGCTAGCTGTAATTGCTTTGTGATCCATTCCAGACCGAAGACTTTCCGTTTAGGTTCGTAAATCAACATTTAGGCACTCTAATAAGAGGCCTGATTTTCAAAGATGCCGAGTACTTTCAGCTGCTATTTACTTCACCTCTACCGAAAAGCAGGGCTTATTTAAAGGTGCCTAAATATTGATTTAGGAGCCTACCTTTAGATTCCTGTTTTGAAAAAATCTTGGCCCAGTTCTTCTGTATAAAGTCACTCATCTACAGTTAACATGCAGGGAAAAAATAATGAAGTTTGAAATCACTAGTTTAGTATAAAACCTAATCAATATTCTAGTAGCTATTGCTACATTAAGGTTATGTTCACAAGCTTTAATGATTAACGTTAGAAAGCCAGTGAATTCTCTGCTTGACATTTTAGTAGACAAGATTCTAGGAAGTGATTGCTTCACTACTCTTCATCTGCACTTCAATAAAATAATACTCTTTAAAAATGTATTTGAGTTACTTTTGAACAATTGCCCTTCAGATTCTATAAATTCAGCCTTCTAAGCAGGTGTCTTTACAATAAGGCCTCCTGGTTTAAAATAATTGCAGTAGATAGCAGTCCATCAATACATTATGTATTAAGAGCATTGGCATAGCTTCTGTTGAAGTGTCACTTTTATAGAATACAGAACTATTATGAGTTCCTTACTCAAGCAGGATGACTTGTGGTAAAAATCAGGAGAACTATGAGATGAATCACTGGAGAAAACTTTTCACATTCAGTTCCAGGCAGCTTCCTAAAGGTTTGCTCCTGAGGCCCCTAAAAATATTGATCGAATATCAATATCTTGAACTCCAGCCCAAGGCACAATGCGTCACCATTTAGCTTTCAGAATGCCATATTGTGTACAGAATTTCAAGAGTTGATTTTCCAAGTTATTCAACAATGTAAGTCAGACACCAAGAGCAAAGGCTTCTACGTGTAATTGTAGAATGTATTTACTGTTACCGTCATATTTCATATTCATATGAATTTGGATAATTTCATATTTGGCTCTGCAATATCCAGTACTTGAACCCAATTCCCAAATTCTAATAACTCAGGGGTGGGCAAAAGGGCCTCTGTGGGCCGGATCCAGCCCGACAAGTGGATTGATCCAGCCCACAGAGGCCCTGCCACTCCCCCAACCTCAGGCCAAGCCCTGATTGGCCTGGGAGTGGGGGGAGCATGCGAAGTTTCCCCCGCCCTGCAAGGAGCATGCGCCGCTTAGAAGTGCCACGTGCTCCTGGCAGGGTGGGAGGAAACTTTGCATGCTCCCCTCTCTCCAAATCCTGGCCTGGGGGCAGAAGGGGGAGCATGCGAAGTCTCCTCCCACTGCCAGTGGCATGGGCGCCTAAGGGGAACCTCTGGGGGAGTCAAAGGTGCTCTCTTACCCCCAGACCAATCATGGTCTGTGGGTGGGGAAGCAGGGAAGTATCCTGACCCTGCTCCTCCCACTTGAAGCCCAGTCCCTTCCGGTATGGCCCAGGGCCACTTCAGAAATTGTTTAAAAAAATATTGCTTACCCCTGCAATAACTGGATCTCTCTTTTAACTGTTGAATCATTCCATTCACTCCTAATTAGCTGAGCTGACCCTCAAAATAATTTCTCTGTGTGTCTGCATCTACTACAATACCTTTTGAAGGCCACAACTGCTCAATTTGAAAATTTCAGGTAATGTTCTAGGCACCAGTGATTAGAATCCTACAGATCTGGGGGGAAATGAGCATCACAGAATCTCATCTTTAGCAGAGCCCTGGATTCCTGGTCCTCTGCAGTTATCTGTAGGTCACACAGCTGGTTGATGGAACCTACTAAGTGCCTTTCTGCATAATAATCCCTCATTTCTGCCCATCCACCCAAGAGAGTATAATATGTTGGCACTAATTTTTTCCCAAACAGAAGACAAATAATTGGTGGGGAAGGGACATGAAATAGGCACATACACAGAGCCCCTGCTACGGGAGGGGAATATGGGAGACCCTGCAATGGGGGGTACACAGTACCCTTGGGGGATATTCAGGGCAGTATTCCCTGTAAGCTGTGCACTTTTGAAGCCACTCAGGAGAAATTCAAATGCCACCCAGCTGATTAGCAACGTGCCTAGGTTTTGTTTTTCTATTGGAAGTGCACATTCACATATGCCTCTGTGCATTAATTTATTCTGCACATACATGGTAAATATTCACACATGGATGGAAAAGATTAGCATGAACATTGATTAAGGGAGGTGCAGGGAGTACCTGAAATAGAAGGTGATGAGAGGGTAGCATAGAGGGATCTTGAGTAACAGGGTGTAGGGAAATAAAGTGCCCCTGGTAAGTGCAGTGAGCTTCCCTCTCTTCCCCTACACTATGTCACTAAGTATTAGTGTTATTGTCTTAAAAGAAACAAATCACAGTTATTTCAGCACAAGGTAACAACTAAAACTGGGTTGTTCAAAGTTTCCAAACAGAAATGCCACTGGTGTCAGTCCAGTTTGGCCTTTGGACAATGAAAAAAATATAACACAAGAGCCACCATCCAGCAATACTCTAGAAACTGAGAGCCAGATTCACTGGTGCACTTCAGGTGATTTGCACTGCCCCAGTGATGCATGACATATATAAAATTGGTGTCGTCGACTGGTTCTGACTGCTTTGTATCACTGGAGATGCACAGAGTAGCTGGAGTGTGCCAGTGAATCGGATGCGGCATTTCCTCCAAGCGGCTTATTCTATTTCAAGCAACATCCTCAAAAAAAAACTAAAAAAAATATTTAAACTGTAAATAACATGCAAGACTAAGAAGGTGACAGTGTCTGACTTTCTCAAAACATAAGATTGAATGGAGAGCAGACCAATGCTTTAAAAAATGGAGCAAGTTTGTTCACTGCTGCCATCAAAACAACTGATTTCTGTTACAGGCCATTCTTGCTGTAAATCCAAGATACATTCAACAAAACTTGGACTTACAGCAAAACAACTTAAAGTGGGGAATTTTTCTTCCCACGGCTGACTTCCATTTGCACAAACTAGGGTTTGGGGGGGTGGGTGGGGGGAGTTGTGTGACATAAGAGTGGAGAATGGGAGGACTTATAATGCATCAGTTCATACAAGCATCAACGACTTTGGTGTGGAACGGATGTATATCAGGATGACTTATAGTGGGGACACCCTGTACAGTTTTGGAATTGCTTTAATAGCAGCATTACGCTGATATTCACTGAGGCCTGGTCTACACTTAAAATTAGATTGACTTAGCTGCATTGCTCAGGGCTGTGAGCACTGTAATTAGGTTGATCTAATTCCTGACATAGACACAGTGAGCTCAATAGAAGAATTCTTCAGTCAGTCAAGCTCTTTAATAAGAGAATTACCTATACTGATGGAAAAGACCCTTCCATTGATGTAATTGAAAACTGGAGGTTTTCAAAAAGAGGCAGGATAGCCAGTCTTGGAAAGTTTAGGTACAAAAAAAATCCTGTATCATGTCAGGAACTAGATTAGATGACCCTTGAGATTCCTTCCAACCCTATGGTTCTATGATTCTAACTAAGCATGCAAATAGTCTAACTGAAGTCAGTGGGATTGTGCACATGCTTAATCTAAAATTGTCAACATCTTAAAATTAAAATGTTTGCAGGATTGGAGCCTTAGGGTGCAGAGGGCCAGCAACAAGGCTTATATATCAACTAGCAAACTTACCTAGCATTGGCCAGGTCCTTCAGGGCAGGGCCTTGGGGATGGGGAAGGAGAGGTGTGCAAGAGGCTGGGTGCCAGGGGCCTCTCCAAGTCACCTCCAGCCCGCCCTGGGCCAGTTCTCTCCCTCCCGGCCACCCTTCAGCCACCAGGGGCCTGCTCTCTCCCCCACCTTCCAACAGTGTGGACAAGGACTAGGACTGGGAGGGGAAAGTTTGGGGCAGGAGGGCTACTTACCTGGTCTGCTGGCTGGGGTTACCAGGTAGCTTCAGAAAAAATACCGGACACACTTGATGGGGGGGAGAAGGGACCAGCTGGGAGGGGAGCGGGGCTGGCCGGGAGGAGGAGGAGGGAACGGGAAGCAGGGCTGGGGGAGGTTGGGGACAGCGGGGCCAGACAGGGGAGATCGGGGGTGGTGGCTGGTGGGAAGCGGAGCTGGTCGGGGCAGCAGGGCTGGCCGGGGAGATTGGGGCAGGGTGTCGGGGCGGGGCTGGCCGGGGAGATCGGGAGGAGGAGAACCGGCCGGCAGGAAGCAGTGCTGAACGGGAGGGGGTCAGGGGGAGCGGGGCTGGCTGTGGGGGGGAGAGAATCGACCGGCAGGGAGCGGGACTGACCGGGGCACATGCAGATCCCAGGGCGCTGCCTGTCCCATGTATGGTCCCGGTGAAGCACAAGTGAGTCCAGCTACGGCTCCACAACGCGCTTGATCAGAGCTCAGGAGCATGGACAGGGCTTCTCCTTATCCCCAAGGCGTCACTCCTACGTCAGACGCAACCAGAGGCTCCCAGCGCCGATCGTGCCCTGCCTCCCAGCCACTCTCCCCGCCCGTGCCAGGCTTCTGTCGGGCACCCAGCCGGAAAACCAGAAAATACCAGACATTGCACATGTCCGGTATTTTCTGAATTTTTTTACCGGACAGAGGGCCCAAAAACCAGATTGTCCGGTTGAATACCAGACACCTGGCAACCCTACTGCTGGCAGGCAAGATGACAGAATAGCTCTCTCCTGCGGGCTCGCTGCCCACAGTGGCCACTCTCATATGTCCTCAGAAAGCAGGCCCTCCCTTTGCATGTTATGGAAAACTGACCTTTTCCCAGGGCTCCTGGTTCTTCTGGCACAACCAGACCCTGACCTTGCTTTAAGTTATGAGAAAAGGAAGCTGCATACCAAATGTGGTGGGTCTAGCTCTTACCATTTAGGAGGAGTACTTGAACAGACTCACAGACAGACATATGCACTCTAAATAAATAAATATATATATATAAACCCCACTTAAACCCCATTAAGACATCTCACAGATGTAAATTTCAGTTCAGTCCTGCAAAGAAACCAAAAGGATTAGCAGAGTAATGAGCTTCTGAATACAGCCTCTAAACCTGGGATAAAAAAAATCCTCCCATTCAAACATGTTCAAATAACCCATTCTTGCGAGCACTGTAATTTTGGTTGGGATGGTTGCGTATCTTTGAACACAGCCTTTGCTATTTACAATGCCAGCCAAAGTCCTGGGCAGATATCTCCATGTAAACAAAACAAAACAAAAATATCCTCATACTGACCGGTGCAGCTGGCAGTTTGCAAACCAGATTGATCTCCATTGCATTATTTAGGTATTTGAATTTGTACTTGAATTTGAAAAAAAGTGATCATGTCTCAGTGCTGAGTGATGAGACCTGATTCACCACTACATTACCCCAGTTTGACACCAGGATAACTACACTGAATTCAAAGGCACTATTCCAAAGTAAGACTGGAGTATCATAGTTGTGAATCAGGCTCATATTCTCAGAATGGTGCTGGGAGCGTCATCTCAGTTTATATTAAAACCAGAATATATAGAACCAGGTGAATGTCAGAAGCACTAAAACTAAGAGAAAAAAATGAAAAACCCTGGCACAATAGTCCAACACTGAGAAATAAAAATGCCTTTAGACAATCACTTCAGCAGTGATATTTAATTTGAGAAATGAGAAATGTGTGACAGCTAAATCTGAGATCTTAGCTATGAGCCTGTGCTATCTAAGGAAAATTCCCAATCAATATAGAATAGTTTATGTCATGCAGTGGGAGCTGGGTTTTAAGAGGAAGTTAAGCCTCATGTTCCATCTGTCTGGTTTCTTCTCCGTTTATAGGACAGTGGTAGCAGCGTCTATCACAGAGGGGCAAGCAGTACAAAAAGCAGGTCTTGTTCCCTAGTAAGAGAAGAGAGTTGGAAAGAACTTGATAGGTGGGAATCCTCAAGGCATGATGGGGTTGCACCAAGACTAAGGTTGCCAGCTTTCTAATTTCACCAACCCAAACACCCTTGCCCACACCCCCACACTTCTCCTTCCCAGAAGCTCCAACCCCTTTTCTGAGGCCCTACCCTCTGCTCACCCTATCCCCCGCCCTCCATCACTCGCTCTTCTCTACTCTCACCTACTTTAACTGGGGCTGAGGCAGACGGTTGGGAGGCAAATAAGATGAGATCTCTGGGTGGAGGTGCAGGCTTTGGGTGGGACCAGAAATTAGGGGTTTGGAGTGCAGGAAAGGGGAGGGTCCAGATGGGGGTGAGGGGTTTGGAGTGGCAGAGGGTACTCTGGGCTGAGGCTGAGGGGTTCAGATTTCAGGAAGGGGCTCAGGGCTGGGGCTAAGGGTAGGTGCCAGAAAGGTGGCACTTATTTCTGGTGTCTCCCTGAAGCAGCTAGCACCATTCACTGGCTCCTAGGCTCCATGCACTGTTCCTACCTGCTGGCACTGCCCCCAGAGCTCCCATTGGCCATGGTTCACTGCCAACAGCAACTGTGGGGTCAATGCTTGGGGCACAGCACAGGGACACCATGCAGAGACTCCCTGGCTACCTTTGTGACTTTAAGCTAGACATGCCAGTGGCTTCTGGGAGCCATGAAGAGCCAGGGCAGGTAAGCCAAGACTCACAGTGGTTCCCTGTGGACAGGGATTGTGTGGTAAGATGTCTGAGAGTGGACCCAAGAAACAGAAGCTCAGAGGTCTGATGCAGACTTTGGGCTCGATCCTTCATCCATTGATTTTGGATTTTGGCTTTAACGTCACTGCCTATTTTGTTCCCTTCCCCTGTCAGTGGCCATGCTGGTAGGATCTGGAAGAGCTGACAGGGAGGGAGCAAAAGGAGCAACTGCCCTGAGACCCATAATTTAAAAGGGCCTGGAGCTCCCAGCTCCCCAACGGCAGCCACGAGCCCTAGGCCCTTCAAATCACCACCCCACCCTCCAACCCCGGGTCTCCCAGCTGCCACTGCCACAGAGATGGAGTTACCCTTCTGCCAGAGGCCCCGCCCCTTCTGGGGGCCCAGAGCCCCACACACACACCTTGCCAAGGACCCCAGCATATCAGTAAATCCTGGCAATTGCTTTCACCCCTGGACTTGGCCTACTAAAGCCTCAAAAGACTGTGTTTGTTAGGAGGTGAAGGAGTGATAAACTTTTAATATATATATACAAGGGTGATTCATATATATATATATACACAGGGGTGATTCCTAGTAACCTTATGTAAGTTCTTGGTTTTTTATTATTATTATTTCTCTCACCTTTGGAGTATATTCAGTTATTTCAAACTCATTTATCAGGGATCACTATAGAAATGTCTCTTTAAAATCTACTCCCTCTCAATATAAGGTGTCTTTATCCTAAGATTATTAAGATCTGGCTGAATTAATATCAGAACTGCAAAAAAAAAAAAAAAGAGTAATAACCCTAAAGTTACCATCTACATGTTTCATTAGTCTATAAAGTGCTACCAGACCATTTGTTGTTTTTTCTGTAACAGACTAACTCGGCTGCCCCCTGAAGCTCCTAAAGTTCAAACTACTGTATGTTCAGTAAGACCCGGAATATCTTACTGCCCCTGTATAAAACTATGGTACGCCCACATCTTGAATACTGTGTACAGATGTGGTCTCCTCACCTCAAAAAAGATATTTTGGCCTTGGAAAGGGTTCAGAAAAGGGCAACTAAAATGATTAGGGGTTTGGAACGGATCCCATATGAGGAGAGGTTAAAGCGACTGGGACTTTTCAGTTTAGAGAAGAGGAGACTGAGGGGGGATATGATAGAGGTGTATAAAATCATGAGTGGTGTGGAGAGGGCCGATAAAGAAAAGTTATTTATTAGTTCCCTAAATAGAAGAACTAGAGGACACCAAATGAAATTAATGGGTAGCAGGTTTAAAACTAATAAAAGAAAGTTCTTCTTCACACAGCGTGTAGTCAGCATGTGGAACTCCTTGCCAGAGGAGGCTGTGAAGGCTAGGACTATAACAGAGTTTAAAGAGAAGCTAGATAATTTCATGGAGGTTAGGTCCATAAAAGGCTATTAGCTAGGGGATAAAATGGTGTCCTTGGCCTCTGTTTGACAGAGGCTGGAGAGGGATGGCAGGAGACAAAGCGCTTGATCATTGTCTTCGGTCCACCCTCTGGGGCACCTGGTGCTGGCCACTGTCGGCAGACAGGATACTGGGCTAGATGGACCTTTGGTCTGACCCGGTACGGCCGTTCTTATGTTCTTATGTTCTTATGTTCATTTGAAATCCAAATGATGAGGTCCCTATGAATAGTTTAATAATGCACTGTGTAGACTATGTTATAACCATCCTACAACTTAATTTCATTAGGGTACATTAGATTCACAGCTACTGAATCATCATCATTCATTTTCCTGTACATTTAAAATTGCCTACTGTGACAATTTTATTAATATAAGAGAACCTGTTCAACAGTTTTATTCTGATTTTTAAAAAGAATAGGCTTTTAATAAGAGGGGTGAATAAAGGGCAACAATATGAAAGAGGACTTAGTGAGTTTGACTCTACCCTTCCTTATACTTTGAGTTGTAACATGTTACACACATTTGAAACAGGTTTGAAACACACATTTAGCAAAGCTTTTGATACAGTCTCCCACAGTATTCTTGCCAGCAAGTAAAGATTGGATAAATGGACTGTAAGGTGGATAGAAAACTGGCTAGATTGTTGGGACCAACGGGTAGTGATCAACGGCTCAATGTCTGGTTGGCAGTTTCTAGTGAAGTGCCCCAAAGATCAGTTCTAGGGCCAGTTTTGTTCAACATCTTTATTAATGACCCGGATGAGGGGATGGATTGCACCCTCAGCAAGTTTGCAGATGATACTGAGCTAGGGGGAGAGGTAGATACGTTGGAGGGCAGGGATAGGGTCCAGAGTGACCTAAACAAATGGGCGGATTGGGCCAAAAAAAATCTGATAAGGTTCAACAAAGACAAGTGCAGAGTCCTGCACTTGGGATGGAAAAATCCCAAGCACTGTTACAGGCTGGGGGACCGACTGGCTAAGTAGCAGTTCAGCAGAAAGGAATCTGGGGATTATAGTGGATGAAAAGCTGGATATGAACCAACAGTGTGTCCTTGTAGCCAAGAAGGCTAATGGCATATTAGAGTGTATTAGGAGGAGCATTGCCAGCAGGTCTAGAGAAGTTAGTATTCCACTTTATTCAGCTCTGGTGAGGCCACATTTGGAGTATTGCATCCACTTTTGGGCACCCTACTACAGAAAGGATGTGGATGCATTGGAGAGGGTCCAGCAGAGGGCAACCAAAATGATTAGGGGGCTGGAACACATGACCTACCAGTAGAGGCTGAGGGATCTGGGCTTATTTAGTCTGCAGAAGAGAAGAGTGAGGGGAGATTTGATAGCAGCCTTCAACTTCCTGAAGGGAGGTTCCAAAGAGGATGGAGAGAGGCTGTTCTCAGTAGTGAGGGATGGCAGAACAAGAAGCAATGGTCTCAAGTTACAGTGGGGGAGGTCTATGTAGGATATTAGGAAAAACTATTTCACCAGGAAGGTAGTGAAGCACTGGAATGGGTTACCTAGGGAGGTGGAATCTCCATCCCTAGAGGTATTTATGTCTCGGTTTGACAAAGCCCTGGCTAGGATGATTTAGTTGGGATTGGTCCTGCTTTGGGCAGGGGTTGGACTCCATGACCTCCTGAGGTCTCTTCCAGCCCTCTGATTCTATGATTCTAGGTGTAAATTGGGTGCAAAGCAGCATAGATGCAGGCTCTAAATTTGGAAATACTTAAGTGCTAAATAAGCATTGTCCTGGCTGAATTTACTTTCAGTATCAATTTTAAAATGTTTTAAAAGAGCTAGCAGGCTATATAGTACTCAGTTCTTTTGCACAGGAGGGGGGGAAAGAGCGTGGTACACACAATCAGTTCTTCCCAACAGTTCTACACACATACGCGCGCACGCACGCACACACACACACACACAGGCGTCATCTACACTGCGGCTTTTGCCGCAGGAGCCTATGCAAATGAAGCACAGATTAGCATACCGCCACGCTTCATTTGCATAATTTATTCAAACCATTTTTGTGCAAAAACAAGCAGTGTGGACCTTTTTTTTTTTTGCGCAAAAACCCTGTTTTGCACAAGATCCTTATGCCACTCCAGCCCCAGGGAAGCACCTGAACCTCACTAGAAGCTACATGGGGTAGTGAAGGAAGCAGCATGGGGGAGAAGAAAGGGAAGTACCAAGCCCCCCAGTGCCCAAGAGAAGCTGCGGGAGGAAGAGAGAAGATCCAGGCCCCCAGCAGAAGCAGCACATAGTTTTGTAGGGCCCTGTAATTTATAAGGGCAGCCCTGCAATCCTTCCTGGCTCATGCTGTTGTAATAAAAATGACAAAAGCTTTGGTATTAAAAAATCGTCCTTACCACCTGGGAATGGTGAGAAATTGTTTCCTAGAATAAAATTCAGAAATAAGCCTCAGAGGGTCTGAAGTACATGTATTCTATTAATGATGCTTTCTGTGTTAGTATTTTTGTGCCAAAGATGAAGACATGTCAAAGTGACCATGAGAATTTTGTAGAAGGAGCTCCTCATACCAGATTCAGGGTGAGAACATTATTTACTGCTCATTGGTTAATCCCTTCATTCATTATCTTTTCTCAGCTCTGGATAACACAATTCTTGAGGGCACAGAAACTGTCCATGTGAGTATCTGACATATTCTTGGCTTTTCTGGCATGAACTGGGAGACTGTCTTATTTGTAGGTTTCTGCTTCAAAAAGGTCAGCATTTTTGTACTGAAGCCTCATCTTTATTAAAGAAATATAGTGTATGAGCTACTCTTTAGTAGTGAATATCAGACCTGCCAACAGAGGGGGCAAAGGGGGAAGCTGCCTTGCCTGGGAGCCTGGCGATTCAAAGGGGCCCTGGATTCCCAGCTGCAATGGTGGCAGCCAGAGACCCAGGCCTTTTACATCGCTGCTGACACGCCACTCCATATGCTCCACACGGCTCTGGGGGCTGGCTGCCTCTGGACCCACCTCTTCCACCCAAGGTCTCAACCCGTCTAGGGGCACAGAGCCAGCCCCACACACACATACTCTGCCCGGGGGCTGCGGTGATTGTCTGCCTTGCTGGTGAACCTCTAACATACTATGCTTCTACATGCAATTGCTCTCAGCATCTATGTACAGGATCAGAGCCTATTTGTGCATATAAACCTGTTCACCAATACTAAAATGCAACCACCTCTGGGCTGGAACAGGTAACTCTTGAATCATGAGTATTTCGTTTCTCAGAACAGGTAATGGGGAACAATAGCAACAGAGCCAATGCAAAATGTATCTCCTGGTACGAAAAGTGGGCTGAAATGATAGCCCTATTCAAGCAGCGCCTTTTTTCAGCTGCAGAAGTGCAGCTATTAGAAAACAAGAGAAGGAGAAACATGGCCAGAATCAAAACACAAATTGCATTGTAAGTCATGAGCAGCCTTTGGGCATATCTACCCTGCAGGACCTAACTCGAAATAAGCTATGCAAATTGGGCTATGTCAATTGTGTATCTTATTTCGAAATGGCTTATTTCGAAATAGCGAGCACCTACACAGCACTTATTTCAAAATAGAGCACTCTTCCTCCGACTTCCCTTATTCCTCATACAATGAGGGTTACAGGAGTCAGAATAAGAAGTCCTCCAGCTTGACAGTATTTTGACATTATTTTGAAATAGCTGCCTGCTGTGTAGATGCAGACAAAGTTATTTCGGAATAGCGCTAGTTATTTTGAAATAGTGTTGCAGTGTAGATGTACCCTTGACACAACTCCTGACGTAACATTTTTTAAATGAAAAACTAGCAATGGGTTGAAACTGGGATATTTGGATCTAAATTATAAACAGCTCAATATAGGGTTTTGGTTCAAGCTCATCTGCTTGTGAGTTAGATGAAGTCCTGAGTTTTTTTTACAGACTTTTTCCCCTCAGACTTTCAGCAGCTGCAGATTATTATGGTATGCTGTGTCTTTTGTATTTTTCTCTGATTTTCCCCCCTTTCATACATCTACAATAGGTGTTTTTCTCTGCCCTTTACAATTGTCTCCCCAAATCGCTTACACTGCAATTATGTCTATTCTTTTTTCCAATTTGCCCCTCTGAAGCTTTATTCCATTTTTTGATCCAAAGCCTCTTTTTTTCACTCTGTTTTGTAAGATCAAGGTTTGTTCATTATCCTCTCTGGTTTTCAGATTTATACTTTTTAATTAAGCTTCATTAGCCAAGAGGTCACATTATTAGCTCGAAGGTCACGTGACCCACTGCTGAATCCCTTAAAAAGCAGTTTATTTCAAATTATTTTCCTATTTGCTGTTCGATTATTTATACAATGTTTCAGTAAATACCATATAAAATACCATATAAAAGGAGAAAAAATACAAGTATGTTAAATTATATCCATAGGCTTCACAGATGCTTTTGAATTTCTTTAGTATTGGAAAGATGTTTTTATATTTTTTTATTTCATTTCCTCATGTTGTATATTTTGTTGCTGATACAGGGCCTGATTTTTGAAAAGCAGTCTCCCATTTAGTAGCTCTGAAGACAGAAGTGATGTCCCCTGAAATATCTAGTGCCAAATATTAATGTCAGGATGTCAAGTAGCAAGAGGAAAGTGGAATTACCTCTGTATACTGAATTGGTAATATTATTACTGGATGACTGTGTCTAGCCAGTGCTGTCAACAGACTTCACTGGGCCCTGGCCAATGTGTGTGGGGAGAGGACCTTGTCTTTGGGGCCCCCAGAAAGGGTGGGGCCTCAGGCAGAAGGGTTAGGGCTAGGGGCAACCTGTCCTCAGCACTGCCTGTAGCATGTCACGCCTCCCCCACTCAGCACTCAGCAACACACGGACAGTGCTATGTAGGGCTCTGGAAATGATTTTTAAAGGGCCCAAGACTCTGACCACTGCTGCTGCACTGACAATGGTGGTGGTAGCAGCCCAGAATCCTGGGCCCTTTAAAATCACCAGGCCCCAGGGCAACTGTCCCCTTTGTCTCCCCCTGTCAGCTAGCCTGTGTCCAGTACTGATGTCAACACTTAAAAAAAGGAGCTGGAAAATTTGTATAGTGCTCAGGAAAGAGCTACAAGAATAATTCAAGATCTGGAAAATCTGTCGTATAGTGAGAGACTTAGGAAGCCCAGTCTCCCCAGCCTATCAAAGAGAAGATTGATAGTGGACTACATGTAGTAATATGAGGGGAACATTTTTGAGGACAGGAAGTTCCTTAATCTAGCAGACCATAGGCATAAGATAGCTTCAGTCTAAGGATATCGTGCAATTATGTATTTAGAATAATTAACATTGGAACAACTTACCAAATGATGTGGATTTTCCATCATCTTAAGTCTTTCAATCAAGGTTGTGTGTCTGTCTAAAAATATATTCTAGTTCAACCACAAGATACGGAAATGAGGCAGGAATTACAGTTTGAAATTGTGTTATAAGGGGGCATACAAGATAATCATAACGGTTCCTTCTGGCCTTATTACAGGGGTGAAGTACCTAAGGCTGGGGGCCAGATGCAGCCTCTGGCTTGCCTGTATCCAGTCCCTGAGGTTCAGGGCTCCCCCAGCATTAAGGAGTCCATGCTGGTGAGGGGTGGGGGCTTTTTTTTTGTTTGTTTGTTTCTCACTTGTGTGCAGCCCCTGACTGATTTTTCTGTGGGTCAGTGGCCCCTGACCCAAAAAAGGTGACCCACTCCTGTCTTATAAGCTATGATAAATGCCTTTGATTTTGAGTGCATCCATTTTTGGAAACCCAACTTGAAATTACGAAGGCATGAATGTTTGGAGGTTCTAAACTCCGCCTTCCCCCGCCATACACTCCCTCCCCCAAAGCTCTTCACTACAAGTTGTATCACGGAGAAAGAATCAGCAAGATTTTTGAAGCTCTTAGAATCATAGAATCATAGAGCTGGAAGAGACCTCAGAAGGTCATCAAGTCCAGCCCCCTGCCCTAGGCAGGACCAATCCCAACTAAATCAACCCAGCCAGGGCTTTGTCAAACCGAGACTTAAAAATCTCTAGGGATGGAGACTCCACTACCTCCCTAGGTAACCCATTCCAGTGCTTCACCACCTTCCTAGTGAAATAGTTTTTCCTAATATCCAACCTGGACCTCTCCAGCAGCAACTTGAGACCATTGCTCCTTGTTCTGCCATCCGTCACTACTGAGAACAGCCTCTCTCCATCCTCTTTGGAACCTCCCTTCAGGAAGTTGAAGGCTGTTATCAAATCCCCCCTCACTCTTCGCTTCTGCAGACTAAACAGACCCAACCCTCAGCCTCTCCTCAGTAGGTCATATGCTCCAGCCTCCTAATCATTTTGGTTGCCCTCCGCTGGACCCTCTCCAATGCGTCCACATGCTTTTTGTAGTGGGGGGCCCAGAACTGGACACAATACTCCAGATGTGGCCTCACCAGAGCTGAATAAAGGGGAATAATCAAATCTCTGGATCAGCTGGCAATGCTCCTCCTAATGCAACCTAGCCTTCTTGGCTACAAGGGCACACTGTTGACTCATATCCAGCTTCTCATCCACTGTAATCCTTTTCTGCAGAACTGCTACTTAGCTGGTTGGTCCCCAGCCTGTAACAATGCTTGGGATTCTTCCATCCCAAGTGCAGGACTCCAATTCCAATTGCGCTTTCGCCTTCCTGATAACTCCCCTGCATTCTCGAGCTATACATTTATAGCTCTCCCTGGTCATTTGTCCAAGTTTCCACTTTTTGTAAGCTCCCTTTTTGTGCTTAAATTCACCAAGGATTTCCCCTGTAAGCCAATCCAGTCTCCTACCATGTTTGTTTCTCTTGCTACGCATCGGGATGGTTGTCTGGATGCATGGAGCAAGAGGGGAGATAGAATCAGGAGTTAACTCTTAAAGTAAGGGTTTGAGAAACACCATGGGGGTGGCAGTAACATTAATGTTTGGGAGAGTAGAGAGAATTTTGTACTTGCCCACCCCTATGGTTGTGTTCAGAGGTAGAGAGTGCCTCCATGGTTGTTTGGTCTATATAAATAATTGCAGTAATTACAACACGTAGAGCTCCTGTAAGGGTTACACAGCTGACCACTTATTCTTGAAGTAAATTAAAACACAAATAACAACATCAAAAAGCAAAGACAAGAGTGGATGAACACCAAGATTATCTCTACACTAAAGGCCAGATTGTAGCTAGCCTCTCAGTGTGTGCCTGGAAGTGAAGGTATAGCAAGCCTCTCCGTGGGTGCATGGGAGAGAGGGCAAACAAGCTTGCACTCTTTTTCTAAAAGTTCTCATGAGTTGCATGGAACAGCTGCCAAAGCCTGGTGACTGGGGGAAGCCTCTCCAAAGATGACACGAAAGAGCACTGGTAATGACATAATCCCTTAGAACTGCATAATCCCGTCTGAGTCAGCCCCGACTCCAAACCAAAACCCATTTCTAGCTCATCCCTCAATACTCCATGTGAGGGAGAGGCCGAAGGCAGAAAACAATAAACTACAATTTGTACCCTAATGAATTAATTTACTTCATACTTAACTTGCTGCTTCCAGACACCTGTTTAAATCACCTGGATTTTCTACTAAGATTTAATAACTGTCTTTACTATTTGATGCTGCACTAGTGATTCTGTAGCAATAATGGTCTTACTGTGCAGTGATGCACTTTATTTCAATAGCTTTTCTTTTAGAATAACTTAAGATACAATCTCTACAGGTAGCATTCCCTTCATTTGAGCGCTGCTGTGATAGAACATGAAGCTAAGACTAGAAAAAAGAGTGGCACCTTCAAATTATGGTGTTTCTAGCAATTTTTCATACAGGAACAAATTACCTACAGAATATGCATTGACAGAGGTGGCAGGTTTGTATAATTTTTGGTGGTGCCCCATTAGCCACGCCCCGACCCCGTTAGCCACACCCCCGACCCCCATTAGCCACGCCCCTGGAGGTATGGACACATGACCAGAAGTAAAAGGTGTCATGTCACCCCTCTCAAAGGACTTTTCCCACCATCCTCCTACCAACAGGGATTAGTTTGGCCCCCACCAAATCCCCCTCATGCAACTATCCTGCAATTGCATTAACCCAATGTGTGTGACATTAACTCAGGGGCAGAGAGGCTGGGGGAAATGTTCCCTCTAAGGCTATGTCTACACTCGCAGCTTCTTGCGCAAGTACAGCCGTTCTTGTGCAAGAACCCGCAGAGCAGCCACACTGCCCGCCTGCTCTTGCGCAAGGAAATTTACAGTACAGCATGGTAAGAGAAGGCGTCTTGCGCAAGAGCCACGCTCTTTTCTAACAGGTATAGCTCTTGCGCAAGAGGGCAGTGTGGATGCTCAGCAGGGATTTCTTGCGCAAGAAACCCCTATGGCTAAAATGGCCATAGAAGCTTTCTTGCGCAAGAGAGCGTCCACACTGCCATGGATGCTCTTGTGCAAAAGCACAGCTCGCACATGGCAGTGTGGAGGTGTTCTTGCACAAGATTTGTTGCACAAGAACCCTTGCACAAGATATTCTTGCGCAAGAAGCTGCCAGTGTAGACATAGCCTAAGAGTTTCCTCCCATGAGCAGAATGAATTTTGTGTTGTGCACCAGTGCTGAGTTCATGTGGCTTGTTTGGATGTGCCACTGTGGCACCCAAATTATTAATAAATATTTTATAAACCTTTACCTTTTCTCTCTGCTGCCATGTCTCCTCCCCTTGCTCCATCAGCTCCCCTAGTGCCTGCTGCCCCCTAACTCCTCACCCTCCTCTGCTGTCCTGACTCCTGCCCTTCTCACTGCCCTCAGCCCTCCTGCGACCTGCCCCCCTCCACCAGCCCTTCTCTCCCCTCTGTGCCCACTCCTCCAGTAGCCCCACTCTGATCATGTGAGCTACCCCTCCTCATCCCCTCTTCTAACACCTCCCTCTACACACCTGCCCTGCCTCTCTCCTCTGGTGCTGGTCCCTCCCCTGCAGGTGTCTGCCCTTCTGCTTCACCCCCAGAATCGCCTGGCACCTGCACCTTCCCTTAGCCCTGCACCCTCCTGGTGCCTCCCCTTCCCTTACTGCCCCTGCCCCTTTGCCCTCTTTTTCCCTGATGCCCACCCCTCACCACTCTCTGCCCCCATTGCCCTCATGCCCCTCTGTGCCCTCACACATGTCTTGCTCCATCCTCACCTTTCTCATGCCTACCCCTTCTTTCAAGCCTTCTTCCAGCACCTCCCCCTCCAGCCCCCAATGCCCTTACCCTCTCCTCTCCCAGCATCACCCTGTCCCCCCTCCCACTGACACCTCCCCTCCTGCCCTTTTCCTCATTGTCTGCACTTGGCCCCCTGGCATTTGTCTCTCCTCCACCCTGTCACTTGGTGCCTTCCCCTTTCTTCCCCTCCTCCGCACAAGCCCCTTCCCCTTCCACCCCTTCCCCTATTTCCCCTCTGCAGAAGTCCCTTCCTCTCCCACCTCTTCCCCTATTTCCCCTTCCCCCTCCGCACAAGCCCCTTCCTCTCCCACCCCTTCCCCCTCTCCCTCCCCTACCTTCTGCCTTCCACTTTGTGGGGCCGGAGTCTGCGCTCAGGCCCCAGACTCCGAACCCGGAGCTAGGCCGAGTGGCACAACGCCATGCCGAGCAGTTTTAAAGTCCCAGGCTGTGATGTCACGTCATGCCCGGGTGTCTCCCCGCTCACCTGGGAATGCTGCGCATGGCAGCGGCAGCAGCAGCAGCAGCGCGTGCCAGCGAGGGGGAGCTGCACTAAAAGCTGCGCACGGCAGGGACGGTCCGGGTCCAGGGGGAACGCTCTGGGGCTGGCGTGGGAGGTCACGTGGGGGGGCCGGCAGGTGGGGGCCGGGGACCACTCCAGGCAGAGCCGGGGGAGAGACCCAGCTCCAAATATTGCTGTAGCAGGGCCCCCGGCTCTGAATATTGGTGGAGCATGGGCACCACGAGCCATATAACTCGCCGCCCATGTGCATTGATCTCTTAACTGTAGCCACACACAGTTAGCTTCAGCCCTCTTTTTTCCTTATGATCACATGTTGCTGCTTTCATTTATACATACATACACACACACACACACACTCTCTCTCTCTCTCTCTCTCTCTCTCTTTCTCTTCTATGTATCTGTTAACTAAACAGAAACATCAGTTAAAACAATAACTCTTTGTATTCTCTAGCAGATATTACATATTGTTTGATAATGAACATACTGTACAGGAACCCCAAGTTGAAGCAGACACGTTTCTGCATCTGGAGAACAACCCTCCTTAAAAAAATGAGAAAATTACAGTTAAAAAAATGTCTCCTTCTCCCAAATCTCTGCGCCATTCCCAGCTGCTAATGTAATGCAACAGCTCTGCAGAAGGGGCATTCATGAGGCAGCAGCAGCACAGACTGTGTTGTGTACACATGTACACTCCAGTAAGGCTCTCTAAAGTGGAAGCAGGATTTTACTGACCAAACCATCAACCATAGCAGTGCACTGAGTCTCAGTGGGCACTTACAAAAGAGTATTTAATGAGAGCTCTGGGGGAAAAGCATCTTTCTTGTCAAACGCTATGACACCATTCATCCCTTTCTATGATTCATCCTGGTATTCCTTAGATTAAAATGCCTCAGTCCTGCTTCTCAGCCCCACCACCACTTAGCAACCTCTGACCTCTCTGCCTTTGTCTCCTTTGGCTCTCTCAATGACCTCTTCACACTGTCCAAGCCCCTGGACTGTTTGCCTCAACATGGCTTCCTTCTCCCATTCACTTGGCTTTTTTCACAAAATCCTTCCTGCTCAGAACTCTTTTTCTGCTATCATTTGCCATATCTCTTCCCATCTTCTATTAAGTTCCTCCTACAGACCAACTTCCTCAATGTTACATATAAACAAACTATAGCACTACTAAAATAAAACCACTTTAACAGTAATCACCCAGATGCAGGCTATCTTCCAAGTTGACCCCGTAATCACCCTCATGGAAATTCATAGTTTCAGGCCAGAAGGAGACCCTGTAATATTCTAGTCTGACCTCCTGCATACTACAGGCTATAGACTTTCATCAGTGGGCGGAATTATTCTTCATTCCTGCATCTCTGTATGAAGCTGAAGATAAGATCAGATTGAAAGGCTAGCACCTGAACCTTGATGGTTGGTTGTTTTTCATCTTAATGGCGAAGGCTACAGGATGGGGAGGAAATCGCTGTTAGCTTCTCCTTGCAGAAGGTAGGTTGGAGAATGTGGGTTTAAGGGGCCATTCCCATGACCTGATCTAGGGGAGACATGATTAGGAAGAAAACTGCAAAGTGAATCTTGCAGAGATTTCCCTCCTCATCCCACAAGTTTCTCCAGAGGATTAAGCTGTTAAATAAATTATTCTATGCAAACACATTATTTATATTCGATTCTGTATGGTGAATTGCAGTTATGTGGTGCTTTATTAATATTCATAATTTATAAGCACATGTGTAACTAGGAATTGTTGTCATAGATCGTGTAAAAGTTGGACCCAGAGCCACCAACATATTTGGTTTGCTGTATCATTAAGAGCAACAACCTATTATCACTTGCCAGAGGGAAGGAAAGAAAGGAAGAGCTCTGACAGACAAATCTGGCAACACAGAGAATTATTCTCCTCCTTTGCTGGTTTAGAAGCAAGATCATACTCATTAATAAAGCTCTAGGGAGGATTCAGTGTTTGAAGCCAAAGTAGTTTCACAACCAGAATAATATTAAAGTAGAAATAGTCACCATTCATCAACCAGACTTGAAAAAAAAATGTGGAATATTATCGTCAAGAAATTTAAGAGCTACTCATTTGTTAACAATGGTAAGAGTGGGTGGCTAGGGGCAGGAGGGAAAAAGACATTTTACATCTTTTGTCGTAGGTGTTTAAAAATAGAACACAATATTCCCTGTACTAGTAAAATGGTAAGAAATACTGCAATCCTAATTCCTATTTCATTACCATTGTGAGAGATGTTACGGACACATGGAATATTCAGAGACTAATGGACCTGTAAGCCCTGTGGCCTGAAGCCCTATAGAGTAGAGATTTCTGTGGGCATCTCCGGGTAAATACGGAGAAAAGTGGCCCAGAGCTGCTTGAGGACTCCAGACAGGCAGCGGCTCCATGATGGAAGGAGCTCGCTGCCAGCAGTTTGGGGCATTTTGATTATGGGAGCACTAAACTGCCACTCATCCTGTTGGGAAATGAACAGATAAGAGAGCTGCACCAAAAATGTCCCCTCACTTCAGGAACCCTGATCAAGAAGACCCCAGTCAGGCAGAGCTGGGTAATGGCAGAGAATGGACAAGGCTGAAGAGAAAAGGTTTGTTGTCTTCTGTTGGGAATGCCCCTCTGGCAATAAAGATGCTGTAATAAGTCCTATATACTAAAAACTCAGCACAGAAGTAGCTTTGAGCCAAGGGATGGCTTTGTGGTGATGAATATAGCTAAATTGAAACAGGTGGGTGATGGATTCCAGCGTGGGCTCCCTTGCTAGCATTCAAAAGTGAGGTCACTTCAGGGGGCACAGCCACCTGTGCAGCTCAGGCAACACTTTTCTGAGGAGCTGAAAACTGACCTGGTAGAATTCTTGGAGTCCTCCGTCCCTGGGCAAGTGGGGAAGCAGGGAATGAAAGAAGAAAGTGAGCAGAATGCACCAGCCACTCAAAACTGCAAGAGGAGGATTGAGATTGGGACCATTGTTAAGACAACTGAGAGGAAGGAAGGGAGCTACTTGACAGAAATTGGTAACATTAATTTGTGGCTTTCTCAAGTTGACTGTTTCTCCTCCATTTCCCTTCCAATAAAGTTCTTTCTTTTAAGCCCATAGAGTGCCTATGAATGAGGAAGTATTGCCTGTTGTGGCCAGGGGAGGTAATTTAATTTTCCCGTGTTTCTGGATGGGAGGTTGAGATGCCGTTGTTTACATTTTTAGAAGGAACCTCTAGATAACTGAGTCTGGTCCTTATTGCTGCCGACACCACCTACGAGAAGGGATACATATAGACATTATAAATGTTCTATGTATATTTAGGGACTAGAGATTATATTCAGGCTTCATATGAGAGTCACAGAAAGTTCTTGCAGGAACTAAAATCTCTCAGGGATAATTAATGCAAAACCGTAGGCAAGTAGCAAGTCCAGAGAGGCCTCAAACCTGGCGCAAGAGGGTTTATTCCTCGTGAGGAGAGGAATAACTCTTGCACAAGAAGCCCTCTTTTCCGACCCTTTACAGTAAATTTACTTGCTCAAGAACGTGTGTGCAGTGTAGACGCTCCGCAAGTTTTTGCGCAAGAACAGCCATTCTTGCCAAAAACCTTGCAGTGTAGATGTAGCCCTTAAGGATTTAAAGGGGAAAATACAAAGATGAGTGCAAGAAAGCTTCTTAGGGGTTGGTTAGAAGCTTGACTTTGGAGGTATAAGAGGAAGAAGTAACCAAGATATAAAAGCAGGCATGTAAAGTTGGAATTGATGTCCATGACTTTGAGATTGTGAGGTCAAGAAACCTGATGGTTAGGAGAAGTCAGCAATAGGCCTAAAGAAATAGTTGGTCCAAATGTTGAATTAAAAGTAAAAAATGCAGGGTGGGAGAATCTGAACTTTCTGGGTACAGTATTTTATTATAACTTAGGGACACTACAAATGTACTGGATTATTAGATAAAGGACAAACTTTTAAGTCAGTACTAAAAGGAGAACTGATTGCTGACCATAGAACAGGCTGGTCAGTCAGAAAATTGCTATAATCTATACCTTGCCTGTGACATTTAATTCCTCATCTCCCTTTGTTGTGGGCTTTCAGAAGAATGTTTTAACTTATTTACCAGAGAGCAACCCACTGGTTACTGCTGAGGCACCATGAATAGGACATCCTGGATAGGGGAGGATGGAGTCACATTTGTGTAGTCATTAATTATGAAAACATTTGGTTGGCGTACAGGTAGCAGAGAAAAGCACACAGTTTACACCTCAACAAGCACATAATTTTTTGCCCCTCAACCATGTCATCATAGGTCTGGTTCTTTCACTAATTATAGCCTGTGGCTCTAAATTGTGTAATTAAATTGTCTTTATGCTGAGCTCTAGAAAATCCTTATCGCAATTTTCAGCTGCATGGCTTTACTCAAGTAGAAGTAAGCCAATCATGGTAATTAGCCAAGTGACATTCATGGACTCATGATTAGGAAACAATCAATTTTCCTAACCGTTAAGGAAATGATCACAGACTGGCTTACTAACAATGAGAGGAGATCATCTGAGGTAGAAGTTCTGTCTCATAGGAGAAAACAAAACTCTTCAGTTCCACTGTCCTGAGATTCATTAAATCTCCCTGTAGCCAACGCCAGCAGAAAACTGCTATGTCATGGGGTGCATAATTAACATTTAACATACTTGGCTTCATCTGGAGGGTAGGCCAGGCTTAAATGATGAAGTCCAGGGGAGAAAGGGCTCAGAGAGGTAGTTTACAGTAGAAGAAGGATGGAGGGAGGAACTTGCTCATTGAAATTAAAGCACAGAGCAGGGGTGAGGAACCTTTTTTGGGTCAGGGGCCGCTGACCCACAGAAAAATCAGTTGGGGTCCACACACTTGTGAGAAGGGGAAAAAAACCACGCCCTCACTGACGTGGCCCCTGACTGAGAAGGAGAAAGACACTTTCCAAATTCCCCTTGCACACCAGAGCCTGGGAGGAGGGGGGGATCTTAGTAGATTTTGGGAGCTCCAGCCCTGCAGTGGGGCAGCAGAGAAGCTGGAGCACCAGCGAGGGCTCTCCAATGCTGGGGGACCCATGAGTCTCTGGGGCCAGATTCATGCAAGCCAGGGGCCGCATCCGCCCTCCCATTCCCCGGCCTGAGGTTCCCCACCCCTGGCACAGAAAGACCAGCAGCATCAAGGAGAAGTCTAGCATGAGGCCACAGCAAGCAGAAAGCAGCCACCAACATGAAGAAGGTTCTGCGGGGAATATCATGTCAAAATGGCCCTCAAAGGAGAAGAAAGTTGAGAAGGACATAGGTCAAAAACAAGAAAGGTATACATGTATTTATGTTTATAATATTATGGTTTGGGAGTGAGCTATGGGTTTCTAAGGAAAGGCCCTGAGGGTCTTAACCCTGAAAGTAAAGTGAACCTATGTTGTGGGGCAGAAGACCTGAGAGCTGTTGGGCATGAAGAAGTTCTGAGAGGTGGTACCAAGGAATTAGTCAGAACAGATCTTCCTGCTGGTTATATATCCCTGATGTGGTGGGAGGGCCCACCTTTCCCTAATGCTGCTGATGAGGTGGTGAGAGGCCCTGAGAAGGGGACAAGAATGGGAGAGAGCCTTGTGGAAAAGGTGTGGGAGGCATGGGGCACAAAGTTGAGACGGAAAATCTTTTTGTAAGGCATTTGGACTTTTGTTTGTTGGATGTTCTCTTAGCCCTAAAGAAGTAAACTTAAAAGTGAACTGGCTGGAGGGCTGAGTTGTGGGAAGAAAGACTACTGAAGAGCTGGACCAGCTGTCAGACAAGTAAAAAGTCTGCTAAGCAACAGCCAGCCAGTGGTGTGTTCACTCTTCAACATAACCAGGTTGGTTTTTTTTCACGACCTGAGTATTTACTGATTTGATGTAGGTGAAATCTGTTTGTCTCTCTAGTCAAATCAGATTGAGTCCAGATTAATCAGGCGGCGCGTGACAGGGGAAGGGGGGTCAATAGGGTTGCCAGGTGTCTGGTTTTCACCCGGACAGTCCGGTATCTGCAGCCCCTGTCCGTTAAAAAAAAACAGAAAATACTGGACATGTAAAATGTCCTGTATTTTCTGTTTGTCTCGGATGGAAGGCCGCAGAGGACATTCCTCCCCTGCCACATCTGGTGGGGTGAGGGGGAGCAAGGTGTGTGGAGAACTGCAATTTAAAGGCACAGTGACCCTTTTTTTGTGCTTTTTTTTTTGCTCAACCAATTATTTTCCTGCCATGTTGGTATTTTTTGGGAAAGTATCTGGCAACCCTACGGGGCAAGCCTCTCCCCACTCCCTTGCTGTGCCCCCACTTTGCCCTTGCACCACCCCTCCCTGCCCACCTCTTCACAGCAGACCCCGGAGAAACACAACAAGGGAGTGGTGCCACACAGGTTGGAGGAAACCGCCTGGGCTGGGCCTTCACCACCACCATTGTCGCTGCTGCTGGTGGAGGCCGTGCAGCATGAACTTGTGCAATGCAGACTCCTGCTGCCGGCACTGGCCCTGCTACCAGTTGCTAGCCAGCCCCTCCCACCCTGGGGTGCATGTTGGCCTGTGCACATCCCCATGTGTCGCCAGTTATGAAGTTCCATTTTCTGAACAAAGTAGTGATTCTGCATATATTTGCTTCTGTTGCAAACGCACCTCTTCGCCCAGGTAATTAAAATACATATCTGCAAAGAAACGACTTTTTCCTGCTGGCAAAAGACATCTGTGTTTCCTGAGGTGGAAACAAAAATGATTTTGCCCCAAATCTGTGCAGATAGGGTATTTTCCTCTACGTTGCGCAAGTGGCATACATTAATTTTGCAGATCTTCTGAAAATAGTAAAAGGGAACTGGCAGAGGTGTTTACACAATACAGCAATCGTGGGGACAAAGGCTGACTACCAGGGCCCTGACAACTTTAGCATTTATGTAAGTAAAGGTTTTCTAGAGAGCAGAAAAATAAACCTGACTACAGTTTTGTTTGCATTATAAAGAGCTGGGCTGCTTCCTGATTATCTCCCTCACATACTGAGACAGGTAATTAAGCCTCAGGTTTTCTATTTTTTTGTGGCTGGCCCCAGGAATTGAGGATTCTGTGGGACAGACTGTCAGTACTCTGTAAAGATAAATACTGGCATTCAATTTCAGCCAGATAGGAGCAAAAGAAAGAATTGAATGGGCTGCCTGGAATTTCACTACTTTCTTGCACAGGGACAACATTTGTATCATGCCCTTGCAGGCACGCACTTACAGTCACAGTGCAGACTCATCAGACTATTCGAGAATAATCCATATTTGTTCTATCTTTTCTGAGTTCTAACACACCATTGTATGTTCGTATTTCCATTTTTCCACCCAACTGCTCTCTCCTAGACAGTCTGGCAGTCCAGTTAGTCTGCAACAGAAACTAAGTGTATGTCTACACTACAGCATTAATTCGAGTTAACTTAATTTGAAATAGTTAATTCGAATTAAGCTAATACGAATTAACGCATCTACACACAAAACCTATTTCGAAATAGCGTTTTGCTATTTCGAAATAGCGCATCCACACTGAGTGGACCCTGAACCGAAGTTAAGGCTGGCCGGAACCAGTGCCGGCAGGGCATCAAGTTAGGACTTAGTGTGTGGGGCTGCTGCCTGAGGCTAACTGAGCTCCGTGCTTAAAGGGACCCTACGCCCACCCCAGACAGACAGTTCTCAGGGTTCCCCGCTTGCTTGTCTACCTCGATGAGGGACAGCAAAGCAGTCCTGTCTTGGAGTGCCCTGAGTGCCTGCGCTCGGGACACCACAGCACTCGGCCACATGGAGCCAGAGCTGCCCCTGGGTACGCCGGTGCATCTTGTGGGGTCGTTGCCATCAGCCCGGCTGCCCTTGCTGCAGGCTGCCATCCGGGGGGTCCATCGGGGGGCTGTCAGGATCCAGGAGGCCCTGAGGGAGAGCATCCACCCTGAGGAGAGCCACCCCGGTCCTCCCCACCAGGGGCTCGTGCCCCATTCCTCCCTCACATCCTTCCATTTACCCCTCCCTAGACCCCCTTCCTGATGTCAAACAAAAGACACGTATGTTCAAAAATAGAAACTGGGTTTATTGAACAAAACTGGGGTGGGGGGATGAACCTCTGGGGAGACTGGGAAAAGGAGGCGGGAGAGGGGAAGAGAGAGGATGGGAGAGGGGAGGGGGAAACCTGGGAGGAGGGAGCTGAAAGGGGGAAGCAAGGGGAAGAAGGGGGAGGGGAAGCTCAGGGCCCAGGTTTGGGGGTCTCGCCGAACCAACTTGATTTTCATGCAAACCTGCTCCTGGGTTCACATGTGGCCTTTGGTGGCCAGGCTGGCAGCTATCCTGCCATAGATGGCTGCATTCCCCCGTCTAGTGTGGAGATCATGGACATTGGGGGCATCCCCCCGCAAACCTGAATAAGGTCCATGATCTCCACCCTGGACCAGGAAGGCACCCGCCTTCTCCAGCTCCTGTCAGGCTCCTGGGAGCTGGCAGACTGCTCCTGGGGAGCGGTGGAGGGCTGGCTGCCAGTGGCTTGCTGGCTCATATTTTGGGGCCACTGGGTCGGGGCCCCGGTGGCCACTGCTGGCTCTGGGCTGGCAGGCTTGGAGCTGGCACAGGCACTGTGGCCAGGGTCTACCCCTTTAATGGCTCCAGGGCTGGGGGAGAGGAGAGTAAGTTTTCCTGGTTGTGCCCAGAGTGGCCACCAGGGCTCCCTGGGAAGAGCTGGAGGCCCCCTATTTCGAATTAAGTGTCTACACAGCATTTAATTCGAAATAGCTATTTCGAGTTTGGCATTACTCCTCGTAGAATGAGGTTTACCAAATTCAAATTAAGCGCATGTATAGACACTATTAAAGTTAAATCGAAATAACAGCTGTTATTTCGAATTAACTTTGCAGTGTAGACATACCCTAACAGAGTTCCTCATGCTCTCATACTCTCCAGCCCAAGCATGCAGTCAAGCTTACGGCTGAGCCCAGACTGTTGTCCCAATTGTGCCATTCAGAGCTGTTAGTTTAACAAAATAGAGCTTGTGTCTTCCAGATGAATGATCAACATGGCTAATATCCAGTGTCCCTCAGACATCGTTTTCAAGTGAGTGGTTTTGAACTGCCTTTCAGTCACACATGTGCCTAATTATTAATACTTTTCTATTGCACCCTAGTAAGTAAAGCACGGTCACCATCTTACAACATCTGACCTAGTTACTGAACCCATGCGCCACTGAAGAGGGTTACAATGCTCAAAACTCACCACAACTTACCATGGCACAGAAGCAGCACAGCCCCCTGCAAAGGGGAAGGCTCACAAACTCAAATGAGGCCCTTTGTTCTGAGTGTAGGAGAGAAGAGGAGTGCCAGAGCAAATGAAGGCAGAGGAGAGCCCTGTACAGAACAGAGAGCGCTCCTTCATTGCCACAGGAAATTAACGTGATACCCCTCTCAATCTTGACACGTGCCAGTGAATGACTAATTAGTGAAATGTTGCATGTCCTGCCATAAACAACGGATTATAAATGTTTTAACTATAAAGGTCATTGGTAAGCATGCATCCTCATTTTCTGAATTAATGAAACCAGCGTTTGTAATATGTTGAAGCCTTCAACCCAGTCCAGGTGCTGAGGGAGTTAGGAGAGCACCCTGACATGGGTTTTTATGCACTGCTCAAGGGAGAAGGTTAGGCTGGAGAAAGTCATTTCCCAGGTTGCTGCCATTCAAGGAATACAACCCCACGACCAACTGTGGGACACCCAAGGAACACACAGGCCTGAGAGGTAAGAAGTACAGTTGTTCAGGAGGAAGATCAGGCTGTGTTGACAGGTTTTTCACAGGAAGACCTCTTGATTTTCTTCCTTATTTTACATTTTTTTTAGAAAATAAAAATAGACCTTCACTAGTGCAAAATATTCATTCAGAGTCCCAAAACGTTTGACTAGTCCTATGTGGTATAAAGTTGTGATTGACTTCATAAAATATGACAAGTAGTCCTGTGGCACCTTATAGACTAACAGATGTATTGGAGCATAAGCTTTCATGGGCAAAGACCCACTTCGAAGTGGGTCTTTGCCCACGAAAGCTTATGCTCCGATACATCTGTTAGTCTATAAGGTGCCACAGGACTCCTTGTCGCTTTTGCAGATCCAGACTAACACGGCTACCCCTCTGATACTTCATAAAATATGACTTCTTTGCATAAAAAATAACACTGTACAACGACCAAGAATATCACCCTTTCAAATGTATTGGCAGTTTAATGCTACACATCAGAGCTCTACAATTAAGACAAAATGTTTCTACCTTAAGAAAAAAATCTTTCATACCTTCCTTCTGATTTTAATAGTGTATCAGCCATATAATGACCCAGATAGATGTTATGATTATTAAATTACATATTGGACTAAATTCTGTAACAGTAAAACAGAGAGAGAGTCATTAGAGGTACCATGAGATCATAAACGGACAGATATTAAATGGAAAAGACTGACTATTATAGGTCTGTCTCCCTGCCATGGCAAGATTAAGCCTCCTGTTTATTTTACTAGTGCTTCTCTAGTCTAATTTTAAATAAGTGGCCCAAACAACAGGTTCCAAAGCTCCTGTCGAAAACTATTTTGCTTTCTTCCTATCTAGGTACTGATAAAGGCTCCCTTCACTACAGAATCTGAGCACCTCCAAATATAATAATAATTGCCCACAATTTAATTTTCCTCCCTCTTTAACCAAGCCATATTTTGTTCTCATAATGGATGTCTTCTCTCTGTCCTTTTTGGCTTCATCTTTTTGCCTTCCTTCTTTTTTTTTTCTGTTTTTAGTTGCAGCTATGGGAAAGCTGAGGTTAAGTGTGTTTGTGTGGGTAGGGGGGTTACTTCATTCTGAAAGTTGGACTGGCCTCCTATTTCACAGTCTTCCTTACTGTTGAATTCCAAAGATTTGGTCCTATTTCCAAGAAGGCTCTGCTTTCTGCCCCCATGTACTTCCCTCTTGAGGCTGAAAGAAGTAATCCTGTGCTGTCAAAGGAGACTCATCACAAAAAGTGAAGTGCTTTCAAGGAGTCTTGCCTAGAAAATGAATACCAGGATCCTGTGTTTAACACAGTATTCTATAAGGAACCAAGAGAGCTCTGGTGTGTTGTGCTTTGGCAGCTTTTATTTGACTGGCAGGATGACAATTCTGAAATCAATGAAGCTTTCTAATGTAGGCAGTGCTCATCTCTAGGCATGATGAGGTACAATGATCCAGCCTGGAAATCATAAAGTCTTAAGGGATGCTACCAATTTCACCCTTGAAAATCCCCTTTAAGTTTTCTCAAGTTGGACACCTAAATACCGAGGAACACACAATTGCTAGTCATATATGAAACTCTTGGCCTGGGTGCCTACAGTTCTTGCCAATTAATCTCTCATTTAGCCAGAGCTTGTTCTTTGGCTTCATGTGTACTTGCTGCCTTAATAGTTAACATCAAAATAAATGTTTCAACCTACCCTGCATGAGCAGATGTCCATGTTCTCTGTACCCCTCTCTGTAGATACAAGTTATTCAGTATTGTCTGAATTTGCCTTGCCATTTCTCTTAGCTGTAGTACAATTTTAAATTTCATCCTTTCCCTTCTTGGTATTCAGATTTGTAAACCATTAGAATCTCTACCTCCCTTTTCACCCCCTTAGTTATAGCTTAGCCAAACTCTGAATAGTTAACTCTCTTGATTTCCTAAATCAGTGTTTCTATTCCACTAAACACATTTGTTTGCTCTTCTCTGAACTCTCTTGAGTTTTTCAATATTTTTCTAGTCATTAGATGGCCATGAAACACAGAGATCAATGAAAATAAAGCAATTTGCTGGGATTCCCTGGGAGACCTCTTTCCCTTTGACTTTCCAAGATAGCAGTTCAACTCCAGATTTTAATCACTCTGGTATCTTGATTTGACATGCAGCAAAGCAACATGGATCAGAGTCAAATGCAGATGCAGGTTTACCTCAAGTCCAAAGTTACCCAGAAAACCTCCTTTACATACATTTACACACACATTGCATTACTATACATTGCAGCACCCATTTTGGTAATGGATAGATTATTTTGTAGGAACCAATACCTGAACAGCAGACTTTCTCCATGCACTGCCTACTCTTTACCTTATCTTACTTTCTAGTTTTATCTTGTCCATTGTTGTGTATTGTGTTGTACATTCGTAAGTGTGAACCTCCACACTTACGAATGCGGGTTAGGGTGTAGTATTTGACCATCTTGACTGGCAAGAGCTATCTTCATTTTTAGGAATAAGAAATGAACTCTCTCTCTCTTACATTTTCAGATAATTTTATCCATAGATTTTTAAGGTTAGAAGAGACTATGAAGATCATCTAGTCTGACCTCCTCCTGCCTAATGCAAGCCATAGACTCTCACTCAGAAAATTCTCCTGCAAGGCCATAACTTCTGCCTTTTTTGTTAACAGGCAGACTTCAGCAAAAGTGCCTACCAGAGCAGTTCAAAACATTTATTCAACTATGGCACTAGCAAAGGAAATCCTCAAGTTCCAACTCACTTGGTTGCAGAACTCAGATTTCACGTTTTTAGCTACATCCTCAACCAAGATTCCCTCTGAGCTGCTCTGTCCTCAGGAGGGAGCGGCTGCAGTAGCTGAAGAAGTGCCCTTCCCCCAGACAGCAAAGGTGGGGCTTATTAAGCAGCTGCGGGGCTGTGCTACCTCACAGTTTAGAGGGAACCTTGTCCTTAACTCTCCCTAAACTTCCTCATCTATTCATGTTCCCACCAGAACAATGAGTCATAAGAAAAGGCCCAGACTGATGCCAGCTATCAGAATCTAAGGCAGCACTTGAGCTAACTGGCATCATTATGGGCATGATCCTGTGAGGTTCTGAACATTCTAGCTGATCACTTAACTCCTTTGCTTAACTTCAGGTATGTGATTGGTCCCACTGACATCTAAGTGACTATCTGCACATTTAAAGTAATGTGCTAGAGTGGGGCCTAAAACAAATGGGTGCCAATCTGCTACAGAAATCTTTAATACCCCCCCCCCCAATTAAACAATTAAAAGAGGGCCTAGTGCCCCTGACCAGTGATTAAAGAAGGAAGGTAGTCTTGTTAAAATGATAATTAAGTGGCCTTCATAGACTTTATCCACAGTCTCTATTCTTCAGGAGACATTCATGGAACTCATTCTAAGTATATTGCAATTTCTGCAGCCCAAGAATTTCTAGCTGCCAAAAGATACCAACACCTTAATAGCTAGCTGCCTATCACAAGAATCAGAATTATTTATATCTTGAGTTTTTTATGAAACCCTGGGGCTGTAATTCTGGGGTGGTAGATTAGGGGAAGACTCAAGCTGAAAATGAAAGCCTGCATTTGTGGCCATAGACAGTTTCCTACATCTTGTGCTACAGTTGAAGCAATAAAAAAAAAGGATCGTGGATGAGTAATCATCAATGTATCTAATGCCTCCAGCAATTTAAGATACTACTATGAGTTAGCTGGTAGCTAGAAAACAAGTTTAAAGAAAGTTCAGAAACATGAATGTTGATTACAGTCTGATTAAAAGTAAATGCATGTCTCTTAGTCTTACTATATAAAAGAAAAATCAATTTTGCATTATAAAAATGCCATCAGTTTTGTCTAAATATTATAAAAATGTGGATTTTGTAAATCTAATTTTTAATCTCCTGTACATTTCAAAAGAATGAAATAATTCTGCCTAGACTTTAAAAATCCCAGAAAGAGAAAGGTGGCAGAAGATGCTTCTGTTTCATCTGCCACTAGCTTATTTGTGGGTTTGCCAGTGCACTCAGATAAAAAAAACATGTTTGTAGATTGCTGTTGTCCTTTTAAAGCCCCACAACAGCAATTTGTACATATTCCTTTCTAGGAGAACCACTCTTTCAAATTATTCCAACTATGTAGGACAAAATATTCCAACTACATAAGATAAATTTTATATAGTAAGACTAAGAGATATGGATTTATGATACACGTTGTTATATCATCTTGACATAGTTGACAATAAAAAACTTAAAGTCTGTACCATTAGGTTTAAGAATGATCATATAGAGATGAATGGAGCAAGTCACTTCTTTGTCAAGCTATTTTTCTTTTGAGTCAGTGAATTCAACAACTTGACTTTGTAGCATGTTATGTTTAGAAGGTTTTCTTAATAACCACAGGGAGTGGGAACTTTATCTTTAACATTCTGTTGAAAGCACTGGAAATTTAAAAAATATATAGGAAAAACTCTAAATCTATGCTCTAATACAAAATGTTCACAGCATTAGGTCACCAGATTGACTTATTGGGAAAAAAATTGCAGTCCAATAAAGTATTCCCTAACCATCAGCTAAGTCTGTTGTTAATATACATATATGCATAGTTGACTGTTAAATGCTGAAGGATAAATCCTATTGGCTATAGTTGTCTCAGTTCAGCAGTAAGGAAACTGGCTTGTATTTGATCTCTCTTCAGTAGACCCTACTGAGACTTAAAAGAGAGTTTCTGAGGACTTGGGATTCATTAAGCAAGCTCTGCATGACAGAAAACTATGCAAATTTTTCTTGAATGAGTTAGAAAAGCCAGTCTAGCCTTTTATGTTTTGCAAATCTTAATGCCATACTCCCTCTCTCTTATATTACATTCTCTTTTATAAATGTATTATGTCAATTATATTTTATTTAAGTTCATTCAATATAGTGAGCTTAGCTATTACACAGTTTTTAGTGTAAGGAGTTATAGATTCTGTATGGCTATAGCCTTATTAAAAACAATTTTTCTGGGTGTTTGGCTTTGAAGTGCTGCTTACTTCCAAAAAGGAGACCCAGATTACAGCGTCAGAGCTTGTCTGCACTTGAAACACTACAGTAGCACAGTTGCAGCTATGCTGCTGTAGCCCTAAAGTATAGACACTATCCATGATGATGAAGAGGTTCTCTGATGGAAGAATTCTTCTGTCAGTCTAGCACTGTGTACATGAGGGCTTAGACCAGCTTAACTACATCATTCAGTGGTCTGGATTTTTCTCACCAGAGTGCTATAGGTGGGTCAATCTATTTTCTAGTAAAGACCATCCTCAGACCAACACTTCGTTAAACATGGGTGCCTATAATTAGTGCCTAAATCAATGGTCCTAACTGTAGGTATTCTGTTCTGAAAATGCTAGTTTAACCTCTCCATGTCACCATTCCACCACTCTGTGAAATGGTAATGTTATATTTACTATATTATTTGAGTATAATATTATGAGTGTCAATTCACTAATGCTGAAAAACACTTTGAAATCCTCAGATGTTATAGAAATATTCAGTATCATTAAAATTAGAGCTGGTCAATCATTGGGTGCATCTACACAGCAGTGTTATTTTGGAAAAATGCCTATTCCAAAATAGCTATTTCGAAATAGCTGTAGTGTGGACGCTCCACTGCTACTATTTTGAAATAGCTCCTCCTCAGAGCCATTCAAACTAACTACTCCCTAGTGTTTCCTGGGGGTTAGCACATCCACATTAGGGAAGCCTGCCTCAGACTAATTTTGAGGCTTCCCTGTAGTGTAGATGCGCTATTTCAAAATAAGCTATTTCGGAGTATTTCTTCCTGAATAGCTTATTCTGAAATAAGTGTGCAGGGTAGACATACTGGGATATTCATTGTATGGGAAATTCCAGTATTTCAGAATTTGTTTTCAACTCAAATCAGAACAAAAAGTCAAAATATCCAAATTTGTCAGAAATCAGAATTTCTGAAAAACTTCTATTTGAAACATCAAAGCCTTTTGAAATTCCTAAATCCTCCAAAGGTGGGGCTTCCTGTTTCTTATGATACTAGCCAATCAGCCCGTCATAAGACGGGATTTTCAGGTCTCTCCTCCACGTCGGTCTTCTCTCCGGAGCCTCCGGTCTCTCGCTCTCGCTCTCTCCTCCTCCTCCTTCTGCCTCCCCCTCTCTCTCTCTCAGCTCTCCTCCACCTCCTGCCTCTCTCTCTGTGTCTCTCTTTCTCTTCTCCTCCCCCGTCCTGCTTCGCCACTCAGGGGACCGCGGAGCCCAAATGGCCATTTGGGCGCTGCACTCCCCGTGCTGCATAGGGGGTGTGGAGCCCAAATGGTCGCTTGCGCCACTTGTTCCCACGTGGCGGCCCGGCTGAGCAGTGCAGAAGTCAGCCGAGCGCCACAGCGGGAGGTGAAGGGGGGCGGGGCAGTGACATTCACGGCCAGGGGGCAGGACCTGGAGCCGCTGTCACGCCGCACGTCACCGCCCCGCCCCCCCTTCACCTCCCGCCGTGGCGCTCGGCTGACTTCTGCGCCGTTCAGCCGGGCCACTGCGGGGGAGCAAGCAGCACAAGCGGGCCGCACTCCCCATGCAGCACGGGCCGCCCAGAGGGAACAGCCAGCATTTCAACAACAGCGCCGCCCAGAGGGAACAGCCAGCATTTCAGGCAACAGCGCCCCCCAGAGGGAACAGCCAGCATTTCAGCGTTACAGACTCTCAGACACTGGGCTACTATATATATGATATGCAGGTCACCATGCACCACAACATATCAATCAAAGAGGAGAGAGCAATATTTTCGAAGCTTCCTTGTAGTGTGGACACGCTACTTTCAATTTGTTAAATCGGGAGTTATTAAGTCGAATTTAGTAATTTCAAAATACTTTCCTAGGGTAGACATGGCCTAGGAGATGTAGTCCAAACAGCAGTCCCAGCTCATAGAGGGAATGGAAGTGTGAGGCACCCAAACTATAGTTCCCATGAGGCACTGAGGAATGTTACACAAACACAGCATAATGTCCAACTGACCCAAACTGAAAGAGACACATTACTAATAATTATCAATATTTCTTAACTGATTAACATTTACTTAAAATTTAAGAAAGAATGCAAATCTAAATTTCTTCTGCTCTAACAGCACAAGTTGTTGCATCTCATTGGCAGAAATACTAAGGTTGCAAATCAATATGAATACAGTCTGAATTATTCTTTTAGATGCTCATATCCTTTAAGTCCTTTTACACTGAAATTTCTCATTCTTGACCTTTAGACCTGTGGTAATATTGGAGGCAGTGGGGGGAGGCGAAGGGCCTTGAGGGAAAAAATCTGTACAGACTTTTCTGACTGAGGAAAGCCAGAACAAATATATATTATTTGCACTTTGTGGAGAATGAATGAGCTGCTGTATTATTTTTATGAAAATCATATGCACCTCAGTTTCCCTGTTTGATATATGACTTCCTAGAGTTAACTAAAGGGGAAACAAGCACAAAATGAAACAATTGGAAAGATGAGCTATTGCCAGAGAGAATACCAAGGTTCTTGAGGGAACAATGGGGAAGCTAATAATTGGGAAATGTCCACCTACCAGCCTCCAATCAGTCCAGCAAGTTAATTTTTCCCAGGACTGAGCCTCAGATCAAAAGAGCATTAAATATTAAAGACCCTAGCCTAGAGAGCAATGGGAGTGAACTGGCAGCAGCTGTTCTGGGTGAGAGACGGATAAGAGAAAGCTGCAGGGGGATGGTCTGTCTCTCCCTGCCTAGCAATGGAGGTAGCTGGGTTAAGTGGAAATTACCAAAACGTGCAAGGAAAGGATACATTTTAGAGGAAACCACATGCCTAAAGACTTCTTGTTGTTTTAATGCTTCTCTCAGTGTTATGTACCTTTGAGAGACTAAAGAACATGATTGTTTTGAATAAGCTGCTTTTAAGTCATTTTAATCAATTTCTTTTCGTGGGCTGCTCGAGGGACATTTCTCACAAGTGCAAAATACAGCTGTGCCTGTTGTGTCAACACTATTGGAACCGGGTGGGCTGCTACCCTGGGATGAGAGTAGTAGAACCATAGAGAGCCACAGAGAGAGCAGTAAAGGCAGCAGAACCTGTTACCTGAGTGGTGCATTCAAGAGGGGCTAAAAGGGGGTCTCAGGCATCACCCTGTAAGCATGATGGGACTGTGGGAATAAGGGGAAGGGGATGCAGCCTGCTGATCCAGTCTAAAGTGGGGTGAGTTCCTCTATGGGAGAAGTGCAGGTAGAGACAGGAGTAGGGGGAGGAGACTCTGGAGTAGGGGGAGGAGATTGCAGGTGGTACATGTCCCTGAAATGTGACAGACTTTCAAAAAGAAAATGGAATTCAAATATTTGGAGGAGGGGGGGCACAGAGAACTAAAATAAGGTTAAATTTCAATGGCAGCTCAGAATGGCTATACTGGGTCAGATCAAAGGTCCATCTAGCCCAGTATTCAGTCTTCTGACAGTGGCCAGTGCCAGATGTCCCAGAGGGAATGAACAGAACAGGTAATCATCAAGTGATCCGTCCCCTGTTGCCCATTTCCAGCTTCTGGCAACAGAGGCTAGGGACACAATTCCTACCCATCCTGGCTAATAGCAAGTGATGGATCTATCCTCCATCTAGTTCTTTTTTCAACCTATCCTTTGGCAAGAAGTTCCGCAGGTTAACTGTGTGTTGAAGAAATACTTCCTTGTATTTGTTTTAAACCTTCTACCTATTAATTTCATGTGGTGACCCCTAGTTCTTTTATTATGGGAACAAGTAAACAACTTTTCCTTATTCACTTTCTCCATGCCAGTCATGATTTTATAGATCTCTATCATATCCCCCCTAAGGGCATGTCTACACTAGGAAATTATTTTGAAATAACTTATTTCAAAATAACAACTCCCAAAATAATAATTTTGAAATAGCATGTCCACACTATGGGGAAGCCTCAAAATTAGCCCAAGGTAGGCTCCATTAATGTAGATGTGCTACCTCGACTTAGAGCCTCAGGAAGCACTGGGGAGTAATTACTTTGAATAACTCTGGGGAATAATTATTTTGAAATAGTGGCACCAGAGTGTCCACACTACCGCTATTTCAAAATAACAATTTCAAAATTAGTGTTATTCCTTGTGCAAAGCAGGAGTTATTTAGAAATAACCATCCCATTATTTCAAAATAACGGATTTGGTAGGTGGACGCTCCACTTGTTATTTCAAAACAAATAGTGTAGACCAGGGCTGGGTCTCCTGTTTTCTAAGCTGAAAAGTCCCAGTCTTTTTTTTTTTTTTTTCTCATATGGCTGTCATTCCAAACTTCTAGTCGTTTTTGTTGCCCTTTTCTGAACTTTTTCTGGATCGATCTCAATTAACAATTGGGTAACTTTGGGGGAAATTAAGTTATAAATTAAAGCAATAGCAATATATTTAATTGGATACGTAATCTCTACTAAATCTTTTGCCATCATTTGTGGCACTATAGTGTTATGCCGTACATAATGGAAACACTATTAGAGCTTAATCCAAAGTCCATCAAAGTTAATGAAAGGTTCTTAGGTATATTAATACAGCAATATTCTATCTATCTAGTTAAATGTGTGTTTCTGGTTCTATATCATTTTCAGGGTTTTCTTCTCAGGTAAATCATCAAACAATAAGTAACACTGTTTAGGATTTATAGAAATTCCCTTTGATTTTCTATGTACATGCTTCAAATTATCTGATATTTTTCCTCCAGTACTAACACTTCTCATTCTTTAACACTTCATTGCATATTATTTAACCTTTATCAGTGAAGTTTTAAAATATCTGCATTTCCAAATGCTCTCCTTTCCTTCCCTTTTCTTGACTATTGCACCTTTAGTTATTCTATGCGGTTACTTGTTATCGACATTATTTTCAAACTGACATTTTCAGCATCATGTCATTGGATATAAACACTATGTTCTTCTTATTCCTTGCTTTCCCTTCCAAAGTTCACAGTATGAAGGCTTGATGGGACTACTGTTGCATTTCCTACTTCCTTCATTAGATTGTCTGAGGTGAGATAGTTCTGACGTGAACTTCCTCCACTATCCTCCTCATTAAGAGCACACATTTTCAATTCACTCTCAATATAGTCCCAGTGATTTACTTAAAATGACATGGCTAGCGAAATTATTTATCGGGTAAAATCATTATGCTAGATACTCTACAATATATGCCATAGAAAAAACACATTGTTCTTGTCACAATGGGTTTAACCAGTCTTCCCCATAGATCAGCACAGACAGGCATCTGAGTCCATGTGACTCCACCTGTGGAATTTGGGCCTAAGAACTGACCAAGATGCCTGGCTAACACTTTAACCCCTTGGAAGTCTGTTTGTGAAAGTAGAACAGTGGGCCAAATGTATTAGTAATACTGGAATCTGTTGAGCTTCAGGGCACAAGGGCAGACACATCCTTTTAGGAGAGCTGCTAAAGAAACAAATCTTGTTGGGGTAATATTTAAGGAAAGGGAAGATTTTGATTTATTTTATGTTCGTGGTTCTCTAATGCTATATGTGCAGCTGTTGCTGTTTATTTTGGAATATTGATTCACTGTATTTTTACTGTCAGAGACAGAGTGTTCTTAACATTTCATACATTTTAAGTAAATACATGCCCAATGTGAATGGGCAGAAGAGAGAGGTTTAGAAAAACAATTACCAGGAATATGTAAGCTAATGATAATGAGGCAGATCCATAACTCACACCCTGGCCAGTTTGACTTGTGGCATCAAATAAGCACAAGAAAATACATTAGTGGCTCTATATACTTGAGGATTTCCCTATGCCAAGGGAATCCTAACATGCCATATTGCCAGCACAGGAGCATGACGGAGTCATGGCTGGAATCCCCATACACTCCAACAACATGCCTCTTGCAGCCAATAGAACTTACCGCAACTGTGGAGCTGCTTTTAATTGAGGAGAAGAGCAATCCTTCAGCGGCCCTATGGATCAAAGATTCCAAAGCTAAGCTTTGCTGGGTAGAGTTATTATACAGCTCTGTGGCTCGATTTTCTCACACTCTCCTCGTTCCTTCCGACTTCCTTTGACTGGATGGGTAACTCATAGCAGTTTCCCCAGTGACTTCTATGGAAGCTGCATCTACTTTCAATAGGTATGAATGAAGAATAAATTGGATTTATGGTAATGTCTCTTAATAAACACTATTGGTGTCCACACAGAACAAAACAAGTTTTCCCTTCTTTTTCTCTCTTGTTTTTTTTACATGGGGAAATGGGAAATATGCAATATAGGAAATGATAGTGGTCATATATGTTGTGTTTAAGTTTAGAGGGAAAATAAATTAAACATCAGAAGATAACTTTCTGAGATCTTAACACCACCAATTCCAAAATGAAATGGCCTTTTAGTGGATCAGTGAAGAAATAGAGATCAAGCATGCCTTACAAAGGTAGGGCAGCTTTTCTTGGTTAACATTCAGCCCTAGTAGGGTACAGCTAGACTACATCTTTTTTCTGAAAAAGCTATGCAAAATGTGCTCTGCATTTTGCGTAGCTTTTTCCGATTCTTTTGTCAGAAGAGGCTTTTCTGACATTTGGCCCATCTAGATGGGGCCAAATGTCGGAAAAAACGCCTCTTTAGGAAGCCCCCTTATTATTCGTGGAACGAGGAATACAGGGGGTCCCGAAAGAGTGTGTTTGCTCTTCCTCAAAAAAAAAGCAGAGGAGCATTCCCTGGACACGGAACAGTTCTTCCAGCGGTATCCTGGAAAAACTGTGTAGTCTAGCCATACCCTTACAGAGTTATTACAGGTTGAACCTTTCTAGTCTGGAACTCTCTGGTCAAGCAACGTCTGTGGTCTGGCATGATTTCAGTTATCTGGATGTCCACTTATGGGTGTGGCCAAGTTTCCTGCAGTCCCATAAAGTTTGTTTATAGCCACCAGTCCTGTTTCTCAGAGTTCTGTGCTGTTATTTAGCTCTAATTTACCCTTAAATGTCTGCTAAGAACCCAGTAAGCAGTGGAAGTGTTGGTAATGCTGCTAGACAATATTGATCTCCCGTTGTTCGGCAAATTCTCTTGTTTGACACTGGTCAGGTCCCCAGTGTGCCACACTGGAGAGGTTCAACCCATATTATGCATGTGTCTTCCTGGTTGACAGATTCTCTGTTGAAACATAAGTGAATGACAGCATGAGCAAGGGTGATATTATTGACAGAAACCAGTGGCTAATTTTCTTGTGGTTTTCCCTTGAGGCTAGTGGCTTAAAGGGTCATACTTTGAATTATAACTCAGGAATGATGACTGCCAGCAACCATCAGAATACTCACTTCTTTCCTCATCGTATTCTTCTCGAAACAAAAATGCAGAAAATTTGTTTTCATTCAGTTGTTGAATATGAGGTATATGTATGATAGTGTCTAAGGCTACGTCTAGACTGCAAGCTTTTTCTGGAATAAGCTTTTCCAGAAGAGATCTTCCGGAAAAGCTTATTTCGAAAGAGAGCGTCCACACAAAAAAAGCACAACAAAATAGTGATTTGCTATTTCGAAAGATAGTGACCACACTGATTGGATGCTATCTCGCATTCAAGGCCACCCAGAACCAATTCAGGCAGGGCATTAGGTTGGCAGCTGCTTCTGGGTGCTGTTGCCTTAGGTCTATCTGAGACACGTGCTTAAAGGGACCACCCTGGACAGCCGTTTCTCAGCTTCTTCTGCTTGCTTGCCTACCTCTCCGAGGAACAGCAAAGCATTTCCTCTGTGTGCTCAGGATGCCTGGCTTCAGGACACCACAGCACATCCTTGCCATGGAGCTGGGGCTGCCTCTGGGCATGCGATGGTCCCACGCTACCATGCTGCAGTTTCTGCAGCAGTTTTTGCAGGCTGCCTTCATGGCCCTCAGAGTTCATCCTTGAGAACCTCTGC
Source organism: Rafetus swinhoei (assembly GCA_019425775.1). Classification (NCBI taxonomy): domain Eukaryota; kingdom Metazoa; phylum Chordata; order Testudines; family Trionychidae; genus Rafetus; species Rafetus swinhoei. The sequence goes on along the minus strand of CM033424.1, from coordinate 89,809,736 downwards.
TGGTGTGCGGGAGCAAGGCCCTTGCAACTGCACCCCACGATGGAGAGACAGTTCTGGCGGTGGGACTGGCTGGTGATGGAGCACGGGACGATGAGCAGTGGCTCCATAACTTCCACACGAGGAAGGAGATGTTCATGGAGCTATTTGCCTGGCTCACCCCTGCCCTCCCTCGATGTGACACCCAGATGCAACTCGCCATCCCCCCTGCAGAAGCAGGTCGCCATCGCTGTCTGGAAGCTCGCCATGCCAGACAGTTACAGGTCTGTGGGCAACCAGTTCAGTGTGGGAAAGTCCACTGTCGGGGCCCTCCTTATGGAGGTAAGGCACTCTCGGGCTGTAGTCCCTGGAGGAGGGGGGAGTACTGGAAAGGGGGATCCTAGGGAAAGAGGGGGTTGAGGGTGCATGGGGTGGGCAGGGGGGGAGGCCCCATCCCTGGGGGTTTCTGCAGTCCCACCCTCACACAGCCCTGCAGGGGGAGGCGGGATTCATAGGAGGTGGCTCCTGCGGGGTTTGTGGGGGGGAGGAGGGAGAGAGGACTTGGGGACCTCCCAAGGGCTCAGGCACCCCCTTTGATTCTCTATTTTGTGTGTTTGCTTGTCTCCTTCTGCAGGTGGTGAGGGCCATAAGCACCGTCCTGCTGTGCAGGGTCATCTGCCTGGGAGACCTGGACCCCATCGTGGCCAGATTTGCTGCCCTCTGCTCTCCAACTGCAGAGGGGTGATAGATGGAACCCACATCCCCATCCGTGCCCCAGAACACTATGCTGCTCAGTATATAAACCGCAAGGGATATTTTTCCACGGTTCTCCAGGCCCTGGTTAACCACCGTGGACAGTTCATTGACATTTTCGTCAGATGGTTGGGGAGCGTGCACAACACCCATGTCTTCTGCAACTCCAGCCTGTACCAGAAGCTGGTGGCTGGCCCTTTCTTCCCTGAGTGCAACGTCAGGGTCAGGGACATTGAGATGCCACTGTGCATCATGGGGGACGCAGCCTACCCCTTCATGCCATGGCTTATGAAGCTGTACACTGGCCACCTGGACCCAAGCAAGGACCGTTTCAATGCCCACCTTGGTAGGGCCCGCATCCAGGCAAAATGTGCCTTTGGGTGCTTGAAGGCGTGGTTCAGGTGCCTTCTGACTCACTTCAATGTGGGGGAGCAAACATCCCCCAGGTAGTCTCAGCCTTTTGTGTTCTCTACAACATTGTGGAGAGGAAGGGGGAGGCCATCAAGTGGGGGTGCCCATCCAGGAGGCCCTGAAGGATTGTTTCTCTGAAGGAGACAACAACCCAGTAACTCTCCCCAGGGCCTCCACACTAGGGGCCTTGCCCCTCTCTGCCTTTCCCACAACCACCCCTCCCTTTCCCACAACAATCCCCCTCCCCTTCAGACAAAAAAAACTGTTTGGTTAAAAAAATAACTGTTTGCTTTTTTATTTGGGACAAAAGTAACTAGGAAGGAGGTGGGGGGGGCTGAGAACCTGAATATGAGGAGTGAGGGGTGAGAGCCTTGGAGGGGGTAGGGGAGGCTCAGAGCTGGGGCTGAGACTGGCGCGTGGTTTGGGTGGTAGTTCCACCTTGTGTCCGGGGACCTCGGCAACCTTGAGGGTGGAGGGGTCCTGGGAGAACAGGGGGATAGGCAGGGTGGGGGGGGCTGGAGCAAGGTCAGGCATAGCAGGGGGAGCAGGATCAGGCATGGGGGGCGGTCAGGGACAGGAGCAGGGACAGGAGCTGGGTAGGCCATCATCTCCCAGACAGTGGCACAGATGTTGTGGCCCTGCTACAGCAGCTTGGTCCACATCTGGGCCCGCATCTGCTGCATGTTCCAGAGGATGGACATGTGTTCCCTCAGTAGGTCCTCATGGACCCTCCAGCACCTGCCACTAAATATCAGTTTAAACTGGAACATGAAATCTTGGGGTGTAATATTTCCTTCCCCAATAATTGTTTCCAATTTGCCACATGAAGTAACACCCCAACAATACCATCAGTTTTCCAGATAGACTCCAGAGAGTACATTATAATGAATATTCAACAAATGGGTTTTCCAACCCTTCACTTTAATAATTACCTCAGATACTTATCTTTTTACATCGAATAAAATTCCAGAGCAAAAACAAAAAATTGAGGTAATGTACAATTCAAGAAAATATCCAAAGATTGTACACAGTTTTGATTTCCTATTTACTGATTTACAGTTATTTACAATACCGCCTACCTCTATATATACATATATTCAAACTGAATTACCTAATGAGAATTTCATGGTTTATTTACACAGTAATTTGATGACATGTTGTGCCTTTAAAGATGTTGCTGCAAATTAAGTGCACTATCCCATTTTCTCCCTACCTAGAGTAAAATTGCCCCCAGTGCAAAGTGGCTCCATGCTCCTTAAATCCATCTTAAAGTGGAATTTAAATGGTGAAGTTGGCACTGGAGCAAACTGCATTTTGAAGTGAGATTTTGCCTATGTGAAATTCCATACTCAGGAATAACTGAAGGAAGAATCTGGCACTTAAAGTATTGGTGGGTTCCTGATAAAACCGGTACACTAAAATTCTGTATACAGGTCTCTCCACTCTGAGGGTATGTCTACACTTGCTCCCCAGTTCAAGATAGGGATGAAAATGTAGCCGACCAAAATCGCTAATGAAGTGGGGATTTAAATATGAGCACAAAAAATGAGGAGTAACATTAGTTTGAACCAAGAGGTTTGATTCGAACTAACACATCACAGAGCGCACTTCCTGGTTCAAATCAGCTGTTGAACGGAATAACATGCGGGCGAGAGTATGCTAATGAAGCGTGGAATATTTAAATCCCAGCTTCATAGGCAATTTCGGTCAGCTACATTTGCATCCCTAGCTCGAACTAGGGAGCAAGTGTAGACGTACCCTGAGTGAAATGCCCATTCATGTAAATGAGAGCTGAGGCTGCTGATCAAAGGCAGTATATGGCTCTCGTTTTGCAAACCTGACTATTTTCCAAACACACGTCCAAAGCTTTATCATCCAATCTCCACTGCAGAGGAGAAAAAAAGGTATAAGCTGATGACAGTGTATTACAGTACCACAAATCTCCACATTCAAAATGTAGACATGAAGATATTCAGCTGTTTTCTTAATACTGTGGGTCTCTGGAGTTCTGGTTTTTGAGGTTAGCTCTGCATAAGCTGCTGAGTTTGGAGCAAAAATTTAAATTTGTAATAAAACACCCAAGTTTTTTTCTAAATTAGGCTGCAATCTCAGGGCCAAAGTCAATTGGGCTAATGAGCGTCTGTCAATGGGCTTTGGATAAGGCCTTACATTTCAGACATGCAGTCGGTATGAAACTGTTTCCTCAGTGCATTTGTATGTATCTTGCATCTAAATGCAAAAATCCAGCACTTAAGAGGACATTCTGGAGATTTGTATCATTCCTTAGAAGAAAAATTAGTATATTTTGTGGCTCTTGGATTGTACTTTCTTCATCTCTGACCAAATCCACTATTCTTCACATTAAATAGCTATTACAGAATACAGTGTTGGAGAGAACTCAACAGGATGCAAGTGGCTCATAAGACAGTTGCTGTAGTTTATGAAAATGGCAGCTTGCTCAGAGAAAACCGAACCAGATGCTGGCTTAGTTGCATGTAAACATGTTGTACATTCTCCATGTTCCTGGGAGCCATCTTTTGCTGGCAGCCATCTCCAGCATGCCTTGACAACCCTCCCTGCTTTATGTAATGCCCCTCGTGGAAGATGTTCTCTAGGACCCAAATTTCTCCAATAAGTGCCCCAAATCCACCCCAGCCTGATAAACTTCCTGCTGCCTCTAACATGCTTATTGGCCAAACCTTCTCTCCCCACAAAATGTTATGTGGGTTACCTTTGTTTACCTGGAAGCCATATATACTGTACTCATTTCAGGGTCCAGAAAAACCCATTTTCAACACTGCCTTCAGTATGAAGCACAACATCCTTAAAACCAGCATGCGGTACACCTTTGCCTAGATATACAGTGATAAAAACACTGGAACAAATTGAGACAGGTGCCACAAAATACTATGTTCAATTTTGGGAAATGTTTCAATTACATTTGACCTCTTGTATCCCAGTCATGATTGGGATACAAAAATTGGTGGTATTTGTGTGTATATACATACATACGTTGTTCATAATTGTGTTGGCTGAGGTGTATGTACCCGGAAGTATACAGATTATACTTTTTACTTAAAACCTAAAGAATCTCTATGATCAGCATTATGTCAATGAAGGAACTGGCAGAAAACTTGTCCATTCTTGCACTGGATAATCACAGTAAGCCTTTTTGTACCCTAAGAAAATGTAACTAAAAACTCACATATGGGGTGTGTGTCTGTTAATGCTCACTGATTTGGCAGTGAGGCAAATAAGCATATCCTGCCCACACCTACTTATTGATAAATCCTTCCCATAAAAGGAGGGAAAGGATGAAATTTCTGCTACTTCTATAAGAAACCTGGCTTGAATCTGGCCCCAGCTGTTCTATTCTTCTCTCAATACACATGGTAACACTTATTAATGCCAGTTAGAATTAAAGGTGTACATGGAGAGGGAAATAGACCAAATAATATAAAACTAGAAAACAGCTTTCTAATTTCCAATAAAAATATTATCATTATTACAAGTATAAGGTAGAAAGACACTTTATAGTCCTTTCAGCACAGGCAAGAAGATGCTAAGAATTTTAATGCATGATTTTCCTGATCAATAATGATGTTGCATCTTGGTTTCCTCATTCAAAAATGCATTTTCCTAATACTTGCTTGGCAACCCACAGGCCAGTCGCAGGCTATAGCAACAAATAATCTCCTTGAAGGTCTTCCGCATTTCCTGGCTACGAAAGGCGTAGATCAAGGGATCGATCACTGAGTTACACATGATAAGGATGAGGTACATGTTGAAGTGAGACATAAAGCAAACACAGTAGAGGTTCTGAGGGCAAGAAATCATCAGGATGAGGTGGAGGAAAAATGGAGCCCAACAAACAATGAAGATACCTAGCAGCATGGTCAGTGTGATGGCTCCCTTCATGCTGGTCCTTTGATGGACAGAATTGTATCCAGGTAAGGCAGCTATTCTCTTGACATGAGTACGAGCCAAGAGGAACATGTGTATGTACAGAGAGACCATGAGGAATAACATGGTGAAAAACATTGTGATGAGACAAATGATAACGTACGTTGATTCATAATAAAGAATGAAGATAATGCCACAGCCAGTGCAAAATGTCCATATGCATGCAATGATAAGCCCTGATCTTTTCACTGTCATGATGTTGTGATATCGTAGGGCGTAGAAAATAGTGACATACCTGTCTACTGCTATAGCCAGCAAACTGCACATGGAAGCCACCACAGATATGCAGATCATTGAATCAAAAACATTGTCTATATGTTGTACAAAAGCATCTTCCATAATTAGATGCCTATTGTTTATTAAATATATTGTTATGGTCTCCCAAGCATTAGAAACACTGACCAGCATGTCAGCTACTGCCAAACTGCACACAAAGAAATACATAGGCGAGTGCAAGTTCTTGTTCTTAACTATTGCACAGATGACCAAGATATTTTCAAGGAGGCTTATAATGCCCAGTATTAGAAACACCTCCACTGCTATGACCACTTGCTCACATGGTGATGACTTGCTCTTGACAGTAGGTACAGTAAAGTTGCTGCCAAAAATACTCAAGTTAAGTTCTGGAATTTGTAGCTGGTGGGATGAGTTCATCTCTGGAAGCAAATATGCTCTCTTCTTTCCAAAGAACTTGTAAAGCCCGGTGGTAAATGCATTTTCGAGAAAGATAAGAAGCCCTGCCAAAAAAAAAAATGACAGCATGACAAAAACAAGTAGGAGTTAGAAAAGCAATGGAATCAATATGGAAAAATCAAATATTTCTATTTAGCTCAGTATATCCAGATCTCAACAACTCCACATTCTATATTTATTCTAAGTTACCCTGACATAGATTCACAGGATTTTTCCAGCTATCCTTGCTCATAGGGAAATTAAAATCACAAACTAATAGAGAGAGATATTCCCTTTTTTATTCTCCTTTCTCCTCAGACTTTGGTTCATTCACCAATGTTGATTGATGTCTTCAGGGAAAGACACAGTTTTTCTGGAAATTCTGGTGAACACATTTTCAGCTAAATTCCTACAGAACAACAAATAGTATCTGACAGGTGTCTCAATGCTAGCAGCCTTGAAACCCGTAAGAATACACCATTCATAGCTGAGATCAGACAGTCTCTTTTCATCTGATCATGCTTATATAAAATTGGAATTCCTGCAAGAATTAAGGATTGAGACTTTTAAGCACAAGATTTAAATGTTTTCCCTGACCTTTGTACTGCTTACGTTTGCATAACCTGTGATATAAACAGCTTATCTCCTCCAGACTAACATTCTCAGTTTAACAATACTGTTTTAAACCATTAAACAAGACAAATCTACATAGCTCAGGTTTCACACTGTTGTATTCTCTTGTAGTTAAGATTTAAATATTTTAACTTGCCCACTAAAATCACAAGGGAACTTCTGTCAAGAAAACCATGGGTATGCTATTCAAATTATGGGTATTTTAATCAAGGCATCTTTTCCACTAATGAAAACATTTTGAGGAATATCATAAGCAATAAAACTCTTAATAAGCACAACCTGCCTAGCTTGCTGTCAGTCACCCAGTGCAAATAAAATGCAAAGGCTTTTCAGATAAACTACTCTCCATTTTTAAAAGTGTCATTTTCTATGCAATTGAGAAGCAGTTGTACTTATTTACCAGAACTGTTCCTTCAGATCCTATTTCTCTTCATAGCTTGTATTCTTTCCCTCTAGCTGCCACAAGTTTCAGCTCTCCTGCCTGTCCATCATCAGGGGCTAAATGAAAAAGAATGTTCAAATCCATAGAGCCAAGGCTGCCCAGGTATAAAGTACTTACCGGTGCAACTGCCCTTATATAGTCTCAGAGAGTTAATGACTTCAGTGCTCCATCTGTGGCTCCTCCTCTACCCCCTTCTTTGCCTCCAACTTCTCTTCCCACACATTTCATTACTGAAGGCTTGAGATTTTACCACCACCTAGTGGCGCGTGCTTGTAGAGCAGTTCACCTTTGATGTTTTTTTCTTGGCAGTTGTTTGTGATCCAGAATTCACTCCCAAATTGTTACATAGATATAGATATACATATAGCTATATAGATATATCCGAAGTGGTAAATAACTTGCATATTTGCTTGGCTTGTTTTCTTACAAAACTACTTCAGACACTTGTACTGTTTTTCTTTCCCTCCTATTTTTAGTACTAATTGAGAACAAGTTCCCACTGAAATCATTGATCCAAAATTTGTGAGAGCACAGTAACAGGACATTTATTTATTTTTACTAGCACCTAGCATTTGCTTTATACGCAAATGTCCATGGCACTTGATCTTCAACAGGCAAGGAGTCACACTGTCATTAAACAGAACTGCAAGAAGAGAGAAAAGAAGAACATACTAAGCCTACCTTTCCCCTCTGAGTTGGGGAATCAAATGAGCACTAGGTAGTAGAGACTAGCCTGCCAGAACAGGACAGACTGACCCGGGCTGGGCAGGTGGTCTGTCCTGTGAGGGGAACGCAAACTGATAGGTCAGGTTTGTGACTAAGGGTAGGTTGACACTCCAAAGAAAAATCCATGGCACCAACTCTCAGAGCCAAGGTCATTTGTCTTGGGCTCACGGGATGCAGGGTGCAGGACTAAAAACAGCAGTTCCTGCAAGTCAACCTGTTTCATTTAAATCTTTCTATGGCTCCCCCAGTTGCCCAGAGCCCTGGCAGCCCACAAGGAATTTGGGAGAGGGAGCTGCTGAGGAGCTGGAAGCTTTGGAACCCTTTACACCCAAGCAGCTGACCTTCCAGGCTACAATGGAGCTGGGATCTTGCAAGACCCAGGAGCCTGAGCTGCAAAAGAGCCACAAACCAGGGCTAACAGGCTTCCAGGCTCTCTCCATTCTAAGCAGGCTGCTGAGAAGCCAAGCACATGAGCTGGAAAGAAAGGAGGCAGGTTTTTAAATCTGCCTGGCAAGGCAGAGATAGACTGGAAACCTGCCTGGCTTCTGTCTGAATTTTGTCAGAATTGATATGGGCACCTAGAACATTTGTTGCCAAGAAGCCAGCATTTGTGAAGACAAAACAAAAAAGTTCCACTGGAAAATGTCTAGTTTGTGCTAGAAAAGGTTTCCTGTCATGGCCAATGAAATGCAGCTTAGGCTGGTAAAAGAATGATTCTATCAATAGAGTTCACCAGTTCCCAGAACAAAACAAACTATACCAGCAAACACTATTTTTAATACCATGTCTACACTAGGGCTTTTTCTAATGTATAAAAATGTCACTTAAAAAATTCACATTCCTATGCAACATTAAAATACTGACCATATATCTACCTACAGCATGCAAGACAGCCTTACAGAGGGGATTCAGCAAGTGCTGCTCCCACTTGCAAATCTACACAGCACTCCCTTCAGAGTGGGAGTGAACAGTGAAACAAGTGAAGTATTTACATCCCCGTAATCTCCCAGATATTCTCTAATACAATGAAAACTTCCAAGTACTCCAAATAAAACAATTCCTTCATTGTATCCGAGTGAAATGGCAAAATTCTCTGGACAGGCACCTTACCACCTCTGCCACTCTCATATGCACTTTGGATCTTGTATAAATAGCCATCAAGAAATGGTAATAATCATAAACACCTTAGTCTAGGGTAGAATGCTTGCTGGAAACTGGAACTGAACCAAGACTCCAGATTTAAACACCCCCAATGTTTGGAAGATGGTTGAAATCTGATCTTTCATCTAGGCTTGAATTTAGCAAATGACTATTTTTCTACAGAGTAGCAGATCTGACAACTCTTGAACTGATGTTTGAAATCTAGAGCTGTTCTGGAGGAAATAAGAATTCACAAGCCCTCAGAAAAGCCCTCAGAATTAGATCCCCCATCATGTGTTGCATCTTATAATCTTCCCTCTGGAAACATGGAAGGAAAGAAGCAGGCAGAGCCAAGACTCCCTTTCTCTTTCCTCATGCACTAGCTTCAAAGTGGAGTAGTTGTATGTGGAGAGGCCTGCTGCACAAAAAGCACTGTCCCAAATTTTGGATGCACAACTCAGCACATCTGGGGAGCATGGTGCCTTTCTGAGGCATATTTGGTCTCCCTGAGGCAGTGTGATTTCTGTACCACACTCTACATCTGGTTGTGTCTATGTGGCACAATGTATATTGTTCAGCCCAACTTCTGCTCTGGATTAGATGGCAAGAGAGCATGAGAAAATTGTCCAAGAAGAGAGTGTAGCCCCTAGAATCTGCTCCACTCACTCTATGATAAAAATCCTTCTTTCTCAATGGTATTATTCAAATTATTCCTAGGCTATTGTGACACAATTGCTTGGCCAATAAATATTCAGCTCTCCAAATAAATTGTATTTTTCTTTGTTACTGTTATTTAACCAAAACATGTTGTGATGGAAAAAAATAAAACCCAACTGTTTGATTTTTCAGTCAGCATTTATAGGATTTTACTGCAGGTCTTTAAAAAATGACATTTTGAATGAAACTACAACAAAGACCTTCAGTGATGGCACAATTTTTGTTTACGTCAGATATATTTTAAACCTTAGAAAACAGACGTTTATCAGCCTGCCAGACAAGTAAGCAGTTAGGAAGATATTTATAGCTTTCCATCTGGTACCTCCAAATACTGAAAAACAAGTATAAGTTATGAAGCTTTACATCCTTAGAGCTTCTGTGTTTGTTTGGGGTTTTTTGAGTAAATGTATTGTTTGCCAGACTGACTGACAGCCTCTGTCCACAGAACAAAAAAAAGTCAATGACAACTATATATTTTCCCTCAAGAATCAACTAACTTAACCTAGAAGGGTCTTCTCTCATCTTTTGTGGTCATTTTGGACCTAATCTACAAACTTGCGAATTTAGTGAGACTCTTTCCTTTACTTTCTGTGGGCTTTAGATCATGCCCTCTGTCTTTTGCCTCTCTGCTAATACTAGAAGTTGTTTAAATCAAAATCAGCATAAAACCTGCTGGAATCAGTACTCAGACCGTCAACATATTCCATATATGCCACTAATTAACTAGAAGTTGATGTCACATTTGAACCTGAGCAGTTGGTACCAGGTTTGAATGAGATGAAAAGCCAGCAGTTCACCAGCATTCTTTTTCCATGGTGCACAGCAATTTAAAATTGCATATATTTATTTAAAATGTCAATATTCTTAAAGAATTAACAATATTGGACTAAGTACAAACTTTATTATAATAACAAACAGGGTGTGTTGTTGTAACCCACACACCTGCTGGGTGTACTCTCCCAGCTAGTGGCACTGAGAATCTGTTTCTTCAAGACAGACTCAACAAGGAAAATAACAGAACACCACAAGTCATCACCTACAATCCCCAGCTTAAACCCCTCCAGTCTACAACCTGTCCTGGAAAATGACCCCTCTCACTCACAGGCCTTGGGAGACAGGCCAGTCCTCACCTACAGACAACTCTCTCACCTAAAGCTAATTCTTTCCAGCAGTCTCACATCACACCTCAGACATCCTCACCCATGGGCAGTGGGTGAAGGTAGGGCTGAGAGGAGGCACGTCCCCAGCCTCGCTCCCAGCCCCGCCCCTTCCGACGAGGCCCTGACCTCCACCAGAGCCACGACACTTCCTCGCACCCACCCCACACCACGGGGAGGCAAGGCAGCATGCCGCCCTCCCAGCACAGAGGGAAGGGAGGGAGGGCACGCAGTCCTAGCCTCCCCGGGCCAGAGCAAGGGGAGGGCGGGCGCTGAGGGCAGCAATGCTCCACCCCAGTAGGCCTACAGTAGGCGCTCTAGGGAACAGAATGTGAGTGGAGCCAGCCTGGCGGTTTGGGAAGGCAATGCCTTCCCCCACCTAGCATATCAGCCGCCCATGTCCTCACTCAGGAACCTACCCCTGCAACAAACCCCATTGCCAACTCTGTCCACACATCTATACAAGCAACACCATCACAGGACCTAACCATATAAGCCACAACATCAGGGGCTTATACAACTGCACATCCACCAACGTGATCTATGCCATCAAGTGCCAACAGTGCCCCTCTGCCATGTATATTGGCCAAACCGGACCGTCTCTTCGACAAAGGATAAATAGACACAAGTCAGACCTTATAAATGGTAACATGCATTAACCTGTAGGGGAACATTTTAATCTGCTGGGCCACTCATTAATGGATATAAAAGTAGCCATTCTTCTACAAAGGATTCTGCCTGTCAGTATTACATTGCATCACTGTGTGTGTTTTCAGTGCCATGTACCACAAATAACAATATCGTGAAATGAGAGTTATTTTATATCTAGGTCACAAGAAAATCATTAATTTAATTCAACATAAATAATGTGTCTGTTTATGATGCACATCAGATACTTTCTTTAGTGCTACTAGGGGACTGTGCCGCCTTCTCATTACGCTCGCCAAACCCCCTTTCTCTAGGGGGAAGGCAGCCCTGGCTCTTCCACCAGCCGCCAAGCCAGACTTGGCTCTGCCCCACAAGCCACCAGAAGATTCATGAGGTTCCTCTCAGAATGAATTTTGCCTGCTCCCCCTCTCGTTCCCCACTCTGACCAATGGGAGTCTTGATCATTACAAGAATGGAAGCAGGATCAGGCCCATAGAACCACCTGAGTTTTCTCTAGAACTGACACAACCAACACATTTCAAGGCAGACTGCTGGCAAAAGCCTCACAGAAGAGGGAGGATTCTTATTTACTTTTCGGAAGCTCATATCATGATAATTCTTTTGGCTTTTGCCACCTTTAATGATCTTGCAACACTGAAACATTTCACTTGTGTGTATATTTAAGTAACTAGGGGGCTGTGCCCCCTCCTCACTATGCTTGCCAATCCCCCTCTCTCTGGGGTAGGCAGCCCCAGCTCTCCCTCCCCCAGCCACCAGGGAAGGCCAGACCAAGGCTGTGGTGTGGCAGCCCCAGTTCTCCTCCCACCATGGCCGCTAGGGAGGCCCACGCCGAGGCCGAGACTGCAGCAGCCCTGGCTCAGGCTCTCCCCCCGACCCCAGCTGCTGGGAGGGCTGCGCTGAGGGCACACAAGCCCTGGCTCTCTCCCTGGCTGACAGGGAGAGCCAGACCAAGGCTGCTGCAGCCCCAACCAGTGTTCCCTCTAAGCTGGGGGGCAGTGCAGCTTCACAGGTGATTAATCAGCTCTGCCCAGTCAGAGGCTCAGCGCTCCCATGCATGCAGCTGACTGCCTGGGCAGTGCTGATCAATCACCTGTGAAGTTGTGCTGCCTTGCAGCTTAGAGGAAACACTGGCCCCGGCTGCCCCCCTTCTCCCACCCACTGGGGTGGGGAAGGCCAGGCCAGGCCCAGGGCCACAGCACGGCAGCCCCAGCTCTCCATGTGGCCCCTGGGGAGGGCCAGGCTGAGAGTGGTAGGACTTGGTTCCTGTGGATGCAGATGATGTGATGTCGTCATTCTGTTGTCCTGCAGGAAAAATTTTTTGTATATTTCGAGAGAGAGATCAAAGTTATTCTCTACTTTGAGATTCAGTGTAATTATATTAAGTTACCTGGGAAGAGGAAATGTGAGGTAATGATAGCCAACTCACCACTGCTCACAATTCGTCATCTTTACCTGCGTTCTCCAGAAAAACAAAATCCAGAAAGAGGTATTTCATATCTCTGTGGCTAATTATACCTTTCTAATGTCCTTCCAAAAAAAAGGTTTTTTTGTGGGAAATGAGCATATTTCTGACAGTAAATACTCATCCTGTATGACTAAAAGCTATTTAATAAAAAATTAAAATTGTTTCAAGTCAAACTGCAAATGAAATTTTACAGAAAAAGTCAGGAAAAAATTGTTTCAAGCCAAACCAAATATTTAATTTGACCCAAAATGTTTTTATTTCAATGTTTAATTAATAAATTTGAGGGGAATTTCAAAACAAAAAGTCATTGCAAACTGAAAAATAAAAATATTTTGTTTAAACCTAGTCAATTTTTTCCCAACAAATTCCCCAAAACTGACAAGAATTAGCAAAACTTGTTGATGTCACTGAATCTGCATTTTTCACTGAAAAACAAAACAGTTTCAACCCCCAAAATATTTCACCAGTTCTAATTACAAGCCTATGTACTATAGCACTAACCACACTGATAGCAGCACCAGGTTGATTGCACAATATGTTTTTAACTTGTTGAGGGCAGGATTCAAGCATATCTTCCTTAACCATTATGGACAGGGATTTCTTCCTGTGAATCATGTCTGGTAGGTTGTCCGGCCTTGTCTACACAACTGAAACAACCTAACCTAACAAATATACTTAAGTATGTGGCCCAAATAGTTTATTTATATAACATCAGCTGGCCCACCAAAATTACATTGCTTTGACAGAGTTAAATAACACAGACTGTTGCAGTTTAACATACTTTGGGACTGTCCAGCAGCATTTATAACTCTGTCAGCAACAGCTGAGTTTAAACCATGCTCAAGCACAGTGGTTAAACACAATTAATTCAGCTGTGGAGATGGTGCTAGTTAATAGTTTCAAAATAAGGCTCTAATGCAGTTCTCAAAAAAAGCTTTTTGTTATAACTAGCATGGTTTATGTTTCTAGGGCAATCTCATAGTTCTGATTCCATGGCCTAAAGCAAGGGTGGGGAACCTTTTTGGGGTCAGGGGCTGCTGACCCACAGAAAAATCAGTTGGAAAAATCACAAGCAAATGAGAAGCAAAAAAGACACACAAAAAACCCCTCAGTGATGTGGCTCCCAACTGAGAAGGAGAAAGACAATCCCCACATTCACCAGACCATAACAGGAGCTCAGCCTAGTAGATTTTGTGTGCTTCAGCCCCATGGTGGGTCAGCAAGGGGCTGGAGTACCAGCATAGGCTCCCTAATGCTGGGGTGAGCCCTGTGCCTTGGGGGGCCAGATCCAGGCAAGCCAGGGGCTGCATCCAGCCCCTTGGCATGAGGTTCCCCACCCCTGGCCTAAAGAGAAGAATATAGGGTCTCATCTTGAAATTTCCTTAATACAGGTACTTCTGATGTTTACCATGTTTTACCTTTCTTGTACTTTCTGCATAATTTTTAATCTTTTGTCTATAGCAACTAGAAATCAGATTCCTCAGGGAAATTCCTTTAGTTATTTAAAAACTTTCCAATAACTGTGTAGATCCTGTGCTGATTTTTGTTGCTGATTATTTTCTTTTAATCCACTAATTGTTTGTTTATTACTTTGTCTTCTTTTTAATTCTCCTAATCTTCCCATTTATAAATTCCTTTGTGAATTCTGTTTACCCTTGATAATGTTCCTTATATTGCAGCTTAACTGCCTGTACAATAGCTTTCACTGTTCTTTTTAATACTCTGAGTAGACCAATTTATTACATTAAATCAGTCACCAGACTGGATGCTTTGGCTGTCACCCAGTAGTGTAATGCCAGGTCTCACACACAGCCTTTGGGGTAGTCTTGGGAATCTTGCTCCATGCAATAGGACTCGGAAGGGGCACTCCACACATCACAAGGATGTAGGTTATCTTCTGGAGAAAGAGGTGGATGCTTTACTCCCTAAGGGTATGTCTAGACTGCATTCTTCTGTCGGTAGAGGGATGCAGATTAGGCAGGTCGACATTGCAAATGAGGCAGGGATTTAAATATCCCGTGCCTAATTTGCATAAAAATGGCTACCGCATTTTGCCGACTCAGCACTTTGTCGGCAAAAAGCAGCAGTCTAGAGGGGGATCTGTTGAGAAAGAAAGCCTTTTTCTACAGATCCCTTATGCCTCCTGCAAGGAGATTTACAGGATCTGTTGAAAAAGGCTTTCTTTCTCGACAGATCCCCCTCTAGACTGCCACTTTTTGCTGACAAAGTGCTGAGTCGGCAAAACGCAGTGGCCATTTTTATGCAAATTAGGCACAGGATATTTAAATTCCTGCCTCATTAGCAGTGTCGACCTGCCTAATCTGCATCCCTCTGCCAACAGAGGGATGCAGTCTAGCCACACCCTAAGTGTAAAGGCCATCCTGCCCCCAGTGGAACCACCAGGAGTTTGCCACTACCTTCTGTAGGAACAGGGGAGTCCCAAAGTGCACAGATGACTGTAATTAAGGAACTGTAATTAAGGAAGGAAATAGAGCCAGCAGCCATGGAAGAGCTAGCTGGGCTTATTGTAGCCATTCAGCTCTCCTCTACCAGAACAGGGAGCCATTCCAACCACCACCTGTAGCCCAAGACTCTTGCAATAGGGGAGCAGCCAGGTGGGGGCAACAGCAGTGAAAGAAGATACTGGACTGTTGCTTTAACATCTCCATCAAACAAGGTGGTGACACTAGAGGCAGCAGGAAGCCACTCCAAATATCTGTTTCTCCTGTGACTTCTCCCACCAGAGCAGAGGGAGCAGGAAAGGCCATAGTTAACCCCTCTTCTTACATTATTTTTTCATAGGATGATTAACAAAGTCTGCTAAAAACTTCTTTGTGGACAGAATGTGCATCTCTGTCCTTCCAGCACCTCACAATGACTCTTTTTGAAAAGTGTTTTATTCTTTATTATGAAAACAAGTGTCAGTAGAGGTATTTCTTGTTTAAAAATTGGAACTGAATAGGAAAGATTGCTTTAGAAGGTTAAAGAGAGGAGAGGGCACACTATACACAAGCACCCACTCCTCTAGACAGTTTACAGTTGTTATGTGGGATTCAGGATGTGAAACATGAACTAGGTCAAAGACATGCTCTAGAGCATACAGGACGTGTAGAGGAATATTCAGTTATGGCTCATGGGAATGTATTGTTTGTTGTATATGTGTTCTAATCTGTATCAGTCATTCAGTGCATTTGTAAACTTTGAAATTACTATTATAAAGGATAACAGTGAGCATGCTTTCAAAAAATAACTTAGTTGAAAGCAAACATACCTTACAACATAGCATTTTGGACATATATCTGTCTAAACCTAATGCAGGCAGGAGAGAATGTGGATGGGAAATACAGTTTTTCACTCCTTAGTATATCTGCAAGATGTAAAAGGAAAATTGCATATTGCTTTATTCATGACAGTGTGACTAACTGGTGAATCCTGTAGCATGTCTCCCAGAAAAGATTAATATTAAAAGAGCTTGTTACACACATGGATTTGGGTGTTAGTTGATGCTAATCCTAATTGATTTAGTGTACAACTTAATGAAACCAATGCAAATCAAGACAATTTATCTGGTGTTAATACCCTTACCTACCTTAACTCCAATATCTCTCTTTGGCTATAGGAATTCTTTCTATATTGTTAAATGAAAATGTATTTGTTCTTCTTATTCCATCTTCTGTGGTGTTTAGCTATACGTCACATAACCGTTCTATGTAGTCCATATCTGTGTACTGTAATTATTAATTTATTATAATCTTCAAAACTTAAAGTTAGGCACCTCTTCTTTACACAACCATCTAAATAAAAGCAATTGCATTTTCAGAGATACTGAGTACACATGGCTTCCACTGACTGCATTGGAAGTTATTTGTGATCAGGACTTTTGATAATTAGACTAATTTCACCAGAGTGCTTTAAAAGGCCAAGTTTAGATATCCAAACTGGATAGCATTTAATGTAGTACTGCTGTGTTATCCAAGGTGCTGTGAGTATATAAAATCATTGAAAAATATTAATTAAAATCACCAGACATTGTCCCATTTGATCAAATGATCTCTTAGAGTGTCAATATGAAGTACTGCACATGCTGTTTTTTTCCTTTTTTCCAGATGTAGCAGATGTTCCGCAGTGCTACACAGCACAGAGGGGTATCAAAGAAATCCAAGGACAAAGCTTGTCTAATTCACAGATATAGGGAAGTGCCATCTTTTATGATAAAGCTCTTCGTAAGCTATCTTTGTAGCAATTATTGCACTTGCCACTGAAATGCAGCTGTCATGCTGCACAAAACACATCAACTCTTTCTCAGTGCCATCAGTTCTACCTACCAGCACAGAACCGTGAGTGAAAATGAATACAGTATGAAATTAAAACAGTAAATGTAATTTTAGAAAGGTATAATGCAGTCTCCCAAACTGAATAATGGTCAGGACATAGTAGCCAATATCCCTACTACTGCAAAAGTGGCCTGGAGCCCTGACCCACCATCAGTTTTTATATTTTATCCAAAAGACAGCACCTCTAACAGCAAAGTGTCTCCTAATACCACATTGGAGCATTGGTTCAGCGATGACATCATGAATCAAGGAAAAGTGCCAACCACATAATCAATAATGCCACTTCCGTCAGTATTTAAATGTTGCCTGGAAGTTTACTGACCAGGTACTGACCAGGCAGACTCCAAGCTTAGATTGCAGGAACTAATGAGATCATGACATAAGGTAGTGGGAATTAAACTTATGGACTGACAGACAAAAAGCTGTTTGTTAAGAGAACAACGTCATCAATAAGGACTCTGAATTGTTCTCTATGGTTTAAAAAATTCCTATCTGTTACATACTTTCCAGAGGCAAAAAGAAAATAATTCTTGCTCAAATACAGTAAAGAAAATTCGGTCTAATTGTATATCTTTATTCATTAATGTAATTTTTAAAAGTAAACAATAAAAGCTGCATATTTATAACATTCCAAGTCTTTATTCTGTAAGCATGGCTTTGAGCTTGGGAAAGGCAAATGTTGAGAGCTAACACAGATGATTAATTTGCTATATAAAAAAAGTAATGCTTGTTATTCATTTCTATGTAAAATTTTAATGCAAATATATTTGTTCTGTAATTCAGCTTTTCAATTTGGACATCTTACTTCAACTTCAGTGATTACAGCTTTAAATAGCTTCATTGTGGAATAATAACTACAGTATAACACACAATATTTGACTCACATTTTTGAGGACTGGGCCAAGTCTTACCAACTTAGGGTGTTTTTGTAGATACTCATAAATTCCAAGGTGGGTTGAATATATCAATTAGTACTTGTCTCTTTGCCAAAATATTTTCATGAACAAGATCATCTTAAAACATAACATATTTTGCTACAAAATATATTTTATGTGATGATCAACTACTTTCATTTACATGGGATCCTTAAAAAGAGAGTTTTGTTTTGAACCAGTAGACTTTCTTGAAGATTCCATTTTCTCTACTGCTTCAAAATAGTGAGGACTTTGAAGCCAAATTTTCACAAAAGTGGCCTCTATTTTTGCTTGTGTTTTACACGCTTGTTAAATATGTGTAGTATACTGTCTAATGGTTAGTCCATCTGTTAATACTATCCTCATACTGCTACTTCATAGCCTAGTGGCTAGCAGACACATCCAAGCTATGAGATACCAGGTTCAGAGCATCTCTACCTGCTGTGGTGTTTAACTTGGGTTTCCCAAATGAGTGCCCTGACCACTGGGCCATACAGTCTATGGCTCTCTGGCCCTACTCACCTGTAAAGTAGGAGCTCTGAGTTCAAGGTCCTGCTCCATATCAGGTGGAGGTTGGAGCCGAGTCTGACATATCTTGGGGGAGTGCTATTGATATAGGGGTATGTCTACACTAGCCCCCTAGTTCGAACTAGGGAGGCTAATGTAGGCATTCAAAATTGCAAATGAAGCCTGGGATTTAAATATCCCGGGCTTTATTTGCATGTTTCCGTCCGGTCGCCATTTTGAAATTCCACTAGCCCAAAGTAACTGCCCACGGCTACAGGCGGCAGTGAAACGGTAATTCGAACTAAGTCCTTAGTTCAAATTAACTATTACTCCTCCTGGAGTAATTTCAAATGCCTACATTAGCCTCCCTAGTTCGAACTAGGGGGCTAGTGTAGACTTAGCCTAGGTTATCAGGGAGATAGCTCCTCTTCTCTGTGGCCAGATTGTGGTCTGTAGTGCAAAAGCACAATGTGGTAAGTAGGTGCAATGTGGTAAGTATGTGATAAATAGGTGCAAATGCACAATTTCATGTACAAATGTAGAGGTTGGTTTGGGACTGACTGAAAAAAAAAATCTTTAATTAAATGCAGTTCTGTTTATTCCTAACCTCTTTCTTCATCCTCTAAGTTGTTGGACTGATTGAGGTTCCTGTAGAAAACAACTGCATACACAATTACTTCCTAGTTAACAAGAAGTATAAAGGCCATATAAAGTGAGTGCAACCATGAATTCAAATTTTAATGTTGGATCATCTGTGATAAGCTATTCCTTCACTGTTTCTTTTCTAAGCTGTCCTGTATCATAGGTTTGCTGTACACAGTATCTTCTTTTATGCCAGCTTTTTCTTAAAATTGTATCTTTAAAGAAAGAGATTGCAGGAGGAGGAATCATTCATTTTCCACAACTGCCCTGATGAGAAATGAAAATCCGGAGATTTGCTCCGCCATCCCTAGCCAGTTAATTGAAGATATAAAGAAAAAATATTTAAAATGTCAGCATGAAGCTCACAGCTTTGGAGAGATGAAGGAAGACAACTACTGTATCTGACAAAAGGAGACTGTATTTTTCACTAAACATGGATTCAATTAAACATGGATTCAATAATATATGTGAGATCCCTCACCAGCTTTCACTGAGTCAATAGGAAGTTTGCTACTGTTTTCACTCACAAAAAGGGCCTCATACTCCAAGGCATTTAAAATTTCCAGCAGCATTAATCTCACACTTATGGTACAAAAGCAGGCTTTATGTAGTGTACTGTACTGTATTTAGTGCTTACACTGGAATTAAGAGTAGAGGAGAACTTGAAACGTTCTCAAGGTGTTTTTCTGAGCTTAGAGAAACAACACATCACTAGGCAGACATTTTCCACTATGGCTGAGTCAGCAAATCCCAGACTCTGTTCTCCTGGTTTCAACCAAAATACAATCTTGAATATCATCAGAATTTGCAGGGTGTATACCAATGCTTGGCTGTAATTTCACAGTCACTCACAAACTAAGCCAAGTTGGACTTGGATAGTACTTAGATAGCAGATTGGCATAATAAAATCCTGCACACTACAAGAAATGGTGGTGATAATTCTGTATCTTGACATGAGATAATATTAATGCCTCAGCATCCAGTTGAAGACATCTGAGCTACTGGATTAGTCTTCATTCACATGTGATGTAACAGCAAATCCTGAATACTTGTCCCCATTAAAGATCCCCCAGCACTGACCTCGATGTGCTGGTCAAATTATAGTTTGAATAGTTATATTATCCCACTCTAAATTCCCACTGCAATTTCAGTTAAACAACTGAAAAGAACTTCTAAGTGCTCTTAAACAGCTGATGTGTCCCACTGGAGAGGCAGATGCATTAAAGTGATGATTGAAATAATTATTTATGTCAAGCAGTTCTAGATCATTGAGAATAAACACAATAAACTTACCTTTATAAGCTGTAGTTTAAGATTTCTTTTTAAACTTGAAATCCCATAATGACTCACATCAGCAGGGAACCTTTGGAGTAATATGATCCATTAAACTTGACATTCTTTCTAAAAAAGAGCTGGTTGGAAAAATTTCATCACATTTTTTCATCCAAAAATATTATTTTGATTTAAAAAATGTTTGCCAAATTGTATTGATGTCATTAAAAAATCCTACAGAAAAAATATTGGGAAAAATATTTCATAATGTTTAGATTTCATTTTTATATTACTTGCATTGTTTTCATATTATTTCATGACTTGTCATATTAGGCACTACCACTGATGTCATAATATGAAATGGCATGTCATTTCATTTTATTCTTCTTACTATATTGATTAGAAATGTGTTTGTCCATCGGTTTGTGAGTCTTTTTGTTCAAGCACTTATAAAGGGTAAAAGCTAGGACCGCCAAATTTGATATACAGCTTCCTCTTATCATAACTTAAATCAAGGTCAGGCTTTGGTTGTCCCAGGACAATAGGATGTGCCTGGAATTCGATTGTTTCTCATAAAATAGAAAGGGTGGGGTCTGGTAGGAGGAATAGTTACACGGTAGAATGACCATGGGGGGCAACAAGGAGTCAGAGATGGATCTCCAAACAGCTATAACCCTACTGGCCAGCAGGGGATAGGGTGGAGAAAGGAACAGCTATCTACTATTCAGTTCAGGGAGTTTATTTGCTTGTCTGTTTATCTGTGTGTCTATCTGTCCCCCAGCCAGGGGACATGCTCCCCTCCACAAGCTGTACTCACTTCAGCTGGAGAGGCCATGGACAAGTGCCTCTCATCTGGCCCTATGCAGCTGCAAAGAGAGAGGACTGGGGTTGTATACTGAACCCCTCTTCCCCAGCCTCCACGCCAGAACAGAGATTGAAATGAAGAAAAACAAAACTTATATGAGTTAAAGTAAATCTTGAGCTGGGTAAATCTTCTAATTATAACATAAAATATATTATTTTTTATATTTCATTTTATTTCCATATTTTATAAAATCATTAAGAGCAGCTGCAACTTAGTCGTGATTTGAAACATCTTGTCTTCTCTTCCTGTTCTAACTCACTCCAGTTAATGCTGCAAAGGAACCATTTGATGCTGTGACACTTTGAAAAAAAAAAAAAGGTAAGCATTCAGAGTACTAATTAGAAGAGAAGCCAGTTTCAATCTAATAGACAAATGATTCCATGCTAACACAAGAATAAACTGCTCCTCTAATTAGTACATTTGAGGCCCAGATCCACAAAGGGACTTAGGCATTGCAATGCATACCATCACGGCATCTAACTTTTACGACGTGCCTAGAAAATCACATGAACAATCCAGTGATGCACAAAGCCAAAGTTAGGCTCCCTATACAAAGAATGGAGAGAGATAAGCACCTTAGAACAGAGGTTTTCAAAGTTTAGTCACGGGCCCAGCTAAGCCGCTGGCGGGTTGAGAGACGTTTTGTTTATCTATGCATCCATAGGCACAGAACCTCGCAGTTCCCATTGGCCACAATTAATCACTGCCAGTTAAGGGGAGCTGCGGGAAGACGTGTAGGCCATGCCATTTCTTCCACAGCTCCCCCTTGGCTGGAAACGGCGAACCGCAGCCAATGGGAGATGCGAGGTTCTGTGCCTATGGATGATTAGATAAATAAAGCATCTCGCGGCCCACCTACGCCTTACCTGGGCAGGCCCATGACCCAACTTTGAAAACCCCTGTCTTAGAATGTGACTCATGAAAGCCAGCACACTAGCTAGAGAGCTGCCTACGCTAGCCAATGCAATATGCCTATGAGAGGGTTTAGTCCTAAGCCTCAGCCCACTCACCAACACAGACACCTAAACCCAGACTGCAGAGATACTTGTGTCTGCTTAGTGAGCCATGAATTGGAACCCACTGCCTGGAATCGGGAAGCTTCAGTGTTTCTTGTACTGAGTTAAGTGTCTGCCCCACCGCCCACAAAATAGCCAGAGTAAGAGGTGGTCAAATTAATTCAAAATAATAAGCAGAGCATTTACACTCTTATTTTGAATTATTCTGTATTCCTGCTTTCCTTGGGGAATAATGCTTATTTCAAAACAGCATTAGCGTGGACACTCCGGTGTCACTATTTTGAAATAACTACTCCCCAGAGTAATTTGAAGTAATTGCTTTTAGACCAGAGGTTAGAGCTCTTATCCAGGATGTGGGAAACCCAGATTCAGCTTCCCCTTCTCTGCTAGTGGAGGAGAAAGTATTTGATCAGGGATCTTCCATCTCTCATGAGCATTCCCTAGCCACTAAGATAAGGGATATTATGATGGAGGCTCCTTTGACCTCTGTGGATAAACAATGTCAAATAGACTGAAGCAGGAGAAATTGGCCTGGGATCTCCCACTTCCCATGTGGCTGCCCTAACACCAGTACTGTGGAGTCAGTCTCACTCTTGCTTTCCCTTTCCCTCTCTGGCCTAGTGATTTTTTGAGTGTTTATCCACAGTGGGCAAGTTACCCCCAGACAGGAAAAGCACAGGAAGCAGCAGTATTCTCTCTCCCTTCCCCCCAGCTCTTTTCACACAGGCTTTGAGGTGGTGCTAAAGTAGCTTGGTGGAAAACAGGTCCACCTACCGGAAAAAAAGAGCTACTAAGTACTCACTACTGTTCTTCCCCTCCACTCCAGGGGATGCTCAATATTGCAAGCAGATTAGGAGGATGGTAATTGGGCTGCATGGGTTACAGTCATAGATTTCCACCTTATGTCATTACATATATAGTAGTACGACTGTCCATTGTAAAGCACTCTTCTTTGCATTTCATTGTAAATTTACATCAACTTTCAGGAATAAAGTGGAATTGCCTTCTCTAACTCATTTTGTTTATTAGCTTCTCTGTCCTGAACGTCAACAAAAATTAGTGTCAGTTGTGATGGTAGCTTTTGTGAGGACTGACTTCAGTTGGCTTCATTCAATCATTCAATGACTTCAGCACCTGCTTAAAGTTAAGCACAAGGTTAAGAGCTTACATAAATAAGGATGCTTCCTGAACACGAGCCTATCTGTATGCCTATGGCATAATGATATCCAGATCACATATATCTTTAATTACAAGCTAACACATACAGCTACCAGCGGTCAGAAGTGATATAGAGCCACAAGACAGAACAGCATCTTGTGGTGTCTCATGAACGTGAGACACAGGCAAGGAGCAGCATTTTATTACCATTTGGAGCACATCTACACAGCACATGAAGTTATGACTGTAGCATGAGTGGGCACACCTATGCTTCCTTTAATCTAGCAACTGTAGGGAACAATAGTAGTGCAAATGTGGCAACACAGTCTCCAACACAGACTAGCCACCCCATATACACCCACCAAGGACCCATGTATGTAGCCAGTCTTCACTGAAGTCTGTGCCACCATGTCTTCTCTACTATCATTACTTACACTAGCTAGATTAACAGTAGAGCAGGTAGGCATACTTGTGTTACAATCACACCTTCATTTGCTGTGTAGTTGCACCCCTAAACACAGGAACACTGGTTCAAGTCACTCCCTTTATATTCACTTGTTGCTGCATAGAGCCACCACTGGTGTTATCATCTGTAGTTTAAACCAAATGACAAATGCCAGTTCTCTGCTGGAATGACCCCAGTAAAGTCAATGGAGTTACACCCATGTTGACTCTGGCTCCAATGCTTAACATAAACCAAGTATTTTTTTGGGTTGCAGTATCCTTGTTCTTTGTATTGTGTTTTTCATGTACCAGCTAATTTGCAAAATTTCCCAGACGATTAGCATGTCTGAATATTTAATTACAAACCCACAGAGAAATAGCAATGAAATATTTTTCATCTGATTTAGTAGCTGTATGTAATCAGACTAAAAAGATCTTTCATTTAACAGAAGATGAAGCAAAAAACTTTAAAGTTTCAGACCAATTAAAATGGAAGAAAGAAAAAAAGGAAAACATTTTCTCCTGCACTCAGAAGAAATTTTCAGCTAGAGCTGAATAATGAGCATTCACTCAAAGACCAGGCTGAAAAAGAGGAATCTTTATTTCCAGCAAGATATGAAGAAATCTCTAATGAGAAGCAAACTAGAGAGACTCCATTATCTCAAAAAGTATGTCAAGTTAATTTTGTGTTTTTGACTAATGATATTGTTTTCTGTGCTGAGAGTGGAAAATAAACCATTGCTAA
Source organism: Rafetus swinhoei (assembly GCA_019425775.1). Lineage (NCBI taxonomy): Eukaryota > Metazoa > Chordata > Testudines > Trionychidae > Rafetus > Rafetus swinhoei. The sequence goes on along the minus strand of CM033424.1, from coordinate 89,785,115 downwards.
TGCAAATAACATTAATAAGGAGAAAATGAAAAAATGCAGTGAAGCCACACTTTTCCTCTTCTGGTAAAAGAAATTCTATAGTTAGCCAGTTGGACCAAAGTGGAACAAGAAAAAGTAATGCTACAAAGTTAAAAACGAATATATAATTGATTCACAATACAAAAAACTCAAACATTGAATATTAAAGTTGAATGGTTAAAGTAAGAAGTCATTGAATAAGTTAATAGAAATTTCATCTTTTCTTCTCACCAAAGACTTTAACTGAAATAGAAAATGTGACAGTTGCCCGTATTTTTCTTTTTATGTTCCTTAAAAAATATATTCACATTAATGCAGTGGTCTTGTAAGCCCTAAGAACTGAATTTTTTTTATCCACAAGGTCCAAGCAAAATGCAAGTCCTTTTTTTACAGCTTAACATTGGTCAGAGGCAGTGCAAGCTTTATCGTGCTACCATGCTAATGTGCCTCAATCCTGACATAAGACAAGGAATTCTTTGCCATCATATATACAGCATGATATTCCATACCAGCAAAGAACTTCTGGCATAGACACAGTTTTGAAAGTATAGCTGCTTTTGTACTAGTGGCTTTTGCTGGCACTGCTATGTTGATCAAAAATCACACCCCATCATGCTAGAGGTGCCAATTTTGGTTAGATGTAATTCCTGGCAATTTCATCATATGACATAATCTTTAATTAGATTCATATTTAATTTGTGGAGTCTCCAGGCTATTCCTGGAGTGCTATTAACCCTACGATTGTGCCTGTGATCAACATAGTTATGTTGGTAAAAGTTTGTATTGTAGATGTTGGTTGCCCTAGAGACCTCTTAAGAGCAAGAGTAACTCAGTCTCTGTGCCCATTCAGCCCTTTGCCATTGTACTGATAGTGCCAGTCAAGGTGCAAATTAGTTGCAATTGTGAGGTATGTTTTATGATGTGATCATGTGTCTGCTTATAAGTAGGGATTATACACTAAAAGACAATAGGCGTAACCCTTTCCTGCCCATGCCATAACCAGGGGAGGACTGAGTTATGTCAGTGGCAAGCAGCAGCTTGGAGGTGTTAGCTGCCTTTCTACACTATGCAGGCAAGAAAGGACAAGCTGCTTGTCGCCACAGAGGAACAGAGGGGAGGGAGAGACATAGGCCAGGTCATCTCTACCCTTAGCCCCCAACCCCCTTTTCAGCTGGAAGAAGCTCCCATCCCTTCCCTCCTGCACAGTGCAGGAAGGCTGCTGCTTGCCACTTTGGGTGTGTCTAGACTACTGAGTTTTTTCAAAAAAATGGCCTTTTTCCAAAAAAACTTCACCTGCATCTAGACTGCCGTTGCATTCTTTCAAAATTAAATCGAAAGAACGTGGCTTTTTTTCGAAATTGGTAAACCTACTTTTACCAGGAAGAACAACTTTTTTCAAAAGAGCTCTTTGGAAAAAAGGCATTCTTGACCTCAAACAGGGTTTTTTTGAAAGAGAACATCCAGATTGCCTGGGTGCACTCTTTCGAAAAAGCGGCTTGCTTTTTTGAAACCCTTGTGGCTGTCTAGACGATCTCTTTCAAAAGAAGCTTGTAGTCTAGATGTACCCTTTCTGCTTGAGCCCCAACAGAAATTGGGGGCTGGTGACACTACATGCCCCCCACATTTTGCCTTGAGAAGATATAGCACTAGGGACCAAGAGAGGCTGGCCCATTCCACGGGGCCCAGCCATGTATATGGAGGGCAGAGAGCACTAGGGAGGGACGTTTGGGTCAGGTCTGTCAATCAGTCACCCCCAGAGAGAGAGATGTACAGGAATGTGTGTGTGTCACCTCTCCTCATGCAAACCTTAAAGATAAGGGGGGGGGGGAAGACTACGGCTACACAGCATTTCTTTTTAACAGGGGCTAGTCAACTTGATGTTAATTTGATCATTTGTACTTCACAGTTCTGATTGATTGCCACTGAACTCATCTGAATGCAAGTCATTTTACCAGGTGTTCCATATTCAGCATGGGGATATATGGTCACTTTACAGAGAAGGAAGAGGATGCCTGCTGCAACCACTCAGGCACACAGAGTCAGGGAATCACGCACTGTATTCCTAGCATGAGGGTAAGCGTCACGTGCAAAAAAAAGTATATGCTTTTGCATTAGGTTTCAGTCAGGATTTCTGCACATGTATTAATGTGTATGTGCAGTGTTGCAAAACTTTATGTACAACATGTGAGAATTCTTGTATAATTTATAAAAAACAGGACTATGTAGCACTTTAAAGACTAACAAGATGGTTTATTAGGTGATGAGCTTTCGTGGGCCAGACCCACTTCCTCAGATCAAATTGTGGAAGAAAATAGGCATGACCATATATACCAAAGGGATACAATCAAAAAAAAGTGAACACATATAGAAAGGACAAATCCAATTTCAGAACAGAGGGGGATGGGGAGGTAAATGTCTGTGAGCTAATGATATTAGAGGTGATAGCTTCCCCAATTATCACCTCTAATATCATTAGCTCACAGACATTTACCTCCCCCTCCCTTATCCCCCTCTGTTCTGAAATTTGATTTGTCCTTTCTATATGTGTTCACTTTTTTTTGATTGTATCCCTTTGGTATATACGGTCATGCCTATTTTCTTCCACAATTTGATCTGAGGAAGTGGGTCTGGCCCACGAAAGCTCATCACCTAATAAACCATCTTTTTTAGTCTTTAAAGTGCTGCATAGTCCTGTTTTTTGTTTCAACTAAACTAGACTAACACGGCTACATCTCTATTACTATTGTATAATTTATGTGAGGAATTTGTCCTTGCTCTGGGAAGCTTCTCTACTTTTCCACTTTATTATAGTGTAAGTGAAAGTGCAGCAAATGTAGGCACTTGCACTGATTGGTTAGTGAATTAGTGCTTAGAGGTGGGCATTTTCATTCAATGTTCTAGACACAGAACCATGCCTACAAAAACACGTTCAAAGAATTTGTAATACAATCAATAATTTCAACATTGTAAGCAGTAAAAAAAAATATTGCATACACAGAACAATGCAGATTCAGAAACACATTAAAAACCAAAAAAGAGAGAAAGAGGGGCAAGTTTGTGCTTTTAAAATCACAAATATGTGCACAGAGTGTGTTCAAAACTGTTCTTTCCAACTCAGGTGAACTTAAGGGGAGCTCCCATTTTTTTTAGTTAGCTACAAAAGGACCTGTTGAGGGGGGGCAGGGAGGAGCATTGCAGTGAATGGTATATCCTAGAACAGTGACCTCAGAGGCAGAGGGCTGCAGTGGGCATGTTGGGTGTGGCACTATCCTTCACCAGAGAGCCACTATGTTCTCCATCATCCCCAGCAGCTGAGTGTGAGAGGAGCTAGCCATTTCCCTGTCTTTTTCTCTTTGTCAGGTACCCTTCCCTCCACTTCTCCATGTTTTTATCCTTCTCTTTGGATGTGCATAGGAGTCCCTTGCACATGTCAACTCATGAGATCCTCTTCTTCCTACACAGATTAGCATCCCTATCCATGGTCACCACAACACCTCAATTGCCATGGCAGATGGGGGAGAAAAAGGACAATTAGTCATAGTCAAAATTATAGTTTCCATGCCTAGTGATAAAATGTTGCTTTTTCCTCAGTTTTAGCATTCCATTCCCATAGGCTCTTCCCAGTTTTTGGTGAGCTTTGAGTTGATAAGATGTTTTTACAATCTTCCCCATATGTGTAGGGCTTCTGGGCTGTAGTGTGAAGGAGATGGCCAGGGGGTAGTTGTTATGATCCATTGGGAGACAGGGTAATAAATGAAAAGGGGGGGATGTGGAGGATTACCTAAAAACAGTGAAGCAAAGGTACTCTAGACATTGCATGTGTGCTTTTGCAGGCTATTTGTGGAGAAAAGGTAGGCAATTTATGCCTGATCTTGAATATATAGTTTAACTATGTAAGTCAGAGGTACGGTTGTTACTGAAATAGTACAACCCGTTGTGTGGCCCTAGTTATATATATATATGATGTAACTCTCTCTCCCATCCAGAGATTTGTGCGTCTGTCTGTCTGTCTGTGAGTCCATCTGTTCAAGAACACCTCCTAAATGGTAAGAGCTTTGGGCCACCAAATTTAGTTTGCAGCTTCCTCTTCGCCTAACTTAAAGCAACGTCAGGGTCTGGTTATGCCAAGAGAATGGGAAGCACCAGGAAAGGGACAGTTTTCCATAACATGGAAAGGGAGGGGCTGTTTGGAGGAATGCAATAGTGAGCGTGGCCATTGGGAGCAAGAAGTGCAGAGGAGTGGCTTGCAGGGCCGGAGCTCTGCCATCTTGCCTGCCAGCACACTGAGTAAATAGCCCCCCTCTCCCAAACCCTTTACTCTGCTCCCAGCCATTGGCCGCTGCACTGGAACTGGATAAGAGAAAGGGCCCTTGGTGGCTGGGGGAGACTAGGGGGAGAAAAATGCCCCTGGCAGCCGATCGAGTCTGGGGATAGAGAAAAGGCCCCTGGAAGCTGGGGAGGGGGTGGGGGCTGGTAGAGAGGAAAATGCCCCTGGCAACCGGGGGTCAGCTGAGGGAAGAAAAAGGCCCCTGGCAGTTGTAGGAGCTGGGGGGAGAGAAAAGGCTCCTTGCAGACAGGGAGGGGGGGCTGGGGAGAGAAAAGACCCATGCCATATGGGCCTCCCTGACCTCACTCCCCAACCTTCACTCTTGCACCCCCACCCTCAATCTTCTGTACTGCCCCCCACCACATCCTCAAGGTCCTGCCCTGACTCCTGCACCCCCCTACACGCTCCCAGTTCCCTGCCCTGAAGGATCCAGGCAATGCCGGGTGAGTCTGCTAGTATGAGTATAAAGGTGCCTTATGTCAATAGAGTTACATCTCATTCCCATCCAAGAATAAGCTGTACTGATATAAGTATCTTTACATCTGTGTAACTATGTCCATACTGGGAGGGTTGTTTCACTTTACCCAGTTATACCAGCATTATTATTATCATTATTAAAGCAGTGTCACTTCTTTGTGTAGTTGAAGTCAAGTTTTTTGAAGACATTCACTACCACTGAAGGAAGTGGAGTCCTATTCTGTTTATAACCACACTCCCACACTACTGTCTGAAGAAAAGCCAGGGTGAATACATCCAGAGCATGTTTGTCCTCAGTTAATGGGCACAAACATCTTGCTACAAACCTGTGCCTGAAATCTTAACACACTGTTCCTTTCACTTTCAGAGAACACCTGCTCTTTCTTGTAATCAATCATTGCCTCTAAGTGCAGAGAACTTTTCTTTGTGCTTTCACTGTCAATAAAAACTGGACCTGAGTTTCTGTTTTCTAAAAAATAGCTAATAGCACTTTCAACAAAAGCATCTTTTGTATAAATTCATATGATTCACAGCTGTATGAATTAACTCCAAAGATGGGTATTGACAGTTTTCCCCACGCTATAAGCTCTCTTAAACAATTCTGAAATAAAAGCCCTTTAACAGTAAAGCCTCAGGCTGTATTTGTTTTTGTTTGATATTGTATTTGGAAAAATAATACCTGAGAGTTAAACCAAACTTTGGTATTTTCTAATTCTTGCCTTTTAGGACCAAGTGCACTCATGATGCTCAGTAATACTTCGAGATAAAAGTTGGGGCAATAACCACTCTTCTAATAACTCTGGGTTATCAAAGCACAGCGGTATGTTGTTCTGACTAAAAAAAAAATCCCCACTCACTTGCTAGGTGGACAACTGGTGCGGACCAAAAGTCCAGTGCCACATTCTGTTGTAGGTTACTACTAGCACAGGTGGAGAAAAAGGGAAGGGAAAGCTAATAATTAAATGTTTTCCTACCTATGAGGCTTCTCTTCTATTTCTCTATCCTAGAGGGAGAAGTGCCTCTTCCTCATAGAGCAACTCCTGACAGCTATGGCCTCCTGTCTTGCTCATTTGGCAATTGTTCACCTAAGGCTAGAATGCAGAGGTACCATAAGCACTGAATAAAAGTTATCACAAAACCGGTCTGCCTCAGGAGCAGGCAAGTTCTCAGAGGGCTTGTCTACACTATGGAGAAGATTTGCAACAGTCAGTCTTCCATGGTTTGAGTGAAGACCTGCTAACTAAAACTGAGAGGGTACTCCCATCGGTGCCGGTAGTCCTGCTCCATGCCTCCTGCTGTGTGGACAGCACCAAAACACAACTTAAGATATTTCAACTCCAGCTGCATAATTAACGTACCTGGACTTTCATATCTTAAGTCGACTTTCCCCTTTAGTGTAGACCAGGCCAAAGAGACTCAAGAGTTGTAGTTCAGTCCCTAGTTTCCCCTTGCTCCAGGGTGAAGGTAATCTGGCTGGCCTTCTGTTAGCACAGTATGGTTTCCATTTTGTGCCTGCCCACTTCTCTCCCTCATATATTCGCTAGAGCAAGCAGCAAGCAGTGGCCACATGGAAGCTGCTATACAGAATAGCTACTGGTTATTGTGTAAAAATGGGGTCGTGACTGCCAAGATCAAAAGTCACCTTTAATTTTAAAAAGGTAGCAGTTGTAGGTTGCAGTCAACACCAGGATCGGTTGCCTTTGTCTTAGGACTTATCCACACATGAAAGTTTTACCAATTATACAAGCAGTAGAACCTCACATTTCAAATACCACAGCTATGGAGGTTGTTCGTAACTTTGAATAGTTTGTAACTCTGAACAAAATATTATGGGTTGTCCTTTCAAAAGTAAACAGCTGAACATTGGCAATACAGCTTTGCAACTTGGTTTTTTTTAACATTTCCTTTATTTTTTAGTAGTTTCTGCTTAACAAATGTTGTACAGTATTTGCTTCCCCGCAACCCCCTGCTGCTGCTTGGTTGCATACTTCCCATTCCAAATGAAGTATGTGATTAGTTTGTAACTCTGGTGCTCATAACTCTGAGGTTATACTGTAGTTAAACAGCTGTAGGTATAATTCCCTGGGTGGCCATTCTAATTCCAGGACTGGACACTCTGACCTGTGATATGAATAGTCTAACTGTTCCCATGCACAACCCAAAGATTACAATTCAGTCTTCAGCAAACTTGATGTGTGCCTTTCTCTCAAATCTTTGAAAGGGCTCAGATCTTTAAACTCCTATGTTGTTGATCTTCACTATCCCTGATACAGTGCAAGAACCAAACCTGCCTGTCCCATTACGTTGCTTCTCACCGGGGCAGAATACTATACAGACAATGGGAGAGGGGGTTCAGTCAGCAAGTTTTCTTCCGCAGTGTGGTGGATTACATTCCTGTATTCCCACCCTACACACTATGGTAATAATGTTTGTATAAGGTGAGATGTTATTTAAAAACTCATAATTTGCTGATCAGAGTCTCAAAATCAATTTGCTGATCATAAGATCAAGATGTACATAATACCGTTATATGTGAAGTTAAAAAGGAAAGCTGAAATCGTGACTAAAAATAAGTTTTCCAGCTACACCTGGAGAGTCGCCAAACCAATTCCTCGGAGACGGAGGCCAAGTTGATGCTGCAGCCAGGAATAAACACAGCTGTTGGACCAAGGCTATATGGCCATCTCTCTTGGAAAGCTTAGACACAACAAATCTTGCATCTTGGCTGGGGGTGAGACTAGACGACATTTACGGTCCTTTCTAATCGTATGAGTCTGCAATTCATTGCACTTGAAGAGACAAAGGAAGCAGCTTTTGGACTGGGGAGAGGGTATATCCTGACCTAAAGAATTTGGACAATAAAACTATGAAAAGCAAAGAAAACTTTGCTTAGAATTTAACAAAATTTGTTACAGTAGGTGCCATTAAGCGCTTTACCTGTATTTTTCTTGTTACTATTTCTGACTTGTATGCCTCATTACGTGTACTCATTTAAAATCTACCTCTTTGTAGTTAATGAACGTGTTTTGTTGTTTTATCTAATTCAGTATGTTCAAATTGGAATGTCTGGGTAACTCCTTTTGGGGTGACAAGTTGTGTGCATATTATTCCCTTAAAGCAGTGGTGGGCAAAATGTGGTCCACAGGCTGCATGCAGCTCTCAGGCCTCCAAATAGGTTGTTGACCTGGCATCCATGGGTATGGCCACCTACAGCTCCCATTGGCTGGGAACAGTGAACCGTGGCCAATGGGAACTGCAGACAGCCGTATCTCCAAACGTAAGGTATACCACCTGTCTGGCAGCCCACCAATGATTTACCCTGATCAGTCAGGTGTGGCCCACAGGCCAGAGGTTGCCCACCACTGCCTCAAAGGAATAACTGACTTAATTGAACTAGGGCTGTCAATTATTCACAGTTTACTCAAGTGATCAACTCAAAATGAATTAACTTGATTTAAAAAGTCTCAGAGAGGCAGCCGTGTTAGTATAACTGAAAAAAACTTTAATAGTCCTGCAGCATCTTAGAGACTAACAAAACATGTAGATGGTATCATGAGCTTTCGTGGGCACAACCCATTTCTACAGATGAATGGGGTCAGGGATACAAATAAATAGCAGAGACACAGAGGGGATGCGGAGGGAAAGAGAAGGAAAAAAATGGTAAATCAGAGTGTGTGCACTACATGAGACTAATAGCGTGGGCTGTAAGTACCCAGTGCTTAGCTTTTTATGCCATCAGGGTGTGCAATGTAATGGCCCATCCAGGTCAGGTCTTTGTTCCAGATGTCAAACTTGTAAATGAAACCAAGTTGCACAGCTTCTCTCTCCAGCTGGTTTTTCAAATTGCTTTGTAAGAGGATAGTCACTTTAAAAACCATTCGTGAGTGCCCGGGCAAGTTAAAATGTTCCCCAGCAGGTTTCTGTTTGTTACCATTTTGAATACCTGATTTGTGTCCATTGATCCTTTATCATAGAAACTGTTCAGTTTGGCCAATATACATGGCAGAGGGGCATTACTGGCACTTGATGGCCTATAGCACATAAGTGGATGTGCAGCTGTATGAACCTTTGATGTGGTGGCTTATGTGGTTAGGTCCTGTGATGATGTCACTTGTATAGATGTGTGAACAGAGTTGACACCAGAGTTGATTGCAGGGGTGGGTTCCTGGGTGAAGATGATGACAGTGTCCTGCGTGGTTGCTGGAAATAATTTGTTTCAGGTTGGGAGTTGTCTCTAGATGAGGATTGGCCTGTCCCGCAAAGCCTGTGAGAGTGAGGGATCATTTTCAAGGATAGGTTGCAGATTGTTAATGATGCACTGGAGGAGTTTGTTGGGGGGTGTAGGTAACGACCGGTGGTGTTCTGTTGTTTTCTTTGTCAGAGAAACGATGCCTGGGTACTTATCTGGCTCTGTCAACTTGTTTGTTTGTTTTTCACTACCCCAGGTGGGTATTTAAGTTTTAAGAATGCCTGATAGAGATCTTGTGTTTATCTCTGTCTGTAGGATTGGAGCAAATTCAGTTGCATCTTAGGGTCTGGCTGTAAACAATTGATTGGAAAATGCGTCTTGGTTGGAAACTAGAGGCATGTTGATAAGTGTAACGGTCAGTAGGTTTCCGGTATAAGGTGATGGAAATGTGGCCGTTGTTTAATTGTACTGTAGTGTCAAGGAAATGGATCTCTTGTGTGGACTGGTCCAGGCTAAGGTTGATGGTGGGGTGGAAGTTGTTTGTCTTAGTGAGTGGCTGAACAAGGAGTAGGGCTGAGTGGACCTACAGGCTACTTATAGGCGTTGTAGCCTACAATAAAGACTTGTAGGTTCTTTATTGTGCAATTGTAAATTGCACTTTCACAATAAAGAGATTGCTCTGCAGTACTTATATGGTGCAAATATTTGTAATAAAAAATAATAATACCAAATGAGCACTGTATACTTTGTGTTCTATGTTGCAACTTGCAACTAAAATACATTTATTTGAAAATGTAGGAAACACCCAAAATATTTAAACAAATGTTATTCCATTGTTAACAGTGCAATTAGTACTGTGATTAATCATGATATTTTTCAATCTCATGATTAATTGCAATTAATTTTAATTGAGAGTCCTAATTTCTACTCTTGAGGAGAAAGCTAGGCAGCACTGGACATATATTTCTGGGGGTAAATCTGGCACTGGGAGTGTGTTGGTACCCTGTGGTAATCTTAAGGCTGGCAAGAAGCAAGGGATGACTGTCTGGTTGCAGAACTCACAGGGATACTTTGGAGTGAGTTATACGCTGGAGGCTGTTTCTGGACAATCCAGGTTGATGGCTACAACAGCAAAGCATTGTAAAAAGTTCCAGTTCCAGGACAAGGGTGACAAAACTATTCATTGGTCTGGGTTGTACCCTGGTGTGTCACACACATCCATAATTTTTCGGTTCAGCAATACTTTATTGGCCAGACAAAAGCTATACAACTGTTGCCAACATGGTAGAGGCTGAACCCTGAGGTCTCTGTCAAATACAACTATTCACCATTGGACTGCATTTGTGTCTGAGGCTTTAGTCCTTTTGCCGGTCCATACACACACAGACACTGGAACTGGCCATGTAGAAAGCTGGAGAGCCAGGCTGAGGCAGACTCTGTGATAAAAGAGATACATTGTTTGGGGAAGGAACAGAAAATAGAAGAAAATCCAGGCAAGATGCATCCTGCTATCATTGGCTCCTTCCTCCAACTCACAGTGACATCACCCCCAAGTAAACCAGCTGGTTTTTAATCATTCCTCCTATTGTTAGCTGCTGGGCATCTAGAACCCCACTGCTACCCCATTATAGAACTGTAGGAAAAAGCAGACAGGGATTTTCCTTCAATTGCTACAGTGTCTCAACATGGCTGCTTCTGTCTTTGAGATTATGAGGAGAGCAATTCTGATCCGGCCTTTAAGAAATAGAAAATGTCCAATTTAATCTAAAAGATAAATGGGAGGGGTTTAGGTTTTGTTTAATTAAAAATTTCAACACATCAATGAGCCCCATCGTTTGAGACAAATATTCCTTTTTTGAACACAGTCATTAAAAAAGCTGGTTTAAAGCACATCGAGATCAATTATTTTTGGCAGAGAAGGCACAGCCACAAACCCTCAATACTCAGAACTAATGATTAGCTCCAGGGACGATATTGTGAGTTCTCTGAAAAGCAGCAGAGTAGCATGCTAATGCAGACATCAGGCACCGACCTTTCACAAGACCTCTGCCACTTCTGAATCTAGCCATAAGTAGAGGAAAACAATGTTTTCTCTGGGACAGGGCAGCAGAATCTTCCTCAAAGTAGGAGGGCCCCATCTGAGGCCCTGTCCCTGCTCTTCCCCCTGAAGCCGCAACCCCGGTTAAGCGGGAAGCCAGAGTGGAGCCAGAAAGCCCAAGTCCCTCCACTTGCGTGGGATGGAGGGACATAAGAGCAGCCCCCAGACCGAGTCCCTGCCCCCCAAGCTGCCCACTCAAGGCAGGTAGAGAGTCCACAACTCCCCACAGCTGTCTGGTAGAATTGCCAACTTTCTAATTGCACAAAACAGAACACCCCCACCCCATTCCTTCTCTGAGATCCCACTCCCTGTCCCTCTGCTGGCACCTGGGCAACATGCAAGGGGACAGCTCCACGCCCCAGGAAGGACAGAAGGGGCAGGGCCAAGGGCAGCCAGTCATCAGTGCTGCCTGGAGGCTTCCTGGCCCAGCCCTTAGTGCTGCCTGGGGCCCAGTACTCCTGGGAGAATTGCCCCCCTTAACCTGACTGGCAGCAGGCCTGCCTGCTCAATTCACCGCCCCCACTCCCGCCCGCTTCATCACTCACTCCCCCACTCTCACTGGGCTGGGGCAGAAGCATACAGGGTATGGGCTCTGGGCTGGGGGTGCAGGCTCTGGGTGGGGCCAGAAATGAGGGAATCAGGATGTGGGAGAGGGCTCTGGTCTGGGGCAGGAGGTTGGCATGTGGGGTGGCTGAGGGTTCCAGGTGTGGAGTGGTGCATGGTGTGGGGTTGGGCCAGAGATGAGGGGTTTGGAGTACAGGAAGGGGCTCCAGGCTCAGGCCAAGGTTCAGAGTGTGGGAGGAGGGTGTTTGATCTGACTGGGGGGTGTAGGTTATGCAGTAGGGCCTGGGATGACAGATTTGGGGTGCAGGAAGGAGCTCAAGGCTGGGACAGAGGGTTGAGGTGCAAGAGGGGTTTCAGGGTGTGAGATACCAGTGGTGCTTTCTGTGGCTCCCAGGAAGCAGCTGCCAGGTCCCTGTGGCCCCTAGGCGCATAGATGTCCAGGGAGGCTCTGCAGACTGACCTTGTACATGCAGGTGCTGCTCCCTCAGATCCCATTGGTCAGGGGTTTCTGGCCAATGGGAGCTGCAGAGCTGGCACTCAGGCATGAGAAGCACATGGAACTTTCCCTGGCCATTCTTCCATCTGGCGGCCACTTTCAGGGACTGTGTGAAACCAGGGCAAGTAGGAAGCCAAATTTAGCCCTGATCCTCAGCTGCACCACCAACCGGACTTTTAATGGCCTGGTCAGAAGTGCCAGCTGGAGTTGTCAGAGTCCCTTTTCAACCGGGCATTGTGGTTGAAAACTGAACACCTGTTAACCCTACTGCCCAAGCAGCTCTTCTCATGCCTGGGCTATGCCTCTAAGGCTCCACCGCACCCTACTCCTACCTCAAGCAGCTTCCCACAGTTGCCTGGGTTCCCCAGCCAGACTCTAGCTGCTGGTCTGGCATTGGGCAGGGTTTCAGGGAGAGGGGAAGAGGAGGGGTAGGGGCAAGGCCTATGATGAAAAATGAAAGGGCCAGGTCCATCCATTCAAAAATGACACCTCCACTCTGGCTATTTTAAATGTTTCTTTGTGCAGATACAAGTGGCTCACGACTGAAGCTGAATGTCCCATCAGAACACTTAAGGTTTTTACATACTGACAATCCTATGACTTGCAGTGCTTTTCTCAGTGTTTCAGCATTATCATCGGGAATTTCACCTTCTCCTTACTCCCTAACCTTCCCCCAGCCAAAAGGTACCACATTGCTGCTTCCTCTTGTTGGCTTACATTTATTGATGGCAGTTTGACCACCAGCCACAGAAAGTCACTTAGGACCCTATGTGACGGCGCATCAGGGTTCCCCCCGATCCTGCACCCCCATAACAGCCAGAACAGACTCCATCAGCCAGTAGAATAGAGAGGGTTTATTGCTTCTCTAGGATACAGCACAGCACAGCTGTGATGTGGTTACAGGAGTCAGGGCCAGGGTGCTTCAGACCCCTTGGGTTAGGGGATCCATTGGCCCCTCAACCCTCAGCTTAGTCTGTTCCCTTCATGTTTCCCAGCCAGAAACTGACCCTTTCCCCAACACTCACTGCCTTTGTTCTGTCCCTGCCCTCAACAGGTAAGAACCAGTTGGGTCATTGTCTACGTGACCTTAGGCTCCTCGGGCGGCACCCCCTGCTGTGCAGTGCTTACAGATACAGGCCGGTAGGGGTCACACACAGCTTAAACACAGTGTACGGCCTGCCCACTACATCACACCCTATCACTGCATCAAGGCCTGATCCTGCTGTTTCTGGTATGTTTTACTGGGTGCTGCTATTCCAAAGAGGAAATCCATACCCAAATATGCAGCACCAGGTGATCCACCATTCCATCTGCCTTATTTTAATTATTATATTATATTTATATTATATTTAATTATTTAAAATTAAAAGCAAACATATTTTCCTTATCGTTTTTATTTTTATTGGGTATATGTAGGTGAAGAGAACAGTGATGGATTATTCTTGTTTCTCTTTGTAATAATTCTGCTTCAGCTGTTTACCAAGTGCAAAATTAAAAGAAAATTGATCCACCCATGGTCAAAATTACTATTCCTCCTACAGACTAAGTACTGAATAATAACAAGTGAATATTGAGCATATTCTGTCATCAGAGTTTGAAGAATGATAATGCATGGTGTAAGCTTAAGGACTGATTTGAGAGTGTGTGTGTGAGATCAGTATTACATTTATCTGCCAGAACTAATGGACACAAATCATTACTATAACTTATCACAAGGATTTATATATGTTTTCTACATTTTGGACAAGGTTTTAAAAAATGATGAGTGATTTTGGGAGCCCTTCTGAAAGGGGCCTGATTATCAGAATGTGCTGAAGCTTTTGAAAATCGTATCTCTTTCAATTGTTCCAAATTAGACACCTACAAATACAACTAGTGGCACCTAAAATCACTAGTCCTTTCTGAAATCTTGGCCTTTTAGAGCTTTATAATGTAATTTTACTATATTTTCTATAGATGTTTCCTTATTGCTACTGTGGACTATGAGGAATATCTGATTATTGCCTTGTTCTCCCCAATTGTTGTCCCTTGTCTTATATTTGGATCATAAACTCCTTGGATTGTCTCTAAGTATGTGTTTGAACAATGTCTAGCACAATGCTGCCCCAATGTGATTGGAGCTCCTACATGCTACAATAGCACAAATAAAAATAAATAATAAAACAGTGAAGGTGCAGTAGTCCTCATCCATTCTAGTTCTAAAGAACTCTGCATTTTGTTGGGTCCAACATCACAAAAATTACCTTTAAAAGTGATAGAAATCTAGTATATCAGCAAATGAGAAATTTGTCTCAATAATAATTAACAAGCTAATTATCATGAGGTTATGGAGATAAAGTTGAGGATGAAAGAGATTAGCAATATAGCATCTATGCATCATGTTGTAATTTAACCAGATGACTTTGGACCACTTTTGATGCACCTAATACTCTACATTTAATCATATAGAGATTGCTTTAATATTTAACACCACAGCTTTAATTGTACACACAGAAGTTGCACTGCTTAGAATAAAAAAAGAATCAAAATGATTCTGTTAACCTATTATTCCATAGACAAAATGCATTACATTTAAAGGACAAAGACGACATCTTATATTTTGGCTCCCTTGGTCTTTTTCAAACTGATATCTGCTGTAATACTGGAGAGACTGTCTTTCTGGTTTTGGCACTGAATTTAGAGAACAATAGTCTACTACTCCCTAGAACCACTGGTTCAAATATGAACAGCAGTCACTCACACTTTCCTTCCTAATTGCTGTGCCGTTAATTGTATGTGGCCTTTCCAATGAGGCCTTTAAAATTGTGACTGTTAAATAGACCTTAATTGGCATTTTTACTTTGACAAGTAACTGTATAAGTAGCTAAAAGGGCTTCCAGCTATATTCTGCTTTACTCATTCCATATCCAATTTGCTCAGTTTATAAGTAACAATCTGAGTTTGGGTTTTTTTAAATTGCCAGCCCTACACACTCTGTCTGGGCTGTAATTGTGAAGTTCTCTTATTTCATACATACAACTCTTACTTCAATCACCAGTCATAAGGATTCTGCAGACCAAATTGTGCCTGCAGGGACACGGATGCAGCCACACATAGGTGTAACTGAGGGTTACATCGGCCTGCAGAATCTTTATGACAGCTGATGATGCATGGGGAAGAAATAACTCATTGTGCCTTTTAGAGTTTAGAGGGAGCTTTCATGGTTAGTATTGAGGGGAGGAAAGTATCCTTTTATAAACAGAGCAAATTGTTCATGAGCCAGTAAGCATGGTACCCCACAATGTCCTTTTTTACAGAGGAAAAGAACTGTTAGAGCTGTTTGCTCCGCAGTCCCTGACCTACATTTCCCCTCTCCGCATACTGTGCAGTTGCTTTCACTCCTCATCCCAGAGGTGACTTCATTCCATTGAAAGGTAAAGTCATTCCAGCATTTATGATGGAAGAAACCGTATTACCTCCACAGCAGAAGGAGCTATTGTTCTTCTACTACCAAAGCTCTGAACTCATAGAAAAAAACATTTTATTCTGATAGCACCCACCTGCCAACACATCAGCCCATGTGTGCTACTGCTGTGACTAAAATTGTATAACTTGACGCGTGTGGGTAATTGTGGGCTGCCTTTTGCCTTCCCTGAGGGTTCCTTCCATGATAGCACAAACCAATGCGTTTTGGAATTGTGTGGGTGGCTGTACTGCTCATTCAGTTCATTTCTGATTGAATTCTAAACTGCAGTGCCACTACCGGACACACAAAAATAATAATTGCTGCAGTATAATGGTAGCATGGGACTCCTCCTGCGGACTAATGACTGGGGGGCGGGAAGAGAGAAGTTAATGGTCCAAAAATACAGTAAAGAAATTAAACTCAGTCTGATTAATTCTTAGGAAATGCCTGACACTATGGCCTATAGTGATAGAACTGTGCAAAATATCTAATAAAAGTTTGAAAATTACTTTTTTTTTTTTTTTTTGGAGTCCATGAATCTTCCACAATCACCTAGGGGTTTGTTTCAATGAAATGTTTCATGTCAATGAAAATTAAAATTTGTTCAGCTGCCTGTGATCACTCTGGAACAGATTTTCATGCAACATTTTCAGTTACACACTGGGACTGATTAACATAGTGGGATTAGAATCACCCACAAAAAAATAATGGGTGTTAGCACCTACCAGCCAGCAGTTCAGCGGGACTGTCAATCAGCTGTTTGGCAGCTGGTAGGAGGCACTCAGGGCAAAGGGGACAGCAGCAAGCAGCGGATGAGCAGGGAGCCTCAGGGGAGAAGGTGGGGCAGACAGGCAGAGCAAAGGTAGGGACTGGGAGGAAGGAATAGAGTGAGGATAGGGCAGGGCAGGGATGAAGCACACACAGGAGAAATAAAAGTCAGCACTTGTGATTAGAATGGCTGAAGTCCGGTGATATTCTTTTCAGTTTTCTTAATTGGAGGAACCTACAAAAGGTCCTCTGAAGGGGCAGCTGAACCTATTTTGATTCCTTTATCTGCAAAGCCATCAGAAGGCAAATGGATTTATTAATAACTAGATGGATGGTTAACAAAATAAAATGCTGTATACAAAATTTGTTATTTAATTTAGATGCCACAAAAATCAGGAAATAAGCAACACCCGGGACTGAGCCAGGCATGGTACTGCAGTTTGTCTATAGTATTGTGCCAATGTACTTCATTCCTAGTCACTGGTACTCAGCAGGAACTGATTCAGGCCACAGAATGAGAAAATTCCCCTTGTCAGCAGCAGCTCCCACTGATATCTTTGGCTCTTCCAAATTACACAGTGGATTTATGGCATATGCAAGATATAGAATGAAATCATCTAGTCACCTGTGATAAAACAAGATTTGGCTGCAGGGCTCCCAGGAAATAAAGGCTGTACGGTTAGTGCAGTGACCCAAGGTAGTCTGCCATGCTTTTGATACTTTTCATGCCATTTATTTTTGTTAGGCATAGTCTAACCCCAGCTGCAACAACATACATTTCACAAATAAAATGCTGTATTAGCTGGTTTTACAGTCTGATATATTTCCATGTTTTGTGATGGTGAGTGGAAAAAATTAATATTTGTTGGCTTCTGTTATTGAATTATTTTACCAAAGCTTTCAGCCATGTCAACTAGTCAAGAAGCACGTTAAGTCTGCCCCATACTGGATTTTTGACTGACAATGCATTTTCCTCTTTTGATAGTATAAATCAGAATCTTTTATTCCATTTTTATGACATTTTAATTTTCAAATTAGCATGAATGTGTGATATCCTGGACTGTCTTCAAACTTTCTTCTTCTGAAGCAAATAACTTCATTAACTAGAAGAAAATGCCTATCTTCATTATACAGTCAGGTTTATACAGTTGGAGATAAAGAGTTCAGGTAATACTCTAGCACAAATCCACTGGAAGATGTCCATAATATTTCAGCCCACCAGCTCATAAATATGACAGTTTGTGTTGCATGAGTCATATTTCATAGTTGCCTAATTACCAGGCATGTCACTCATGTTAGACCTGCATATACTGCTGTTCCACATAACCCATATTATTGTCAAGTTCTGACGTAAGAAATGCTTCCTCTTGAATCTGACATACTATATACAGAATGTTAAAAAAAAATAAACTCCCATCTTTCTCCAAGCTGCCGCCACCTCCTTAGCTGTTTGGATTTATGTGTTTCCTAAAAGGAGAACTGTTTTAGCTAGTACCATCAAACCTACACATAGAGTGCAGGTAACGTAATGGGTATCCCACCAATGAGGCAGAGGTTGAAAATCTTGACATGTTTATTGCCTATGTTCTGGTGGCATGGAATACAAACCACTGGAAACTCTTTGGAGCTTGAAATTCTTGGTGGATCTAAACATCTCCTCAAGTTTTATGGTGATCCTCTGTGGGCCATGCCACAAATTACACCTGGGCTGCGTCTAGACTGGCAAGTTTTTCCGCAAAAGCAGCCGCTTTTGCAGAAAAATTTGCCAGCTGTCTACACTGGCCGCTTGAATTTGCACAAGAACACTGACGATCTAATGTAAGATTGTCAGTGTTCTTGAGCAAATACTATGCTGCTCCCGTTCGGGAAAAAGCCCTCTTGCGCAAATATATTTGCGCAAGAGGGCCAGTGTAGACAGCTAAAAACTGTTTTCCGCAAAAAAGCCCCAATGGCAAAAATGGCGATCGGGGCTTTCTTGCGCAAAATCGCGTCTAGATTGGCACGGACGCTTTTCCTCAAAAAGTGCTTTGGCACAAAAGCGTCCGTGCCAATCTAGATGCTCTTTTCCGCAAATGCTTTTAACGGAAAAACTTTTCCGTTAAAAGCATTTGCGGAAAATCATGACAGACTAGACGCAGCCCTGCAGTTTAACAAACTCTCCATCACCTCAATACCTTCACAGATTACAGTGAGACACATTTCGCTTTACCCCACTGGCTGAAGAACCTGAACACCAGAACTCCATGGAAAATTCTGATGAAAAAACTTCAGGGAAAGTAATTTCTTTTTGCCCCTGTTCCTCTTTCTAACAGCTATATGGACAACACACTGTCCAGGGCAGATGACTGAGGAGTTTAAGGTAAAGGTGTGGGCAAGTCGCACTGAATACCTGCCTCCCTTATACCAAAGTTCTATCAAATTACCTCACTGGAGGCCTCAAACTTGCTTGGACTGGCCATGCATTTAGGGACATTTCACAATTCAGACAATTTTCCCATAGCAGGATGAGAACAAAAGAGCAAGTATTAGAGCTGGTTTGGTTTCTGGACCATGGAGAGAATATCACCCTAACAAAAGACTCAGAAGGAATTTACATTCATGTCATTGTATCAGCACTGTATATGAATACAAATTAATTCACTGAAGCACAAAGGTGCAAGACAAGTAAATGAATGACTATCAGACAACTACTGATATTTGGTACAATCAGAATGGGCGTATTAGTCAATCAGTAAGATGAGTTAATTATCTTATAATATCTAGAAAGACAACTACAGAATGAAACTGAACAAAATATCCTTTAATTTCTGTGATGCAACAGCACACAAGTTCCACAGAATAGTGAAGCTGCACTTTAAAATATCAGCTTTCAATCAAGTTAGCGATATAAGGTAGGTGTCTGGGGACCTCTATAGAAAAACATTCAAACTCTTGCTGACTCAGTTTGCACTTCCCTAGATCAACAGCCACCCAAAACTAATCAGTCTCTTATCAAATCATTCTCTGTAACTATATGTCGGTCGTGTGTCTGATTAGAGAAAATGATTCTGCCTGGTTATATAATGAATCCATGTACAATTGTCCAGAATCCCACTGCTTGCCATGTCTTATTACGGCAGGGTTGATAGGCTTACTGTTTATTTTCAAAGAATATTCACTATTGTTAAAAAATGGATCTTTATCTTGTAGATGTGATATTTTACAAATCTTGAGCTTTATTTTAGTAGTTCATGAAAACAGCAGCTCCCCTTGATTCGTAGCCCACTTACAAGGAATCTATTCTTATTATCTCAAATACATAGGTCTCCATTCTGATACTGAATGGACTTAAGTGCTCAAACTAGTCTGAAGCAATGCCATACTTGTTGCCATACTGGTCCCAGGGTATTAGAGAGGGGAAGTGGGTGAGGTAATATGTTTTACTGGACCAACTTTTATGGCAGAGACAGACAAGCTTCAGATCTGGGAAACATGCTGAGTGTTGCACAACTAAATACAAGGAGGAACAGACTGTTTAGCATAAGTGGTTAATTATCTCCAGGGACCACTCAATGTGAAGTATCCTGTTCACACTGCTCAACAAACTTTCTCCAAACCAGAACAGCCATAGGTACTAGGAAAGCTCCCCAATAATGGCAGCCTCATGGATCACTCACTTGCCAGCTACATGCAAATATCACTGTGCTGAGGATTATTAACCACCAAAGAGGAGACTTATTCAGATTAATTGGGGATATTCACTTGTCAGCCTGCATTCAACTGACCACCACAATAGCCACCTCCTGGCACTCTGCTCCATTGAAAAATGCTGAAATTCCTCCTATGAAGTTGTTGGAACTTAAAATTTTGATTTTTGTTGACAAATGGCTTTTTGAAATTAAATGTATTGCATTTTCTCTAATTTTTTTTTCCTGTGGGATGACAGTGATGTAATCATGTCAGCATCAACAAACTAGGGGCAGGGGGGTAGTTGGAGCTGAAAAGGAGGGAGCCCCTCAAGCAGCATGGTCCACAGTGGCAGAACACGTCGAGCTACCCCACACACCCTGCTGGCTGGACAACTCAAGAGCACTTCTATACAACAGTTATTCATCTATTAAACATATGAAATATTCGCATCAGAAGAGCGGTGTGAATTAAACGTTGAAAGAAATTCTGCAAAACACTTGGATAAGTGTTCTTTAAATGACAGGTATTCTGATTTACAGAAATCCTGGCACTGTTTTAGGGCCAAAACCTAGGCTTCTTGCTCACAATTGCGTCAAACCACAGTAAAATGTAATGAAGACAAGTCCTCAAATTGATTCGCTCAGGTGGTTAAATATCTGTATTAAGGATACTTGTAGTTGCCAAGTCATGGTGATAGATGGGGTTGCTTAGGGCTAAAGATAATAAAATGAGTGGCAGTCTCTCGGACTAGAAGAACAAAAGGTAGGCTCTACAAAGATACCGTTAGCTGTCTAGAATATCACAGGAACAACAAAGCCAAGCTAGGCATGTAGGTTTCCTATACAATGAATGTGGAGAGGCGGAGAGTCAGAGAATGCAACGCAACTGCCAGCATGCTAGCCACTGGTATATGCTGAGAAGAGGGCGTGTACATTGTGGATAAAAGATGAAAAAGTGGGTGGAGGGGGAGTGGGTCCTTCTGCCTCCGAAATGGGTGCCCTGACCACTAGACTACGCAGATGCTCTGTCTGTTTCCGTGTATAGTTATTTAAATAGTCATTGAGTCACAGTGCACTGGCTCCAATAGGAAAGACTTACCATCCATCCTCTAATAACCTTTTTTTGCCAACTTGCCATCCTTCCGCCTTGAAGTTTTGAATTGTATTCCATTTGGTGTAGTAGCACATGAATTCTGGCCTTGAGGGTTAATATACTGTGACAGCGCATTGGGGTTTCCCATCTCCTGCACCCCTGTAGTGGCATGAACAGACTCCACCAGCCAGTAGAATAGAGGAAGTTTATTGCTTCTCCAGGATACAGCACAGCACAGATGTAATCCGGTTACAGGGCTAGGCCTGTGATGCCTCAGCCCCCCTTGAGATGGGGGAGACTGGGCCCTTAAATCCCAACCCCCTTGCTCAGGCTGCTTCCTCCATGATTCCAGACAGAAACTAAAAAACTCTCTTCCAGCCCTGCCCCCCAACCAGGTGTTGGTCTCCGCCCTCTTTTGTCTCCCTCCCTGGGAGGCTGAGCCTGGGTGTCTAGGTTAATACACATTTGGGAGAGTCAGTGAGAATCTCCCATCACAGCGCAGGGGAACCCCGGGTCACAGAGCAGACAGCACCCCCATTACGTCACATATACCTACCTATTTTCTCCTGCTATGCTACACAGTTAATGAGGTGGAGGGGAGCTATGGTGGCGGCAATCAAGATGAGCCACCAGTATTAAGTACCTTTAAAAATGCATAACCACAACCACATAACACTTCAAATGGTGTTTCTCCATTCTAAAAAGCAGAGTGTTTAATTACACTAAGACGTCAGTTTATCTTTGTCAGGTACCAATCCTGTAAGCTGCTCCATTTGGGCAGAATCCCATGCCCATCCACAGCGCTAGAGAAGGGAAAGGTCCAAGCATGCAGAGCAACTTGTGGGATCAGTGCATTCAAATGCAAGCTCTTTGGAGCAGGAAGTGAAGATTACTGATAACCTGTGTAGTAACTGAGGTTCTTTGAGATGAGTGTCCCCATGAGTATTCTACTCCAGGCATTGGTTCGTCCCCACGCCTGCACACAATGATTTTTGCAGGCGTGGCTCAGCTGGGCTGTGGGGGGAGCCAGGAAGCCTGGGTGGCAGGAGGGGCCAGCAGCAGGGGGTCCAGAAATGACCTGCCCTGGTCTGGAAAAATCCCTCATCCAGGACCATTCAGGTCCCGAGGGTACTGGACCAGGAAGGTTGAACCTGTAAATAATTAGAACAATATAAGCAGTCTTGGGTTTGAGTTTACTTTCAGTGAATTAGCAGTTTATTCCCTTTCCTGAGATTCAAATCATTAGAACTGAGGCAACCAGGAGAGATTTGCAAAATCCTCATGTATTCAGAAGCAAAATACATCTTTATTTGAAACTAAACCTCAACTAATTATTGAAATAGAGCTTAAAGTAAAAAAATTAAGATGAAGTTTAAGATACCACATAACTGTTGAATGTCAGCTTAAAAAGATACTTGTGTACTACTAGAAAATCCTAAACCTACAAGAAATGTTATATTCCTCCTAGTACTTTCATTCTACCTCTAAATAGCTAAGATATGCTAAATAGGATAATACATTTATGATGGTGGTTTTAATATTTAAATATTTTAGGCTGTTTTCCTCCACAGTATGATTTTAGCATTAAGAGGATTAATTACCAACCACTTGATTACATTGCAGCTGTTGTAGATTTATTTCTATCCCAACCTCGAGATTCCCTAAAGTAGCTATTTAAGTCTTTATAATTGCTAAACTATATTTGCAGCAAGCATATGCTAATCATGCTGCTTTTTAATAAATGTGTACTTCAGCTAGGCCAATACTTGGTTATATGCAATAACATTCTGAAAAATAACTCATTTCAAAGGACTGACCTATCCATTGTGTAAATTAACTATTCAAATACTGTAAGAGAGTTACTTTAAATCCTATACCATTTTCACCAACAAAGAATTTTGCACCAGGAAATAAATTTAATATAGCTGTCTCCCAGTCAAGCACTTGCTTATATTTAAGATCCAATAGTCCAGTAACTTCAGATGCCTGAAAGGTAACACATGCTTTAGTTTTTAATGGGATCAGTGCCAAAATGCTCAGCACCTTGGGGGAAAAAAAAAAAAAAATCAAGCTCGTGAACCATTGTTTTATTGAAACTGGGTATTAATTGTGGGCAACAAGGTTAAATTACAGTTTCTGCTAGAACTGCAACTAGCATACATTATCTTTTTCTGCACAAAATGTTTTGAGAGAACACAAAACTCACTACCACAATAGGGACCTATTTTGGTAAGTTCAGTAGAGGGAAGTAAGAAAAATTTCTCACCTTAAGAGAAGATGTGCATTTTAAAGTTTTCGGTGTACTGGGATGGTAACAAATTAGCAAAAATTACCACCAACAGCAGCGTACTTGTTTTGTGAAAACAAGTCTCTGTCATTCTCTAGCACAGGGGTCAGCAACCTTTTCAAACCAAAGAGCCAAACTACATCAAAATTCAGAAAAAGTGGTCAACAAAAAGCCAGTACAGGCGGGCCCCCGAGATAGCATTCCGGAGATAGCGTCACAAGTCGGGGGTGTCGTAACTCGAGTCCACATTTAACACAGGCCTCATACGCCGTCGTAAATGCGGGGCCAAGGATGTAAGTCGGGGGATTTCGGCCCCTTCCGCACTTACAGAAAAGGTCGTAAGTGCAGGGGTCGTAAATCGGGCCATCACAAAGCAGGGGCCCTCCTGTATAAGAATGCCTGTTTGCATGACTGAAAATATACAACTTAATATTATTGGTAATTGACATGATTAATAGCAGCAAATGAAACGTACTCACAGACTTTATTTAATGGGATTTCTGCTGGTGCTGGGGGTGCAGCTTGTGAATATGGAGATGCAAGAGTCAGGGTTGGAATGTAAGAGGGTCTCAGAGCAAGGGGCTCGGCTGTATGATGGTGTAATACGGCAGGTTAGTCTGGGGACACTGCTAAGAGGGTCAAATCAGGGCGAATTCCTTAGAACCAGGACTACTTATAGCCCAAGATCGGGGTCGTCCTCTATAAGACACCAATCCAGTCACAGCACTTGAGCTACTAATCTTGCCAAGAAGATGCACAAGCAAATCCTCTTAGACACGCCAGCTTTACCTGTGCCACAACCAGCACTATTCCTGACACAGATGAGAGGTTATGAAAATCAATCTTCACCAACTCCGAACAGGTTCTCCCAGTGCCAAAGGACCAGCCACAGTCCCAGGTCAATTTATACCTCAGATCTTAACTAAAAGAGCACGCTGTGCCAATCCTTTAGAATCTAAAATCTAAAGGTTTATTAATATAAAGAAAGAAAAGGTTGAGAGTAGAATGGTTAAAGAAAGCACATTACATACATCAATCACCAAGTTCTTGATGCAGGCTCTTAGCAGAGATGTAACAAACTGCTAGCTTAAACGTCTCTGGAGTACATCCTATGTTAGGATGGGTCAGCGCTCCTTCCCGGCTCTCTGTTTACGATGAAGATGCCTCTGAAGTGAAGAGCAACAGTGACGACCAAGATGGAGGCACCCCCAGGATACTTTTATAATCTTGCCCACGCGGAGGGAAAGCCACTGTTCTCCACGGTACCTCCCAAAATGGAGCTGATCACATGATCACTAACCTGCCCATGTCCTTTAGGCAAGCAGCCATGGCGTACCTGCTGGTCTGCAAGTTCCCAGCAGAATTTCCCAGATTTTTATTGGCAATACCTAAGAGCCATTGTCCATGCAGCATAGCCATTCACTACATAACCACTCCTCAGAATAGGTGGTCAAGGCCTACTGCTGTCTCCCAGACAGAAAACATTTAGAATACAAGTACAGAGCCCATATTCATAACTGTACATATAAAAATCATACAAGTATGAGTGGCAGAGACAGAATCAGCTAAGCATAAGCTTTCATTAGACACCTCACATAGCTCATTTTTCACAGAATTTGGGGCAAACACACAACAGTGAGTGCAGAGCCAAACTACATCAAAATTCAGAACAAGTGGTCAAAAAAGAACATGTATAAGAATGCCAGTCTGCATGACTGAAAATATACAACTTACTGATAAATGACAATAATAGCATAAATGAAACAATGTACTCACCCTTTATTAAATGGGACTTCTGCTGCTGCTGCTTGTGGATGTGGTGGTGCAGGAGTCAGTTGGAATATATAAGGGGCTCAAGGTACAGGGTTGGGGTGTGTGGTATGTGCAAGAGTTATGGAAGGGGACTGGGATATGGGGGTGCACGAATCAGGGCTGCAGGGTATGAGGGTCTCAGGGCAGGGAGTTCAGGTGTATGATGGGCTCAGGGTTGGGGGGGATGCAGGAGTGTTATGGTATGGGGCTGAGGATGTGGGGTGCAGGAGTCAGGGTTCAGGTATATGAGGGGCTCAGGATAGGGGGTTTGGGGTGTGTGGGAGATGCAGGAGGCAGGGCAATGTGGGGGGGGGGGGGGTCTGGGGTTGGATTACTTTACCTGGCCGGGGCTAGGCTGCCGCACATGGGCAGCAGTGGCTGGATGAGGGGCCATGCCAGGATTGCCGCAGCTGGATCGTGGCCTCCCCTCATGCTGCAGCAGAAGGGAGGCCACCACCAGCCCTTTCTGAGGCCACATGGGGACCAGAACTCGGGGCCTGCCCCAGGGTCAGGGATAGGACGCTGCAGCCAGATGGGGGCTGGGCCCCAACTGGGGCCTTGTTGGCTAGGCTCCATTTTAAATCAAGTAAAATATTATGTCCAACACTAAGGTTTCAACATTGTCTATTTATGTTAGGGGTGGGGAAACTTTTTTGGGTCGGGGGCCACTAACCCACAGGGAAAAAAAAAAATCAGTGGGGGACCACCCAAGTGAGAAGGGGAAAAAACCCTTCAAAAAACCCAACGCTCACTGATGTGGCTCCCAATTGAAACACCTCACTCCCCTGGTGCTCCAGCCCCATGATGGGGGGAGGGAGGACTTCGGTTCAAGACCTCAGACCAGATTAACCCTTCTGGGGTTCCAGGGTTAGTGGATTTTGTGGGCTACCCTAGGTTCCAGGGTGGAGCCAAAAATGAGGGGTTAAGTGTGAAGGACAGAGCTGCCAGTGAATGGGATAGGGATGGGGATGCAGGAGGGGGTGAGGGTGATTGGTCTGGATGGGAGATAGGGTGCAGGAGCAGGCTGGGAGCAGGGTGTCTAGCCAGTAGGGGGTGTGTCTAGACTACAGGGTTTTTTCGGGGGAAAAAAAAGTGGCCTTTTTTCGAAAAAACTTCCTCTGCGTCTAGACTGCCACTGCGTTCTTTCGAAATTAAATCAAAAGAATGCAGCGTGGTTTTTTTACCGCGGTAAACCTCATTTTACGAGGAAGAACGCTTTTTTTCCAAAGTACTCTTTGGAAAAAAGGCATTCTTGAATGCAAACAGGGCTTTTGCGAAAGAGAGCATCCAGACTGCCTGGGTGCTCTTTGGCGGCTCGCTTCGAAGAAGTGGTTGCAGTCTAGACGCTCTCTTTCGAAAGAGGCTTGTAATCTAGACGTCGCCTAGGAGGGGGGAGGAGCAAGGGATAGTGCAGAGTCTGGCCAGGATGGAGGGTGCAGGAGCAAAGGGAGGGCTCAGGAGCAGGGACGGGGTAGGTGTCTGGCCAGGGGGAGGAGGCTGCAAGAGAGGGTGCAGGAGCTCACCAACTCCTCCCCTCCTCTGGCCGCATGCTCCTTCCCACTTGGCCTCACACCCTACTCCCAAACTACTCCTGCACCCTCTCCCTGGCCAGGTATCCTACCCCCAGCCTGCTCTCGACCCTCCCTTCTGGCCAGACTCAGCACCCTCACCCCTCCTGTATCTTACCTCCCACGCAGACCTCTTACCCTGACCCCCTCGTGCAGCCCCCCTCTTGCCTAGATCCTGAACCCGCATCCCACTCACTGGCAGAGACGGGAAGAGAGGCCGCACGGCTGAGGTATGCAGAGTAACGTGATGTCACTGTCGTCCCACAAGAAATTTTATATATGGAAGCCCAGGAAACTGTAAACTCACATTTCCTAACTTTCGAGAACTTGACTACACACACACACACACACACACACACACGCAAAAATAAAAGAACGATATTGAGCCATCTTACTGGAAGACTGATGGCAAAGTTTGGAACTTTTCATCAATATTGATATAATTTTATGAAAAATTTCAGTTTTATCAAAACAATTTGATAGTTGTTTTAATGAATTTTTCTGACCAACTCTAGGTTTCATAGATCTATGATGTCAGAGGAAAGGCAAAACTCAGTGATCTTGGGTTCCATTCTAGGCCCTAGAAGGAAGTGTTTTCTAGGGAGCACTGACTTTTGAAATGACCTCCCACAAGTCTGACCTCTTCTCACCTTGAACCTGTCCTAATCGCCATTCCTCAGGCTTCTGATCCCAGTCTACTTTCCTTGCCTGGTTTAGTTCATTTCCCAACCTCTTTCTCTCCTTACGCCAGCCTGGAGTTCCTCATCAACACTAGCTGCTAAACATTCTTTGACCTCCTTTGCCCTACTTCTTGTCCCAGTTGATTTGATCAGCAACTCCCAGTTTTTTTCCCTGCACCTCTTTTCACATTTACCAGCCCTAACTATAATTCTGCATTAAGTTTAAATTCAACATCTTACTTGTGCAGTTTAAGAGGACTTTCATAAAGATGTTTGACTACAGAACATTTTCACACAACTTGATATAAGCAAGTGATGTAATTTTTAGCTGACCTAGATTTGATGTTTCTACGCAGTTCCATAAAATGCTTAAGGAATTTCTAAGCATGAGAACTCTACAACATAGAGAAGGACATAATCTGGGAGGAGCTTTATTTACACCAAAGCAGTGCCATAATACTCAATGGAGTTGCATCATTACAACCAAGCAATTTACAGTTGTCTGGGCAACTGAATTCTGCTCCTTTGTGCTTCCATCTTGTGCAATGAATGAGACAAGGGTCTTGTAGAAAGTATAAAACCACATTATTAAGGAAGCCCAGGAAACTGTAAATCTCACATTTCCTAACTTTTGAGAACTTGACTTCACAATCTAAACAACATTTACTTGATTGTTTTTGGTGTGCAATTTTAAGGGATGGTTAAAGGTAAAAACCAATTTATATTAGGTAGTACAGTCAAAATCTCCCGTATCATGTAGCAGCAGGATTTGAGCCCTGAACATTCAAAACTGTAGTACACACTTGTACCAACCGTACTGTATGGCCAGATCTAAACTAAACCCAGCAGCTCAGCTTAAGGTATGCTTAAGACTCCAGCTATGTATTGTACAGAGCTGGAGTCTTCTTCTGCTAAGCTGTGTAACAAGCCTCCCCATAGCGGGAGGCTGACAAGAGAGAATGCCCTTACTCTAGCGAAAAGTAAGGGAAGTCAACATAAGTACCAGATGCTGGCAGGGGCACCCTCTGAGTCTGATTTTATTTTGAAGGGTTCTATCCACAGGTGGAAGTAGTAGTCATGCCAGAGGAGAGGAGGCAGGGAGTTTGAGCTCCCTATGCCCAATACTACAGTTGTTTGGCCAATTCCCAGATATTATCAGTGAAACGTAGGCCCAGCTCTTGAGAAAATTATTATTCAGTTATTTTGATATGCTGCCAAAGTTTTCCTGAGCAGCACAAGTGAGAGAAGGGAATAATGATTTTCAACAGTTTATCAACTCAACCAAACCTGAATACTATTTCACAGAACAAGTGAAAAGCATGTCTTTAGCCCCCAGGCTTTGACAGTAGGTAGGGACAAAGAACCGCCCAAACATTAGAGGTGTTAAAGCTTCCAGGAAAAAGTCACAAGAGTTTTTAAAATTGAAAGTGTTCATGAAGGCATCTCTAACAATACTTTCAGCGCGTTCAGTTGTACAGAACATAAATCCATTTAATCTTGAAGATAGCACAATGACACTACAAACCAGTGAGCACAAAAAACAAGAACCGTTTGGGAACCTTTCCACATAAACTACAATACAATTTAATACTGTTAAAGTACTGCACTGTGAATGAATCTGAGCTTTGCTGTAGTGTGCTCTTAAGCTTTGATCCTACATCACCGCAGTCACTGGAAGTCCTTCCATTGACTTCAGTGGGTACAGGACCAGGCCCTTGATCACCTGAACAAACTTTACTAACAAACTCTTATTGGAAACAAAAGCATTGTGGATTTCAAACAGCATGCAGATTACTGAAAAATGTTTTAAAAAGCCAGGTTCAGACAATCTTCTATATACACTCGAGTCCATCTGTCGCAGACAGGCAACTATAACTCAATCATGAGCTTGCCCTAGTTTTTGGTAGTGTCCTGCACACTTCTAATAATTAAAAAATAAACATAAAAAAATAGTTGCCACAATGGTTTTACATCACTCCAATTTGTACAAGGAAGCAATCTCTTCTTGCTACATCCGGTACACGTTCTTTTCACTGTTGCTTTTCAAATGCAAAAACCAAGTAAATACCTATGAAAGAAGAGAGTATTTAAAATGTATATTACTTCCTCTTGTCCAAAGATTTTAAACAAAGACAGACATTTCCTTCTCCAATAAACTGTTGCAGAACAAATTCTATTTATTAAAAAGAAACTACATCAATGGCTACCCCATCATTTAGCATTTATTACGACACGTTTTTAAAGCAATTTCTAGTATTGCACGTGAAACTTTTTTGTAAGAACCCCCCACGTATTGGTTTAAAAATGTTTTTGCATTTAATAGGATTAGTTGGATTTCTTCTGAAAGCATTTAAAATACAAAATGTGAATCTAAAATTAAATGCAAAGTATAGGTTGAACCTCTCTAGTCTGGGACTTTCTGGCCCGGCAACATCCATGGTCCATCATCATCGGTAACCCAATGAGTGCTGCGGGGTTAGAGCACTCACAGGGAAAAAACAGCAGAGTAGAACCACAGATGTTACCAGACCAGAGAGCTGGGCCAGCAGCCAGGAAACCAGCAGCTGGGGGCAGAGGGACTGGCATTGACCTCTCCTTGTCTGACAAACTCCTTGGTTAGAGATCAATCAGGTCCCAAGAGTATTGGACCAGGGAGGTCTAACCTGTCATTAGAAATAAGTACTTTAAATTTAGTTAGTAACACACTATCTGCTTAATGCAATATTAATTACAGTTAAACATTCATATCTCATTATTATGTGCTTAACATCCTACCTGAACTCTGAACCACATTATTAAGGAAGCCCAGGAAACTGTAAATCTCACATTTCCTAACTTTTGAGAACTTCACTTCACAATCTAAACAACATTTACTTGATTGTTTTTGGTGTGCAATTTTAAGGGATGGTTAAAGGTAAAAACCAATTTATATTAGGTAGTACAGTCAAAATCTCCCGTATCATGTAGCAGCAGGATTTGAGCCCTGAACATTCAACACTGTAGTACACACTTGTACCAACCGTACTGTATGGCCAGATCTAAACTAAACCCAGCAGCTCAGCTTAAGGTATGCTTAAGACTCCAGCTATGTATTGTACAGAGCTGGAGTCTTCTTACCTTAAGCTGTGCTTGGCAGCCTCCCCATAGCGGGAGGCTGACAAGAGATAATGCCCTTACTCTAGCGAAAAGTAAGGGAAGTCAACATAAGTACCAGATGCTGGCAGGGGCACCCTCTGAGTCTGATTTTATATATGAGGGATAGTCTTTATATATGAGGGATTCCCTTTTATATATGAGGGAGAGTCTTCAAATTCAGGACTAAAATTTCTTGGATTCATAGGTGCACATAAGGGAATATGTAACGCTAAATTGAAAGACTTCATTATACAGTAATTATTCATTTAACACGTGCCCGCTTAACATGTTTTCGCAATAGCACAATTTTTTTTTAAGGGAACTTTTTCAAATAACACGACCGTCCCTGAAATAACACGAAAATAATCAAGCGGCAGACTACTTCGTGTGGTGATATGAGTTGGTAAAAACAGTGGTATTACGCATGAGCGGATGAACACACGTGGTCACAGCGCTCCTCTGCTCACTCACGTTTTCATCTTTGTGCTAGATATCTAATGTTGACGTTGTCGACTGAGCACCAACAAAAAATTGACTTTGCCACCACCACCTGAAACGCAACCCCCACATTTTCCATTATTTTTAATGGGAAAATTGACCCCTCAATATCACGTTTTCGCTTATCACGAACATTTTCAGAAACACATTTATAGTGTTAAATGAGGAATTACTGTATATAATGGGGCAGAACTAAGGCTGTGCATTCAACTCTATTCAATTAAAAATAAAAAATGAGACTAAAATCCAAACGCAAGTTGAAGTTTGCTCATTTTAAAAAGAGATCTGAAGGCAGACTGCTGATCAGGAGTCTACTGCTGCTAGCTGGCATTTTGTCAACTCCAAGATGTACCTTCAGCAGTCTTGGCTAGAGTTAACACTTCACAAAAATACTTATCAGGCATATAATCAAAGAAATATATATGGGAAGTGAAATCTGTGGAGACCCTATGTTTTACAGAAGCAGAGATATTCATTTATTTTGTCAGAAAGTGCTGCAAGACCAAATTTCTTATGAGGATAGAATACAATTGATGGACCTAACCTCTGTGAATTTATCTACAGTAGACTTCCGATAATCCGGCACCTTTGGGACCCAGGGGGTGCCGGATTATTGGATATGCCAGAGTATCAGGAGGTACTCCGGCAGGGGGGCTGTGACGGGTCTGCGGAGGAAAGGAGGGTCGGTGGGGAACAGTGCGGCGTGGGGTAAACCCTCCGCTGTTTTGCAGGGAGGCGGGGGAAGCCCCACGCAGCTGCTGCAACAGGCCAGCTGGGGCTGCAAGTGGCAGCGGCGGACTTGGGGAAGCCGTGGGCAGAGCAGCTGGGGTGCTGCTGGGTAGGTACCGCAGCACTGCCCCTCACCTAAGCGGCGCTGCAGGACCAACCCGGCAGCACTCCAGCTGCTCTGCCCACCACTTCCCCAAGTCTGCCACTCATCAGTTTCAGCAGCGGCGGACTTGGGGAAGCCGTGGGCAGAGCAGTGGGGTGTGCCAGGTTGGTCCTGCAGTGTCGCCCCTCGCCTCGCCCCCTCTCCTCCACCGCTGCTTGCAGCCCCAGCTGGCCTGTAGCAGGCGGCTGCGTGGGGCTTTCCCCCGCCTCCCTGCAAAACAGCGGAGGGTTCACCTCCCCCCGCCGCGCCGTTCCCCGCCGACCCTGGCCGGCCGCAGTGCGGGTCCCGGCAGACCCGTCACAGGGGTATAATCCCCTTCCCCTCTCCTCCCCTTCCCTTTCCCAGCCCTTGAGCTTGCGTAGGGCTCACAGGAGCTCCAATTGTCTGGCTGGCTGGAGCACTTCTGGGTTCCAGTTGGTGCCGGACCATTGGATGCCGGACAATTGGAGTTTTACTGTAGTTCTTTTCTGAACCCTGTTAAATTCCTGGTCTTCACAACATCCTCTGGCAAGGAGTTCTACAGGTATGTGCTGCGTGAAGAAAAAATTCCTTTTGTTTTAAATCTGCTACCTATTAATTTCATTTGGTGACCCTTAGTTTTTATATTATGGGAACAAGCAAATAATTTTTTCTTATTCACTTTTCCACATCAGTCATGATTTTATAGACCTCTATCATATCCCCCCCTTAGTCTCCTCTTTTCTAAGCTGAAAAGTCCTAGTCTCTTAAATCTCTCTTCATATGGGACCCATTCCAAATCCCTTATTATTTTTGTTGCCCTTTTCTGAATCTTTTATATATACTGTATAAACTAAATATATATTTAAGCACCAAAATAAAAAGGAATCTGATTTTCAAAGCTAGTGAACACAAAAAATGGGTGCCTTTTATTCAGCGCTTAACTTTAGGTCACCAAGTTTGAAAGTACCTGCTTAACTGTTATATTCATGCACAATGTCCAAAACAGTCGTGTTTATGAAAGAGTTTTTAGTAAACAATAGTATTCAGCTATTGCAAACAGTACTTACTTGTTGCTTCCCATTCAGATTTACTCAAGGTCCCCTTTAAAAAAAAATTACAAACATCACAAATGGAATATGATGAAATATAAATCAAACATTTCATTAAATCGTTAATATTGTAAGCAGTAACTTGTTTAAGAAACCAAACAGCTTTTTATTTACCTATGCTATAAAATCAACCAACTACTAAAAGGGAATTTTTTTTCCCCATGAACCTAAAGAGGAGAATATTTCAACCTATGACTCACATTCTGCATGTGATATACTACCCTTTACTGTGAAGGACAATTAAATAAATGTCAAGTCTCTTGTGAAAGAGTGTATTGGTCATTCTAAAATACAGTTGTTTTCTTACAGAACATAGTAGGTTTTCCATCCAATTTAAACACTGATTTTAATAAAATTGCATGTCATTAAATAAACTAGCTACTAAACCTTGATTTTCTGAGCACTTATGTGCACACTTTATACAGCTGAAGAATTCAAATGAATTCAATTGAACTAAAGTTAAGCAGATGCCTAAGTGTTTGTAAGACTACACCCTACATTTCACTGAGCACTCTTTGCTTCTGACAAGATTCCAACTCTTAAGAGAGAAAACTTACCAGAGGTAACTTTGCTTTGCCATCTTTTAAAAGCTTTTCTGCATGCTCATAATCATCAGGCTTATCAGAGACAAGTTTGGAATTATCATTTGAAGG
Organism: Rafetus swinhoei; assembly: GCA_019425775.1. NCBI lineage: Eukaryota > Metazoa > Chordata > Testudines > Trionychidae > Rafetus > Rafetus swinhoei. Next base: position 89,751,377 of record CM033424.1, on the reverse strand, counting down.
ATATGGCTGAAGAACAGACATAAGTTACTACATAAGGCCAAGATTTAAAAAACAACTCACAACATGCAAACCAAATAAGACTCCTCCGAAATAAGGGTATACCTACCTACCCTGCAATCAATAACAGGTTTGTGCCAGCTCACTTGGGCTTGTAGGGCTCAGGCTAAGGGGCTGTTTAACTGCAGACATTTACAGCACAATTAAATAGCGCCATAGCTTGAGCCCTTCAAGCCTGAATCAGAGCTGGAATAGGCCAACAAAGGGTCCTTATAAGACATCTTGGAGCGGCCCCCTCACTGGAGTTTTTGTCTTCCAGAAGAAAGAAGGCAAGGGGGCAGGGTACCTTCCTGATGCTGACACCAGCAAAGCATTCCACACCAAAGTTATGGAACTTGAGGTTGAGTATGACCTAGTCTCTGGTGCCAGGCACAGTGCTGAGTCCATATAGTGTGTCCTGAAGCAAATGTCCCTTTCCATCTTCATTCCAAGCTTGAACGATCTGAACTTGTCGCTAATGTGCCCCTGCCTAAACACTAACAGGCATAGGATGCTTGCACTTTAGACATAGTTTAAAGCCTGGGGACCCAGGCATGCCCCGTCCTCAGGCCAAGTCCCCTCCCAAGACTCTAAGGCTACGTCTAGACTACATCCCTTTTTCGGAAAAGGGATGTAAATTAGACGTATCGAAATTGCTAATGAAGCGGGGATTTAAATCTCCCACGCTTCATTAGCATAAAAATGGCTGCCGCTTTTTTTCAGCACAGAGCTTTGTCGGAGAAAAGCGGCAGTCTAGACGCTGATCTTTTGCGAAAGATCCTGTAAACCTCACTTCATGAGGGATAAGGGATCTTTCGATAAAGGCTTTATTTTTCGAAAGATCAGCGTCTAGACTGCCGCTTTTCTCCGACAAAGCTCCGTGCCGAAAAAAAGCGGCAGCCATTTTTATGCTAATGAAGCGCGGGAGATTTAAATCCCCGCTTCATTAGCAATTTCAATACGTCTAATTTACATCCCTTTTCCGAAAAAGGGATGTAGTCTAGACGCAGCCTAAGAAGTACAAACTACAACTAAGGCTACATACATTAAACACAGATGCCATTTGCAGCAAGAGCAAACTGGCTGAAGCACAGCAGTTCCATTGCCCTGTCATGGCAGCAAGAAGGAACTGAAGGTGGGAGGAGTGCCCAGCGCCCCTTATATTGCACCATGGAGGTGCCACTCCAGGGATCACCAGTCGTTCCCACCCTGACAAAATCTTCTGGCACTGGTGCATGTGGCAAGCACACACACCTAATGTGGAATGGACATGAGTAATACTTTAAGAAGTTTCTCGCTCATAAAAAAAGGTAAGTCTATGACAGGCAACAGCAATTCCTGCTATTCCATATTTTTCTCCTTATTATAATGTAGGCATTGGACCAGTCTTTATAATAAACAGTTATTTATATAGTATCAGAGGGGTAGCCGTGTTAGTCTGAATCTGCAAAAGCGATGAGGAGTCCTGTGGCACCTTATAAACTAACAGATTTATTGGAGCAAAAGCTTTCCTGGGCAAAGACCCACTTTGTCAGACATGCATCTGACGAAGTGGATCTTTGCCCATGAAAGCTAATGCTCCAATAAATCTCTTAGTCTATAAGGTGCCACAAGACTCCTCGTCGCTTCTGCAGTTATTTATATAGCAACAGATATTTCAAAACATATAGTTTTATTTTATCTATATAAAGATGAACAAATACAATACAAAACACAGGTGTATAGAACCTATTAAATGTAAAATACAAGTATAATATGCAGAGTTGCCTAGTAACCGTAACCACAAAATTAAGATTAGCAATGCTCTCAGCAGCATGCCAAGGGAACTGTTTGGTTCCTATAATGCCAGCACTTCAATGCTAGTCAATAATTTGCTGCCCAATGCTACTGCTAAACTATATGAACCTTAGCAAAACGCAAAATACTATTTAAATAAGAGAATAAGTTTCTTTAAAAAATAATTTTATATCTACCTCCAAAGCCTGCATTCGCTTTAACAACATTTTATTTTCCTCATCCTTAATCTTTTCTTCGTAGAACTCCCGAAATGTCTTTTTGTAGACTAGTTTCATCCCATATTTTTTTCCCATTCTGTGAAAATAATGTGCATAAATGAGCCACAAAATTACTAGAGAGATTTTTTTACAACAAAAAAAGCTGAATTTATCATAGTTGATAATACTGAACCATAGGGACATGATATGGTCTTAAGCAGGACTGCAACTTCTAAGTTTATATATTTATGGCTGTCACTAGAGAGGCTGGAAAACTCCATACTGCCATCAAATATCCATTTTCAAGGAGTTACAATGTCCTCAAAAATTCTCTGCTCTAAGCCTTGGTACAAATATTTCTGACTTGGACACAGCAATTTCTCTTTTTCTGAAACACAAATGTTGTGATGAAAATGCAATCTGAATTTAGAGTCTAAAACTTGGGCTTTTATTTGGGGGAGGAGGCACATTATGCTCCTGCATTAAGATCAGGTACTATAATCCCCTGAATCCATGTTCTATCAACTTAAATGGGATTCTTCACAGGCCCATACTAACAGAACCTAATACTGGAGCTAGGCATAGGCCAGGAGACTTACCCCTAAGTATTTATTATACTACTACTGGTTGTACCTTCCAGATCTAGCAGCCTCGGAACCTGACCAGCCATGAACCGGGAAATCTGTGGAAGCAGGGAAGGTCAATACCAACCCCTTTGCTGCTGCCCAAAGCAGCAAAGTGGCTGGCATTGACTGAGAGGAGATGTGGGGGGGAGGAGGGCACTCAGAGGAAGAGGCGTGACGTGTGTGGAACCCTGGGGCCACCAGCCTGATCTCCTGGCGCCCCAGCTGCGACTACCTCCACCAACTGTAGGGCTCTGCAGCCATCCTGTCTATTTCCCCAAGCATCACACTATTCCCACTCCTTCCCTGAGTTTGAGCTATCTGCAGCACTTCAGAAGCTCTAGGAGGGTAACGGACAAGTCACTGATTATGGGTCCATGGTTTTCCCCATGAATGCTCCTGCCTGGTAGCACCGATGGGGATGCCAGACCACAGATGATTCTGGACTACAGAAGTCTGGACTATAGACATCAAACCTGTATTATTGTTGTTTATTTGTATTCTCATTATCCTTAATTATGGACCAGCACTCCACTGTACTACACTCAGTTCGAAGACAGAGTATCTGAATTTATGCTGCAGATGAGACAGATTACCCAGAGAAAAAGTTGGAGAAGAGAACCAATGACACATTTGTGGAACCCAGACACAGGGGAGAGCGGAAAGTAAAGACTTACTGAAAGAATAATTTAAGAGGTAGAAAGAGGACCAGAAGAGGACAAAGTAAATCAAGGGACAAGAAGCGAATGATTGCTGGTGTCAAAGGCCACTGACAGGTTGCAAACGAGTAATGGTTCGGAGCTTTGTCTAAAAATAGTCATTAAAGATGCTGGCACTCCAATGAAAAGGCTCTTGCAAGGGGCAGATAGACTGGAGAGAATCTGGGACCGGATTGAAGGAGAGACGCTATTGACAGCAATTGTAGATAACATTTTCAATTAACTTAGACAAGAGATAGGACAGTAACTGAAGAGGCAAAGTCAAGAGTTGCATATCTGATTTATTTTGGATATAAGATGGGAGCGGTTGAAGTTTGCTTGTATTATGAGCAAAAAGAGTGAGGGAAACGATAAAAGTATGGATGTGAGGGAGATCAGGAGATGGGATGGGTTCAGTGCAGAAAGTAGAGGTTAGAAGAAAAGCAAACGAGAAACTTGTGTCTCTGACAAGGGAGAAGAAAGAGAACATTGTGGGAAGGAAAGGCAAGCTGAGGGCAGAGGAAAGTGACGCTGTATTTTGTCAATTTTTGATAATTAGATTTTTTTAAAAAAATCTGTTTACTTCCTCCTTTCAAACATAATGAAACAACTTTAATTAAAATTCACTTTGCATATATAAATCCCCCCCGCCCCCAAACACACACAAAAGGTTACATGAAAGTAAGATTTTTAACTAGATGCATATCACTATAGAACAACACTTCTGAACCACCAGTCTGTTGAAGCCTCTGGAGTCCCTGAGGTTTCACTGAGACAGTTTAAGAAAACAGCTAGCCAGTCTCTGGCATTAAAAAAGTTGAGAAACACCGGAATTAGATCAGAGTTAGTCTTCAGAGAAAAAAAAATGGGATTTTACTTTCTTTAGCTGCATTACAATTTAAAAAGATGGCCTGAAAAAGCCAGCCTGGATTATTTCCCATTTCATTATTGTGACCAATAAGAAGAGTTCTGTAGGACAGAGTACCTTCAGTGACACCTGGGCAACCCTTCTAACTGCAACTAGTTGTGCTTTACTAAGCAATTATATCAATAAACTCACAGGGTTGAACAGAACCCCCAGCATTCTTAGATACGCTGTCTCTACAGATCTAAGAGTGGCAATTTTTTTATTCTGTCTACATCTATCACAAGGGCAGAAGCTCTCTTCAGTAAGATTGTGCCTTTTTAATAATTTTCAGAGCAGAAATGCACCCTTAAGGGTGAAATACTGGACCCAGTGAGTCAAACAGAATTTTACACTGACTTCAAAGTTGGATTTCTCCCCAAGTGACTTAGCATTTTAAGTAACAGCATCAAGGGACATTCTGAGGCACAACTGAAGTTGGCAAGATCCTATTAAACATGGAGGCCTTGAAACAGTTGACAGCACATTAATCAATTTACAAATACCATAAAAATATAAAGTTTTAACTTATCAAGAATCTGAAACACTGTTTTACACTAGCATGTTAATTTGGGGCTAGCACTCAGGATCTGAAGATAAATTCTTGGAATATAATATCTTCACTACACATACTTCAAATATGAACCAGATAGGAGGTACTAATAAAACCTTTTAAGTAGCATGTGCTAATATTACAAAAAAGTCTGATTGTATATTTCTGCTAGACATGTACCTATACAATCCTTCAAAATTTGATTACATAATGAAGTCAGAAGTGAACTTACTCTATCAGCAGAGGAAAATAAACCAAGAACTCAGGGACATCAACAACTCCTTCCAAATTAAAGTTATATTTGCAGCCAAACAAGGGATACTCCCCCTTCTTCTGAAACTGTACAGTGTATACATCATTCCCAAATGAATCAGTTTCCGAAGCCTCAAGTCGCTTTCTAGATAAAGATATAACACAGAGTAATTGATAGATAAGCTGTTACTCTTATTTTACAGATAACTAAAGAGAGGTGTATGGACATTGGATGAGGTCTGACAGACACAGTCCATTCCAGTGCCCTATTATCTGCACCACCATGCCTCCCATAATAAATAAAACTAATATAAAAACATGGGAATGAAACAAAGGTATTATTCAAATTTCAAAAGTCTGAAGATAATGGGTTTTGACACTCAAAGGGCTCAAAGATTAGACAGCCAGGGAAGCCGAACTCTTTTTCTTGTAGAGGAAGTTCAGGTTTAGAAGCAATCAAAGTGTCAGGGGAAGCTTGCAGCTACTGCCCACATTGTAGTTGTTTTGTTACCATTTAAATCAATACAGAAGCATTATAGGCTAGGAGCTGTAGTACCCCGCAGATATACCTCCCTATGATACATGGGGGTGGGTGTAATCTGCTCCATTTTATTCAAGTTACTATACATTCGCTCTCCTGACAAGTAAGCAACATAGACTGTCAGCTGGAAACATTCTGTTATGAAATATTATAAAGACACCTAAAGACTGACTGCTTTAAATATAACATTTCATACAATTTTTAAAAATTACAGAATGAGTAACACTTACACAAGCTCAAAGCTATTTGGAGTTGTACCAATAAAATACCCTCCAGGACAGAGATTCCCACAAGCATTTTTAAGCATCATATCAGCCTGCTCATATGTCTCAAATGAGTAATGGTAAACAAACTGGCAGCTGCATATGTCGAAGCACATGTTTGTATCACTGTAACTGTCAGACAGAAGTTCCTGCAATGGATTAAAAAGTTCGAAACATATATTAAAGTCTTCAGAAACAAAACAAAAAAAAATGGTTTATGTTAATCTTCCAACAATGCATGCCCTTATAGCAGCTTCAGACAAACTACTGCTTAGTAGAGGATGAATAAAAATGGAAAATTAAAGGAAAACGTACATGCTTTATTTAAATGATCATATTTTTTAAAAATGGAGTGTTATTTTTATGAAGTTAATTTATTAAAATTTCTTAAAAATGGGATGTTAAAATTTGTCTGTTGAATTTTTTAGTATTTTTTTAAATGGGAAAGTCCATCAAGTGTGGGGTTTTGTTTTGTTTTGTTACTTTCATCCTATAAACTTTTATTCACTAAGTTTTAACAAAGAAGGGCTACAGTTAATTTGGTTTCCAATAGTATTGCCTTCTAGTTTTCAAAACTTAAGCATTGATTTAGCGCAGTGGTCACCAACCAGTAGATCAGGATCTACTGGTAGATCTTAAGCTGTCAGAGGCTCTAGCTGCCTTTCCCCTCACCGTGGCACACCTCCTGCCCTTTGCCCTGGAGCTGCCTCCTCCTTGCTCCCCCCTATCCCCAGCTTGCTGTGCAGGGCAGAGGAAGCAGGAGGGGGTGCTTATATCCGGGTGCCCCCCTCCCACTCTGTATTCCCACAGAATGGTGGGAGGGCACAACGGGGCTTGGGATGGAGGGAGTTTGTTGGCTGCTTTTGGGAGTAGTACAGGGCCAGTGCAGGGGTGAGCCTGCCTTAGCCCCACTGCACCACCACCCAGGTAAGCAGAGCTCAGCTGCAGCCAGCTTCGACCTCCTGCCCCCCTCATGAATCCCCTCATGCATCCCAAGCTGCTGCCGCAGCCCTGAGCCCCCTGGACCAAAACTCCCTTACAGAGCATGTACCCTGAACCCCCTCCTGCACCTCAACTCTTTGCCCCAAGCTCAGCTCAGATCCCTTCTCACACTCCAAATCCCTTAGGCCAAAACCAGATCCTGTGCCCAAATCTCTGCCCCGCCTAGTGAAAGGGAGAGAGAGGACAGAGTGAACAGAGGCAGGGCCTCGCAGAAAGGGCACGAAGTAGCCGGGCAGGGTATTTGGGTTTGAGGTAGATCGCAGATTGCACTTTAATTCAAAAAAGTGATTTTGTGCTTAAAAAGGCTGGAGACCACTGATTTAGTAGTTGCAAAACAGAGCACTACTCTACATTTTTCCGCTTTCTCTCTTTTCAGTAAGGTTTATTGAGAAGCAGTCCTATTCCAAGTTCATCCTTGTTTTCTGGCTCATCTTAGTTCCGTCTCTTCCAGCATTGGCTCAGTTATGCCAATTTGGAGGACTCTACTTGGTTTGGTGAGTCTGTCACTTTTCTGTTTGGTTTATGAGAAGCAATCCCATTCCAGGCACATCCTGTTTTCCTGGCACAACCAAACCCTTACAATGCTTTAAGTTATGGTAAGAGAAAGCTGTATACTGAATTTGGTGGTCCTAGCTCTTATCGTTTAGGAGTTCTTGATCAAACAGACAAATTCTCTGAAATATATAGTAGGTAATAATGCTACTAGTTACTGAAATGCAGGAGATGAAGTTTCATGACAATTCATTTAGGGGTAAGACAGATGAATAAAATTAGAAGTTTTCCATATTTGTTTTATATATTCCTTAGTGGCTATGTAGCAATTAACAAAATTTTGGGAATAATATGACCCCACTAGTCAATGGGGAAACTGAAAGGATACGGTTGATAAGCGAAAGATGTACTCTTGAAAGTTGAATACATTACAAAACAACTAAACACAATTTGTGCATTTAAGCTTTTATTTTACAAGCAACTGCTTAACTTCTATAGTTCTAATGACTGATTTAGGGTTTTTTTCTGTACAGAAACTCCATATATAGTAGGGATATTACAAAGCATTTATGGTGCTCAACATGTAACTGCTGAAATAATTTGGGGAAGGGGGCGGATTGTGAATGATTGTGAAATCTGTATTACACAGCAGGCTAGTGTGCTAAGTGGCCAAAGTGTATTACACAATTTGTATGTGGCAGCAGAGTCCACGCAGCAGGCTGATGCAATGAACATTTACTTCCATCTTGCCACATGCTAAGTGTCGATATGGATAAGCCTTTAATGTAACAATTCAATCTTAATTTAAAAAAAGTCTTCCCTCTTCAAAATGATCCTGAACTTTACTCTAGTGACTTGAAATATTTATTCAAATAAGAATACCAAGAAACAAGTTACAACATTAGTGAACATATAAAACAGGACAACTGTACCTTAGAGCTATCAGCTGTTATAAATTCTGCATTGAAAATGTATTCGTTAGCACGACACCGGGCTTTCATGTCATTATACCGCTGTTGGCACTGTTGCATGGAAACTTCAGCAATATCTATAAAAAAAATAAACTGCATACACAAACTTCTCTTCAGATTGGTATATCTTCTTTCACGCCAATCATACCTTAGTATGAGTAAAAGCTGGTTTTCAGAAGATACACTCCACCATAAAGTTTTATTTATATTGACTACAAGGAACTAAGTGCACTAAATTGCTACATGCACACTTGGTACTCAAGGTGGCACAAAAAGCCAAACCAACACACTTATTTTTTAATCTAGCCCATATACAATAAAATACAAATTCCACAGAATGTAATCTTTAATAAAAAAAAAATCCAGCCCTCAGAGTGGCAGTGGAAACCTTCAGAGGAGGAAGAGACTAACAGATATAAAAAAAAAAAATGATAGTGTTCTCTTCAAGAGTTAGCAGAGCTCCAAACTATTCCAAGGTCTTGCCTAGACTAGAAAAAAATGATACCTTGTTGATATGGATGGGTGTGAAATTGTGTACCTAGTTTATAACGTTACAGGAAAAGTGTACACAAATCAGTTGACTGTTTTTGGCCATTTGCATGTACAGTTAACAGGGCTAGAAAATAAGTGCGGTCCTCATGATAAGGAATAATTCCCCCCTCTTTATAAAATACATAGCTATTAGTAAATGACTCACTATAAATAAATCTTTAAAATATATCAGATTTAAACAAAAATTATATTTAGATAGGGTAAAAGGGGATTCAGTCAGATCCCATCACCTCCTCATACCTAATTTTACAGCCAAGATAATTCCAAATCTGTGATATCACAGTAAATTTATAAAATAAAAATTAGCCTTTCCTCTAGTGTTCTAATTTTTCTCAGAATTTAAGGTCTAGTTTTGTGGCACCTTAAAGATTAACAAATTTATTAGGGCATAAGCATTCATGAACTGCAGCTCATTTTATCAGATGCATGAAGTGAAAAAAATCAGATGTCAGGGATATATTCATACACACAGAGATGGGAGCATTTGCCTCATTAACACTACTGTAATACTTCTATCTCTGTATGTATGTTTATATCTCTGCCATCTGATTCTTCCCACTTCATGCATCTGATGAAATGAAAGCTTATTCTCTAATAAATTTGATAGCCATTAAGGTGCCACAGGACTTGTTTTTTTCCCCTCAATCAGACTGACATAGCTACCTCTCTAAAACTTAAAAATTGTTTCTTGCTTTTTCCCCATCATAAAGTTAGCTTTCAGGATATGACCAATGCACTTGTTTTGCAGTTCTATATTGCCAGTATCTTCCTTGAACACCCTTGATAAAATTGCTCCAGTAACTGGAATGCAAACTTAAGACCAAGATTATATGACTTTGTATTATTAATTACGTAATTAACAATTAATTTGATTCGATAATTAAGTGGTGACAAGGAGCATCAGCACTGTCTGTCTATACTGCAATTAAACACTCCTGGCTTATCTGTGCCAGCTGACTTCAGACTCATGAGGTTCAGGCTAAGTGAATGTTCAATTGCAGGGAAGAAGTCTGGGCTGTAGGACTCTCTCACCTCACAGGGTCCTGGAGACCAGCCTGTAGCCCAACTCCAAACATCTGTGCCACAATTAAACAATTCCTTAGCCTGAGCCTGTGGGTTATTAACTGCAGTGTAAATAAAAAATCTCCATGAAAAAGTGCATGTAAACAAAATTTTTTACTTAATTCCAAACATTCACTTTGTATGTATGAAATAAAATGAATAATAATTAAATAGAAACCCTAAGAATGTTTTCCTCTATTTATGCTAACAGTTACAAACCATTATAAAAAGAACAGGATAAAAAACGTCAGGACACAGTACTGACATGAAGTTCCTATGCAACAAGCACAGAATTTTTGGAAATATAAAAAGGAGTAAAGCATACATTTCCTTTTGAACCTTTTGAACTGTCTTTAGAAAGTTACTTTGCCTTCATACCTGTACACACAAGTTTACTGATTTTGCCTTTTTTCCATTTAAGAAGGTCTCCACCTTTTCCACAGCCCAGATCCAACACAGTGATCTCTCGCTTCCTACGTCGTACCTTTTCTATAAATTCACCTGCAAAAGAGAAGGCATACAATAACTGATATCGAAGCATCTTTCATTATACAAAGTTCCCTAAAGGCATCAAAGTCTGATTTTAGATTTTCAAAGTTCATTTCAAGTCTACATGAGAGTTTGTACAAAACAGTCTGAGTCGAGTTCTCTATATTTGTTGTCCTAAAGTACTTTTTTTTTTTAAGTGTGCATGGGGGTGTGTTTTTTTTTAATTAATCTCTTAAAATATGTGGAGGATAAAAAAAGGAATGAATGCTTCCTGGGCTGAGTGTTGCGTACTCAGCATAAGCTGAGCCTTGGGAAAAATGGGTTTTATAGAGTAAAAAACAGTATATTGATTTGTCCAATGCTGAGCGTGCAGATGATTAAGAAGCAGGACTGATAAAATACAAGGAATCACATCCAGAATAAGGTTGGGTCTGAATTGCAAGCATAAGAGACCATTCTTTAATTACAGAAGTGATGAGCTACCCTCACAAGTTTAAAACACCATGGCAGACTAGGGATGTAAAAGCTTGTTTAATCAGTTAACTGATTAAATGATGTGTTTAACCAGTTGACCACTCAAACAGGGCGGGTGGCAGGCTGCTCAGGCCAAGCCGGGCCCACCGTGGGCAGGAGCTGTTCCAGCCCAGCCAGGCCACTGGTAAGCATCACCTAACAAGCACCTTATCGGGCAATGCTTACTAGTTTAATATTGCAGAACAACACACAAATGGATGGAGATTGGCAAGAGGCAACAGAATATAGCAAGTTTTTGGGGGCTATATTGCATATTTACACACATTTGTTCTCTATTGTCCACTCTTAAATGTTAGTAAGCATACAAAGACTATCCTTTCCAAAGCATATTTTTATCCCATGTGTTAACTAGCATTTTTAAAATGGAATTTTGTTGCTTTTTAGCCTTAGTATTATCATCTCTAGGACCTTCTATTATTTTTTTATTATTTATTTTTATTTGTCCTAACTGGTGTTAGCGTTTTATGCAAATTTCTTGGACATTAGTTGATTCCCAGTACATTCACAAAGTTATAAATAAAGGTTAGGCCCAACAATGCTGCTTCTAGTACACCTGCAGACTCCCTCCTACTCAACCTGATACTTTACTACTTCTTGTCATTTGTTCAGGAATTTTTGAGCAGTTTTTAATCCCTGTTATAGTGCATGTATCCAAACAGAGTTAAATTAATTCTGATAAGATTTCAAGACACAGACCAAATGCTTTACAATAATCTAACTATTACCTCTCACTGTTTTCTTTTAGTTACTAATTTTTAGTGCTGTAAGACAAATGCTACCACACTTTCCCTGGAAACCAATCTTTTCTTTATAAATCCCTGCACTTATTTCCCATGGTTCTGCTATCTTATTTACTGATTTATCTTTGTATTTGATCCTTTAACAGAATTTGAAAGCAGATTTATGGGAAACTAAATGCCAGGATCACTTTCGAAAGATACTGCACTTTTCCCCCTCCAATATTTTGTAGTTTTTTATACCTTTAAAATGTATTGTCATACAGCAAGTAAATGTACTGTTTCTCTTCATACTCTGACACAATATCTTCAAATGCTGAAAATGTATATAGTGCAGGTTGAACATCTCTAGTCTGGCATTCTCTGGTCCGGCAACTAGGAATGATAGCATGTAGTCATTTAAATGATTAACCGATAACCCTGGGCTTATCAGTGAATCCAAATGACTACACATACTCCACACACCCCTTGCTGCCTCTATATCAGAGGCAGCAGAGGAAATGGGGGGGGGAGAGAGAAGGGGAAAGAAGGTGGGGGCAGGAGCCGGTACCTGTGGGGATCTGGCTTTTAAGCTGGCTCCCCACAAACACCGGATCCCACAGAGCCACCTGTCCCTGCCCCCTGCGCTGCTGCCTCTGACAGAGGCAGAGGCACAGAGGATCAGGGGGGAAGGCAGGTGTCAGTACACGCAGGAAGCCAGCTTTCAAACTACCTCCTTGTTTACAGACACCGATCCTGGCTATCAAGTGCTCTGTGCTTTTATTTAGCTCTAACTTACCCCTAAATGTCTTAAGAGCCCAGTTAGCAGTGCAAGTGTTGGTCATGCTGCTTGAAATTACTGGACCTCCCATGGTTCGGCACCTGTCAGGTCCCAAACATGCTGGACCAGAGAGATTCAACCTGTATAAATTATTCTACATCTGGAGTAATACCACCTCTAAAGAAAAAGAAAATAAAAATGAAATACTATGATTCCTTTTGTAAAAATCTCCTTAAGAACAGATTAACTCCTGAGAAACGAAGATTTTGTTTGCATACACATGTGCCTTGAGGGAGGAGGGGATAAGGAAGGCAAGGAAAACCATGACAAGCAGATTAGCTTCCAAACTTAATACTGCATCTTTCATAAGTGCCAGCTGGTATTTAATGTTTTAACATTTGGCATCAACATAATGCAAAAGTGAGTTATGAGGGCTGGGACTCCCGTTGTGCTAGATGCAAAAAAGAACACAGGAAAAAGGAAGAAACAATGCCTTACAAAAAAGCTTTGCAATTAGGGATGTTAAAAAGTGTAACCCCTGAAAAGTTCAGAGGCTACATGTTTAGGTGGTGGGAGGCGGAACTCGATGGGAGCCAGTGTGCACAAGTAGCCAACTTTTAAGATGGCTCCCCACAGAGCCGCCTACCCTCCCTCTGTATCCCCGCATTGCTGCCTTTGATTCAGAGGCAGCAGCACAGAGGGCAGGAAGGGGCCTTGCAGGTAACCTTGTATGCTAACATATATTCCTACTTGCAATCAAATTTTAAAAGAGCTGTACTAAACAATTTCCTCTGAATAAATACTTAATATAACGAACACTAGAAAGCATCAGTTTTAACATGACCATGATTGTTTTGTGATGGCAACAGAACATATACGCATGTAATCAAAGAAAGGGAGATATTTTATTGCATAGTACCACTAATTTTTCAAGTGAAGACAATAGTAAGCAACAAAGGCGCCATACCAATGAGAAGACTCTTCATCCAGTTATTAAAATTTCTGAGGAAGAATATGCGACTCTGACTACGTTTTTCTAATCCAACTTCTTGAAGTTCATTGTAATGTGCAGCTACAGTTTGTCCATGCCCTTCTACCAAGTGCTGTATACCATGGAAAATAAGAAACAAATGAGAAACTGTCAACTTTCAATGTTTAATTAAAAAAAGATTCATGTTGAGCATAGGTTTTTAAAACAGACCAGAAACAGACCAGCTGGCCTGGCCTGCACGTGGCGTTTCAAAGCGGCAGCATCACATGGAGCCTGGGGTCAGCTGGGGACTCCCAAGCTAACCCCAGGCTCCACACAGCACTGCCGCTTTGAAACGCCACGTGGAGCCTGACTCCGGGCTCCTCACAGCGTTTCAAAGTTCCCCCACCTATGTTCATACCTGAAGATCAGCTCTATGTAAGCGCAAAAGTTTATCTTTTTAGTAAAGAGAAGTTGGGCTAATAAAAGATATTACCCCATCCACTTTGTCACTTTAATATCCTGGAACCAATCTGACAACACCACTATAGATAGAGTGTTAAGGAATTGCTGAACTGGTGGGTTAGACTTCAGTAATGTGTAAAGCCCAGTGCAGCTTGTAGATTATAAACACTACAAGCTGAAATGCATAATTCTAATTTGAAAGCAAACCTTCTGTATAAGATGAACACAGAACAAGAATTTGCACCTAGAAGTAGGATGTGTCTGTCTCCTTGTTGTATTATACTGCTTGGTCGCTAGACAATAAGTTTGACTTACTTTGGTTATTTAAATATTCTTAAGAATGAACTGAGTGAAGTCAGTTAACTACAATTAACTATAATTCTGAGTCATTATCTCAATAGGGCCTCCAGTCCCTGATCCTAGGGATGGGGTGAAAAGTTTTCCCTAGTCGACTTTGTCCCTAGGAAAGTTCCTCCTCCCCACTCTTTCCCCCAAATCTTTCAAAATATACACAAAATATAATGTAAAAGTGAATTTTGTACAGATAGCCAAGTAATAGCCATCTCATGCCTATCTTGTAAGGATGTATGGATTTGAAAATTTTTCTAGTTATGCTGCAACGAGAAAACAAAGATATTTTCTTTAGAACAAGAATGATTAAGCATCCTGCAAAATATCAGCAGTGATAGGGCTTTCACCACAATTAATGAACACTCTGGTACGAATGTATCTCAGGTACATTACAAGAACAATTTCCTCAAGAAAAACTTTTTTCCCCTTTGTTTTTAAACATATGTATCATACTATGCAGTTAATCTTGTTGGTTTCAAGCAATTTTAGGTGATTGTTTTAATGGTGGCAATGCATTTAATCTCAAACTACCATAAAGTCAAAAAGGCCTGACCAAAAAATTGTTTTCCATATGAGCTCTCAATCTTAGCAATAGTATCATTTCAATTAAATGTAAATATAGTACTATATAAAAAGATTATTTTACTAGATTATAGTAAGAAACTAATATGAAAGCGTGAACAGAGGACTGAAGATGGAGACTAAAACTTCCACAAATTATGTATGTATTTTTATATCCATCAAGATATTCATTCTTACTGAAAGGTTGGCCCCAGTGTACCAAGTACTGCATATGTGCACACAAAAACCCACGATTGTCTCCTATATTTCATTTCTAAATTTCCCTTTTCTATAAATGTTCCTTTTTATACATCATTTTAAGCAGTAACAAAGTACCAACTGGCTGTATGAAATCTGTGAAGCTTTCAGTGTTCCGCTAGTTTTATGTACCAAGTTAGCCTAAAAAGGTAAATATTTTTCCGAAGTAAAGTTATACACTATTCAGCAGTAAGTAGAGGATAAATAACTATATTATAGAACCACAGGATTGGAAAGGACCTCGAGAGGTCAAGTTCAGTCTCCTGCACTCATGGTGGGACAAAGCATCATCTAGATCAGGGACAGGCAAGATCTGGCCCCCCCAAAGCTTTTGATCCAGCCTATGCCCGACCCTGCAGCAAGGAGCAGCACTGAACAAAGCACCTAGCTGCTCCGTATTGCTTTCTGCGCTACAAGGAGAAGGGATAAAGGGAGAGGCTTCAGCACACTGCCCCCCACGCCAGAAAAATCTCTCAGTTCCTACTGGCCAGAAATCAGCCAATGGGAGCTGAGAGATTTTACTAGGGCAAGGGCAGCATGTGAAGCCTCTCCCTCTCCCGTTCTGGCAGTACAGAGCACCATATGCACAGCCAGCGGTCTGCGGCTGCTGGCAGGGAAGCCTGCCTGAGTGCTTCTGTCTGGGAGCTGCTTAGGTAAGTGCTTTCCAACTACAGCATGTCTCTGGCACTTCAGCCCCTCCATGCCCCCAACTCCCTCCCAGATTCCACATCTCTCCTAACCCTTTTCCAGGCCAGGATCTTTCTCCTGCACCCATACCTCCTCCTAGACCCTATACCCCAAACACCTGCCCTAGATAACAACCAAACCCTCTGAACCCTCCTCCTCAGGTCATGACTTTCCCCCTCCCCAACTTTCCACCCCTCCTCACTTCTACCCCCAGGCCAGAATCCTCTCCTGCACCCCTATCCCCTACCAGATCTGTACCCCAATCTCCTGCCCCAGATCACAGCCCCCTCCTTCACCCAAACTCCCTCAGACCCCCATACCCTCTTCTGCACTCCAGTTCTTTATCCTGAGCTCCATCTGCACCCAAATTCTGTTCCAGATCCCACAGCCCCTCTATGAAAAAGTGCAGCCCTTGACTACTTACCAAAATCTTGGTAAAACTTAAAAAACAACTAATAGTCTGGTAGCATTTTAAAGACTAACAAAACAGGTAGATGGTATCATGAGCTTTTGTGGGCACAGCCCACTTCTTCAGATGTGCCCCACATAAAAAATGATAGCCCATCCCTGATCTAAACCATCCCCAAGAGCTGTTTGTCTAACCTGCTCTTAAAAGTCTTAAATTATATAAACCTTGTAAAAGATACTCCAAAAACACATACGAGTATGCAAAAAGTTATCATGGTTCAGAATAGGGATGTTAAATATCAGTTAAATGAATAGTCAATTAACCTCATGAATTCTTATCAGTTACTCGACTATTCCATAGTTCCCGGGGTTGGGGCAGGCAGCTCCGGCCCCACTTCCGAGGAGCTCCCTGCCACGCCACACTGCTGCCTCTGTAACAGAGGCAGCAAAATAGGGTGCTAGGTGGGAGCTGGTCCGTGAGAGAAGCCCATTTAAAGAACAGCTCCCTTTGTGGACTGGCTGTCACCCCGCACTGTTGCCTTTGATACAGAGATAGCAGAGTGAGGAGGCAGCAGCCTCTGTCCAGGGCAGGGAAGTCTGAGCTCCTGGGCCCAGCGCAAGCTGGAACTGAGCCGGGCTGCCTGCCCGCCTGGCTCCCAATTACACTTTAAATGCAAAGTCACAGCAGGGGTAGGTCCTGGACCCAGTGCAAGCCAGGACTGAACCAGGCAACTGGCCAACCTGCTAAAAAATTTACTGGCGGGGGAGGGAGAAATGCACGTATTCTACAGCATTAACCAATAAGCTTTTGTTTATCAGTTCACTGACTATACTATTACATCCCTACTTCAGAGTTCAACACAACTTATTCAGACTTGTACCAATTCTAAAAATCCCATAACACCACACACTGCTAAACTATGAAAGCAGTAACAGTTTAAATCTGGACATGTCAACAACCACCAAATCCCAAAATGATTGTTTTAATAGAGAACTCATTTCAAGCCCTGACAGATCTTAGACTATTTAAAGCCTCTCATTCTATTTATCTTTCTTCCCAGTTCCTTGAGTTCCAACATAATTTTAGCATCTGCTGTTATATTAAAAAAAGCTGTATTCAGAATTAAAATTTATGTCAAGTGGTTCATGAGACACTAGCCACTACAATCTTATAAATATACACTGTAAAATGCTCGGTATAAATAATGTAATGATCAATTTACTTAGGTAAACACGTGGCCCAAAACATTTCAGTCCTTGCCTATTGTTCAGACAAAACTGAAAACAGATTATACTCACCACTTTTCTAGGTTCATCTTCAATTTCTGATTTTCTCTCTTTTGATGTGGTGTCCTGATGACTACTAACATCTTCCTTTTCATTTCCAGCATCCTGCTCTTTAGCTGATGTTGTACTGTCCTCATCCAAACTGACAGCAGACTCTGCCTCTGAAGCATTAGAAATTGTTCTGTCTGCTTCCTCAACTAAGCTCTTTTCTAACTCTTGTTCCTCAACCTTGCTGGAATCAGACATGTTGGAGCTTATTCTTCTTGTTGCTTGATTAAACAGTATCAATTTTTTTCCACAAATAAACTGTGAAAAAAGTGAAATATTACTTTGCGTATAATGGATGCTTGTTCTCTGTTATATTATTATAAAAGCACTATCATACTAAATGGCTGTAGTAGAAACAAATCCAAAGCTTTTACTGGCCCTCAATATTTGTTTAGTTAAAAAGGGTCAACAGGGTTAAAAAGTAACACTGTAAGTGCATTCACTGGTTCTAGCACAGACAACACCGAAGTTGCTATAAAAGTTTCTCTTTGTTCCAGTTTATTTTGTGCATTTGACAGGGCTGTACTGCAGCTACCTTCACTGTTTCACCTGCCCAGCAAAGCCTGCTGAGGTGGTTCTGTCAGACCCTAGAGGGGAAAGACACGATGAAGACGGTGGCCAAAAACCCCGGGCTGGCAGGAAGGCCTGGGGCAGACGCGGCCTCTCCCCTGCTCACGCTGGGCTCTGACACGGTGGGGGGAGCGACTTCTCTCAGAGTCGAGAGGCAGAAGGGACCATCAGCCCCTCCGCTGTGTAGCTCGGGGCACCGGTGCCGCCCCGGCGCCCCTGACTCGGCCCGAGGCGGGCAGGAGACACCGCCCCCCCCCCACGTTCGACCCGGGAAAGGGGGGGTATCACGCGAGCGGGCACCTGCCTCGCGCCGAAAGGGGTGAAGGGAGGGGCGGGGCTCCGGGGAGACCAGGCAGTGGTGAGCGGGGAACGCTGCTGCCGCAGCCGCCACCTCCCGCTTCGCTGACCAGCAGGGGAGCCGCGGGGGCCGGGAGAGCGGGCGCCCTGCTTTTCTCTTGGCAGGTCACCTTCAGGAACCACGCCCCCGGCACTCGAGAAGCCCGAAAGGGGCGGGGCGACGAGGATAGAACAGCCCCCCCTCCCTCAAACGCCAGGCCCGGGCTCCGCCCCTTCGACCCATCTTTGACTGTCTCACTGCCCCGCCCTCCCAGCGGCCAGGCCACGGGCAGACACTGGCGCGAACCCCACCCCGTCCCCCTTAGCAACGGCGCCCACGCGCCCTCTGCTTCCTTCCTCTGCGTCCCACCTAGCGCTCAACAAGCGACTGCGAGTTCCCACCCCCACGGCACCGCTTTGCCCCGCCCCCTTCCGTTGCCGCAGCGCGCGCGCGCAGCTCTCCCCTCCCCCGCGGCGCGAGCGGGAACGTGAGCGTCGGCCCCGCCCCCAAATTTCCCGCTCTGCGGATAGCAAATGGCTGGAGCCGCAGAAGCGGCGCGAGCGCACGGAAGCCGCTTCCTGAGGGGACGCTTCGCGCTCCATGCCCTGCCACAGGGGCCCCCCCGCCGCCCCGCGCGCGGCTCCTCAGGAGCGAGAAACGCGCCGGTCCTTAAGCCTCTGCGCAGCGCTCACCAAAGCGGGCTTTCTGCCATCCTGTTTGCGGATGTGACGCGCATAGAAAGCCGCGAGATGATTGCGTCGTTTCCGGTAATGGGGAGGAGCCTGCGAGAGCCGCAGTGGGGTGCCGGCTGCGCACGCGCATACGTGACTCCTCGCCAGTCCGGAGCGCCTCGAAAGGGAAGGAAGTGGCCTGAGGAGCCGCGCCCCGCCGTTTCCCAGGACTACAGTTCCCATAAGGCTTTGCAGTGGAGCATGCGCAGTGTGAGCGATTAGGCCAGGGGAGGGGGTTTGCAAACACGTTGCCCGAGGGCAGAGCGAGGCCCCTGTAGCCCCGCGAGGAGAGCGCGGCTCCCGCCCCAGCCCTGCCGCCCGCCCGTGTCCCTGCGGCCGCGGCCTGATGGAGCGCAAGGTACCGATCCCCGCGCGCGTTCCGGGGGCCTGACGTGACCCTGGGCGGCCTGGAGTCCCCCGCGGCAGCGCCTCGCTCCCGGCCCGTCCGCTGGCGGCGGGAATGAGCGCTCCCTGCCGCCCCCCCGCTGGGGTAGTGCAGCGTGACACACACACCGCCCCGCCCGCCCGCTGGACACACACACACACCCCGTCCGCCGCCAGCACCGTTGCCCGCTGGAGAGGGTGCTCCCTGGCCCTCCCGAGGGACCCACGCTTCGGCCAGCACCCATGAGCGGAGGCAGCGCATTTCCGTTTCGTCCCACAAACACGCCTGGGTGGGCTTGGAGCCTTTATGTTCAGCTAAGGCTGCTTTTGCTGTGAACGTATTGCTTCTATGTATTATGTGAAGGGCATCATATGTTAGTAGGGTGTGGCTTCAGCTGATGCAAGGAGAGAGGATCCTTTCAGACAGGGGGTGGGGCCCTCAGAATTGAGGACATTATCTTTCAGGTTCTCCTCCAATGTTCAGCTCCATTTTTGTTCCCCCCCCCCTTCACTGCCCCCAGTGCCTACTGAGTGTTTGCGGTTTTCTTTGCTTCCATCTTGCCTCTCTGCTCACTTCCCTAGTTACCTTAGGACCAAAGCAGAAAGTAGCTGACTGAAATCAAATCAGATAGGGTGAGAACTTTTTTGTGTCAACTTCTATTGATAGCTGCTCTGTGGAACTCTCCACAGATGTCTGCTAATGACCTCTTGCAAAATACCAAAATGTTATAACATTCATTGAGGACTAAAGATGCCTTGTGGGCATGTAGGACTTGGTGCCTACCTTCAGCGGGAATTGGATTCCTTGCTCTTCATGCCTTCATTGCAGTGTTAACCTGAGCTCTCACTACTCTGTTGTTACTAAGGTGACTTCTGTCAACAAATGTGCACAAACCTCCAATATGAATTTGGAGCTTTCAGTCTGAGTTAAGTTGGCCTGTATGGAGATATAGATTAAAATCTGAGAGCTGAATATGAGATTGGTAACCTACACACTTTACATTGTGGATATGGGCTAAAGCACTGGAGTGCTTTCTTTGCTCTCTGGGTTTGTTCTGGAAGAAGTATACATCTTCAAAACTTAGCTTAGTTTACATTTAAGTTTGGCTGGCATAACTATGTTAGTAAGAGGTGTCATTTTGCTACCAACATGGTTTCGTTCAAGGGAATTGGTCGGAAAGCCCTGGTATAAGTACTAGTATAGTTGCACTTGTGCTATAAAAGTGCTTATATGGTATTATAACTATGTTTATGCTATGATGTTTTTTGCCATTTTAACTTTGCAGTAACTAGTTAATGCAGCAAAACGTTGTAGGCTTTTGTACCTTCCCTTTATCACACACATCCTCAATACTCTCCTTAAAGAGTTTTCAGAGAAAAGTGACCTTTTAGCAAAAGACGGTCAACATTCCTTTTGACTTTTACTTTCCATTTGTTGAATCCAGAGTGCCAGGAGGAAGGAGCCCTCTTTTCCTGCATACATTTAGAAGAGCAGATAATGTGGGTCTTCTCAGTAGTGAATTATTTGATCATGTTACTCTACCCAACTCTCATCTCTGCTTTTCATAAGAGCAGGATACTCTTTTCCATCTTCACATCAGAGCTTTCAGACCAGTTTCCTTGAACTAAACTTTTAGCAATCTATTTGAGATTCTTCAGAATCCACAAGAGATTTGGTACCCGAGGCTAATTCTTGCTCTAAAGTAGATGAATAAGTTAATAAAATATTAGGTAGCTTCCATAGGTTTTCAGTGGGTCATCTACATTTTCAACAGACTTTTGTCTGACTTTTACTAAGATGATGATATTCTGATGGTGAAGTCCTGTCTAAACCTCTTTCGCTTGCTTTGCCTGTTTGTCTATTTAGATTGTGTCTCACTGGGGCTTCTAGGTGCTACTTGAATGCAAATACTAATTTGTGACTTCTTATTCTCTGAGGCTACGTCTACATTGCAGGCTTCTTGCGCAATAACTGTTTTTCAGTCTTCCACAAGAGTGCATCCACACTGCCATGTGCTTTTGTAGAAGAGATGTGCTTTTGCGCAAGAGCATCCATGGCAGTTTGGACACTCTCTTGCGCAAGAAAGCTCTGATGGCCATTTTAGCCATAGGGCTTTCTTGCACAAGAAACCCCTGTTGCCTATCTATACTTCCTTCTTGTGGAAGAGCTCTTGCGGTGCAAGAGGGCTTATTCCTCATGGGGAGAGGAATAACTCTTGCGCAAGAAGCCCCGCTTTCCGATGCTTTACTGTAAATTTACTTGCGCGAGAACATGCGTGCAGTGTAGACGCTCTGCAAGTTTTTGCGCAAGAACAATGGTTCTTGCGCAAAAAGCCTGTAGTGTAGACATAGCCTAAGTTTCAAGGAAATACTCTTTACTCTTCTATGAAGAGTTCTGATCCTTTCATTGTTCCCAATTGCTTCCCCCACCCTCAATGTTTCAAGTTCTCACAAATTATGCCTCACCACACCTTTTGCCTGTTTTATGATCCTACACTAAAACACAATTCAGTGCATGCTGCACTGACAATTCCAGAGGTAAAGTTTCTTCTGTTGTGCAGGAAAATTTTTTTTACTATATAAAATTAGCTCTGGGTAGGTCCTGTGTTATTTGTGGAGACTTGAAAGGAAAATGCTCCTTGGCCAACTATTCTGGGCACCCTATGGATCTGCCATCTGATGTTACCCAAAATCTGATCTTGTCCACGAGTAACAGTTAAACAATTACAAACAGTTGTACAACTGTACTGGTGATTGTCATCCACTATCAGAAATAATGCTCTTATAGCTCTATTCCTGCCAGTACAGTGACTTGAGATATTATTTCCAGCCAAGAATGGAGAAGGAAAAAAGTTTAAAGATACTTACCTATTGGCTGTTTGGTGGATTTTGGCTCCAGCACGTGCCACTTGATCATCTTCCTTCCTCAGAGAACATTAGAGTAACCAAGAAACTGGTTTTTAGATCTTAATTTTGATGTCTTTTCTGTTTTTTCCCTATGCTTTTTTTTTTTTCTCTGAAGCAGAAGGAATTATACATTGAAGTACAGCCCTTAGCAATCAGACTTTTTTTCATCTCATCTCCTGGAATCCAATGTGATTTTGGAGGTTACAATGGGTCCCACAATATTCCTGATGCTTTTGTTCCTATAGCAGCACAATAAACTTGCACTTGTTGGTACAGGCTTCATTCTCAGACAGCAAGCATACATTAACAGTTCAGTCAGTAAGAGATTCTCTTTTCTATCGATAAAAAGGTTTTCCTGCGGGACGACAGAGTGACGTCATCATGTCACTCTGCGTCCCACAGCCCTTCCCCCCTCAGCCGCCCCATCTCCTGCCTGCCTGCCTGCTGCTAACCCAGCTGGGATAGGGAACACATGGCTCCTGAGCAGCAGCACTGAAGGTAAGCTGCTGCTGCTGGTGGTGGGCTTCTGGGGAGGAGATAAGGGGGCCAGCAGAGAGTCACGCTGCAGGGGGGATTTAAAAAATTCTGGCAGGGAGGGTGGGCGAGGGCTGCCGGAAAGGCTCACTGTTGGGGGGGCACTGGCCCCTGAACTGGGCAGGATGGCAGCCGGTCTGGATGGGCCTCTGGCAGCCACCACATGGCAGACTGCTGGGAGTTTCAATTTCTGCTTGAGGTGTGGGGGGGGAGGCAAGGCCCATGCCTGGGGACAGGGGAGCCCCCACTGCAGAGGCCCAATGTGGGGAGAGAGAGTCGGAGGGAGGGGTCACCCCAGCTCCTGAACCGGGGCTCAATGTCCCTCTGGCAGCTGCCCGCCCATGTGGCAGCATGGGGCAGCAATGCTGCCACGCCTCAGCCTGGCCCTCCCCAGCAGCTGGGAGGAGAGCCAGGGCTGCCTACCCCCGGAGAGGGGGGTTGGTGAGGCTACATCTACACTGGCATGATTTTGCGCAAGAACTCTTTTGCGGAAGAGTTCTTGTGCAAAAACTCTTCCAGAAGAGAGCGTCTACACTGGCATGTGCCTTTGCGCAAGAGATGTGCTTTTGCACAAGAGCATCCTTGCCAATGTAGACACTGTCTTGTGCAAGAAAGCTCTGATGGCCATTTTAACCATAAGGCTTTCTTGCGCAAGAAATTCATGTTGCCTGTCTACACTGGCCTCTTGCGCAAGAACAGTTGCACAAGAGGACTTATTCTTGAGCGGGAGCATCAGAGTTCTTGCGCAAGAAGCACTGATTTCATACATTAGAACGTCAGTGTTCTTGTGCATGAACTCACGGCCAGTGTAGACAGGCAGCAAGTTTTGGCCAATGTAGACACAGCCTGTGTGTAGCAAACGGGGCATGGCCCCCAAGTATGTTTATAAAACTGGTAACTTTTTTTATGTCCAGCTCTTCTTCCCCTTCTTAGGTGCTCCAAGTTATAAACTCTCCTCATGCTGCCCCTATTCTTCCTCCCCCTTTTTTTCCCTGGAGTTGGAAGAGACAGAGGAAACATCATGTTGTTATGGCAAGAAAAAATTGGCTACCGCCATTTTTTTCAAAAGTTGTATTATTTTCTAATACAATATAATGTGGTAAGAAGCCATTAATAAATGCTAGTAGTTGGTTGCAATAACTTCTGAAATTGAAGTGTGATTCTGTAAGGATTCAGTAGAGGGCGGAATAAAACTTCTAAAGAAAAGAGCCAAGATAATTGTTCAGTATTTAGGAGCAGAGATACTGAGTGGTTACTATGGATTTGGAATTATCACCATCCCCCCCAAGAAAGTTATAAAACTGGTGACTGCATTATGGTGCAGAAATGTAATAGCCTAGAAAGTGCTATAAAGAGTTTGTATATTGTATTTTTTTTAAGAAGCTGTAAAGATTTAATTTAGTGTGGTGTTAAAAGGTAGAACTAAGTACAATGTAGAACTTAAGATCTCTGACTCCTGTCAAAGTAAAGGCGGGGGTGGGAGTATTTCTGTCACTTCTAGTTGGATGCAGATTTTTTGCTAATTTGCATCCCATCAGTATAAAGATGAATTGAAATGCTTTTTAAATCAGTACAAACCTACTGTTTAACATCCCACATCTTTAACTGACTACACAGATATAAAATATAGCTCTTCTACTTATATACTGTCAAATATTTTTTCCAAAATTCTATTGTGAAAACTTAAAGATCTTTTTAAAAAGCTATACCCTATTCTGCTTAAGGTCTGTCTACATTATAAATACTCCTTTGTCAATGTAGTCAGTTACAGCAGTGAATATTAGGAATATAAAATCCTGGTTAATAAGTTAACAGGTTAAACAGAATGCTTACTGGGTAACCGGTTAACCCTTTACATCCCTAGTGTATATTCAGATCTCGATATGGACTTAACTTGTCCAAGGTTTTATTATGGTTCTGTGATCTAGCTAGATCCATCTGTCTACAACTACATTGTGACCAAGGAAGCGAAGGTTAGACACAATTATGTAAAAAAGTTGGTGACCACTGACCACACTCTGCTAGTGTTTGTACTAGTGAAGCACAGTAGTAGGAGATCTAGAAGTGCACAGCCACATGTGAAAATACTACAGAGAATAAGCCCTTGTCTACACTATAGTTTTGTTGACAAACGTTATGCTATCATACAACCACTGCTTTAATTAAACCACGGGGTGTGCGGTGGAGAGAGCCCCTTCTCCCCCCTCCACTCCCAGGAGAGAGACATGGTTCAGGAAAGGAGGGTTAAATCATGGCACACCACTTCAGAAAGGTTGCAGACCCTTGCATTAGAGTTTGGGACCCCTGTTCTAGAATGTTAGGCTGTACCAGCCTTGAACAAACACAGCTGCTAGATTTTTTTCCTAGTTAAATCACTTAGCAAAATAGTCAACACTGTCACATTTTAAGATCATAGTTCAATAACCAATTTAAAGACCTGCTGATACTTCATGGAAAAAATAGGAAAACTTTGCATATATGTGTGGGCTCAGCTGTTTGTGTTCCACAATAGCCTTCAGATCCTATGATGCAAAAAAACTGTCTACCAGTTATATGTGCATTTGGTTTTGTTTCCAAAGCATAGTGCTGTGCTTTTAACATTATTTAATTTCATCTTGTTGATTTCAGACTAATTCCTCACTTTGTCTAGGTCATTTTAAATTCTAATCCTGTCTTCCAAGTGTCATCTGCAAATTTTAAAAATATAGCTATAATATACTCTATTATCCAAGTCATCAGTGAAAATGTTGAATACTACCGGACCCTGCAGGACCCAATCGGAGTTCAGTCTTTCAACTGGTTGTGCAGACATCTTATAGTAAAAGTAATCTATAAAGGACTTCTTTAAAAATTGGGTTTGCCCTATTTTGGTTCCTTGTATAAAGGACATGTAAGTGTACAGACAGACATGCACTCTCCCTTAGAAATATCATAAATGTGAATAGTAGGCTTTCCTGGTTTCACAGCAGAACAAGGAAGGGTAGAGGCTCATACATTTGAATTAGGAACTTCATTATACTGTAATTGAAATGTCATTTAAACTTTAAAAAACAAATAGAAAATTGATTTTAATCAGGTCTTGCTACACAGGAAAGATGTGTAACTGAAAGAGTGAATTTAAACCAATGTAGTTACACTGATGTTACTCCCTTTTTTCCCCCATAAATACTCTTAGGCTATGTCTTCACTGCAGGCTTTTTGCGCAAGAACTTGTGGAGCATTTACACTGCACGCGTGTTCTTGCGCAAGTAAATTTACAGTAAAGCATCAGAAGAGAAGGCTTCTTGCGCAAGAGTTATTCCTCTCCCCACGAGGAATAAGCCCTCTTGCGCAAGAGCTCTTGAGCAAGAAGGCAGTGTGGACGGGCATCAGAGCTTTCTTGCGCAAGAGGGCATCCACAGTGCCATGGATGCTCTTGCGCAAAAGCACATGACAGTGTGGACGCACTCTTGTGCAAGTACTTTTGCACAAGAACTCTTGTGCAAAACAGTTCTTGCACAAGAAGCCTGCAGTGTAGACGTAGCCTTAGGTTTTGTCAAAAAGGGCTGTAGAGGTGATCCTGGACATTACTGACCAGTAAGTCTAACTTCAGTACCGGAAAGTTGGTTGAAACTATAGTGAAGAACAAAATTCTCTGACACGTAGAGGAGGTGTCAGCAACCTACAGCACATGTGCCATAAGTGACACGTGAGCAGATTTTCAGTGGCACACAGAGTCCACAGTGGGAGCTCAGCACACACACACGGAGCCCGTGCAGCTGTGAGACTTGGAGCACCAGCTCCGGCTTCCAGACGCATGGGAGACAGGTGGTGAAGAAAGCCCTGACTCACGTCTGCCCCCAGGATCCCCAAGAGCCACCCTGGATCCACACCCACCTCCACTGGGCAACACAGGACAGCCCACCACAGGATTGAGGCCCTGCTCCCACATGTACGTTGCCACTCCACCCACCCCAGCCCTCCCAGCATACGGGATAGGTGGGAAGTAGGAAACAGTGGGGAGAGGGAGTCTGCCCCCGGTGCCCCTGAGAGCTACCCTGGCTCCTCGCCCACTTCCACCGGGCGGCACAAGGATCCCCACATGCACACTGTTGCTGCTCTGCCCACCCCAGCCCCGCTGGCATGTGGGGACCCACAGGTTGGGGGGGGGGTAGAAAGAGGCTGCCCTGCCCTTGGGGCCTGGCCACAACCATCCCTGAGCAGCCGCCACCGCGTGAGATGGGCAGGGGGATCTGGGATGTCGAGGGCTGGCGGGTGATGAGGCAGTGGGGAGGCCTGGGCAAGAAGGGAGTCATGGGGTGGGGGCATCCACTCCCGGTGTCTCCAAGAGTCGCCCCGGCTCCCGCCCACTTCCACCGTAAGTGCGTCACAGGGACTAGGGATGTAAAGGACTAGTCGCTCCCCCCTTTCCTGTCTCTCTCAGATAGAGGCAGCAAGGGGGGCAAGGAGAAGAGGGGGGTACTTAAAAGTGTTAGCACCGCACGAAGCCCGCTGTCAGTTGCTCCGTGCAGGGCTGCCACTTTGAATGCCGCGGGGAGCCCGGTGTCAGGCTCCTCGTGGAATTTCAAAGCAGCAGCGCTGCATGGAGCCCAGGATCAGCTGGGGATTCCCTCACTGACCCTGGGCTTC
Organism: Rafetus swinhoei; assembly: GCA_019425775.1. Lineage (NCBI taxonomy): Eukaryota > Metazoa > Chordata > Testudines > Trionychidae > Rafetus > Rafetus swinhoei. The sequence continues at coordinate 89,723,787 of CM033424.1, read as the reverse complement.
ATGCGGCGCTGCCGCTTTGAAATGCCAGGTGGAGCCTGGGATCAGTTGGGGACTCCCCAACTGACCCGAGATCCATGCGGTGTGCCAGCTTTGAAATGTACAACAGTCCCTAGCAGGGGCTCTTGTGGATTTCAAAGAGGAAGCTTCGCCCGTGTGGAGCCCGGAGTCAGCAGGACTTCCCACTGGCCCAGGGCTCCACGCAGCATTCCAACTTTGAAATGCATTTCAAAGGCAGAAGTGCTTATTGAGTAGTCAATGGAAATTCCATAGACTACTTGACTAGCAAATTAATCGCTACTTAACATCCCTAATAGGGACCCTGCACAGAGCCAGGACCCCTCCTGTGGGAGGGGTGGGGGCCAGGAGCAGAGAATGCAGGGGCTGAGGTGAGGAGGTAATGTGGGAATTGGGGGCTGGGGTGCGATGGGGTCAGGCTCAGAGGTTTGGGGGTTTTTGGAGTAGTTTGTCACTTGTATGGTCCCCAATTGATAGTTTCCCATCCCTGCCATAAATAAAGAAAATATTGAAATCTTTTGTGTTAGACATAAATTAATATTTTACTTTATTTAAAGTGAAGTTTGATGAACTAACATGAGAAAGTTAAAACACTTAATCTGTTTAATAATTTAAATTAAGCCACAGCACTAGCAAAGTGGCTTGGTTGTAATTATGTAATTAACGGTGTGCTTCCCTTACCAACTGGTGGTCTGTAAAAAGGTTTGCATTGAGCCAGGTGGTCCACGGACCAAAAAGTTCGAGAAGCACTGCGCTAGAGGGTGAGTGCTGCCTGAGTGGTGGCAGGGGGCAGCTGAGGGGAGAGGAAAATGTGTGTGTGTGGGGTGGGGGGGGGTCCCCTGCCTCTGCCCCTGCCCCAAAGCCATGTTGGCACCTGGGTCCTTGGCAGGAAGGTGAGGTCGCCATAGACCGGACCCCCAGGGGACTCTGCCCCCCAATGGGGCCTGACACCTGGAGGTCACTCACCTGCCCCCATCTTGCCCATTTCCCTGCTCCCGCTTCCTCACCGCCACCCTGACCCCAGTCCGTGTTGGCGATCCAGCATTGTGCCCCTTGCAATATTGGAAACAGTCCCGGCTTCCTGCGGGCAACCCCGAGGCTCTGAACCGCATCTGGCTTCGGGGAAGCATGCGCACACTGCTCCTCCCCTCTCTACAGGAAAAGCCGGAGCAGAGCCCAGGGCAGGAGACCAAGTGGGGCGCATGGTGGAGAGAGCCCCTCCCGGGAGAGTGGCATGGCCCAGAGCAGGAGGGTTAAATCTTGGCATGCCACTTTGGAAAGGTTGCCGACCCCTGAGGTAGATAAACATAATTTGTAGGGGAAAAGTAAACATGATTTCTGCAAAGGGAAATCATGCCTCACTAATCTACTAGAATTCTTTGAGAGGGTCAACAGGCATCTGGACATGGAGCATTCAGTGGATATAGTGTACTTAGACTTCTAGAAAGCTTTTGATAAGAGCCTTTGGTGAGGGATCTTAAACAAAGTAGGCTATCATGGGATCAGAGGGACGGTCCTCTCATGGATTGATAACTGATTAACAAGGACTAGGAATAAATAGTTCTCCGAATGGAGAGAGGATGGTGCCTCACAGGGATCTGTACTAAGGATGTTAAAATGTGGTTAATTGACTAGTCGACTAGTCAATGGAATTTCCCCAGCTGACCCCGGGCTCCCCACAGCATTTCCCCAGAACCCGGGATCAGCTGGGGAGTCCCCAGCTGACCCCGGTTCCGGGGAAGTGCTGCATGGAACCCGGGATCAGCTGGAGACTCCCAGCTGATCCCGGGTTCTGGGGTAATGCCACAGGCATTTTAAAGGGACAGCCCTCCACACAGCTGATCAGCAGATTGGCTATACAGCAGCCACTTCGGGGTTTCAAAGTGGCAGCACTGCTGTGCGGCGCTGCCACTTTGAAGTACCCCTCCCTCCGCCCCCTTCCCCCCGCTGCTCTATCTCATAGAGGCAGCAAGGGAGGGGGATATCGACTGGTCGACTAGTCAAAGGACTATCTGATAAGCAAATGCTTATCGGATAGTCAACTAGTCGACAAGTCTTTAACATCCTTAGTCTGTACTGGGACCAAGCCTCTTCAACATATTCATAAATGATCTGGAGAAAGGGGTAAACAGATGATACAAAACTGCTCAAAATAGTGGCATTTAAAGCAGACTATGAAGAGATTCAAAAGGATTTCACAAAGTTAGGTGACTGGGCAACAAAATGGCAGATTACATTTTTCAATATGCATTACTTTGCATTTATCAATATTAAAATTAATCATAACTATAAGCCAAAATGACAGGGACTAATTTAGCTATTACCACTCGAGAGAGATCTTGTAGTTATTGTGGATAGTTTTTTGTGGATATCACATTGCCTCTATGTAAATTCATGGTACACCCATGTGTTGAATATAACATGAGATGGGGCAATCACATCTGCAAGATATCTTGGCACTGGAAAAAGTTCAGAAAAGGGCAACAAAAATTATCAGGGGTTTGGAACAGCTGCCATCTTATCAGCTATCCTCAGCTCCTATTGGCTGGAAACAACCAGTCAATGGGAGCCGAGAGATTGGCCTGGGGGATGGGTGCAGCGCAAGCCTCTTCCCCATCCCAGAACTGAGAACCACATGGAGGGAGTAGCCTGCAGTTTAAAGTGATCTGGGTCTGCAGCAGGCAAGGAGCCCAGCCTGCCTTGGGTGCTGCAGGGCTGCTGGCCAGGACACGCTTAGGTAAGCACCTCCCAGCCAGAGCCTGCCTCTGGTACCCCAGGCCCTCCGACACCCCAACTCCCTCCCACAGGTCACCATCCAAACCCTCTGCCCTCCCCCCCTCCCCCATCCCAGATCACAACTCCCTCCCAGATCCTGTACCCCCTCTTATACCCCTCCTCCAGACCAGAATCCTCTCCTGCACCCATACTCCCTCCCTGACCCCACACCCTAGTCCTCTGACCCAGGTCACAACCCTCTCCTTCACCCAAACTCCCTCTGACCTCACGCCGTCTCCTGCACCCCAATCCCTTATCCTGTGCACCATTCTGCACCCAATCCCCATCTCCACAGAAATGTGCGGCCCTTGATCACTTTCCAAAATCTTGGAGTGCCCCCCACCCCAAAAAAAAAAAATTATTGCCCACCCCTGGACTAGTTGGACAATCCTGAAAGTTGATCTACCAACAAGGGATGTTAAATTGCAGATAATCAGCTAATTGAGTAGCTGATGGAATTTCCATCCACTACTCAGTTAGTTGATAAAGGGGAGGAGGGCATTTGCTACACCCACTGTGGCTCTGCCTTTTTAACTGTATCAAGAGCCACCTGGCTCTTACTACATTTAAAAGGCAGGGGCATAGCACGGGAGCCAGGCGGCTCTTACTACATTTAAAAGGCAGAGCCACTGCATCTTTGTCTCCCTTGGCCCCCTCCTTCCCCAACGCAGAGACAGTGCTGAGGGGGAACCAGCTTTTAAGACAGCTCTCCCCGGCACCAGCTCCTGCTCCTGATTTAGAGGCAGCAAAGGGGTGAGGGGAAATGCGAGTAGTCGACTCGACTACTCTTTTACATCCCTACTACCAATCAGTTGGGCTAGTTACTGATTGGTAACAACTGAGCATTGCAAGCTTCCCAGCGGCAATGACCACGTTTCTGCACACTGAGTGGGAATCTATATGTTTCACCGCTGCAACTCCAGGACAAACTCGAGAGATTTCCAGGAGAGCAGACTTCCACATCCTAAAGTTCTGCAGTGAAACATCCTAGGTCCGCAGCTTTGTCCTGTCCTACCAGTTAGTGATCATTGGCTGGTCCAGAAGTGGCACTCCTTTCCATGACTCCACCCTGAGAAAATACCATGCAGAAATAACTGCCCAGGTTCATCATCCTCAACTAGCTGTTTCTGTGCAATATTGTGGTGATGTTTTATGCATCTGCCTCTGACCTGAGTGTTTGCCAGTACATTGGGAGGAGATTTTTGTCCTGCTTCACGGCTCCTCCAGCCCCAGCTACTGCCACAATCTCCCACCATGCAACTCGTGGCTCCTCCAGCCCCAGCTACCACCGCAGCCTCCAGCCATGTGTCTTGTGGCTCCTCCAGCCGTGCCCAGCTCCCCAGTAGCCTCCTGCCACCTACCACGCAGCTGTGCGGCTCTGCGTAGGAGGTGTGAAGTGTGGGAAATTTTTTTTTTTTTTTTTTGCACATGCAACTGCACAGCTTAGAAGGAACCCTGCCCCAATCACTCCCATACCCAGATTCCCTTCCAGAGCTTGCACCACTATCCAAGCTCCATCCCAGAGACTGCACCCCACACTTCCTCCCACCTCCTGACCCCTTCCCTAGCCTTGTGAAAATGAGTGGGAGATAGCAAGCGATGGAAGAAGGCAGGGCTGGCCTTACCATGAGGCGAACTGTGGTGGCCAGACTGGGGGTGCGTCACTAGGACCCAGAGTGTAGAAATTGTCTGCTGCTGGTGCATATGTATTCTCTCTGCTCTAGATGCAGAGATGGTGGAGTGCTGTGCTGGAGGAAGGAGGGCACGAGACATAACAGGCAGGCAGGAGAAAAGGTGGTATGGGGGCGTCATTTGAGCTCCCTGCCTCAGGTGCCAAAATGTTTTGGGTCGGCCCTGGAAGAAGGGGGGCAATGGAGTGGGGGGGGGCCTTGGAAAAGAGGGGGGGCATGAGCATGGCCTCAGGGAAAAGGCCCGGGGTGCTGCAGGGGTCTGTGCACCAATTAAAATTTGGGTTTGCACAGTTAGATAGTTGGCCTTACTGGGCTGGACACTTGTCAGCGCAGGCACAGCACTGCCCAAATGTCAGGCGGACCATGTCCAGGCAGGCACAGCTTGTGTGTGCATGGGGGCCCACTACCTGTTCTTCTCTGGGGCTATCAAAGGCAGATTCAAAAAATATGAGGATTTGAAAGGTAAGTGGAGCAGCAACTGACTTAACCAACATTTAATATAAGCAGAATTAAGGTAGAGGTTCCCATTCAGCTGGGCTGTAACATGCTATTGTTATGTAAATGAAGGAAAACAGTTAAAATTTCACCTGTTGTCCTAAAACTTGCAATTTATGTTACTAACATGACACTGGAATCTACATGTACTATTTCCATGCATGGACTCTCTCAATTGTTCCTATTGAACTTTCAGAAAAACTTGCCAGGTATTTTAAAATGAAAAGTTCATTTGAGTTGTACAGCGTTGAGAAGTCTTCATTGCAGAATACACTGTGCTTCAGAATTTCTCTCTCAAAAACATTGATTACTAATTCATGTTTATTGAAATCAAGCAGTGACACACCATGTATCAGCACAGATTTAATAGCAGCATTCCATTGTTAAGTCTGGAATTACTAAACTGTCATTGGTATAACAACTTTTTTTTTTACTATTTTAGTGCATAGTAATATAGATCATTAAAACTACGCTCTGTAATCAGTACATTCTTTGACCCAGTACTGCTGTAGTTTTAAGTGGTTTTTCCTCATTCTAACAGGGTGCCATGCCATTGTTTGAGCAAATTAGTGAGTCTGTGATATTTGTTGGCTGAAAGTATCCCTTTTAAACACAAAGCATTAGAATGAGCAATTTCAGCGAGAGGAAAATCAATTGTGAAGACAATCTAACAGCATACTTTTTTCAGTATATTAAACACATGAACACTAAAATGATATGGGTACCACTAGGAAATAGCTGCAAAATTGCTGTAAATTCCATTATTCCGGATCTAACAATGAAATGCTGATGTTGAATCTGAGCTCAGACATGGTGTGTCACTGCTTGATTTCAATTAACATGATGAACAATTAATAATTACAGTTTCTTTTGTATAGAAGGAAATCACATTAGTTGCTAACTGGTTTAGTATAAGTTTATATGCTTCTAACCCTTGAAAGTTTCCTCAGATTTTTAAAGTCACATTGAAGTAGTTGCAAATTAATCTTTTGAAATACAATTATTATAGCCATTCTTAATTTAGAAAAATCAACTTTTTCTTGCTTGTTTTCCCTAGGAACTGTAGCCAGTTCTCATCGGTCATCAAAATGCAAAGGAATTTAATACAGACTGTGTTTCAGCTGGCACATCGGACATGTTTGGTACCACATCGCACTGGTTTCCTTCAACACTTACAAGGGAAACCAATCTTGCCTCAGACTGGATGCAAAGTGATTTTGGCATTGGGCCCTGCAAAACAATGTCTGCATGCATCTGCTGTGCTTTGTCTCTCAAAAGAAGGAAAATCATCGGGTGAATATTCATCCCAGCCAGAAGGCACTTACCACAAAGAACAAAAAGAAGAAAACCCTTTGAAACAAGTTAGTGATGCACCACATGGAAGCCCAGTAGAATCAATTTCTTTAGAGCCTGATCCATTACAAGACAAATCAATTAGTCTCTTTCAGAGATTCAAGAGAACTTTTAAACAGTATGGAAAAGTTATGATTCCAGTGCATCTGTTGACATCCAGTGTATGGTTTGGATCCTTTTACTATGCAGCCATGAAGTAAGTTACTGATTTGTTACAATATCACTACTGCTGTTAATATATCTCTCTCTCTCACACGCACTCTCTCACACCCTGCAGTATGCATCTTATTACGTGACAGTACTTATCCAACTTACTCCATCAGAAAAGGAGTCTCCATGTTTTACCAAAGCCCAAGATTGTTAATGAAAGGGGATAATCTCCAATCAATGTGTTGTTCATGTGCTATTGAACTTGCTACAGCCTGTATGAAATACAGGTTGAACTTCTCTAATCTGGCACTCTCTGGTCCAGCAGCTTTCATGGTCTGGCATGATTTTAGTTAGCTGGATCCGCACTTATCGTGGGTGTTGACAAGTTTCCTATGGTCTCCTAAAGTTTGTTTACAACAACTAGTCCTAGCTCTGTGCTGTTGTTAAGCACTAATATACCCCTAAATGTCTTCTAAGAGCAGCAGAAATGCTGATAATGCTGCTAGACAATATTCATCTCCCATGGTCTGGCAAATTCTCTGTTTCGGCACCGGTCAGGATCCGAGTGCTTCCAGTCTTTGCCGTGTGTCAAAGATGATGGCTTTTCCTCCCCTCTCTCTTTTCCTCCCCTTCCCTTCCTCCCCTCTGAAATTGCAAAGGATGGAGAAATCTGCTATAGGCCAGCCCCCCTGGTTTTCTTTGCCAGTGTTTTAGAAGATGCTAAGAAGTGCCCTCTGCTATAGGCAAAACCTTCTTCTGAATTGAAATTTTTGTTTGTAGGGTGAAATTTGAATGGTACTCGGAACTTGTAGATAGATACGTATATGCCATCATTCCCTTTCCGGTTATCTCTGCCATAGAGTGTGTCAGATAGGTTTTCACCTCCTTTAAGTTTGAAAGGGATAGGACGTGGAAGAGGCAGGAGAAAAGTGGGTTGTAGAGTGTTTTCTTGTCTTTGGTATCTGCTACCTTTTTCACTCAATAAAATTCTTTTTACTTTGCCTCTGCCTGTAACACTGTCATTAGAAGATACTGGAAAGATATACTTATTCAAGATGCTTTTTTCACCCTACTCTCACTTAGCTTAGAACTTTTTATTTGATTTTCCCAAGGAAGAATATGCAGAACTCCCTGTTAAGCCACAAGGCCAGCCCTTTCACATACCTTTTTTAATGAAGTCCCCACCTCACCCCCATCTTTGTATTCAGAAGCCTTTGTGGGAAGGACACAAAGCCCTTGAAGAATTCCTTCCTTTACTCTCTTCTTTGTCTTCCATCCTCTAGTAGGTACTAGGAACCAAAACTTCCAGTTTCACTGGGAGTTTGGTGATCTAAGGCCCATTAGTAGAAACTCTTTCTGAAAAAAATGTCAATCACTACTATGCCTGCCAAGAAACTAGTTTTATCACTGAGATTAGTTGTTATCTCTCTCCCTGTACTTATGCAAAACAATGTGGTGGATGAAAATGTATTGAGACACTTTGTTTCTGTGGTTTTAGTTAAACAAATCCTTTTCTGGACCCTTGCAAAAGCACTTGGATTACAGAGAATATGCAGCCCTTACTTATGCACTCCAGTGTCAGGTCTGGACATCATTTGACTATGCTGCCAGACATTCACACTTATGTGAAAATGAGCTCAAGGTTAGGAATGTTAAATATTGGTTAATTGAATAATAGATTATCCTTATGAATTCTTATTAGTTACTCTACTATTCTGTAGTCCCTGGGGGTGAGGCTGGCAGCCAGTGCGCTCCGGCCCCTCTCCTGAGGAGCCCCCTGTCACTCCGCATTGCTGCCTCTGATTCTGAGGCAGCAGCGTGGGGAGGCAGGCAGGAGCTGGTCTACAAGGGGAGCCAGTTTAAAACCAGCTCCCCTCGCAGATTGGCTGCGTGTCGCCTCGCGTTGCTGTCTCTGAGGCAGTAGTGCAGGGCAGCAGCAGCCCCTGTCCGGGGAGGGGCTGAGGTTGTGGCCATATAACTGAAAAGTAATGAGCATAACAAGCTCCCGGTCCTGGTGCGAGCTGGAAGTGAGCTGGGCTGCCTTCCGCCTGGCTCCGAATACACTTTAAATGCAGAGCCTCAATGGAGGTAGGTCCCGGAACTGGCGTAAGCCAGGATTGAGCCAGGCTGCTGCCCAGCCTGCTAAAAAATTTACTGGCAATGGGGGCAGGGAATGCGTATAGTCTATAGCACTAACCTTTTAAGCTTTTCCTTATCATTTAATCGTTTAATTCACTACACTATTACATCCCTACTCTGGATACCATCTGTCATCCTGTTTTCTCTTCTTTCTGGTTAGGTTTGTACATCCTATGATAAAACTAATGTATCAACACTTCACTACGTCTACTCCATGAAATTGCTGGATCCCTAAGACTGACAGCAGTGTGTTTCTGTTCTGGAAACTTACCTTTGTTGGAATAAGCAGTATTCATATCAGTTTAGAGGCAGGTTTTATTAGTCTGTGATTTGTTTGTTGAATGGGAATAAGTCTTTATCTCTGGATTGTGCATGTTGCATATTTAATAATAGAAGACATGAAACAATGTTAGTTTATGGCTGGAAGGATGGGCCTTTGACATCAGAATGTATTATGACACAAGTGTTTGTTTTAGTTACTCTAACCAGCTGGCATAACTGCCCTTTCTAGGAGCTGTAGATCCAAATGTCATTCTAAATTTAGCCCATCTCAGAGTAATAAAGGTCCCAAGCTATTAAAATATTTTACTTTGGCTGGATCTAAAACATCCAGTCGTTTTAGACTGAGTAAAGTTTAGCTAGCTTGTCTGAGTCTTTAGTTAGCATTTAAAAATGTGTGTTTGACAAATGGGCACAAATGAAAAATTAATTAGGAACTAGTGAGAAGCAGATCCTCTAAGTCATACTAGAAAAACAGCACCCTCTTCAGGTGAAAAGTAAGTTGGCTCATGAATAATAATTGCATAGGGCTAAACTATACAAACCTGAAATTGTTTATCAACAAATTTTAAAAGAGGCAGTGTCAACATATTTAGGCCCACCATAGTTTTCTAATCTGTCTTCTAATATTTGAGTAGTTAACATTACAATGTTGACAGTATAAAAAAGCACTTTCTTTTCTAGAGCCAACAGTTCAGTGACCCACTATTTTCAATATTATATCTGTTAACCATGCTGCTACTTATTAGGAATGTTAAAAGTTGGTTACATAGGTAACTATGTAACCACTGAATCTAAGCAATTACATGTTGCGGACTCTGCAGTAGAAAGCTTAGTTATTTAAGCTTTATACTGCAGATCCCGCACCAAAGCCTCCCCCGGAGCAGGGAAGCAGCAGCTCTTGCCCACCTGGCTCTCAGGGAGGAGACTTCACTGTCCTGACACAGTGAAGCCGCCTCCCTGGGAGCTGACTGAGTGTAATTGACACCATTAACCAATAAGCATCAGCTTATTCATTAAACAGTTAGCTGGTTACACTCTAACATCACTACCACTTATAGAGAACTCTGTACAGGTAATATTATGTCTTTCAGTGACACTGGCAAAACTAAGTGTTAAAAATATTTCTAAATATTGTAAAATGCATTTCTTGTATAACTGATTGTGTATGATTGTCTACTACCGTGTAAAAGACACATGGTAATATTTTTCTGTTTAAACAAGTAATATCTCCAGTGCTGTAATGCAAGGGTTTTCAAAGCTGGGTTGTGGGCCTGCCCTGGTGAGCCACAACCTAACTTTTAAAACCCCTGCTCTAATGGAACTTACATTTGTTAGATGCTGTTGCGAGGCATGAGGCAACCCAGTCTTTCCATCTCCACCTGTTTTAATGCCACAATTCTTACTTTATTATAGTCTGTTTCCATGACAAGAAGAACATCTTTCTCAATGGTTTTCCTAAGTCATCTGTTCTTCTCTTTTTCCATCATCCGTGAGATGATATATAGTCAAGAGTTAATCTAGAAATACATTTTTTACATTAGTACATGTCCAAATCACTTCAGCCTTCTTTCTCAAATTATTTTGTCTACAGACCAGTCATTTGTAACATCAGCGTTGGTTACTTTATCCCACAGGAGGATAACCAGTGTTCTTCATAAGCATCTCTGATGGGCATGCGTTAAGTTTTCTGCTTTGGGCTTCTTGTGTTTGCTATTTTAGAAGTGTATACAAATGTTGGTATCACAATGGCAGTGCGTATTTTTTCATGGTTCTTGATTGACTCTCTTTCTCCAGATGTTTACCAGTCTTGAAAAGGTTCTTGTTTCCACCTCATTATGGAGTTGGCCATCAGCACAAATTGTGCTCCTAAGAAATAGACTTTTATTAATGATTCTGTACTCTACACTATTGATCATTTATACTCCATTATTGCTGACTCTTCTTTCAACAGTCATGATTTTGCGGGGGATTGGCTGATGCTTAATCCTGCCTTGACAGCCCTATCTTTCTACAGATGACATTGCAAAAGACCACGACCAAAATCAAGATCTTGACATTTTCCTCTACTCTACGTAGTTCTTGTAACTTCCTTTTGATGTTGCTTTTCTCATCAATCATAGTCTCTGTAGGGAGGAAGTTGTGAGATGATTCTTTCTAACCTGTTAGTGAGGACATAGAATGGCATGAGGTCCTCCCCTAATCTCCTGCAAATAGCCCCCAAAATCAAGCTTTAATGCATTTTGAGGGAAAATGTGAGGGACTGGAACCCGGATATCTCATTTTGGGGTGGGCTGCAAATTAATCAGAAATGAAAGTATATTGTGTTCTGTCTCTGTTGCTTAGATTGGAGCTCGTTCTCAGTTCTCCTATTAACTGAGGCCTTCACGGTTTACATCAGTATGACTTTGTCTTTGCACCAGTGTTTCTACATACCTTCAAATATACCTTACTAAAGAAGGACATATGCAATTGGATTAAGCAGTAGCTCAAACCATCAGAGACTATTTATGATTTTTACATTATTTTAGGAAATGAAATTAATGTTTGCTTACATGTAATGCAACCATACCAGAAAATCTGTTTTTAAAACAAGTATATTGATTAGAGTAAGGAATGCTTTGCTAAATGAAACTATCCATCTTTAAATAAAACTTACCATTAAATTTAATAATGAACAGTGATTTTTAGTACAATTCACAAGTTTTAATGATTCTTTCAAACATAATCCTGTTTTTATGTATAACTTTTTTTCTTTGATAGAGGAGTGAATGTCGTTCCTTTCCTAGAGTTCATTGGAGTACCAGAATGCATTGTAAGCATTCTGAAAAACTCTCAAAGTGGATATGCACTAACTGCGTATGCAATGTATAAGGTAGGTACCATTATAGTTAAGTGGTTCTGAAGCTGCCTAGTGATTTAAACAATTCTCTTAATTCACTTAGCTCAGAAAGAATTAGCACTGTTTTCTCTCAGTAGTTTTTAGATGTTTTTAAATGAATGTTTTAAACTTGGATATTCACGTTACTCAGGTTAAAAGGGTCGTCATAATGCTTTTAAACACCTTTGCATCCCTGTAAAATATTCCTAAACTGTTTTGTTTGTATGGCTGTTTGGTTCCCTAAAAGTGGTGACAATCCACTGTAATATCTGTATTTTCCCCTGTGCACTCAGCTAGACGGTGACATTTTAAAAGCTCTTAGTTCTTCAGATGACCATGCATTTTTTTTCCTTCAGGATTTTTTAATTTACTATTATAGCTTAAATATTTGCTTTCATCAGTGACTTAGTTGGGATTTATTTGTCCTAATAAGATCATATTTTGGATATATTTGTTTCTGTGTTTAGAGCTGCATAATCTGTTTGTACAGTGTTTTGAACATATAAAGCATGGTACAAGAGCAAAGTATTAACATCTTTATTTACAGTACTTTGTCTTTTTTGGTGCATATATTTGTTTTACTTCAATATGCATTATGCATCTAACCAAAGTGATGATGAAGTAAAGGCACAGACTCTTGTCAGTTTTAATTGTTTAGTTTACTGGTGCCTAGAGGCAGTCAATGAATGAATGCAATTAAGTATAAATATTTTATAATAAACACAACCTGTTCTGCAAATAATATATATTACATACATGTATTTTCAGGAGATTTGGCCGTGTTGAGTACGTGTACATTTCTATCTCTGAGTCCAATCCTTCTCCCATTGAAACAGATGGAAGTAGGAAAAAGTCTGATGTAAATTTAAGAGACACCTTTTCAAAAATACTCCTCTCGTATCTGAGTTCTTAAATGCAGATTACATTTTCAAAACAATGGGAGTTGCTGGGTGTTGTGTTCTTTTGAAAATCTGTCCCTTTATTTACTCAGATGTATTTAACATCAGTATTGTGGTGGTGTCTTGAGGCCAACCAAATCCAGGTCCCATTTTGCTAGTCACTTGCGCAAACATGTTTTAAAAATAATTCCTGTCCCTAACAGTTTATAGTTTAGAATTGTGTGCTAAAAGTCTTTTTCTCAGAGTCTTAGCTTTTTGGAAGAAAATATTAATCTAACTTTATCCCTTTTTCTTTACATTTCCTGCCTTCTCTGTAGCTACCCTTCTCTCCCAGAGTTTGAATGCAGCAAATCAGTTGATTCAAAATAAAAATCTCAATAATAGTAGGAGATTTCAACTATCCGCATATTGACTGGGTACACATCACCTCAGGATGGGATGCAGAGATAAAATTTCTTGATACATTAAATAACTGCTTCTTTGAGCAGCTGGGATCTGTAACCGACAAAGGGAGAGGCAATTCTTGATTTAGTCCTAAGTGGTGTGCAGGATCTGGTCCAAGAGGTAAATATAACTGGACTGCTTAGAAATAGTGACCATAATGTAATAAAATTTAACATTCCTGTGGTGGGAAAAACACCTCAGCAGCCCAACACTGCTGCATTTAATTTCAGAAAGGGGAACTATACAAAAATAAGGAGGTTAGTTAAACAGAAATTAAAAGGTACAGTGACAAAAGTAAAATCCCTGCAAGCTGCATGGAAACTTTTCAAAGACACCATAATAGATGCCCAACTTAAATGTATATCCCAAATTAAAAAACACAGTAAGAAAACCAAAAAAGTACCACTGTGGCTTGGCTTAACCAAGTAAAAGAAGCAGTGAGAGATAAAAAGGCATCATTTAAAAAGTGGAAGTCAAACTGATAAACTTAACAGTAACAAGTCACCGGGACCAGATGGCATTCATCCAAGAGTTCTGAAAGAACTCAAATGTGAAATTGCAGAACTATTCACTGTGGTTTATAACCTATCCTTTAAATCAGCTTCTGTACCTAATGACTGGAAGATAGCTAACGTGACGCCAATATTTAAAAAGGGCTCTAGAGGTGATCTTGGCAGTCACAGACTGGTAAATCTAAAATCAGTACTGGGCAAATTAGTTTAAACTATTGTAAAGAATAAAATTGTCAGACACATAGATGAACATAATTTGTTGGGGAAAAGTCAACATGGTTTCTGTAAAGGGAAATCATGCCTTACTAATTCTTTGAGGGGGTCAACAAACGTGGACAACAGGGATCCAGTGAATATAGTATACAGTAAAACTCCAATAGTCCGGCATCCAATAGTCCGGCATCAAAATGGCAAGAGCCTAGTGAGCGAGCTTTGGCAAAAAATGAGTCACAAGGTAACAGCGGCAGCAGCTGAACTGAGCAAAAAGGGTAAAAAAGGCTTAAAAAAACTAACACATTACAGTATACTGTATACAGTATGTACAATAAAAAGAGTTAAGAACACTTTATATACAGTATATAATGTATACAGTATATATATAACCTGCTTATAGTACCTCCTGATAGTCCGGCATATTTGATAATCCGGCACCACCTAAGTCCCATAGGTTCCGGATTATCAGAAGTCTACTGTACCTAGATTTCCATAAAGACTTTGAAAAGGTCCCTCACCAAAGGTTCTTAAGTAAAATAAGTTGTCATGGGATAAGAGGGAAGGTCCTTTCATGGATTGATAACTGGTTAAAAAATAGGAAACAAAGGGTAGGAATAAATGATAAGTTTTCAGAATGGAGAGAGGTAACTAGCGGTGTCCCCCAAGGGTCTGTCCTGGAACCAGTCCCATTCAACTTATTTATAAATCATCTGGAGAAAGGGGCAAACAGTGAGGTGGCAAAATTTGCAGAAGATACCAAACTGCTCAAGATAGTTAAGACCAAAGCAGACTGTGAAGAGCTTCAGTAAGATCTCACCAAACTAAGAGATTGGGCAGCAAAATGCAGGGCAGCAAAGCATCCGCCCCAGAAGCTGGGCCAGCAGGGGCTGGGACCCCCGCTCCTGGAGAGGCTTTGCTGCAGCTCTGCAGTATACAGCTAAGCTTTAAGCCCACAGCGCGTGTAACTGCTGAGATTTTCAGTGGTTAAACAGTTACTCCATTAAACTGTTTTTAATATCCCTATAGGAAAGGTGACTGGCCTTCAAAGCCCCTGTCAAGCCTTACAGCATTGGTTAGCATTTTCCAGTAAGGAGCTATTAAGACAAGTGAGATTATTTTAAAGTGAGAGACAGATGCAGAGAGTATTTATAAGTAGCTAAAAAGATGCCAAACCATCAGCCCTCACTGAATTAGAAATTAGTGTTTGTTGTCCCACTTTTATTTCATGATGATATATCATTCTGTGGAAATCAGAGCTGGGAACTAAGATTTGGGTCGAAGAAGAAAAGGAGCAATAAAGGATGAGAGATTAGACAGCACAATCCAGAGGATTCTTTTAGACCACGGATGGGCAAACTATGGCCTGTGGGTCACATCCAGCTCATCAGCCCTTTTAATCCAGCCCTTGAACTCCCTCTGGAGAGTGGGGTCCGGGGCTTGCCCTGCTGTGTGTGCGCCATGGCTCTGTGCATCTCCTGGAAGCAGCAGCATGTCCCCATGGGTATGGGCATCCAAGTAGTCCATGCACTGCCCCTGCAATTCCTGTTGGCTGGGAACCATGGCCAATGGGAGCTGCAGGGGCCACACCTGTGGACAGGGTTGGGGAAGGGGGCAGTGCCCAGATTCACCTGGCCACACCACATAGCAGCTGGCTGGAAGGAGGACATGCCACTCTTTCAGTTGTCACCTCTTCTTCCCTTCCCCCATTATTCCCCTCTTCTTCCCCTATTTCCCTCCCCCTATCCCTTATTCTTCTTCCCCTCCCACTTTTCTCAATCTGCATGATCTAAGTAATGCATTGCTGTGATATTAAATAACGAATGCATTTTATCCCAGAAGTGATACTTCTCAAGAGTGCATGAAGTTATGCCTAGTTGGCGCATCTCTTCAAACCTGTAATAATTGACATACTTCAAATAAAAGTGTGGGTGTAAGAGAGAGAGAGTGCCTTTCTGAAGAATTAATTTAAGAATAGGTTAACTTATGTCCTTAACTCTAAATTTTTTTTTTTTTTTTTTTAAACATTGGAGTTGGCCAGTACAGGTTGAACCTCTCTGCTCCAGCAACATCCATGGTCGGGCATGATTTTAGTTGGCCAGATGTCCACTAAACATAGGTGTGGCCAATTTTCCAGCTGATCCATAAAATGTGTTTACAGCCAGCAGTCCTGATTTTCAGTGTTCTATGCTCTTGCTCTAATTTACCACTAAATGTTTCCTAAGAGCCCAGTTAGCAATAGGGATGTTAAAATGCAGGGAATTATGTAACCGTGTAACTGCTGAAATTCTCAGCAGCTACATGGTTACACGTATCCACAGCACGGGGCAGCAGCTGGCTCCCAGTGCGCAACAGCCTATGCTGCTGCCTCTGATACAGAGCTTGCAGCACAAGGTGGCAAACAGATCCCCAGGAGCAGCGTGGGAGCCTGTGTGTAACCATCAATGGTAACCAACAAGTCTGGGCTTATCAATTAACTGTTTAAACAGTTATAATTTTACATCCCTAGTAAGCAGTGGAAGGATTGGTAATGCTGCTAGACAATATTGACCTCCCATGGTTCTGCAAATTCTCTGGTTTGGCACTGGTCAGGTCCTAAGGGTGCCAGAATAGAGAGGTTCAACTTGTATAAGCATTTTACAAAAATGGAGAAATTTTCTGAGGAATATCCAATTCCATGTACACATAATTTTGATACTACTTTGGTTTCCTTTTAAGATTGCAACTCCTGCCAGATACACTGTAACTTTAGGAGGAACTTCTATTACTGTCAAGTATCTTCGTAAGCATGGCTACATGTCCACACCTCCTCCGGTAACGGAATACCTACAGGATAGAATGGAAGAAACTAAAGAGCGTCTCTCAGGGAAAATGGAGGAAACCAGGGACATGATTAGTGGGAAGATGGAGGAAACAAAGGATAGAATAACAGAGAAGATGGAGGAAACAAAGGATAGAATAACAGAGAAGATGGAGGAAACAAAGGATAGAATAACGGAGAAGATACAAGAAACCAAAGATAAAGTTTCATTTAAAAAAAGAAAATAAAATTCTCAGCTAAGGTTGTGCAAAAAATTATGCACTTTAACCCTTAGGAGCATCTGGATATGGACTTTCTGCTGAGCTTTCATTTGGCTGGTTGGAGAATATCAGAGTTCTAAGGATTAAAGATTTCTGTAAATTCTTCAGTGCTAAATTTATTTTAAAAATAATCTGTCTTATGAAAGAGATAATGAACCTAGTATTTAAAAGTTCATATGTGCAATGGCAAAAGTGGTGGTCAGTGTTTTCTAAGTCACAATGCTTTTCTATGATCCATGATATTATTCTCCATTTCCTAGGAGTGCAGATTTCTTTTTCAGAGAAAGGACATTTCTTTTTGAGACATGTGTAATATATGCACTGATCCCTCTCTAACCACTGCCATCTCATCTCCTGAGGCAAGCCATTAGCACTGATGCTGCAAGTAAATGAACTATTGGGCCAGATCCTTAGCTAGTGTAAAATACCCTAGCTATGCTGACTGCAGCTGAGTTACAAAACCTTACACAAGTTGGGAATCTGAATCCTTGTTTTAAACAATGGTGTCTTTAAACTTTCAAAAGCCTTTCAACTGAAAATTATAGGAAGCCGAATTAATTGCTATAGCCATGTTTTCATTTATACTTTTTATGTAAAGTTGAATTACAATTGAGAATGTTCTGGGACTGAACAAAATGTACTGAGTGTAACTGTATTCTGACTAAAGCATAACTGGTTCATCTTCAGCCAGAATTATGCTGTAACTCACTGAAGATGTTCTGCTTTGTACTGGCCTGCAATAATAAAATAAAAATGAATGGGAGATAATTCTGCACCTACTAATGGCATATAGTGATAATTTCTAAAAATATAGGGGCGGGCCCAAATGTTGCTAATCTTACAAGAAAATTGCACTGATGTTTTGATAGGATTCCTGGTTGTTTTTGTGTTTGATCAGTCCTATCAGATGTTCCACCACATGCTCTTCTAGGTTTCAGATTAACCTAAAAATGTTAATTGGCGTCAGGGTTTGTTCACTGTTCCTAAGCAGTCTCAGAAGATCTGTGGCTTAAACGGTATACCAGCTGGCTATCAAGGTACCATCATTTCATAGAGAGAGTAACATTGGGAGATTTGATTGTGGGCCAAGGAGTGAAAAGCAGCTCTAGTTTAATCCAAATTTGGCTCTTTTTTTTTTTTGGCCTGGTTTTATGGTGTTCATCAAGTAAAAGTTTGAAATCATGATGGTGCTGTTTACAAGTCTGCTAAATACAAGAGTCCCCCAATTTGCAACATGATCTGTTCCTGGGGAAGCGTCACAAGTCGGGGGTATCGTAACTCAAACCCTCATTTACGATCGGCACTGTGCACCTGTCGTAAATGCAGGCCGAGGACGTAAGTCTAGGGTTTTCGGCCCCTTCCACATTTACAAAAATGGTCGTAAGTTCCGGGGGGTCGGAACTCAGTCGCAAGTCAGGAGCCTCCTGTACAGTCAGCCATGATTCAGCACCAACTGAGAATGTAATTAAACCTTCTTTTGCCTTGGCAAAGCAATGGAGCTAGGCTTGTTAGTGGGGACAATAACTGCATTTGTTATTCTATGTTATTTGTTAGGAATGGTGTTCCAGACTGCCCATAAAAATAGACTCCCAACTGATAGAAAACCGAGGCATTGTGAACTTTTTTCAGTACAGGCCCTATTGGCATCTGTAAATAAGTGTCTGTGTTCCACAAGGGCCTGCATAACAATGGGGTTTTTAGTTTGTTCTTGAGGAAGGCAAACTCTGGGCACATGAGTCATAGCAATGGCCCAACACAATTTGGTACTCCATTCTCAAAACCAGCAGTTGCACCGGAAATACAGTAAACTTCCGATAATCCGGCACCTTTAGGACCCAGGGAGTGCCGGATTATCAGATATGCCGGACTATTGGAAGGGGGGGGCTATGAGGGGTCTATGGTTGTGTGGGGGGGATGCCACCGCAGACCCCTCATAGCCCCCCTTCCGATAGTCCGGCTCTGCCCCAGGCGTCCCCCATTCAGCTGCTGCTGGTCAGTTTCAGCAGCAGCTGAATCGGGATGCCTGCGGCAGAGCAGCTGGGGTGCTGCCGGGTTGGTCCAGTAGCGCTGCCCCTTGGCGCTGTGAGACCAACCCGGCAGCACCCCAGTTGCTCTTGGGGACGCCTGGGGCAGAGCAGCTGGGGTGCTGCCGGGTTGGTCTCGCAGCGCCGAGGGGTAGCGCTACCTGACCAACCCGGCAGCACCCAGCTGCTCTGCCCCGGCTTCCCGATTCAGCCGCTGGTCAATTTCAGCAGCGGCTGAATCGGGAAGCCGGGGGCAGAGCAGCTCCAATGGTCCGGCTGCCCGGAGCACTTCCGGGTTCCTGATGGTGCCGGACCATCAGGAGTGCCAGACCATCAGATGCCGGACCAATGGAGTTTTACTGTAATGGGTTTTTGTCCACCACCTGCAACTAACTCAGGTGCCTGATTGTGGCAGAAACCCCTGCCACCACTTTAGCTACAGTTGAGTTTCCATCTCTAGGCTGATTAAAAGTGGACTTGTAGCAGGCTGAGGTAGCAAATTTCCTGATGTTTACAGAAGTCCTCTTCTGGAATGGGCACGTTGACTATCATTCATGTGCTGAAGTAGAAGCTAGGGATGAGCGGCTTACAAAGCTCCCAAAATGTAGCTTTTTTTTTTTTTTTTTTTTTTTAAATCAAAAGTTATGCAGTCGCTAGTGGCCATCCCTGGGCTGCGTGATGATGTGATCCCACCAGTCTGTGTTTGTGGCCCTGTGCCAGGAGGAGTATTCTACATAGGGGCCATCAATAGCTGTACCAAGAGTCATGAGCAGCATCAGCTACTTGGCATCTGCCATGCCTGTGTCCTCATCCAGCTGGTGCCTGGTCACAAAATTCTGCTGACATGTCTACCAATGCATCATGGATGCCCTTGCCTGTTCCTGAAACAGGACTCAAAGCCCAAGCTGAACATGTACTTCAAATGGTGTCATCATGTTCCTGGTGGTAAGGTCTGGAACTGGGCAGATCCAAATGATGACTTGTCACAGCCAGTGTTCCCTCGAACATTTTCTATCATTGGGTGGGTTGAAATGCCTTATGTGAAACACCAATATTGAAGTAGTATATGGATGTGCCCCACTAGTACAAACAAAAGCCTAGATAGTCCATAGGTGTGAAAGAAAATATATTAAAACAAGGGATAATTAACAAGGAGCAATGCTTATGATATTGATTCAATATAAAATTAAAAAGAAAAATTAACACTACCCTTGGAGTGCATGTACTATCATTCTTTCTAACAACTCAAGCTAGGAAACACACCAACATGCATATTATCCACAGATAGCTCAGCTTGAAGATGCTAAACAAATCTGAGTCAATTAGAAATAGTCATGCTCTCCTTACAACTATTAATACAATATCTACTGACACTGGAAAGAAGAGCAAAAGGCATTGATTCAGACTTATACAGTTTCTCGGGGGAATGTTTAGGATCCATGGTATACAAAAACAAGTAAAACAGAGACCTGTAAAAAAAAAAGTTCTGGTTCGAAACTTTCACTATGTGGGTTCACCAACTCAAAGGCTACGTCTCCACAGCAGGCTTCTTGCGCAAGAACTGTTTTGCGCAAGAGTTCTTAACCAAAAGGTCTTGAGCAAGAGCACATCCACACTGCCATGTGCTTTTGAGCAAGAGATGTGCTTTCATGCAAGAGCATCCATGGCAGTGTGGATGCTCTCTTGCGCAAGAAAGCTCTGAGGGCCATTTTAGCCATAGGGGTTTCTTGCGCAAGAAACTCCTGTTGCCTGTCCACACTGCCTTCTTGCGCAAGAAGCCCTCTTTTCTGATGCTCTACTATAAATTTACTTGTGCAAGAACTTGTGTAGACGCTCTGCAAGTTTTTGCATAAGAACAGCCATTCTTGTGCAAAAAGCCTGCAGTGTAGACGTAGCCAAAGACTAGAAGCCCCAGAGCAAATTAACACATGACTTCAGGGTTTGTATACAGATCCATGTTTCAAAAATCTTGCAAATAAGGTTTCATCCTATAAAACAACTAGCATCACACCTAGTACTTGCTATTTCTGACTCATAAGAGCCAGAACTCTGCCAGGTAGCAAAGATCTGGTCTTAATTCAATACAATATACCATGTACTTGTAACACAGGATTTTTTTAAAAAATCATTAAGATCAGAGTTTTAGATATCTACAACACACACAAAAATTCTTTTAAAAGCATCTTTCTTACATTAAGCTATTAACACCTATGTAATCACACATGTCCTGGCATGCACACAGACACACACACACACACATGCAGCCTGTCCCCTCCCTACCCAGATAGACAGAGAGGGTCTCACTCTCCGCTCAGAAAGTGAGTCAGAACACCCCAAACAAACTCCTCCCTGCCTCCACTTCACTGCACAGATGCCAGCACCACCCATCTCCTTTTTTCCCCCCACACCTATCCCATGCAGGCTGCTTCTCCGCTCCCACCCCACCCCCCTTCCTAGCCCAGGAGGCCTGGGGAGAGTGTTTGGTTTATACCTCTGCCCCTCTCTCCTCGTCTTTCCATGCTGCCCAGTGGGGAGATGGATCTCCCCCCACATCCACTTCCTCCTCTTCATCTCCCTAAACTCACCTACCCTATAACTCCCTTCGCCCCCTTCCCTCCTCATCATCTGCCTTCCCTACCTGCTCTCTGATCTCCGCCATTTCTAGCAAGCTGCTGCTGCTGTTCAGTGAGAGGGCCCCTCCCCCAGCCAGTCAGCTGAGCTTCCTGTGTAGGAGCTCTGAGCCTCTGGGCCGGGCTCATTAAACAGCTTACAGAAAACCTACGTCACAGCCCCCAGTGCATGCTGCCAACTGGTTAGACAGTCACATTTTCCCACAATGCACCTCAAATATGGCTAGGGCAGCCACAACAGGGGAGGGTATTAGACAGCCTGGGAAGGCTGGTTTGACTCAGGTCTCCATCATGTAGACAGCTGGAAGGGGGTATAAGAGTTGGTTCCAGAAATTCTAAACAGGGTCAGTACGACACTTAAGTCCAGGCTTACAAACACCAAGCCTGTGGGCTTAAGTTCCCAAAGACCTTAGTCTTATATTGCAATGTAGACAGGCCATTAGATCTTTATCTTGTCCCAGTTGTAGTCAATGGCAAAGCACCCATTGATTTGCTTAATGGTGCAGGATGAAACCCTTAACCTCTGCTTCAGTTTCACTAGTTTTACAATGGTGACAATACCATAATCAAATAGTATCTCTCTCACAGGGTTAGTGCGAGGCATATACAGGCCCTCAAGATTTGAAGTGCTATGGTGACCGTGTGATTTTAAAAATTGTCCCTGTGACAGCTTTGACCATCATTATTGCTGGTCATAATTATATACTCTCCCCCCTTCCACTAACTCGTCTAGCTTTCCTCCCACTCCTGCATTTAAAAAACAGTCAGCAGTGGTTTAGCACGGCACCCACCGCATTAACATCCACATTACCTGGATTAAGAACTGGCTAATTCTGACAGATTGCAAAAGTAGCCATCAATGAGGCAGCAACAAGTGGCTGACAGTGTGTCTAGTGGGATATGAGCAGGATTGGTAGGAGGCCTGCCAGTGGGAGGCAGTGACATGGAAGTAAATATAAAAAAAAAAAAAATCACAGCTGATAAAAGTTGTAGATGACACACAGAAGCATAAGCAATGATGAGGCAAGGAACCTCATACAGACACACCTAGAGCACATGGAAACTAGGTCCATTCAACCAATGTTGTGTAAAATGTCAAATGCAAAGTTATACACCTAGGAACAAGGCCATACCTATGGCCAGCCGCCAGGGTGATGGTGGGGGGACTAAGACAGCATCATGGAAAGCAGTGACTGAATCAAGGGGTCATAGACCAGCAACTGAATGTGACCATCTAGTATAATGCTGCTGCAACCAGCACTAATGTACTCCTTACATGTGTAAATAGAGGCATAGTGAACAGATGTAGGAAAGTAATTTTTCTTAAACAGTTCACAATTTCACTTGCTGTGGCAAAACTTTGTCATTAATTTGGGGTGCGGGTATTAAGCATCTGTGAATGACAAAAGTTTGTCGATCAAGTGCCAATGCAGATGTAGCCTCAGTGGACCTTCTGCAACCGCTTTCAGATCTCTCACAGCATCATGGGTAGGTCCTACATCTGGGAACCAACAGCCTATGCCATAATTAACTAGGTCCACTTTTTAAAAAAAACTTTGGACTTCTGCTCCAGGGACTCAGACAGTAGCACAGAAATTTTGGGCTAGTTCCAGACTCTGAAATTGCCTGGCCTTTTCTTAAGTTCCCCAAAGAGTCACCTGACAGATTCATTACTGCACTTCGACCTCGTGTTCTCGAGCGAACAGTGTTTCTCCAGGGCCCAACTCACCTGTGTCATCCTGTGAAAGCATTAGTTCCACTTTGGGATCTTAACAATGCTAGCTGCTTTCCCAGGCCATCCATTTGGCTGCTTGTTCCTGGTGACCTTTTTGCACGTGTGTATTCAATTCCAGTGACCCACTCTGGGCGGGAGTGCAGGAGGGAGCTCAGTGTTGGCATGCAGGGTCTAGGAGGGAGCTAGGGTGGTGGAGTGGGGGTTAGGGTGTGGGAGGGGGGCTCAGGTGTGTGTAGGGTGGTGCTTAGCTGGGGCAGCTTCCATTTGGGAGTGGGGTAACAGGTGGCTCCACACAGCCTGCAGCTCCTATTGGCTGTGATTTCCAGCATGGGGACAGAGCTGCCTGGCATTCGCAGTGTTACAATGCCAGCCAAGGGGTTGGAGAGCTACTCCACACCCCACCAGGAAGGGCTGGACCAGACCGCATGGCCTTTATGGGCTACAGCCCAGCGGCTCCCTCTCCCCAACAGGGACACTAGGCTGTAGCCTCCAAAGCCCCTTTCTTAATCCAGCCCTGCTGCTGGGGCTGGAGAACTGCGCCTCTCCCCTGACTGCAACAGCTCCACGTAGACAACTCTCAGGGATGGTCTAGACCAGTGTTTCTTAAACTGTGTTCCATGGCACACCGGTGTGCCACGGAGAACAACAGAATTCAAAATGGCCACCCTTAAAGGAGCAGGCAACTTTTTTTTCTCAATAACTTTCCCCCAACCGTTTTTGTCCTCAATAACTTTCTCCCCGACCCTTTTCCCCTGACTTTTTTTTTTGCTCAACCAACAATCCTTGGTGTTTCTCATAAAAAAAAATAATTGTTTGGTGTTCCTTGGTCTTAAAAAGTTTAAGAAACACTGGTCTAGACGGTACTGGGTTCTGCCATGAGGGCAGGAGACTGGCCTCGATGACCTCTCAAGGTCCCTTCCAGTTCTAGTGGTCTATGACTCTATGTGTGGCAGCCCTGGGCTCCACAGGGGGCTTATTAGATGGTGGTGCAGCTTAGAGGAAACCCTGATGTGCAGCCATCAAAGATGAAAGGGCAGTTACGTACCTGTATTGTAACTTGTCTACTTTCACACTTTTAAGACGAAGTCATCCTCCAGCTCCTCCGTATCTGTTGTAGGCCATGCTGGTGTGAAGGCCCTTGGGCAGGGGGCAGAAGCAGTATGGAGCTTACAGCTTACAGTCCCTTGGGGGGGTGGGGGGGCCACACGGTGGTGCACAACGTGACGGCTACTGTAACAGAGACATTCTAGCTTGGGTTCACACACATCTGAGTGGAATACACCTGCACCTACAGCTTAAAGAGCAGTTACAAGACAAGTAAGTGATCATTTTACAAGTAAGTGACCCCCCACGCCTAGCCATTACACATTAACTCAAGTACGGCTTTATAGGGTGGCTGCTCGCACCTGGAATAGGCTAACCCAGGTGCCAAACACTTGAATGAATTTTGCAGTGATGATGTGCTACTCTAAATCTTATACTGTGAGAGTTCAGCAGTGCTCAGCATGTCTGAAATGGAGGCCATTTGCTGAGATGTTGACCAAAGTAACCAAACCTGAGACAGTGGTTTACATGTACATAACACATTTTTTTAAAAGGAAGGGTGCCAATAGCTCTTATGTAAGCAACAGTTGCAATAAAATGTTATGGAGTTCATGAAGGAGGAAAAATGTTATTACTAGAGCCAGATTACTGGTAGTAGTAGTGTGTTTGTTCTTGTTCTGACTATGGCAGAGAGAATGCTGAGGTCTCTCCTGTTTTATATTCTTGTCCTTCCCCTCCCCATTTTAATCTTAATTTATGTCATTAGCCCAGTGTATCTGTTACTGAAACCAGTGCTTATTTGTTGCCCAAATTAACTTCCTTTCTTCTAAAATAGGCATTGATTTCATCTCCCTACTACAGTGGTCACCAACCAGTAGATCAGGTTCTACCGGTAGATCTTGGAGCCTCTGACAGGTGATCCCAACTGGTTTGGTCAAGAGGCTATCAAGTGCTGGCACTTCAGCTGTCTCTCCCCCCACTGTTGTGCATCTCCTGCCCTTCCTTTGCCTTGGAGCTGTCTCCTCAGGAGCCTCCTGATTTCTGTGCAGGACAGGGGAGGGAAAGGCGAGTGCTAATGTCACCCTCTGTATCCTATCTCCACAGCACAGAGAGAGGGCACAACAGGGCGTGGGATGGAGGGAGTTTGCTGGCTGCTTTTGGGAGTGGTGCAGGGCCAGGGCAGGGGTGAGCCTGACTTAGCCCCACTGCACCACCACTCAGGAGCCACCTGTGGTAAGCAGTGCCTAACCAGAGCCCACATCCCAACCCCTACCCCCCTCCTGCACCCCAAGCCCCTGCCCTAGCCCCGAGCACCCCTGCAACCAAACGCCCTGCCAGAGCCTGCACCTAGAATCCCCTCTGGCACCCCAACTGCCTGCTCCAAGAGCAGCTCAGAGCCCCTCCTGCACGCTGCATCCCTTAATCCAAGACCAGAGCCTGCACCCCAATCTGCTGCCCCAGCCTGGTGAAAGTGAGGGGAGGATGGGGTGAGTAGGGGTTTGAGGTAGATCTTGGATTGCACTTAAATTCAAAAAGTGATCTTGTGCTCAAAAACATGGGAGACCACTGCCCTAATGGGAACCACATTATTTGGGCTAAAGACCTGGTGCTGTACCTTTTTTGTGCTCTTTTCTTTGTCCACGGGTGCGTGAGCAGTCTTATTTAAATCACTTTTGTATCAGCTTTACCTGCCTTCTTTCAGACACGTATTGTAAAAATAAAAATGTTCTAAGTTCAGTTTCAGTGGGTGTTTCATTAGTATTGGTTTTTTGAAAGCTGAGCTATATTCACAATTGGTAGAAACAGGAAACAACCTTTCGCTTGCAGACACCTAGCACCTTTCGCTCTAGCTCAGCATCCCCAAAACTGATTTAGCTGCTTGCGCATGTTTAATGTAAGAAAGAGTGGAGAAATTAATATTCCTTAGGAAAAAAAAGTCTTGCCTCCTCTGGGATATTAAAGCCTGACAAGTTGCATCCCACTGGTTCATGTTTAATCAAGTTTGACCGCATTTTTTAAATGGCTAAACTAACATTTCTTTGTGCAAGACCATTACAAACACATCATTTGATAACCCACTTTATCAGAGGCTAAACCTTACGGCTAGAATTCAGAGCAAAGAATGATTTTGGAAGCTCAGCCTAAGAACGTGAACATTGTTGGAGAGTTTGCCCTTCTGGCTCTATTTAAAAAAAATGTTTATCAAGGTGCCAGCAGTGGCTGAGGCAGTGGGTCCAGCCTTTGATGCATCTTTGCCAACAAAGCAATAATTTTAGTGATCATTTAAAAAGAGAAGCCCTCTCTAGAAATGTGTTGCTTTGGTGCTGTACTTGGAATTTAGAAAGTGTAGAAAAGTCAGAGTAGGGCTGTACAGAAGCATTATATAATTGGTATTACATCACTGCAAGCCAATCAAGTTTACACAAGGTGCTAAAACCATTTTATAAAAGTCTCCTACTTGGTACCATGTGAACTATTAAGTATTTAAAATCTTGTATTTTATTAAAAGAAAACAAAGATCTATTCCCTCTATTTTTCATCCTTCATTGCCCAGATTATTGGTCATGGACATGAGGCCTTTAAATGCAGTAGAATCTCCATCGTGCATCTTCAGCTTGGTAGAGTATGCAAGGTTTTTTTTCCCCCTTGTAACTTTTCTGTCAAGTTGTTTCAGTGTTCTAGTCAAAACAAGTTTTGTGATTGTGCGCGCCTCCTTTGGGGTTCAGCTTAGAAAATCAAGCTGTATTCTTCCTCCTACATCATTTACTGTCAGTAACAATAATAATTACAGAATCATAATTATCCCCTGGCAATTATCTGGCTGTTTTGATGACGATGATCTGCTAAGTTGAAAGAATACATCTTGATTTCATAAGCCTGCAGGGCACTATGTAACATTAAGTTTGTTTTTTAATCTGATGAATTGATTGGACAATCATAGGGGAGAAAATGTACAGGCAACACAGAGTCATTTTGGGGAAATGAAGTTTCTTGGCTTTTTTTCAGGCATGCAGAATTCCAGAGGAAGATAAATGAAAGATGTTTCATAGTTTAATTATGCAGTTGCTCCCTGAGAGAACAGGAAAGGAAGGAAATTTAAAGAGCAGAGATTATTTTGTAGTGTAATGGTACTTAATAGACTCAATGCTGAGAGCTGTTGAGCACTCTGTTCTCATTGATTGTGGCTTTGCATCTGGTAGGATCCAGGCCTATTCTCCAGTATATCACCAATGCACTGTGTAACACTCATTTAGGATGTCTCTGCCTTCAAGAGGCAGCTGTTTAAAACATCAAAGCTAACACAATGATTATGATAAAACATACATTATAGCCAGGCCCTTATTGCTTGAATTCTTAAGCATTTGAGCATCTTGGGTTTTTTTCCCTTTACTGATCACTTCAAAACGTAAAATCAGTTAAAATTAAGAGAGGACATAAAATTAAGAGAGGACACTACTACTGTTTTACACAGGAAGTAGCTTGTGAGGACCGTACAGGGTCTCTACCACAGGATACAGTACTTACTTCCTTGAAATATAGGATCTTTCTTCAGTTAGTGTCTGGAATGCTGCATTTTTAAACATGTACATTTACCCATACCTGGCTAGGAAGTCAGTCAGTCTCTCTCTCTCTCTCACACACACACACACACACACACAAAACTGCTGTTGCATAAACATGTAAATGATGGCACATAGTTCATTCATAGAAGTGTTAAGTTCTATCATTGATGAGCATATTCTTTCTTCACTACTGGCAGATGGTGGCTATTTGCATACCTAATGACCCTGCCCTCTCAAAGCATAATTCTGCATGAAATTAAAAGTGGCTTTTGACATATGGCTGTATCTGATATTTTTTTAAATGTTGAGGCACAACAGTATAAATAAAATAGACAAGATTAGTTAGAACATTATTTTTTTCTTTTTGTAATGATAAAGCCATGACTGGATCATGAATTTATCACTCATATATAGTGCTTAAGATGTATAAATACATCACTCACTGGGAATTCAACCACGGCATGTTGGCCTATATTATACTAGTGACTGAGAAAAACAATTTACATGTATTTAGGCTTAAAGTAACTTTCTCAGCCTTTCTTTACCAGGAGAAATGGGCCAAAGTAACCAGTTTTACTTTACAAGTAAATAATGTGAGGTTTCACCTCTCAGATTACAGCTGATTTCAGTGTGCCAAAGAAGAAAAACAGCTAAGTGATCTTCTCAGAGACCCTTCCTGTCCTGCAGGTGAGCGAAAGCAGAAGATTCCGGTAGTGCACTGTCAGCTGGAATCTGGAGGGAAGGAAACTGGCTCCTCCTTTCTCCCAAAGATGGATTAGCAAGAGCAAGCCAACCTCATGATTTGGTTTGATTACATGCAGTATTGAATGGGTGATTTGATATATAAACCCATTGATTAAATCTCAGTTACTACCGTGTATTGTTCCATTTGTAATTAAAGCCATAGTCATTTAGTCAGGGTTATGTTTGCTTAATTTTACATTTACTTGGTTGTTCTTTTTAATAAAAAATCCATTAACAAGTCCAAAGAACTGGTTTTATTTTTTCAGCTTGGGTCAGGTAACTCAGAGGGCAAAGGTAAACTAGTCAAGATACTATGAGCCTATTGGCTCAGGACATCAGTTCCTACCTATAGCTTCACAGTGTTTGTCAGTGATCTGAAAGAAAACAAAATGATCTCTGACAGCGTGTGCAGCTATGTGCATTCTTAAATAGTCAAATGTAAAGTTGTAGCAACAGGCCGAGGGGCAGGGCTCCACAGACTAAGCTGGTCCCTTGCCTACTTTGTATTTCAGGCCTAACCCAGTAGACTGCTCTAAATGTGTCTAAAACGATACATATGATGGAGGAGGAGGTGCTGCCACTCTTACAATGTTTAGTGGGTTGATAGAGCATACACCCAGGATATAGGAGAGCTTGGGTCAGTTGTCTCCCCTTCCCACTAATGCGTGTCTCCTACCTCCCAAGAGAGTGTCCTGACCACTAGGCTATGGCATATTCTGGGTTTAGGGGCTCAGTCTCTCCTGGTGAAGCTGCTCCACTTTGTATAAGTGGCCTCATTGCCAGGTTGTAGTCACACACTCTCTCTGAGCCAGTGTGTATTTAATTATTTACAGACAGCAGAACAGCTCCAGCAGGAGAGATTCCACCGCCTGCATGCTCATGGTCTGG
Source organism: Rafetus swinhoei (assembly GCA_019425775.1). Taxonomy (NCBI): domain Eukaryota; kingdom Metazoa; phylum Chordata; order Testudines; family Trionychidae; genus Rafetus; species Rafetus swinhoei. The sequence continues at coordinate 89,694,235 of CM033424.1, read as the reverse complement.
GTTAAGTTCCGGATCCATATCAAGATGGGGGCTTTGAATCCATGGCTCCTGTGTCCTTGGGGGAGTGCTCTAACCATTGGACTAAACAAGGTGGTAGCACCTTGATTTTTCTTGAAAACAACTGACTTAAGACACCTCACTCTACAAGTGGGTTTACATCTGTGAACATTGAGAGGAAGGCGGTGCCAGAGTTAGCCACCTAAATACCTTTGAGGAGCATGGCTTCATCCACATTTTCTGCTGGTAGCTGAGGTAGGTCGCCACTCAGTTTATTGGCTTCCAAGGCTCTCTTTTTAGGCACCTGTTCTCATGCATTGTGAAGAAACCCTGGGTCCTGCAATGCCCAAGTCCCCTTATGACTTCTCCTTCCCCTCAAACAATGAGGGCTGTACTTATAGGACAGGAGACTCAATCCTGAAAAGCAGTGACTCTACAAAGGATGTGGAGGGCCAGAGTAATGGTGGATCATCAGCTGACCATGAACAAGTTGTCCTGTGGCGTCTTAAAGACTAACAGATTTATTTGGGCATAAGCTTTCGTGGGCAAAGACCCACTTTGTTAGACGCATTGCTGAACACAAGCTCCCAGCACAATGCTGAGGCCAAAAAGGCTAATGAGATAGGTAAACAGGGAAATATCAAGTAGAAGCAGGGAGGGTAAATTACCTCTGGTTTTGTCACTGGTGCAACCAATATCGAAATATTGTGTCGGGTTCTAGTGTCCACAGTTCAAGAAAGCTGTTGATTACTTGGTGATAGTTTAGAGAAGAGCCATGAAAGTATTAATGGCTTGGGGGGGAAAAATGCCTCATAATGCTACACTCAAGAAGCTACATCTGTTTGGCTTGAAAAGGTAAAGGGGTGACTTCAGTCTAGCAGACAAAGGTATAACAACATCCAGTAGCTAGAAGTTGAAGACAGATAAATTCAGACTAGAAATAAGTTGCATAGGGTATATAGGGTTGCCAGGTGTCCAGTTTTGAACTGGACAGTCTGGTATTTGAGCTTTCTGTCTGGGAAACAAATTGAGAAAATACCAGACATATAAATGTCTGGTATTTTCTAATTAAGTAAGTTTTATTATTATCATGAGTATCAGTACGTAGATGGCGTACTGCCTGGCTGGTAGACACGCTCACATTGCGTGAGCGTGTCTACCAGCCAGGCAGTACACAACTACACAGTAGAGAGGAAGGGGGCGGGACTGGGGTGGGATGGAATCCCCAGGGCCGGACTCGCCCATGCGCCCCCGCCGGGACCATGCGCAGGATGGGCAGCACCCCAGGGTCTGTGTGCGCCCAGGCCAGCCCCACTCCCCGTCGGCCGGTTCTCCCCCTCCCGCTCTCACCCCGGCCAGCCCTGGTCCCCGGCGGCTGGTTCCCCTCCAACCAGCCCTGCTCCCCCCAACCCCCTCTCAGCCAGCCCTGCTTCCCTCTGGCTGGTTCCCCTCCTCCCGCAATCTCCCCAGCCAGCCCCGTTCCCTGCAACCCCTCCCGGCCAGCCCCGCTCCCGCTATCCAGTTCCCCCAGCCAGCCCCGCTCCCCCAACCCTCTCCCAGCCAGCTCTGCTTCCCACTGTTCCGTTCTTCCTTCCCCCCCGATATCCCCTGGCCAGCCCTGCTCCCCTCCCGTCCGGTTCCTCCCTTCCATCTGAGATCAAGTGTGTCCGGTATTTTTTTTAAACCATCTGGTAACACTATGTGTACATATTTAACAGTTAGGCTAATTAACCCTTGGACCAACTTACCAGAACTGTGGTGGATTTGCCATCATTGTAAAGCCAATTTAGATGTTTTTTCTGAAGGAAGTATTCTAGTCCCAGCAGGAATTGATTCAAGGAAAGGCCTGTGTTATAAAAGAAGTCAGACTAGAGGATTCCCAATAGGCCCAGCTGGCTTTATGAGCTAAGGAAGGCCTTAGCAAAAAGGTTCTCTTCAGCACATTGATAAAAATCTCCTCCCCATGAATGTATACTGAGAGCTGTAGAGTTGTACAGATCCACACAAACCATTTTTCTGCTGTTCTAGAGTCTGTCTAAGGGCTATACAAAAACATCAGAATCTTCATTTACCCTGTAGAGGATATGTAAACTTAGTATGAACTAATAACTTTGCCATGGCTGAGTAAAGCAAACCTGGGTCAGTCTATGAACTATTTACAGCCTGATACTATAACCACAAATAGGTACGTGCTCACATACACATGGGTAGCCACATTCCCTGTAAGCAGCCCTCAGAGGCTTTGTGGGAAGCTTTGTAGGAAGCTGTGTCAGCCGGGAGAGGGACGACAGCCCCACCACCACCGAGCCCGCTCTCCAACTTGCCACAGCAAGGCCTTAGCCCTGGCCCCAATCATGGTGCGGCTTGTCCCCATTCCTTGTTGTGGCCTTGCAGCTGCCATGGTGGTGGGACGTGCTGATCCTCCCCAGCCCCAGAGGGAGAAGAGAGAGCCAGGAGAGTCCTCTCTCCTCTCAGTAGCCTTGGCTCACCCTCTGTCACCCCAAACCCTTCCCAAACCCTGCCCCATCCCACAGTCTGTATCCCCAGCCTGAGCCCTTGCACCCAAACCCTCTTTCCCAGGCTTGAGCCTCTCCCGGACTATAAACCCCTTGCCCCCCCTCGCTACATGAATTTTATTATGTGCACCAATAAGAAGGTGATGTGTCACACATCACCACCATGTGCACATCATCTCCACATTGGTGCACACAACAAAATTCATTCTGCTCGGGGCAGGGGAAAATTAGAGGGAACACAGACCTGTAGTAAGTTTGGGCAAAATCCACGCCACTTTGAAAAGTAGGTTTCTTTTCCCTAAGTGCATCCTGCTCTGTAGGGTTAAATGTAGGTCAAGCTGTCTGAAACGACTTCTGTGGCACCCACCGAGCTAGATTAAATTAGAATTTTCGACTCACTACGCTGCCAATCCGTGCAGTGTCTGGAAATGTTACTTTAATCTGGCAGGATCAGGAGTTAGCAGTCAGGGAAGCTTGTGGTGTTCCAGGGCAAAGCTTAGCCTTCTGTTAGGAAAACACCATTTTCTCTCAATAAGATGTGGCTACATCCTGGATGCTTGCCTAATGACCTGGGAATCTCAGTGGAAGACAGACAACCAGTGCAGCACAAGGCAGCAACCTCTCTGTGATACGGTGATTTTTATTACCGTAGTAACACAATGAGGTGAGCAGACAAATAGTTAAAGACTAGGGGACTCAGCATCAGCAGGACACGGGGTTCTGTTTCCAGCACGGCCATATTTTTCTGTGACCTGCCACAGCCTCCTCCTGCCTCTCTCCCCAGCTGTAAAATAGTAATCGGTACCTACCTTGCCAACTGCTGTGGAGTTAATTTTCAAAATGCTTTGAGATCCATGGATGGAAACCATTATGGGTGCAACATATTAGTACATTACTGAAGCATTGCATGCTGGGAATGTGCCATGGGCCTTCTTCACCCGCCCTCCCTCTCCGCCCTCCCCCGCCCCCCCCCAACATTAATGGTAAGGTAGTCTGCTCCATTTTATGAATAGTAGGTGCATTCTTCGGGCTTCTAGCAGTGGGGTCTTCAGGTGGACATCAGCCACCATTGAGTACAGCAGCCCGAGATGGACACACACTGGCTAAAGCAATCATTTGATTGCAGACTGGAGAAGGGTTGAAGGGCAGATTTAGCCTAATAAACTAAAAAATCATGCAAGGATTTATAAGACCCAAATCTGGAGTTCTTTAAAACAGGTACAACAGGAACCACAAGAAAAGAGGTGACATTGTAAAAGTGCAAATGGGTTTTTATTAGCTGAGGAGTCAATAGCAAGGGTTTTAAAATGTGCATTTTAATTACAACTCATTCAAAGCACAACAGATCAAAACAGTGAGAATGAGTGAGGACTAATGAATGTGTGTCTAAGTACCAATGTCTCATTCTAAACTGATCTCTGGAAGAAAAGGGCTTTGAATGTTATTGTGTTTGTAATACGGATCAATACCAAAGTGAGACCTGAAGGGCTTACAAGACTATGGCAGATAATAGATTAATCCTTTAGCAGGAAAGAAGCCCCGCTGCAATGAGACAGTCCATTTACAGCTGGTTTGGGGGTAGCAATCCATAGACAAATACATTCAACCACACACAGAATGCCATAGGATAGAGCAAATATGAGTAAAAGCTGATTAAGTAAATGACAGTTTCCAAAGACTGCGTGGGTCAATGGGTAGAACAGGCACCAAGGCTCAGAGATTTGGACTACTTTGAAAAAACTGAATGACTCAGTACTCCCCTCCTCCATGGCCCACTCCAAGAGTGCCCAGGTGAGGTCTCCAGCCATCACCTGCCTTCTGTCTGAGGGGCGGGGTTTAAGAAAGCACAGCTCCTGGCAAGTCACTTGCGATCTCCTCAGCCAGCCTCCCAAGTGCTATGAGCAGTCTATTGCCTGCACCAGTTACAATGGAGCTATGATAACGCCCCGCCCCTGGGGTGGCATACAATCCATGGCCCACGGTGAGACATCAACTTAAAACAATATGGTCCCCAAAGCTACTGCATGTGGTTACAATACCTATCACCTCACGGAACGATCTTATTTTTCTTCAGTCGCATCCTTGAACTGGTACAAATTGAAATGCTAGTGATTAACACACTGAGGGAGCCAGAGCAAAGGAGCATTGGTAGTAATAGGGTTTCTTGTCTGTCAACAAGCATATACTCAAGATTTAAATAATCAAGTAATTTGAACACATGACCAGGGATATCACAATGTAGAGTAGCCAACATATCACATCACTGGTTCCTCCTCCATTTCAGAACAGAAATTGAAGTCCTGGTCTGTATGTCCCATCATGGATTGGGACCTGCCTACCTCATCTACAGGAATAAAGAGAAAAAACTAGATTTAGGTTGTCAGGCTCTGAGCAGCAGAGCATTCTAAGCACCCACAATCCAGCAGTAACACTTTGCCAGATCTCACACTTCAGCAAGCCTGAATTCAGATTAAAATGAGGGGTGCAATTTTTCCCCAAGAATAATTAATGTTAAATACAAAGACTACCATGTACCTTGACACCTGGAATGAAGAGACCACCCATATCTTTGGGGACTTTTCTTTCCTCATAATTTTGACTCTCCTACACTGAGGTGTGAGGCTTCTTAACACACCACAGACAGACACACTTCAAACTCTCTTCAGATTTGTCTCACGAAGATGGATGATTTTTAGTTGAGCTCTTTCGAGCCATTTACTCTATCGCACCTCCTCACCCTCCTCTCAACACAAGACTGAATTAATTTTAATTGAAGGTCAAAGAGGAACATCAACAGGATTAATGAACTGTATCCTGTAAATCAGGTTTTTACTCAACCCTTTTTTTACTCTGGGGTTTGGGGAATATAGTATTTACTGTACTGGCTCAGATGATAGAGCCATCAATCCTAATATCATGCCCCAGGCAATGGCCAATAACTAACCCTTCAGATAAGATCCTGCTCTCAGGAAGACTAGAATTTGAAATGAGCTCATCTGTCCTTATCAGGGGTTCCGTTTAGTACCTCACTTACTTATAATTCAACAGCAAATTATTTACATTCTCCAAGATTTTCAAATAATCCAGGAGTTGGAACCAAACCAGAAACAATCTGCTTCCTAGCACAGCACTGATTGTGGGAAGAAAAGAAAAGAGTAAATATATTGGATGAGCAAAGGCAGGCATAGTTGATCAGATTGGCTATGTCTACATTGGCGGGTTCTTGCGCAAGAAGTCTTGCGCAAGAACACGTCCACACTGCCATGTGCGAGATGTGCTTTTGCGTAAGAGCATCCATGGCAGTGTGGACGCTCTCTTGCGCAAGAAAGCTCGGATGGCCATTTTAGCCATAGGGCTTTCTTGCGCAAGAAACCCCTGCCGCACGTCCACACTGCCCTCTTGCGCAAGAGGGCTTACACTTGTTAGAAAAGAGCGTAGCTCTTGCGCAAGAAGCCCTCTCTTACCACGCTTTACTGTAAATCTTCTTACGCAAGAGCGGGCGGGCAGTGTGGATGCTCTGCGGAAGAACGGCCATTCTTGCGCAAGAACACGCCAGTGTAGACATAGCCTTTGATGTCTTCTCCCTGTGCTCCCTCCACCCCCCCTTTTCACTTTTTGTAGCTTTTTTGAGGAAAAAATAAATTCATCAGGAGACAAATATATTTCATGATTTTTAATAATTTTGTGCTATGGTTTGACCAGAGCATATTAAGAACAAGCATAAAATCTGTATTTAAAACTAACAACAGCACTTAGAGCAACATCTTTCTTTAAAAGTATTGCAATAACAGACCTTAGGTCTAAAAACTAGGACGTCACCATTTGCTCAATTAAAAGAGGCAGATAGATACACAACAGATGAAATCTTCTTCTCCTGTATATAACCGAGAGTTATGTTGGAAATTAAGCAACAGGTTGATTGTGTTAAAGGAAAATAATAAAGTCTTTAAAGCAAGCCAGGTTTGTCACAGCTTCACATAAACAGCTACTGAGTAGTTCCAATACAGTTGTAAAAAGACCTTTTCTTTTAATAGACTTGTTTTTACAACAATAAAATTTAAATGAAGGATTAAATATTGTGGATAGTGCTGTACATATTTCGGAATAACTTGAAACAAAATGGACAAAAAGCCAAACAGACGTGTTGAAAATGTGATCCTGAACGCCACAAAGTTAGAATCACACACAAAAAAATCATACCGCAATAAAGCATAGTAGGCTGTAAAATAATAACTAGCAATAAACAACAAAAAATTATCAAAATTCTGAAAACAGGCATTCATCTGATGGTAAATTCTAGTATAATAGCTTGATCAATGTACACACGATCATGAAACACTCTGACTATAAAAGTATTAGACAGTTGAGAGCCACAAAAGACGAATGTCTTAGCTATGCTTAGCTAGTCTTTGTGTTGTGAGTAAAGAAATGGCTGTTTTGTTAAAGGATATTAAGCTGAGTGAGTTTTGCTTTTTAGTTTTGCTGTCCAGCAGTAAGATGCTTTGGGTTGTCATAAGTTCTTTTTAAATTATGGATGCTGGCTGTGTGTTGTAGGGAATGGGCAGTGTGAACAGAGAGCTATGATTCCACTTTTCTAATCTTTTCACTGCAGCTTCAAAGGAGACAGGACTAATGAACTGTATCCTGTAAATCAGGTTTTTACTCAACCCTTTTTTACTCTGGGGTCTTTAAAAGGAGAATTCATCTTGTTTGGTCCACTTAATATGTAAGTTTTGCTACTGTGTAAATCATGCTCTAGAGTCCTGCACTATGTGTACTTTGTAAAATGCTGTTCATAAAAGAGGGTTTTTTTCCAGACACAGACATTCTACTGCAGTGCAAATAGAAATGTAGAAATGGCCAGCAGGACCTATTTCCAAAACTATCATTCCATGCCTGATAAACAATGAACAAGTGAACAAATGACAATCATAAAGTATGCAAATTCAGATATGTGACCTGCTTACTATATAGCACAGCACAATATACAGAAAGGGATGGACAGAGCTACTTGTAAAGGCATGAAGAGAAACTGGCCACAAAATCTACAATTCTTTAAAACAAAACAAAACCACCGTGATCACTAGTTAGGTACAGGATTACTGTGATGGTTTCTTTAAAAGCTATTTAGAAACAAACGGAGAGCTGAAGTTGCAGGTCAATAATGAGAAAAGTCAACACAGGACAAAAGGACAAAATAAATTGAGTGAGGGACCTCATCCAAAGCCCATTGAAATCCATGGGCATTTTACCATCATTTTCAGCTGGCTTTGGATGAGGCACCCTGAGCTTTATTGTAGCATTTACCTATATATCTGAAAACCAGCAAAAACGTCACCTCAAACATATTCCAACACATTATTTTGTTATGCTTGTGGTTAAAGTCTGACAAGTATAAAAAAAGTAGCCATTCGTTAGCAGATTATTCAGTCTTTGACAGTTAACTATCTTCCCGGGCTATTTAAAACAAGCAGTTTAGAAAAATAAGTTCACTATCTGCAATTCTGAACTCAAACTTTGTGTTTGTTTTCCTGAGGTATTCGCTTTACCTAACAAGCCACGCCAAGAGTGCACACAGACAACCAAAAGGTCAGAAAGACTGGAGGACCATACTGTTGAGAGGGCCTTGCCATGCACAACAATGCACTGGCCAAACTGAAGAAGACTTTTCTTGCTCGTCAGCTTTAAAAACGAATTGATTCCCACCCACTTTCAAAATCGAAAGCATAGACCTTGGCTAGATGAAAAAGGTTTGCAAACCCTGCTAGCATAGTCGAAGGTTTATGCTGGCAAAAGCTTGTGTCAGTTTCCTGAACAACAAAACATATACCAGCAAAACGACTTTTATGTCAGTATAACCGTGTCTATACTTGGGCTTTTGTTGGTATAAAATGTCATTAAAAAAGTCAAATGCCAAATAGATATCACTATACTAACAAAAGTTTTAAGGCTTGGCCTTATTCCATTGCTCACTGGGCTTGGACAGATTTAGGCCTTGTCTATACTCAGCATTAGGCCCAATTCAGCTATCACTGGTCCAGCAGTGCTGCAAACCCCAACTGTGAACAAAGAAAGTTAAATATTGAACCATTTCAATTAAGCTCCTGTTTCAATCAGGGGTAAAATCAAATAGTGTAAATTACAGCTTTCCTTGTCTATTATGCCTGGGGTTTGTACCACTGCAGCTACACAAATTGCTGAATCCTGAATGCAGAGAAAGTGAGAATGGGAGAGTTGTGCAACAGATACAGGTGCAACACAAGGACTGTTTTTGTTTTTGAAAAACTCTGTTAGCCTACTTTTGATTTTTTCAGGGTCAGTTTTGATCCAGGTCTCAATGAATTGAAGGCCCATATGGTGTCATAGGGTTTGGATAACAAGGTTCTGGGTAAATCTCTAGGTAAATAAGGTTACAAAGGGTATGAATAAAATATCTTCTGGAGAAGACGACGCTAAAACTGGTCCAGAGCTCCAGAGCAGCAACAAGGTGACAACAAAGAAGAGAAGCATCTAGTTGCAAAGTTAAAGCTGTGAAGGTTTGTTTGTTTTGTTTTTCTTTTTCTTTAAAGTGACACACACACACACACACACACACACACACACACAAAGAATGCTCTTCATCGCAAAGATGCATCAAAGAACCAACCAGTTGCTATCTACAAGCTAGTCAAAAGTGATTTGTTCAAACTCTTCTTTTCCCTTATGATACTATATTGATATTTAATAGGAAAATAAAATACATAGACTTTTTGTCATTTGTATGCATTCATTTGCAAATTTTCTTACAAAAGAGGACCAAGCACATAAGTAGGCATTCACAAATTTGATGCCATTTTTGTTAAAATTGGTATCATCTATACATTATCTTACAGTATTAACAATGTCTTTTTTTTGTTTGTTTGTTCTACCCATTGGGTAGGATATGTGCATAATATATTCAAGTTATATACAGCACCTTACAAATAAAACTCAGAAGAAGAGACAGACAACTGAAAAAGCACCATTTTAAAGTGAGGCACAACAAAGGTGGGAGCATAGGGTCTGATCCAAAGTCCACTGAAATTAGTGGGAGCCTTTCCACTGACTTCAATGAGCTTTGGATCCAGCCCGTAGAGTGCAAGCGGATTTCTATCTGCTCAGACCTGAACATGAGGCCCCTTAGTTGCTTACAAACTACTAACATGCAAACCTCCTCAAAATTATATCTAATATATATGTATATATTTATTAATACTCCTACCACAGCAGACAGACAAGCACAAACTGAGGAAAGGGTGAAGGAAAAGACACCTTTGTCACCCACAAGATCTGAACGCATACCACATGGTTTCAGAACACTCGCATACCAAACCATATAAAGCAGCAGCAGCAGCAAGCAGCAGCAATATAGCAAAGAAATGAGACACTATCATCGCTGGCAGTAAATCCCATGCGGGGCAGGATTGCTTTAGGGTGGGTGGGAAAGGGAGTATTTTTGTTTGTTTCTCTGTGTTAAACACAAAAAGGCAAACTCTTTTGTCATGAAAGCGATGCTAGCTTTGCTTGTGTTCATTCTAAAGATGTAACGCAGACTGTGCCCAGCAGCAGTGCAGTCAGAAGGAGAGTTTTTGGCATTGTCAGTATGAACCCAGCTCAACCTTCCCTGCTCTGAGAGCAGAGAAATGTAGAGTGGATGGTTGCAAATTCAGTGGTAGTGGCCTTTACATATATCAAAACAAAGTATGTGTGGCTGATTTACAAAGTATTAATCAGCTTCTAAATTTTGCATTGGTGTTATTTACGGTTTCGATAAAGCACTTCACCTATTCTGAGCCTGGCCTACAATTGGAAGGGTTTGCTGGTGTAACTAAATCCACAGAGGTAAATCCCCGGTGGTGAAGATCCAGTTTATATCCACCAAAGATCTTACAACAGCTCCCTGAATGGAGTATGCTAGATTGGGAGTTCTCAAACTTCATTGCCACATGACCCCCTTCTGACTACAAATATTACTGTATGACCCCAAAAAGGGGGGAACCAAAGCTTGAGTTTGCCCAAGCCCCACTGCCTCAGGCAGAGAGCCCAAGGGATTCAGCCCAGGCAGGGGTGTCTGTAATCTCAGCCCTGCCACCAATGGCTGAATCCCCCAGGATCTGAATTCAGGTCTGAGCCATAAGTCTAAGCCAGCCCTGATGACCCCATTAAAATGAGGTCCCGACCCACAGCTTGAGAACTACTGTGCTAAACTAACAAAAGGACTTTTGTGGCATTTATGTGCATTTACACTGGGGCTTTTGCTGGCATACCTACATTAGTCAAGGGTGAGGGCCAAAAAAACAAAACAAAAGCCCAACAACAAAAAACTAAACACACACACACACACATATCCCGAGCAAAACTGCTAAGCGTAAACTAGGCCTGGACCAACGTTCACAGACAGATGGACCTTGGTCTGGATTTATAATGAGAAGTATAATGAGAAGTATAAATTGTCATTTAAGAAGGAAACATAGCAAGTGAAGCAAAATTAAAATGAAACTCTGAAAGTTCAGCTGAAACGATGCAACTCAGACAAATCCCCACAAGGTTTTTTTACATGAGAAATGCTATGAAAGCATATGTAAATTTTAACAATTCTATGTCAGTAGCTCCTTGGGAGAGGAAGGGAGTTAAAACAAAAGAGACATATTTGGGGTTAGTTTCAGGGCATGTACCCAATGGGGAAAGCCAACCATCTTTAACAGCCCTTAAATGAAACAGAACACTAAAATAAAAGATTCTTGTAACAGCCCTTAAATGAAACAGAACACAAAAATAACCTAAAGCAAAGCTTCAGCTGAGCCAACTCTCAAATGCGGGTCCCTTGTTATTACCCCTAGGTTTGTTAGAGACAATGTACTTCTGTAGTTTTAAAAAATGTTTCACTGCAGTACCTCAGTACAAGCAGCCTCCTAGAGGGCAGTCTCCAAAATATGAGGGCTGCATTCAAATGCATCCTAAAGAGGAGAGCTATTGGATGGAAGATGAGCAGTGCCCCATGTCAAAGTTGGGAACCCAGGCAGCTGGTCGATGAGTACAGTATTCAAAGGGTGAGGGAAGAGAATAAGTGCTCCTCACGCTTTCAACTTTTTGCCTGGTTACCTGCCACTGCCCAGGCATGTAACAGAGTAATGTTCAAAAGTATGATTCAAAATAGTTAAGGGACGTTTTAAACTTGGCTTCTGACACAAAATAAACCCACTTAGCAACCCAGTAAGTTGGTTTTAGAATAATAACTACTAGCTGGATAAGTAGAATGGAGAAGAGAAAACATGTGCCTGTGTATGTGTGCAAACACACACATACAACGGTCACATATGGCGTGATTCAAGGGTAAGGCAGCTATGAGTGTTTTGGGAGAAACCCCAAATAGCCAAAGTAAAATAAATCCTTTTGAACACACCAGCAAATGTTTTGTTTATTCATTGTGCTTAAAAGTTTTTTAAGATCAATTTTTAGTGTGTATTTTTATTGGTACTATCTTTTTTGTATTCCTCTGCTTGTAAAGCCAGGTTGCCTTAGTTACCATGAGTGTGCAGGCCACAGAGTCAGAGAAATGTTAATTATAAAACATTTTAAAAACATTTAAACATTTCTTACAAATGAAGGTGTCAGTTTTAAGGTTCAATGTCACACAATCTGTCAGGGCTAGAAATGAATGTGTTCTACAGCAGAACATTAGAAAGCCTGCACTTTTGAGTTCTTCACAGGGCTAATGCTTTGTAGCTAGTGAATTGTATTATTTGCGGAGCAGCCTAATTTCAGTCCCCATTTGCACCTAATTCACAGTTATAGGAAAAAAATTTAGTGGCAAGGCTCTTTTTCATTTGAAGCTACTAGTACTGAGATTTGGAACATCAGAAGTAGCTTCAATTGAGATTAGCGGGAAGAATGAAAATCAGAACAAAGGTGCAAAATACATGTGATTAATTCTACAGTTCCAGTTAATTCCATGGTTGCGGAAACAAAAATAAAGGAAGTTATTCGGTTTATCGTGACTGCGTACATAGAACGTGTGCATGTTTTCTCACATACAAAGAGTGAACACAGTGTGGCAAAATGTTATCAGCATGAGTTTGGGTAAGATGCATTACTCATGAGTCACAAAGCCATGCATGAGAGGGCTTCTGCAAATCACCCCTAACTAATGATGACCAAACCATCCTCTCACCCCACAGTATCATGTATTTTTCTTGCTACCTTAAAAATACTGGAGAGAGCTTTTAATGTTTTAATTGGGACCATTTTTTCATATTTCATTCATACCTTGAAGTCACGTGCGTCACATACCAGGAGTCTAACTACACTGGGCACAGAAGGAGCCACATAAACCTTTAAAAATAGTCTCGAGAGATTTTTCTATAATTCCAGGGCTGGCAGTGATATGTATCCCACTGGGAAGTTTGGAGTCTCCTTTTCCCAACAGGATAAAGCTCCCTTTCCTAGCCCTCTAAGACCACCAGGCAACATACACTGAAGACTAGACATTTTTTTCTGACTAGAAAATCTCACACCAGTCCAACAGCTGAAACTTGTCCTCTGCAGGTCTTAGATCAAAGTGATTTTGGAGAGGAATTCTTCATTTGTGGGGCAGAAAGGAGCAGGGATGATCTATTTCAGACATTAGTTTTTTAAAAAGAGTTTGAAGTTGCTCAGAAATGTGGAGTGTTTGAGTATATCTTGGGAAAGATGGGTTATTGGGCAGAGCTCAAGTGAGGCAGTCAAAAGGTGCATGCTACTTTGATTTGCCACATTATTCTCAATTTATCACATGGATGAAAACTGCCACATCTGTGGTATATTTGTGTGTATTTTATATGTAATATGCATACATGGACACATACACAAGAATGTGGAGTTTCACCCATGTGATAAATGTTAGAAAATATACCAATTTAACAGTTTAAAAACTGCATTTGGGTAGCTAGGACTTTACAGACTATGATGCTGTGTCTTTTTATAGAGATTCCTCCAAAATTGCTGCACAGAATTTACCTTGAAAGAATGCCCATTTTTGAGCCTGAACAGATTGATAATGACTTCTTGTCTGATATAGTTTTTTTCTTGTTTCTCTTTCAGAGTTCAGTTCTAAAAGTTCCGGTGTGTTCCCTGTTCTCTATGAGCAGAAAGAAAGGGTATTCCTTTGTAATACTGTTGGCAGAATCTACATCAGAGATTACTAACATTCATTAAGATAGAATCACAATGAAGTCTAAAAATCATTTTTTGCAGAGCTGATGAAATGTGTTACTTCCTCTGCAGCGTTTGTAACCCTAGTACAAGGAAACCTAACAGACCACTTTGGAAGGTGTTTTCTTCTCTGTATGCATGCATCACATCCATCACTGTTAATGAGAGTTACACAGACACACTGGGACACCAGGGTGAAAAGACAGTAAAGGGTTATCCTCAAAAAAGTGGCTTTGGAGTTAATAGATGGGGCCTCTCATGAGATCTGCAAGCACTGGAACAGCTTGTGTTCAAATTGGTCCAATGCCAAGGCCTGGTCTCCTGGCCCAGTAGTGTCCTGACAGAATGACAACTGAGTTCCATTTGTTCTTTGAGCTAGATTCCTCAGGGCTGAATAATCCTGAGCTAGGCACCAGCAACTGAGTATCTCTAGTACAGTATCTCTATAAACATACACGTCTGCCTAGGGGATTGGCTTTCTGCTCACTTCCAATAGCAACAAAATCACTGAAATCGGAAAATAAACATTTTTTGTGAAATGTGTATACTCCTGCTAGCCTAAACCTGCAGGTTTCTGTAACATCCTAAATCCAAAATGTTTGACTCCCAGAATCTATAAAAGGCAAGAGATATAATGGGCAGATAGCTAGAAAGTCATCCCATAAACATCTGTGCTGTGGATATTCGTAAGGGAAACTACTAAATGCAGTCTCCTACTTTTCCCTTCAAATATACCTACATAAAAAAAAGGGGGGGCTCACTTTGAAGTACCAGGGACAATTCAGATCAAGAAACAAGCAGATTCTGATCAGTTATAAATGGGACTGTCTATTCTGAATATAGTTATTCCAATAACCAACAGGCTAAAATAGTACAAAGTCACCTCCCTAAGGAAGTTATCTATACAGAGACCCATAAAACGAATACACACACATACACATACACACACACACACATGCTGTTTTGGCATTAAAACTCTGCATAGATCAAAAATTCACTTCAATAATCAAATATTTCAATCAAGCCCTCTAATATGTAGAAGTCACACAGAAATCCAACCTCCAGCAATCGGAACAGGTGCTGTATAGACAGTACAGTACTTTTCTACAGTGCATTTGATGCACTCGTTGGTTGCTGCTGTTAACAAAGCACTAGGCTTAAGACCATAGAAAAAGTGAGACCTTACAGTGAAAACTCTACTACATATATATATTAGGAATATTAAAACTAAGACTCTAAAGATTCTTATTCTTTTAAAGTCCATTTCCAAAATGCATTTTAAGTGCATGTTGTGCTTTTTCTGTGTGCTCTTGAAATCACTACTACCACCAGTCTTCAATTGCCTTCCAATTCTTACATTGGCTTCGGCAGAGAAACTAGCCATGGAAAGCAAAACCCTAAGCAACATTCTATAGGCAGACCCATACCTTTCAATTACTTTAAGACCAGTATTACAAAAACAGGGCCAGTTCCTACACACAAGTAATCTTTACCCATGTGCTTAGTCCCATTGGGCTCAATGAGGTTACATGCATGAGTAAAGGTTTGCAGGATCAGGCCCATAGGAAAAGGCTAATGGCTTACAGTGAGATTAACTGGGGCTTCCAAGTCACTTCCAATAGCTTTCTAATGCTGCAGAAACCATTGCCAACATCACTAGTACTGTAAAACGTATCAAATGTGTTGCAGAAACTGCACAGGAGAGGATACGGTTACTGAGGTCCACTTGCTTAAACAGGATGGATCTCCAGTACAGAATTTAAATACAAACTAGACAGTAAAATGGACAAGAAAGAATCAAATATTTTAACAGCATGGGAAGGAGAGACAGAACCACACTGCATTTTTAAACAAGTTATTGCATAACATCAGGATATGTGACTAAATATATTTCAGGCTACAGTGAAAACAAAATTGCTAAAACATTAAGTATTAAAAATACTGCCTTGTGAAAATGAGAAAAATGACAGAGCTTTATTAATAATTAATCTACATTAGCATGTCTGGGATTTTGTTTTGCTTTTAATGAAACAAATGGGCTAAACTGTATAATAGTTAAAACAACCTAAGTGATGTGAAATGCTGGAATTTCATGCTTGCTTACTTCCATCCAAAAGTCTCCAAGACACTGACTGCACTGTTATTTTAATGCAAATTACTGCAACGATAACAACATGTTAAGTGTCCCTGTATTTCCTGATTTATGTAAGTCAAGAGGTGCTAGGCTAAATTCAACAATCCCCTTTCAGTGACAAATATGGGGTTGGAAGAGAAGGGGAGAAGGGGTTGGGGGGGAAACAGATTCTTTCAGATTAGTCCTGGGGCCTAATCGTTATTCCACAGGTTTGAAAAGACAACATATAGAAGAACTTCACGTAAAACAGTTCCCTCATATATATATTCTTTAAAACATTAAGATAGTGCAACTTTTTAAAACACATTTTTTTCACAACACAAATTAACTCCTTGCATTCATCTAATTTCTCAACTTTACACCTTGGCACACAAAACAGGAATTTTGATTGATGTAAAAAAAAAATTCCACACCTTGGGAGAGAGCAGCAAACTGGCCAATTCTTCCCCCATTTACCTAGCAAAACTTTCTTCTCATTTTCTTCTTTCTGCCATTCAGTTAATATAAAACAGGCTGTACAAGCCTAATTGCTGTGCTAAGTTTCATTTTAGAATTAAATAATTCAAATAGTTTATTTAAAAAAAATAATTATATATTTTCCCCCCAAAACACTGCTCATGGCGACACTGAATGGAAGTTTGTATTATCTCAATCCACTTTGCATGCAATTCCCCTGAAAGGAATCAGAAACAAAGAACTGGTTTGCACGTTTGGTTTTACTAAGTTGTTCCACGTGTAACTTAACAATATTGTGCACAGGAATGTGGGGCTCTTCCTCCACATTCCTGTTTGATTCGCTTGTCTTCAGTTCAAGTGCACCTAGGGAAGTAACTTAGACAAGGTTTCCTGGTTTCCTGTCTTTGCCTTTAATAGGGACTATTGTGCTCTCTGAATTGTTCTGATGAAATTGAAGTCTGCTCCCCCTCTGTGAAGAAGGCGGTGCATTGCTATGCTGGTGATGGAAAAAAGAGGAGCCTGGGTAATTACCCATGACCTCACTGTATGTTGGGGGTGGTCCTTCCATCCTTCCATTACTGCTATAGTTGGTTGCACTGATGCCCGAATTGCTGCTTGGTGGGCATGGGCCCCCGTTGTACATTGAGATGTCTATCAAGTCACTGTCAAAAATGGTTCTGTTGGGGGGTGCCCTGACAGATTCTCGATTGAGTTCCATTTGCTGTTCTGGGTCCCGGAGCTGCAGCGTGCATGGCCCTTGGTAAGGTGGTGGCTCTTCTCCATCAGAAAGGGAGATGGTCGGAGGAAGGTCAATCTCATGCTGCATGTAAGGGTAGGTTGGCTGGAAGCGACTGAAACGGTCCCGCTGCATGAATGATGGAGCGGTAAACCTGTCCCTGGACCTTGGGGCATACATGATCTGAAAAGGTAAGAGGGAGATGTGAATCCATTTTCAGGCATCACCCAGAAAAAGCATTACGGGTAGTATTTACCAAGGGCCAAAAAACTAGAAAATGACCCCTACCTCAGGGAGTTGACAAGCTAGCTCAGACACAGATTAAACATTTCAGATGCACACACAGTCACAGTGCATGACTGCAGCTCATGGACACATACCCAAGATAGCTTTAATGTGGCTAGCTTGGCTAACAGAGCAGTGCTGCTTCAGCAGCACTTGCTTCAGCCAGACCATAGCAGGCTGCCCGTTGCCCTGCTGCAGCTTCACTGTTCTGGTACCTGAGCTAACTAGAGCAACGCTGGCACAGGTATGTTTACACAAGCTACAATCGCACTCTATGATTGCAGTGTAGAGACACACGGCAGTGTTCATGTGAGTTGGAGGTGGGGTAAAAATCTAGAAGAAGTAATTTGTGTATGGCTTTACAAATGAAGAGCGTTCCTACAGGGTTTTAAATTCCCACTTTCTTGGTAAGTTATAAAAATGTTCACAGAGAAATTCTACTTCTTTTAAAACAAAACATTCCCAAAAAGTTATTTCTGTTTCCACCCCTGAAATAAATTAGTTGGAAATCTAAGACAATAACCCAACAGTGATTTTTGGCCAGTGAGAGCCTTTTTTTCAACACTTATTAAAATCTTGCTTTGTAGGGGAATCCAGACAGTCGTTTTAACTAAACCAAAAAAGGTCCAAGGCATCTAACACCCTCACTATGAGAAAACATCATCTGTTTCCTTTTACCTCAACACTTAGCTAAAGCCCCAATCCCTTGCTCCAGCGCAGCATTCTATTAATTTCAAAGAGATCTTGTGTGGACTTACAATTAAAGACAATGTCTAGTCAATAGGAGTTAGGCCTAAAGTCATTACATTATTTGTTTTACTCTTTTGATCCGAATTAAAGACTTAATTAACCAATGTGTAGACACTCCAACCAATGTTTTTTGGCGGAGAGGAAATGTATGTTAGAAGCACTAAAGCAAATCATTGAAGGTTACCAACAATTTAAGCATTACCTCTGAAGCACCTTGTCGTGATACTGAACTGTCGGAAGGCCACAAGCACCCCTCCTTGCAGGAGAAAAAAAAAAGAGAAGAATATTAACGTCTTGCATAATTTTTATTTCAACTTAAAAAGACTTTTCAGTACCATCAGCTTTTCCCAGTTGGTTACATTCATCAAAAGAAGCATTATTAAAAGGTAACCTGTTACTACTTCTATGGTGGAAATCTGAACCCAGAACTCAGTCAAATGCAGAGAGAGCAAACACGAATGCGACATTCAAGCTAGACCACTATTAAAATTTGATTTTTTTTTCATTTGGTATAATCTTTCTGTCTTTCTTATTAGTAAAGCAGATACACATTTCTCACATTGGAAAAGGTTCAAAATAAGCAGTGCAAATCTGAGGCAGAATAGCTCCTGCAAAGTGAATAAACATGCCGTAAGTTCCCAGGGGGGGAACTGAAAATGAGTGATTTTTACACAGGTTGAGGAGATGGTGAAAAAGCAGGAATGCAAAATTTACAATAAACCCAAAAGAGACAAATGTATTTTTCCTATTACTGGCATTTCTTCCATTTGTGTAATGACAGAAACTGACTTACACCCATCCAAGAAAGTTATCATGACTGAGAAGCTTCACCAAAACCAATTACTTCTTAAAAATAACATTTTTATTTGCCACATTTAGGTTGAATTTCTGTGCTTTGCAGCTTCTTTTGTCCCTTTTGGATTTACCTTAAAGCTGAATTATTTTTAGCTGTGATATTTTGAAGTAAAATAAAGCCATTAAGGTAGTTAGTGCTGCTCTGAAAAGAAAAATGTAATGAAATAACAATATACCCTAAGCTTTTTTCTCTTATTGACATTTTCTTATATTTTGTTCGAGCTTTCATTCTGCCCTTAATGTTCTAACATGTCAAAAATTGTGTTACTGGTATATAAAATTAAATCCTTAGCAGCGAAATGGCTGGAGAAAAGGACTGAGGATTGGAAATTGATGAGTGAAACCTTGGTTACAATGAATGGTTATAATTATACACTACTCTACTCTTGGGTTGGCCAAAGAGATCCTGCGTTCAGAATATTATTTCACGGGGGAAAAGTGTAGAGAAAGATTAACCAATGAGATCATGCACACTAGGTTCTGTTGGGGACCATCTGACTCTATCCCATAGTATTGCAAAAAAGGTAAGGAAAGTCACACCAAAACAAGATGGTTGAAAAAGCTTGAATAAGAATATACTCAGAACTTAGGTGAGGGGAATAGAATGACAGAAGAAAGAAGGGAAGAAAGGGAATGACAAGGGTAGTCTCTTGGGCTAACACACAGCACTGAATCAGGTTCACCCTACATTCAGAGCTGCATAAAGGCTTATCTACATGGGAAGTTATACCAGTATACCTTAAGGTATGAATTACCTTATGCTGACATAACTATAGTGGTTTAATTCCTGGATGGACATTAATATTGTTATTGTAGAATAAGAGTGCTTTTTTCCAATTTAGCTTATACCATTTTGCAAGCATTTTAACCCAAATTGAAAAAGCGTGTTCTTATCCAGAATAAGAGTGTCCATGCAGTACAGGCAAAGGCAACATTTATGGAGAACTAGAGAGGGCAGTAGCCCCACTTCCGAGGCTGGAGCCTTTGGATTTCACACTTGAGGTCTGCTTAAAGCTGCATGCCCTGACTCCAGAGGCAGTTCTTAAATGCAACAGAGTCTGAGCTGCTTGCAGCTTTGCCTTTGGGGTAGGGAGTTTGTTATAAAAGGAGAGAAGCAGGTGATTAAGAATAACAAAAGGCTGGGCATTCAAGTAATTGAAGGATCGTTAGATCATCATCAAAACTGCTGGGTACGCCACTTAAAAGATGGGGGGCAGAGCAGGAATGAGTGTTGTGCTGCTGGGATTTGCATTTGGATTACTGTGTTAAATTTATAAATATTCTTGAAAAGGGGTGAACAGGGACTAATTCAAAGCTGACTGCAAAGAATTACAAAGGGATTTCACAAAACTGGTTGACTGGGCAACACAAAGGCAGATGGAATTTAGTGTTGATAAGTGCAAAGTATTGCACATGGAAAAATATATAATTCTAACTACAGATACAAAATAGCTGTTAATGCTCAAGAAAGAGATCTTGGAATCGTTGTGGCCAGTTCCCTGAAAACATATGTGCAATGTACAGTGGCAGTCTAAAAATTAAAAAACTAACAGAATACTGGGAATCAGTAGGAAAGGAATAGATAATAAGACAAAATACCATATCGCCTCTACATAAAGTCATTGTATGCCCACATCTTGAATAATGCAGATCTGGTCACCCCATCTAAAAAAGATATATTGTATTTGGAAAAGGTACAGAAAAGGCAACAGAAATTATTAGGGGTAAGAAACAGCTTCCATGTGAGGAGAGATTAACAAGAATGGGACTTTTCAGCTTGGAAAACAAATGACTAAAGGGTGGGAGATATGTTAGATGTCTAGAAAATCATGAATGGTGTGGAAAAACAAAATAAGGAAATGTTATTCTTTCACTAACATAACACAAGAAGCTGACCCAATTAAATGTATAGGCAGTAGATTTAAAACAAACAAAATAAATTATTTTTTCACAATCAACTTGTGGAACTCTTTGCCAGGAGATGGTGGAAAGGCCCAAACTATAACAGGGTTCCAATAAGGACAAAATAAGTTCAAGGAAGTCAGGTCCATCAATGACTAATAGCCAGGATGTGCAGGGATGGTGCCCCTAGCCTCTGTTTGCCAGAAGCTAGGAATGGGCGACGGGATGTATCACGATGATTGCCTCTTCTGTTTATTCCTTCTGAAGCACCTGGCTTTGGCCACAGTTGGAAGACAGGATACAGGGCTAGAAGGACCATTGGTCGGACCCCAGTGTGGCCATTCTGATTTTCTTATATAGAGCTGAAATGTATCTGCCCCCTTGCTGTAACCCATTAGACCCCTCTCCCCTTCCAGAGCTGAGATAGAGCCCAGGAGTCCTGATGGGGTCTCTCTCTCTCCACAAAGTTAGTAACAAAGTAAGAATATACATTAACATTTTAAGGCTAACCAGTGTCCCTTAAGTCGCTTGCCACAAGATGTTAGAGCTGAGTGGGTATAATAGTGATTTCATTTTCTTTCTTTTATGCAGGAATTAGATACAGTGCTCCTGTCAGCTAACTGCTAAGTTGTCTGCCAAAAAAAGCACAGTTTTCCAGTGCCTCGGTAGCTCCTGGACAGAGATGAATGTGTGAAAGGGGGCGGCGGATGAGGTTGGTTCCCTCCCTCCCCATTTGGTGCTTGGCTTGTACTGAGCATGCTCAGTAACACTGCTGAAGCCTCTGTCCCTCCCATGCTTTCATTCTCTTCCCCTCCCCATCACAGCATACACAGGTCGCCGCACTCCACCAAAATCTGAAATGGCACTCCTGAGTGCAGGGAATTATACTAGTATAACTGTAGCAATTTACCTACTCCAATACAATTATACTGATTCCTCTTTTCCATGTAGACAAGCCCTAAGGCTAATCACTTGGAAGGGGAGGCAGGGAGAAATTGAGTATGATGCTAGAAAATTTCCATTGCAATTCACAGCTATTCCATGTCTTAGAATCTCCTGGAGAAGCAGAAAGTGACATGCTGCTCTACAAGAACAATTAGAAACAAATTTAATGAGATTGGATAAACAAAATGCAAAAAAGGAGGTAAGATGCCAAAATGGGAAAAGGGAAATAGAACAGAAAAAACTGAAAGACAGAAATGAGAATGGGGGAGGGATTAGAGAATAAGAGAGAGAAAAGACAAAAGAGAAATAAGTGCATGTGTACAGCCTTCTTTATAATTTTCTTTTATTAGATTTTATATATTAGATGGATAAAGTTTTGCAAAAAAAATCTTTTGTATTTAATATCAAGCACTAAATATTTCTCACCCCTTTCACTTAAGTACACTTCAATTTGCTAGGTTCTTGCTCTTAAAGGATGATGGGAAGTTGGGTGCGGATTTCCTAAATTAATTAAATGTATTTATTTAAAAATGTAAAGCTTAATATACTTATATGCTTCGCTGCATCAGGAACTGAGATGCTATAAAACTTGTTTGAGTTTTCTCCTCACTCTAAAAAAAACCCCCAACAACACTTTTCTCCATTAGGGGACACACTTCTGGCTGCACAGGTATCTGACACCAAGTTAGGCCTTTTTCAGCCACTTCGCCATCCCTGAAATTATGTCACCTATCAAAGGGAAACATTTTAAAGAATTTTCTTCCTTATACTCTCCTCACTCCTGTACTTGTGGATTTCACCTGCCAGCCAGGTGAGAGTGAGTGTTCACTCTCAGGCTACACGGTACACTGTAGCCTTCTTCCGGAAAAGCTTATGCAAATGAAGCGTGGCGTGGAATATCGCCACGCTTCATTTGCATAATTAATTAGCAGCCGCTTTTGCGCAAAAGCCTCTTGTGCAAAAGCGGCTGCTAATTAATTATGCAAATGAAGCGCGGCAATATTCCATGCCGCGCTTCATTTGCATAAGCTTTCCTGAAGAAGGCTACAGTGTAGTTGTAGCCTCAGCGACTGGCTGCCAAGCCAAAGAACTTCTTTATCTCCTTTCATCGAATCTGAAATTGCACCAATCAAAATAAGTTAAAGATTTTAAAGTATTGTATTTGTATTCCTTCACTCCATCTCACTATTTTTCTATCATTCAAAATACACTAAGATATAGTCATTTAATACTAAAAAAAAATCTACTTTGTTATTACTGAATAATTCACAAGTAACTTTTTTTTAAATAAATGAGTTGTGATTTTTAGATTTAAATAAAGCAGTTGATGCTTTGCTACCCTGGCACCAGCTCCTGCCACTTCCAGCTCTGTGTTGCAGCCCAAGGATGGGGAAGGTTAGAAGTCTGCCTCCAGAGGGGCTACCCCCTGGCTCAGCTTTTTACAATATCCTGCTCGGCTAGGCTATGGCATGTGCGACACGACACTGGGGGGTTTCTGAATATTCTCACTGAAGGGACGCTCTTCAATGATGTTTTAAAAAGATATGGTTTCTACATGAGTGATGATGCTATCAAGGCATAGTTGGGAGCATATGGAATTTGGCTCCCTTAAGTTTTTCTCCCTAATAGCATAGATGATGGGCATTCTTTCTATGGATACGTCCACACTGAACACTTATTTCAAAATAAGCTATTCTGGAATAGTTATTTTAAAATAGCTTATTTTGAAATATCATGTCTACACTGCAGGGAAGCCTCAAAATTAGTCCAAGGCAGGCTTCCCTAATGTATACGTGCTATCTCGATTTAGAGCCCCAGGAGACACTGGGAAGGGATAACTTAGAATGGCCCTGGTGAGGGGTTATTTCAAAATAGCAGAAGTGGAGTATCTACACACGCCTTATTTCGAAATAGATATTTTGGAATAGGCATTATTCTTTGTAGAATGAGGTTTACAGATTTCGGAATAAGATGCCTGTTATTTTGCAATTATTTCGAATAACGGAATGGCTGTGTAGACGCTCACGTAGTTATTTCGGAATAACAGCTGTTATTCCAAAATAACTTTGCTGTGTAGACATACCCTATATCATAACAGATCCTTAAAAAAACATTAAAATGGAACCAGAGTAATTCTCTTTCTGATTCCAATTTAGAACTGGCCAAAGCAATGTTCCCTCTTACTTTTCCATCCATTGTGCAATATACATTTTGTTATGTGCACCAAGACATGTGCAGATGTGCACCTCTAGTAGAAACACATGCTACTGGCTGTAGGTGATCTGCTAATCAGCTGGGTGGCATTTCACTCTCTCCTGGGTGGTCGCCTCAGCACTCATCTTACAGGGAACAGTGGGTCAGAGACCACCTAGATGGAACCCAATTGCAGAAGCTCAGATACCTTTTCCTCCAGGCACTTACTGGATAACAAACCCAAAGATCTGGATAAACTAGCAAACCCTCACTCACTTGGCTCAAACCAGTAGTCCTACAGGAATCAGTGAGACTGGAATAAGGGTTTGTCGAATGGGGCTCTGAGATCTATAATTAGATAATCTATAATCGCATGTCTCAACCCCTACATTTGTTACTTTTCAATCATCATTAGATTTTGAGATGGAAGATGATGCATCTCTTCAGGATAAACTAATAATTAAAAAATATTAGAAGTAAAAATCTTATTGTTCCAGCTAAGTCTTCTCATGGGTATATTCCTGCTTTTCGTACTAATATATGGAAAGAAGCTTTAGATTTAGGTCATGAAATAATAACGGCACTTAATAAAGCTTATTGTATTCACACTAAAAGATCTAAAAGTAATGATAATAGTCAAGGTTTAGATCTTGTGATATTGGATATGCTTCATACAAGAATTTCCTTATTTTGCATTTCTCAAGGAGATTTATCAGGCAGGTGACATTTCAAGGCCATTTTTATATATTTTGTTTCCTGATGCCTCCAAAGTCACCCCACTACCTCAGTTTACAGTAAACACAACAACAAAGGGGGAGAAAAAGGAATATGTTGGAAGAGGTGAAAAGGCTTGACATTTTAAAAATTGCACAAAGATAAATTAGAAGCACAAAATTATTATTAATAAAAATGACTATAATGAAGCAAAAACATCTAACTTCACATTTCAAAAAGGAATATTTCTTGTGAGACTGAAGAAAAACTCCCTTTAAACTCATCCATATCCCCAACCAATTGCATCAAATTCTCTGTTGCTTTGGGAACTTTTGAATGATTTTTGTTTATGGTTTCTTAGTGAGGTTTTGTTGGTTTGGTTGCCAGGTATCCCCTGAACTGCAGAAATTCTATATTTACTCTAGGTTTTGCTTCAAACCATTTAAATAGATTATCCCCCTCTCCCATCCCCACTTTTAAGTTTCCGGGCTGATCTGTCTGAGATGCTCTCTTTTTATCATGTATTATGGGTGTTTCCAATATTACGCAGCAAGTCTGGCCAGACAACCAGAACTAGAACCCTGACCTCAGTCCGGTACTGTATTTTCTCATGGCTTTATCATCATTACCCTTGGGTGCTAGTGAAAATTTGCTCTGTTGGGTATAGCCAACATTAAGGGTGTTCCCTTTAATGCACATGAGAGCACTGGGATGAGCTTGCCTTTCATTAGCAAAGGGTGTGGGAGAGAGAAATAGGAGTTTGAATTGGGAGAAGGAACACAAGCAAAAAGGCCTCAGGCTGGAAACCCCACCATTACCCTAATGTCCAGAGCAGTGGTCTCTAACCTCTTTAAGCACAAGATCACTTTTTGAATTTAAATGCCATGTAAGATCTACCTCAAACACAAATACCCTTGCCCCACCTCCTTTGTGACCCTTCTCTGAGACCTCACCCCTGCTCATTCCATCCTCCCTCCCTCCTGATTCTCCCTCACTTTCACGAGGCAGGGGCAGAAGGTTGGGGCGCAAGCTCTGGTCTTGGATTAAAGGATCTGGAGTGTGAGAAGGGCTCTGAGCTGAGGTTGGGGCAGGCAGTTGGGATTTAGGAGGGGTTTTAAGTGCAGGATCTGGGAGGGTGTTTTGATGCAGGGGTGCTTGGGGCTAGGGCAGAGGCTTCGGGTGCAGGAGGGGGCTCATGACAAGGTAGGAGTTTGGGATGTGGGCTCCATCAGAGCACCACTTACCTCTGGCAGCTCCGGGGTGGTGGTGCAGTGGGGCTAAGGCAGGCTCACCCCAGCCCTGGCCCTGCACCACTCCCAAAAGCAGCCAGCAAACTCCCTCCCAAGTCTTGTTGTGCCCCCTCTCTGCTCTGTGGAGATAGGATGCAGAGTGGGAGAGGGGCACCTTGATATCAGCACCCTTCCTTTTCGTACCCAGACACTCCCTGCTGATGTGGGGGGACAGCTCCAAGGCAAAGGGCAGGAGATGCACAGCAGTGGGAAGGGGAGAAACTGAAGTGCTGGCACTGTTAGGATCACCTGTCAGAGGCTCCAAGATCTACCAGTAGATCCCGGTCCACTGGTTTGTGACTACTGGTCTAGAGCAATTTTCCCAGAAAAGTAAATTTTTAAAATGTTGTGTGAGCTTGTTTACAGTAGAAAGGCATGTCATACATAAAAACAACAGTGACGGATGATAAGTCAAAGCACTCCTTTCTTTCTGAAATGAAGACTACTGTGCACCTTACAACGGCTTTAATCATTAAAACTTCTGTCATTCAGCGGTATGAATTTTCACACGCTCTCAGCAACAACAGTTTTAACAATGGAAGTAAAGTTTAGACATAGCCTAAGATCTCTGTTTTTTTTCTCCTGCCAAACTGTTCAGTCACACTTTTTGCAGATGAAATTTTCTGAGTGTAATTTTTTAATTTTGACCCTAGGTGGCAGTAACATTTTAGATTTAGAGCCTCAGTCTTCTGACTTTTTAGGACAAGCCAGCACACATTCTCTTCTTTTATATCACAAGATCACAAAAAAAAAAATTGCCATAACTGGCTAGATCTGCTTAGCAGCTCCTGGCTAGTGCCCTTTTTCGGACTGAAGGACCAGAGGAGGTGACATACAAGACCCAATTCCTCCCATTTTATGGATGAGAGAGAAAGGCAATTCAGCTCAACTCAAATCAGAGTCCCTCCTGGCAATACATCTTGAGGAGAAGGTATACATGAACCAATCCCCCTGCACTCCAGCAGCAGTCAGAGAGAAAAGGCAATATATGTCCAATCCCCCCTCCTGACTACTTTGGGGTACTGCAAACTGGAAGGCCAATCCTGTGCATAAAGGTTAATGAAGAGGGCAATGAGGGTGAACTACATTGCTGTGTTCTGTTGGCACTTATTTCTTGTGGCTGTTATCTGGGGATTTACTCCCACTCGGTTTCTTTTATTTCTGAAGTTAAAATAATGGAAAGAAAAATACATAATGCTGGGTTGTCAGAAGTGGATAGAACTAGTAATGCTAAAGCAATAAAAAAGGAAATAGAATTTAAAGGGGGATCAATCAAAGGGGAAGCTTGACAGTGCCAAATCATTTTCATATTGTTGAACAGTTACTTTGGTTGTTGTCATCATCTTTCCATGCAGGCCAGGGACTGTTGTTTGTTGCTTTTCTCCTGAATTGGCTGATCCAACTAAATTCAGGAAGAGCACAGTACTTTCACAACTGCTTTCCTGGAACAGTATCTCAGAGTACCAGATAGGCATTATCAATGTACATACTAATGAAAGCTGACTGGCTCTAACAGCTATGCCTCCCACAGAGATTGGAAGCAGGGATGCTGGGGCCAATCATTTGCGAATGTCTTGCGTGACTCATGCCTCCTATGGCACTCTGCAATGGATTTTTTGCTGCCAGGAGTGGGCCTGGGGCAGCAAAAGTGTTCAGAACTCTTTCAACATCCATTTTAGATCAGCGGTGCTGACAGAAAGGGAGAGAAAAATCAACACAAGAATGTGAGAAGTTTGCAAAATGTCCTCTCACAGGCCATTTTCAAAATCTTTCTCCCAAAGTCCCCACTGACAATGTTGCTTATTCCATTATGGATTAACAACCAATAGGGAATGTTTTATGCAGTTCCTGGTCTTGCAGACAGAGTAGGGGGCTACCCTTTGCCAGTGTCTCTGGTTCCATTCTCATGCAATCATTTTGATTTACCAAGAAGGCTGAAATTTCAATTCTCACAGGATACTGATCCACAATTCTCTTTTCTATAATTTAACTCCCAAAAGATGGCAGCTGCACTATCGGCACTAAAAGGCCATAGTACAGCTGTGCCCTGAGAACCATCATGCTGCTGACAGAAGCAGTCAGCAGCACATGAGATGTTACAGAGTATGAAGCTGGCTGGTGGCACTCTGCTAGTGAAGCAGTCTTGGACCTGCTTCTGGATGTGTGTGGACTAATTTCTTTCCCACAGGGATGGTACATATTCTATAACTTTCCATTCAATGGTGTTAGTATAGCTCAGCTACTCCATCTTTGATTTTGTAACTAAGCATTGCTTGTTACCCTATGGGTCAACTAGCAGGGGGGCAACATTTAACATTTTGTTAATCATAAGATCTGTACCATTAACTACTGTTTTGCCATTTTAGCTCTCCTGTTCAACACAAATCCAACCGTGTCAGGGAGCCTATCTGTAACATGGCTGTCCCTCATGCAGTGTAACCCTGCAGTGTTGGCGGGACCTAACTCTGTCTGTAAAATCATATGAAAAAGCTCAGGATATATCCTTTATAAATGATTTGAACTCATAGTTAGGCTGTCAAGTTTGCAAAAAAATCTTGACAATATGAAGCAAGTGTATTCTCTCTATAAAGACTCTGCTTATCACAAGGCAGATAAAAATAACCCAAAATGTATTTTTTTTAATCCACTGACTTTTAAACCCGTCTCGTGATTTTTAAATACCAGAGTCTGGCAAAACTAGGAGGCAGAGTTTTAATGTATTAATTTCAATCGTGGTGGGGTTTTTTGAAAGATGCGAATAAAAAATGTGAGCTATCTGGGCTTCCGGTCTTTTATGAAACCAGAAACCTGTGTGATCTAGCTCTAGTTCAGACATTAGCTGGAGTGTCTAAGCAGCAACACAGGACTGCCTGATTATGATAAAAGAAGCAAACCTAAGAATGATGCAAACTTGAACTCATATGAAAATTACCTGGAGTCCCCAGCTGATCCCGGGTTCCAGGGAAAGGCGTGCGGAACCCAGGGTCATCTAGGGAGGCCCCCGCTGACCTCGGGGCTTGGTGTGGAATTTCAAAGCAACAGTACTGCATGGAGCCCGGGTCAGCGGGAGACTCCCCAGCTGACCCTGGGTTTCGCACACATTTCCCCGGAGGTTTGGAGAGAGAGGAGCTAGGGGACCAGAGGCTCTGGTTGGGAGACCTTACCTGGATGGCTCCCATCCAGCAGCCCAGCAAGTTCCTTAACCAGGATCCCTACCTTCCATGCCCTTGAACTGCCTGCAGCAACTATAGGGGCCATGCGACCCTGGGGAATAAGCGGGGGAGGGGACTTCATATGATGGCTGTCCTGCAGATGGGCAGCTGCTATTGGCTGGAAACTGGCCAATGGGAGCTACTGGGGCCGGGAGCAGTGTGAGAAGCCTCTGCCCCTTGGGGGCTCTCAGCATTCACAGAAGCAAATGGCCCTGCAGCAGCTGCCTTCACTGAGTGCTGCATGGGGGCGGGTCAGGCAGGGAACTAGCTGAGGCTCTGGCAGGCTGGATCCGGCAGCTTGGTGAGCCGGATCCATCCCACAGATCATATTTTGCCCAGCCCTGATCTAACGCTAACTGGTGTAATTCTTCTACAATTTCCATAAGCCCCAACTTCACTCACAAACATAAACCTGGGATTTTATGCACTTTTTTTTTTTACAAGTATAACCATGTTACAAATAGATGTAAAGAGAAGCAAGTTCTTGGATGGCTCAGTGGGCTGGAAAGGAAATACACCTACAGTCACTGGTTTAAAACCAGTCCAGTGCAGTAGTGCTGAAAGTCATTACCATCTGATATCTGTTCAATGACATGTGTAATAAGGTTGTGGTTTCAATCCAGTTCCTAAGCGGGTATTATGTCTTTATCACAAACATTATCATCATCAATGGTATTCCTGCTGCCAACCTGAGCTGAAAGACTAAGGTCAGTGGGCACAGGTACTAAGCTCTCCTTTCACCACTAGAGGAGCTCCAGAAGACAGATGACAGACAGCAGGGTAACATGTGGGATCTTTGGTCTAAGGGTATGTCTAGACTACATCCCTCCGTCGCCAGAGGGATGTAAATTAGACATACGGAAATTGCTAATGAAGCGGGGATTTAACTATCCCGTGCTTCATTAGCATAAAAATGGCCACCCCTTTTTGTCCTCACTTCATTAGCAATTTCAGTATGCCTAATTTACATCCCTCTGGCGACAGAGGGATGTAGTCTAGACATACCCTAAGTGTCAAACTCTTGGAATAAGATTCTAGCCTCGATGAAGTCAGTGGGAATTTGGCCCTTCTCTTTGATTGACACTTTGATCCCATTGCCGTTGGTGCCTTTCCCCCATCCAGGTAGTAGAGACAAGCCTGGAAATGGAAGGGAATTGGATGAGTGAAAAATGTCAGGCTTTTCAGAGTCACCCCCAGTAGCTGGTAAGGAGCTAAGGCTGCTGCCTCTGCTGTATCTTTTCTAAGAGTAAACAGGAAATGACACACCTTCCGTAAGACGAAAATTTACTAAAAACTTGCAGTAGAAGCAGTGATCAGGGCTTTCATATTCTGACACCACTAGACAAATACAGGGCATGAAAAAGCTGCAATATAAAACAGAGGAGTGCCTAAAAATATCTGTGCAGGGAAATTCTAAAATCATCATGCACTGATTTTTTTTCAGGGAATATTAAAATTGATGTGAGACATTTTTCACACAGCTGTCTATAATCAGAACTTCATGTATTTTTTTAGCCCTTACAAAGAGACCAGCACTAACAAAGAGAAAAAGGCTAGGACAAAGGGGCTTGAACTTACCGGCTGCAAAGTTTCTTCCTGCCTCCTGTTTTGGCTCTGTCGGTTAATGAAGGAGCGTGTTGAGAGTTTGTAATGGTTCAACAGGCAGATGATCACTATCACCATAACAGTTATCACAACGATTATAATGATTATTTGAACAAACTCCAGTTCAGCTGAAATAATAAAAGGGAGAAAACCATCAGACACACAACATTCATATTTGTTTTTTTCATGAACGCTGCACTCCAACCACAATGCAGAAAGCACATTTAAGCACTTAACAGAGTTTAGGCCTTTGGGTAGCTGCAAATCAAAGCTTAAGAGATTTCATGATGCTCTCTCAGTGCAGCCTTTTAATGCAATAGGCTTAAATTGCAGGAAGAGAGGTTTAGGGTGGACATTAAGAAAAACTTCCTAACTGTCAGAGTGTTTAACACTGGAATAAATTGCCTAGGGAGGTTGTGGAATATTTAAGATATCTGGAGATATTTAAGAGCAGGTTAGATAGGCATCTGTCAGGGATGATCTAGATTAGTGGTGCTCAACCTTTTTTCATTTGCGACCCCTGGAGCCGGGAACATTTTTGTTGAGCAAAAAACAGACAAACCAACCAACCAACCCACCCACCCACCCACAGGAAACATTTTGTTGTGGCCCCTTTAATTTAAAGCACTGGCCTGCTTCCTTGCCACTCCCTGCCATTCCCACCACATGTACGTTGGGTGCCGAGCCGGGAAAAGAAAATACCGGCTGGCACGGATCAAAGCACAGCGACTCCCAGGAAGACAGCCACGATGACCCACAGATTGTGCAACGCTGATCTAGATAGTGCTTGGTCCTGCTATGAGGACAGGAGACTGGACTTCATGACCTTTCAAGGTCCCTTCCAGTTCTAGAATTCTATGATTCTATATAATTCTTCCCGAGAAGTAGCAGACAAGCCTTTGGAAAATACAGTGATCCCAGTAGAAAATGCTATTTTATTTACACCCTACAATATGAGGACAATCCTAGGACCTCCAGCAGCATCCGAGTTGATACTACAGAGTGGAATCAAGATTTTGTTTCCAATATCTCAGCCGTGTTAACAATAACTGATGAAACATAACTGAAAATATCAAAGTCTGTGGCAAAAGCTCAGTCTTTAACTTTATCTGTTAAGTCATATGAAAACTACAAACTGCCTGGTCTTCAGGAGGCTTGTACTTTGTGTTACTGAGTTCTGGAAACCCCAAACTAATGTTAAGCCCAACACGATTAAATGTGAAAGCCAGCACACACACAATTGGGGAAATTATGCTATTTCCAATGGAAACTTTTAAAAGCCCACCATTTTGAAAAAAACTAGCTTGTTCAACCAAAAAAAATATTATTTAGAGCCATAAACTGCCCTCATCCACATCCATGCAACCCGCTGGCATTACTGGAGCAGTGCGGATGTGACTAAGAGAAGAATTTGCCCTTAGGAGTTACACATTTGCTGACATTTCTATGGAAACAGTGCATCACTCACAAGGGATGCTCTAGTCTTAAAAGAGAACATTTAGTCTATGGGAGCACATCTTTGGCACTTCTGAAAAATGGCACCATGTATTTAGATGCTTAGATATGGATTTAGAGCCTAAATTTAGGCACTCAGTTTAAAAAAATCTTGTCCAGAAAAAAAAAGCTATCAAAGTTTAAAAGCAGAAATTTAAATGCATTGTGAAAAAAGCACTTTTATCTTTTATACTTTTCAATGGTGATTTTTAAAGCTGAGTTAAAGGAGGACTGCTTTGTATTGGAAATTAAAGGAAACCAATCTTTTTAGGTTTCCTGAGTCTAAAATCTCTTTAAAACAAAACCATCCCAAACCTTCAATTCAAGAAATTCAAACAGGCAAGCATACTACAAGATTGTCAGGTCTAGCATGTAGTAATACTTTTATATCTGCCTTTGCTACAAAGGCTTGTTACTTGTCAGACATTATCAATGAACAAGGGCATACAAACAAATGTCTAGCAACTTAATTTCATTGCTAATCACAGTAGGTGTAACTGAAATTATTCCAAGATTAAAAGAACCTTCAATAATGTAATTACATTTTTAATTTATTTTTTTATTTTCAGTTAAGTATAGACCATTCATTAATAACATAATCAACTCCTACACACACTTTCATTCTTCAGTCTTTTCTACCCTCTCATTGCTCCAGCTAAAAACTCCACATACAACAATCGGTTTGTCAGTTTTTTCCTCAGGTTATTGTACTGATAGCTAAAATACCTAAATGCATGGAAGACAAAAAATTACGTAGGTGTTTTAGGATAAAGTCAATTTGCCCCAGGTCACAAATGCAGGTTACAAACTTGATGGAGAAGACAGTTGGTGTACAACAGAACATATAAAGGCTAGTTATTTGAGCATCTCCATACACCCCCCACCCGCTTTTGGCTATATAATACTTCATTTACTATGGAAACCGTGAGGGTGTTACTAAAGGGCAATGTGCAAAATGAGTAATGTTGATTACTTTCCTAGAATGTAGAGATCACTGGAATGACATGTTAGTTCTATGTCTGCCAAGGATTGAGTCTTCCAATTTTTTCGAGGGCCCAGTATTTCTATGAAGGGGCAGTACCTCTTTTCTCTGAATAAATGTTTCAGGATCTGAAGCATTTGAGAGACTTACAAAATGAAAAAAAATACAATAAAAATATAGTCACATATAATAAAACCACAGTGTATTGTATTACAGCACGAACATATAAACTCTTTCCAGATTTGGCTTTATGGTGCAAAACTGAAAAACAGACCATAAGAAAACATCCCATTAAATTTTTCAAGGGTGGCATTTTCTTTTCAAAGGGTGAAAAAAGATGTTGAATCTTTTCCTGTACCCCATTTGTTCCCCTGCTTGTTATTAGAACAGAAGAAAAAGGACAGTAGTGCAAATAGCTCACATTTATTTACACAATTCAAGGCAATTAGGGCAGTTTCTGATGTAACCCAACATATAATCACATGCTCCCCTGCCCCTTGCTCAACAGTTAACAACAAATGTGAGAGGCACCTATGCCCTAACCACCACCACCCACATCTCCTAGTAAAGCTTTTCTTCAAAAATTGAGCTTGGAAAAAATTGTATCTACCCACTCACCCACCCAACAGGCATACAGGAGACAAGATCAGTAATACAGTTTTTCCAGGGGATTTTTTTTTTACTTCACAAATATGCAGCAAAAAAGGCAATTAAGTAATATTGAAAACACTTTCCTAGGAGAATAAAAATTAAGAACAGAAGTGATAAATTAGCTTATTTGTATTCATGTGGGTAGAAATGTCTGGATAATTTTCCTAAAGAGACAGTTGTACAAACAATTATGTACATATCCAACAGACTCCTTTCAATTTATACACCTCTGTTTATAAGAGTAGCTCTGATACAGCAATATTGTAACTTGGCAGATCAGACAGAAGTCAGAGATCAAATTTACAATAATCTGATTCATGCAAATATTTTAAATAAATATATAAGAAATACAGCCAAAAACTGGAGTACCTCTTTCCAATAACAGGTCTTTTAATTGAGCATCCTTCAACGTTGTACTGTTACGCTGTTCACTGGACATAATCGTGTCCTCTGGAAAAGGGATTCAAGCCTCTCTGTGAACCCCCAAGCACACGGGGCATCACCAGTCAGCCTCAGGTAGATTCCATGCGTGAGGCAATATCCTCTTGAGGCCGCTCATTCAGAGTTGCACAGTTACAGCTAGCTTATTTTCTGTCTGTGTGTGTCTCTCTCACTCCAGTGTATATCAGCAGGGCCCAGCCCAGGTGCTAGACAAAATGCTGTGGCTCAGACCGCAGACTGTGGCTACCAATTATCAACTGCCATCAGCAGAGAGCAACATGTAATGTAACAGGAACTTGGTGCTGTTGTGGAAATTGATAGTCTCTCCAAGGCCTCGTATCTTCAGGCCAGATGAAACGGACTTTTACTCTTGTTTACTCAAAAATGTACATGCACAGACTGTGTGTGTATTCATCTCTCTCTCTCTCTCTCTATACATATATATACACACACACACACAGATAGAGACAAGAAAAGAGCGAGCATTTCAACTCTGACTAGTACAATCTTTTTCTTTCAGACTAAAAGTAAAAAAGGATTTAAAAAAAATAAAGAAAAAAAATCAGTAAATATCAACCCAATTGTTTCAAATTGTTTCCCCCTTGATCCCTATCAGAAGCCTTGTGCTGTATAGGCCTGGAGGGGAGGGAAATGGGGGAAGGGGAGGAGGGGAAGAAAGCGAGTGAGCGAGACAGAGAAATCAAAGAACGATGTATATCTTACCAGCGCCACACACAGAACAGCTTCGTAGCTGTGCTGCTTTGCTCTTTAAACCAAGACCAGTTGACACTTAAGAGGCTTCTAATTCTTCCGCATTTCTGATCCAGCACAATATGTACGTCATTCCATGCCCAGAACAGTGCACTCACTACTTTAGTCAAGACTGCTAATGCTCCCTCCCCTCTGTCTCTCTCTGCCAGACGTCTCCAACCATTGGGAGTTGCTAACACATGCTCTTTTAACTAAGCTCTGCATTGGAAACCGAGGATGTCATAAGCACACTAGGAAACTTATCACCCCCCCCCCCCACACACACACACATACTCTCTCTCTCTCTCTCTTACTGTAAGTTACTAACGTAAGTATAATCAAAGCTTGGATGGAGATAAAAGCACTGTACTGCTAATCTACCCTCCCAATCATACTCTGTGAACAATAGTCATTTTCTTTGAGTCTTCTCAAGTAAAATAATGTTAAAACATTTTTAAAAATTGAAATTGGGTATGATAATTATTACATTCTATTACAACATTTTATTATTTCTGATTTATCAAACACTTTTCTCTTGTACATTCTGAGTGGTTCTAAATGTATACATGCCAGCTGTTGAAAAAAGAACATATATGCTATTTTTCCTCTCTGTCCATTCAGATTCTGCTCTGTGTCTAGGTCATTCCAATGGTCTTACAAGGTATCATTAAAAACATTTATTGCCAAACATAATTTTTTCCCATGTCCTTCCAGTAATGGCAGATACAGAACCATACAGAAGCCACCTTTAGTAGCTACAGTTGCAATTTTTTTTATGTTGTAGAGAAAATCACAGTGTGATTATGGCTTACAAAAAATAGGTAAATATCTTGGTGTAATATTGCCAAAGAAATATCACAAAAATACTATATAGCAGTGTTTCTCAATCTTTTTTTATAAAGTACCCCTTTAAAAAAATTATAAGTAACCCCAGTATCTACAGTTTTCAGACACACACAATTTTTTTTCTGCCATTGCAACACATTTGTTTAAACAACTTAATTGGAGCCGGGCAGGCAATGAAATTTTTTGGTGTAAAAAGTACAAAAATAATAAAACGCTGTAAAACTTAAAACAAAAATTCAGTTTTCTCCAAATTTCAGTTGTGTTGACATAACCCCTCTTCCCCCCCCCAGACTTCTCTCGAGTACCCCTAAGGGTACTCGTACCAATGGTTAAGAAACACTGCTATATAGCTAAAAAAAAAAAAAAAGTTATTTTTTCATTTTCAGTTTTGAATACCAGAGTTACCATGCAGGATCTGGTCTTTGTAAATTAAATCAACTAATCAGCTTTTCAAATTTAAAGGTGTGGGAGAGAAGGAAGAATAGTAGTTTCTAGCCACATTCCATTTTTAACAAGTTACTGGCATGCCTTGTTCTCAGTACTGTTAGTATGTGCACACAGATAGTTAATATTTAGAAACAGTGTTTCACTTCTGCCAGATATATAGGTTGACATATGGTGGTCCTCCAGTAGCTTTTCAGCTCAGTGTTTTTAAAAATCTTATAGAACCCCCAAACGGCCTGCCTAACTAGTTTGGCCAGTCCTCCTTCCCATTAGTAATACTATTTATTTCTGTTACAGCAGTGACTAGATACACCACCTGAGACTGCTTCTTGGTCATGCTAGAAGAACACTGTTCAAACACAAGTGTGAGATAGTCCCTGCCTGACCATTTCACCGTTCAAACAGACAAGGCAGACAAGAATGGGAAGGGAAACAGAGGCCCAGAGAAATGAAGTGATCTGCTCAAAGTCACAAAGCTGGTCAACGAGGCTATGTCTACACTGCACTCTAAACTCAAAATAAGATACACAATTTGCGCAATGCAAATTGCATGCTTATTTTGAGTTTATTTTGAAATAGGCTATTTCAAAATTTGGTGCTGTCTACACAGCACCAAATTTTGAAATAAAGTGCTATTTTGAGACATCCCTTAACCCTCGTGGAATGAGGGTTACCAGGATGCCGAAATAGTGTGCCCGTTATTTAAAAAAAATATTTTGAAATAACGGGTGGCTTGTGAAGACACGGGGGGAGCTATTTTGGGATACTAGAGGTAATAGCTTTGATGTGTAGACATACCTGAGACTGGAGATAGAACAGGTCTCCTATCCACTACGAACAGAACAGGTCGCCTGAGAATAATGCCTCCCTGATTGCCTGGATTTGTAGTTATTAGTGCTAATTTTTTTATGTTAAGTCAGACATTCAATACTGCCAGTCCTATGGCCCTGATCCAGCAATGCACCTGTACACACACACAACTTAAGCACACTGATTAAAATAGCTGTGGGTTGGTAATGCATTCAAGAATGTGAATTTGTGATTTGCTATTTTTAAAATGTCAAGTATTCATCTTGCTTAGAATAAATGTACACACACACCCTTATATATTTATAAAACATTGCATTTGGAGAGGGGAGGCATGGTAATGGATCACATAAAATATTCTCCAGAGAGGTTAATGGAACATTAGAATAGGGTTTAAAAACATATACTCATGAACTGTTGTCCAACTTGAATATTACCAACTACAGCATTGCTAACAGCAGTGTGCTACAGTAGTAGTAATATACGGAAGTAATAATAATACAGGCCAATTTAAAATTCAGAATCTAATCTCTGGCTTTAAAGAATTAATTCTGTAGATTGACCTATACATTCTATATACCATTATTGTGTGCTTTTGTAATCTTTCCTTTTGTGGGTCAATCAGCATTTCCATTATAAAATTCCTTTTCCCAGGGATTTATAATTCATCTATAAAAATTTTCTCTGGTTGAAACTTGCCACACAAAATATTATTACTAAACTTAAATTTTAAAATAACAAAGTTGATTTCAGACAAATCTGGTTTAAAAAAATAAGTGGGAAATACATTTAAACCACTTCCCCCTTTTGCTCTCCAACAACCGGAGAAACTGCTTTGAATGTTTAAGTGGCTCATGTCTGAAGGGGATTCTCTTCCTGTACAGAATAACTGCTTTTGCCGAAGTGGGAATTAGGAGCGCAGAAAGCATGATAAGTCAGTTTCATCTATGCATTAAATACTGTACTATCTCAAAGAAACCATTATTTTAATGAAATGTTATTGTGCATGTGCACGCACTACCTACATGACAAACTGATACAGACTATTGTATCTATACGTGGTGTAACCAGAAGATCTTCAAGAAGGTCCTCAGAATAATATTGTGTTAATGAACTATGTATTAAAGATCCTTGAAATTAGTGTTTTTATGTGTTCTGAACCATTAGGGGTTACAAACAACTGATTAGCTAGCACAAGACATCTTGTAAGAGAGGCTTTTCCATTGAGACTGGGGCTGTGTCTATTCAGCAACATTATTTTGGAAAAACTGGCATTATTCCAAAATAACAAAGAGTGTGTCTACACTGAAAGCCATTATTTCGAAATAATGGCGAGCTGGAGGACTTCTTACTCTGATTCCTGTAACTCTTATTTTACGAGTAGTAAGGGAAGTCAAGGGAAGAGTGTTCTTCCTTCGAGTTCCTCCTGTGTAGACAGCGCCAAAAGCCGAGTTAAGCAATTTCGACAAGCTACAATTGATGTAGCTCAAGTTGTGTAGCTTAATTCAACTCTTGCCCTGCTGTGTAGACATACCCTGGTGGACCCACTATATCCTTCCAGTTTCTTTACATATGTTCTGTGCGGTCATCGCTTATTGTGGCTCAGTTCTTGACAACATTCTAACCAG
This sequence comes from Rafetus swinhoei, assembly GCA_019425775.1. NCBI lineage: Eukaryota > Metazoa > Chordata > Testudines > Trionychidae > Rafetus > Rafetus swinhoei. The sequence goes on along the minus strand of CM033424.1, from coordinate 89,655,395 downwards.
TTTTTATTTTTATGCTTTCTAAAATTCAACAAAGCTGTTTAAAAGTAAGCAGAATTCACTACTGTGCAAAAAGCTGGTATAAATGGTGTTATTCACCATGGTGGAAATTCACCCCTATGTTGAGGACTTAACTGGAAATGTACATAGTGCATAAGACTCACACTCTGCACTGGGATGAATTTCACTTCATTTGTGCTGTGAAATATCTAGCACATGCTAGGACACCTTGAGCTCAGAAAGCCAAATTAGACTGGTACAATGACTGTATTATTATTTACATGGCACTCTGCTTTACAGTCAACTAAAAAGACAAGTGGACAAATTTGCTCCATGGCTTATGCCATTTTCCTGTGATGTACAGTTTAGTGGAAGACCTATTTTGGAATATAGGACCTCCATCCAATGGAGCTGAGCTTGTGCGACAGAGACCTGGTGCAACAACCATATTCCTTCAAGATGAGCTGTAGGAGATCAGTGCTTCTCAAAAGGCTGGCTGAATTGACTGACAAGGGTACATGGGTAGCCTCTGGCTTTGACTCATCTAAGTTGTGTCTACACTACAAAGAAAAACGTTGGAAAAAGATACGCAAGTTGCGAACTGCAATTGGCTTATCTTTTTTTGCTTCTCTTCTGAAAGAGGCTTTTCTGACATTTCGCCCGTCTACACGGGGCCAAATGTCGGGAAAAAAACCCTCTTTTGGATCATCCCTTTTTCCTCATAAAATGAGGTTTACAGGGATGCTGAAAAAAAGCATCTGCTTTTCCAAATTTTTTCCCAGAAAAGCTCTGTAGTCTAGATGTACCCCTAGACTCCTGGCAATCACCTAAACTGCCCTTTCTATCCACCTTTCTCATAGACTCATAGACTTTAAGGTCAGAAGGGACCATTATGATCATCTAGTCTGACCCCCTGCACAATGCAGGCCACAGAATCTCACCCACCCACTCCTGGAATAATCCTTTCACCTATATCTCAGATATTGAAGTCCTCAAATGATGGTTTAAAGACCCCAAGATGCAGAGAATCCATAGAGAGAATTCTCTATGGTGCAGTCCCTGCACCAACTCTGGTAAAACTGGCTTGAAGTTCACACACTAGATACAACACAAGATCCAGAGAAATCTCCATAGCACGGGGAAAGGAAAAACTGCTCTTCTCATTCACAAGGTATTCAGACCAGTTATTCTGTGTCTGCTGCATGTTTTGCTTTTTCATATTTATTTTATTTTGGTTTCCATGTGATTAGGCGGAAAGCGAATGGATAGAACAAGTGTGATATTAGTGACACAAGCCTAAAGAAGTGACTTTGGAGGGGGAATTTAGAGCAGGAGAGTGCACAGACCTCTAGATTAATGTGCCAACAAAGCAGTTCTTTATTCTACATTATTAGGAAAAACTGTGAAAATTGATTTTAGTTTAAAAAACATCACTCATTTCAAGCCTCAGTTAAACAGCTGACACCAGACCATGTTTCAAAGACAAAACAAACCATGCTTGATCCACAGTTCCAATGCCCACATGGTCTATATGCAGGCCATACAGGTGGTGCTTTGTTTTCCAGTAGGTGACTAAGTAATAAAACTAGGACCTGGAACTAGAGCATGTCACTGTGAAACAACCCACATTTCACATCGTCCTGTCTCAAGAGTGTCCTCAGCTCTGTATCCACTGGCAATTTTGGGAATACCTATTATTGACCTAGCACTAGGGATGGTAACTAACGATTAATTTACTAGTCGAGTAGTCGATGGAATTTCCATCAACTACTCGACAGGCACGTCTGCATTCCTTCATTTCAAAGGAGAAATGCAGAACTCTGTGCGCAGCCCGGGGGCCAGCGGGAAGTGCCAACTTTGCATGCGGGTGTGCCAGCTTTGAAATGTACAAGAGTCCCCAGGCTCCATGTTGTGCTGCCACTTTGAAAAGCCACGTAGAGCCCGGGGTCAGCTGGGTATTTCCCAGCCGACCCCGGGCTCCACACGCCCCCTGCCCCTTTGAAATGTCGCCTCAGCGTTTCAAAGCAGTGCCGCATGGAGCTGATCCCGGGCTCCATGCGGTGCTGCCCCTTTGAAATGTCCTCTCAGCATTTCAAAGTGGCAGCATCACACATACCTGATCCCTAGCTCCATGTGGCTCCCTTAAAGGGGCAGTGCCACATGGAGCCCAGGGTCAGCTCCTTGTGGTGCTGCTTTGAAATGCTGAGGCAGTGTTTCAAAGGGGCAGTACCGCCCGGAGCCCGGGTGTGGGCTCCGGGCGGCGCTGCCGCTTTGAAGTACCACCTCTTACCCCCGCGCTTTGCTGCCTCTATTTGATAGAGGCAGCAAGGGGGGAAATCAACTAGTCCTTAACATCCTTACCTAGCACCACTCTATGTCTCAGGCCCACCAACAGCAATTCTGTGCCACAGAGCAGAAATCAATGCTCGTCCTGCCCAGAGAAACGCTAAGTGCCCCCCCCATCCCTCTTCACCAGAGAAGCCCTGGGCTGGCCTAGCTCAGTCCACCACTCCTGGGCATCTGAACAGTGCCTCCCCTTCCCTTCCTGGAACCAATCAGTCTACCCTGAGGAAAGCCACAGCAGCATCTCTTGATTAAAAGATGCTTTTGACATGCCACATGGAGGTTCTGAGGCCCAGTAATCCCACCCTGGAATGTGCATGGGGCATATCAAAAGCATCTTTCAATCAAGAGATGCTCTCCTCAGGGCAGACAGAGCTATTACAGCAGCAGCAGAAGAGCCTGAGCCCTTTTAAATTGCCCAGGCCCCTCTGCTCTGTCCTGTTGGCATGCCTAGTGGATCTATTAATACTAGCTAAGGCTGGGCACAAGCATTTTACCACTGTCATGTAAGCAGGGTTAGATGGTATGGTGGTAAAAATATCTGCACTCCAACTACTCCTGTGGAGTCCAACCAGTACGGAAGCAGTTCTATAGTGGCTACTGCTATTGTGAACCAACCACACTCAACTGGCCAAATAGGCACATTGTTCAAGCCAACTAGCCACACTCAACCAGCCAAATAGCCACATGTGGCTAGAGTGTTGGACATCATGGGACTACTCTATAGCTTGCACAAGTGTTCCCTCTAAGCCAGAGGTGGGCAAAGGGCCCTCCGTGGGCCGGATCTGGCCCACCAAGCTGGTGAATCTGGCCCGTGGCCGCCCTGCAGCTCCCCAACCTCAGGCCAATCTCTAGTTGCTGTGCGCCTTTGGTGGGGGAGAGGGAGAGTGTGTGAAGACTCTCACATCCTGTCCCTGCCCTGCTAGGGGTGTGCAGCCGCTAGAGACACACACAGCTGGTGTGTCTCTCTAGCCACCACATGCTCCCCTGCCCTCAGGCTCTGATTGGCTAGGGGTTGGGGGAGTGGCAGGGAAGCCGTGGGTCAGATCCACTGGCTTGGCAGGCCGAATCCAGCCCGCAGAGGGCCCTTTGCCCACCCCTGAGTTAGAGAGACATCCTGGCTGTTTTAAAACAGCCAGCATGCCTCTAGCCGCTGCACACTCTTGTGGGGGTAATGAGATGTTGTGCACTCCTCTGCCCCCAGGCCCTGATTGGCCTGAGGGCAGGGAAAGTGCATGAGATCTCCTCCCACTAAGCACCTAAAGGGAACCGCCAGCTGCTTTAAAACAGTTAGCGTTTCTCCCTAGGGGGCAGGGCGAGGGAAGAAGAGGGAAAGACTTCTCGTGCTCTCCCACCCCAAGCCAATCAGGAGACGGAGGGGGTAGCACAAGAAGTCTCCTGGCCCCGTCCCTTCTGCCCAAGGCCCCACCCCTCCTGGGGTGGCCCGGAACCACTTCAGAAATTTCTGAAGTGGCCCCCTTTTAAAAATTATTGCCCACACCTGCTCTAAGATGTGCAGCAGTACAGCTTCACAGGTGATTAATCAGCCCCGCCCAGTCAGAGGCTCAGGGCCAGGTGCATGGAGCTGACTGACTGGGTGGGGCTGATTAATCACCTGTGAGGTTGTGCTGCCCCGCAGCTTAGAGGGAACACTAGCTTGCACTGCTTGATAATATTGGTGCAGCCATGCCATTACTGAAAAATAGGTAAGGAACTTCCTAGTGTTGATGCACACGGAATCAGAAACTGTGCACATGGAAAGGCCTGCTGAACTATGCAAGTGATAATTTGTTCAGGACTATTCAGACTGTGAAAATATCCATAAGGGAGTGGTTGGGAATCAAAATTCTGTGCAGAGATCTGTTATGTTAAATACCAGTATTCAGTGACTTTCACTTAATTCAATCATTGACTAATTCAATCCTCCATTTAATTCCATTAAAACCTCAAGAATCAAATCATCTGTACTGAAAATAGCAGAACTCTTTCTGTCCTTTATTTTGCTCATATTTCACTGCTTTTTGCCTGTTTGATTAGCTAATCTAATCATCAGCTGTAGAAGCAGGCTGTATAATTATCAGGAAAGGCCAGACTGAACTAGAGAAAGAGCAATAATAATAATAATAAAGAATGGAAAGGAAAAATATTGCGTTCTTCAGACATTTTCCCTGACAATGAATGCAATGCTGTGCTATGTAAGTTGTGCACAGAGTTGCACTTACCTTCTATGATTTGGTTTGTGAACTTAACAGTTTAGTTCACAGGAATATAATGGCAGTGCTCAACCTTACCCCAAACTCCCACAGTTCCCAGAGTGGCTCCAGCCAGAAAGCAAAGGATTCAGCCCTACTTTTTTTTTTTAACAGCTCATTCAAGAAACAGTTATAAGAGGTGATTCAAAGGATACATTAAAAACCTGAGAGATCACATAATACATTATCCTTACATGGAAATAACGTAGAGTGACAAGAGATAGACAGAAATAGCAGCGGGTGCTAGAATGTCTGCATATGCAAGAATCATCCCCCAACATACAAACTAAAACCTATGCTGTTGAAATATATGTTGCTAAATAAGCCATTAACAGTATTTTGCACACAAAAAGGAATATTCACCGTTTCACCAAAAGGAGACCCTTTGAGACTTTAATGAGTCTCATGCCAGGTACATTATTCATTTGCATCATCCTGAATTGCGAGCAAACTATCCGGCCGCCAGAGAGAAAGAATGGTAAGAAACTGATTGCAAATTAACATGCTATCCAAATATTTTAGCGCTTCCTTCCCACCAAACAACATTAATTGCAAGGTTTTGTGGACCTGAACAATGCACAGACCTTTTCTGAGAATCTTTAGACATGCTAAACTAGGTTCTACAAAAAAATGTAACACACATGAAGGTGTGAAACAACTAGGATTAAAATCGGAGATTGAAAATAGTAGTAGGAGGAGATGAGATTTTTTTAGTACTATTATATGGTATAACAATAATACAGGTTTGGAGGATTGTGACTTGGGGATATGGCCAGATTCCATAGCTCTGCCTATCCACTGGTGCTGGCTGATAACTGGAAGCAGAGGCTTTCATCATTCACACCACCCCCTTCTACAGTAGCAACAAGGACCACAAGATCTCAGCTTTACTAGTGTTTCTTGTAAATCTCCCACTGCTGCCCTGCTGCCAGTAGGTTTGACAGCAAAAGGGCTAAGTACAAACAGGCTGCCAATGTTTTAATCATCTAGATCTGCTCTAACAGCATTCATTGATGATAAGAATTCCTGCGACCAGCTTGCAGTAGTGCTTCCATTACTCTTAGCCCCAGTGAAACAGTGCAGGTGGTACCATAGTCGTTGGAGATTATAAGAAAATAATAATGTAGAGACAAGCCCTACTGAACACACTGCCCTCAGAGATCCTCCTGAACCATCCTGTCCAGGGGAGGCAAAATTGCTCAGAGAACTTCCCCACGTCTGTTTCAAGTTTGTTGTCTTCCAGAATAGCTCAGAGAGGAAAAGCCAAACTTTGGCCATGTCTTCACTGCTAAAAGAGGAGTGTTGAACTGAGATACCAACTCAATGTAAATTCCTAGTGGAGTCAAGGCACACAGGTGGTTTATACTTCAGCTAGTCAAGGTAAACCCTAGGTGGCAGATGCAGTGTTGACCTCAGTTAGTTACACTGAGGTAAACACTAACTGCATCTTGTTTCTACTAGGATTTTACATCAAGACAAATTAAGTAACTTGCTAAAAGTCACACAGCAAGTCACACAGTAGCAGAGCTGGGCCACAGGACTGCATATGATTGACCACTGTATGATTATACATAGTCAGAGTGATTATACATAAAGAACAAAAGATTCCTGCACCCTTTTCTAAATCCATAAAGGAGAAATCAGTATCCCTAACATCAAAGCAAATTTGACTAATTCACAGCAAACCCAAGCCTAAAATCTGCAAAAATCCCTAGTCTCTCCTACACCAAATAACCATGCTTTCAGAGTGCTGACAATTAGCATGCACTAAAGCTTTAGAAGCAGGTGATGTGGTCAACCTGGCAATTATAGAGTTCAGAGAATTATTTTATTCTCAGTGATCGTGCTCATTACTCCCAGAGCTTCAGGCTTGAAGGCTTAGTTGGAGCCCAGATCAGTATGTCCATCTCAGGATCATTGTGCATGCAATATAGGCAAGTGATCTTGGAATGGAGAGGGAGAGGAGTAACTAAGGAGTAGGGGAAAGCTGCAGTGAAATACCATTTTTTAAATTTCTTCTTCTAGGTCATTTTAGACTCATTAAGAAATCCTGGGAGGAAAGTACATAAAATAGCTAAATGAGAAAAGAGGAGTGACTGATCAGTCAGGTCTTCTGTGTTACAAACTAAGCTCCTGAAAATATAGTGTATTTAGGTTTAGAAAGTGGCAGTAGATTTCAAACAGCAAAAAATTACGGGAGAAGCCATTTGCTTCAGAAACACAATGAAGATTCCTGCAAGACAAATATAGTATGTGTTTGTGACTACACTTAAGGATCAGTCATAATAGACCAAGTCTGGCTGATAAAGACTCACTAAAAGAGCTCACTCAATATGTTTCTCAGTGACAGGTGAACATATCGCAATCCAAAGGATGGGGTCAGCATTAGTTCCTTCTAAGGTGTGCGCCTGCATGGGCGCGCATCAAGAATTTCAGGCCCGCCCACACCTCCACAGTAGAGCTGCACAATGGCTGCTCAGCTTTTCCAGGGTGAAGCCACGTGGGGGCTGACCTGTCCCAGGAGCAGCAGGGCAGCCCCCACGTGGCCCTGGTCCTAGCTTCAGCCCTTCCCCAAGCCTGGAGACGTTGGCCGTCTGGCAGGTGACTTCGGCAGCCCTGGCTGGGCCGCAGCCAAGCCTCGTGTGATGGTGGCGCCTGCTCCGGCATCCCCATCCAGGGCCAGAGCTGCATCGTGGGTAGCGTCTGCTCCAAGGGCCCCGTCTGGGGACAGAGCTGGAGCCATATCGTGGGCAGCGCCTGCTCTAGTGGCCATGGCTAGGGCCAAAGGGACAGAACCATGTTGTGGGCAGTGCCTGCTATGGTGGCCCCTTCCAGGGCCAGAGCCATGTGGTGGTGGTGGTGGGGGGGGCCACTCCGGTGGCTGCTCCAGCAGCCAGGGCTGGAGCTGGGGCCACGCGGTGTAGGGTGCCCTAGTTCCAGTTCCACTAAAGGGCTTGGCCTCAGGATCTCAAAAGGTAAGTCTGCAGTTATCTGAGGGTTAAAATAGATGGCAGATGACTAGAGAAGTGTTCTGCTCCCTGTTCATATTTATTTAAGAGCCTAAACCACATAAAGAAGAACAGTTCTCTCTGACCCTCTATATTCTCATCACTTCTGAAGGCATCAATCATGTCACTAGTGTTGATTGTGCCAATGACTTTTTTTCTCCCCGTGGAAGTTATTTCTCTCTCTCTCTCACTCTCTCTCTCTCTCTCTCACACACACACACACACACACACACACACTGTGTGTAGAGGCAACTAAACATTTCTTAATGAATACTGTTTATTTTGATGCTAAATCAATATGCAATTGATGATGACATAGTAGAGGGATTTTTCTATGATTAACAGGGGTCTAAAACATGCAGAAACTGTTAGAAATATAATCAATAATTAGATTATATCCTATATACTGTGTAGTAATGTGAACTGAAGAAAAAGAGCTGGATGAAACTTTCTGGTGAGATCCCTAAATTCATCTTCTGAATGTCATTAACTTGCAACTGCAGAATGAGCTTTAGAGTCAATGGGGAGGGACGATGCCTTCATTTACAAATGACAACACTTTTTTGACTGGATTGGGCTGGGAAGAAAGTGCAGGGGTTGGAATGAAGGGGGCACTGTGCTGAAGTTAGGGGCAGAGGGGGCACAATGCAGGGTTAGAGATAAAGGGTGCACAGGATGGGAGTGTAGGGGTTGGGGAGCCCATGGATGCAGGAACGATGGGAGCAAGGCTGGATGGGAGACTGGGTGCCAAGCTGGGTGGTTTTCAATGTGTGTTTTCAGTGTGTGTGTGTGGGGGGGGTCACGCACCTTGTTAATTATCCCTTGTTTTAGTATTTTTTTTCTTCCATAACAATTTAAATTGTGTGTGTATGTATATATAAAATAACTGGCGGGTGCCACAGTGGCACACATCCGAACGAGCACGCATGACGTCAATATTGGTGCACAAGAAAAAACTCTCTCTGCTCGTGGATGGAAAATCTTAGAGGGAACACTGGTCAGCATTTTCCTCAGATTTGCACAGCAACACTCCGCCCTCTCTGCATGCTTGGAGTTTCACAAAGGAGAGCCATACACATAAGGAGACAGGAACAGCAAAGCTGAGTGCTGCTTGCATCTAGTAAAGTTTTTAAGTGTATTTTCTCCACTCTTGAAAGCTAAAAGCAGGAGCAGGGGGGAAATGCTGTCTAAACGGGAGAAAGGGGGAAATCAATATGCCTACTCTGATCAATGGTGGTAGAATCAGATTTTTTTTTTTCAAAATCCACGAATCCCATCATCAGTTGTTTTTAATACAGAGGTAAACAAGGAAGTGCATTCATACTGATGACTGGATCCGTAAGTGGCATGACAGACTGGATCAATGATCGATATTCAATGCCCTTTGTGATTCTGTTATTGTTTCTCTAACAGTGCTTGCATGCAAGCTGTCTGGATACATGCACAAAAAGTGGACTAACCCTAAATAAACTCACAATGCAGCAGGACTGCATTGCACTGCTGGGGAGGAAACAGGTCTAGGAATAACTATGGTGTGAGGAGGTTGATGGAGATCAAGTGTATCATGTGTAGATGTGATAGGTCTGCTGGGGAAAATCTTTATGAGAACATGCCATTAGACCAGTGCTGGGCAGCCTGTGCTCCATTGGGGTTCTAAGTATGGCCTGTGAAACATTTTGTTTAACATTGCCCATACACGGGGTTGCCAAATTCTGCTGTTTTCTGTCCATGTAGGGTTTTTCCCCCCTTCCATATTACTAAAGTGACATGCCCATAAAGCAAGGGCATGTGAAGTGAGATGTGTGTTGACTGCACACAACATTGACTATGAGAGCCATGTGCTCCCTCTGCATCCAATCAAAGCGCTACAATGGTTCAATCAGCACACCCTGCAAATTCTAGGTACACAAGTGTAATGCTGACAGGCAGAATTGAACCTGGGATGTCTGGAGCTTAGAAAATGAGCCTCTAACGTATGAGCTAAAAGCCTGCTGGCTACTAAGGCTGTAGAGCAGACTCATTATTCTCTGTAAGTGGTACAGGTTGTACCTCTGAAAACCAGCACTCTCTGGTCTGGCAACATCCATGGTCCGGCAGGGCCATGGATGCTCCTGGACTAGAGAACCCAGGAGCCTAAGGGCAGAAGGGCCAGCCAGCCTGGGACAAAAGGGTCAGCAGCCAAGCTGGGGAGAGTGTGGGACTGTGGCCAGAGCCCCACAGCAGCCAGTGGCAGCGTGGGTCCGGGGCTGTAGTCCCCTGGCAGCCCCCTGGATCCTGGGCTCAGGGCTCAAACCCCACAGCAGCATCCTGGAGTGCAGGGTCAGAACACCGTGGCAGCCCCCGGGAGCGTGGGATTGGAGTCAGAGCCTTGTGGCAATGCGGGGCTGGATTCCCACAGTAGCACGGGGCCTGAGCCCCACAACAGCCTCCTGGAACATGGGGCCAGGGCAGGAGCCCTGCAGATGCTCCTGGATGCGTGGGGCCAGAGCCCCGCAGCGGGAGCCAGAGCCTGTGCTGCGCCCACGGAGCTGGCAGCAGCTGGGCAAGCAGCCCACCAGTTTGGAGGGGAGGGTGAGCCAGGGTGCCAGCTGGGGCAGCCTGCCAGCAGCAGGAGAGGGGCTTGAGGGCTGATGGCAGGAGACCTCCCCTGGTCCAGCAAATTCTCTCATTTGGAACCGGTCAGGTCCTGACAGTGCCGGACCAGGGAGGTCCAACCTGTGTTAGTGCCACTACAGAGGACAATTCATCCAGCCGGCCTATGGGCTACACAAGCACAGTTAGTAAAACTATCCTATCCCTGGAGATGGTCTTGGTTATGACACTTTTGAGGCCCACTGAGAGGAAGGAGGGCCACTCATGCAGCCCATTCATTAACCTAAGTTTGCCATCTCTGCATTAGATATTACAATGAAACACGAACTAATCTGTTTTAGTAATTGGTTTTATTTACATTGTGAAATCTCTTCCCCTAGTTGTAATGCATGATTTAGTGTAGTAATGGTTTATCCAAAAGGAACTGAGCAAAAGAATAGGATATTTGTTTCCTAAGAGTTGTGACTCAGTTTCTGTCTGTCTGATGGGAAAGTGCTACTCACATGAATTTCACCTTTGCCTCTCAACAACATGCATGCAATGGTGCAATTTTTACAGATTTCTCCTGACAGACCAAGTTATGTTACTCCTGCAAGTAGGTGCAAATGCCTGTGAGCCACCACTGGAAACTAACAGGAAATTCACTGGTCCCTGTAAACATTCACATTTTCCCACTACAGAAACTAGAACAGATTGTTCCCTAGTAACAACTGCCATCACTAAATTCTGTAGCGCTATGAAGTAAAATTTAAGGCCCTTTCCTACCTTGTACTGTCAAAATAAGCCGTTAAAGCACATCATCTTTTGCTTGTGCTACCCTGAATAAAATAATTCTTTATATGTATAACTCACACACAGTATAGTCCACTCAAACAAATGTAAATCAGTAGAGAGTACAGGCCTAAATGGTGGTCTCTGTTTATAACTGAACTAGTAGCGACAATGAATTCATCTTTGTCACACTCCAGCCAAGAAGTACTCCACTGAGATCAGGGTGAGTTATTTGACCTTCTAATAGCCTTTGCCACAGTCTGAATCCACATTACCATGGAACAGGCCAGAGTACAATATTGCCAACATCTAACACTGAACTATTACAAGTCACCCCCCCCCCACCCCCAAAAAAAATCATGAGCTTAGATTAAAAAATTGTATTCTTTTTTGTTTGCCTTCAGGTTTCTGAACCTTTAAAGTGCACCTTTACCAGATGCACTTGAGTCATATTTTTCAGCTCAGATATTCATGTAGTCTTTTGATTCTGGCAGCTGATGCTTTAAGAAAAACACAAAATATCACAAGACTCGCAATAAAATCATGAGAGTTAGCAACACTTCAAGTCTGGTTTCTAGAGCTAGACTCACTTTCCCCAAGTCTAAATTGAGAACACAACAGGGGAAGCATGTTCAGCCCTTGGAGCAGGAAGAAGTGCCTCGCATGCAAGGGCGCCATTTTGGGAGAGCAGGGGGGGCAGCAGCCATGCATCTTGCTTTTCTTCCTGTTCCCCTTTCAGGGAGCGAGGAGAGAGTACTTGGATTCTGCACATGCCTCTCACTCCTGGCTGGTGAAGGGAGGGGACAGAGGAGTAAACCACAGAATCTAAGTAATTTGCCCTGGGAAGAAAAGCAAGTTGCATCCCGGTACACACGGCTGCTGCCCCCCCACTCTCCAGAAGTGGTGCCCTTGTTCACATGGCTTTGCTGCTACTTTTCTCACTAAAGTAAAGTCGTGCATGAGCTTCTGAACCGAACCACGCAGTCCCCACCCCCACTTACCTAAGAGTTGCGCTAATGAAGAGAATGAGGCTTGAAGTATATGTAAAAATGGAGAGATTTTTTCTTACAGTCTTACATAAGCAAAGCTGTTGTGAATTTCACTGATCGGATTCCAGAAGCACAGGTAGATTCTTGGTCAGGGGTGGGCAATCATTTTTGATGGGGGGGCCACTCCAAGAATGTGGTAAGTCAACAAAGGTCGCACTCTTCCATGCTATTAATGGAGGAGGTGTGGGGTCTGAGATGGAGGTTGGGGATAGACGACTGGAGTGCAGGAAGGACTGTGGGGTCCGGGAGGGAGTTTGGCTGAAGGAGGGGGTTGTGACCTGGGGCAGGGGATTGGGGTGCAGAAGGAGGTGCAGGGTCTGGGAGGGGGTATAGGTGTAGGAAAGGATTCTGATCTGGACAAGGTGTGTAGCATCTGGGAGGGATTTGTGACCTGGGGCAGGGATTTGGGTTGTGTGCTGTGTGCACCTTGAGAACGGAGGGGCTCTCTGCACACTGCCTGCACCACAAGCACAACCCAGGCAGCTCCCATTGGCTGGAAATCAGACAATGGGAGCTGTGAGATTGTGCTGGGAGCAGGGGCAGTGCACAAAGATTTCCCCCACCCTGTGTACAGCACACTGAGAGCACATATTCCTCACAGCTGGCTGCTTTGAGTAGCATACGGGGCACAGCAGGCAGAGAGCCTGCCCAAGGGTCCCGCTGGGCCACAGGACAGTGGCAAGACAGATCCATATTTTGCCCACTCCTGTTCTTGTTCCTAATTTAGAAGTAGTAGCAATAGGATCAGATCAAGGTTTTACAAATGAACTTTGTTCCACTTGTGCTGTCCTGCTTGTGCAGACCACTTGTGGAAATTCAAGCAAAATTTTCAGTAAATGGGTTGGCAAAGGGATAAAGCCTTCAAACAAAACAGATTTAGACTGGGATTTTGAAAGGACTCAGTCAAACCTTTGGCTTTCAATGAGAGCTGGGCATCCCACTGCCTTTTGAAACTTCCCCACAGAGAATATATATAAGATTTCCTTTCAGATAATAATCTCAAAAATGATTCCTACTTGGGAGCTGGTATGTTACATAACAATGCTTAGGAGGTTACCATTTTATCTTGTATAAAGCTAGTATAAACTCATAAGCTTCATCACTTGCTTTTACAAGCCAGAAAACAGATTGGCAATACAATATTTGGCCCATGTGATTTTGTACAGTTAACAAGATAGTCTACATTTTTCAGTCTTGGAATGTTAATTTGTGTGCTGTTTAAACTGACTCATTCATAGCACGCCATATCATATTTAAATTTTTCAGTGCAGCTAAGAAACTAGGAAACACCTGCCACAATTTTTTCTTTCCTGAACTTTATCACAAATACAAATCTGAAGTTTCACCACTCTGTGTGCCAAGTGGAAAGTATGCCAAAACCAGCACTTCCTGATACACACAAATGTGTACAGCAAGAACAGCTAGGACATACAGCACTGAGCCATCACTGACTTGTCAGTTCCCACCACAAAGGAGAAATGAGATTGCAGTCTATGTGCAACAAACTTCATAATCTTATTTCTGGCTTTCATGAGAGAGAGAGAAATGCTTCATTGCTAAATGTGATGACAACAAAAAGATTTCTAAATCTTTTTATATTACTGCCAGAAAATATTAAAGCAGCATGTCAAAACTGGCCTAGCTTCCAGGGGAGGGATGCCCAAATATTGCTCAATGGGAGAACCACCCTAGCAACCTTGAGGGCTACACCTAATTTACATAAAATGGAGCAGACTGCAGCCACCAGAGCAAAAACACTGCTTTTCAAAAGTACAGCAAAGTTCCTAAGCAATTAATTCTAGCCACTCCTTTCTATGCAATCTTCCCTTGACAAATTATACATACAGTAGCTAAGCAGCTAAAAGATTATTTGTACTGGTCACCAAAGCCTGATGCCTTTGTACAGTAGGGGTGAGATGGATACTGCTTGACAGTTCCAGAAATGTACTAAAATGTAGTGGTAAAATGAATTCAGACACTGGGACACACAGAGAAGCTCCAGAGTCACAATCCACTGAGTTTCTCTTTTAGGGGCAAATCTTAGCTTATTTCTGTAGCCTTGGAGTATCCACTTGTTAATCAGCTACTGAGGTTCCCTTGCTTGGAAGAGGGAATTTAGGGAGCCTGTGCAGGGGAGAAGTGTATGAATGCTAATCAGACTGACCACAGGGGAGGTTTAATGTGGGTTCAGTGGATCCCTGGCAGGCAAATCCCCCAGCTATCTCTCCAATATATTGCAGAGTGTGTGTGCAAGCACTGCAGAGCACCAAAGCAAAAGCAGCTGGAGTACCACAGAAGTTGGAGTGACAGCTACTGCTATGAAGTAGTGAAGATTCTTTGTCTTCTGTTGTAGAGAAACTCCCGTGCAAACAGTCCGGCTGCTTAGCCTACGCACTAAAAGCAAGCTTCATGCAGTTCACTGTTCTCCATCAGGCTGCCTGCAAACTCAGAGACCCAAAGCATTTTCTTTATATTTGTTTCACATTTTGAAACTTTTCTCCATAACATATGGGCTGGTAACTGAATGGGTTTTAAAACCAAAGATGAAACTGATGGACAGAACCCCTCCACTGTTCACTGGTGGAGTTCCTTGCACAGGAAATTGTTTCAAGTGTTAGGGTAACTATCTGATTAGGGTCACCAACACAGGTTCCATTGCAATCCCATTTTCACACAATGGTGCTAGCAAGAAAAGGGTTAACACTAGGGATGTTAAATTGCATTTAATCAGCTAATCAAGTAGTCGATGGAATTTCCAACAACTACTCAAGTAGTTGATAAGGGGGGAAACTGCAGAGGCACAGTGGGAGGACTGGGAGTGAGCTGGGAAACAGCTGTCCTAATACATTTAAAAGGCAGAGCCGCAGCGTCTGGGACCAGGTGTGAGCTGGGAATCAGCTGAATCCCAGCTCGTGCCCAGTGCCCCACTGTGCCTCTGCCTCCCCTGCCCCCATGCAGAGATGGTGCTGGGGGGGGGGACCAGCTTTTAAGCTGGCTTCCCCCAGTACCATGCTGCCTCTCTCTGATAGAAGCAGGAAAGGGGGGTGGGAGAAGCGACTAGTCGAGTAGTGACTCGACTAGTCGCTTACATCCCTAGTTAACATTTCAGAGTTGGCCAGGGAGGGAATGGCATCCCAGCCCCCCTGTTCCCTCTCTCCAACCACGGGCATAGTCCACAGCATGGGAACCTTGTCTCACATTTTGATCAAGAGACAAAATTAATGCTCACCTAACAGCATCATTCAGAATATTAACAAATCCCACTCTCTCGCCCTTTCCCTCCTCTCCTGCCTAACATTATGCAAAGTAGATCCTATGAAAATTTTAGAGAAATATCTTATTAGGAAAACAAAACAAAGGTGACTGAGACAGTTATTTATCAGTGAAGGAAATAAATTCATGCAGCTCACAATGTTTACTCTGGAACAAAGAGGGACAGTAAAAAGATTTGTTCTCGATGCATTAGAAATGAGTCTCAATAACAAACTCTAGCTCTCTGCTCTAGCAAAGCTGATGTATTGACTAGACAGGTAGATATTAGAGATGCTGGCTGTCTGGATGCTATGGAAATCATGCTGTACGCATCTGACCATTGTCAATGGGACAAGACAAGTACCAGGCTCATTCTTATTCCATCCAGGAAAAGGCCTCGTCTGCATTAGCCTTTTTACTGAAAGGCTGCCATATTTGTCAGTTCAGACGCATGTAAGATAAGCTCTTTTCCCGTTATCTAATATTTCACCAGGCAGTGGAACCAAAGGATAAGCAGAAGCTAATAGCCTACGTGGGCAGAAAATCTTGAATGCTGTCAAGCTCAGCATAAAGCTTGGATGCCCTAGACAAGAGGAAGTTTACCACAGAAGTTAATCACTTCATTCTGAAGAAAAACTCATAGGGATTTGAGCAAACAGTTATGACTTATCCTTACAACACAATGCATCAGGAGACAATCATAAGGCCCTTACTGAGGTATTATCCTCAGCACCTCCTTCCTCCCACCCGCCCCCCCCCATATAATATGATAGGTAGCACTCAGCTGAAATTAAAGTCCAGTCAAAGAAGATTAAGAGGTGAAACTATATAACCCACTGTTTCCCCTGAGGGGGGAAGGAGGGAACAGAAAGGCAAGTCAGGCAAAATAAAGAATACAAAACTCTACATTCTCCAAGTGGCCTATTCAACACTACTCACATTAGCTGAAAAATAAACCCTAACTATGTCAAAACCAGGTTTGTACACTCCCCTCACCCTTCTGAAATTCTGAGACTCATACTTTGTCTACACCTAAGTTTAAAAGTGCTGCAGCAGCGCTTTGAACTGAAAGTGTGGCCACGGCAGGAGTGTTGGAAGTGAGGGGAGGGGAGTAGCTAACAGTGCTGGGTGCACGATGCCTAGTTCACACCGGCACTTTATAGTGCTGTAGCTTGCTCCTCTTGACGGGAGGGAGGGGTTCAGACTCATGAGCCAGAAAGTTACAGAGCTGTAAAGTGCCAGTGTAGACTTAGCCTCTGGCATTGTTCCTACAGCATTACAAAAAGTTTAGGGGAAAGAGTGTGTTTAAGACTCCACCCTGCAAGATTTAACACAATTGTGCACTGTGCCTTACAAATATCACAAAGTGGATGCAAAGGGCACTAACCAACAGACAGATTCCCAAATCTATTTTAAAACTAGCAGCACAGATATGATTTAACAGCACAGCATTAGTAGCATTACACATCTACCATGTTGGATCATTGTGTTCTAATACAGCAGTGCCTGGTCTATATCACAACACAGGTTCGCCTTGTTGCACCTCAGCCATCCATAATTAAGATACAGAACTAGGTGAGCTGACTAGATTGTAGTAGAGGGACAGAACAAGCTTCCAACATGGTTTTATCCCATCCATAAAGGCAAGACAAAATTATGTTCTAACACAATTTTTTCATGTCTACACATGAGACTTCATTGGCATGACAAGCTATACAAACATTGCCAGAGTGTAAGCAGAAGACAAAACCCATCAGGTGTCCGTGAGCATGGCTACATCTCTCCCAGGAAACTGTTACACACTGTGCTTGGGATGTGATCCCCAACATCCATTTCTCATTACTGCTCATTCCTGATCTGGTGGCTACATAAAGCAAAGCCATGTCAAGCGTTTTTCTCTGCTTTCTCCCAGGGTCAGGTATAATAAGTGACAGTATGTAGACTTTATGCCAACTCTAATCCACACAGACCTGACCGTAGAGAATAGTAATAGAGATGTAGCTGTGTTAGTCTGGTCTTGCTGAAACAAAAGACAGGACTATGCAGCACTTTAAAGACTATCAAGATGGTTTATTAGGTGATGAGCTTTTGTGGGCCAGACCCACTTCCTCAGATCAAATTGTGGAAGAAAATTGGCATGACCATATATACATACCAAAGGGATACAATCAAAAAAAGTGAATACATATAAAATTGACAAATCAGATTTTAGAACATAGGGGGCTGGGGGGGGGGAGGTTAGTGTCTATGAGATAATGATATTAGGGGTGATAATCCCCAATTATCACCCCTATTATCATTATCTCATAGAGACTAACCTCCCCCCCTCAGTTCTAAAATCTGATTTGTCAATTTTATATGTGTTCACTTTTTTTGATTGTAACCCTTTGGTCTATATGGTCATACCAATTTTCTTCCACAATTTGTTCTGAGGAAGTAGGTCTGGCCCACGAAAGCTGATCACCTAATAAACCATCTTGTTAGTCTTTAAAGTGCTGCATAGTCCTGACTTTTGTTTCACCTGATCATAGACACTATTTTTGATCCCCAGTATAAATGATAATCCCCCATCTCCAGCCCAACTTTACACTCGATTCAGTAAAGATACAGAGTATTGTGTCTCACTCCTTGTTAACATACACTAGGAAGTTAAAAAAAATTCCTATGACTGCTAACTTTTTAGCTCCATTGTTCTTCACAGCTGCTTATGGAATTCTGTAGTTTTCTTTCAGTGTGATGTTGTCTAGCTTGCCTCAGAGCATGTTTAATTGACACAGCCCAATCTACAGCAACAATGAAGCATTCCCCGCTTAGCTTTACACATCTGCACTTGATGTAAACCTACATGTCATGCTTCCCTCCTTGTGACCGAACAAAACATAGAAAGTCACAAGAATCCTATTCTCAGACTACGTCTACACTACAGGGTTTTTGCGCAAAAACCCGTGGCACGTCCACACCTCAAGCGCGTTTTTGCGCAAGAAAATTTACAGTTGAATGGCAGAACAGAGGGCTTTTTGCAGTGTAGGTATACCTCTTTCTAGGAGGAATAACTCCTTTTTGCGCAAGAATTCTTGCACAAAAAGGTGCGTGTGGATGCTCAACAGGGGTTTCTTGCGCAAAAAGAGCCTATCGGAAAAAGCACAGGTGCTCTGATGGCCATTCTGTTAATGGCAATCAGAGCTTTCTTGCACAAGAGTGTCCATGCAGTGTGGATGCGCTCTTGCGGAAGATGTTTTTGCGGAAGATCTCTTCCACAAAAAGCTTCTTGAGCAAAAAGCCTGCAGTGTAGACGCAGCCTGACAGAGAGCAGAATTCTTGTGTCAGCAGTCGCCACAGTCATGAAACAGGCCACCGTAAGGGACAAAACATGATGCCCATAAGCTTGTGTGTAAAACAAAACAAAGTCTGTATCTAATTTTAGGCTTTTCAGTTTTAATAATGACATTGTTAACTTTGAATTTTCTAACTGTTTTTTTCAGGATATATTGTTAATGTTTATCCACACACAGATTTTCACTTTAACCTTCTTTTATCCTTTATTTCTTTTTTAATCCCTCTGATTAATAAATTAATCAGAGTGAACATTAGCACAAAATAATTGATTGTATTGTACATACAGCAGTAACCAAAACCAATTAGATCATTCAAAGGCATACAAGTAAATCCTTAAAATTGTACATCTGGTAGCAGAGAATGGAAGAATCCTTTGCCTTTTTATCCTTATAAATAAATACAACAGCCTCTTAAATCCCAAAGTGCCTCAGAGTAGGAAAATTCCCCTCTCCAACACACACATATATATGTAATTTTTTATCCACTGGGGAAATCAGAAGTCAATAGAAACCACAAACTTAAAATGACTCATTTCAGGTTGCTGGACAAACTTCAGAGAAAAGAGGAACAGAAAATGAACAGTAGACAAAAGAAAAGCTACTGTACCAATGCAACTTTCTAGCTGAATGATCTGTGGTTTCTTTATATAGCTGAATGCTCTCCACCTTTAAGTTCTCCATAAAAGGAAGCCTCAAATATTGAAAACATTAAGGCATACCTGTAAAAGAGAAAATGCAGCAGAGTTGTATAAGACATAGTGGCAGTGCCAAAGGGAGGCAGCAGGTAGGCACTGACCTTTGCATACAGGAGCATTAGAGACATGTGTGTGAACACCAATCCTATGCACCCAGTCCACCCTATCAGGCAAAATGGAACCCTCTGTAATTAATAAGCATGGAAAAGGAAAGAAAAGCTGATGTTGGTTTTCTGTTTGCTTCAGATTTGTGCCACAAGGGATATGTAAATCCAGAAAAACCACAGAAATATTTTAAAAGTGAGGAAAAGGTACATAATTAATAGTTTGCTTTAACCCATTACACAATATCTATATCTAATATCTATGACACACACAAATACACACACAGTTATTCCTCGTAACGTAACTGTTACAATTAAGCTGCAGAGTTACCCCATAGGAAAGCTCTCATGAATCTCTGAGATAGCTCTGACTTGAAATACTGGTATCTGGAGAGAAATAAATGTGTGGCATAGCCCTTTTACATCACCTGTTCATTTTATTTCATGTTGCCACTAAAACGTAGCAATTTGGAGAGAAAGAAGCCATTTTAAATTGCTCTACTTATTAATACATATTTTTAAGGGGCAATACCTTGGATAGCCACAGACATCACTCTTTAAAAGCAGTTTCTAGTAAGTCAATTCTCTAATGAAACAATTGGGGCAGAATGTCTCCCTGTGAACGTCATATTTAGTCATTAAAAATGTGCATTTGTGATTTTAAAAGCTGCTAGAGGCAAAACACAATAGAAAAGGATATACATTACCCAGATTTACATTTAGTTTCCAGCCCAGCAGATTCAGTAAAACTAAAATGAACATTTCCATCTTTCACAGGCATTTTATGACATACATTTTGTATAATAAATAATAATGCTGATGCTTTATATTTCTATAATGTCCTCATCAGAGGATGTGGAACACAGCGGATGTTATCACACAGCAGGGCAACACAATGGCTTAGGGCAGGAAATGAATAAAGAATTAAGGTAAGAAGAACAAAAATACTCAGGTCAAACTGGGTCCAGGAAATCAAGGTTAAATAATCCTTATAAAAACTGCTGTGAGATCTTTAATCCTTAAGGACCTCAGGTTCATGCCTTATCCAAAGGATGACGGCAAAGCTATGCTTGTTATGGGGCAAGCATTTCGTTATTAGTATTCATTTGTAGTACACAGTCTTTCAAGAACCATGGCTGCAATGGGGTACAAATAAAAAAGACAGTCTGACTCAGAAATCTCACAGACTAGGCACAAGACAAAATCCAACACACAGAAGAAAAAGAGTGTGAGGGAAGATTAAACAAATCATACTATGTACAAGAATTGGTTCATTAAGCTCCCCAACTGCCTAATTACTGTTTAGATGGAAGGATTTTCAGATACCATAACACAGGTAACCCTGGAGAGACATTCAAAGGAGGACAAGCTGGTGAATTTAGGGTTTTTTACAGTCAGACCTTCCCGACATGCAAAGGGCAACCTTCAGAATTGCCAACACCACTCCCTGAAGCATTGGGGAGTCTCCAATCCAAGCATGTATGGCATGCGGCCAGATCCTGATAAACTTGTGAGGTCTGGTGGGATCAGAGAAGACACAAGAATCAATTTCTTAAAAATTCCAAATGTCCTGCCTTTCTTTTCTTGTTAAACAATACAGGAAACTGTAGCGAGTGTCCAGACTTTTATTGGTGACAGGGGATTATCTCCTAGTGACAATTCTTTGCTTTTATCTTGCTTCATTTGTAGTGTCTCAAAAGCCAATATGTAACTACATATGTTCAAAGGCTGGTCAATGTCTGATGCTAGTGTTTCGTATTCAATCAACCCCTCAAGTTCAATACAAGTAGAATCTCAGGAACTGGAAGGGTTAGTACAGCAAATCCTGTAGTTGTTTTACCTAAACACAGTCTTCTAAAACCATCAGTAGCTGGAAAAGCAAAGTTACACAGCTGCTTAATTTTTAGTCTCATTTCCCAAAGTAGTCTGATTTCCTTCCAAGCAATGCAGGCCTGGAACAGGGGAACTATATTTTGACTGTCTGTTATAATTTTTGTTTGTTTACTTTCCCAGCTTCAAATCATTTGAAATTTGCTTTTTTAAAAGATCTTTGGGGAGGGATGTGGACAGGGTAACAGGGCTGAAGCTGGAGCCCTAGCAAGATGAGGGGCGGGAGCGGAGTTTCAGCCAAGGGCCAAGGCCAGCAGCCAATGCCCCAGGCCTGGGGCCAGCTGCTGAAGCTGGAAGGGGAGCCACGGGGGAAGGGCCAGCAGCCACGAAGACTTAAAAACAAGAAGGCTAAGTAAGAACTCTTTTTTTAAAAAAATCCAGATTTTTTTTTAACATTTGGAGTTGGCTATACTGGAATTTTCAAACCCTCACAGTCAATAGTTCCAAAGGCTGTTGGTTTAATAAAGTTAGTGGTGATATTACAGAGAGGATGACTATGGAAGATCTGAGGAGGAACACTTTATTTCTTCATTTATTTAGACAGTGGTAGCAGTAAGTTGTGTGGATTTCTATTTTTAATATTGGCTTTAATATTTTCCCTTATGCAACTATAAATAGCGTTCATGTCCTTATTTCTTTGCCTTTGTTGTTAATGTATGCAAATTCACCTCTTGTTCTACCCTTCCCTAGTGATCTGTTACATTCAGTTACAAAGACAGGTAGATAGAAAATAATTATACTAAACTTTGATCTGCCCTTAAAAGCACAGTATGATTAAACATGCACACAATGGGAGCAGTGTGTGTCTGCTCCTCTACCTTTAGCAACAAACCTTAAAGCAGAGGTCCTCAATCTGTGGGGTTTGCTCCCCTCCATGGGGGGCATGGAGGAAAAGTTCAAGGGGGTGCAGCAAATGCCCAGACCAGCTTCTACGTGGACAGAGAGGGAGTGTCACCTGGCTCTGCTCCTGGCCCCAGTTGCCAACCCAAATTCACCCATAGTATCTTGCAGAAGTGAACGGGCAAGCCCCAAAGGGAACTGTGTTGATGTCGCTTTGTTCTACCACACAGTTTTCTCTATCCAGCTGTTGCTCCTAATCCTAACCGGATCCCAGCTTAGCTGGAACAGCCCCCCTGGCTGCCACGGATAGTCTGGAGTGGCCCCCACAGGCAGGGTCTGCTCCAGCCTGGCTGTATCTACAGCAGCCCCTGTCCATGGCATCGCCCCCTGCAGGGCTGGACAGCCCCCTGCCTGCAGTATAGGGGGAGCTGCTCCAGCCCCCACTGTTTAACCAGAACTGGTAAGTATCACCCGTTAAGGGTAATGCTTACAGGTTAACTGGTTAACCTTTCACATCCCTACTTTGAGTCCAGTTCTTTGCACTACTTCAAGGTTGGTTGATAGGATTTTTCTGTAGCAAATCACAACTGTGTAATGCACAATATGTATCTTCACTATGGCTGCTGGAAAACCAAACACCCTTGCCCCACCCTATACCTGCCCCTTCTCCAAGGCCCCAGTGCCCCCCCTCACTCCATTCCCCCCCCTCACTTATTTTCACTGGGCTACAGCAAGGAATTGGGGTGTAGATGGTAAGTGAGAGCTCTGGGGTGGGGCCTTTGATGAGGGATTTGTGATCCTGGAGGGGGGAATCTGTGATGGGGCCGAGGGATTCCAAGTGCGGGAGGGGACTCTGGGCTGGGGCAGAGGACTGGGGTGCAGGAAGGGTTGATGGATGCAGACTCCAGGTAATTTTTACCTCAGGCAGCTCCCAGGAAGTGGCATCCTTTCCTCCAGCTCCTAGGTAGCCAGGGGACTCTGCGCACTGCCCCCATCTGCAGGCACCACCTCTGCAGCTCCCATTGGCTGTGGTCCTCCACAAATGTGAGCTGCGGAGCTGGCGCTAGGGCCGGGGGCAGCCTAGGGAGCCTCTGTGACTGCCCCTATGCCTAGAAGCTGGAGGGACAGGCTGGCTGCTTCTGAGGAGGCATTTAGAGTTGGGTAGGGAGCCTGAAATCCCTGCGTCAACCAAGCTTTTAACTGCTCAGTCAGTGGCGCTAACTGGAGCTGCCAGATTCTCTTTTTGACTGGACGTTCCAGTTAAAAACCAGACATATGGCAACCCTAATCTTCACCATGGATTGTTCCTTTGCTACAAACACACATCAATGAACAGAGGCACACTATACAAATGATTTGTTAAGAGCTCTGTACCTGCTGCCTCTGTCACCTTTTGTATCTGTCATTCTCCTGTTGGCACAAATCTCAGACAAAGCTTGAAAATTAAGGACCATTCCAGACATGTCTAGACTCTCTGTTCTTCAAGGTAAATATTCTTGAACTCTCTAACCTTTACAGGAGGTGACTATAGCCAGCTCAGACAGCTTAAACTGTCACACAATTAGCTAATACTCTGAACACCTTAAAATGCAAATATCTCTAATCTTATTAAAATGACACAACTCACCATACTGTAACAGTAAGTGGGGAGGGAAAGGGAAAATATTGGAATGTACAGGCTACCAGGCTAATCAGACAAAACCGGGCCACAATGTTTACGGTATTATTATTCCTACTTAGAAGCCAAGAGGTTTCAGTCATTAGCCTTCCTTACCCACTTCAAACCTAAATAAAAGACTATTCTGTAACTAGGGTGGAGAGGTGAGGAACAGTCACCATCTCCCTAAGACAGTGACTAACGTACAAATGTAGTAAGACAGAAAGTGCCATGACTTTCGTCATACTAAGGGATGAGAGCAGTATAATTACACAGATAGATCATTCTAAGTATAGACAGACTGATACTGTTCCTTCACTTATGGAAAAAAAAGATATAAAAATATTCTACAGTGATGGTCCAAACAATGCAGCAACACAGCTGTAAAATAAAGTGTTATGGATTATTACCATACAATGCTACCCTAGCACCCTGCTAGCAACTGTAATCATTACACTGTCTCCTTAAAGGTAGAACAGCAGGGAGTTTCCATCAATTGTATGACTGATCCAAAACCACAGCAGTGAATAACAAGGATGCTACTTGGAAAAGTAAAATACCTGGCTCTGAAAAATGACCCCCATTCTTACCCGGATACATTCTCCCCAAAAGCAGGAATCAGTAATCTATTAGAAAATATTCTTTTCATTTCCAGATATATAAAAATAATAATCTGAATATTAGACATGGAAAGGGTTAAATGATAATTACTCAACTATGATTAGGCTAATTTTAAACATTAAGGAATTTAATCACAAAACAACTCTTTTAGCTAGATATGGTTCTACCCATTTTATAGATAGGCAAACCAAAGGACAAAGAGGTTAAGTGACTTGTAAAGGGACTCCCAGGAAAACTGTGGCAGAGCCAGAATAAAATCTGGGTTTCCTGACTTCTAGTCCATAAAAATATTCACTCTCCAATAATATGAATATATGATCAATCAGGAGCAACAAAATGTAATAATTAAAACAGAAAATCATTAATAAGCTGATTTTGAGTTTTTAATAAATTAATGCTTACCAATAAATACCAAGATGATAGCTGCCTCACAGAAAGGACTGTAGTGGTTTGTGCTAGAATAATATAAATGTCTGCCAATCATATACAACACTAAGAAGTTGAAAGCTTTGTGAAAATATCTTGTACTAGTCATTTCTTACAATATTTTGCTACCACTAGAAAGCATACTTGGCAAAAAGTGGGTGAAAAAAAGAGGAGCTGATAAATAGGGGGGAATCAGTTTCTGTATTTTCCAAAGGCTTTTCTCAGCTGAGTATCCTTGGATGCATTAAAAGCAGTACAGTGGGAGTGGGAGTGGAGAGGGAAGATTGATATGTCCTGAATCTTCCACAGTTTCTACATCCTTAGTTTTATAAAGAGTGAATCCCCACCACATATGGTTCATATCACATGGAAGTCCTGCCAAAAGTGCTGTAAATATTTAATCACCCCATAAACACTAGGACATTATCAAACATGTATCTATCTCTAGATCTGGAACTACTGCTCAATTGCAAGAAATCTCTTAGAAGTATAAAAATACACACAACCAGACACACACAACTGATATATAATATCTCTTCTTGAAACTTGGGTTTCAGCCTGCTTTAAGTCACCAACTATACTGGAAATTTGCTGGTATCAACCTGGTCTCAGATGAATATTTTCCACATCATAAAATAACTGCACAAATTCAGCACCCATGAGAGTCCTGACTCAGGGCATATTCCTGGAATAGGAAGATGTTACAGATTAGGATGGCCCTTTAAACAAACTGGATTTAGCCTCCCCAGGCCAAATTAGCTGCCTCCCAAGGGATGGAATTGAGGCCAGAGATCAGGTGATAGCTCTGGAAGTCACCTGGTTCTCAAATAAGAGGCCAGCAAGCTGTTCAGTTAGGAAAAAGAGAGACCTTCAGGGAGCAGGAGGGCCCTTGCAGCAGATTCAGAGTCAAGTGAAACCTCTAATATGGGCCCCTCCATTGTAGCTAGATGGAAGACCTGGCAAGAAATGCCTATTATACTGGCTGGAGCCTTGTCAGGAAGAGGTTTTAGAACAGTGGTTCCCAAACTTTTTGGCATCACGCCCCCTTTTTGATTTTTGAGAAACCCTCACGCTCCCCCCCCCCCAAAAATAGCAGCAAAACTTGTTGAACAACAAAAACCAAAAACAAACAAACAAACAAAAGGAACTGACCGGGCCGAAAAACAGTCGTGGCCCCTTTAATTCCCGGGATCAGTGTAAAAGAAAAGGTGCTGGTACTCCAGGGGAAAAGTTGTTGACCAAAAAAAAAAAAAGGAAAAAAAAAAAAAAGGTTGCCCTTTTAAGAGCAGAGCAGGCATTGCCTTTTTAAGGTGGCCATTTTGAAGTCTGCCTGGGGACACTCCATCCTCCCTTCGCCCCACCCAGCCCGGGCTTGTTCCCGCAGATGCCTGAGCCAGGAAAAACAGAAAATACTGGACATTTCACATGGTATTTTCTGATTTTTTTACCGGACGAACTGGGCACTTTCTTGGGTGGGGACTGGGTCGCCTTGCGCCCCCCCGGAATTTCTTCATGCCCCCCCCCCGAGGGGTGCGCCCCCCAGTTTGGGAACCTATGCTTTAGAAGGACTAGGGCAGTAGGACTTGGTTTATCTCTTCTGATTAGTGATAGTCTATGTTTAAGTTTTGTAAAACAAACCCATCCCAGAAGAAAGGGATTGAAATTCTGCCACTGTTTGGAGCTTTGTTTGGCACAACAGCTATCGAGTTAACCCACCGCACTATATAGAAGGGTATCAGGATGAGGATTTCAGGCATTGCTACTGTGTATAGAAGCTTGCACTGTGCCTGCCCAGCTTTTCGGTACCAATTTCTCACTTTTATGAGCACCACATTAATGGCAGCTGGATTTTTTCCCTTTAAAGAGCCATGTAAGCCACTGTCTAGCACATTTGGACTGCTCCCACAACAATTTTTCCTCTGTTGAGTTCTGAGAGTTCCTCTGGAGGAGTTTGGGACTATATGTTGCCTTTACTCTGAGAACAAGATTGTAAATAAGACAGAGCCAATTTGGTACTATGTGCAACAAATAATAAAAAACTTCAAAGATTTTTCTTTACAACAGCAGATGCTATATAAAAAGTAATCAGAGGTGTAATGGTGGGAAGGACTTTTAAAAATAGGAAAAAAAAAATAGCGGCAAGCGCCCTTTTAGAAATGCTTGAAAGGCATTGGGATCAACCCTCCTGAGCAAATAAGTAAAAGTATCATATCACATCACACTAAGTAAATAACATTCACATATAACAGACTTTAAAATGGAATTCACATACAGTAATGGAAATTGAGCTTTAATTTCAGTGAAAGCTAATTCAAACCCAAGTACAGGCCATGGAGGAGGAGCAATTTGTAAAATTAATCTAAATCTTTCACATATTTTTATGGTCTCAAAAATAATTAAATAAAATTACTTACATTAAATACAGTAAAGCTTCTATGAATACCATGACCATCACTTTTCAACTCCTGTAGAGTAGTTATACAATTGAGTTTACAAATCCTTCCTAGACCAAGCAGTCTGCAAATATACTATGAGCCAGATGAGCCGACTCATGTTCAAAGCTAAATCAAATAATAATATAATAGTTTGCATTTCTCAAAGAACTCAATCCAATACTCATTAAAGTTCATGGAAAAACTCTCACAGACTTCAACTGGCATTGGATCAGGCAGAAAGTACAACTTATCCTTAAATCTCTGCTACAGGATCAACTACATTTGGTAGGACTATGTCTACACTACCAAGTTTTGTCGACAAACCTTATGTTGACACCCAAAAGTTGACAAAACAAAAATTGCCAGAGGTTGTTCACACTTGCTCCCTCTGTCATCAGATCATGTCCATACTGGGGGCACCATCATTGACAGTGTGAACAATACACCGTGGGAATGTATCCCACAGTGCAGTGTAGGGAGGAACACAGAAGCAGGCAGATTGCTGCTGCAGGGGGAAGTGGACAGATTCCTGTGAGGTCTCCATGCTGAGGAATGTCAAAGCTGCACAGGAATCTGTCCACTTCCCCCTGCAGCAGCAATCTGCCTGCTTCTGTGTTCCTGGTGCAGGGCAGAACAGGAGCATTCCAGTGATTTGCTCTTTGCTTGTTCCCCAAACAGAGCAGCACACTCAGCTGTCACTTACCAGAGCTCTCAAAAGGGAGGGGAGCATGCCTGCAGAGCAGCAGAAATCAAAACACTGAGCAGAGAGATCAGGACAGGCATTGCGGAATACTGGCAGAAGTCGGTTTTGTTGACTAATCAAACAGCAGTGGCTACACTGGCTCTTCATCAACAATAAAGGGAGGAGAAAATAAAAAAAGTCTTTCGTAGGGGTGCACATTTTTTGTCCCCCTGACAAAAGTCACATTGCAGCGAGTACGCTCTCACTGTTTTGTCATCAAAAGGCAGTTTTTGTTAATAAAGCTTAGCAGTGTAGACATAAGAATTGTGAAATTCTCACCTGAGACTTGAACTATGAGGAGAGAAGGGGGTGGTACATTTTTATAGGGCCAAATGATCACCTCTGTTATGTGGCATAGAAGATAAAAAGGAAAAAAAGATCTTGGAAATTTTTGGAAAAATTTGAAACCATGAGAGCTGTGTTAGCTCACTGTGTTACCCGCACCTTATCTGGGAGCATGTGGAAGCTGGTCCATGCAAAACTACTCAGTTGTGCTGAGGGATTTGGTGGGTGGAGAACAGTTGTCTCTTTTTCATGCTCCCCTGCATGTAATTATTTTCTGTTTCAATTTAGTCATCCATATTGAAAATTTCAAGCAATTCTGTCCTTTAAAGTAAAATGAATGTCACAAATGGGGTCTTTCTGCCCACCTCTATCAATTTCGTTCAATATCTCTACCACACCTATCATGGTTTATCATGGAAATAAAAGTTCATAGAATTTTAAATCACACAGAGTGATGCTGAGATCATTTGTGAGAGGATTAAAATTTGAAAAAAAACCTTACAATTTTAAGGGTACAACAAAATTAACAGTGTTGGAATGGCAGAGGGATATTTTCCCAGTAAAAACATATGTATCATTTGCATTATGATTTGGGGAAGAAACACAATATATAATTTTACACCTTTGAGATCATCATCAGCACAGTATCAGTATTATCAGTCAGCACTCTTCATGTCTGAAGAACTCTCTAGGCAACATGAAAACATATGATTTCAGATGAGCAATTACTGTAACTGCTCAGTTTTCGGCCCACTAGGTGACAGTGACAAAAGTAGCAAATTTGCAAATATTTTTGTGAAAATCCTTTTGTCAAATCAGGCAGTGAATTGTATTGGCTGTATGTTAAGCCTCCTATTACAGAGCTCAGCAATTTAAAAATAATTAACATAAGAAAGGCTGCACTGGGTCCATCTAGCCCAGTATCCTGTCTTCCAACAGTAGCCAATGCCAGGGACTTCAGAAAGGATGAAAAGAACAGGAAATCATCAGGTGATGCAACCTGTTACCCATTCCCAGCTTCTGGCAAAGAGAGGCTACGGGAATCATTCTTGCACATGCTGGCTGATAGCCATTGATGGACCAGTCCTCTGTGAACTTGTCTATTTCTTGTTTGAACCCTGTTATAGTATTGGCCTTCACAACATCCTCTGGCAAAGAGTTCCACAGGTTGACTGCATTGTATGAAGAAATACTTCATTTTATTTTAAACTTGCTTCAGTTTCATTTGATGAACCCTAGTTCTTGTGTAATGAGGAGTAAATAGCACTTTCTTATTTACTTTGGCCACACGAGTCATGATTTTATAGACCTCTATCATATTATACCCCCCTTAGCTGTCCCTTCTCCAAGCTGAAAAGTCCCAATAATTTCTCCTCATATGTTCTGTATCTTTTCCAATTGTAATTTTATTTTGAGATGAGGTGATCACATATAGTCACGGTATTCAAGATGTGAGTGTACCATAGATTTATAGATAGGCAATACAATATTTTCTGTCTTCTTATCTATCCCTTTCTTAATGATTCCCAACATTCTATTCGCTTTTTTGACTGTTGCTGCACACTGAGTGGATGTTGTCAGGGAACTTCCCACAATGGCTGCAGGATCTCTTCCTTGGGTGGTAAGAGCTAATTTAAAGCACATAATTTTATATGTATTGATGGGATTATGTTTTCCAATATGCATTACTTTGCATTTATCAATATTGAATTTCATCTGCCGTTCTGTTGCCCAGTCATCCAGTTTCATGAGAGCTCTTTATATCTCTTTGCAGTCTGCTTTGGACTTCCTAAGTAGCTTTTTTATCATCTGCAAATTTTGCCACCTCCCTATTTACCTCTTTTCCCATACTTCATAGACCTGTAATTGTCTTTTATATAAAGAATTTCTGAGCTCTCACCAGAAATAAGGTTTTTTAGGAGATAATTACATGTGTTTTTATTCTTTCTAGCTCTACTCTCACAACTGCATACAGTTATCCCTCTAAAACAATCCACCACCTTTATCACAAATGAAATGGCACACAGCTGGCATGTATTATGATGATTATTATAAAATTATTTTAATGTGATTTTCATTTAAAAACAAACAGCACGTATTAGTTGACTGTCCTTTTATCTGATGATACACAATACTTCTAAAATAATTCCAATTGATCATTTTAAACTGTCTCTTGAAAAATGAAGAGTCATGTCACCAATTAAACTGGAGTTGAAAGAGTGACAGGAATGCCATCAGCTCAAATCTGTAGAGAAAAATTTGACATAAGGGAGTAAAATGAGGAGGAGTAATAGGAAAAATTTTAAAAAGGGAAAATGTAAGCTGAATAATCAGGAAAATTTCTCATCAGTGACATGTATCTGATCAATGTTAAGGCCTCTTCCCCTTTGTGGAAAATTAAACCATAGCCCAGCCTTGACTGTTAAAGGTCTAGCCATAGTATGTCATCACTGCCCTGTTAATGCCGGTGATTGGCCTCAAGGTCTGAGCACCCAGGTTAGCCTAGTCAAAATTCCCATAGCAAAGCCCTACTGCACTTCTGTATTCTCATTCTGCACTGATCCATGTGTGTCTGGGGGAACAGTCCATGTTTCTCTGTGCTGAGACTCTAGGAATTTTTTTCTCAGTCAATTGTGGGAGAATATGTCTGTCTTTCAGGGGCAATTATGGGAGGGAATTGGGTGACTATCAGCACTCTCGTGATTTTGCCTCTGTCCTCACTGCAAAGCAGCATCCAAGCTCTAACCTCTGCCCAACCCTCCCACCCCAACAGATCAGATAGCTGGGTCTTAACAACGAATTTCCAAACTTGGGTCAGAATCTTTTTTGTGAGTACAGTGGGGAAGTTAGAGCTTACAGTAACTGTGTGGTGTGATGGAAACATACCCTTAGTATACACATCTGCCATGTCTTCCCAGCTAGTCCTTTATGCCCCACATTCTGGGAAATACCAAGTTAGATTGTGGAACCATCTCCCGGATGATGTTGCGGAAGCCATGTTTCTTGGATACTGACACAGAATTTATTTTAAAATGTATGTCTTTACATACATTACTAGAAAATTTTCATTTAAAAGTTAATTTATTTTCCATTATCTGTGCTGCTTGTTTGTTTTTGCTTTCTCTCAAAATGGGCAATTAAAATGTCCTAGTTGATGTTCCTTTTCCTTGCTCCCACAGTTCCTGCTCCCACTGACGTTACTTGGATTTCAATTAAAAGAGGATCACGCCCAGTCCTGCAAACCTTACTCATGCAACTACTTCAACTCCACCCTTCATTTCTGACATTGTTCCATATTTTAATATTTTAAAAATAAAGACATTTTGGAACTAACTATATGTGTATCAAAGGGCACGTATACACATACACCACTGCAGTGGTTCTGATGTTGACGGGACAGAGGTCTCTCATAGGCATACTGTAATAAAGCTAGGGTTGCCTGGTGTCTGGTTTTTGACCAAATAGGGGACCCTAGCAGTGTCCGGTCACCACTACTGATCAGACACTAAAAGTCCGGTTACCAGAGTAACCACAATCAGCCTCCTTGCCAAGAAGACTAGCAGCTGATGAGCTGCTGACAGGGAGCCTCTTGCAGCCCAGCCAGGCAACTCTGGCTGAGGAAGGAGCTGGCCTGGGGCTACGGAGTGCCCACAGGTTTGCACCAGCACTGTGAACAGAGCAGCTGAGAGGAGGACAAACCTCTTTCCTGCATGCTGGAGAGGCCGCAGGAAGGAAGGGGGCAGCCCGCAATCCATGGGACACAGATGTTGGCAGAGATGCTACTCAGAGAGCAGCATGGCCCTATCCTGCTCACCCCTTGCTGGCTGCAGAGGGGCCTGAGTTCAGCATGGGGTCACTTCCCCAGGAAGGGCCAGGCCAGGCCTCCAATCCCACTTTCATGCATGATCCCTGCCTAGGTAGGAGCCTAGCCACCCGCAGTGTTGCTCCCTGGGAATTCAGACGCCCGTTCCCTTCCACAGGCAGAAGCTGGCAGGCTCCAGAGCTTTGCAGCTAGCCCACCCCAGATGCAGCTGAGGTAGCCCAGGGTGTGGAGGAACTAGGCTTGGAAGTTAAACCACTTGAGGGAAGTGGGGAGATCCAATAATCATGTAAGTTTTTTGGAGCCAGTTGGAGGTCAGCTATAAACGATGGGTCAAATTCCCCCGATGGAAGTGAGCATCCCCCTATCTCCAGTTCCATGGACCTGGACAGGCAGGGGAAGCCTGGGCATGTTTGGGACCATCCCTTGCCTCCGTATTGGAGGCTTGGAAGAGTAGGGGTGGGGGTCTGAGAGTCAGGACTCCTAGGCTCTCTCCCTAGTTCTTAGAAGGGAGTGGGGGACTGGGAGCCAGGATAGATGAGTTCCATCCTCTGCTCTGTAAGGGGAGTGGGGGCTAGTAGGTTAGAGCAGGGGGCCTGGGACTCAAGGCTCCTGAGAGGAGAATGGTGTTTTGTGGATAAAGCCCGTGAGGGAGGGGAAGGGGCTGGGAGCCAGGACTCCTGGGTTCTGTTTCCAGCTCCTCCACAGACTTGTTGTGTGACTTAAGTGAGTGGCTTATGAGAGAAAGCCTCCCTTACCCCACATGTAAAAGGGTGGGGCGGAGAGAGTGTGTATGGCCATGGTCTTGATCTCTAAACAACCAAAGCAACACAATCTGAAGAAACAGCTTTAAAACTGATGCTATGAATTTCTCAGTACATAGGAGTATCTGGGCCGGGTGCGGGGGGAGGGGAAAAGGGAGCAGATGGTGGGACCTTTGGGGAAGTGTGGAACAGAGGGGCAGGGCTTCAGGGAGAGGGATAAGAGCAGGGGTGTCCACTTTTCAGAAATTGGAAAGTTGGCAACCCTAAATAAAACCACCCTGCAAGTGGCAGGAGAAGCTCTCTTGCCAACATATAGCTGTGCACACCCACACTTACGTTGATGTAACTTATATCACTGGGAGGGGGGAGGGTTTATTCATACCCCTGAGTGACATAAGTTATGCCAACATAAGCTGTAGCATAGACAGATCCTAACACAAAGCTTATCTTATGATTCCTCTCTGTTGTAACACACACCTGCCCATGCCCATTCAAAATCCTTTGTCATCCCTAGCCTGATCCTGTAAGGTGCTTAGCACCTACTACTCCCACTTGCCAGATCAGGCCACTGGATTATATCTCCTAATGATAGCAACATACTACTCTATTTGTTTGCTTCCCTTGGCACTATGAACACAATTATGCAACCTTTCCTCATGCAGGAGTAGTTTTGTCAACACTCATGATTTTATCACAGTCATGATATTTGTCATTTTTCTTAAAACACCAGCTTCTGGAGTAGTGTTAGTTCTTAAAAATCTCAGCTTTTCTTTAGAAACAAGTAATTTCCAGCTCTGATGGTTGCAGAGAAAGCTTAAAAGTCTCCAGTATGTCTCAAAAATTCAAACCTCAGACAACATAAAACCTCATTATTTTTTAAATCCCACCATTTTTAAGTCAATCTAATAATTTGTGGGAGCCTGCCTTATGATTTTTGAATGCTTGGATGCTGGCAATATTGCTGTAGGCCAGATACTGAGCTGATACAAATTGGAATAGTTTTGCTGAAATAAAACAAAATAAAATACCCCCTTCAAGTTTCCCCTGTTTTGTCCCACGCATTACTGGCCAATGTGATACTAGCTAACATTCCTCATTTGCACTGTGGTGTGTAGTTTATGTATTAATGCTGTAAATGAAGTTACTCTATCGGAACAACAATCCTATGAATGAAGTTTTAATTCAAATTGGAGAGAGAAACTTTTATCTACCTTTAAAAAATATGAAAAATGGCCAGGTTGCTATGCTATTTGATTATTGTAAATCAGAGACTCTTACACAAATTAACAACCTCTTCTCAAATTAACAATTCAAAAACTACCCAAGACACGTTGGAAAGATTTTTAAACATACAAAGTCATTGTGAGAACTATGTATATAACGACACACAGTCATAACATCTTACAGCAACTTTTTGATTAACTTTTACAAAATCTGAATGACAGACTTTTTCACTGGGTATGTTACAAATAAGTATGTAGCAGGGCTCTAGTTATTGACCTCTGTAACTTGTATTCTTTCAGTACTTCCAACTAAAACAAAATGATACCCACTGGAAAAACATTCAGCTTGTATGATCTCAATATATAAAACAGCTCTACCCTTAGAGAAACTAAAATGTAAAACAGATTTCCTTCCTTCAACCCCCTTCAGTCCCTTATGGAGAATAAAATAGGAAACTTGGACAACGGCAGGTGTTTAACAAGAAACCTTCGCATGCTGAAAAGAAGTGGTTTATGTTTGAAGAATGTGTGTGCGCGTGCATGTGCAACTGTCTGTATTAGTATAGCCCCCTTTCATGTTGTTGACAACAAATGGAGAAAAGAATGAGCCTCACAGCGCAGCTGGGGTCAGCTTGTGCCATGAGACTCATATCTGGCGCTGGCACGGCCCAGCTGTGTAAAGCAGCTTATGCCAATGCCGTGACCCAGCTACTACAAATGGGAACTATTGCTCAGTGGCAGCAAGCTCTAGCAACAGGCTGTTGTGGCTGTAAATATGTAATCCCATTTTGTCCCATGCACCCTGGAACAGTGCCTGAATTAGAGAAGGTCCTGCTCTCAGACTGGCACTGGCTGAGATGTTGATGCATCCCAGAATTTATGACTCTGTACGCTTCAGCTGCTTACAATAGCCTCTCACATAAAACGGCATCAGCCGGGATATACTGTCTCTGCTTGGGATCAATAAAGTGGGAGGTTTCCCTCTCCCCTCAGAAAGAAATTCCAGTAACATGCATATGGTTTTGTGCACACTTTTCCTTTCTCCTCCTGAGCCCTGCTGCCAATCTGATCTCATGATCTACTCCCCTCAGAGTGCCCTAGAAACAAATACGCTAACAAGAAATATTGACATGCATTTGTTTCTAAGGTTGTTTAGTGGCACTCTAAGCATGATGAACCTCAGGGGTAGATTAGTCATCTCTAAAGAATTAAACCACCTCAAAAGGAAAATATTATTTTACAACAGGTTAGCTCCTTTTATGTAGAGGTTAGAAGGAAGACATTATACAGCAGAATAGTTAACAAAATCACAGGGTTTAGTATGCTTTCCTTTGAGGCAGCTTAATTTGATATAACATCTTTGGCTTCAGTTCCACAACTGCCTGCTCAAATAACTAACTGGAGAAGTCTGATTTGGAAAGCCCATCATCTATTTTTCTTTTCCAAAGGTTCCCTTAGACCTCTCTGTATTCTTTAGGGAAGAAAGTACAAAACAAGAACCTGGTACATAAGGAACAATGACAAGTCTGTGACAGGAACTATATTATGTACCATGCTTGCAAGAACCTTATTGGTCTGTTAAGAATCACACCTGCAAAAGCCAGGACCATATTTTTGTGGAAAAAACAAGCTATGATATTGTAACAAAAAAAAATCTGAACTATGTTAACCCCTCTGGTTACAGGAGGACTAGTAAGAGAAGCTTGGAGAGCTGCCACCTTAATGAAAGTAATAAGATGTTCTAGGCAATGTGCCTCAGCGAGGGGAAGGGAGAGGAAAAGGATGAGATAAAAGGACCAGAAGGACACAGATGTGATGAATGTGCTATCAGGACTGGTTCCAAGTCACTACAGCTGCAAAATATTCTCATGTATTAATAGTAAAACATGGACTTTTGTTTAAGGTTTTGATACACACTAAGCAAAACCTAGAATGGGACAATTCAATTTAGAATGAAACTTTTTTCCAAGCGCATTGAAGCCTGACCAAAAAGGCTGGGTGGGGGCGGAACTAAAGTAAAAACAATAGAGAAACTGAATCTCCCACGAAAGATGCCAATCTAGTTTTTTTCCATGACACATGAAATTGCATTCATTTTTTTAAAACTGTGTTCCTTTCACCTACTCTTGCTGAGTGCATTCTCACAACAATCCCAATTTAAAGGTTACCAACAAATCTACTATTTTGTGTGTGTACACACACACACACACACACACACACACACAGAGTTATCTTTACCACTTCTTTAAATCCAAACATATGTAGAAACAACAAAGTAGCTAACTAGCTGTAAAGT
Organism: Rafetus swinhoei; assembly: GCA_019425775.1. Classification (NCBI taxonomy): domain Eukaryota; kingdom Metazoa; phylum Chordata; order Testudines; family Trionychidae; genus Rafetus; species Rafetus swinhoei. The sequence continues at coordinate 89,618,998 of CM033424.1, read as the reverse complement.
GTCAACCAATGCATAGGAGCCATGACATCTCAACACTCTCTATCATGCCTGATAATAAGGAATTCTCTTCTAACAATGGCCTGAAAATGTTTTTAGGACACTTCAGGTCAGAGGTGCTGGAACTAGAGGCGCACAGGGCAGCTGCCACACCTCCTGCCTTGAAGTAGTTTCCATAAAGTCGAGAAGACCATTCATAAGTCCATTCTCCCACTGATACCTAGATAATTTGCCTGCAAAACACCAAGCATTTGATTCTGATGTCTCCAACAAGGGTGTAAATCAGCAATAACTCCCCTGAAGCTACACCAGTGAAAAATGGTAGGATCAGAATCAGCCCCCGGCCACTACAAAAAAGGGGCAATGATGTAAGTTTCTGTAGTGACTTTTCAAGCAGGCCCTGACTATTTAGGAATATGTAGCCTGAATATTAAACAAACCCCTGAAGCTGCTAATGTTCTGCCCATAACTAGTTCTTTGTTAGGTGTAATGACTACTTTTCCTTCTTGCTTTTTTAAAGCATGCTAATACCCCCACCAGCATTAGTGGGTACAAGCTGTGTAAATTGACAAGGCATCAAAATCTGAACATAGACCCGGCCAGCAAAAATATACCAAGTTGTATTTTAAAAAGTTGTGTAGCTTTTAGTGCGATTGTGATCGTGTTCTGCAACATATGCACGCAAGAAAAACAATAATAGACCATTCAAACCAAAGTTCCCCTCCTTCCCACCCTTAAAGATAAAAATGTGATTTACCAGAAAGCATTTACACCAAAAAAAAAAAAAAAAAAAATTAAAAAAAAGAATTGCTGCTTTGGATGAGAAAGTACACTGTGAACTTCATGACAGTCCCAAAATAGACTGAAAAGAGGAAATGGGTGGGGGTAAGTTTCTTTCTTCTTCTCCTCACAAAGAACTTCGCCAGCCAATATAGATCAAGTAAAAACAGTCCTGACATGCAGTGCAGCAGTTGGTGAAAGTCCTCCCCTCTTTTCCCAGTCTGGTTTATTTTAAGATCACAGCACAGGAAACTTGGCAGCTAAATGTTTCCGAAAGTTCCCTCTCCTGCCACTTCCACAAGTTTGTTCAGATCACTTCTAAGGATGCAGCTCAGAGCACAGAAGATTTTGAGGGGAGAGAAGAGATACCATTTAGCCTAGCTGAGAACAAAATAAATGTAAGAGCAAATGAATTCAGAAGTCACTGAAATGGTAAAAATATTCAGTTGTGGGTGGACATTTTTTTATGTTTTAAACATGCAACTTTCACATTAGTTTGCCATTTGTTAGTAACTCTTGGAGTATGAAATAGTGAATAATTGTGAAAGGCAGTGAGTTCCTGCCTTCTAAACATGGGTCTAGGAAAAATATTTCTGTATTATGGATTTGTTTTTTCCTAGCAAATTCTGTTGGGGAAAACAAATCCATAATATATAAAGCTTCATCAATTTCCTACAGAGTAAGATACAAAAAGAGTAATAGTAAAAATCTGTAGCATATACACCCCACTAGAAGATTTACCTGGCGTTGCTTGGGCCCTTAATTAATTTTTGTTTTTCATCATTTAAATTATTGCTCTGGGGTGGGGCTGAAGATGAGGGATTCAGTGCCCCAGGGATAGAGGACTACTCCAACACTTTCTCATCGCAGCAGCTTGGAGCTAGGTGGGAAGCACCTTTCCATAGCCGCTGAGGCTCCAGTAGGCATAGCCGGGGGAGGGATACATGAACCCCAGCTGGGGCAGGTCCAAGTTCGTCTTCTCCTTGCACGCCCCAGTCAGAGTGAGGAATGCAGAAAACTGCGCATCCCATTCCAGGGACATCCTATTTTCCTGGCACAGCCAAATCTTTACATTGCTTTAAGCTATGATAAGAGGAAGGTGTATACTGAATTTGGTGGCCCTAGCTCTGACCATTTAGGAGGAGTTCTGGAATAAACAGACAGACACACTCACAGACAAACTCTCTCAAATATGTAATGCAGGGGTTCCCAAACATTTTGACACAGGGACCAGTGAATCCATTCACGAGCTTTTGGAGGACCGGTAACATAGATTTGCATATTCATTAAGCAAATGATGAATATTCAGATAAGTTGTTTCTGGTCCTCCCAAAGCCCCCAGTGCCAGCGTTAGCAAAGCTTTTGATACAGTCACCCACAATATTCTTGCCAGCAAGTTAAGGGAGTATGGATTGGATAAATGGACTGTAAGATGGATAGAAAGCTGGCTAGATCAGGGTTTCCCAAACTTTTTACTTTAGTTGGAACCTGTTTTTTTTTTTCAGTACTGTTTTTTGCAGCCCAAAAATATAAACGCATATAAAAAAAAAGAATGAAAAATGAATAAATTTTCAGTATTTCACCCGGCTGCATCCTCCACCCAGCCTGGGTCAGGGCTTGGGGGACCCGGCGCAGCATGGACACTGCAGGAGGCAGGAGCAGGAGCAGATTGGGGGTACGGTATCTGGCTAGGAGGGAGGGTGCAAGGAAGGGTAGAGTTGCCAGGTGTCCGGTTTTGTACCGGACAGTCTAGTATTTGAGGGTTTTGTCCAGGAAACAAATTGAGAAATTACCAGACATATAAAATGTCTGGTATTTTCTTATTAGGTAAGTTTTATTATAATTAGGTATATCAGTCCTTAGCTACGAAGTGCCTGGCTGGTAGATGTGCTCACGCTGCCTGAGTGTGTCTACCTGCCAGGCAGTTCACAACTACTCGAGGAAGGGTATGGGGGGGAGGGTGGGTAAAATGTAATCCCCGACCAGACTCACTCGTCTGCCAGGGTCTATAGGGTCTGCATGTGCCTGGGTCAGTCCCGCTCCCCCCCATCTTCTCCTCCCGATCTCCCCAGTTCAGCCCCGCTGCCCCAGTCCAGCCCTGCTTCTGGCAGCTGGTTCTCCCGTCCTCCTCCTCCTGATCTCCTCCAGCCAGCCCCCCTGCCAGCCCTGCTTCCACCGCCTGCCCTCCCCGATCTCCGCTGGACAGCCCCGCTACCCCCAACCCTGCTTCCGCCGCCCGCCCGCCCAGATCTCCACGGGACAGCCCCACTGCCTCCAACCTTGCTTCCGCCGCCCACCCGCCCGCCTACCCGGATCTCTGCGGGACTGCCCCGCTGCCCCCAACCCTGCTTCCCGGCGGCCAGTTTCCCCCAACCACCACCTCCTCCCAGCCCGCCCCGCTCTGCTCCCCTCCCGGCAGCCACGCTGAGGCCTGGCATTTTTTTCCCGCGGCCCTGTACCAGGCTGCGGCCCATAGTTTGGGAAACACTGATGTAATGGATATAAATTTGCAGCTAAATAAGCTTAACTACCTAGGAACTAAACATGTGGTTGCATGTAAATTAGCACTATAGTGAATTGTCCCGTGCTTTTTATCACACCTAAGGAAAGCTGTAGTGATGCTAGCAAACAATGTATAATATCTGGGGGTGGGGTTGATAAAACTATCACTTGGCCTATAAGACAGCTCAAGGAATTTCTAGGTGCTCAGCACTTCACATACCTGTGTCAATGAAGATCTGCAGAATCATTATTATGATTAAACAAGTGTAAGTAGAGAAAGATAGGGATATATTTCAGCAAAAAATGTGCAGGATAAACTGTATAGGATGGGAAGTGGTATTTGGTAATATAACAATGCCATAATGCCTACACACAAGTGGACGGAATTAGGTTGTGCATACAACCTTAACGTTGCCATTTCCTGACTTGTGCGGCAGGTACTCTCTGTTCTGCCCAGACAACAAAGATCTTTTCACGGATGCGGAAGTTTGGCCTAGTCTTTCTCCTTTCTGTGACCAACTGCTGTACTATTGCCATGCCCACCTTGAAGCTACCTTCTCCCCTAAAGATGGTGCCATATGTAAAATCACTTTGGGGTACTTCAGGATGAAATTTGTTTTATACATAAAAATTATGATTATTTATCATTCATTCATGGGTACTTGCTGCAGACATCTACCATTTACACTACACCATTTTATTTCCGCTTCCTGCTTTATGATGTTATTCAACTGCATCTGAGTCACCTTCATGTATTATCCCCAGACTCCAGCAAAAACTCAATGAAGTGGCTTAATAAACAAGTTAAGCAAATGAGATTAGTCAGTATTGTGCTTCAGCTGCATGTGGGATGAGATTAAGTTTGAAGAAAGTTTATAGAAAAAGGAAAAAGATATTCAAAAGCTTTGTGATTTCAATAGCATATGTGTACTGAAACCATACCTTTACTGCATGGAAATCATACCATGCTTATGTCTTTTTGACACTTGAGGACTGCCACTAAAATCAGTAGCAGTTGGGAGACCTGATATTTCTTTGTTGCCTGGAAAATTAGATGAAGACGACAAAACTGACCACTGGCCCCAATAATTTAGGATGAAGAAACTGGAAGTGGCAGAAGCTAAAGAAGATAAGTAACTGAAATTATAAGCAAAAGAAGTGGGAATGTGGTAGATATTCATTGACATATCAGTACTCCCTAATAGATATCTCTACAACTAATTACAGGAGTCACAGATATAATTTCTTAATGAAGCAAAGCAAACTAGGGAGTATGAAATCAGGCTCTGATAAGACTCGGTTTTGGAGTCCAGGCACAAGACAATCTCCTATTGTCAGACTTTTTTGCTTAAATATGCTAAATTTTAACCATACGCTTTTACCAGTGTAGACATCATTCATAATAAGGATGAAAATACCAGATATTAGTCGACAGGCAGGAAAAGTATAGGAAATGGGACTAGAAGCTGAGGGAGTCTAAGAACAGATCCTGTCTCTACAAATAGGCTTCTGTATATTCTTGCACAAGTCACGTAACCTCTGTGGCCAACTTCCCATTCATTAAAATGGGAACAATAATATTTTCCTTTCTTTGTAAAGACACTTTAAGATTTATGGATGAAAAATGCTATATAAGAATGTATAATTACTATTAGTTCCTGATATACCAATCATCTAGGATATTATGAAGTGATGAATGGAGGCACTTAATTAACATGTTAAACTTCCATATCTTCTATGTCTGCACTTTATTAGAGTCGGGACTTTAATTTGGATCTCTGACTAGAAACAGCCAATGGAATAAGAAGTAAAAGGATGGGGGAAAGACTCTGCCTGCTACGACATATGATGCTCATGTAGATGAGCTAATAGTGAAAATGGCCCGGATCTGATCATGGAGCTCAGATTGAAAACTGTCTGAAAGACTGTAAACAAAGAGGAAGGCATCCCGCCAGTGGGAAGCGTTCAGTGCGATGCCACAAGGATTAATGCTGAAGCCAGTCTTCTTACCATCCCGTAAAAGTTGGCGATGCAGCCTGTCAAGCCTAGAAAGATGATGAACAAGGTAGCCGTTTTGACCTTAAAATGTAACAAACTCCTACGCAGCTGGCCCGTACGCAAGGGCTGTGTGCGCAAGGGTGTGAATGCACCCCCTGCCATGTTCCCCCAAGTAAGTGTGTTCCAGCTGACCAGGGGAAGGCAGGAAGGGCTCACTGCTCCAGCCTCCATGCTCCAGACAGCTGGGGGAAGGGTGGGCCTGATTCCCCCCAAGCCTTGCTCGTGAGGCTGGAGCATGGGGAAGGGAGGCTTGTGCAGTGCACTACTCCTGCCTTCCCCTGGCTGGGGAGGCATGCTTACTTGGGGGAACATCAGACGGGGCCGGGGGCTGCGCTTGTAACCACCACCGGGCAGATTTGAACCTGGGACCTCTGAAGCAGAGTATAGGAGCCTCTACCTGCTGAGCTAAAAGCCAGCTCCTAGTCTCCACTCCAGAGGTCCCAGGTTCAAATCCGCCCGGTGGCGGTTACAAGTGGGGGCTCGACCGGGATCTTAACTGGGTCTCTGAAGCTCCAGATGCGCTTCGTCACCTAGGGGAAGTATGTAACTCACACACCTAGTGTGGTTACTGAGCAATGCATGTGGCACCTAGACCACAGCAACAGTTAAGACCAAGAGACCTCTACAGCATAGGCTGGGAGCCAGCTGGCTTTTAGCTCAGAGGGTAGAGGCTCCTATTCTCAGCTCCAGAAGTCCCAGTTTCAAATCCCAAGCGGTTACAAGCTTAAAGAAACCCTGTTGTAAAGTGCTGCAGAGTGAGGAACAGCAGCCAGTTCTCTGCTCTAGGCTTAGCTTCTTCCAGCTCACACAGGCCTTAGAAAAGCATCTGCCCTGCCTGCTTGCTCATGAAGTCTAACCCCAAACTACTGGACCCAACTCCAGAAGCTTCTGGGTGAAGTGCTGAATCTGCCCAGCAACAGTAACACTCAACTCACTCCTACCTCCACACCACAGGGGTCTCTTAAAGAGATAGTTCCCTATTAAGTGCATGGGTTACACGGTCACATTTTCAAAAAAAATGTGTCCACATTTACAAAAAAAGACACCCCAGAAATTCAAAAATTCCTGCACACGGGCCTGCACACGCACACAAAGATGAAGGTTTTATGTTAACCCAAGATTTTTACATAAAGCTAAGTATATAAAGCATATATTCCTATTACTATTATTTAGTAACAGTATTACAGTAGCACTTACAAGTTGTAAGAATAAGGCCTTTTTCAGTAGCATTTTTTGGAAGGCTTAAAGTCTAAGGCCTTTGTAGCCAGATTAAAAGAGCAGCAGCCATTAAGCTGAAAAGCAGGAAATCACATATCCACATTCCATCTAAATTGCATTAAAATATTGTAATACAAGGCTTTTAAGAAAGAGACCCTGTCCAAATTGTTCCCATCATCAATAAAGAAACAGAACTTAAAATGTTTAAAGAAAACGTAAGTTGAATAGCATTTTGTCTGGCAAGAAACTACTTATTAATAGTTGGGGTAGTGAAATCCTCATTCCTTTATTGTTCTCTCATTATGGTCCTCACTTCTCTGTATGTTGTTTGTCTGTATGATCTCTGTCTGGTTTTTAATTGTTTCTGTCTGCTGTATAATTAATTTTGCTAGGTGTAAATCAATTAAGGTGGTGAGATAGGCTTGGTTAGTAAAATAGGTGGTTAAGGCGTAGTAGCTAAGCAGGACTTAAATTTCACTCTGTAAACTGGGGTCCAAGAAGGAGACCAGCAGGAAAAGGAGAAACAGAAAAATAGCAAAGAAAGACCAGGAAGAAGAACTCACTTCCAAGACACATCTTAAGAGCAGAGCTCTAAGAATCCTCTGCACGACTGTGACGTGCAACAACCAGAATCCAGACGAGACCGACCTTGCCTTGCCAACAGAGGAAGTTCACCTATTGATCAGGAATGGTGAGCATGGCATTGTATGCTTAGCGTGTGTATTCTGCTTGCTTGTAGAATAGTAATAGAGATGTAGCCGTGTTAGTCTAGTTTAGCTGAAACAAAAAACAGGACTATGTAGCACTTTAAAGACTAACAAGATGGTTTATTAGGTGATGAGCTTTCGTGGGTCAGACCCACTTCCTCAGATCAAATTGTGGAAGTGGGTCTGGCCCACGAAAGCTCATCACCTAATAAACAATCTTGTTAGTCTTTAAAGTGCTACATAACATAGTCCTGTTTTTTGTTTCTGCTTGCTTGTGTAATTGTTAATTAATAGTAAGGCTATTACTGCATAAGGCTCTTTCAATAGCAAAAGATCCTGCAAAACCACAGAAAGTTACACCCTCAGCCCTAAGAACCGGGTAAAGGTGTGTGTCCCTAGAGTGTGAGAGCGACAGAGAATTTTGTGCAAGTAATAAATTCCCAACTAATATTGAGACCCTATTGTGCCAGGCTAATGTATAAACACTTAGCAAAAGATAATTCCTGTGTCAAAGATCTTACAGACTAAATACACTTGAACCTCTGTATTCCTGGTGTCCCTCATTCAGGAACACCCGTAGTACAGACTTTGGCAGGTTAAGGAGCGGGGTGCCAGGTAAATGCTCCCATCCCCTTCCCACTCAGACCCCGCAGCACCCTCCTGGGCTGGGCAAATTCTTTAATCCGGTATATCCTGTCTCCCAGGTTGCTGGATTAAAAAGATTCAAGTGCAAATTAGCCAGAAAAAGGAGAAGCAAGTACAAAGAGATGAAGTGATTCTCCCAACTTCATACAGCAGGTCAATGGCTGAACTGGAAACAGAACCCATACAGCCAGTGCCAGACCAAGCCATACTTGCGCCCCCGGGCAGTGGGTGCACGGTGCATGCGCGGCCCCACCCCTGGGCACGCGGCACCCCTTACCACTTCAATCAGGCGCCCCCACATAGGTTGGCACCCCGGGCACCTGCCCGGCTAGCCCCCCCCCCCTTAATCCAGCCCTGCATACAGCCCAACTCCCAGTCCAGGCCCTCATACACATGCCTACAATGCCCTCATGGCTTCCTGGAGCTAACTTTTTCAAAGTAGAGATATTCAATATTTCAGTACCAGGGCCCACATTTTCAGAAGTGCTCAGCATTTGAAATTCTGTCCAGATTTTCAAAAGGACTCAGTTTCTGTTCAGGAATGAAGTGGCCAGATTTTCAGAAGTGCTCTGTACCCATTAGCTCCTATTGTTTTCAACTCAAAACCATTTAAAAGTGTCTAAACTGAAGGTTTTTGCCTTGTAAGAAAATCTGGCCCTCAATATATAAAACTCTGGAAAGTATACACCCCACTCACCAACACATCTAAAAACTGGTATGAATGATAGACTTTTGGCTTTTTCACTTTGTTTTAAAAAAATAGACATGCTCAAAATTATCTTAATTTAGTTAATTGAACAAAAAGTAAAAGCTGGAAGACAACATATGAATCCTCTGTGAAATACAGAGAAAAGGCCCCTGCATAAGAAATTACAACCAGACCCACATTTTGTCATCTTCCACTGAAGTGGCTGAGAGCCTATTAACTTTAAATGTGCAGGCTTGCTTGAGCCACGCTCAGACTTGAGCCACATTGGCACATTTTTAAAGAAGAAAAATCTCTGTCAAGTAATGGCCTTGACTTTCCAGAGAGCTGAACACCTCTATCTCCTGGTGACTGTTCTGGGAGTAGTGGGTGCTCTGTAGCTCTGACAATCAGGCCAGTATTAACTGCTGGCCTAACAATCATGGAGAATGAGGTCCTCCACTCATAAAAGTCAAAAACTTCCCAAGCCCGTACCCCACCAATGGTGTTGGCCATGATCAGCAAAAAGGCTTTTGAACACAACTTGCCTGTTCTACACTGGTCAAGATCACATTTAAAACCAGGCTAATTAAACAGGTTAGCTAACATATTTTAAAACACAACTTATTTTTCTAGTCTAGACATGCCTTAAGAGAGACCAGCTTCCCACGGCAGATTAACCACTAGGTCAACGAGACCAGTGCCCAGGGGTCATGGCCAATTGAGGGCTCCCTGGAAAAATGGGAACCCCAACTTGCTGCACTTGCTCACCACTCCTGGTGGGGACCAGAGTAGGGACACAGGGGCTTGCCCCACTTTGCCTGTCTGGTGCTCTTGCCAGGGAGCAGAGGGTGCCCCTGAACACCCTGACAACCCTCCCCGGCAGAAGCACTAGGCAATCAGAGCAACCCCCAGCTCCCAGACCCCACTCTCTGCCAGCAGGAATGCCAGGTGGATTGAGCAGAGAAAGCCCTCACGCCCTGAACCCGCCCTCCCTGGCAGGAGTGCCAGGTGGGGGGACAGGCCACCACTGCTCTTGCCTATGGCCCCACAAATCCCTCATCTTCCTCTGACGGATTCCAGAGAGAAGCCCCTGACTTAGTGACTCTTCCACAGCTGGAGAAGGGCTGTTTAGGAGCGGGTTGGCAGCATTACAAAGGGCGGTCAAATAACTCTCTGCCCCCACCTCAGCCTCTAGAATGTATATGGAGAAGCTATAAAGGCCCCTGTCTCTCAGGGAGAAGCACTTGGAGCAGCATCAAGAGCTGCAGGACAGGGGAAGCAGGAACCCAGGATAATTTCAGAACCTTCAGAGGTCACTAGAACAATTAACCAAATGGTCCCAAACCATATGAAAAAGTACTATGGGAAGATTGTTGGCGGCTGGAGGGAAGAAGGGTTTGATGCTAAAAGTGAGATGGTTAAAACTAAAATAAATCATCTGCAGAGGCAGACAGGATGGAAAAGGAGCATGTTAAGTCAGCAAAGATGAAAATGTAACTAATGAAGATGTGTACTAGAGACATTTTGCTTACACGTTATCTGCCTGTAACAACATATACACTGACGTACAGTTTGGTTGAGATGTCTCTTTAGATGTTAAGCTTTTGGACTGTCTTTTCCTGGAAGACTGTAAAATACCTAGTACAATAGGATTCTCTGTCCACATTGGAACTTTTAGGTACTACCAGAATAACAACCTCCACTATTATAATGAGAAACAGATGTTTAATTCCAACATTTAATTTATTTTTTCAAGTTGAAGAAAATTTAGGATTTAAGAAAAGCTTGGAAAAGCTTTTGGGAATGTGTTTTTTTTTTGTGGGGGTAGAAATAGGGACATTAAGCTATGATTTCTTAAATATGCCCAGGAGAATCACAAACAGGTTGTCATGACTCCTGTCTTTTATTATGGCTAGATAGGAGGGGTGGGTCCCCACACATTTTTTTCTCTTTTAATATGAGGTTATGGTATAAAAAAATTGAGAACCATTGATCTAGATTACTCATATATTAATCAATGACATGAAAGATGCTTAAATGATCTGCAGGGGACAACAATCTGATATTTTATGCCATAAAAGAAAAAATTCTGTTATGCAACGCATATTGGGGGGATTTAGATTTTTACAGATCAATAGATGACAATATATAAGAAAAATAGGCACTTATCGGGGACACACATACACCCCTCCCCATCATCACTTATTTTTATTTTCCTTCCACTACAGTGGCACCTATTGGTGAACAAGAGTTAATACAATAAAAATCTTTGTCAGCAAGAGCCCTGGTTTGTCCTTCCTCCAGCTTTAGTTACTTTTTCTGGAAGCATCACAACAAGCCTTGAATAGACAGGAGTTGTATGACGTGGAAACAAAACTTGGTGACAGTTGTTAAGGGAGTGACAACAGTGCAATCAACAGACCGTTTTATGTATAGGGAAGTTTGATTCAGCTGATTTTTTTTAGCTGTACTATTATGTCAGCAATCAGCATTAGCTACAGTATACTGAACTATGTGGATCTTTTAAATATACAGCTGAAAGCCTGTCTGCAGGCCTAGAGTTTCTCCATATAAAGCTAATGATTACAGACTATTTTTTTGAACAGCATGATTATACAACTTAGATTCAGAGGGCCCGATTCTCATTTTCACTAAGGACCCCTTACATAACTACTATGCCATCACTTCAAAGCCCATATACACTGTGAGAGCACAATAAAGGCATTCTGAGGAAATAGAAATCAGGCCCACTGTGCATAAAAGGGGGTTAAGCCTAATTGCCAGTATGCATTTGGCATTTTCTTCCTTCATGTCCTCCTGCTACCTACCCCCAGTCCATATTGCACATTTGGTGCAAGGCAGAGTCTATACTAGCAACTAGGGCTGCCTGGAAAACAAGAATTCTGTTTCACAAAAAACCCTGAAGTTTTTCTGAGTCAGAGGTCTCGCTCTCTCTCTCACACACACACACACACACACTCTCTCTCTCTCTCTCTCTGCCCTCCTCCCCCCTCCCTCCTCAATAACCTGGTGTTTAGGTCATTCTCTGGGATGTGGAAGACCCAGTCCTTCACTTGAACCTACTTTTCCCACATCCCATCCCATCCCACAGCCTCTGGAGTCTCTCCCTCTCTCTCTCCCTCTCTGTCTTTCTTGTTGAAGCTGTTTCACTTTGTATACAGGGTTTCCTTGCTCTAAGTCCCCCGGTATACATCTGTTCCGCACTAAAGTCATTGACGCTTGTGGGAACTGATGAGTTATAAGTCCTCTCATTCCCCGCTCTTAAGTCACGCACACACACGCACACACGGAAGTCAGCCGTGGGGAAAAAATTCCCTGCTTTAAGTTGTTTCATTATAAGTCCAAATTTTTTGGAACGTATCTTGGACTTACAGCAAGGATGGCATGTATATAACTTTCATGGGGTGGAGGGCAGGGAATAAAGACTGAGGCTATATCTACACTTAAAACAATAAAGAGCTGCAGTGTGGCAATGCTTTAAAGTGAAAGTATAGCCATAGCACCAGCTCTGGGAGAGAGCTCTTCCAGCTCTCTATGTAAACCACCTAAACAAGAGGCATGCCTCCCTGCACTGGGAGTTGTTTACACTGAGTTGTTTACACCGGTGCTTTACAGCACTGTAACTTGCTGAAGTCAGAGGTGTGTTTTTTCACACCTCAGAGGAGAAAGTTGCAGTGCAGTAAAATGCCAGTGTAGACAAGCCTGGACTCTATAGCCTAGTGGTTGGGATACTGACTTAGAATTTGGATGAGTATCTCCAACTCAGGGAGAGCAGGGACTTGAACCTGTCTCTCCCATATTAGGGAGTGTCCCGGGAATATTGGATATTCTGGGTTGGGCTTCTCTCTCTCTGATCAGAAATTCTCTTCTGGACCTGAAAAAGTTTCGTGCAAACTGATGCATTTTGCAAGTAAGTTTTAGTTTTGAGAAATCAGGACTTTCAGATGAAAAACGTTTCACCAAATCTTTTTCAATCAGTTCTAGCAACACTAGGATGCACAGCAAAGTTATGCATAGGAGCCCTATCAGCAGATGATGCAACAGTGATGTACTAAATGAGCATATCCTGAGGACACATTGAAGAAACCAGGGTATATAGGTTGCTTGTAAGCCATCTACTAGTGTGAAGGTACCAGGTAACTTATGCCACAAGACCCTGTTGGGCTTTTCAACACCCGGGAGCCCTTTACAGAATTTAGGTGGGGTGTGTTCTGATGCAAATCAGCTCAGCACCTGTTTGAACCAGGCCCTATTCAGCGGTACAAATATCTACCCCATGACAACTGATATGGACATTCTGGACAAACTCCAAGTAACTGACCATGGAGGTAGCAAGTATGCAAAAGAAAGCTCAAGTATTCTTCCTAACTCCCTCACCCTATAAGTACACAATAAAATAAGGGAGGTTTAGAATCCAGCTCTCACAAAAGCTAATTTGCTAAACCCAAGCAAAAACCATAACAAAAACTTTTGTTCCCATCAAGCAGTTGCAATAATCTCCTTAACTCCTGTGGCAAGGCCCTGAGTCAACAATATCCACACATTTCTCTTGTTAAAAGGAAAAAGGGAATTAGGACATTTATTACATTTTTAGAAGCGCAGACTGGATACTTTAAAAAAATTACATTTCAATGCAAATGTAAATTTAACATAAGATTCCTGGTGCACATGCAGCATAAAGCCAATCTCCTTGCAGAGAAGGTTTCCAGGGGATTTGCGTTTTCACTGTATACTGGACTACGTCCAGACCAACTCAAGGATAACCAACCTCTACCCTCCCTGTGGAGACTTACAGACAAGATTGAAGCAATATCATTTCTGACAGAAATTAAATCCTAGCTACTCCACAGCAGGGAACGCTACAGGCAAGGAGGACATGAAAGGAGGGATCGGGAATTAAATAATTTCTGGAGAGCTTATTTAACAGAATGCTTGGTCAAAGGACTTGATGAGAGAACACATTTTTACCATTTACCAAATACAGCAATGAAAGACCTGCTAAAAGGCACTGTCCTAATAAAATAAAATATACTCTCAGTGTGGCAAATAGGGAAATACAATCATTAGAAAGCTGATCAGTTAAAAGCAGCAGTTCAGTTAACTACTCTGTTGAATCAAATTAAACAGTCTGCCTAGCTCAACCATTCATAAAGTCATGGGAACCATTCAAAACCACATTTTTTTATCATTCAAATTCTAGTACCACCACCATTTCAGGTGGAACACAATATGAACACAAAGATTCAAAGGTGTCAATAACTGATCCAGAAAAAAGTACTCAGCCACTATTTTTTAATTGATTGCTCCATGAACATATGCAAGGGAATTAACATCTTAGAGCCTGTGGGAGTCAGATCACTGTTAATGTATCCAAACTTGGTCAGTACTGAAACTGAAGGAATCCCCAGCCAAGCAGTGGAACTCCTCTGTAAGGGTATGTCTACATTATGATAAAAGGCGTCTCTGTTTTTAAGTTAACAATGACAGCTAACATATTTTAACTACGGTACTGCCAATCTCAAATATTTTAAAAGTCCTGGAGATTAACCCCCTTTGTAACTCTGATGGTTAGAAAACATGTGCACACCTAGAATTGGAATCCATATACTGATCATAACCTAGAGAACTTCCTTTAAAAAAAGATAGCTGAAGATTCAGGCAGTCATTTGACTTGAGAAGCTGGGACTTCAAAAAACATATGACATAAATACCCTGATGCTTGCGATAAAATCCCAAGAGCTAGCAGCTCTGCAACTAGCACTTTTTAAAATCCTAACACAGACATGGCCAAACTGTATTTTAAATGTTTCAATTTTAATACATCTGGTCCATGAGAACCCTAAGGAACTCAAGGAGGTTCACTTCAACCAGTCAAAATGTCATGTCAAAATCCAAGTTGCCCTGTCTATGTTAGGGGTTTAAAATGTTTTCCAAAATACCTTTATCCTAATCTAGACACACCCTATGGGACCCTGTCAGCAGCACAGGTCTTGAGGAAAGAAGCAAGGTAGATTGAGAAAGCATTAAGGAAACCTAGTTGATGATTGCCTGTTCTGTGTAGGGACAAACCTGATCGAGGAAGGCGGATAGAAATTTTTGAGGAAAACTCTTTTAAACCCCTTCCTATGGCTTTTTCTATGGTTAGAACATTGTGGTGCACTGCTTGTCCAGGCCTGATGGGAACTATCACAGAAAAATCCAAGTGGCTTGAGGGCATGAAGTGATCCCCGCAACATTCTGAATCTGTCATTGCCTGATGGTGAAATTTCAGTAGCTTGTAACAAGATGTTCAGGTGGCACCTTCCAATTAATGTGTAACTCCTCACTGTCAGACTTGTCTTGGGTCCATCTCAGAGCTGTATTTTTTGTCAGGGGCTCTAACCTCATTTCAAACCTTGACTAACTCCCAACACAAAACAATAAATGTTTCTCTCACATATTTAAAGAATTGCACAGGAAGGATACACAACTAATTATTATGATTTGCAGTTGACACGACGTGCCTCTGGAAACAGGACACAGCAGTCCCCTCTCCTCCTGGGAAATGGACACAGACAGTGAGAGTATTCTACCAAGAACTAACAAATCTACCTTCCCCGAGGGAAGGCAACTCTTTTATTATATTATTAATTATTATTATTATTATTACTGGAAGAGAGGGGTTATCCTAGAGAGTTCCTTAACTGAACTCTAGACATTGATTTGCTGCAGATGTCCATTTCAAACAGCAGTGCTAGACTGCAAATCTACAATTCTTCTGATGCTGCATTCAACAGGTCATTGAGCCTCAAGATGGTTCATCAGAAGAAATTTGGACAAAGTTTAAAAAGACAGAAAAAAAGAGTGAAATGAGAGGGATGGCTAAAGGCTGGGTTGGGGGGGGCGGGGCATTTCTGCTAACTGATTTTAGGACTGAATAATTAAAAACAAAGAAAGGTCAGTAGGTTTCCAGTAGATATTAAAAGTTCTCATAAGAGCTAACATTCCAAATTATTACAAAAAAAATATTATTTGAGTTAATTGAATAACTTTTTCTCACCTACATAACTGTTCAAATGGTTAAGACGTGATCCACTGAAGGATCCAGAGAGTTTCAGACATTCATTATGACAAAAGTATGGAGATTTACTGAAATATTTTACTTGTATATACATATGGAGCCATTTTTTCCTATCTGTGGCTTCTAAAAGCACGCCTACAATACAAACATCTAGCACATAATCATGCAAATTAGAACTGGGATGACTGACTACCTCATTTGCACAAATACACACAAAGAACTGTTTAAAGTTTGGCCCATTATAATTGCATGTAGTAAAATCTATAAATATCAGCACAATCAGTTTGCAAATTTGGGGGCCCATCCTGTAAAATGCTGAGAACTCTCAACTCCTACTGAAATTAATGGACATTGAAGTTGGTCAGCACACTACAGAACTGATCTTTGCTTACACAGCAGAGTGCACACAAGCGCATACAAATGCATGCACACACATGTGCTCACACACAAATTTTAAAGAAAATTGGGCTGGTTGGCAATAAATTTTGCTGAAATTATGTGCTGTGAGATGACATTCCTGTGTATTTTTTACTGTGGCATAAACATCAAATAAATGAGCATTTAAAACTCAATTTATTTTTAAAATGTTCTAATTAATTCTTATACATTAAGAATTCACACTTTAGCAAAGACAACTAGCTATTCATTATATTTACTATCATATGCTGGGTGGCATGTGGTCCCAAAGGAAGCGTTGTCTACTTATATCCCAATCACCAAAAACTTGCCATTAAGTATTTTAGTTTTTTTTTTAATTAAATTAAATTCTGTGATCATGTTTCAATAAAACATAGTATTTTTAAAATGCAAAAAGTGTTTAAAGGTTTCATGTAGACATACTCTAATGTCCTTTAAAATCTCTTCTCACGTTTTCAGATGTCTGCCTTTCACTCTCTCTGACTGAACCGTCTAGACTGCCAAATTAAGTACTGACCAGTCATCAACAAACCAATCCTTCTGCAGATAATGTTAACCCCCCCTCCACCCTGCACTCATTCTCTCTCTCTTTCTTACTGTCAACATGCACCAAGTAGGAGACTTTTATTTGTGCACGAAAATATTGATGTTGCTAAGTGATACACAGCTGGTCTCTAGCTATAAGTCTTTGTGTTTGTTTATTTCTGTCTGTCTCTCCCTCGCAAACAATGCAATGGTGTTGAAGAGCTGCAATGGACTCTCTTAGTTTAAAACTGCAAAGGGAACCAATTTACTATGACTATAATATCAACCAACCTACTACCTTACTTCTGTTTTTCTCCAAGGAATCAGAAGAAAAAATATGTAAGAGGAACTCTAAATACGGGTCATCCTGGATCACTCTATAACTCCATATTTTGTTGAATAGTTTTGTTGAATAGTAAAAAGCAAATATATTTTTAAAAAACTGTACATTTCCACGCATACTTAGAATTGGACATACGATAGTTTTAAAAAATGAATATAATAACTTAGTGTATTTATTCTACATGAGCATCTCTAGTTCATTATTGGCAACCTGAAAAAAAACCAAACCCCTACCTGTATCAGTAATGCATGGACTTAACTTGTTTACTTAAAAATCCATTTAAATTCTATAAAATATGGAAAAAATGAACTGGCTAGCTCATAATTAGCTAGAACAACCTTCTTTATGGATAGAGTAGGAAAGGAACTCTCAGTCCCATGCAAAATTTCAAGGTTTAAAAAAAAATCATCCCAAATTGGGACAAAATCTGCAATCTCAAAATATTTTGTGAAACTGGAAGTCCACTTTATTGCCCCTTGGAAACACCAAAAAGTTCTCTGCAGTGCTAACATTTTGACATTTGCAAAATTAAATAGGCTCTGCTGCTCCCCAGCTCCCCAGAGGCTTGCAAGTTCTCACTTCATAGCAACCTTCCAGGAGAGCTGCCAGCGAGCTTGGGGAACCTGCAAACCCTGGGCCCCCAACCCCAGGTAGCCTATCTGGTGGGATGGGCTGCCCCAGAACTAGGGACCCTGAGCCCCTAGTAACCTAGGCAACAATCTGGCAAGAAACTAGGAAGGTTTCTATCAGTATCTTCACTGCTTGCCTCAAAACTTTAGTCAAAACTGACATGACCTGGCAGAACATTTGACTTCAATAAATTGGTATTTTCCAAGGAAAAAAGTTCTGTCAGAAAATTTCTGACCAGCTCAATTTACAGAGCTAACCACATCTTAATAGAGAGGTTGTGTCGGAGACTATTTCCCCTCTCACTTGCCATCATGTTTCATTCGTGTGGCAATTACAGCAATTGCTGGCATGAAAAATATAAGGAAAGTAATGAATTTATTTATTTTAAAACAGCAGCTGGACACAAAGATGAAACCACCTGCACTAAATGAAACCAGCCCTATATAGACCACAGTTTCAGCCCTATATAGACCACACTCACAGTCACTTCTAGAACCTTTTACCAGGGTTGTCTTCAAGTCGTCATTGTCAAGTCCAAGTCGAGTCTCAAGTCGAGTCTCAAGTCTTAATTTAGAAAATGTCAAGTCGCTTTTGTACAAGCCATCAATATTGGCATTTTCGGACAATTTTTTCACCAAGTCGATTTAACAAAATTAGTAAGTCTCAAGTCGAGTCTCAAGTCACAAACAATGAACCCGAGTCAAGTCTCAAGTCGAGTCACCTAGGCAACTTAAGTCGGACTTGAGTTCAAGTTGTGGGACTCGAGTCAACAACTCTGCCTTTTACGCACCTCAGATAATCAGGTGCCTCTTCAGTACAACAAATGTGAACTATACTAATGTGCACCATGCTAATGTGAGTACCGATTCAAGTCAAAAGAAAAGTTAAAACATTTAATTTGATGTATATTGCTGCAAGTCACATAAGAAATTATAACACAAAAGAATAAAATTCTATTAGCAATTATCACGTGCACACTGTTCTGCCCAATTTTGGTCTCTTTGTATACCGCTTAAATAACAGGCGTTTAAAAATCACTGTTCTAAAATGTAATTGGTCAATGCAAGTCATGATACATCATAGAACCCACAGCAGCACTGCTCAGAACTATTTTCTGTTTATTGAGCCTGATCAGACATGGCAGTAATTGATAAGCAGGAAATTGAAGAGTTTGGGCTACTGGGCTCCTTTGTTCCACCAGACTCACTCTATGAGGCACTGAACCTCTCAATCTCTCAGTATCTGTAAAATGGGGATGATATCCTTCACACAATTAACCATTATTTTAAACTCAATGTCAAAAGCCAGAAATATTATTGTTATGGTTAAAGGGAGTGCTCATAACCCCATGGGGAACAGTACCAGTTACTCCCTCTCCAGCAGGTGCCATGTGTAGTCCTTCTTGGCTAACAAACATGTACTATGATACAAGATCCAGTGAGATGGCAGCAAGTAAACAAGAGACAAAATTATTAGACTTTATGTACCAGATTAGCCATCTGAAATAGAAGAAGCAGGTTTGTAGCTGCACTTCAATGAGTATTAAGGGGGAAAAACAGACACGAAGAAAACAGAATTGTTTTATTTCATGATAATAATTTGACAATATGTTTAAAATTATTTTAATACATTTAAAAGGCATCTATCTTTAACTGTAATAGGATACTTTGGACAAAGCAAATTAAAAATAATTGCACTTCTTGACTAATCAGAACTGTTTGGCTCTGCCTTTACCAACCAATGTGGCCTGGTCTGGAAAACAGCACAGCATACATCATACCAGGTAATAACATACGTACAATTACACATTTTTCTTCTTCCTTTTGTTTTTAAAACCTATTTCTGGATACAATTTTCTTAATACTGATTATGGCTCTTGTTTTGTTTATACAGAGGCATAAGTCTTATGGGCCAGTGGGGGAAGATGACAAGGAGCAAGTATCAAGTCATACAAGTATAACTGGGAAGTCAGATGTAATGAATTTAAATATTTTGAAGGATGTCCTGATAAATGTATTTCCACCACACTCCAAGGAAAAAAGATTATCATGTATTTACGCATAACTTCATGCTTCAGAAGAAGGTTCTAATTATATTTCACACTGCTCTGAAGGCGCTTGTAATATATACACATCTTTAATGTGGAATTTTACACCTTATTTATAGCATATGGACACTTTGTGATATTGCTTTTCTACTGAAGTCCTTTTAAAGTTAAGGAAATTATCTCCAGTAAAATATTTAGTCTGTTCCAAGAACTGAAACACAAACTGCATGTGTATTGAATAAATGATGGGGTATAAAGTTTTATCAGAATGAGTTTAAGATGGAAACAGCAATGAGTCCATTTTTCAGACCATCCTAAACAAGGATAGCTAAATCTGTATGCCACCTCATCCTGTATTCTGCTGGACCATATGAATTACCGGAAAATGATGTAAGTAATGTTTTAGAGAGTTTTAAAATACTTATTTGAGAATATTCTTCTTTTCCCATATAACAACAGGTGCTAAGGTTACCATACGACCACGCAGAAGTCAGAAGAAGCTATTACAACAACTAATAATTACTTAAAGTAGCTTCTGTAAAACTAAAAATGTTACATTCTTAAAATCCAGTAATCTGGATCCTTCCTGAGCTAAAACCAAGTGCTGCCTCTGCTTGTGCTAAGCTGTGAATCTCCCCAAATGGGATAAACATCCCAGAGCTGCAAGATATCAGCAGTTATTTTTATGTACAGAAAATTTGTCACTGTCTGGTCCAGGACTGATCCTTGAGCGGGAAGAGTTTTCAGGAAAATTACCCATTTGGGGAATGAAGAAGAAAACGTTTATAATAATTTTTCCCCCCACAAACACAGCTGTCTGAAGTTGATCAGGGATAAAGAATATTAAAAACACATCACATAGCTCTGAACTTCATCACATAAATAGCATCCCACATACATTCTGTATATGTAGAATAATATGATATATGCACATAAAATTTTCACTTTCATTTTGTTTGTACCTAGTACAATACAAACAACTTACTGTGTCAACTATCAATTGTTTGCTTTCGCAAACTGTATGTACTTTAGTAATCTGAGGAATGAAGACTGCTGTTTCCATTATGTTTTCTGCCCTAAACAAAACTCCAATTTCTTATTAAGAATGTTTAATAAACTCAACAGAGCGTTAAAAACAGCCAGCAGGGAGCGTCACAAATTAGATGCTTGCACAGTGCTTCCCTCTGTGCCTACATGCAAATATTTCTCATCTTCATGTAGCTTTTGAGAAACATCATAATGTTATTGCAGCTAGACAGACAACCTCTCTCTCTCCTACCCCTAATGTGAGGCTTTGAACCATCAGACAATACACAGCGCCATTCATTTATAGAATAAAGTGAAACTGTTCTTCTAAAAGTGCCTGAATTTCTTTTGTTGAGATACCTTGAACATAAGTGAAGACACTCCAGAGTTTTAGCCACAGGTTGGGAGAGAAGGAGAAGAAAGACCACGGTGGAGAAAGCATGACTCCTGAAAGAGAGTTGAGGGAGCATCAACAAGAGAGTAAAAATATGGAGGAAGGACCATAATATCCGAACACCCTTCCCAAGCTTACAGCTACCATTGGTGACACTTACCTTGACTTAATGTAAAAATGCTGATGCATTTCTGAAAATATGTATTTTCTGTTCTTAACATAAAAACTTCAGACTGACATGAGTACTTGGATAGAGTTCATGGTTTATGGACCACATTTTTCTACTGTACATCCTCATACTATTCTTCACAAGCAAAACTGCCACTGACTACAATGGGATTCCATACAGAGGGCAGAAATCTACAAAAGGTGGAAAGCTCTTGCCTTTCTTGTGCTCCAGGTAAAACGGATGGAGCTGAGTAGTTGGCAGAAGGTGCTCAGTACCTTTTAAGATTGAGCCTATGTGATGGCAGAACGAGTAGTGTTTGCTTGATGGTCAACAAAAACCAGACTCTTGCTCTGTGTTTTTCCTTCTTGGATAGCCCACAGAGAATGACTGAAGAGATCACAAATTCTTGAGGCTAATTTCTGACCACGGCTGCTCTGGTGAGTAAGTGGCTCGGCAGAAGAGTTCATTGGGACACAAGAACTGATAAGAGACATAGTCAGGAAAAATACAAAGCTGAGCACTGTGTCCCAAGTGGTCCCAGTCTCAGAGAGGAGGAGCATGTCTAAACTCTGTGTTACCCAATGTGTACACTGTCATTAGCAACAAGTACCCATTGGCAGCAGGTTGAGAACAACATGTGCATGCATTTGACAGCATGTTGCAGAACCCAGTCTCGTCCATTCCTGGGTTACAGTGACAGGATTCCTTGTGCAGATAACATACTTGGCAGAGAATTATCTTCACTTTGTTGACGTGCTGGCACAAGGGCAGCATTTGGCTCAATTCGCGGATTTTAGAGTCAGAAGAAACCGCTGTAACCCTTTAGTTGGACCACATACACAAAAAAGGCCACAAGACTTCACTGGATTAATTTCTGCTTCAAGCCCAACAGTTGTAGTTGAATCACAGCACTTCTACAAGTAGAAAACATCCAATCTTGATCTGAAGAGGAATCCAGTGAAGAGGAATCCACCACTAGCCCTTGGTAAGTCTCTCTATGGTTAATTACCCTCATTATTACAAGTTTACACCCTATTTCTAGTCAGAATTTGTCTATCTATAATAGGGGTGAGGAACCTCTTTTGGGTCAGGAGGCAGTGTTCCCTCTAAGCTGAGGTGCACCACAGCTTCACAGGTGATTAATCAGCCCCACCTGGTCAGTCAGCTCCTGCATGGAGCCCTGAGCCTCTGACTGGAAGGGGCTGATTAATCACCTGTGAAGCTGTGCAGCTTAGAGGGAACACTGTTCCAGAGCCACTGATCCACAGAAAGATCAGTCAGGGGCCACACACAAGTGAGAAGCATTTCCCTCTCACAACAGAGCCTAGGGGGTCTGGCCTAGTAGATTTTGTGTGATCCAGTCCCGCAGTGAAGCAGTGGGGGGGAGGGTGGTGGTGGTGCTGGAGCACCAATACAAGCTTCCCAATGCTAGGGGGAGAAACTGAGCCTCGGGGGCCAGATCCAGGCAAGCAGGGGCCACATCCAGCCCCTGGACATGAAGTTCCCCAGCCCTGATCTACAACTTCTAGACAGGTACTCTCAGTACCTTTGTCTGCTACATTAAAGAGCCCTGTAATGTAAAATTTCTGTTCATCACACCTATGCCACAGCTCAGGAATGGGCAAACTACAGCATGTGGGCCACGTCTGGCCTATCAGACCTTTTAATCTGGCCCTTGAGCTCCCCGCTGGGGAGCGGGGTCAGGAGCTTGTCCCGCTCCGGCCAGAGACCGGGGTCAGGTATTTGTCCCACTCTGTGCAGCTCCTGGGCACAGCATCACGTCTTCCCTCTGGCTACTACACAGAGAGACAGCCGGGCCGGGGGGGGGGGGAGCTCCCTACCACAGGCTGCCCCTGCCCCAACTGCCACCTCTGCAGCTCCCATTGGCCAGGAACCACAGCCAATGGGAGCCACGGGAGCGGCACCTGCAGATGAAGCAGCATGCAGAGCCACCATGGCCATGTAGGAAACGGGGGGTGAGGGGGTGTCGCTGCTTTGAGGAGCTACTGGAGTTAAGTGCCACCCAGAGCCTGCACCCCTGAGCCCCACCCAACCCTCGGCCTCAGCCCTGATTCCCCCTCCTGCCCTCCAAGCCCTTTGGTCCCAGCCCAGATCACCTTCCTGCACCCCAAACACTTCTTCCCTGCTCCTGCCAGAGCCCAGTCCCCCAGCTGGAGCCCTCACCCCTTCCCATATCAATTTTGTGAACATTCATGGCCCGCCATATAATGTCTATATTGAGATCTGGCCCTTAGGCCAAAAAGTCAGGCCCTTAGGCCCACTCTTGCCACAGCTCATATGCATAATGAAAGCTCTCCACCAAAACAAGCAGTGTATATATTAAGGTCTGTCCAGCTCTTTACCTGTATGTCTACACTAATGTTACTTGTTTCTTCTAAATGCTGATTTAAAACCTTTTTTGTGAATATTTTCTCTTGTTGTGGATTTATCTGCTGCCTTTGGTAGTCTGTTTTGCATACTAATTAAGCTCTGTGTAAAGAAATTTCTTATAACCCCCCTTAGGCCCTAATCAAAACTATAGTGTGAACTAGGCCAGCAACAAACTTGTTTAAAAAAAAGTTGTCAAATGCTCTTCTCCTAGGGTCATGTTTCACAAGTGTTTTTCCTAACACTTGTTCCTAATATAGGGCTTGGGTTCAAAGGCAAAGCTGAATCGGTGTAAAGACACACAGAGATGATCTGCGGCGTAAACTGACCTTTCAGTGCAAAGTGGAGCAAAAGTGGACGCTTTTATTTCAGCCGACAGCAGGCTTGGAACATTTTAAAACAAATCAATTAGCAACAGACCTAAGATGAAACCAAATAAGCCAGTCAAACTGAAATAAGCATGTTCACATAGGAATTTGCACTAGTTTAAATAAATCGGTGCAAGTCTGTATGTGCAGGCAAAGTTCATTTACCAAAAGTACGCCACTTTGCCAAATGAGAAGAAAAGAACAGCCACAGCCAGAGAAAAAGTGTGCACCCTGGAAAGTAAAAGACTCCAGGGAATAAACAAGAGGTAGATACAAGGGATGCCTGCTCTATGGATTCCCACCACTATCTGCCCCACCTGACACTTTCCCTCTCTCTCCTCCACAGGCATGCTGAGCTGGAGCTTTTCTCATGCTGGCTGCCTCCCTGACTAGAGATAAAGGAGAAGAAACAGTGAATTTCGGCTACAAAGTAACAAGAGAAGAAACCGCCGTGGGCAGCCATGCGAGTAACAGCTTTTATAGTCGAGAGTCCAAAAATAGAGTCCGATCCGAAGTACTCAGATTAAAGAAAGAGCCTCAGGACACAGGCTTAAGCCTCAGGCCAAAATTATACTGTAGACAAGCGTGGGCATGTCTTCACCAGCCTTTTGTACAGTGCCATAATGACAGCCACGTGCCTGCAGGAAGTAATACAGCGAAACAGTAATTTCGCTTGCACAAAAAGGCAAACACCAAACAGCATGGGTGGTCGGTGAAGTTAGGGCTGGGGGAGGCAAGCCCTCAGCTCCAACCCCACCCCTTCTGCTGGGGCCCCGCCCCCTGTGGGAGCCAAGCCTCCTCCCTACCTTGCCCATCACTGGGAGGCAGGGCAGCGTGCCATGCATGCACCCCCCACCACGGGGAGGTGAGAGAGCAGCTGGGCAGGCACACGCACCCCAGCCCCGGAGTGTGGGGAAGGCAGGTGGCACATGGCCCGAGCCTCCCCAGCCAGGAGCATGGGGAGGGAGGAGGGCAGACAGATCCATCCTCCCCAGCCTGGAGCACAGGGAGGGCAGGCACTGGGGGCAGCAACACTCCACCTCCAGAATGCCTACAGCAGGTGTTCTGGGTAAGGATGTTAAAACGCGATTAACTGGCTGATCGTATAGTCAATACAATTTGACTATATGATTAGTCGATAAGCAGCGCTCTGCAGAGCCACAGCAGGGGTAGCTCCAGAAGCCGACTCCAGACAGGAATGAGCAGTCCTGGCTCAGGTCGGCTCAGGAGCCACCCGCGCTGCAGCTCTGCATTTTAAATATAGTAAGAGCTGCTGGGCTCTTATTACATTTAAAGTGCAGAGGTGCAGCGATCAGCGCTAGCCGGGACTGCTCAGTCCCAGCTTGCACTGAGTCCAGCAGTTCCTGTTCACGGCGAATAAGGCTGGATGCCGCAAACAGAGTCTGCTCCAGCACCAGCCCCTGTTTGGACAGGGACTGTTGCCTGAGCAGCCCCTGCCTGCAGCCAGCCCTGTCCGCCATGAATAGGGGCTGCTTGGTGGCAACAGCCCTGTCCGCGGGGGAAGGGGAGCGGGAGAAAGGGGGAGTTCCCAGCTGGGACCCCTGCAGACAGGGGCTGCTTTGCAGCAGCATATCCTATCCCCTCCCTGCCCTGCTGCCTCTAGTAGAGGCAGCGGGGGGGAGGGGGACGCACATGTGGCACCGTTTCCCCACTGTGCTTCTGCCTCCCCTGCCCCCCCGCAGAGACAGCACCAGCTCCTGCTCCCTGCCCCCTTGCTGCCCCTCTCTGACGGAGGATGGGGGGAAGCGACTAGACGATTTGCTACTGGACTATCCAATGAGCATTTGCTATTGGATAGTCGACTATTCGCTAACATCCCTAGTTCTGGGGGCAGAGTGTGGGCAGGGCCAGGCTGGTGGTTTGGGAAGTCAATGCCTTCCCCTGCCTATCATACCTGATGCCCATGCCAAACCGCTACCCAACTACGTTAATCAGTTAATGTTGGATGGATGCTGTGAAGATGTAGCGCTCAAATACAAAATACAGGCTTGCCGGTGTGGGGGAGGGAGAAAGCAGGCAACTGTCCCAGGGCCCAGTGATACAAAAGGGCCTAGAGGTCCTGGCCACTGCTCCTGCCACTGTTGTGACTGGAGCTCTGGGCCCTTTAAATTGCTGCCAGAGCACCTCACAGAGGGCTGCCTATGGGAGTGGAAACACTTTTTGGGTGACACTGAGGGCTGAGACCCTGTCCCTCCTGAGACCCTGTCCCTTTAAGGGGCGTGGAGCAGGTGCCCCTTGTCTTGTCCAGGGGCACGGCAAGGGCCCTTCTAACTAAATATGATGTTCTTATCTAGACACCGTTAGGCTCATTTTTAGCTTGCAAGAGTGTCAGAGCACACAGCTCCTACCACAACAGGACATTAATCCCAAGAGGATTGGTGGAGGAGGGAGAATAGAGGAGCAGTTACTAGAAACCAAAAACATAAGCCAAAAGCCACTGCTGGTACAATGCGGAGGAATACAGGGAGGATCAGATTGCTAGGGAGCCACAATAAAGTCATAAAAGGGCAAACAGCACCAAAAGAAATGCTGGAGTCTTCGGTGGAAGGTCTTTATCCATCTACCCCCCAACAGCTGTGTGGGCAAACTTACTCAATTGCATGTGTGTGTTCTTAACACGTGCATTTGAACACAAAGACTTGTTTATCTTGTGTTTGTTTCTCCACAGGGCTATGCAAAGACAGAAACGTCACATCAGAGCTTTTAGGAATCCTTCACCAATGAGTCTCCATTGAGGAGTGTATTTAACTACAACAGCAATACATCAGAAAAGACAATTTCTTTGACAGGGTGAGGGGGTGATCTCCCCGAACTGACTCGGCAAGAGCTGAATCAGCTAATTTGGCTGCATTTGAGGGAGCTTTAGGATGGAGGCAGGCAGCTAATTACAGAGATGCTCCCCTATGCAGGACAGGTGGGATAATAGAAACATAGAACAATAGAATTGGAAAGGACCTCGAGAGGTCAACGAATCCAGTCCCCTGTCCACAGTAGGACCCAGTAGTATCTAGACCATCCCTGATGGATGTCTATTTAACCTGCTCCTAAATATCTCCAGAAATGGAGATTCCACAACTTCCATAGGCAACTTGGTCCAGTGTTTAACCTGACAGTTAGGAAGTTTTTCCTAATGTCCAACCTAAGCTTGCTGCAGTTTAAGCCCATTGCTTCTTCTCCTATCCTCAGAGGCCAAGGAGAAAAAATTTTCTCCCTCCTCCTTGTGACACCCTTTTAGATATCTGAAAACCGCTATCATGTTCCCTCTCAGTCTTCTCCTTTCCAGACTAAACAAGCCCAACTCTTTCAGTCTTCCTTCACAGATCATGTTATCTAGACCTTTAATCATTCTTGTTGCTCTTCTCTGGACCTTCTCCAATTTCTCCACATCTTGAAGTGTAGTGCCAAGAACTGGACACAATACTCCAATTGAGGCCTAACCAGCACAGAATAGAGCGGAAGAATGACTTCTCGTGTCTTGCTCACAACACTCCTGTTAATCATGTTTGCTTTTTTTGCAACATCATCACTCTGTTGACTCATATTTAGCTTGTGGTCCACTATGACCCCTAGATCCCTTTCTGAAGTACTCCTTCCTAGACAGTCGCTTCCCATTCTGTATGTGTGAAACTGATAGTTCCTTCCTAAGTGGAATACTTTGCATTTGTCCTTATTAAACTTCATCCTATTTACCTCAGACCATTTCTCAGTTTGTCCAGATCATTTTGAATTATGACCCTATCCTCCAAAGCAGTTGCAACCCCTTCATATCATCTGCAAACTTAATCTTTGTAAATCTACTGACAAAGCATACTGGAGAGTAAGGCCAACACAATGCTTCTTTCTACACTGCTATAAGTACACTGACCATACGTCCAGATTTTTCTGGGACTGTCCCGAATTTAAATACTCTCTCCCAGTGCCCCATCAAGCAGCGAAATGTCCCAGAAAGGCCCGCCGGACATTTCATTACTTGATGGGGACACCGGCATGGCACAGCAGCCTCCTCCCTCTCCCCTCAGCAGGGCGCGTAGGGCATCCAGGCCAGCTTCAAGTGGCATGTGGTCCCCTCTCTCTTTCCCTCCCCCCGCAGGACCACCTATGCTGTGCGGGGTCCTGGTCCAGCAGCACCACCTCCTTCTCCTCTGGGCTGCTTTGGAGCCCTGGCTGGGTTGGAATTATATGTCCAAACCAGATATACTACCTGCATCACTGTTGTTTTAAGGAATCATGATCTCTGATCAGTCATTTACTCCTGTAAGCAAGAGAGGAACAGATATATTCAAAAAATATCCTCGCCTACTGTGCATGACATTTTGGTAAGTTCTCATGTTTGAATGGATGTTCCATTGAAAACTGTTTTCTCCATATATTCCAGGAACAATGCTTTTTTGTTTTCTTTTGAACTGGGAGGGCAATGTGCAAAAATAAAAATTAATATAGAATTAAATGTATGATCAATGCTATCTTGAGTCTAATAATAATGATAAAAATATACACATTTCTGCACTGCACTGTGCCTTAAAATGTTAAGTTTGCCTTTCTAATTGTTTAGTAAACACCACATAAATATTCAGATTAGGTATAGACAGCAAATATAGTATTTTCACAGATATTTCTCTTACACATTATAAAACTGGCAGCCCCTTTTTAAGGAACAAAGTGGTCATATTACTGATTGACAAACAATTCTGCTATTTAACAAAAATCAGCAGAGGTTTTGCCAGAGTTTGCGCAGTTTCCTTACTGACTATTAAAACATTTGCTTCCTGTTAGTATAAATTTAGCTAATTGGGATACTTGCATAATAAACCAAGGACCAAGTGAAACTGAAAACAGAGAAAAAAAACTGCTACCGAAATTCTGCATATTCTACGCACAAAATTCTGTAGATTTCTACAGGTTTTGAAAGGCAATCCCTACAGGCGTCTACTGGATGTTTTAACAAGCCTAATTCTGATCCCACTGGAGTCTAGGAGTTTTGTCAGCAGTTAGGATTTCCCAATGTTAACCACAAATGCAAAACTACAGACTGGAAGATCTATTTATATAGGTATGATGGCATTCCAGGAACAATTATGACTAAAGACTTTCTCAGCACGGGTAGGAGGAGAGCTCTTCCAGTGGGAAGCTGCAAGAATCTGCATGAGGTTCGGTTGCATTTAAATGTGTTAGTAGTGAATGGAAAGTGGAGGTAAGCAACCCACTAATGACACTTTGAACATTTGTCCAATATAATCTGTAAACACTGACGTTGGAGAAATATTAACAAGACCTAGACAAGTTATCAGTAGGGCCATGAAGTAAAAGGATGTTTCTTCTTACTGATAATAACCTTGCTGTGATGGGGCAGGCAGCAAGGCAGCGCTGCCCCGCATTAGAGGCGGCCTCGGACCGGGGGCTGGAAAGCGAGAGGGAGGTCCGTATGGCGGCAGGCAAGCATGTAGGTAACTGTATGAGTCAGTGGGTTTTCTGTAGAGGGTGGTGTCTAATTTTCCATTGTTGATTTGTACTGTGGTGTCCAGGAAATGGATCTCTCGTGTAGAATGGTCCAGGCCAGTATGCGAATATCTTTATGGCTGACCTAGAAAAACGTTTCCTCAACTCCCGTCCCCTTTTACCCCTTCTCTACTTACACTACATCGATGACATCTTTGTGATCTGGACGCATGGCCAAGAAACACTGGAGACATTCCACAGAGATTTTAACAACCTACACCCCACCATCAACCTCAGCCTGGACCATTCTACATGAGAGATCCATTTCCTGGACACCACAGTACAAATCAACAATGGAAAATTAGACACCACCCTCTACAGAAAACCCACTGACTCATACAGTTACCTACATGCTTCCAGCTCCCATCCAGCACACACCATACGATCCATCATCTATAGCCAAGCCCTTCGATACAACTGCATCTGCTCTAATCCCACTGACAGAGACCAGAAACTTCAGGATCTCTACCAAGCATTTATAAACCTCAACTACCCACCCGGAGAAATAAAAAAACAAATTGAAAGAGCCAGATGAATACCTAGAAACCATCTACTTCAAGACAGACCCAAGAAAACCAACAATAGAACACCACTTGTCATCACCTACAGCCCCCAACTTAAACCTGTCCAACACATTATCAATAAACTACAGCCTATACTGGAACAGGATACTAAACTCCAAGAGGCTCTGGGAGACAGACCCATAGTCTCCTATAGACAACCACCTAACCTCAAGATGATTCTTACCAACAACCACAGGACATACCACACTAATACCAACCCTGGTACCTTCCCTTGCAACAAATCCTGTTGCCAGCTTTGTCCACATATCCACTCTGCTGATACCATTATTGGACCTAACCAAGTGAGTTATAAGATCAAGAATACATATTCCTGCGCATCCAGAAATATAATTTATGCTATCATGTGCCGAAAGTGTCCGTCTGCTTTGTACATTGGACAAAGCGTCTCAGACACTTCACCAAAGGATCAATGCCCACAAAACAGATATTAGACAGGATCACAAAGAAAAACAGTTTCTTGCCATTTCAACCAGAAAGGACACTGTCTCAACGACTTAATTACCTGCATCCTGCTTCAGAAGCCTTTTAAATCTGCACTTGAAAGGGAATCCTCTGAACTGTCATTCATGCTAAAATTCGACACTCTACGTCGGTCTCAACAAAGACGCTAACTATCTTACCCATTACAAAGACAGCTTCCCAATTATCACCTCTAATATCATTAGCTCACAGACATTTACCTTTCCCACCTCTAATACCATTAGCTCACAGACATTTACCTTCCCCGCATCCCCTTCTGTTCTGAAATGTGATTTGTCCTTTTCATATGTGTTCATTTTTTTAATTGTATCCTTTGGTATATATGGTTGTGACTCTTTTCTTCCACTATTTGATCTGAGGAAGTGGGTCTGGCCCACGAAAGCTCATCATCTAATAAACCATCTTGTTAGTCTTTAAAGTGCTCCATAGTCCTGTATTTTGTTTCAGCTACACCAGACTAACATGGCTACATTTCTATCACAATTATCACAAGTCACTGTCAAGAGTTGGCAATGCTGACATCTAGGGGTGACAGAGCACAATAAACTGGATACAAGCTTGAGGTATACTTAAGACAAGTAAAATGATTAGCGAAGTGTTGGACTGTAAATACAAAAGCACCATGTCACAAAGCAAGGAAGTATGTGTTTCTATCAAGCACTGCTGCAGCCGGAGACAAAACTCTGTACAACTCAAGGCATCTGAATCCCAGAAAACTGTCTGCAAATTGGAGACTTTCAGAGAAAAACAAAACAATCATTATGGGGTCAGGGAGACTGATTTTTGAGGAAAGATAATATCAAGTTAGGAATACTTTATAATGGTCTGCAAGCATTTGAATGGCACAGGGACCAAGGAAGAAAATTAGTTATTTAGGGAACTAAAGGAGCATACAGTGATGCAAAATGAAAAGAAACCTCTTTTTAATAAATGGAGTCAAAAAAGTATTTGTGATATGCTATAGGATAAACACTCCTGCATTGCAGGAGAGGATCAAGGCATTCTAACAGATCTTCTCCAATTCTAATTTCTAGGATTATAAAACCTGGGGAATTTACATTTTTAAATGCATCAGTTTCGGAGTCACTTTGACAAAACATACTGGAAGACTCTGTTTACTCTGTGAGTAAATATCCAGGACGTATCTCCACTGACAACAAACAGTGTAGTGTGCATTGTCATATTTGTCCTGCACTTGCATGTGGTAGGTTATTCCTGCTTCTCTGCACCTTCAGTTCCAAACGTTATTGGTGACCAGGATTTGCCCATGTGCATACAGAGCACTGCGGCCTTAGAGGAACAGCACACTTCATCCACTGTGCTTATAAGTCTCATTCTACATGTACACAATCAAACAGTGTCATGGAGAGAAGCAAACCACTTTTCCACTTGAGCTGCCAAGTACAACTTCTGAAACCAGCCTGAATTATTATTTATAATCTCAAACTTTGTTCTTGTTGGAACTACATGGGAACAAAGGATATTTACTTTTTTGGCCTGGTAGGTTCTCCATCAGCAAGGTTTCAGTAAAATGGGCCCAAACCACCAATCGGGGCTTTCATGTTGTTGCAAAAACCTAAGGAGGAATGACACTATGTTTACAGTTCATGGAGCGCTGAACTCTCTCTAGTGCTCTAGATGAGAGAAAGACAGCATGACTGCAGTCTGCCTGACTACATTTGGCATTTTTCAAAACTTGTTCAACTCTAAGCACCACTCCAACATCATTAAATCCATTTGGCTCACAAACACCCATGTAGCAACTGGAGACAAAAATAGCTCAGAAAATGTAAAAGCTCCGTGTATGGTCAGAATAAAAAGGAAAAGTTCAGGCCTTACGGAATCTGCAAAGGGATAAAAATCTGGAAAAGTCCTATTTGTGAGTTCTTAAACTATAGCTACTACAGTTACAAGTTGCAAATCATTTTAGAATATGGAGGTAAGAGAGTGCGTGCCACCCCAAACTAGCTTTTGTAGTAAAATTAGTGGAAAGGAAAAGGCTCATGTGGTCTATCCAAAAATGCAATAATTTGCATTAGCTACCTTTCATCCAAAGACCTCAAAGCACCTTTCCCCCCGTACTCCGCAGCACACCCCTTACCCTGAAAATAGGCAAGCATTATAGAATTTATTTCATAGATCAAGAAACTGAGGCACAGAACAGTTCAGTGAGTTGCCTAAAGTCACACACTCAGACATTAACAGACACAGGTAAGACCACCTGACACATACCATGTGTCCTGTGCTAACTATTAATCCACCCTCCCACTAATGTCTCCTCTACACATCCATTAAAATAACAAATGTTTATAGTGGTGGTGATATCAAATTCATGACTCTTTTGGTAGAAGAAAGCTTAATGTTATAGAGGAGGGGGACCAATGAGCTGATGAAGCCACCTCGTCTGTGTCTTTATTGTTGAAGGATTTCACTGAAGACAATATGATCTACGAGAATGTATTTCTATAAGCCTAAAATAAAATGTGATGCAGAGTACACTGCTTTACAAACTTGATTACATACACACCCATCCCCCATAATATTTTTACTCTCTCTCTGTCAGGGTACGTCTACACAGCAGGGCTTAACTCGAAATAAGCTATGCAAATTGAGTTATGTCAATTGTGTAGCTTATTTCAAAATAGCTTATTTCGAAATTGGGAGCATCAACACAGCACTTATTTCGAAATAGAGCACTCTTCCTCCGACTTCCCTTCCTCCTCATACAATGATGGCTATAGGAGTCGGAGTATGAAGTCCTTCAGCTTGACAGTATTTTGACATTATTTCAAAATAATTGCCTGCTGTATAGACGCAGACTAAGTTATTTCGAAATAACGCTAGTTATTCGAAATAATGTTGCTGTGTACATGTACCCTTAGTGGCTAGAAACTATTATCTAAACTGTTTAGGCTTCTTCTTATCAAGCACACAAATTTATGCACAGGTGCCATGGGTAAGGAGTATCATAGGCACGGGGAGGCTGTGCCTTCCCAAACAGCGTACTGTGACCTCACCCAAGTTCTGCCCCCAGACCCAGCCCTCCCCAGTTGTTCCCAGCACTCTGCCCTGACTGGCTGGGGCTGGCTAGCTTGCCTCCTGCAGGGACTGGGGCAGCTAGTGTTGGGTCAGTATTGCCTGCCCAGTGCTCAGACTGTACTGCCTGGTAACCTGGGGTGCTGCAGCCACACTGCCAAGAGCACCAGTGGTGGGGATGCTGCGGCATTGCCACCTTGAGCACCAGTACTGGGGCCTCACTGCTAGGGAGCCATGGTGAGGGTGCTCTGGGCTCCTGTGGGGGACAGGCTAAAGGGGAAGGGGAATAGAGGAGGAGTGGTGGCGCCTCAGGCACAAGAGGAGGGGCTGGGGGCTTGCCTCCCCAGGCAGGTGGGTGCCTTAGTCCATGTAGGTCTCTTCATACTATCAACACATTACAAGAATAATAGAAAAATGGTAAAGTTCCCATTAGTTTGAAACGATAGAGTGTCTCTTGCAGTTAATAGCAGAAAAGCTAGCAAAGTCCAGCAACCACAGGAGTCAGCAGCTGGGTCTGTTTTACCCTGATCCCCTCGCTGAAGACCCTATTCAATATTCTTTACCCAGGCAAATCTGCCATGCAAGTTAGTGGGGGGTATAGCTGAATAAGGAGTTCTGAATAGGAAATTCCACAAGGTTTTCAGGGGAGACCTCTTCTTAGGTTTCTGCGAGCTGCTCAGGAAGTGACAAAAGAAATATAAACAATCAATTCAGTCATTAAAAGTGTTTTTATGTCTTAAAAACAGTTGGTCCACTGACACTGATTAACTGTGTATTTCACACTAGACACTTCTTTTGACATACTGTAACCAACAACAGGTGCTGGGCTTCACTTAAATTAGCTTTCCTACCACTCATTATAATATGAAGCAATTTATAATGTTTCTGCAAATCACATGGATCGATTTTCTTTAATTTCAACCAGCAGCTGCTGCAGCAGACTAATAAATAACCACAGCAAAGTCCCCCTTGAGCTCCAAGAAAAGGCTGTAAATACATTTCACAATCTACAGCATAAATACCCACTTTCAACGAGGATTGAATATCTTTCAGAAAGTGTGTTAGTTATGAGTGTATCTGAAGAGAAGAAAGGCTTTAAAAGACGTTTGAAATGCCTGTTTTTCTCAGAATAAAATATACATGTTCTGCTGCTCGTTACATCTCTCAGACTGATCTAGTTATCTACAAATACCACTATCCAACTATCCAATCTTTCTTTAAAAGAACATAATAACCAATGTGATTTACTTAACATTCGTTTACTTTAAAATGCAAACCCTGCTCAACTTTAGGGAAGATAAGACAAGTAATGAAACATTCAGTCACAAAACCCTTTAATTGTTTCTGGTTTAATCCATACTTCTTCTGTAGTACCTTCTTAGCAAGATATTAGTTTCAGCACTGCAGAAGGCAACCATGTCCAAATATTCCATAGAACTTACTAAGAAAATGTCACAATAAAAAAAAAAGAGGTAATTTTGAAAACAAACACTTACATGAGCATGAAAAAGAACCGTTTGTGTTGTTACCATGATTATTATTATAGCATCTTTCCAACCACAATGAGACTTAAATTAATCAAAAACTTTTGCTGAACTTGGATGACATCAGGGTGACTCCGTCCATTCACCCATCTCCAGTAGTGGAGTATCCCCTTAGAACAGCAGCCCTGGGCCATCTGCTAGGCACACTTGGAGATACACCAGTCCTGCAAAGGCATGACACATGAGCAACACATCTCAAAGAACAGTTACAAAAGGTAAGTATCCATTTTTTCTTCTTCGAGCAATTGCTCATGTGCACTCCAATAGGTGACAGTTTACAGGAAACCCCCGACATGCGACCACCCAACTTCCGACCCCCCCGCACTTACAACCATTTTTGTAAGGACGGAAGGGGCCAAAAAACCCCAACTTATGTCCTTGGCCCACATTTACGATGGCGCACGGTGCCTATCATAAATGAGAGTTTGATTTATGACGCCCCCAACTTGTGACGCTTCCCCAGGAACCAACTGCGTCGCAAGTCGGGGGCTGCCTGTACCTGAAGGAGCGGTCAGAGATTACTGTGTAGCTATCAGGAGCTCTGCCCTGCCGAATGCCGCATCATCCTGGACGTGCAGGGTGATAGTGTATTGCGTTGCAAACATGTGAAGGGAGGACCATGTTGACACCCTGCCAATGTCCTGAAAAGGGAGCTGCGCAAGGAATGCTGCCAAGGAAGCCTATGCCCTCCTGGAATGAGCCGTCAGGGGCAGAGCTGGGACCTCGGCTAGGTCATAGCATGTCCTGATGCAGGACGTGATCCAGGAAGAAAGACACTGGGACAAGATGGACAGTCCCCTCATCCATTCCACAACTGCAATAATGAGTACAAAAAAAACCAGTGAGGGTTGTCTTGTAGAGTATAAGTCCACGCACTCCAGAAACAATCACTGGCGGTAAGAAGGAAATGAGGGGGTGGAGGGCTGGCTGATGCCTATATACCATGCCATACAGGCACCACTGTAGGGGGCTCCACATTTGGCCTGACAGTATCACTTGGGGCCCGACAAGTACTGCTAAGTTTCACATGGACGCAATCAAAATAGAAAATGTATCTTTTTCATTTAGCAAAATAAAAATATTGGTTTATTTCACACACTAGACATGGTTTTTAATGCAAACAAGCTGAAATATAACTACTTTCAGCCTCAGAAAAATGAATTCACTCCTCTGCTTTTGTCACTAGATCTTTCAAAGAAATGCAAAGTAACTTGGTATGGGGCCTTTTATTCATGCTTCAATCAAATGATTGACTCTTGAGCTGTAACAATCCCTTAAAATTTTCCTGAACAAGTCGATAGAGGGAAAGCAGCAAAAATGACCATGCAACAAGATTCCTTTGTTTAACTATCATACAAATATGATGTTTGGACAAGAGGTACAAGCAAATATCCATTGTGACAACACTCCAGCTACATGTTTGTTAATAAAGCTGAACATCAGAGTCTGGGAAAAGTGCAGCTATTTCTCAGTAAACTCTTGTCTAGTACATTTTAAAGGACAGGACGTCTGGGTCACACAGGAAGGCAAGTTGGAATCTCTGTGAACCTTGTAATATCAGGGTTATGTTGCAAGCTGTGTTAACTGTTTAAATTGAGGATTTTTTTAAAGAATGATATTTTAAATGTCTTAACTGAAATATTTAAAGCATAACAAAGTCCTGCTACGTAACAGTGTTGCCATCTCTTGCAATTTTATTGCAGGTCTCACAATATTTTATGTTTTTCTTAAGCTGTAGCTCCCAGGGTGTGTCTAGACTACACCCCTGTTGACAGAGAGATGTAGATTAGGCACGTCAAAATTGCTAATGAAGCCGGGATTTAAATATCCCGCGCTTCATTAGCATAAACATGGCTGCCGCTTTTTTCGAAACAGAGCTTTTTCAAAAAAATGGCAGTCTAGACACGGATCTGTCGAAAATAAACCATTTTTCAACAGATCCTGTAAACCTTGTTTTTTGAGGAATACAG
Organism: Rafetus swinhoei; assembly: GCA_019425775.1. Lineage (NCBI taxonomy): Eukaryota > Metazoa > Chordata > Testudines > Trionychidae > Rafetus > Rafetus swinhoei. The sequence continues at coordinate 89,581,884 of CM033424.1, read as the reverse complement.
GATCTGTCGAAAAAGGGTTTATTTTCGACAGATCCGCGTCTAGACTGCCTTTTTTTCTTCGAAAAAGCTCCGTTTGGGAAAAAAAGCGGCGGCCATGTTTATGCTAATGAAGCACGGGATATTTAAATCCCAGCTCCATTAGCAATTTCGACATGCCTAATCTACATCTCTCTGTCGACAGAGAGGAGTAGTCTAGACGTAGCCCCTGTGACAACTGATTATCCAAGAATCTCAGCTTTCATTTGCGCGCTCCGCCCCTCCCCCCGAGAGTATATGGTGCAGAGAAAAGCTTTAAATCATGACCAAAGTACACCCTAAAGGCTAAAAAACTAGAAAGCAAAGAAAAGAATGCAACATTTATTTTTTTAAAGTCTTGTGATTTTTGTACCAATCTCATGATTTTTGAATATATGGAGCTGGCAATACTGGCAATTTAAAAAACTCTCTTAAAATTAACCCCAACTAAAGAGTCTCCATTTCTTAATATAAATGAAAGAACTGAAGGTAGGATTAGTGTAGTGCAGAAAATTATCATTACCATCCTGGGTGAAGGGTGAAGGCCCAGCTGGGGAAGGCAAGTCCAAGCCCCGCTCCTTCTGCCTGAGACCCATCCCTGGAGCCAAGTCCCACCCATTCCCAGTGCAGTCCTTCCTGGCCACGTGGAGGGCCGGGGCTGCAGTGCTGTGGCCCTGGCCCCAATCCCAGCCCTCCCCAGTAGCTAGGGAGCAGGGCTGCTCTGCCAGCGTCCCATCCCTCCCTGGTGGCTGGGGAGCCGGGCTGCTATGCTGCGGCCCCAGTCTTCCCTTGCCATCAGGGAATCGGGCTGCTGTGCCACAGCCCCAGGCTTCCTGGACAGCCAGGAGAGCCAGGCTGTCGTGCTGCGGCTGCAGCCTTCCCATGCAGTCGGAGACTGTAGGCAATTTTGGGAAGGTTGTGCCTTCCCTCGCCTACATTACTGGCCCCCCATGATTACTGTCTTACACTTGAGAGACTCACAACAAAGCAAATGCAAATTTTCCTCATGCCTTCACAAACTTAAAACTAATCTCTGATTATCAGAGACCAGAATATATGAGAGAGAGAGAGAGAGAGAGAATGTTCATTCCCATATTAGCTAAATGCATGATTATCTAGGGCTTGGCCCTGAACTTCTATGGTAATTCCTGTGTTCTGCTCTAAATCTAAATTTAGTTGTTTTGTGGGTTTGTTAATTTAATCATGACCCATGACAACTGTCCATGTATAATCAAGAAAGCTTATACAAAATAATGAGCTTGCAAACATTTAAACTGAGCCTGAAATGCTTGGTTTTTACAGTGCAGCCAATCTCAAATATAGTGATATAGTTAAGCCCTGCATGTACTTAGATAAGATATGAATGATATGGGAAGAAGAGGGAGGGAGGTGTGGGTTAACAGAAGCCTCGGTACGACATTGATCTTAACAGTTATACATGAAAAATACATGGTATTTACTTGCGAACAACAAAGGCATTCTGCCAAAGCTGGTTAGACATGAAAAGAACATAAATGTTATCAGAATAGCTCCTTGGTTAAAAATGTGCAATCCTCCAGAGATCTATCTCCACGTGCTTATTTCCTGTCCAGTGCTTTCATCCTAAGATCTTACTGGAAGATCCTTTTTTGGGCTGGCAACAAGTGCTTGTATGTACATGACACTAAATTCACAATGTATAGCCTCGGGGTAAATCCTAAGAACTTGTGTGACAAAAGCGTTTCTCTTTCTTCACTTAAGATAGCATAAGGCAGTCATTCCCTTCCTTGCAAGCATAGGGCAAAGCTGGTGCAGCTCTTTGCTTGAAGCTTCACACACTTCTCTTGCAACTGCATGCATTTCTGCATGCATTTCTGCAGAGGCCTTCTTTCCTCAATATTTCATCTCTAGCAGCTGCATTATGAAGAAGTCTATTGTTTCTTCATGGAAAAGTGAAAGATCCATCTGGTTACAATGAAAAGTAGTAAGCACCACACACAGCACAACAGAATATTCATAAAGCTACATAGTTACTAGGTTCATTTAACTCCAGGCCCCTTCTTTTGGATAATGGTCCTTAAATCCCTTTTGCTTTCAAGTATGTCCAGATACCTACAACTTTTAATCATGATTACACTGCTTCTGCACTTGCCCTTTGCTGGGGCTACAGTAGCTCTACAGAATAGATTCCAAGCTGACTGCACTGGAGACACATTGCTACAAAACTAAAAGAAAATTGCTGTTCTGTCTAGGATGTCAAGTTTGGCAGGTTCAGGAATGACGACATTTCTGGCTTAAAATAAAAAGGGAGCAAGTGTGCATTATGGTCACATTAAAATAGTACTAGGTAACCATGATATTATTTGAGAAACCTTCTGGTAGTAATATTTCAGGTATGGGTTAAACAAAGATTATCTTTTCTTCATCATCAATAATATATCACCAACAGTATGCAGGGCACTTTGTTGATGAGTATAAAGATACACTTTTGTAAAGTGTGTCAAGTTGGGCACGGTCACAGAGTGTGGGGAACCACCGGGCTCTGCACCCCCATCCGCAGCCAGATGCGACTCTCTGTCAGCAGGTAAAACAGAAGATTTATTGGTTCACAGGGACACAGCGTAGCATAGTCTTGATGTTAACACAAGAACCTGGAGCAGTCAGTGCAATCCATCTTGGGAATAGGGGGGCCCAGAACTAGGGCTCTGGGACCTCTATCTGCCCCCCAAGCCAGCTAGACTCCCTGCATCCTAAACCATCTGAGACTAACTCACACACTCAGCAACCGGCCCCAGCCCTGCAGGCAGCCCCACCTCCTCCTTTGTTCAGCTTCCTGGGGAAAAGGCCTTACCTGATTGCATCTCCCACCTAGACTCAGGTTACAAGAGAGTAAGCCATTGTGTGTGTGCTGGGCTGGACAGCCTCCTCTCAGTGAGAGTCACACCCAAAACTCCCATCCTCAGCTAGGCACCAGTGCAGTGCCCAGGGAAACTAAGGCAGTGCGTCTTGTATGTGTACTTACATCACACACACACACACACACACACACACACACACACACAGAGTCACAACAGTGCAGCACAGGACAGTAGGAATCACATACAACATAACAAGTGAACAGAGTCCCCACTACGTCACAGACACCAAAAACACAGGTGCCTGTACTGACCTGGTACCCTGGTCCTCTCTGACTGCTCCCAAATGAGAGTGTTTGCCGGACCAGGTGAGGTCAATTCTGGCCCCTCTACTGTCGGACTCCAGACTCTCCCTGGGTCCATCAGCAGAACCGGCCGGGCTCCCCACTCCCACCAGCCCCCTGACAACACAATCGCTGGTCTGGCTCTCCACCAGCTGGGTTCTGCTGCTGGCCCCAAGCCACTGGAATCCCTGCCCTTGGGTCACCAGCCACAGCCACCAGGCTCCACTGCCAGTGCAGCCCTGGCCACTGGGCTCCACACCCCTCGCTGGGCTCTGCTGCTGGTCTGCTGAGGCCAGCTCCACACACCCCGGCTAGGGTCCACTGCTAGTCCAACCCTGGCTGCTGGATTGTCCCGAGCTGTCGGCCTCTGTTGCCCTGGGGCTGCTGGCTCCACTGCTGGCCCTGGCCGCCGGGCTCTCTGCCCCAAGGCTGACTCTGCTGCCAGCCCTGGTGCCAGGAGCTCTCCAGACTGGAAAGTTGAACCTGTAGCTACTTCTTAAAATTTGGCACTTGAGGATCTAATTCTGATTTTGCATCTGATTTCCCATGTGAATAATTCTGCTGACTTCAACTGGGCTATGCCTGATTTATATTGATGTCCAAGAGCTCAGAATCAGGCCCAAATTCTTTACAATGTTTACTCATATGGGTTGTTTCCCCCCACATCTATAACATTACTTCAATACAGGTAAAAAAATCATGTGTGATGTTTGTGAGCAAGATGTAGTTTTGTAACATCAGCAGATTATCTGCTATACATATATTGTCATGAATCTCACCCATATTTAAGAAAAAAATCTTTATTTATCTGGGGGCTCATTTTCTGTCTGTGTCTAGTTCTGCAATGGCTGTCAGTTCTACTCCTGCTTCTTGGGAAATATAAAAAACACACTTCACAAAACAACTCGATAGATTTCATCTTAGCAGCATGCTTTATTTACTTCAGCTTTGTGATCTCAATGCTGAAGCAGTCAAACTTCCTACAAGGATTTCTATAAAGACTGTACCATACAGCTCGTGTCTTTTTGTCTGTCAGAATCTTGAGGTACGTATTTTTCATACGTGGAATACCTTCTTTAAAAGAGAGCAGAATGCCCAGGTAACTTTTAATAATCACAAATCCATCTGTGTTTTAAAGGTAGTTTTCATTATTGCATTCTGCCTGGCATCTGCAGGGAACAAACCCTAAAAAATCTCCAGCCAACTTTTTTTGAAAGGCCACTGTTGCGGCAAACCAGGCATGTGGCCATAACTTCACTCCTACAAGAGACGGCAAAAGACAAGCATTCAAATTTCAGCTATCTTCTTCTGAGTAATAAAATCCTTGTAGATCTTGTTTCAATTCCAAAACAATCTTCATTTTCCACACATTTTTTTCAACAATGTTGAGTTCCAGGTGTCCAAGCTCCTCCCTTCCATTCCTTTGAGTGGAAAGATGATCTGGACTGGGGCTCAAGTAATCTGGGTTAACTTTCCAGCCCTTCCATAGAATTCACGTAACCTACTCGCTCTCTGCCTCAGTTCCCCTCTATAAAATTGGAGAAACTACTCATGCTTTCCCATCATTTGTTTGCTGTCCCCATTTGGATTATAAACTCTCCAGTGCAGAGGCTGTCTCTCACAGCATATTTGTACAGATGCATGTGCTCTGCACAGACACTGCACTCACCCTCTGGCCAAGAGACACAGCAAGCTCACTGGAAGCTGCCACATAAACAGCCACCTGAAGAAAGAAAAAGCGATCAAGAACATAAGCAGGGTGCTCAATAGAAAGTTGCTAATGAGTTTGTATTCTGAGACAAAATAATTTGATTGCCTCTTCTGGAAGATAATTTGGTTATTATTATTATTATTATTATTATTTGTGGGTTCATGTTTAGCCTGGGTAGGCATACATCAGTTGTACTGGAAATGATCAGACTCCACTCAAGGAAATGCATCTCTCTCTTGTGTCTGGTTGTACTGTCTTCCACCTTTCTGACAGCCCTATATTTTGAGTGGTCAGTACCTGAGCACCTCTGGTCCTGGAGACTTGAACTTTATTTATTTATATGTTTTAAAATGTATTTGTCTATTGTAAGAACTTTGTAATACAAACTACGGTCCATTTAACTACTGTTACCCTCCCTCAATGTAGCCTGTGGCTTTTCCAAGAAGAAATTTGTTAATGGTGAAAAAAAATCATCATCTTTGCTTTCAAGGCTTAATATGCAAAGGCACCTTGCAAGGCATACATAGGGGTTTGGCTAATTGCCAGACACTTAATAAAAATAAAAAAGAAAAGATTACACTGAATAATGTGAGACCAAAAATACAGTTTTAAGTGGAAAATTACAAAGCTGCCACATACAGATTCATTTGGCAGAAGCTAAATATCATCTTGATGCAGTCCTCAAAAACAGGTTATCTTATACAGGTTAAGGCAAAGAGAATGTGGGGAACAAACTGGCACATTATTGTCAGCTTGGCATAAAACACATCAGGTCCACAGAAATAGGCCGAAGAACACATTTAGATGACAGATCATTAGCTGAGACTGTTCATATAGCCAGCAACTCATGCATTTTTTTCAAATTATACACATCTGATTGTGATAATTACTCAAATGTGCTAGCATATTTGCCAGGATGGACTTGACATAGCATCTATTACTAATGAAGAGCAAGGGCTTTTAGAAGATGGAAACCAGTGAAGCTATTAAGTCCTTAAATACTGGAAAAATGCCAGATGATGAGGGGTGCCGAGTTCTAGAAAGCCCATCAAAAACAGGTGGCTCCAATTTTAGAGACAGCATTTAAGGAAGTGGAGGAAAAACAGATTTTTGCAATCAGTCTGTATAAAGCTGCCATTTCTTTGACAAACAGGGACCCACATGAAGGTGCTCAGATACCATGATGGTGGATGCATTATAAGAACCTAGACAGGTCTATCATTGTGAGAATTATCTTCCAGGTTCACAGTACAAGCAGAGTTTAAAATATATGCCAAAGAACAAAACAGCCTTAATACCAAATTAAGTGCAAGTAAGGGAATTGGTCTTTGTAACGGTAAGAAAACAAAAGCAAAAGCATGATTTGTTTGGTATCAGAGGTGACTGTATGTCATAGATCTGATGGTAGATAATGAAAGGGCTTTTGAAAGAGTGGAGTGGAGCAGTTGGGGTCAATATCCTCACTGACCACACATTTTGACCTAATTTTATCTTCTTTACCCTAACACAGAAGAATCTGCTTTGTGAAATGGTACCTGTTCCCCATGGTTCAAGGCATTAAACAAAACTGCTCATTGTCGTGTTTTTTTATTTGGACTCTGGAACTTGTGGCTACAGCAGGGGTGGGCAAATACCGGTCCACGGGCTAGATCCAATCTGCCAGGGTTAGCCCCAGTGGCCCCCACCCCACTGTATTTACCTGTCTCCGCAGGTATGGGGATCACAGCTCCCTTTGGCTGTGAATCACTTTTCACGGCCAATGGGAGCTGTGATCACCTGTACCTGCAGATGTGCAGATAAATATAATGGCAGTGGCCCACCACGGGCTAACCCTGGTGAACTGCCACCATTTTATCGCACACCTCTGGGCTACAGCAACTGGGAAGAAAAACATGAACAAAAGCAACATGAGAAATGCAATCTATACAATCATTATTTTATGCTCACAGAGTGCTGCTGTTACTCACAGGTCGTTTTAATGTGGTTAGTAGCTACGTTTTCTGAATTCATGGTTATAAAATTAACTCCTCTAAGAATTCCACACCTCCATGTATCTGTGTCTAAAGAGTCATTTCAGTGACAAAAGAACATTATCAGAACAGTGGATGAAATGGCTGGTACAGGATCAGGTTACTCAACGATTAAAAACAACGAGATAGATTCTCTGCAGTGAAGAGTTCCTGCTTCACACACCAGAAAGGAATGATCACCATGGAGACAACTACAGCTCCCTGATGATCTGCCCAGTTCTAGGTAGTTTAGAGCAATGTGGGGACTACAGCTTGCAACAGTTCCCAGGGTACTGGCTAGGACAGTTTGAGTGCAATGCACTTCTCTGCCTGCAACATGCCCCAGAAGGCCTCCTATGCCCAGGGCTGGGAGGAGGCTGGCAGGGAAGCTGACTGCATTGGCTCTATACCGGTTGAAGATTCTCTCACGCCAAATTAGTCTCTAACTAGGATGAGGGTGTGTCCAGTTCTCACAATTTTCGTGCCACTCCAGGGGTACAAAGCGAGGTAAGAACACTAGAAAATCTGGCCCATTACTTATACAAGCATCAGATTACATAAAATGCCCGCAAATTACTACACATTGCTTTGCATAGAGATCACTTAAAAAGTTGTTGCACTACAACCGGATTATTGATTCATTAATCTACAACTGCAATTGCCTGGGAACTATGAGAAAAAGTAACAAAGAATAATCAAGAAATCAAAAATAAGAAACCCAATATAACGTAAGCAAAGGTCAGAGAAAAAAATCAAACAGTATCCAAAACCTTAAGGTTTTTGCATTTCAGATATATTTAATTATCCAACGTAATGAAAAATGTATGAAGTATCATGGACAAAGAAGAGTTACTTAGGGCTAAGGGGACCTATTTTCACTTTAAAAATGTTTTAAACGTTGCTTAACAGACAAGTGTGGCTGAATTCAAGTCCTCGTTCAGCAGGCTTGCGTCTGTGGATGAACTGAAAGGAGAATTTATTCCACTTTCTCTGAACTGCAATTTTAAATGCAGAGATATCCTTCTTCCTGCTGGAGGGGCAGATACTATTTTGTGTTTCATTTCAGATACATGGTATTACACTACGAGTTATGATCCATCTTTAATGGACCCTTTGGGCCATATCCTGACCCACTATCCAGTTCCTTTGCAATGCCAGAAGCAAGAATATTTTTAAGAAACCACACCTATCTTCCTGAGTCAGCAGATCTTCAGCAGCTTTATACAGGGTTTTAACATCATGTAACATAGTAGGTCATGAGAAAAGTCCTGCCACTGTTACACTCTGATTAAGAAATGCTTTAAGTTAAAGGATCCATTAATATAAACGGAGAAAACATATAAAGAGATATTTCACACACATACACTGGGATTGTTTACTGTAAATGCTGTCTGAAAACAAACAAACCAACCAAAAAACACCCACAGAACATAAAACCTCAAGAAATCTTACATTGGTATAATGTTTAAAGTCAGACACAAGCTGGTAGAAGCAAAGAACTTCAATGATAATGTGAGTTTGAAAAAAATTGAACCTTCTGTTTTTCATTTATACAGCCTAGAGGCACAGGAATGTGTAGGGGTGAGGAGGACCACTCCCCTTATTTTTATAAGTGGGAGGGCTATGCCCTCCCAATTTTTACCCATCATAAGGGAGAGCAACGGTGGGAGGGGGCTAAAAGGAGCTAGTGGAGGATAGGGTTTTGGGGGGGAAGAGACAACATGGGAGTGAGGCCTATGGGGCAGAGGGGCTGTGTAAGGGGAGTGGTTTAAAAAAAAAGGAGCAGTGCCCTGAAGAAGTTGGCAGGGGCAAGGTGGGGCCAAACTTTGGGCACCTGTGGCCCCTCTCTACTTTTAGGATATTTCCACCACTCCTGATAATAGCCTATTGTTAGGTATTTGCAAAATTACCTGAGAGAATATATCAGTAATTTAAGAGTGAAAAAAAATTACAAGAATGTTGTCATTATCCCCCAAACAACCTTTCTAAAACCAGGAACTTCAGATGGAAGGTTAAATTTTAAAGTAATCAAAACAGCTTCAGACATGTACATGTTCAGTTATGGAAACTAAACCACCTTAACTACAAGGCAGAATGATGCCATAAATTGATAATGAAGCATAACTGATCTCCCTCCTTTAAAAATCATTTAATCTAATCTGGGATCAAAACCAATAAAATGTCTTAATTATAATTGCATATTTATTGTATGCCATTAGAGGAGAGTTAAGACTATATGGATTTCTCATAGGTCTAACATTAACTGAATTTCCAAAGTTTTTAAATTTTTTTTTTTTTTTTTTAGGATAAATTCAACATTTTTATAATTTTTTTACACTTTACATTAACGATGTGTATTCTCAACCTTAATTCCAATTTAAACTTTTTTTTGAGGGAAGGGGGACGCAATATAAACACTTCCATATCTATGACCTTGTGACCTAGTACTCACTTCTAATTCTGGGAATTGTCTAATGAAATTTCTGTGCCTAACTTTTATAATATTTCTTTTCTATACATTCTAATTTCATAGTACATTATTCATACTAGAGGATCACCATTCAGTGGAGTTTACTGCATCTTTGTTAATCAACAAATAATATATTTCAGTGTAAAGGAAAACTGGTGACTGCTGCTGCAAAAATGAGTTTAAAATCGATTTCTTCTATACATATGGTTCTGAAAGCCTTCACTTGTACTTGCAAAGTATGGGATAGACTGACTGTACTTTGCTAGATTTAAAAACAAACTAAAAATAAAATAAGGAATTAGAAATCACACATTCACAATGTGACAGACCCACGTATATCAATTTACTTTCTAGTTACTCTACAGTTCACAGAATCCTTGAGTGACTGAACTTCTTTCAGCATCTTCCTCAGTAAAAAGAAAATGTTCTGAGGATCAAGATAAACCAGGGGAAATCATCAAACAAGCAAAGCCAACAAGACTTAATAATCATATTTATAGAAGATAAAAGGATTCAAAAAATTGTGCAATGCATTTTTGAAGTAGATGGTGAATTCTATACATCAGTAATCATAAATAGGCAAACTGTTTCCTAAACTCAAACTATGATATCCACCTATTTAATCAATAGAAAAAATCTTTAGAAATTTCCTTTCAATTGAGATTAAAAGGCTATTTGGAAATAAAGGACTAAAACCAAGGCAATCTTCCCCAGGTACCATCTCAACGAAGAAAAAATCCATATAAGAGAAAGGTTTAGACGTATGTATTTTCAAATTTTATTTTCTTTTGCATTTTACTCATCCTTAGTTCACAAGTCACATCTATGTATGGTTTGATGCCTACAAGAGTACAAAAGGAGTTCAGCTTCCCTTCATCCCCCTTGGAAGTCACAGCTATTCCTAACCTTTGGAAAACTACTCTCATTGGTATCAACAAACATTATGAATTGTAGGATGAAGTGGGCCAATCAAGGATGGTTGCCATAATTTTTGATGCATGCTCAGTCAGTGTATGATGGGCAGCAAGACTACGTTTTGGGCTGCTCAGTTGGAGGTCATATTTAAACTAGTGTTTGGTCCTGTAGTGTCATCTTTAAAATAATTTATCATGAGATTATTTCAAAAGATATTCAACATAGCTTTATATCAGAACTGTGAATGGAGCCTGCATATTTTGCCCTAAAATTGTGATTTTTTTCCTTCCAGAGTTTTCTTGCAGCAAAATAAGGATTTGACTAGAGACAGGTAAATTACAGTCCCACATTGGGCCTCCTTCTGGTTGGATTCTTTCCCTTTCCTAAAAAAAGAAAATGTATCCAATTAAGGAAGAAACACTTCCAACTAACATTCTTGAAGGCACTTCAGATTTAAGATGCATCTAATCATTCCTGATACTCGTTAGCAAGGATCCTAAAAATCCATTTGTCACAGAAAACCACGGATTTGCATTTTTACAGAGAATCCTTAGTTTTTACATTTTGTGGGAAAAAACCCATCCTGTTAACTAAATTTTTCTGAAAGTACCAGCGTCACTTATTCATTGCATGCAACCTCCCCCTCTTGTGGTTGATTTTTGAATGTGCTTTAATTTACATAATCATATTCCAATAAATGGCTCCTGGTGTATAGAGGCTATTCATGTTTTCAATAAATTTCAAATTTCACTTCAGTCTCCAAACATGATTAATTAATGTCATGAAAAGATGCTGAAAATTTTAACAATCAACCATCAAGACCATGTCACTGACTTCGGCAAGGACAAGTTTCATGGTGTGATACGCTGTTCTGTACTGTATGCAGCAAAGCTGTAGATCACAGTTGAAGGTAGATATTTGTAGAACATACAGAAAGCACTAAACATAAATTGAATGGAAAGAAACAAAAACAAGAGCCTGAAACAGCAGGGCCATTGACAACAGTAAAAGAAACAATGCACTGTGACTGGACCATTCCAGCATTTTACAACTGCAAATACACCAATAAAACATTGTTCTCAACTGATTTCCAGATATATTATAGGTAGGGAAACTAAAGTTCAGTGTTTCAATTCTAATGTGGAAAAACATGGATTGTTATGTTTTTTATAAGAGAAATGTTTTTTGGCGGAGGAAGGGTTATCATGCAAAAGTAGGATCCCTGCTTGTTAGCAGCAAGAGTTCTCACCTTGTTCCCATCAGCATCATGGCTACACCATAATAGGAGGGATGATGGGTCACTAAATTACACAGAGGAGTTGTGTGTGATAATGTGCTTATGTGACATTACACCTGTGATATAGCTACTGCTGTGATGAGCAAATAAAGAAGGAAAGGCACTGAGTAGAAAAGTTTCCAGCCTATCCCAAAATAAATAATCTAACCTGCCACGGAATTTCAGTAATAAAGATAATTCACATTTTTGCTGCTTCAGTCATTCAAGTATATTGCACCTTTGTGAGTTTAACTGTGTCTCCAACACCTCAACACCAGTCAATTTAGAAAGCCTTTGTTTGAATAGCAATGTGCAAATTAAATACGGTTCTGCTCCCATCCCTGGTGTGCTGAGACTTTCAGGAATCAAAATATTTTAACAAACTCAAGGAAAGCCCTCACAAAACAAACACTTCCAAACATTGTACATTTCGTATAATTTCAAATATTTAGGGCTTCAGTATTTAGCATGTCTGCTCCATGGTTACGAAGTCTCCTTCTTATCTCTATTCTGAGGCAGAATCCACTTTAGTTTTTCAGTCAAAACTGAAGAAATATCTGTTTGATGCTGTTTTATAATAATAATATAATAGAATATATGGAGATATACCTATCTCATAGAACTGGAAGAGACCTTGAGAGGTCATAGTGTCAGTCCCCTGCCCTCAGGGGAGGACCAAGTACCATCCCTGACAGATTTGTCCCAGATCCCTAAATGGCCCCCTCAAAGATTGAACTCACAACCCTGGGTTGAGCAGGCCAATGCTCAAATCACTGAGCTATGCCTCCCCATAAAATTATATTATGTTTAGATTCTGAAGTCCTGATGGACTTTTGTAAAAAGCTCTATATACATATTTTATTATTATTATACTGAGCAGCATCAGAGAAAGGACTCATATAGGAACATATTCTTCACAAACAAACAGAATATTCATGCATAGACTGGGTAATTGAATGTCTAGACATCCAATTTACATTTGAAAATACTAATTTGTGCAAGCATGTATGGCTTGTGTGTGTATAAATAAGTCTAAAAGCAGTTTTAAAGCAAATATTTTAGAGAAGATGTGGTCCTTACAGTACATAAATGTAAGCCGCCACTTAGACAGCTGGTTCAATTATCTAACAGTATAACCTGGCACTTCAGAATTCCCTCTACTTTATAATCCTGCCAACCTGATATGAGAGAAATTTGTACTGTCCTAATTTATAAAACAATCGCTCAAGGTTCAAACCTTTCCTTTGATCACTGCACAACTATAAAAAAATCAGAAATCTTGGAAAGGCTTTTGATGCAGGATGGCTATCTGTTACCTTTGGTCTGTATGTTTATTAGTTTTCATATCAGAATCAAAGAAAGCTCATGTAGAGTCTAATGCTTAAAGCACAAAACTGGGAATCAGGAGATCATAGAATCATAGGGCTGGAAAAGACCTCAGGAGGTCATCGAGTCCAGCCCTCTGCCTAAAGCAGGACCAATCCCAACTAAATCAACCCAGCCAGGACTTTGTCAAGCCGAGACTTAAAAACCTCTAGGGATGTGCGTTCTAACCTTGACACTGCAGCAGACCTCCCATGAAACAAGGGAAAAGCCCGCAATCTCACTATGTAACTCTTTCTCCATTTTCAATAAAAGGAAAAGGGGTGGGAGAAAATAACTACTTTATCCAACACATCCAGCTCATCTGAAGAAGTGGGTTTTGCCCATGAAAGCTCATGATACTATATATATTTTTGTTAGTGTCTAAGGTGCCACATGACTATTTGTTTTTAAAGTTACAGACTAACATGGCTACCCCACTGAGCCTTTATCGAACAGCACCATTGTGATGCCTAAGTTATTAATGTTTGTAAATTACTTCAATATCCTCAGATGGCGGCGAACTACAAAAGTATCCATTATTATTGGTTGAGTTTGTGAAGGTCTTTACATTCAGCCTAACAGCATTTATGCATTTGTCTGTCTGCCTGTAACATAACTTTCCCCCCTACAGCCAATCAATTTCAAAATTTCAGACAATGTTCTAATCATTAGTAGCCAGAACTCTACTGATGGATTGGGGGGGGGGGGGGAGAGGGAAACGACAAAAACCCCAAGAGGAGAAAAATGGATGACAAATGCAGCCCATGCCATTTGATAAGCACAACTACAGTTTCAAACAACTCTGTCATTGTCTATAGATAAGAAACAAACTGATAGCACCAATTAATGCCTTTCAGCATAACAAAACTTCTGCTCTTCCTCCCAATAGAGTTTTGATATGCTGGCACCCTGAATGAGTTAATCAGATAGAAGGAAGAATGATGGTGATGGGGTGAAGGGAAATGGGAGTCCCTGGACTGGTGGAAGGAGTAAGGGGCATCCAGTATAGGGGCAATAGGGAAGAGGAGCACAAAGAACATCTAGCATGAAGGAAAGATGGGAAAGGGGAAAATGTGGGTCAGAGCCCCAGGCAGGAGGGGAAGTGGGGAATGAGAGAAGCGAAGAATGAAGGCTCACACAAAGCTCTTGCTATGGGGAGAAGGAGGGCACACAGAGTACCTGCCATGGGATGTGAAAGTAGCAAGCAGGGAGCTTGTGGAGACAGGGGAGAAAGGAGGAATGTAAGGACCATGTGGCGTGTGCAATAACCTTGGCCTCCAGAAGCTATGAAGAGTGCCCCCCCCCCCCCCAGTTATTATCCCTTAAACCAGTCCTATTCAACAAATGTCATTCTCATGGCTGCATATTTGTACAGCCATTCAGGTAAGGAGCAAAGGGAAATATGTGGAAAGCTCTTTGGTCCTTTACCCTAAAGTTTCCAACTTCAGCTCGCTCTCTCACATTCATACATGTGTGACCATTCACATACTCTTTACAATGTCTAGACAACTGAAGTTTAAATGCAACACAAATCTCTTTTTCCTCTTTCCAAATACTTTACAATCCAGAAGCACACCCATGGGTAGCTGTTTCATTTTCCGAGTTGATTTTGAACTGAAGTCTGTGATCATTGTCTTTTGGGAGTTCATTAAAGTCTCCTTGCAAGTGCTTACTGTTTGTGTTATTAAAACAGGCATAAACATGGATGGCTCTCAAAAAACAAAGAAACAAAACAAAGAGTGGGGGGAAGAGAATATATTTTCATTAATATGTTTTTATAAATTAAAAAGATGTATAGGATGTGTTCTTCTCATTCCTTAATATCTCTTTCAAGATCTGCCCCTTTAATATTCATGCAGTTTAATCTTTTCTTAAATATTTGTTCCAGGTACACAAGGTAAAGACTAAAAAAAATCCAAAGGTACATCAAAGTAACATCATGAATCTTTAATATTTCAAACAGTTCAGTAACAAAAACAAAATTGACATTTGGGATAAATCTTCAGCCAGTGCAAATTCTCTGGCGCTATGACATTTTACACCGAGGATCTCCCCTTTGGTTGGTTGGTTGTGTGTTAATTAGTGCTGTATGCTGTGACCCACAATCTCTTAATGCTAGCTGGCAAAGGGGTGCAAAAGGGTTACAGGAATCTGCCGATTCTGGCATATACATTTTGGTTCACCAAAGAATGTCATTTGATGTCTCAAATAAAAGCTGGAGGAACAGTGGTTGTCAGTATTTGAAAGAAATGAAAATGGACTGTAAGAAAAAAACAGAGATTTGCTTCATGAAAAAGGGGTTTTAACCAGAGTTCATTGAAAAACTGGAGAGAACTTTGGGTGAGATAACCTTCTTTAGATAAGGGAGTAATTTGTTAGTTAAGTTTTGGTTCTAGAATGTGTGTTATGATTTTGTTTTATATGTAACCATTTGTTTCCACTATTGCTACTACAATTACATGAATCTCTATTCTTGGATAATAAACTTATTCTTGTCTTCACTGTAAATATATCTAAATGATGTGGGAGTAAGCAAAGTAATGATCCTAAATTTAGTCCTGGGGGAATTCTGCAATTGTTGCATTTAGAGCCATTGCAGAGTTCCCCAAGAACTGTAAGCTGGATCTTACAAGTGTCTTGTTCACCTTTGTAATAGCATAATTTAAATCAGTTTAAGGAGTTATACCAATTCATCCCTTCACCAAAACACATTTTTGAATGAATGTTAGGCAGAAGAGATCAGAAAGCAATTTATAAATATAACCTTAATCGCTGGAAGACAAAAGGATATAAACATATTTCTTTATTTTTAAGAACAATTTGTAGATTCAATACTACCATCAGGATATAAATAACAAATCCACATAAATCTTGCGGTCTGATTTCACTTCTGCAGCACTATACAAACTAAGAGTCCAGAATGACTTGGGGGTTGGGGGACAGGCAGATGGCTTGTGCTACTAGGTCACTGGTTCAAATCAGTCTAGTATTGACCAAAAGTTAGAAGCCTTCTGAAGGCATTTTGGCACACGTGAGAATGAGTTTGTGGTCTCAGTCTAGTTCTTAGAGGAAAGGTAGTCAAATCAAACCACCATGACAACTGTCTGTATTTGGCAAGCTCCACTGCTGGCAACCTCACAACCCCCAAAATCCCTACCATCCTTACAGGCAGCATGTCCATCACTTGGTTGAAGGATGTTAGTTGTATTATTGCCTGGGCAAATTTATAGTGCTACTACACCAACTGTACCTGCTGCTAGGCAGAGAGTTCAAGTCCCCAGAGAAGTCAATCCAGCACCCTTGATAAGCACTACATTTTCTTTAAAATTAAGATTTAAAAAAAAAAGGGGGGGGGGGGAACAATTGTAAAAGATGTTTTTAACTTGCAATAAAATATTTTAAGTTTATATTAAAATGAAATTTGACTGAAGGAAAGCATCAAAGGCTCAACTATACATTGTAGCACAGCCCTACATTATGGCAATGTATTACACATGAGACAGAAAGCCTCCCAGACCTCCTAGGTGGGCAGAGACTTTGTGCTCATTACTACAACCTTTTGTGGGGTACAGCCTAACTCACCAGTGCAGCCAGTCACATTTCCTGGCCATTGCTTAGGGAGACGAAGCTGAGAATCATTGCCACTGTCCCTATTTCTTTTGGGGTTTGCTATATCCCTGAGTATGATGGGTGAAGCCCCAACATTCTTTTCTATACAGTAAATAGAATTCTGCTTATTCCTTTCACAGTTACATGAAGAGGGCAAACTCCTTGCATTCTCCCCCAGATACAACTCATCTGAATCTGGTCCTAAATGTTTACACACAAAGCTTTCAAAAGAAGCATTAATCACATTTAATTTGATGTATATAGTAATTCATCACCAGACTATTGTGTATTAGTTTAAACCAGATTACTTTCCACACACGATGTCATATGCAACCCAGAACATCAATATGTTTAATATGTAATCGGTAAATTTATGCAAGAAACAAGTGCCTCAGTCCTCTACAAATATAATCTCTTAAAAATACATGCCGGAAATATTTGAATGTTGTGCATCAAATGCCATGGTGCCATGGAAGACATTTTATTTTAAAGTGAAAATCAACACAAAAAACATACAGAACTGACAAATCCAGATTAATAGCACTCATGAGAGCATAGGAATTCTAACTACTGACAGATGGATGGACAATAACAGGCTAGCGATTTAAAGCAGCATGCATATCCATTAAACAACTGTTGACACTACCATTACAAAAGAAAAACAAGAAAATGCTGCCCTTGATGCAAGCAAGTAAAATTGGATAGTCATTAGCTTTTAATCACACTCTAGGTAAAATCAATATGTGACAAGGGTCATAGGAATTGCAAATGAATGGTAAGTAAAACTGAGGAAACATAAACCAAGAAATGTACACAGTGATCATAATTCAATTTTTCTGTGAGTATATAATCATCAATTATCCAAAGAGAATTCAATCATTTAGATAAGGAGGCTCCTCCTTCCCCCACTTCTTACTTAACAGTGTAGGAGCCAAGACCAACTGGTAAAATGCAGTAAGTGGAGCAGTGTGCAGCTACCATCATGTATAATACATAGGGTGCCAAAGCTACCGTGCCATCTTGATGCAAGTGAAAGTAGTTTGACTGGAGACGGAGCATTATATGCTGGATCCTGTCACGCCTCTGTTTTAGGAACTTGTCACACTTCCATGTTAGACCAGGATGGATGTTCTCATGGCAACACTAAGCCATGGAACACATTCTGGACACTCCTCCTTTTAAAGGACTATGTTTGAATGAATGCAAAATTACCTGCTGAAGAGTTAAGTTCTAGTCATTGGCTTATGGATTTCTACAGAAAGTGTTGAGTGTTAGAACGAAAATTAAACCTCGGGGGTATCCTAGAAGATACGATCTGAACTGCCCTTGCCTGCATGCATGTTTTATTTTTGCATTGCATGCAACAGTTATAACACAATCATATTTTCTGTTATGTAATGAGCAGCAGTACTTCTGTTTTTGCATCAAGTGAACAAAAACTGTGATATCAAAGTATAGTTATGTCTGGTTTTGTTTTCTCTTGAGAAAAGTTAGAGAGCTGTGTCATCAAACCAGGTGTTCATTTCATCTTATGATCACAGAGTGGAAAATGCCATTGTATTGTAGAAATCAGCTATTCTATTTCACCCCTCTGTTAGTCATTCCTGCCTGCAGGTACAAGGATTATGCAATTTGACTATTTCATGTTCATGTCTGAAGTACCACACCATCACCTCTCTCATCTGATACGCTAACTACCTATACTTGGTTTCATGAGATAAAGTTAACCCTTCCATCTGTTTGCCAGTTCTGACTACATTAAAGGCTATTAAGACTTTCAAACTCAAATACTTATATACTGATTTTAGCTGCAAATTATCAACCAGCCATGTCTCAATGTGTCTACTTGTCCTACCTTGAAAAGCCAATCAGAGTTCTTGAATCTCTTACTACTTGAGTAAAATGTCTGAAGTGTCCTCATGTTCCTTTATCATATTAAATTAATCTCTACATTCAGTTGATGATTCTCTTATCACATACCAATCCTTTGTTAAAAAAAAGTATTAAAAAACTATCTACACCTTGGAATAAAGGCATAAATGCACCCAGACAAACATAAAACCAAACTGATAGATACTGTCATAGATAATATCTGATATAATGCATCGGTTGCTCTTGGGGGAATTATGCACCATTGCACACTTTGGCCTAAATTAATATTGTGCGGGTATAATTTCCTTTTTTTCTCCATAGAAATAGGCTTAGCCACTACTAGAAGGCTGCTGGACATGGCAGACCCCAGCTTGCAAATACAAGACATGACCAGTGGGTGGAGGAGGAGAAGGGAACTGGAAGTTTCCCAGCAGCTGCAATTCTGAGTTTGCCTTGAGGGAAGGAGAGAATGACTTGCAAGAAACTCCATGCAAGCCTGGGACTCATCATCAAGCTGATTCTCTCTCTGGATCCCTGGGCGTTAAGAACTAGAGTGTCTAGGCTGGGCAATGGTGCCATTGGGCTCTGATGGGAAGGGAGTGTGCATCTGAGGGGGAGGGGATATGAGTATCTGGCCAGGAAGGGCCAAGGCTGAGTTCTGGGAGGGGAGGAGATATGAGCGTTTGGCCCCTTATCTGGGCACTGAGGTCATGTCCACACAGCAGGGCTAAAGCTGAAATAAGCTACGCAACTTGAGCTATGTCAGTTGTGTAGCTGAAGTTGAAATAGCTTATTTTGGCTTTTGGCGCTGTTTACACAACAGGAAGTCAGAGGGTATGTCTACACTTGCACCCTCTTTTGAGAGAGGGATGCAAATGAAGACATTTGAAATTGCAAATGAAGCTGGGATTTAAATATCCCGTGCTTCATTTGCATATTCGTGTTATGGCGCTATTTCAAAATAGCGCTATTTTGAAATAACAGACACTGTTAAGACGCGGTTATTTCGAGAGAAAACCCTTCTCTCGAAATAACCCTTATACTTCATACAATGAGGTTTACCAGTTATTTCGAGAGAAGGGTTTTCTCTTGAAATAACCATGTCTTAACAGCGTCTGTTATTTCGAAATAGCGCTATTTTGAAATAGCGCCATAACGTGAATATGCAAATGAAGTGCGGGATATTTAAATCCCGGCTTCATTTGCAATTTCGAATGTCTTCATTTGCATCCCTCTCTCAAAAGAGGGTGCAAGTGTAAACATACCCTGAATTAGAGCATGCTTCCTCCAACTTCCCTTACTCCCCTTAAAACGAGGGTTACAGGAGTCGGAGTAAGAAGTCCTGCAGCTTGACACTATTTTGACTTTATGTCGAAATAACTTCTTGCTGAGTAGACCTGGACTATATTATTTTGGAATAATGTCAGTTATTCCAAAATAATGCTACTGCTTAGACATAGCCTGAGGGTTCAGAGAAACAGGAACTGGGTTGTCATAGGGGTGCCTTTAACTTTTTACTTCTGGGGAAATGCTGTGTATGTCTATATTATTAGACATACTTGCTAACAGATATTACCAAAATAATTGAAACTGGCATACAGTGTTATTTTGATAAATAATATGTGCAGAATTGTGCAGAATTTTAAAATATTGTGTGTAGAATTTTTAATATTTTGGAGCGGAATTCTCTCAAGAGTAAATTAGTGGAAAAAAGGAAACGGTCTCCATTTGATCACAGAATAATGGAGTATAAGGATGATACAGAATCTGATAATTCTAATGGTATCTCTAGAAAAAAAAAATCTTAGCCAGGTGACGCCCTCAGATATTTTGAAAAAAATTACAGGATTCTCACGTGACATACGTAACAGTGGTCTAATCTTTGTTTCATGTTATTCACAATTCTGTTGTACTCTATCTTTTCCTGGTTCTGGTTGTTGTTATTCTGTGAAGAAATTTAACAAAAATAATTAAAAATCCCATTTAAAACCCCCCCACAAGGTGAAGGGCCAGGTTCTCCATTGCCTCATGTTATCCTTTAGAACAGTGAAGGGTAAATGTAAAGTAACACTAGACTAGAGTGATACTCTTATATCCAACTTTGTATCTCTGTACATGACTATTATGAAACATAATACCGTTGTGTTCACACCTTACACATTACTGTAATAATGTTGTGCAGAGTATGCCTTGTGAAATATTATTTGAAAACTAATAATTTGCTAGTCATTGTTATCTTTATAACATATGTGTGGCTACTTTGTATGTGAAATTATAAGGTACCCCTCTGTGATGCTATTAACATATGTTGCAAACTCCACAGCTCTGCACAATCTGAGGCTGGCAGAGTAGGTCTGTTCTAAACAAAGAAATATGTGCAGCTTGTCTTTATTTCCATTTAAGCAGTAGACAGAGTCATCAAGCAGGAAGGAAACAAAATGAAACAAACAAATGAGAGAAAAAAAGCAGCAGGGAACATCCTTCCACTGCCCAGCTGAAAATGTTTTTTAAGAGGTGCACTGAAACTGCAAAAAGGAGGGACAAATCCTCCCACAGAACCCTCTCACTCCCTGCTCATTGCATTCACAGCACATGAAGCAACAAAAGAAGCTTTCATTTGACTCCAGCAGAAGGGACCCTGACCCACAGGGTTTGGTAAGACTGCTGAAAGCATGCAGTGAAAAACTGCTTGAAACTGACATAGTTGTTAAATTATGTATTAGTAATCATCTTATCTTTATTTTTCTTCTAACCATTATGCCTCATTATTTGAATTCATTTAAAATCTCTCTTTGTAGTTAATAAACTTGTTTTACTGTTTTATTTAATCGAGTGTGTTTAATCTGCAGTGTCTGGGAAACTCCATGTAGGATTACAAGGAGTGTGCATATTATTTCTTATAAAGAAATAACAAACTTAGGCCAGGTCTACACTACAACTTTATACCAATATAACTACATTGCTGAGAGGTCTGATAAATCAACACCCTCGAGTGACATATTTATATTGACCTGACCCCACCTCCACGTAGACAGTATTAGGTCAACAAGAGAGCCTGTTGGGACGCGAATTAAGTTCACGTGAATTAAGAAGTTCACTCACTGCATAATAGCATCTTCACTCAGAAGCACTGGTACAGCTGAGCCATTGTAGTGCTGCAGGTGAAGACAAGACCTGCATATAACTCGTATTGTCCAAGAGAGAGATGGGCAGTATAGGACATACATTCCTGAGGGAAAAAAATCAAAGACTGGGGTGTATTGAGGTCCACTCTGCAATATAACCAAGCTGGCTAGAGCCAGAGTGTAACCCAAGGATGGCTGCAAGATTGTTTGTGAGCGGTCTAGGTGGGCTAATTCTTGGGTGGACACCCAAGGTTTCAGGGCAGGGGAACCACAGCTGCGCATGAATCTGACTTGTACCCTGGAACGTCACAACTATACAAAGAGTGAAAGGTGAATCAGTACCTAGTTTTTGTTGTTTTCACTAGAAGAAATAGATGGGAGCCACTCATCAATTTCCGGCTTCTCTATGACACTCTTGAGGCAGAAGCCAACTGCTGCTTACCAGAAGAAAATTCCTTTATTGGAGGGGAACACCTTGGTGCAAATGTGCTCTTTGGGCCCAGCATTTCCAACCCCTCATGGCCCTCCTGGCACAGGGAGAAATTAGCAACTTACTTTCAAAGAATCTAGACTCAGTCTGAAGAAGGGATAAAGTTACCTTATCACGTAGCTGGTTAGCAGGCTTGAATGGGTAAAGGGAGATGAATGTCAGTTACTGAAAGGTAGATAATGGACAATGTAAGCCTTCTTGGGTCCATTAGGGTATTTCTTATCCCTTTTTCATGCAATGGTGCATGCTGAAGTTTATACCCATTTTTACTGCTGCAAAATGGGTAAGACATTTTCTAGTGGAGAAGTACTATCCATATGCTGACTGCTTTAGATTTCTAAATCCCAAAGAGAGAGAACAACAAAGAGCTCAGTGACGACAGTCCGTAAGGTACATTTAACTTAGAGCATTTTCGTTAGACAAATAATGAATCCAAATGAAGAAAAATGTGGAAGTGGTAGCTTTGCATCATTATTACACTAAAATATGTTTCCCACATTGTACACCTGAAGATACTCTATTTACCAAACAAAATTACCAGTAGTCTAGTGATAGCAACGGGGATAAGGAGTCATGCCTCCTGCGTACACCACTGAATCACTAGTGGTGCGTCTACTATTTAGCTATTTCGCTCCACTGCTGCTATTTTGAAATAGCTCCTCCCTAGGACATTCAAAGTAATTATTCCCCAGTGCCTCCTGGGGCTCTAATTCAAGGTATCACGTCCATGTTAGAGAAGCTTGCCTTGGACTAATTTTCAGGCTTCCCTGTAGTGTAGACATTGCTATTTCAATTTTTTTTTTCCAAAATAGCTTATTTTGAAATAAGCATGCTGTGTAGATGTATCGTAGGGGATCTTTGGCAAGTCTCTTGAGGCAAAATTCTGTCCTTGATTTTCTGAGCCTCTGAGCCACACAGAGAGGAAAAAAGGGTAGCCAAGCAGCAGAATCCTGAGTCATTCTGTCTTCTCAGGGCAGAATGAATCAGGGCAGCCTGAGACAGCAGCATATTCAACAATGCTTCTTACTAAAGACAGGACTATGCAGCACTTTAAAGACTAACAAGAATGGTTTATTAGGTGATGAGCTTTCGTGGGCCAGTGGGTCTGGCCCACGAAAGCTCATCACCTAATAAACCAATCTTGTTAGTCTTTAAAGTGCTGCATAGTCCTCTCTTTTGTTTCAGCAAGACCAGACTAACACGGCTACATCTCTATTACTATCTTACTAAAGAAGCATTCATCTGAAGCTTTCATCTGAAGAAGTGGGTTATATCCATGAAAGCTCATGAAACCATCTACATGTTTTGTTAGTCTCTAAGGTGCTGCAAGACTATTTGCTATTTTTAAAATTTTTCCAGTTACAGACTAACTCGGCTACCTCTCAGAATGGTTCTTAACTGTTGTTCTTAACTGTTGGGAAGGTGTAACATGAGGCTTAATTCTTAAAAGTTGCAAAGTACTTTGAGATTCTCAGATAGAGGCTACTATATAAGTGCCAGCTATCATAATTATGCTATGATTTTAGTCCCAACAAAGAATCCTAAGATTTGTCACCCAAGAACAAAACTAAAGATATTATCAGTGACAGGCAATTAAAATGTTCAGAAAGGAACCCTCATCTACACTCAAAAAATAAAATTTCCTTTTCATAGCACAATCCTTGTACTTATCTCTCTCTTCCTCATTAATCCATTTTCACCTACTTGGCACTGATACTTGCAGAGAGAAAGGGAGGGAGGAAAGGAAGGAGGGACACACACACTTTACTTTTCTTCCTTCTGTTCATCTTGACCTTTCTGATTTGGATCAGCATTTATGCTTGCCCACCTGTCTGGAAAATCTTCCCCGCAATGTGCCCTTCAAGATGAAAAACAGTTTGATAACGCATAGTGACAAACCTTGCAGAGAGAGAGAGTGCACAAGAGAGAGAAAGCGCTAAGGGAAATCGCTTCCAACCAGGATCTGCTGCTGCACAGCTAATCAGGCAGGTATTCAGTTGTTCACTCCTGCAGACTTGCTTAGCATAGAAATAGGCTGTCTGCCCAGGAAGATGAGGTAATGTCTAGGTTTAATGCCAATCTCTCTAACTGGCAGGACACATTGGGTAAATATTTCTCCTGCAGGAGACCACATTAATTTGATTCTGCTACCGGTTTTATTATTGTTATTATTTTCATCCACATGAATACATAGGAGACATACCTATTATGTCTGAGGATGTGGGAGGCAGGAAGATTTCTCATCCCATATAATGGGGTCAGGTAGACCTCTGAAAATTTCCTTCTGCATGATAATTGCAATATTGGCCTCCCCCTTCAATCTCTCCCCTTTACTCAGCAGAGAATCCCCAACAACATTCTCCTCCTTCTTCCATCATTGTAGGGTTGGGCTCCTTTAACCCCATTTGTCATCTTCCCTACCCCAGCGCTACAGTACTGGGCAGTCACTACATTTCCATCATTACATGTATTTAATCCCCCCATCCTCATTACTGCAACACTGGGAAATGCTTTTCACCTCATTATGGCAGCACTGGGGGACCTCCACAATTTCTTCCCATGCATGCATGGACAGACATACAAACACAGACACACACACAGCCTGCTCTACCCTTCTGCCCAAAAACAAAAGACCCAGAGCAAGAGATCTTGCTTCAGATAGCACTGTAGCAAGAAGGAAAAAAAGAAATGGGAGACAGATTGCCTGCCTAACCAGCTTCAGGAATACTGCGGGGGCTACACAATTAAGGAGATGTTTTAAGGAAGTCATTAGCCTTAGAGATTGTGGATAATATGAGGAGACAAATTAAATAAGTATCAGGAATATTAGAGTCTGAATTCTCCTGTGACAGAACAGGCTCGTAAGTGTCAAATCTACTCTTTGAGGGAGAGGGGCATGGTCTTGGCTGAGCACAGGATTGGGAGCCAAGATCTCCCAAATTCTAGCCCTGATTCCTGGATTGACTCCCTCTATGGCCTTGTCACCGTCTTTATGCCTCAGTCACCTACAGTTGGACCTCCCTGGTATGGCACCCTTGGATCTGGCCGGTACTGAACAAGGGGATTTTCTGGACCTGGGGAGGTCCCCTGCCACTGGCTCCCAGCCAGCTTCCCCTCATGGCTACGGTTGCCAGGTGGTTGAAACAAAAATACCAAACACCTCCCCCCCCCCCCCAAAAAAAAACACCAGGAAAAAATTCTGTTGAAGGGGAAAAAAAAAGGGGGGGGGGGGAGAGACCAAAGTTGTTGAGAAAAAAAAATTAAACTAAAACAGCATTAAAACAGCATGTCGCCTTTAAGAGTGAGTGCAGGGATAGGAACAGGGGAGCAGCTGAGCACTAAGACACAGGGCTTCCCCTTGGTCGGCAGCCATTTTGTGCCGGCAGCCTTGCGGAACCAGGTAAGCATGGGGGCTGGGGTCGGAGGGCTGGGGATGTTGGGAGCTGGGGAAGGCCGGGCGCTGAGTGTTTGTAGGGTTGCCAGGTGCCCAGCATTTTCGCCTCCTGGCCGGGGAAAAAATCAGAAAATATCGGACATCTCAGGTGTTCGGTATTCTCTGAATTTTTTTACCGGACAGGAGGTGAAAATACTGGACTGTCCGGGTGAATACTGGACACTTGGCAACCCTACTCATGGCCTGTGCTGCCCCTGGGCTAGGGCATTGGACCAGCCCTGCTACTGCAGGCCCGGCCAAAGATCCCTAGCCATGGCCGGAGTTTCCTAGCTCAGGGGCTGGGACGAAGGACAGGGCTCTGCAGCTGGGTCTCCATGGCTGGGGCCGGAGCTCCACAGCCAGGGCTCAGTGGTGAGTGCTGCCTAGCCACCGGTGGGGAAGCTCCCTAGCTGCCACCAGATCTCTGTAGCCAGGGCCAGGAGCTCTGTGGCCAATCCTGGGAGCTCCACACTCGCTGCCAGCCCCACTACTGCCGGGTTGGAGCTCCCCAGCCACAGGACCAGAACTCCCCATTGTACCGCCCACCCCGCCCGACACAGAGCTCCTAGCTGAGTCATCAGACTCCTTGCCACACTTCCAACCCTGCCACTAGACCTCCCAGTTCCTGGGCTCTATGGTCCAGGAACATCCATGGTCCCAGTTTAGGGAGGTACAACCTCTACCAGTGAAATGGGACTAATATACATTTGGCTAATCTCCCAGGAGTGCTGTGAGTTAATGTTCACAAAGTGCTCTGAAGACAAAAAGTGTATTACCGTGATTGAGGGGAGCGAAATCTTTAAAAAAAAATTAAAATGGCTGCTGAATTTACAATTATTGATATGTATATTAGGGATATAAAATCTGGTTTAATTGGTTAACTACTCAAACATTATACTTAACCGGTTAACTGATTAAACCGGGGGGGAGGCCTGCTCCTAGCCCCACTGGGCTGGAACACCCCTCTCCTCCTCCGCCATTGTGGACAAGGGTTGCTCTGGCTGACCGCTCGTAGGAGCCCCTGCCTGCAGCGCGCTGCCCACACTGGGCCCACCACAGACAGGGGCTGCTCTGGATTGAGTAATCCCTGACTGTGGCAGGTGGGGGGGCAGGTACACTATGGACAGGGGCTGCGCCAGTCCCTACTGATTAACTAGAACCAGTAAGCCTCACCAATTAAGGGTGAGGCTTAATGGTTAACCATTCACATACCTAATCTATATCTAGGTCTATAGATTAGGGATGTCAATGTGTAGTCGACTAAATGATTAACCGATAAGCCTGGGTTTCTCGGTGAATCCTGTCAACAACATGCACTCTCCCCTTCCTGCTTCTGTATCAGGGCAGCAAGGTATGGGGAGAGCAGGAGTCGGTGCCCATGAGGAGCTGGCTTTAAGCAGGCTCACCACAAGCACCGGATCCACCTGCCTCCCTCTTCCCCCCCACTACTGCTGATAGAAGCAGCAACACAGATGATGAGGGGGAGGAGCCAATATATGCGGGAAGCCAGCTTTCAAGCAGGCTCCCCACACGAGGCCCTATTGGGGGGTGGGGCGCACAGGAGGGCCATTTAGCCCAGGCCTCAGGAGAAAAAAGGGCCTCAAATTTTGACATTTTTTAACCAAGTCATTTCCATTTATTATACACCTTTCAGGTATAACAGAGACAACAAAAGAAGCTATATATACCTGCAAAAAATTGATTTAAATCATTGTGGGGCCTCAGGCCTTCACCAATTTTTTGGTCACATCCGAATTTTCATCTTCATGACTGGAAACTGGAGTAGCTTCTGTGATTAGTGATTCTGTGTCATGAAATGCTGTTTACAGTCTTTGCATAGTTTAGAGGTTTTGAAAGTCATAATTAATTCTATTACTGTAAAGTGTTTTTGCTTGGTCTGAGGGTGAGTTTATCCTTTAATTAGATGTTTATCTCTGCATAGGAGATTTTTGTATTCCTGTTTTTTCTTATGTGTCTTCATATACAATAACCATTTCAGGCTCAGCTGTAAGTTACCTCTTTGTCCAGTTTTAGATTCACCTTCAAAGGCTTTTTTGTGATGATAAACTTTATATCTAATCTGGCAATCACCCCGCATTCATATTCATAACAACACACCAGTTATTAGAGGAATTTAATTATGGGAATATGTTAGCAGATGAAATTTCCAGACTCTGAAATAAGGCTATAAGGGCCGCAGTAAATAAACTATTATTATTATATAATCATTGTGAAGTATATACAATTAACATTTTGTATAACCGACAGCCTTTAGTGAATTAATTTATTGTGTGTTACTGTGTTTTAAAAGAACCCCTTTACAAAAATGAAGTGAAGATTTGAACGTGGTGCAAGTAAGAGTTGGGGAAAGCAACAGAGTGAAGCAGCAATTAAGAGTTTAAAGCCAATAACATCATTTCTTGTAGAAAAGACACCTCAGCCAATAGACAGCGACCATACTGATAGTTTCAGAGGGGTAGCCAAGGTAGTCTGTAACAGGAAAAACTTAAAAAACAATAAATAGTCTAGTAGCACCTTAAAGATTAACAAAACATGTAGATGGTATCATGAGCTTTCATGGGCAAAACCCCTTCTTCAGATGACAGGAATACTCCTACTATTAGACTATTTGTTGTTTTTTAAGTTCATACTGACAGTGACACTTCCAGTTCTGATGATGAAAACTTTGTGCCCACAAATGACATTTCAATGCCACTCCCATAAAATGAGGAGGTCATTACTCAAGACAGAAATGCCAACAGTAGCAATAGATGCAGAATCTATATTTGATTTAGAGACTGTGCAGGCAGAAAATGAGGACTTCGGAGATGCTGCACAACAAAAGCAAGAACTTATGACTAGCACAGGACACAGTGTAACAACAATGGCATCAGAACCCAATACCGGACTTCTTGATAAGAACAATGTTGCTCAAATAACTTTGAGTCATTTCTCAAAGTTAGTTTTTTTCAGATTCCAAGTAATATACCGAAAGATGCTGAACATCATGCTTTTTCCCCTGACAAAAACTCTTCCAAATGGACTTGCTCTGCTGGAGCATGGAAAATCAGGCTCTATACTATGTACCCTATTTCATTTTTAACAGTAATAATTCAAATGCATCAGTACTGTCTGATCCATCTGGTTGGAGAATCAGTAGAGGTTGGAGGAAGTTGAAAGACCAAATACCTGCAATGGATCCAATATGGCTGGGAAGTACAACAGAGTACAAGCAGTCCTTCTTGAGCAAAATCCAAACTGTATTTTCTTCAGTTTTGACAACCACACACTAAATCTTGTCGGCGTTGATTGTGCTGAATCATGCAAGGAAGCAGTCAAGTACTTTGGAATAATCCAGCAATTGTACAACCTCATCAGTAGCAGTCCTTGAAAGTGGGAAATTCTGAAGCAGCATCTGCTTGTTTCCCTTCACGGCATGTTGACAACAAGATGGTCAGCACAAATTGATGGCATTAAACCAGCTGCACAGCATTTGGACTCTGTAAGAAAGGCTTGAATCTCTTACTCTCACAGCATAGGCTCGCACTGAGCTTAAATCAGTTCAGAAGTATACATCCAAATTGGAATGCATTTTAATGTCATCCGTGTGGGTGAAGCTGCTAAAAATGATCCACGACACTAATATAGTAAATGAAGCACACAATGCTACATTAGATATTCAGGAGGGATAACACTGAACAACTTCTTAAAAAATATTCATAAGATTCGTGATCTATGAGACACAATCCTTTCTGAGTCCAAATCAGGAGCACGGGGGTCTTGACATTTCATCTGAGTTTTCCACCAATCGCAGCCTAACATCTCAATATCTAGTCAATGTAGTTTTTTGTTATTATTGACTCCATTGAATCTGGCCTTACACATCAATTTGAGTCGCTGAGACAAATCTGTATCCTTTTTGGATTCCTTTGGGAGTTCAGAAAACTAAGTGATGAAGATCTATATTCAGTGGCTGAACAGTTTCAACAAAGGTACAACAACGAAATTTCAAGAGATCTCTGTGAGAAGATTGTCTTTCTGAAACGTATACATTCTATCAATTTTAAATTGGACTGCAAGCAAAAAAGAACTGCTTCAAGAAATATTCGATCTCGGCCTATCGACTGTATTGCCAAATATTACAATTAGGAATTTTTGTCAGTCTCCCTGCATCAGTGGCTTCAGGAGCATGCACATTCAATGTGCTAAAACAAGTAAAGAACTATCATTGTTCTACAATGGCACAAGAGTATTTGAATGGGCTTGCAATGCTTAACATTAACGGTGATGGTGCACGTAAATTAGATTTTTCAATTATAAATGAGTTTGCACAGAACAAAGCCAGAAAAGCATTCCTAAAATGAAGAGTTTGGCTTGCAGTAGAAACTCACAATTAAAGTTATATTTTCAATATACATACTATTGATATAATGATCTAATTGTTAATAAATAAATGTCTCAAGTGTTCATTTTCATATATTCTTTTGGTTTCAGTATGGCCCTGTGGATGAGAAGTTAGCTACGTCGGGGGCCTGGAGCTGGGCTGGGGCCTTTAAAGTCCAAGTGGCCCGGGCCTCTGTCATTCTCTGAGAGGGCCTGCCCACGCATGCCCACTGTGCAGACCCACCTGCCCCCCCTTGCCACCTCCTACAGAGGCAGTGAGGGTGGACAGGCAGGAGCCGGTGCTGGGAGAGCTGATTCCCACCAGCACCAGCTCCGTGGTGCTGACCGTCCTCCCTCCCCTCCCCCCGCTGCCTCTATTAGAGGCAATATCTATTACAGACAATATCTATTAGAAGCAGCAGCATGGGTGGGGAGGAGATAAGGGAGGCTGCTGCGAACCTGGTCCCGCCACAGACAGAGGCTGCTCTGGACTGCACATGGACAGGGGCTGCTGCTGCCATGGAGCAGCCTCTGTCCATAGCGGGCCAAGGCTCGCCACAAACAGAGGCTACTCTATGGGATTCTGGAGCAGCCTCTGTCCATGGGGAGGTTAGACCCCAGCGAACAGGGGCTGCTGCCACCCACCCTGCACTGCTGCCTCTGTATCAGAGGCAGCAGTGTGGGGTAGCAGGCAGCTGGTCTGCACAAGGATCTGGTTTTTAAACTGCTTCCCCTTATAGACTGGCTCCCGCCAGCCACCCCATGCTGCTGCCTCTGATAGAGGGTCAGCAGCACGGGGTTTCAGGGGGGGCTCCTTGGGAGTTGGGCCTGGAGTGCACTGGCATCCAGCCCAGCTCCCAGGACTATTGAATAGTCATGTAACTGCCAAGATTTCATGTGGTTACACAACTATTCAATTATGCGATTTCTAACATCCCTTCTATAGATAGATGTGGATATAAAATCACCACATATACAAAAAAGCAAAACAAAACAAAATACCTCTGCCTAACAGTTCTACTGTCTATTTTTGATCATCTGTTTTGTAGCTTTACAGCTTGCTTGGCAATAAGAATCTGACAGGCTCACCTGACAGCTATCCACAGGTAGGCACAGCCGTAAAGATTTGTTTTGAAGAGAATACCTTATAATGACAATTAAACAAATATTAAATGTTGGTGTTATTCAATATTAAATTACTGTGACTACAAACTGCTTTTGGCTCTAATTTTGTTTTGTTTTTTCCCCCCTTGCTTCATCAGGCCCCTACAGGAGCAGAAATTATAACTCATGCCCCATCTCCTAAAAATTATGCATATTCATTTATTTTAGTCTTTGCATATTACACAAACACATAAATGTGGGATGAAATACTGAGTCACTTGTTACATTCAAAAGTCAGAAGTAATTTGCTCTGCAGTACTAGTGTTCTATGATTCTATGAAAAGCGACAATATCATTAACATCTTTCTAACAATCCATTGCATATGGAAAAGAAATAGGAATAAAAAGATTGTTCATTTCCCCCCTTCTTGCCCCTTATTCTAACAGATGTGTGTATATTATACGAACAAAAATCTGCTAGCATACCTCCATGATGGGAGGCAATGCACATTTATGAACCTAAGACAGTACTCAAGTGCCTGGTGAAATTTTCCCTGCTTGCTTTGAGATCTAGCTTTCGCTTCTCAAATTGTGGCTTTTCATTTGGTTCTGCCACTACCAACCCAATTTTAAAAATCATTACATATTTCAATGCTGCCAGATAATATTTTAGATATAGCATTGCA
Organism: Rafetus swinhoei; assembly: GCA_019425775.1. Lineage (NCBI taxonomy): Eukaryota > Metazoa > Chordata > Testudines > Trionychidae > Rafetus > Rafetus swinhoei. The sequence goes on along the minus strand of CM033424.1, from coordinate 89,550,243 downwards.
CTCATGAAAGTAAGGTACTACTTTCCGCTGGGTTCAACCAATACTGTAGTGCAGGAATACAGATTTATCCACTTGGTTACATTCATGCACTTCAGTCATGATTTGTGATAATCCCCTCCTTTGCAGTGACTCAGGGAAATGAAGAGAGATTGTCACCTTCCTTGAGAGGGAGGCAGAAAAATTAGTTTCCAGTCAGTTATTGTGGCAAGCATTGTAGTTGCAGGAACCTTCTGAAACAGAGTCCTTCCACATGCCCCTATATCTGGTATAGTCCATGTGAAAGGAATCTATCTGATGCAGAAGAACCAGAGCCCTCTGTCTGAAACAGCCTGAAATGAGATCTTGCTCAGCAGGAATACAGTAACTGTGTAGTCAGTGGGTTGTGCCCACAAAAGCTCATGACACCACCTACATGTTTTGTTAGTCTCTAAGGTGCTGATAGACTATTTGTTGTTTACATTTTTCTAGTCTGGTAATGTCAGCGACTGTGGTTTTTGAACCCTGGTCCACAAGGCTCTTAGGATCTGCTACCCAGGGACTTGTTAATAGGTTGCCAGAACTAGAAATTGAATTCCAACAAAGAACCACAGTCCTGGGATTTGATTGGCAGAAGCTGAGGGGTCCTGATGGTTGGTATTTACATTGTGCACAGGAACAGGTTATAGTCCATGCAACTGAGTTTCCCCTGTGTACGACTGCTTTCCTTTCGCATGCTCCTCCTGATGGTGACCTCCTGGTAACCTAACCCGACCTGTCTTCTGATACCATAGACTGTGAGTATTCTCTGGCCTATCTCAGACTAATCTCCTGGTATCTGCTCCTGACTCCCATTCTACTAGGTCAGATTGCCCATGTCCTAGCTTTGACAACTTGCAAGGCCACCCCGACCAGCAACACTCCCCCGACCCCCTCCCAGCCAGCCCTGCTCCCCGCCAGCCGGTCGTCCCCCGATCTCCTCCGCCCAGCCCTGCTCCCCACCCCTTCCCGGCCAGCCCTGCTTTCCGCCAGCTGGTCCCCAGCCAGCTCTGCTCCCCCTCCTGGCCAGCCCTGCTTCCCACTGGTCCTCCTCCCGATCTCCCCACTCCCTCCCACCCCTCCCGGCGAGCCCCACTCCCCTCCCGGTCTGTCCCCCCCCGTTCTGAGATCACATGTGTCCGGTATTTTTTTGAAACCCATCTTGTAACCCTATTTCAGGCAGATAAAAGTCCTGCAGCTCTAGGCTGTCCAGATAACCTAGCCATACCAGTATGCACAATACTCAGCTATGGAGGGTACAACAAAACTCAGGGCACTAAATTCCCCCAAATGTTATAATGCCTTAGGCAGCTACATGCTGCATATGCAGTGCTGCAGGCTCTGGCACCCAACCCCCTCAGCCAGCCCTCCCCGGAATGGACTATGCCCAGCAGGGCCATCCCTAGGGGGATGCAGGGCCAGAGACAATGCTCCACCCAAGTCACACTTCACACCTGCTCTGCCCACATTCCACCCCTTAAGCCCCTACCCCACCACCTCCTGCTCTGGCTCTGCCCTTTCCCACCCCCATTCCACCCATTCACCCAAAGCCCCCTCCACTGAGCAGGGTATTATTGGGGGGCCCTGCAGAAGGGCTGACAACAGGGGCCCTAGAATCTCAAGCCCTATCCCCCAGGACTCATAGAAGTCAGTAAATTCTAACCCGGTACCCTGTGACCTGCTAGCGGTCATAGAATCATAGAATACTAGGACTGGAAGGGACCTTGAGAGGTCATCGAGTCCAGTCCCCTGCCCTCATGGCAGGACCAAATACTGTCTAGACCATCCCTGATAGACATTTATCTAGCCTACTCTTAAATATCTCCAGAGATGGAGATTCCACAACCTCCCTGGGCAATTTATTCCAGTGTTTGACTACCCTGACAGTTAGGAACTTTTTCCTAATGTCCAACCTAAACCTCCCTTGCTGCAGTTTAAGCCCATTGCTTCTTGTTCTATCCTCAGAGGCCAAGATGAACAAGTTTTCTCCCTCCTCCTTATGACACCCTTTTAGATACCTGAAAGTGCTATCATGTCCCCCCTCAATCTTCTCTTTTCTAAACTAAACAAACCCAATTCTTTCAGCCTTCTTTCATAGGTCATGTTCTCTAGACCTTCAGTCATTCTTGTTGCTCTTCTCTGGACCCTCTCCAATTTCTCCACATCCTTCTTGAGATGCGGTGCCCAGAACTGGACACAATACTCCAACTGAGGCCTAACTAGTGCAGAGTAGAGCGGAAGAATGACTTTTCATGTCTTGCTCACAACACACCTGTTAATGCATCCCAGAATCATGTTTGCTTTTTTTGCAACAGCATCACACTGCTGACTCATATTCAGCTTGTGGTCCACTATAACCCCTAGATCCCTTTCTGCATTCTCCTTCCTAGACAGTCGCTTCCCATTCTGTATGTGTGAAACTGATTGTTCCTTCCTAAGTGGAGCACTTTGCATTTGTCTTTATTAAACTTCATCCTGTTTACCTCAGACCATTTCTCCATTTTGTCCAGATCATTTTGAATTATGACCCTATCCTCCAGATTAGTCGCAACCCCTCCCAGCTTGGTATCATCTGCAAACTTAATAAGCGTACTTTCTATGCCAATATCTAAATCGTTGATGAAGATATTGAACAGAGCCGGTCCCAAAACAGACCCCTGTGGAACCCCACTTGTTATACCTTTCCAGCAGGATTGTGAACCATTAATAACTACTCTCTGAGTACGGTTATCCAGCCAGTTATGCACACACCTTATAGTAGCCCCATCTAAGTTGTATTTGTCTAGTTTATTGATAAGAATATCATGCGAGACCGTATCAAACGCCTTACTAAAGTCTAGGTATACCACATCCACCGCTTCTCCCTTATGCACAAGACTCGTTATCCTATCAAAGAAAGCTATCAGATTGGTTTGACATGATTTATTCTTTACAAATCCATGCTGGCTGTTCCCTATCACCTTGCTACCTTCCAAGTGTTTACAGATGATTTCCTTAATTACCTGCTCCATTATCTTCCCTGGCACAGAAGTTAAACTAACTGGTCTGTAGTTTCTTGGGTTGTTCTTATTTCCCTTTTTATAAATGGGCACTATATTTGCCCTTTTCCAGTCTTCTGGAATCTTTCTTGTCTCCCATGATTTTCCAAAGATGATAGCTAGAGGCTCAGATACCTCCTCTATCAGTTCCTTGAGTATTCTAGGATGCATTTCGTCAGGCCCTGGTGACTTGCAGGCATCTAACTTTTCTAGGTGATTTTTAACTTGTTCTTTTTCTATTTTATCTTCTAAACCTACCCCCTTCCCACTAGCATTCCCTATGTTAGGCATTCCTTCAGACTTCTCGGTGAAGACCGAAACAAAGAAGTCATTAAGCATCTCTGCCATTTCCGAGTTTCCTGTTACTGTTTCTCCCTCCGCACTGACCCGTGGGCCTACCCTGTCCTTGGTCTTCCTCTTGCTTCTAATGTATTTATAAAAAGTCTTCTTGTTTCCCTTTATTCCCGTAGCTAGTTTGAGCTCATTTTGTGCCTTTGCCTTTCTAATCTTGCCCTTGCATTCCTGTGTTGTTCGCCTATATTCTTCCTTTGTAGTTTGTCCTACTTTCCATTTTTTATATGACTCCTTTTTTATTTTTAGATCATGCAAGATCTCGTGGTTAAGCCATGGCGGTCTTTTGCCATATTTTCTATCTTTCCGACACAGCAGAATAGCTTGCTTTTGGGCCCTTAATAATGTCCCTTTGAAAAACTGCCAGCTCTCCTTAGCTGTTTTTCCCCTCAGTCTTGATTGCCATGGGACCTTATCTATCAGCTCAGGTTGCCAGAGCTAGACGCTGAACTCTAGCAGAGGACTCCTGTCCTGGGGATGGACTACAGAATTCTGAGGGCTCTGATCAGGATTCTGCTTGTATTTAAACTGAGCACAGGACCAGGAAGTTATCTATGCAGCTGCCTGCCTCCTGACACCTGACTCTTAGTTTGTCCTCTGGCCTGTCTTGGACTCTGATCTCCTGGTAACCTGACCCTGACTGCCTCCTGACACCTGACTCTCAGTCTGCCCTCTGGAATATCTCAGTCTCTGACCAGGCCTGGCTCCTGACTCCTGCTCTGACCGCTAGATCAAACTGTATATGTCCCACATACAAATTGGAACACGAAGAAAGGAGCCCATTAGCCCAGACTTTGGAATGGACAAGAGCAGAAACTCTATGTATAGGTGTGAAAGAATAAACCCCTGCTTCTAAGATATCATTTCAAAACTCATAATTTGCTGGTCAGTATTGTCCTGATAAAATATATGTGGCAACACTGCATGTGAACTTATATGATTACTCTTTATGGTATCAATTAACACATGTTCCAAAGAGTATTCCCTGTAAGTGAGTGGGCAGCCACCCAGCAGAGAATCAGGTGCCAACCAGATGATTAGCAGACAGCATGTGTCTTTACTTGTGGTGCACATATGTACATGCCTTGGTGCATATGACAAAATTTATTCTGCACATGGATGGAAAAAATGAAAGGGAACACTGGTCCCAAACTCCAAAGCCCTGTCCAACCAGAAGTGGCAAACTGGTCTGTTGTATGAAAAAAAAAGAGTATGTGCTTACCTTAATTTGCACTTAAGCAGTAAAGAGAATGACATCAAGCAGGGAGTGAAAAAGGTGAAAAAACCCAGCAGGGAATATCCTTCTACATAGAATCTGTCTCCTGGATCTCAGCTAGAAATGTTTTTCAAGAGGAGGACCAAATTTATAAAAAGGAGAGACAAACAATCTCAGGGAACTCCCTCCCAATCCCTGCTCCTCACATTCATTGACCTTGAAGAGACAAAGGATGCACCTATTGAACTTTCTGGGAGGTGTCTTGACAGTCATTAATACTGCTGAAAATATGTGGTAAGAAAACTTTGCTTTGACTCTAAAGTAGCTGGTTAAGTTAGGCATCAGTAAACATTTTACCTTCACTTTCCTAGTCACCAATTCTGACTTTTATGCCTCATTACTTGTGCTCACTTAAAATCTACCTCTTTGAAGTTAACACATTTGTTTTATTGTTTTGCCTAATCCAGTGTGCTCAAGTTGAAGCGCCTGTGTAACTCCATGTGGGGTAACAAGTTGTGCGTCCTTACAGCAATAACGGACTCAGTACATTTGAACTGGCCAGAAGATGGCTGGAGAGTACAGATACATACTTCTGAGGGAAAATCAGGGAGTGGAAGTGTGTTGGGGTCACCCCAGGATAGTCTTTAAGGTTGGTAAAAGCCGAGAAGTGGCAGGCTGGCTGCAGCGCACACAAAGTTGGGTTTGACTTACATGCTGGAAGGTGTTTATGAGCAGTCTAGGCTGGTGGTCACAGCAGCAAGGCATTGTAAAGGGCACTCCAGGTTACAAGGCAGGGGTGACACAGCTATTCATTAGTCTGGACTGTACCCTGGTATGTCACAAGAGGCAAGGAAAAATCTCCCCTATTCTGAAAAAACAGAGGCTACAATGAAGCCACTGTGTTCAGAGTTATTTGCCACCATAAAGGCTCACCAAAAGGGTTTTGTTTTACCTATCAATATTTGATTACTAGGTTAATATCATCAGCAATTAAAACCAAGATTACAGTACATTGCTTCACATACGGGGGTTTTGGCAGGTAAAAATGAAATTGAACTCAGGTCGGCTACAAAAGACGCGGAAATTATTTTTCCAATATATTGTAGTAATTTTTGTATCTATTAATAGGCTAGAACTGCCTATACACAGAGTGATAATAGCCCACAAGAAGGTGGTGATTACTGGATCACAAAACACCATGCCACACCTCCATGCACACATCTGTCAATGTTCAGGGCCTTTCACCAAGGAAACGAAATGAATTGTAAAATACTAGGGTTACTTCAGTTAATTCCAGTCTTAAGCTACGGTGTCACCTATATACACTACTCAGGACACATCTCTTTCCTAATGGCAGTGCTATGCCAGACTGATAATAATTAGTCTTGTGCTCTTGAAACACTTTCAATTTCACTAAGAAAGAGCACCTTCCCACCCTAAAATCTTTTATCTACATCTACCCGGCAGACCAGCTGCAACATTATAAAATAAAAAAGAAATCAAGACTTCAGCAAGAATACCTATTGCAACATGTGGTCTTCAGGATGCCCCATTTGTTCTACAATTTTTCAAAATTATTCAGACACATTTTATAAAGTCTGACAGCAAAGAAACATGCTAGACTAATGGAGCTTTGTATCAGTGAGGGGGGGGGGAAGGGGAGGGGAGGGGGGGGGAGAGACAGAAAAATAAGAAAATAAGAACCCTGACCATGAACTAGTGCTATAGTGTGTTAACATACTGCAGTGTGAAAGGTCAAGTTAAACCCAAACATTGCCTTCAGTTTCTAGCTATGAAGAGAGGAAAGAAGAAAGCAGGGCAAACAGTACTTTATGTCAGACCTTGTTTGAATATAGTGCTTTTCAAGAATACTTTATAGCCCATGTGGCAGGTGGAAGAAATGACAGGGTCAGGAACCAAACTTTTGACAACCATGGTGAACGGAGATAGCTGTATCAACAAGGAGAGGAAAGGAAAAGAAAGGAAAAAGGAAATCAATGTCCTTGTCACTGCTAGAGAATTCAGGGTGAATTTCAGCAGCTGAAGAAGGAAATCAGGGCACCTGTCACCACTGAGGAAAGAGTTTTCTAGAAAAGTAGGTCAGGTGGGGACACTCAAGGGGCAAGAAGACCCCTGACAACCGAGGAAGGTCATGAGGGTTTTGACAGCTGCATGTATTAAGGGCATCTGTCACAAAGGTCAGTTAACAAACCACACTTATCTCTCCAGGCTGATGTGAACTTTTTTCTCCTTCCTCCCTTCTACTGATGAAATTCTCCAAATCCCCCTCCAGGAGTGACAAGTATCATTATTTCTTCTTGCTGTGAATTCCTCCTACACCCCACTAGCAAGGGAGGAGGAAAAGAAAGTGGAAACACAGAGATTCCCTAATAGAACTTTTTAAAATTCCAGAAATAGTAGGCAAAGCTACTGATACTTATTCAAAGACTGAAAAGGTTGCTAGGTATGAATGATAACCTGGATTTCGTTTCAAATCCCTATGCTGTTTGTCTTACAATTCAATCTTCAGCAATTCTGCCATGCCAGCCTCTCAGACCAGACTGCACCAAACTTACATGAGTAAAGAGAAAAACAACAGGGATATTTGGTATCAGCTTGATTTCCAGAGCTACTCTGCACCCTTGAGTATGACTCTAGTAGGATTTGTATGTGCTCAGCTTTTCTGAAAAATCAAGCCATCTGCAAACCTTTTAGAAGAAAGCATCCTGTATTCACTCCACATCACCCAAAAGCCTATTCCCTGATTAATGCTGAGACTATGTAAAAGTTTTGCCCTGTGTTACACTACTTATTTACTGACTACACATTCCTGCTGACAAAATGCTCTTCCAGCATCTCTGAGATGTTCCCAAACTCAGGCAGCCCAGGTAGGTACTGCATTTGATATGGATCCTTTTCACTGCTCTATCACTCAGCCTACAAGGTCTTCCAGAGCTACTTTTATGAACAAGAAATTAAGGCTTGCTTCTCTGCCACATATAATTGGCTCTTCCTCCTCATCTGCCCTCTAGTTAGTAGCTGAGCAGAAACAAATATGCAAATGTTAGCTCAAAGCTAATCCTTGTGAAACAACAGTGCTTCTGATAACCTGTTAGCTATCAACCACAGTTATTACAGGAAGAATATAACCAATTCTGAGATCTAGTTTAAAGAATACAGAGTTGGAAAAAATGAATGCACCACTTCAAAATTTGCTCCAAGCTACATCTTCTGTAGCAATTCCTACTCTCCAGTGAAAAGCAGTATTTTATCAGATTTGTTCTATCTTGTACTTTACAGACACTCTTTAAAACTAAACTTCCTATATAAGACAAATGGGCAAACTCCTTATAAGTGGCAGCCTTAAAATTGTTTCTCCAGGCCGATGAATAGAAAACTATCTGATGACTAAAGATGAATGTGGTAAACATAAAATATTCATTTAGAATTTCATTTGGCAGTAGATTTTTAACACTGTACTATTGGCAAAGCTGATCTAAAAAGTACATCCACTGTATTTCCTTGAGCTTCTTATTGAAATAACCAATAAATAGGTTTTATAGAAATCAGTATCAGATTATTTTACCCATGTTTCTGAGAGTATAATTCAATCCATAGAATCACCTCTTATTTATCTCTTGTTAATGAACAATCTAAACAGCTATTAATACTCACACAGTATAAATCTTGTCTTATGTCCACGGTGATAAGAAATTACTTAGGAAAGTAACAGCCCCGGCAAGACAAAAATAATTTATTTTGGCTCTATTTCAATGCAGTAAGAATCATTTGAAAAACTGAATTAAGTTTTCAAACTCTCACCAACACACCTCCTGACATTCTTCCAGATTTTAGGATCGTTTATGTTAACTTTTTATTCCCAAGTCATCACCACTAAGATGGATAACACCATCATAGTGGAAAATTCACCAGTATCACAGGAGTAGTATAATTTTAATGTTAAAGTATCTCAGTATGCAACAGCACCTTTTCCTCTCTTTTCTCACCTCATTCTTCTCTTATACGTGTACAGACTATTTATATTTTCAGAATTAGGTCATGGTATCACCCTCATTACAATCCCAGTGCCTAACTCAGTTTATGCAATTCACATCAAGAAAACGTGCTATCATGAGGATTAAATTTGCTTCAGAGGTTTAGCCTTGTGAAGTTACAGTTTCTTACTACATTCCCCTAAAACATGTCACAAGCCTTCAGATCTTCTACCTGCACTGCAAATGCACTGAAAGTTACTTGTTAAGACCAGCATGTGTAGTTTTCTGTAGGCTGAGGGTACATTTTCAGGTTGCTCACTACTACCCACATCTCTTTATTAAATCCATTTTATGAAACTCAATGGTATCATTAAAATTTGTATTTAAAATAAACCTTTTCATTGGATACAGTATATTGCATAATCTTTGGCATTGAAATGCCCCTAATCCTTGCAAAAAGTATTTATAGAGGCCGGAGTGGCTTTTACTTTGTTACAGCTGGAGCAACACTGGATAAAATTCATTAACCCTTTTCACCTTGGGGCATACAGGAAAATTTAGACAAAGGATTTATTCCCTGGTTTCATTGACTATATACTTTCAGTTTGTCTGACATAAAAGGTAACACAGTTGGAATATGGTAAATGTCAATATTTAATCTTGTCTTTCCTTTCTCGTTTTTAAAACCACAATGCATCATCTCAGCATGATTCATAAAAAATGTCCTGCTTCTCTCCCCCAACTGACTCAAACTATTTTTGTTGCTAGGTAATGTCATCAGCAAGCTGTCCAACTAACATGGGAAAGATTAAGAGATATCAGATCGCATGGAAGGCAGCACCCAATAATCACAGCTGAAAGACACCTGCACTTAACTTCCGACAAGCATAATGTCTTATTGTCTGAAGCCATCAGACCTCTGCTGTAATCCATGACAAGCAACACCACTTACCTATCAGGAATTAGGAACCTTTTTGAATAGTCATTTATACTGATTAGATAAAGAGATTGGGTATCCAGAGAAGCAGGCACATACAACAGACAAATAAAATGTGTTAAAAATGAGTCTAACTCACCAATATGTTCCAGAGGCAAAAGTAGCACAAAATCAGGTTTAACTGTTCCCATAAGAATCCTCCATAAAGCTGCCAGAGAAGCTGCTACAGGTTGAAACTCCATAATCCAGACTTCCCTAGTCTGGCAATACCCTGGTCCCGCATCATTGGGATGACTCCATGGGAGCACTCGCGCGGATAAGCTGGTGAGCTGGGGTCAGAAGCATTGCCAGACTGCAGGGCTGAGAGAGTGCAGGGAGTGCAGAGTAGGGATGTTAAATATTGGTTAATTGAATAGTCGAGTAACCTCATGAATTCTTATTGGTTACTCGACGATTCTATAGTCCCTGGGGGCGGGGCTGACAGCCAGTGTGCTCCGGTCCAACTCCCAAGGAGCATCTCCCCGGCCCCCCCACGCCACTCTTTGCTGCTGCCTCTGTATTAGAGGCAGCAGCGCAGGATGCCAGGCGGGAGCTGGTCCATGAGGGGAGCCAGTTTAAAAACCATCTCTCCTCGTGGACCGGCTGCCTGTCACCCTGTGCTGCTGTCTTCGATACAGTTCCAGTGTGAGCCAGAACTGAGCCAGGCTGCCTGGCTTCTAATATACTTTAAATGCAGAGGGGCTAGGTCCTGGATCCAGCACAAGCAAGGACAGATCCAGGCTGCTAAAAAAAATTTACTGTCAAGGGAAGGGGGGGAATGAATGTAGTCTATAGCATTAACCTATAAGCTTTTGCTTTTGGTTAATTGACTACACTATTACATCACTAGTGCAGAGCTCCCTATGGGTGGCAGTAGACCTGCAGGGTCGGAGGGAGTGGTGTCCCCCGCCCTCGTGGGGGAGAACAGAGCCCTGGGTGACAGCCGGCCAGCCAGGAGGAAAAGCGGAGCCCTCAGTGCTTTGACCTCCCCTGATTTGGCAAATTCCCTTGTCCAGGACCAGTCAGGTCCCAAGGATGCTGGACCGGGGGGGGGCGGGTCAATCTATAAAAAGCTGCCAGTGCCATGGCCAGAGAAAAAAGGGTATGGCCAGGGCACCGCTGCATCCGGCTTATCTTCATCTCCCCTAACAGACCACGGGAACCTCTGGCAGCTGGTGCAAGAGAAAACAGCCTTAATTCCTGTATTAACCTGCACAGAAGCCATAGCTTGGCAGCCCAGGATCAGAGGAGACCCCTTTCTCCCCTCCTCCAGACTTACCCTGAGAGCTTCTTAGCCTGTCCAGATAATTCAGCCCAAATACCTTCATTTCCACACAGGCCAATTTTCCTGTGTGTTCGTAAAGCACAGTTCCAGACCTCATAGATTCCAAGCTATAACAAACCCAATGGAAATAAACTAGAACTTGCAGAAAAAATGACACTCCAAGATTACTGTATTTCTGCCATCGGTTCATCTGTAAATACAGTACCATTAAAAAGGGAAACCTTGTCAGGAAACCACAGTAGCACAGTTCATTCCTTACTGAAAACAGCACCCCATTGTCTACAAACAGTAAAGAGGAAAGGGAGGGGGGGAACTAGCACTTCACTAAAGCACCTAACGTCTAGATCTTTTGTGCTTTAAAGAGAATCTAACAGAAATAGAAACACTGCTCAATGAATTAACAATACATTTTAAAGTTGTTTATGATAGCACCAAAGGGCTTCAATCAGAAATTAAGAGCCCAGTTGTGCTAGCTGTACAAATACTTATTTAAAAAAGACATAGTCTGCCCCAAAGAGTTTATAATCTAGATTAAAAAATTATCATTCATGATTTAGCCAATATCATGGCTTCTTCATGTGCAACATTCATCTAAATGCTTTTTTCTTACTGCATATAATCATTTTTTGCAGTTTAAATAGTATGTAAACAGCTTAATATATGCTATATATCTCTCAGTTTGTATGCAGCTGTCTTTACTATTTGTAGCATTAAACTATCTCTCCCCAATGGCTCTTTAACAACAGCATTCTTCCACTGCATGTCTCGGAGCTTCTTTATTAGCCATATTATAGAGTATTGTGAACATGTGGTCAGGAACAGTGTGATACCTCAATAAATTATTCATGTTAATAAAGTAGAGAAATGCCATAAACAATTTAAACAAATATAATAGCCATCTATAAAATACAAAATCTGGTGCCACGGCTCAGAAAGTTCTCATAGTGTAATCAACGAAACAGATTCCAACCTTTGGAGATATTTAATCATTACAAGTCCACATGGTTAGCTCACATTATGAGTCCACCCTCAAAACATTCTTCAAGAAGACTTCACTGCAGTGACATTAGTTATAAGTAATTTTCAATGCAGTGACTAGATATGGCTACGAGACAACACACGTAAATATGCATTTCCCCCATCAAAAAGGTTAAATGGCAGCAAAACTTCAAAACATGGCCTCTGAAGTACAGTCTCCCGTAAAACTGGTGTGTTAAAATAAAAACTCATTTAATATCATTACAGTCTCTATAAGGCTTTATTTGGAATGGAGATTAAACCCAGTTACAGCCATTAGTATAGTAGTATTGGTTCTGCCTCTAACACAGGAAGGCCAAGATGGTATGTTCAACAATGGAGCTTACCTCACTTTCAAGCACAGGTAAACTCCACTAATGTAAATAACCACCTTGATAATCTACACCAGCATTTTGCACCAATAGCTGCGACCAGAGTGATTTCCAGTACAGACAAAGCCTAAGGGCCTGTACAAGAATGCCTGGTTCCTCCATTATGTCATCCTAAATTGCAGGTGAAGAATCTTACATTCCAAACAATTACTGCTAAGTTATGTTGGCCATGGGTCTGAACAGGACCTAAGCCGGGAAGGGTTTGAAGGGAATTCTTTAGAATAGTCAAGTTCAGAGATTAAGCTTATTCTGAAGTTTATGTTGTTACCATTATAAGTTACCAGCAGTGTTCCCGCTAAGATTTTCCATCCATGAGCAGAGTGAGTTTTGTATTGAGCACCAATATTGAGGTCACACGCGCTTGTTTGGATGTGTGGCATATATATATATATGTTATGAAAGAAAGAATTCTGAAACAGCTCTTTCCCAGTAACAAAGAATAAAAAGAACCATTAAATCAGAACTTTCACCCAAGCATCCTTATTATGGCTGACCCTAAGTGCCAATGTATCGTACCACACCATCAGTTACAGATGGGGTAAAATGACATCACCTCCCCACACCTCTGCAAAGTCTGCATAAGCTGTTTTTCTTAAAGACCTGTGCTGCGCTGCCAAACAACAGCAGTAATAAATTGTAATACATTATGGCAGGAACGGTTTCCTTGGCAAAGAGCAACTGCTACTGTTCTCAAGGTTGGCAGAACCTGACCAGCCACCACTGAACTTTTTATAGTGCTTTGCAATGGACAGAGAGATGGTGGCTGCCCGGCTGCTCCCAGGGCAGGGCCACGTGGCGGCTATCAGAGCTGAAGTCGGGGCTGTAATGTGGCTGCACCTGGGGCTGAGGCCACGGTGTGGTTGTCCCACCCCAGCTCCAGGTTAACCGGTTAAACATTCACATCACTGGTTTACCCCACAGCATACTAATTCTGTTCTCAACACCAACATTGCCACTCAGTACCAAAATGCTGGGCTTCCCCCTTTTCCGTTTCATGTCCTATAGAGATATAGCGTGGCAGGGCGGACTGAACAGAGCAGACTGGTCCAAGGCCTCCTGGTCCTTAATGGGGCAGGTCACCTGTTACTGAGACCAAACCCCGGCCCCCTTTTTTTAAAAAAAAAAAATCATGATTTCAGGACTAGTTTCAGATTTTGGGGGTCTGAGTTATGATTTTTGGACTTTTGGGTTTAGTGATAATGAAATTGCTTGTGCTATATCGAAGGTTTTGCTCATATCTACCCTCTGTGTGGCATTTTTCTGTTCTCTGTATTTACTGCCATTTGAGGCACGTCATGTGTTCAGTTATGATTTCAGAGCCAGGACAGTGTGAGGGGTAAGAGCAGGTACACAGCAGCCCTGGCTCCAGCACACAGGGCAGCCACCCGACATGCAGCCCCATTGGCCGGGCCTAATGGTGGCTGCTAGAGCTGGAACTTGGGCTGTGGTGAGGCTGCCACAGGCATAAGGGCAGACGCCCATGCTGCAGCACCGTCGGCCATGCCAGTAGGGACAGCCTCACTGTGGCCCCATCTCCAGCCGCAGCACACTGGGGTAGCTGCCCACCACGTAGCTCCGCATGGTGTTCGCTGAGCTGGAACCTACCACCACACCACTCGCCTTGCAGCAGGATTGTGTTGCTGTGAGGCTCTGCCAAGGAGGTAGGCAGGCCTAGAATTATTTGTGTGCAGCTGTGCAGGCAGGCACCTTAGAGAAAACTATGGCCAAAGCACAGGAAGAGGTGAACTTAGACTCTAACTCAGAGTCTGTGTGCAGAAATTAGGTTGAGATATCAATCCGTTTACAACGCCCTCTAGACGCAGTCCACAAAAGTACAGCCATCCAGACTGCATGTTCGAGGCAGGATAGCAGCTTAATCACCGGCCCTGCAGTTCATTTTAACTGTAACCTCTAGAAAACATTTAACGGAAGACTCAGACACACGTCACCCACTTAATATAATGCTGCTGCTCATGTCCAAACACGATAGGAATAAAAGTCTCTAATAAAAAGAAACAAGGCAACAAATAAGCAGGGTTTCTGAGAAGGAAGTGTCTCCTGGACCAGGCAACAGATGAAAATAATCCTGTTCATCAGCAACACAGAGATGCCAAAACAACAACGGTTATCACTTTGGAGACCATGCCAGAAACAGAACCACTATCAACATCAAGTAGCTGGCAGTACATACTGTTGTGTGAAGAGATCACCTGAAGGTCACTAAATATTTACCTTATGGGTAAAAGCCAAATGAGATTATCCTCACAGATGTCATCTAATAAACACAAGAAATATGTCAAGAGATGACAATTTGTGAGTGGTGTAACAGTTTAAAATGGCTTGTGATGGGGAAAGAAGGGGAGAACATATAATGAACATAATATGTTCATGCCCAGTACTCTTTTGGAAGAAACTCTGTCTAGATACACACACAAACTGTATTATTATTAAAAGGATCATGAAATGTATTGTAATCTAAAGCCTTGTCTACACACAAAAATTGTACCGCTTTAACAATACCCATATAAAGGGTTCAATCCCTCCTAGTGTGAACTCAGTTATGTATATATAAGTGCTTTATATGGGTATGTCTAGACTACATGCCTCCGTCGACGGAGGCATGTAGATTAGACAGATCGGCATAGGGAAATGAAGCCGCGATTTAAATAATCGTGGCTTCATTTAAATTTAAATGGCTGCCCCGCTCTGCCCGATCAGCTGTTTGTCGGCAGATCGGGACAGTCTGGGCGCGTGATCGACAAGGAAGCCTTTGTCGATCGCGCAGGTAAACCTGATTTCACGAGGCATACCTGCGCCGGTCAACAAAGGCTTCCTTGTCGACCGCGCCGTGTCCAGACTGTCCCGATCTGCCGACAAACAGCTGATCGGCAGAGCGGGGCAGCCATTTAAATTTAAATGAAGCCACGATTATTTAAATCGCGGCTTCATTTCCCTATGCCGATCTGTCTAATCTACATGCCTCCGTCGACGGAGGCATGTAGTCTAGACGTACCCTATGGGTATTGTTATTCCCTAACAGCAAGGGAATAAATGATATTGTTGTATACAGTAGGTCTTCTACGATATAGCTATATTACACTCCTACCCAGAAGGGAAACAGTAACTATGTGTACACCAGGCAGGTCTCAAGCTCAGAAAAAAATACATTAGGAGCAAATACAGGCCAGCCTAACTGTAAGTCCAAGATACGTTTAAAAAAAACTTGGACTTATAGCGAAACAACTTAAAATGGGGATTTTTTCCCCACAGCTGACTTCCATTTGCGCACAACTTAATAGTGGAGAATGAGAGGACTTATAACGCATCAGTTCTTACAAGTGTCAACGACTTTAGTGCAGAATGGATGTATACTGAGGTGACTTATAGCGGGGACACCCTGTATTCCTGTTTGTGTGAGAGGGACTATCACAACGAACTTTCAGACCACACAAATACCAATGTAAATTAAAGAAATTAGGAAAAACTACTGCAGACTAAATGATTTCCCCAACACCTCAATCATGGAAAATTCCTTCAAACAAAATAAAAAAAGATTAAATAAAAGGGAATGAGAGGAATTTTCTTATTTCTTTGTTTACAGAGCATGCTTACTTCACAATATGCATTATTAAACAACTGCTCATTGTATTCTTTCTACAGTTTCACCTTTTTCCAGAAAGGAAGATTATATAACAGGAATGTAGGGATACCATCAATTTGCCAAAGTTACTACAGCATAAGATATATTAAATAAGGGTGGCATGACTAAACCCATTTGCAGTTCTAAAAGGAGCAAATGAATCAAGAGTTCCAGGCTACAGAAGGGCTAGATTTTAACATCAGTTTAAAAAAACCACCCCTCTCTTTCCATCGATGTACCTGTTATAATTGCAACTGACATTCACTGTTACCCGCTGGGTTACAAATTTTGTGCCAGGGTCTCCAACCAATGGCAAGTACATATTTCAAGCATCCAGTTACCTCAGTGGAATCTTCTAGTTACCTCAGTGGTATTTTTCTCTTTATGAAAAGCCTGTCTATGCAAGATACTGCACTGCCATTATCACCTGTTGCATTCAGTACCACTTCTACTATAATTATGAAACCGTGGCTGTGCCTGACCTTTAGCAACACTGAAGTGACTCACTTCAATACACTGACTCAGAGGAGCCCTGCCTAACCCCTGATTAAATATATATCTCCAGGAAATGTTTTATGAAGTGTTCTAAGGCCAAACTTTCTCTTCAAATCTTTCTCACTTCTGCCTGAAGTTGGAATACATGGTCATTTTTTACCAGGGAGAGGAGTAAATAGCAGGATCTGTACTGGGACCACTGCTGTCAACATAATCATAAATGATCTGGGAAAAGGAGTAAACAGCGAAGTGGAAAAATTTGCAAACAATACAAATCTGCTTACTCAATACTCAAGATAATTAAATCCAAAGCCAACTGCAAAAAATTAAAAAGGGTAACTTGACTGGTCAACAAAATGGCAGATGAAATTCTATGTTGAAAAAATGTAAAATAGTACACATTGGAAAACATAAACCCAATTATATAAAACAAAATGGTGGAGTCAAAAGTAGCTGTTACCCCTCAAGAAAGAGAACTTGGGAGTCACTGTGACAGTACTATGAAAACATCTGCTCAATGTGCAGGACCAGTCAAAAAAGCTAATGGAGTGTTAGAAAATCATTAGAAAAGGGAAAGATAATAAAACCAAAAATATGCTAAGGCTACCATGTAATTCCATTAGTGTGCTCACATCTTGAATACAGTATACAGCTCTGCTTAAAAAAAGATACATTAGAACCAGAAAAGGTAAGGAGAAGGTCAACAGAAATGATTAGGGGTAGGGAACAGCTTCCATATGAGGTGAGATTAAAAAGACTGGGACTGATCATCTTAGAAAACAGAAAACTAACGGAACTATAATAAAGATCTAAACAATCATGAAGCGTCCTGGAAAAGTGAACAGTAAAGTGCTATTTACGTCTTCACATAACACAAGAAGCAGGTGTCACCCAACAAAAGTAATAAGCAGGAGGTTTAAAACAAACATAAGGAAGTACTTCACATAATGCATAGAATGCATAGTCAACTTATGGAATTCATTGCCAGGGGATGTTGTGAAGGTCAAAAGTGTAACTAAGTTCCAAAAGGAATTAGATAAGTTCATGAAGGATGAGTCCATTAATGGCTATTAGCCAAGATGATGAGGGACACAATCCCATGCTCTGAAAGTCCGTAAACCTCGGATTGCCAGAATTTGGGGCTGTATGACAGGGGATGGACCATCCAATAAAATGCCTTGTTCTGTTCATTTCCTCTGAAGCCTCTGACACTGGCCACTGTAAGCAGACAAGACACTGCGGAAGATGACCTGCTGAACATATCCCAGTATGGCCATTTTTATGTGTTCATACCCTTCTTCTATCTTCCCCCTACCAGTTGTCCTTTCTTTTTGCAGGCAGCATTTCCTCTTCTTTGGATTAACTATATAACTATTTGATTACCCAAAATCCAACAAAAGCCCTTTTCACTTGAAAAAAAATTATAATTTTGTCCAGCATCGGATATGGAGAAATATCAAAGATTTTCTCTTCTTATATCACCATTGGTCATTCTTTTGTTTATTATATAACAAGTAAGCAACAACAGATAACTTCCAATCTACGACTTGTGAGGAGTGACAGCACAGGAAGCGATAGTGTATAGTATAAACGATAGTGTTATGAGAAAACTAGATCTTAAATCTGCACAACTAAAATTGAGAAACTTTGTCTCAGTACTACATAATGAGAGGTACCCACCTATTTAAATAACTTTAGATTTATCTAATAATCTTCAAGACGCTTTAGTGGTAATTATTGAGCTCTTGGAGAATGTGTTGCTCATGTCCATTCCATTTCAGGTGTGTGCATGCTCTGTGTAACTTGAGTTACAGATATTTTCCTTTAATGCTATCCTTTGGGAGGCAGGGCATATGCCCTGTGTCTTGTGCTGTTGCTCAATGGTATAGGCCAGACCCATCCATTCCCAGCTTCACTTTCTTCTTACACAACAGAATACAATATGCAGGGGAAGTGAATACAATATTCAGCTTGTGGAATGGGCATCGGCCACACGTCTTGAAGGACAACAGTTACAGAACAGGTTAATTCTGTTTTTTCTTCTTCTTTGGGTGATTGCACATGTCTATTCCACTTCAGGTGACTAACAAGCAATTCAGACTAGACGTGGGTTTCAGAATCTCCCTGAACAATAACTGAAGGACTATTTGAACTTGACAGCTTCTCTGGAATGCTGAGATACAGCAGCAGGCGTTGTAAAGGTACCAATGATCCAATTGCAGCCCCACAAAGGCCTCTTAATAGGCACTTGAGCTGAACACGCTCCAGAAGTTACGTGAGATTTTCCCAAGCCTACTACTCTGCTTGGCAGGGCTATGATGGCAATGTTATAGCACAAAAGTTCATGACAAGAAAGGGCGATGCATAGAGGGGGCACATACTTTGAAACGCCGTGGGCAGGGTGTGTGTGAAGGGAGCAGCAGGGGGTCCTTGCGCCCGCAGCAGGGATCTACCCGCACCCCCCACTCACCAGCAGCAGCAAGTGAAGCAGAGCAAGGTGGCCCCCAGTTCGCTCTGCTCTCCCAGCAGACCGCTCCGGTGGAAGGGACAAAACTGCTCCATACTCACTGTTGAAAACCAGAGTGATGCAGCTGGGGGAGCAAAGTGAGCTGGTGCTACTTTGCTCTGCTTTCCCCACTTCTGCCAGTGCCAGTGAGTGTGGGAGGGTGGGGGGTGAGACCCCTACTGCTGGCACCAGAGCAAGGGGGCAGAGCGGGTGGCACAGGAGTGGAGAGAAGTAGGACCTGGGGAGGGTCACATGGCTGGTTGTCCCCTTGGTTCTCCCCATCAGTCACCTCTGATGATTACTTCTTCTGCACTGAAACTGGAAGGCCCTTCTGACAGATATGACAATATCCTGATGTAACTGAGATAAACATGATTGAATAAAGTCCAGTGTCTTTTGGTCCACTGTTCTAAAAATGCTACTGTTAATGTGTTACTATGAGACTGTATGTAACTTTGGGTGTGCTCATGTAATTCCTCTGATTGCCAGCTCTTGGAAGTTGCCACCAGCCTCTCCCTGGAAAATGTTTGCATATACTAGTTTTCAACTGGATTCTCCGGGGACAAATAGACACAGAAAGGATTTTTAAATAAATGAGTGAAATGGGAGGGTAGGAATATAGCAGACTCTCTCCAAGAAAGCCGGAAAGAGTCCATCAGAGACCCCTGTCTGAGACCAGCCATTGAACAAAAGAGTTAACGTTCCTGTTGTGGTGAATTTTTTTTAAGGTAATCAAGATTATGTTTTAGTCAGCAACCTAAGATGTAATGCATTGGCTGTTAAGTTCCTAGCCAGAAGACAGATTTTAAAAATGAGTCCCATGATATCCAAACCTGAGAGACCACGCATGATCTTCACTGATAGATCTGCTTAGGCAACCTGCCAAGCTGTTGTGAGCCCGAGGAAGAAGAGATGCCATGAAGAGAACCACCTTAGTGATGCACAGCTGTAGAGCATCTTGTCAGAAACTGTCCAACCTGGCCCTTCCCTGTTCATTCACACAGAACATTGCCTCAATGGTGGCTTTGAGAACATGCAGAATCTTTCCTTTCACGTGAGGGAGAAAAGCCCAAACGGGCCAGATGAATAGCCCTCAACTCCTGATGTTTATGTGGCGAGCTAAATCTTACTGTGGCCACAGACTTTGAATCTTTAGATTGCTGAGATGAGCTGCCCACCCTAGAAAAGAAGCTTCCATAACCAGAGTCAGTGTAGATAGGGGAGAGGCAAAGAGAACAGCCATATACACAATGGTTGCATCTGTCCACCAGTCCAAGGAGGCTAGCACTTCTGAGAGAACCTAAAGAAGCATGTCCAATGATCATGAACCAGGGAGCATACTAACTTTAACTAGTCTTGTAACTTTCTAAGTTAAAGTCTGGGATGCTGAACTGCATAGGTGCAGGAAGCCATGCATCTCAGAAGAATCATCTTACAAGTGTGGTTGGATGGCTTTTAGGTCTGTGGAAATGGTTAATATTGTGTGGCATCTGGCTTGAGGTAAGAAACCGTTGTTACTGTAGAATCCAAGAGTGTCCCTATAAACTCTTATCCTCCAAATTGTGGAGAAGGACTGACTTGTCCTTGCTGATCAACATACCCAGAACTCTGAAAAGGGGCTGATTTTGACTAGCTCGAGTTCTACTGGGCTCTTAGACCTACTTGTACAAGCCATTTGTCCATGATGAGAAATACTTGCATCCCTAGTTTCCTTAGAAATGCAAACCTGAAGTAAAATGGCAAATATAATCATTCGAAGAACAGCTAGGGATGTCCACAATAACTCAGGGTCACTCAGCACCTTGCAGGATCAGGCCCACAATAGACTGATGTTTGCAAAAGCCGTAAGGTTTCACAAAAGAATCAGTCCCCTGATTCCACTGTCTTCACATCATCAAAAACCAAGCATCTCCCCTCACACCAATAACTAACAAAGAGCTGTCATCACCTACCCAGAAGAGAAATATTTGTGTGGCCCCAGGAATATCCTACGAGGCCAGTAAAAGACACCAGATGGCATACTATATTGGTGTCATATCTAATTTCTAAAATTATGTAGGGCACTCTTTCAGAGAAGTAGGTGGCTGTGATATTTTGGACGCAGAGGTCTTCCACTCCTGGAGACCTGAATCAAACCTACATGTAAGCACAGAGCTTGTTGCTATGACATAATCGCAAGCTTGTTTATGTTATGAATACTGTGTAATGAAGTCTGCATGCAGTCTCCTCTATTTTGGGAGTGAAAGCACTTTGACTTATGAGTTATGGCAAACATTTTTAGTCTGGGTATAGGCTGTCACAGTAGCTGTTTGGCAGCAGGAGGGAGGCGGTCAAGCATGTGACCAATCCCTGAAGGAACAAGGGATCTCTCCAAAAACAACAAACAAACAAACAAACAAACAACCCCAAAACTGAACTAACAAGAAGCAGTGGTGGGCATCCCAGATTCTGCTCTTCGTAAGGACAGGCTAGACCTAGTCAGCTTCCCTTTACACACACATTCTCTCCTGAAATAAGATCACATTGTGGAGGCTGGTAATAGTGTGCTCTCCCCCACAGAGGCATCTTCCCATTTTACCTCCACCACACACGGCCCTTCCTGCTTTCCTATAATGTGTTCCAACTCTCTCTTGAGGCAGACATGACTACCATAGTCTGATTAAATGATTAAACCAGTGTTACATAAGAACATAAGAACATAAGAACGGCCGTACCGGGTCAGACCAAAGGTCCATCTAGCCCAGTATCCTGTCTGCCGACAGTGGCCAGCACCAGGTGCCCCAGAGGGGGTGGACCAAGACAATGATCAAGCCGATTTGTCTCCTGCCATCCTCTCCAGCCTCTGTCAAACAGAGGCCAAGGACACCATTTTATCCCCTGGCTAATAGCCTTTTATGGACCTAACCTCCATGAAATTATCTAGCTTCTCTTTAAACTCTGTTATATTCCTAGCCTTCACAGCCTCCTCTGGCAAGGAGTTCCACAGGCTGACTACACGCTGTGTGAAGAAGAACTTTCTTTATTAGTTTTAAACCTGCTACCCATTAATTTCATTTGGTGTCCTCTAGTTCTTCTATTTAGGAACTAATAAATAACTTTTCTTTATCGCCCTCTCCACACCACTCATGATTTTATACACCTCTATCATATCCCCTCAGTCTCCTCTTTCTAAACTGAAAGTCCAGTGTTTTCTCAACCAGGCCCGCTGGAGCCCCAGGGCTCTCCGCAAGACATCTCCAGGGGCTCCGCGAGGTTGACAAACTGGAAAGTCTTCAAAAGCATAATTGAGAATTGCCTCTAACTGACGCAATTAACACACACCGCTGGGGCTCTGCATAAATTTTTACACATGTAAAGGGCTCCGGAGCCCAAAAAGTTTAAGAACCACTGGATTAAACTGTAGGAACTCTCATTCACAATGGCTGAATTGAGATATGGAAATAGACATCTTGAAGGACAAGGGTTGGAAATCAATTTCCTTGTTCTAAACCTGGAATAATGGCTGCTAGCGTGACTATCTAGAAGACCTGCGCCCTCCTGTATTCGTTTTATGCCCTTAGATATAGAATGGAACTCCAACCTTCCTTCATTTTGAAGTTCAGTAAATAATGGAAGTAAACCCCCTTGCTCCTGAGTTACACCATGACTGATTCAATGATGTAACACATGATATATTTCCTGGTGAAGACATTCTTATGAGAAGGGTCCTTGAAGAGGGATGGGGAAGGAGGGTTGGAATGGGGGAGGGACATGAATTAAATGGCATTAACTCTTCAAAATAATCCCTGAAAACATCAGTCAGAGGTGATACAATTGCTGTGAAACAGGGCTAGGCAACTTCTGAAGGGGTGTGACAAGTGTGTTGATGGCAGCTGACATTGCAAGATATAGTTGTCCAGGCCCTCGATCAACCCATCAAAACTGCTTATAAGAGGTGGCTTGAGAGGTAGCAGATTGGAAGCAGTCCACACCCCACTTTTGAACCCTGGTTCTCTTACAATACAGCTCATAAAAGTGCTAAGGATGGTGGGTATTGCATGGCTGAGAGAGTATCTTCTTTTCTGTCCAGCAGGATTCCTAGGGAGCATAATGTGGTCCAGGAATCCAGGATGTGGGGAGAAGAATCTGTCTTCTTCACCAAGAGATTGGGCCCTTCAAACTGGAAGTCTTCTGGACGTATTTGAAAGGTATAGTCAGAAGCCTGCCTCAGTACCACTGTTATGAAGACTGGGTGGGCCACAGTATCAGCTACATCCAGTGCTGTCACTAGCACCAATCTGGTTATTAACTGATCCTCTTTAAGGATGGCCTGAAACTACTCTTTCGTGTCTCCAGTAAATGTTCCAGAAATGCTCTGAGTTTCCAATAATTTATACAATCAGATTTGGCCATAACAGTTTGATAATTTGTGATTCTAAACAGTAATGTCACCGACAAATACGCCATTGCGCCAAATCTGATTGTATGGGGTTGAGTTGGAATTATGTTCCTTGCTGTATTAACCACATCCACTATGATAGAGCTGGGTTGCAGATCTTGAAAAAAGGAAGTCAGCCACTTTGGGAGAGATATGTGCAGTGGGGGGGGGGGGGGGGAGAGAAGGAGTTGTGGTTATTGTTGTTTTGGCTCTGTTGCTAGTTGCTGCGATGGAGTCGTCTGTTGAATGACTTTGCTAGGATCTAGAATTGGGAGGGAAATTCTGAATGAGGAGGTGTGCAGAATATCTCCCAACTTGTGATGTGCATCTGGCACCTCTAGGAGAGGAATTGGCAGCTCATCTGTTCCCCTCTTGGAAGATCCAGAAAGCTCTTAAAATCATCACCTAGTGATGGGGGATGGGGACAGGCAATATAGTCTCATGTGGTGGGTTACCAAAAATCTTAGTGGTGCACCCATAGGGACATTACTCAAAGAAGAACAGTAGAGAAGAAAAAAGAATAAGGCTATTTAAATTCAGTTTTAGAACTTTTTAAGATGAACTACTTTTAGCAGCGTGTGAAAGAACATCACTACACTGTGGAGTGCTCGATGTCACTGCATATAATTGCTCTAGCTGAGTGCATAACAATACAGAGCTGTTCTGCTCTCTCAGACTGGATAAAAAAACCCTACCTTAATTTGACATAGCTGAGTCACAGCACAAAAAAATCATTTCTACTTGTGAGGAAAAATTATTACAAAACATTTTTTTCCCAGGGATTTCAGTCTGGCCCTGCGTTAGAATTTTCTTGTGCTTTCCTTGATCTAATAATAAAAGGTAATGGAACTAAAAATGCACTGTATGCAGAAAGATGAAAGAGTTGCTGAGGTGTCAGAAAGGCCACAGTAATATCTAAACTGAAAATAGTTTAAAAAATTGAAGTTACAAAAAAATTCATTGCACTAAGTTCTACAACGGGGAAAAACACCTCTGGCACTGATGCTACATTCAAAAGGGAAAAAAAAATATTAAACCATCTAAAGATTATGTCTTCATGCAGAATTAACTTATGTGATCAGCACTCAGGTCTGAGTAGTTATGCTGCAAAGTCACTCCTGAGTTACTGTGTCCTCACTGGTGCTTGCGCTCAACCCATGTGTGTCACGAGGACTTCTGGGTGCAAATTCCATGGTTCTTTATGCTGCAGTAGACTGAGCTGCTCTCATACTTTCACAGTGAATTATGGGACAACTTGATTGTCCTTCTCAGGCCACAGGGGAAACTGGAGAGGTATTGGAGGACTGTCAGCACTAGAGTGTTCAAAAGCTTCAGAGGGTAGCCGTGTTAGTCTGTAACTGGAAAAACTTAAAAAACAAGAAACAGTCTAGCAGCACCTTAGAGACTAACAAAACATGTAGGTGGTATCATGAGTTTTTGTGGGCACAACCCACTTTGTCATCTGTGCCCACGAAAGCTCATGATACCACCTACATGTTTTGTTACTCTCTAAGGTGCTGATAAACTATTCATTGTTTTTTAAGTTTTTTCCAGCACTTGATAGGGTTGCCAGGTGTCTGGTTTTCACCTGGACAGTCCGGTATTTGTGGCCTCTGTCTGGTAAAAAAAACCCAGAAAATACCGGACACATAAAATGTCCGGTATTTTCTGTTTTTCTCGGCTGGAAGGCCGGTGGGGACATTCTTCCCCTGCCGCGTCTGGCAGAGGTGGGGGGAGCATGGGGATTGCTCAAACAATTTTTTCCCTGCCATGTTCAGTATTTTGTGTGAAAGTATCTGGCAACCCTAGCACTTGAGTGATTTCACCTGCACCCTCTCTGCAAAGGATTATTCACATGGATTATCAGAGAGAATGGAAGTGGCACTGCTACACTCCCACATCTGAGCCTGCTAGTCTGGGTCTTTAAAAAAAGAGTGAGATAGTTTTGTGTGGACAAGAGGGGAGGCAGAGGTAATACCTGAGAAAGAACTTGAGTGAACACAGCACTGAAGACTTAACCTAAATTGCTGATGAAGAGGCTGTGTCAGACCCAGGAGAAAAACAAGCACTCTGGCCATTTTAAATTCTATGGACAGATATAGAGACACACTGCTCTGCCCTTCAACGACAGCTCAGAAAAGGCGGTTAATTCTTAAATGCTTTATATGATTCACTCCATCTTTTTAAAAAAAATTACACATCGACTTACAGAATTTACACTTAGGAAAATCAGAAAGCTCCCATACATGCCAGGTGGGTGCAGCATTAGAGGGAAGTCTGAGGAACACAATAAAGAGAGTCTCACTGGAGTAAAACAACAGTATCAGTGTATTTTGAAGACAAACTGTGCCTTTATAGCACTTGCATTTATGCACATTACTCTGCAGATTTATGTATTTTCCATGCATTTGTCAAATGCCATCAGCAATTTTTCAAGTTTCTTTTAAACCCATGTCATACTGTTTGTTTTCATAATTAGCTAGGCAGGTATGTTTGTGGCTCTCTGGAGAAGACATTTTGCTTTAGCATGGAAAGCACATCCTCAGAAAAGCAATGGTGATGTCAACATAAATTTATATAAAAATACACCAAGAAAGAAATGTTATTCAGGTACATCATACATCCTGGGGAACTAAGTAACAGATACACAAGTCCTTTTCACATTCAGTGTCTACAGGCCAAATCCTGAGAGGTACCAAACACTTGTAATTCCTTTTGACTTCCGTTATACAAGCTTTAATCTTTTGATGGAGGCATTCCCCTCTACATCACCCATTTGACTTCAATGGGCATGAGAAGGTAGTAGCATCTCATAAGCTGCCTCAGAGTTAGAGGAATGCAGAAGAATAATGGTGCATGCTCAGTAGTACCGTTTTCTCTAGTTCACTTTTTTAGAGACCCCGGCAGTTAACTATATGACTGGAGGATGAAGAGGATTAAAATCCAGTTGCAGGGATTTAATCTCTGACTTGAGAAATATTTCCAAAGGGTTGATGTGTCATACAGAAAGCACAGGAAAAAAAAATCAAATACTTCTCAGTCACTTCTGCAGAGCAAGTAGAAAACAACTTCTGGATGATTACAGAAAATGAATATGAGAAGGACGGGGGGAGGAAAGAAAAGATAAAAATGGAAAAGATAAAGTACAGATATTTTATATAAAATAGCCTCCCCATTTTCAGACTCTCTGACAGACAAAAAAATTGTATCATTCTTCTGGATGCTATAATCACACTCCCTAAGCATCCTTAACTCTAGTACAAGGAAGAACTAACAAAAACATATGGTAGTGTGCTGTCATGACAATACTTTAACTAGGCAGACTAAAATAACATTTTTCATAATAGTTCTGAGAGAATCTGGCATTAAAAACTTGCTTAAAGCAATATGGCTAGTGAAGTGAGACTCATTACTTATTAATGGCTGCTATGGACGGGTAATTCTTCTTGTCCTACCACCTGACCTAGTAGTTGTTGTATTTAAGAAAACTTTCATAAAGGCAGCAAATCCACATCATGGAGCATCTCCAAAGTATCATTTGAACCAGAATTACCTACCCAAGTACAGAAACATAATATTAATTGTGAGGACAAAGGTGCAAATGTGCAGATATAGGGCACAACTACAGAAAAGGAACACAGTGTTGTGTAAGTTGGAGTATTTTTCAGACACTGAGCAACATCCCTTATAGACAAATTGGCTTCTGAAAATTATTCTTTACACCTCACGGAAAGCAAAGCACCTTTAAGGATCCATTAGAGATTAGAGCATCTAAAAAAATGTCTGTTGTAGTTATGAACGGCTTGTTAGCTAAGTTTAACAGCAAGAAGGTCTGCAATTGATCAACTCTGCTGTTACCAATGGGAACTGCAACAAAAGATTTTGGCAGAGACAGGAAAGGGATAAGGAAGATATTTTATTCGGTGAATAAAAAGAGGAAATAATGTTTACAAATACATTTCCTGGGAAATGATTTTCAAACTGTGACCAACAGTTCAACATTTTGAGGTTTTGTCTCTTACTGACTGATCTTCACAGTGGATCTGAAGCCACCATAAAATGCTAACCTTTTTCCATAATGCAGGTTAAGGCTCTGATTTTTTTCTTTAGGGTTATGATTCCTTAAAAGGTGTCGGAACATGTGGGTAATCAAACCTAACCTGAAGTAATTAATTTATAACACCAAGCACAACATTTACAAACACCTTTGCAACCCTACAGAATCAGCTAAAACCATTTGGCCAACAGCATGGAGATTCAGAAGATTGAGCTAAATTGAGTAATTCTGCTCAGGGGCCACACGTGAGGGCAGCATGAGGGGGGACATGTTCCCCTAAATGCCATGGGTGGGAAAGGCAAGGGGCTGGCAGCTGAAGGGGCAGAGCTTCCGGGCAGCCCAAGGAACTAGCGGGGGATGGGGATGGGGGTGAGGGGGCAACTGGAGATGGCAGCAGGAATCAGGCCTCTCCCCCCACACTCAGCAGCAGCAGCGGGGGGAAAACGGAGTGACATGGTCCTAGTTTGCACCATGTCCCTCCTCACCTGTTGCCCTTGACTCTGCTAGTCTGAGAGGATTCTGAACCAGAGGAAGGCTGAAGGCATTTTAACCAAGAGGAAAGGAAAACATATTATTATTTGATACAAAATCCCATGTGTTTGTAAAAATCAAACTACCAATGATTCTGCTGCTCCCTAGTTTCTTTCCCTTCTGATGCGGCTGCCAACCTGATCTGTACCAGAAGATAAGGCAGGTATCTGAAAATGAGAGTCAGAGGAATCGGAAATGAACAACAGACTATTCTGATCAATCCGACTTCTGCAAATCAAGGTGGACACTGGCTATAGAAAGAAGGCAGTGACAAGCAGAATTCACCCCAAAGTGAGAGAGCTACCAGTAATGGGTGAATAACACAGTACCTGTTAAATAAAACTTCATTCTTTCTATGGAACTCTTCCCATCCACTCACCCAAGGGCCCCCCCCCCCCACACACACAAGAAGAGTGGGGGTCGAGTGAGAGAGAATGGGTGCCTCAGTTGATTAAATATTCTAGTTCAATTCCATCATCAATTCCAAACTGCAGTGACCTCAAGTGCTGTGGGTCTGATTTTAACAATCTATCCCTTAAGAGTAAAAAGATACTCTTTTGAATAGCATCCTCAGGAAAGAAATTAAACTCATGATACCATCTACATGTTTTGTTAGTCTATAAAGTGCTGTAACAGACTAACTCGGCTACCCCCTGAAGCTTATGTCTACACTACAATTTATGTTGGAATAACTTGTGTCATATAGGGGAGTGAATGAAGCGCACCGCGCACACACACACACACACCCGAGTTGTGAATAGAGCACACCCCCCCGAGTGACAAAAGTTGCATTAATGTAAGCCAGGGGTGGCCAGCCTAAACCTGAGAAGGAGCCAGAATTTACCAATGCACATTGCCAAAGAGCAAGTTCTATGTCACCAGCCCTGATCATCTCCCCACCACTACTGTCGGCACATCCCGCCCACTGGCAGCCCCACTGGTCAGTGCCGCCACCTCCTTTTCCTCCTGCCCACTGTGATCATCTCTTTCTCAGTGGGAGACACTGGAGGGGGAAGCATGGGAGTGACAGGCTCAGTGGAGAGGGTTGGAAGTGGCAGAATCGTAGGAGAAAAGGGTAGGGTTGCCAGGTGTCCGGTTTTCTACCGGACAGTCCAGTATTTGCACCGTCTGTCCAGTAGAAAAATTCAGAAAATACCGGACACGTGCAATGTCCGGTATTTTCTGAATTCCCAGCTGGGCGCCGGACTGAAGCCTGGCGGGGGCAGGGGAGCGACTGGGAGGCAGGGCCACAATTGGTGCTGGGAGTCCTGTGGTCATGTGCAAAAGCCAGGTGGGGTGGGGCGGGGGCCGGGACTCCCAGCCACTCCCCCCGCCTGGCTTTTGCACGCGACCAGAGGCTCCCAGCGCCAATCGCGGCCCGGCCTCCCAGCTGGGAGCCTCTGGTTGCGTGCAGAAGCCGGGTGGGGGGAGTGGCTCCCAGCCCCTTCCTCACCCGGCTTCTGCTCACAACTAAAGCGCGTGCCTGTCGGGGGCGTGGCCCAAAGGACTCCGGCTGTGGCCAGTGGCTGCACCCTCCCCCGCCAGGTCTGCTTCCCGCCCCCCTTCCTCCAGGCCCCCCTCTCCTCCCAGCTCTGCTTCCCGGCGCCCCCCTTCCTCCCAGCCAGCCCCGTGGCCCCCGGACTCCCCCCCGCCACCTCTGCTTCCCGCCGTGCCCACCTCCCGGCCCCCCCGCCCACGATCAAGTGTGTCCAGTTTTTTGGCGGGGTCTACCTGGCAACCCTAGGAAAGGGCCTAGGGAAGAGCTGGAGATGGAACAGTGAGTACCCTAAAGCCCAGTGGAAGCTGGCGCCTGTAGCTCCAGCCCTGGATTTGGTACCTATGGAAGGAGCCACATATTAACTTCTGAAGAGCCACATGATTCTCTGGAGCCACAGGTTGGCCACCCCTGAATTTGTAAGCACTGGTGCGGACAGCACTATGTCAGTGGGAGAGCTTCTTCTGACATAACTTCTACCACTTGTGGGGACTGAAGATAAGCCAACAGGAGCTGCTTTAAGCCAACAGCTTAAAGTGGCCACATGAGAGAGTTTAAAGCAATGTAGCTGGACTAATGCAGCGGCATCACTGTAAACTCTCTAGCGTAGTGGTGCTCTTAAACGAGCCCAAACAACCTTGTACTCCGAAGCAAGTGGACAGGCTGCTAAAAGAATGACTAGAGACATTGGGGCATTATCACCCGCAATTCTGCAGCAGCAGTGACCAGAAGGGGAAACATGAGCAGATACACTTAAAAAAATTGTAGCTAAAGGAATGACTAGCAGCCCTTAACTATTCCACTTTTAAACAAACAAAACAGCTGGCCATTTAGTTTAAAAGATATGAACCATGGAAGGCTGGATGGCTCAGAGGATTAAAAATAAGATATGCAGCTTTTCACCTCTATGTCAAAAGCAGTCTGAACATTGACTGTAACTTGTTGCCACTGGATGGCTGTTCAAAAGCTTGTATGAAATGAGTTACTGATCTCAGTCCAGAACCTAGTGATCAAGTGTCCACATCATAAAACCATCATCACAACAGGCACCCTTATTGGCACTCTTGGCAGAGAAGCCAAGAATTAGTGGCATGGAGAAAGAACTGATCTCTTTCCCCATAAGCATGGGTACGGGGGGATCATTTCAGAGGCTAGGGAAGGATTAACTTGCTGTATTATCACCTCTATGACGTGCTTGTTACAGTACTGTCAGGCCTAACAGTGCAAAAATCTTAAGTCTGGTTCTCAAAATCATGTGTTTTTTTAAATAATAAATTAAAATTATTATTCTCCTTTTGGTTTCTAAGTCTTTATGGTGCATGTGCCTTATGCTTTTTTTCTGCAACTATGAAGTTTAGAAATGAGCATTTTAAGACTGTAAGCTGAAACTTTCATGAACTCTCTTGGCTGCAGCAGGTGGGGCTTTAAGAAAAACATGAAGTATTTTGAGACACAATAAAACTTCATTCTCCAGACCAGTCACTTTGGCATTAATAGCTGACTCCCAATCTCGTATTTAAATCACAAGTTCATCCTTCTAGTAGCAAACATAAATTAACATGGAGAAAATGAAAGTAGAGTGCTAATGCATACTTTTCAGCCCTCAAGGTCCAGATTTAAAGATAGAGTCTGTCCAAAATCTTGATTTACTAGTTTATCCAGAGATACTTTTGCTCCTCTGAAATAAGTGCAGCCTATATATGGTGTGTATGTTTCATGTTCTAATTTTGCTTCACTGTCTATGCCAGGGGTGGGCAAGATACCTCTTGCAAGCCGCATCCAGCCCACCAAGCCACCGGATCCAGCCTGCGGACGCTCCTCCCAGGGCCCTCAGGCACGCAGCAGCCACTGTTTTAAACGCAGGCAGGGCTGCTGCGTATGACTCTATTCTGGAGGGAGTTGGAGGCTTCGGGTGATCTCCCCGCCCTCAGGTCCTATTGGTCAGAAACAACCAGCCAATAGGCACTGACCCCAGCCAATATCTCGTCTCCTATTGGCCAGAAACAGCCAGCCAATAGGGGCTGAGCAATTGGACTGGCGCATGGGGCGAACAGGGGCTGCTAACAGGGAGTTTGGAGAGGGAGTTCTCCAGATAAAGGAGGAAGCTAATACAGGACCGTTGAGGGAAGTGGTCTGCCTGTAGTGTGTGTTTGTGTTTGGGGTTTTATTGCTGTGTGCTGAGCTTGTGTTTGGCTGTTGGTTTATTTTTTTCCCTCCCTCCCGGAGTG
Source organism: Rafetus swinhoei (assembly GCA_019425775.1). Taxonomy (NCBI): domain Eukaryota; kingdom Metazoa; phylum Chordata; order Testudines; family Trionychidae; genus Rafetus; species Rafetus swinhoei. The sequence goes on along the minus strand of CM033424.1, from coordinate 89,518,589 downwards.
TGTGCTGTGGCTGGCAGGTGGAAGCTGTGAGCTTCTAATCAGGGTTTGAAATCTAGAAGCCTCTGCTCATTGGTTGAGCCTTAATTAGGGGAAGGGGTTATTAGGCAGTCCAGGGCTTTATAAAGGAGTGAGTCAGCGATCAGGGAGCTTGCGAACTGGGGCTGCTAACAGGGAGTTTGGAGAGGGAGTTCTCCAGATAAAGGAGGAAGCTAATACAGGACCCTTGAAGGAGGCATTGAATAACAACTGACGAATCTCTCAGAAGGAAGGCAGGTATGGATGGTGATAGCTCTGCTGTTGTTACCTGCACAGCATGTGCCATGTTTGTCTTCCTCCCAGAAGAAAGAAGGGATTTCATCTGCACTAAGTGCAAGCTGGTCACCATTTTGGAAGAAAAAATTAGAGGACTGGAGGCCCAAGTATCGACCCTACGTTCTATCAGAGAGGATGAAGACTTCCTCAATAGAAGGCAGCGTTTAATCCTACAGCCACAGCAGGCTGAAGAGCCAGTCAGGCCAGTACAGGACAAGGAAGAAAACTGGCAGCATGTAACCTCTAGAAGGAGAAGGAGGCCAACTCAGGTATCACCCATTCCTGTAGAGGTAAGTAACTGCTTTCAGGCTCTCTCCACAGGCACTGTGGTGGAGAATGCTTTGGCAGGGACCTCTCAGGGAAAAAATCAGAAGGGAACACCATCTACCGGAAGGCATGGCATGCGCAGTCTTAGGGATGGGGGTTCCACGACCACCCCCCCAAAAAGAAGACGGGTGATGATGGTCAGGGACACCCTCCTAAGAGTGACTGAGTCATCCATCTGCTGTCCAGACCTGCAATCTCTAGAAGCATGCTGCTTACCGGGAGCTCGCATTCAGGATGTGACCGAGAGTCTTCCAAAAGTGATTAAACCTTTGGATTGCTACCCCTTCCTGCTTTTCCATGTAGGAACTAATGATACGGCCAAGAATGACCTTGAGCGGGTCACAGCAGATTATGTAGTGCTGGAAAGAAGGATCAAGGAATTTGAAGCGCAAGTGGTGTTCTCGTCCATCCTTCCGGTTGAAGGAAAAGGTCCGAGTAGGGATCGTCGAATTGAGGAAGTAAATGCGTGGTTGCACAGGTGTTGTCGGAGAGAGGGCTTTGGTTTCTTCGACCATGGGACTCTGTTCCGGGCACAAGGATTGTTAGGAAGAGATGGGATCCACCTAACCAAGAGAGGAAAGAGCATCTTTGCGGGCAGGCTTGCAAACCTACTGAGGAGGGCTTTAAACTAGGTTCGCTGGGGAATGGTGACCAAAGTCCTGAGGTAAGTGAGGAAGTCGGACACCAGGAAGAATCACAAGAAGGAATGAGCAACAAAGGAGGACCCCTGATTCAGATGGAGAAGGCAGGGCAATCAACTGGTTATCTAAGGTGTTTGTACACCAATACGAGAAGCCTGGGAAACAAACTGGAAGAATTAGAAGCCCTGGCCCAGTTAAAGAACTATGATTTGATTGGAATAATGGAGATGTGGTGGGATGACTCGCATGACTGGAGCACTGTCATGGAAGGGTATAAACTGTTCAGGAAGAACAGGCAGGGGAGAAAAGGAGGAAGAGTTGCATTGTAAGAGAGCAGTATGATTGCTCGGAGCTCCAGTACTTAGAGGGAGAAAAGACTGTTGAGAGTCTATGGGTTAAATTTAGAGGTGGAAGCAACAGGGGTGATGTTGTGGTTGGTGTCTGCTATAGATCGCCGGATCAGGTGGATGAGGTAGACGAAGCTTTCTTTGGACAACTGACAGAAGCTTCCAGATTGCAGGCCCTGGTTCTCATGGGCAACTTTAATCACCCTGACACCTGTTGGGAGACCAATAAAGCAGTACACAGACAATCCAGGAAGTTTTTGGAGAATGTTGGGGATAACTTCTTGGTACAAGTGCTGAAGGAACCGACCAGGGGCCATGCGCAGCTTGACCTGCTGCTCACAAACAGGGAGGAACTAGTAGGGGAAGTAGAGGTGGGTGACAACCTGGGAAGCAGCGATCATGAGATGGTAGATTTCAGGATCCTGACTATAGGAAGAAAGGAGAGTAGCAAAATACACACCCTGGACTTCAGAAGAGCAGACTTTGACTTCCTCAGAGAACTGATGGGAAGGATCCCCTGGGATGCTTACATGAAGGGGAAAGGAGTCCAGGAGAACTGGCAGTATTTTAACGAAGCCTTATTAAAGGCACAGGAAGAAACCATCCTGAAGTGCAGCAAGAAAAGCAAATATGGTAGGCGACGAGATTGGCTTACCGGGGATATCCATGGTGAGCTTAAACACAAAAAGGAAGCTTACAAGAAGTGGAAACTTGGACTAATAACTAGGGAGGAGTATAAATATATTGCTCGAGAATGCAGGAGAGTTATCGGGAAGGCGAAAGCACAATTGGAATTGCAGCTAGTAAGGGATGTGAAGGGTAACAAGAAAGCTTTCTACAGGCATGTTAGCAATAAGAGGGTGATCAGAGAGGGTGTGGGGCCCTTACTGGATGAGGGAGGTAACCTAGTAACAGATGATATGGGAAAAGCTGAAGTACTCAATGCTTTCTTTGCCTCTGTCTTCACGGACAAGGTCAGCTCCCAGACAAATGCACTAGGCAACGCAGTATGGGAAGGAGGTGGACAGCCATTGGTGGGGAAAGAACAAGTTAGGAACTATTTAGAAAAGCTAAACATACACAAATCCATGGGCCCAGATTTAATGCATCCGAGGGTACTGAGGGAGTTAGCAAATGTCATTGTGAAGCCTTTGGCCATTATCTTTGAAAACTCGTGGAGATTGGGAGAGATCCTGGATAATTGGAAAAAAGGCAAATGTAGTGCCCATCTTTAAAAAAGGGAAGGAGGACAATCCAGGGAACTACAGACCAATCAGTCTTACCCAAGTCCCCAGAAAAATCATGGAGGGGATCCTCAAGGAATCCATTTTGAAGCACTTGGAAGAGGGGGAAAGTGATCAGGAATAGTCAACATGGATTCACGAAGGGCAAGTCGTGCCTGACCAATCTGATTAGCTTCTATGATGAGGTAACTGGCTCTGTGGATATGGGAAAGTCAGTGGATGTGATATACCTTGACTTTAGCAAAGCTTTTGATACGGTCTCCCACAATATTCTTGCCAGCAAGTTAAGGGAGTATGGATTGGATAAATGGACTGTAAGATGGACAGAAAGCTGGCTAGACTGTCGGGCCCAACAGGTAGTGATCAATGGCTCGATGTCAGGTTAGCGGTTGGTTTCTAGCGGAGTGTCCCAAGGATCAGTTCTTGGACCGGTTTTGTTCAACATCTTTATTAATGACCTGGATGAGGGGATGGATTGCCCCCTCAGCAAGTTTGCAGATGACACTAAGCTAGGGGGAAAGGTAGATACGCTGGAGGGCAGGGACAGGGTCCAGAGTGACCTGGACAGATTAGAGGATTGGGCCAAAAGAAATCTGATGAGGTTCAACAAGGATAAGTGCAGAGTCCTGCACTTGGGACAGAAGAATCCCAAGCATTGTTACAGGCTGGGGACTGAATGGCTAAGTAGCAGTTGGGCAGAAAAGCACCTGGGGATTACAGTGAATGAGAAGCTGGATATGAGTCAACAGTGTGTCCTTGTAGCCAAGAAGGCTAATGGCATATTAGGGTGCATTAGGAGGAGCATTGCCAGAAGATCCAGAGAAGTGATTATTCTCCTTTATCCGTCTCTGGTGAGGCCACATCTGAAATATTGTGTTCAGTTCTGGGCCCCCCCACTATAGAAAGGATGTGGGCACATTGGAGAGGGTCCAGCAGAGGGCGACCAAAATGATTAGGGGGCTGGAGTGCATGACCTATGAGGGGAGACTAAGGAATTTGGGTTTGTTTAGTCTGCAGAAGAGAAGAGTGAGGGGGGATTTGACAGCAGCCTTCAACTTCCTGAAGGGAGGTTCCAAAGAGTACGGAGAAAGGCTGTTCACAGTAGTGACGGATGGCAGAACAAGGAGCAATGGTCTCAAGTTATAGTGGGAAAGGTCTACACTGGATATTAGGAAAAACTATTTCACTAGGAGGGTGGTGAAGCACTGGAATGGGTTACCTAAGGAGGTGGAATCTCCATCCCTAGAGGTGTTTAAGTCTCGGCTTGACAAAGCCCTGGCTGGGTTGATTTAGTTGGGATTGGTCCTGCCTTGGGCAGGGGGCTGGACTTGATGACCTCCTGAGGTCTCTTCTAGCTTTATGATTCTATGATGGGGACAACACAAGCCTTTCCCCCCTCCCAAAGTTGAGAGCCACATGGAGGGAGCAGGCTGCATTTTCAATGCTCTGGGGCGGTAGCAGGCAGGGAGCCCAGCCTGCCTTGGGGGTGCTGCAGGGCTGCTGGCTGGAAGATGCTTAGGTAAGCACCTCCCAGCGAGAGCCTGCCTCTGATACCCACCCCCTCCTGCACCTTAACTCCCTCTCCCAAGTCACCTTTGAAACCCTCTGCAACCACCTGTCCCAGGTCACAACTCCTTCCCAGATCCTGTACTCCCTCCTACAATCCCATGCACGGAGCCCTGAGCCTCTGACTGGGCGGGGCTGATTAATCTCCTGTGAAGCTGTGCTGTGGTGCATCTTAGAGGGAACACTGCCCTACACCCCAATCACCTGACCCAGGTCACATAGCTCTCCTTCACCCAACTCCCTCTCAGACCTCACACCATTGCCTGCACCCCAGTCCCTTAACCTGTGCACCCTTCTGCACCCAAGCTCCATCCTAGACCCCTCACGCCCTCCACAGAAAAGTGCAGCCCTTGACCACTTTCCAAAATCTTGGATTGCCCTTCCCCCCCCAAAAAAAAATTATTGCCCATGCTTGGTCTATGCTCTAGAATGGAGAAGATTAGCACAGACAGCACTTCTGGAAAGAAATTTTCATATGCGAATACACAATTGGTTACAACTAGCTTTTGGGGTTTTTGCTTTGTTTTTTGCAATGTTATTGTAGCCACGTTGGTTCCAGGATGTTAGAAAGTGGGTAAGGAAATATCTTTTGCTGGACTAACTTCTGTTGGAGAGAGAGACAACCTTTCACGCTGACACAGATGTACCCACTCTCTCAGAAAAAGGTGGAGCTTAGCAGAGCCATTTTTTTTTATTTGAAATGACTACTGCATCACTTTTGGTTGTTATTTCACATTTTTATCATTTAAAAAAACTAACTCCTCCAATATTTTGGGGATCCAAAAGTAAAAGTGCAATTAATTTAGTATCTTTAAGGCCAGTCAGATTTTTGCTCTCCCAATCTTTTCTGTGCACCATGACATTTAATTTTCCCTTGATACACAAGAATCAGTTCCTTCTTTGCTCCCCACATTATTTTAGTTTAAGAAACTCAAACACAGTAAAGTCTCACTGAAGGTAGCACTTTTTCCAAGGATCTGACATATCTCCCCATCTCCTAGTTCATTTTGCCTCAGGCACCTCAAATCCCTCTGCATCAATGTTTAAAAAAAAAATACTTATTTTCAGGTCCTGCTCTGAGTATCATCTCTTTAAATAACAGTTTTCTCAGTCTCATTAAGTTGTATATTTACTATTCCAAGCTTTAAGGCTCAACGCTAACAGAGTCAGGGGACTGCTGTGATTTATCCCTCTGTGATTCCTCACCGCACGGACAGAACTGCTTCCACGAGGAAGAGGATAGTCAATAGCAGCAGTCAGTATCCCAGGCTAATTATTAGTGTCCCCACAGGGAGACTGTATCATGTAAGCACTTCATCACTATGAGCCACAGATTGAGTAACTCCCCAGCAGTGACCTGCAGGCTGTCAATTGTTCACTTGTTGATGCCATTGACTCAATCCAGTCAGATTCACTAGATCATACTAATTTACTCCTCCTTACCCCACGCGAGTAGGTACTGTTATTGTTATTGTTCAGTCAATAATAGTCAACATATAATGAGATGTCTGATGAGTTATCAGTAAATTCTACATTGCTCCCTCACACAACTCTCCTTACACACAGCTATCTAATTTATTATTTATTCACAGCAGAGCCCACAATGCACCAGGCATTCTACAAAGGGTATTGACCTGTAGAGCTTATAATCTAAAAGGGCAAAGAAAGTACAGTAAACTTCCGATAATCCGGCATCTTTAGGACCCAGGGGGTGCCGGATTATCAGATATGCCGGACCATCGGAAGGGGGGGCTATGAGGGGTCTAGGGTGGTGTGGAGGGGGATGCCACCCCAGACCCCTCATAGCCCCCCCTTCCGATTGTCCGGCTCTGCCCCAGGCGTCTCGATTCAGCCGCTGCTGGTCAGTTTCAGCAGCAGCTGAATCGGGACGCCTGTGGCAGAGCAGCTGAGGTGCTGCCGGGTTGGTCCAGTAGCGCCGCCCCTTGGTGCTGCGAGACCAACCTGGCAGCACCCCAGTTGCTCTTGGGGACGCCTGGGGCAGAGCAGCTGGGGTGCTGCCTGGTTGGTCCCGCAGCGCGCCGAGGCGGCGCTACCGGACCAACCCGGCAGCACTCCAGCTGCTCTGCCCCCAGCTTCCCTGATTCAGCCGCTGGTCCGTTTCAGCAGCGGCTGAATCAGGGAAGCCGGAGGCAGAGCAGCTCCAATGGTCCGGCTGCCCGGAGCACTTCCGGGTTCCTGATGGTGCCGGACCATCAGATGCCGGACCAATGGAGTTTTACTGTATAGTGGTAAGGGACTCAACATTCAAATAAAGTGGACCAGGTGACAACTGGCCCCATTTGGGAAATACAAAGGGCCAAGGTATTGTTTAGGTACAAGGTGCTTGTTATCATCCTGGTACCCAAGTAACCTCTTTCACAAAAGTACTTGGGCCTGGTATATGTAGAATGACTAATATGATATGTTTGATTTCAACAACTGATACAGAAATTCAGTTTTATTGACTATCTATTTGCATCAATTAAAATTATTTTAGGACTCTTAATATAGTTAAAACTGTATGCCAGAAATCCACCTTGCAGGGATATAAGCCAAATTTTAGATTAGCTCAGTTTTCAAAATAAGAAAAAAGACCTTCCAAAATGTGATGGATGGAAGCCTTAAGGTTATATTTTTTAGATTTTTACCTTTTCCCCGCACCTAAGGATTCTGTTTCAGCTCCTTCCAGTCTCCCTCTCCCATTGCACTCTTGGTGATACCACACCTTTGTCACAAACTTCTTCTAAAACAGTTTGTATAACAGTTCCCAGAATCCAGCCACTGGGACTAGCTCTACCTCAAATCTGTATTTTAGACTGAATGAACTGCAAATAGTTTGAACAGCAAACGCTTCCAAACTAAGATGTATTTCCACATACTGTACCTAATGTAGCAGCTAGAATTGGTTGAAAAAAATATTTTTTATTCTGTGAAACCTTATTTGGTTTTTGGTTTTTTTTGGCCAAACATTCAAAACAAAATGAAACATTTTGCTTTGCTCTCCTCTTAGAAAACAAAAAACATTTGCTCTTTGGTTTTCAGAAGGGTTTTCTCCCTCCCTGCCTTTTCAAACTGCTGCCACCCCTTTTTCTGCATTGAAAAAAAAAAAGTGAAAAAAGTTTAAAAATAAATCTCTTCTCTGGAAAACTAAAATGAAACAAGAAAGTCAAATATGAAACGAAACGAGGCTTTGCTCTAAATTTTCCCAGCACTCCTTTTAAAACTATGATTTTCCATGAAAAAAATTTTTTTCGATGAAACCTCATTTCTCTGGGAAGAATTTTTTTTTCTCAAAAATTTCAACCAGTTCTAGCAGTTGTGCAGATCGTGTGTACTACTTGACAGAGCAGTGAATTGGACTCAGGAAACCTGAATTCTATTCAGCTCTGCCATTGGCCTGCTGGGTGATCTTGAGCAGGTCACTTCATATTTTTGTGTCAGTTTCCCATCTGTACAATATGGATAGTCATGATGACCTCCTCTGTAAAGTGCTTTGAGAGCTACTGATGAAATGCACTATAAAGAACCACGTACAATTAAAATGACTATATAAGACAATCACTTTGCATACTGTCATTCTGTATGTCATTAATTTGTCTACTGATTTTCTCTGATATGACCAAATCTATTAGCCATTGCAAAGCAAATGAAAAAGTAAATAAAAGGATTAAACTAGTAATTTAAGATGGTTGCATTAAAATGAGAATATAATAAACTATAGTAAAAGGCATATTAGGCTCTCAGTAGTCAACATCAATACAACTTGTTAATATTTATTTTACTTCAGCCCATAGTGTAAGAACATTTACTTAAACAGCAGTTGAGATGACTGTAAAACACTCCTGTGAAAGAGTTTACATTATAAAAGTAAGGGCATGTATACACAGCTGTAGTCCACATCTTCACTACAAGCAGTTATTTTGACCTAATGTCGAGCTGGGAGACTTCTTACTTCTACTCCTGTAACCCTCATTTCATGAGGAGTAAGGGAAGTAGATGGAAGTGTGCTCTGCAGACAGCGCCAAAAGCTGAATTAAGCTATTTTGACTTAAGTTATACAACTGACATAGCTCAAGTTGTGTAGCTTATTTTGGCTTTAGCCCTGCTGTGTAGATGTGCCCTAAGCGAGCAATTGTCAGCGAGGGAGCTATGCAAGTTGCAATACAAGTGTCTGTACTACAAATAGCAAATTAGATCTATTTTCCTTGAACATGAGAGAAAGTAGGAATAAATAATATGCTGTACAAACAAAAGGAATAGATAACATCTTCACTTTATAGAAACTTTCTTCTTCATAATAATAATAATAATAATAATAATAGCAGATAGGTGCTTAGGGGGATTTTGTTTTGCTTACATTTACTGTGAATTTGAGTGCTCATTATGGTCCAAATCTACTGTGATTTACTTTGCTAGTGCAGGAACCGTTCCCTAATATAAATCTGATCACACTGGCTGGCACTATATGCAGGTGCTACGCAAGTTATTTTACACAACTCTACCACAGTACCTCAGCCCTTAGATATTATTTTAATCCTGGGCTATGAAGAATGACAATAACTCACATACCAGTCTTGGGACAATTGTAAGCTAGCTTGAGGCCAAACTCACTTTACTTTTTTACCTGAGCACAGTTTAAATACAGGTCTTTATAGACTGAAAGGTAGCTCCTCCCATTTGCATCACAAAATTCCCATGTTAAAAAAAATATACATTAATGTGTCTTGGATATTAACTTAAAAAATCTTAACAGTAAGAAGAGCATGTGCGCAATTTATGGAATAACAGTAATTAAATGAATGGGTCTTTAAACCTTTAAGACAATCTATGAAGCTTTCTCAATATAGAGCAATATTTTTACATGTGACCAAGATACTTGGCTGGACATTTCAAAAGGCTGCTCACATTCTAATTGGGAGCTATCAGAACAGGCATTATGGAAATTCTTGAAGATGCTTTATCCCCTATTATTTTTTGCTTACTTAAAAAAATATTTGCAATTGATTTCAAAAACTTTCAAATTTCTAAGGTATGTGTGAAACTATACATTTTCATTGCCAGTATGGAACCTGACTCCTTGTTTTTTTCCAATAATTTGTTTTTCCTGAAACTCCTGCACCTCTTCTCTTAAGGTTTTCCCACTAGAAGTAGCAAATAGAAACACAGAACCATAGAATCAGAAATTTAGGGTCAGAAGGGACTTTTTGAGGTGGTTATCTAGTGCATTTCCCTGTGCTGAGGAAGGACAAAGCATAACTCCATCATTCCTGAGAGTAATTTGTCTAAAAACGTCCAGTGATGGGGATTTCATAGTGTCTTTTGGTAATCTACTCCAGCACTTAACTATCCTTATAGTTACGAAGTTTTTCCTTATTTCTAACTAAATCTCCCTTGTTGCAGATTAAGCTGATTACTTCTTGTCTTACTTTCAGAGGTTGTGAAAAACAATTGATTACCATCCTCTTTATAACAGTCCTTACATACCTGAAGACTTACAAGGCTTTTAAACTTTCCTCATTGGTCAGGTGTTTTTTTAGGGTTGCCAACTGTATAACTGCACAAACCCATGCCCCCTGCCTCTCCCTTCCCCTAAGGCCATACCCTTGCCTCCACCTTCTCCAAGGCACTACCCCTTGTTCATTCCATACCCCCTCCTTTCATCACTTGCTCTTCTCTTCCCACACTGGACTGAGACAGGGGATTGGAGTTCAAAAGGGGATTTCGGGGACAGACTCGTGGAGGGAGTTTGGTTGCCAGAGGGGACTCAGATTTATAGCAGGGTGCTGTCATGCAGGAAGGAGTGTGCAGTGCAGTCGCCAGCTGGGTAGCAGTTACTTCAGGAAGGTCCCAGAAGCAATTGGCACATCCAACTCCTAGGCACAGGGGCAGCCAGGCAGCTCTGAACACTGCCCTGACTGCAAGCACTGCCCCTGCAGCTCGCATTGGCCTTGGTTCCTATCCAATGGGTGCTGCAGAGTCAGCACTCGGGGATGGGACAGCAAATAGAGACTCCCTCAGCCACCCCTTGCGCCTAGGAGTTGGATGTGCGAATTGCTTCCAGGAGCCTCGCAGAGTCAGGGAAGGTATGGAGCCTGCCTTAGGTTTTCTCTACACTACCCAGCTTTAAGTGGCACAACTGTTTTGTTAAAACTCGCGTAGTATAAACGCTGTTTGTCTGCTTTTTTACCAACAAAATTCTTCCACCCGCTATAAGTGGGTTCACACGTTATTGACAGGAGAATGGTCTTGCCTACAACAAGCCGTTTACACTGCCACGTGCCTTTGCAAAACTTTTGTCTTGGGGGAGGGAGGGTTAAGAACCCGTTAATAACAAAAATATTGTCGTTGAATTGGTAGTGAAGACAAAGCTTTAGGCCTGTTGGACTTTTAGCGGCCTAAAGTCTCCCAGATTGGTTTCAGTAGCTCTGGGAGATTGAGCCCGATTCTGGGAGATCTGACAACAATAGGACCAAAAAGCAAAGAGAATTTGAGAATTAAAAAAAAAAATCTCAACAAGTATCTGTCAACAAGTAAAGGTCATCCTGGAAAATAAGAACAATGATTAGAAGCTGCACAAATTCTGAGAGAGAACCGTGAGTCAATAGCCCATTAACAACAGGGAGTGAGATCAATCATAGGGACACTGAGGAAAAGAATGGTACAAGTTCATTTTCTGTTTCTCTCTTTACAACATACAGTCACACACTTGATTCTGTATAAATTGATCCATTTACCACTGTAAGGCAGCAAACAGAGAGTAATTAAGTTTCAAGGCTAAAAAGAAATAAAATAAAAAATCTGTTTAGAGGATGCAACAGGAGACCTTCCCGTCTGATGATGCCATAGCTGAAATGAGAAGATCCACTGTGTAATTTCATAAATGGATGTCACTCTATATCACAGCTCTATATCACAGCTCTACCTGCTCTTCTTCTGAAACATCCCTCCTTCATTCACCTCTGCACCTCTAGCACAATATCCAGATACCTATAAATTGCTTTGAGAATTAATGTCTCAATAGCCTCACAGGTTTTGTAAACAAATGCTTATGACCAACCTGTTATTGACAATTTAAAACACTTTTCAATCAAGATGAGCAAACTACTAGGCCATTATTCTCAGGCTCATTCACAACAGAAGCTAGTGTTCCTGACAGCTGAACAATACTTACTTATCAGAAAAATTAGAAACCAAATTGGAATAAAACTATGACTCTATCCAAGACTCTATGAAATTCCCAATTTTCTTCAGTAACAGATTTTTAGATAACCTCAGGTTAATGTCTTCGGGAAACAACTGAAGTATGCCTTCTTGACAAACATTCATCTTTCCCTTCACTATTTCAGTACAGTAACAGAAGGCAGGATTCAGTGGTGCTTCCACTGGGCCCAGAAGCAGGGAGTGCGGGGAGAGGAGAAAATGGGGCTTCAAAAAGACAGTTTTAATGTAGGGATTTGTCCCAATTTCAGGTATCACCAGCCAACAACCAACACTGCTGCATTGGTGAAAACTCCTGGAGTAGACAGAATGAACTTGCTATAAACTACAGCATACATCAGTTTATCCTGCTTCCAGAGGTAAGCTTTGCTGGTGCAAATAGTAGCTTTACCTATCTACATTGAAAGTTTTGGTACTGCTACACTCATGACTTGCCACTGATGGCTGCAGTCAAGGAAAATCCCTGGTGAAGAAAAAGCTTTATTAGAGAAAATGTGAGGAGTTCTAACCCACTCATTCAAAAGGGAGGCTGTGTAAAATTATTACTGAAAACATTCAGATGCTAATATGACGGCATTTCATTTATTTTAGCTCTCTGAACCTAAGAACCCTTAAGGTCATCATCTTCTGTTAGATGTTCTCTCTATGAAAGATTAGATTGCCAAAGCATAAACTCACTTAATTCCTCAGACTGAGGAAAGGGGAAGTGCAGAAATTAATCTGAAATAATTTCTTCAGAAATTGTCATATCTTTCCAGCAGAATGTTTAACTGTTTCCTCAGCCCTGGAGCGGAAGAGGTCTCCCAGTACAAGCATCATGAGAAGCGAAGAGCCATCTGAAGTAAGAGGAATGTACAAACTTGCACAAAATCCACCTTTTCTCTTGTTCACTTTAAATCATTATGTTTTAAAGGGAGAGATACTATTACTAGCCCAGTGAAAAAACACTGTAGCCTACAGCCAATAATAAATTTGACTCAGACTAATAATACAGAAGTGTATGTACATTTTCTAAAACTTTAGCTATCATCTGTAGCTGTCTTCTAGAAAAAAAGACTGAACCACTAGAATGGAAAATGTATTAAATTGTTTACTGCTCAAACAGCAGTGGTTTAGTGACAGAATATCATTATGAAGCTAATGTGTGAGAAACCAGATGATCCTGAATCCTTCCTTCAATCTCTAGCCCAGAATGTGCTGAGAATGCTGTGGGGGTGAATTAAGCACTTAGAGGTCAGGAGAACAGAACCAAATGGGCCCCACATAGACACCTGGATCCATCTCACCTGTCTCAGAGGGAGCATGTCCATAATGTGACACTTTCAAACAGTGTTGCAGTGGAAGTGTAAAAAAAGGCAAAATGGTGAACCCTGTGAGTCCTGTATCCAAAAAGGAGAAAACTGAGCAAATAGAAGATTGTCAGAATAACCGTTTGCATGACATCCAAAGCAGAATATCAACTAACAAATAATAATTTTACTTAGTACAATTTTCATGGCCAAAAATCTCAGTTATATGTGAGAAAATGTTGAATAGGAAGAATATATTAATCATGTTCTGGCTCACAAGTAAGTTATTTATAACGCACCTCAAAAACTTGGAAGGTTATATTATACAGTCCCAGTTGTATTGTCTATTGTTTCATAACCAGGTGCAGGAAATCAGGAAATAGAGCCAACATGCTTATATATAAAAACACTTAAAGACTGCAGGACTTGCTATTTGTATAGTTTCAAAATTCTTTCATCGGCAGTATGCGCAGGAGTATTTTTTATACCAACAGAACTCTCCCCTGTCGGCGTAGAGCTTCTTCTCCAGACACGCAGTGTCACAGCTATACTGAACAGCTGCATGTGTAGACATGGCCTTAAGCTTTATTAATTTTAGCTTAAGGTCATGTATCCCAGTACAAAATTTGTGTCTAGGGAGATTGTATTTATGGATTACTTATCTTTTTTTCTGCCCTCAGAAAATTCATTTCGCAGGTTTCCTTCCTGCTTCACCTTAACCCGGAGTTCCAAAAAAGTATCAAATTCTGCTTACAAAGTGTTCTCTACAATCAGACACAAACAGTTCAAAAGGTTTAATGATTATTTCTGTAGTAGCATCTAAAAATGCTATGTTTTTTTAATTAGTCATCCTAAACAAGTTCCTTACAATTCAATGTACCAGTCCGCTTTATAATTTCCTCTGAGTGGGAAGAAATCTAATGTCTGGTCCTCAAGAATTTTGAAATGTCTCTGTGACCTTCCTATTACTATTACACATCTAAATTTAAAACACAGTCACCCATTCATCATGGCAAAGTAATATGATATCTAAAATACAGGTTCAAATAATAGGTATAGTCCTAGTCATGAAGACTTTCACCTGGCAGCATCCAGGTTAAAAAGAAACATTTTTCTTATGCCATAATAGTATTGTATCCAAAAGACATTTCAAATTCTAGGATATTGTGACAGAACTCAAGTTAACATATAGTCAATAGATCCTCCAATTTAATGTCTTTAAATGATAGTCTAGCACAGTAATACTCAGGCTGAAGCTCGCGATTCACAAGTGGCTTTTTAATGTGTCTCCTGCAGCTCTACACAGCCCATGATATTAAAACACAGATTTAACTGTTAATCAATCTAAGTTATTAACCAATCAGGATGGTTTTACTATGTTATTAACCAATTGCAGCTGATAAAATAATAATACCTTGTAATTTTGCTGTGAGAATGTTAGGCAGACAGACAGATACCAAGTATTTTACCTGTCATACTGCTTAAATATGAATATATGGTACTATAGTAAATGAAACAAAGCATTCATACTACTGTGACTAAGGATGTTAACTAGCGATTAATTTACTAGTCGAGTAGTCGATAGAAATTCCATCGACTGCTCGACTAGTTGATAAGCATTTCTGCATTCCTCCTTTGAAATGTACAAGAGCCCCAGCAGGGGCTCTTAAGGATTTCAAAGCAGAAGCACCTGTATGGAGTCTGGGGCCAATGGGGGACTCAAAGTCCCACACTAGCCCCAGGTTCCATGCTGTGCTTCCTCTTTGAAATGCACAAGAGACTGGGACTCTTTCAAAGCTAGCACTCAGCATAGGACTCCCCAGTGGATCCCAGGCGCCACCCGGCATTTCATAGCGGTAGTGCACACTGAGCCCGGGGTCTGCTGAGGAGTCCCCAGCTGATCCTGGCTCCAAGTCGCTTTGAAATGCCACAGGGGAGCCTGGGGTCCACTGGGGAATCCCCAGATGATCTGGGATCCACCCGGCATTTCAAAGTGGCAGCTCCGGGGTCAGCTGGGGAGTCCCCAGCTGACCCCGGGCTCTGTGCGGCATTTCAAAGGGGCAGCATCACTTGGAGCCTGGGATAAGCTGGGGACTCCCCAGCTGACCCCGGGCTCCATGCAGCACTGCCGCTTTTAAGTAACCCCCCTCTTCTCCCCACCTCCTTCAGCAAGGGAATGGAGCGACTAGTTGACTATCCTGTCAACTATCCAATAAGCATTTGATTATCGAATAGTCAACTAGTCCTTTACATCCCTACCTGTGACTATTTGGGGTAATGCTGATTGGGCTCCTGAATCATTTGAGCTCTAAGTATCACTGGTCTATCAGAAGTAGATTACAACATAATGACATACTTCCTTCATATGTAAAGCTGAAGCAATTTACCAAGCCAATGGTTCTTATCGATAAAGTTCAATGGCAATGTTTAAACTTATAAAAGCCAATTTTTTAGCCCATAGAATTTTCTCAAAAGGATCAATTGCTGTTTTCATATCTGTATAATAATATTTCAACCTAATATATCTGCTGATTTAATTTGTATTTGTGATATTATAGGTGCATGTTATATTTTCATCTGGCTTCTCAAAATTTTCTTCCAACCTTCTCCTATCACTCTGCCTTTTATTAGCAGAAGGTCCTCCAACACTTATTCTTGACATTGACTTATTTTGCAAATTCAGAACTGATTGTTAGCAGGCCTGGTGTATGCTGTGAAAACGCAAGGTAAGCTTTAGATCAAGCAATGCTTAAATTTACCTGGGAGTGGGTCATGCGGAGTCTATTCTGTCAAAAGCTAAAGGAATTTCATGTCAGGCCTCTGAAGCCAGCCTGAGAATTGAATAGTTCATCTGTCTGGGTCTCTCGCTCTTATTTTAGGGGGCTTGCCTGAATGGTTTATTTGGGGTTCTGATCCCAGTTGGGGGTTGATTACCTGGATGCTGTGCCTGAAACTGCATTCTTCCCAGACCTGAAGTGACTGTGTCTCTGAATTGCTCTTTGGAGGAATTTTGATCTCAGCTCTGTGCCTTGGCTATGAGAGACCAGGAGATCTGGCTCAGCAGGACAGGATGTGAGAATCCCCGGAGAGCAAGAAGGTGAGTGTCAGTGGCTTTGTCAGCACACCAGGAAGCACCCCCAAGGGATCTTCTGTGACCACACCGCATCACAATGAGCTATTTGTAGTCTTAGGCCAGGTCTACATTAGACCTGGAAGGTCAGCTTAAGATACCAACTCCAGCTACATAGAATGCATAGCTGGAGTCGGCTTCCCTTAATCGGAGCTTGGTAGAGTCCCAAGCAAGCTGGCGTTTGCTCCCGTCAGCTTCCCTTACTCCTCGGGACTGCACCGGCTAGAGCTGCCCTCAGTGTTCAATTTACAGGTCTTAACTAGACCAGCTAAATCGAATGCCAGAAAGTCAACCTCCGGAGCAGCGCGTGAAGACGTGCCCTTAGTGATGATTAAATGAACAGAAATCAGACCTAATCTAACATGTCCCTTTTACTGCTTTCTTCAGCAAGACAGTAGAAAGAGAACTTATGTTTCAGTGACAAATATCCAATTTGCTGAAGCTGGGCACTTATGTTTAAAATCAAGAATTCAGCTCCTCAGAATTGATACAGTCATGCTCAATTTATTTTCAACACACTCAGATGCATTCTACACAGTATCTGTTTTGGGAATCAAAAATACAGCAATTCAATGACAGATACTGCATCAGTGATCCACAATAATCAAATCATTGCATTCTTCTCATCTACCCTGGAGTTCACCTGAATATATATTAGCTCAATATGTACAATTTGTGTATTACTAAAGGTCTACACCTACAAGCATTTTAAAGGAGAGGTCCTTTATGCTACCAATAACAAACTTTTAAGAAGTCTCTCTCTCTCTCTCATGTGGCTGCAGGCTGCTCTAGAAAACAAGACAAAACCCCTCCATCTCTGTGTGACTGCATCTGTTAAAATAACTAAAGGCATGAAAAAGTTGAGAACAGTGGCGAATGTAATAATTATAATTGCCTTTGGATATTTGGTCAGCTAGGCAACCTAACATACCATACAGTACGGTTTAAATAGACTTAATCATCTAAAAAGGTTTTGGGTTTTTTTAAATTGAGTAGTCTATGTAGTTATTTTATTTAGAACTCATGAAAGCGAAGGACTAACAGCAGGAGATTTGAGCTACATTCTTGATTCTAGCACTAACTCACTGTGTCACCCTGGACAAGTCACAACCACTTTGTGCCTCAGCATCCCCATCTCTAAAGGGGAAAGCTGTTCTTGTGGATAAGGTATAACCAGTCTGGGATTCAGGAGATCTTGGTTCAAGTCCCCGCTGTGTCACAGCCTCCTGTGTGATCGTGAACAAGTCACTCTCTCAGCCTCAGTCCTCCATCTGTGAAATGGGTGTAGTACTTTTCCATCTTCTAGGCATGTTGAGAGAATTATTTCATAAACATTTGTAAGGCACTCAGAGGGGATGGGGGCAACAACAAGAACACAGAGATGGGAAAATGTTTGAAGATATATTATTACAATGAATAAATATGTATACTGAGACACATCCTGGAGGCTACAACCTGATTGGGCCCACTGTGCTAGGTCTTGAACACAAAGATCATGTATTGAGTGAAAAGGGACACAAAAGTACACTGTATCATTATTGCTACTGCTATACTTAAGTGCCTCATATCTGACCAGGGAGCGCTGCATTGGCAATTTGCCATGAGTCCACATTCCGCATGTATTTGAAATACAGCAGGTTTCAGATACATTATGGTTTGCCCTCTGAGAGCTACAAGACCCAGGAAATAACTGCAATGGAAGCTGCTCAAATTGAGATGCAGCTATGTATAATGGGCACAAGTCTTCTTGGGTGGCATTTCCTTTATGAAATCAGGATGACCATAGAATGAACTGCAGGACTCAGGGTGCTACTCTTTGTTCACCCCTGCAGGACACTAATAACTACAAGCCATCTTATTCACTAACCCAACAAAAGAAGCATGCCTACTGATGAAAGGGTGCAAGTGTAGGCTTGTATACTTGCCCAAAGGTACATCAAAATAGTTTTAAATGGTGTCTCTGTGTCCTAGCTTATGCTAAGGAAGAAGCAAAGTTCATGCTATGATTTTCAAATAATGATACTGCTATAAACTGTACCAGTTCATTTGTATAGGATTAAATTGTATATTTACATCTGCTGTAACTTCAATTCAAATATCAGTTTTGGTAATCAGTGAGTTTTCACGTGGATGCTCAGAGATTTGCAGCAAAAATATTATATATTGCTGTGCTGAAGAACAATACACCTTTCATATGTTTTTCACTGAAAAAAAGTATTGTGAATATGGTATCCTCTAGACGATTCTTAAAAGTAGGCCATTTGTAATGTAGTTCATGTGGAATTTTAACAACCATGCTTGCAACCACCTATTCTGGGCATAACACTCAGCTTTTGGCATCCCATCACAAATTTTCTCTTGTGCCCAAACGTACCTCAGACTGAGTCTTTTCTTTGGCTTTTTGGTTCCTTGGTTTTTTTGTTTTGTTTTTAACAATATGGGACTATCATGTAATGATGCAACATCACAATGCACAATATAGAACAGAAAATACTGAATTTAGTAAATTTTGAATGTGATGGACTAGTTGATCTTTCAGAAAAGCCTGGAAAATGCATTGTTATTAAGACCCAGATAGTTAATATATTAATTTTTAACCACTTAAAATACACAGGCAGCTCTCCAGTAGCTGGTGACCCACAGTTGATCTGCTTATTTGGAAAATCACCTCTGGAAAATGTTGACAACTATAACGATCATGAATGATGACATGAGGCACAAGTGGTGAGATATAAAAATGACTTCCTGACCATTTGTGGCCATTAACAAAAGCCCATGACACTTTTCTAATGCATTTGAGTCTTGCAATGTGGATAATCGCATTCTGCCTACCTAAGTCCCCCTGTTGTGGTTTCAGTTGTAGAAGTCACTATATGTTTTACTGCCCTTTGCTACAAATTATTAATTAAATACAGTCAGACATAAATCTGTCACATAGTGTGGCTTGCACAGCCACTGCAAGGGTTCAAACTGTATTTCAGTGAAGATAGAATCTCTTTCTCTCTCACTCTCTCTTTCTGACAAGATCATACAGCAAATTCACTCTGTGCCTATAAATGCAGTTCAAAGATGTCTGAAATCTGTTGTTATGTGCATAAATACTTCTGTGCCGGGTTAGTAGCTGTGCTAAGCATTGACTTATGCAGTCATAGCAGAAAAGGCAGCCAAACAACCAAATGAAGTGTTTCAGGTAATATGGAGAAAACAGTTGCACTTAGATTAGCCTTGCAAACTAAGAGATCTACAAAGCACCATTCGTACATAAAAGATTTGTCTCTCCTTTTTTTTAATGCAGTAAATATCTCATTTGTATTCTACAGAGCAAACCCCCAAATTGTGGGGGGAAAGAAAGGGAGATAGACTTTTTCTCCAATCATTTGGAAAAAAAGATTAAAAGCTTTCTTGTAATTTACAGACTTTATTCAAGAAGAGAGAGGAAATCATTTCAGGAAAGAGTGAGAAACATTTTATAATATAAATACAGAAAACCATCAAAGAAAAAGCCTTCTCTGCTTTTATTTTTTGGTAATAAATATCTTGAGTCATACTTTCTTCTGAGCTATACATGACCTTTAATTGGAATACAGCACATTATGACAAATAACCTATGAATATTTTGCTACAACTAATTGTACTGTTTGTTAATCCATGCTGAAAGTGGCCATGTTATAAAAAGAAAAAAGGGTGTTCTAGAAACAGTTTTTCTATGGAAAACTATCACCTGGACATTCTAATATTTAGTATTTCAATATTTAGAGTTAATAATGAGAAATGGGAAATTTCACATGAGTTGCAATAAAGTTTCCCATTGTGTCACCTATCATGCAGGTAGCACTACCTTTCAGTTTCACCCAATTTATGGCAATTTAGGATCTGGCAATTCTCGGATGTCAGTTTAATTGAAAAAGATATGTTGGGAATGAAAACTGTAGCACTTAAAATCAAACAGGAGCTGTTTGTCATACATTAGTATACAGGCAGCTAAATGAATGAATCAAGTTACACCTTTAATGTCAAACCTCTTCATGAGTTCTGAATACTGATGAACTTGGATTGTACATTCATCTGGAACAGGGAGTTTATTCTTTCAAATCAAAACATTTTAAAAGTTCTAAATTAATCATCCTTCTTAATTAATATTTTTCATTTAAGCCACTTTAGTTATAGTGAATTGTAGAGTTAGACAGGTCAGGCAAAGCAAACATTGCATCTAATTGAGCATGAATATCATTTCTAGACACCATTAATCACTGCTTCTTGGAGCAGCTTGGCCTGGAAGATACAATTCTTGATTTAGTCTAGTGGGGCACAAGATCAGATCCAAGAGGTGAATATAACTGAACTGCTCAGTAATAATGACTCTCAGTAAAATAGAACATCCCTGTATGGTGGAAAATACCGAACAAACAAATAAACAAACCCATCATAGCACCATTTAACTTCAAAAAGGTGAAATACACAAAAATGAGGACACTGGTTAAATGGAGATTAAAAGGAAATTAACAGTGACAAGAGAGAAATGCCTGCAAACAGTGTGAAATGACTTTAAAATGCCATAACAGAAGCTCAAGGTTAATGTATACTCTAAATTAAAACAAAAAGCAAAGCAAAGCAGTAAATAGACCAAAAAGGTGCTGCCCTGGCTAAACAACAGAGTAGACTAGGCATTTAAAGGCAAAAATTAACATCCTTTACAAATCTGAGTCAAGTCCTACTAAGGCAAGTAAGAAAGGAGTATAAACTCTGGCAGGTCAAGTGTACAGGTATTTTAAGAGCAGCCAGCAAAAGTCACAATTGCCAAAAAGGAAAAATGTTTTAAAGTAAATGAGAAGGTGGAAGCCTGCCAATCAATCAGTGGGGCTACTGGATGATCAAGCTATTACAAGGAAGAGAAGGCTATTGTAGAGAAACTAACTGAATTTTTTTGCATCAGTCTTCCCTGCAGAGGATACAAGGAAGATTTGCAAACTTGAGCCGTTCTTTCTAGGTGACAAATCTCAGGAACTGTCCCAAGATTGAGGCATCAATAGAGGAGGTTTTGGAACAAATTGATAAATTAAAGGAAAAGTCAAGAGGACCAGAGGGTATTCAACCCAAGAGTTCTGAAGGAACTCAAATATGAAATTGCAGAACTACTATTGGAGGGTATATCAACTATGGCTTAAATAAGTCTCTCTGCTAGATTAGTACAAGATAGCTAATGTGACACCAGATTTTTTAAAAGGCTCCAGAAGTGATCTAGTCAGCTACAGGCCAGTAAGCCTATCTTTAGTACCAGGCAAACTGTTTGAAACTATAGCAAAGAACAGTATCATCAGACACATAGATGAATACAGAATGTTGGGAAAGAGTCAACATGGCTTTAGTAAAGAGAAATCATGCCTCATCAATCAACTACAATTATTTGAAAATGTCAAGAAACATGTGAAGAAGAGTGATCCTCTGGATATAACTTAATTAGACTTTCAAAAAACCTCTGACCAAGTCCCACAGCAAAGGCTCTTAAGCAAAATAAGGAGAGACATGAGATAAAGGGAAGGGTCCTCTTATAGATCAGTAACTGGTTAAAAGACAGGAAAGAAAGGATTGAATGATCAGTTTTCACAATGTAAAAAGATAAATAGTGGGGGATCTTATGGATTTGTCCTGGGACTTGTGCTGTTCAACATATTCATAAATCATCTGGAAAAGGGAGTAAGCAGTGAAATGATGAAGTTTGCAGAGGGTACAAAGTTATTCAAAATAAAACTGACTGCAAAGAGATACTAAGGGATCTCACAAAACTGAGTGACTGGGAAATAAAATAGCAGATGAAATTCAATGCTGATAAATGCAAAAAAAAACCAATCCCAATTACATAGAAAAATGATGTTTTCTATATTAGCTGTTACCACTCAAGAAAGAGATCTTGAAGTTATTGTGGACAGTTTTCTGAAAACATCAGCTCAATGTGCAGATACAGTCAAAAACACTGGGAAAAGGATAGATAAGACAACAGAAATTATCACAATGCCAGCTTTCTGTGTTATGCCCACATCTTGAACATTGGATGCAGTTACGATTGTCCCATCTCAAAGATTTATTAGAATTGCAAAAGGTACAGATAAGGGTAACGGAATGATTAGGGGATTAAGAGCAATTAAAAAGACAGACTGTTCAACTTAGAAAAGAGACAACTGGGGGGGGAGGGGGACAGGATAGAGGCCTATAAACAGGGGCGGCCCATGCCTATAGGCAAACTAGGCAGCCGCCTAGGGCGCCAAGTTGCATGGGGCGCCAAATTCCAAACCCTGCCCCTTCCATTTCCCATGCCTTACCTGGAGCACGGCTTCCCTGCGGCCAGGAGGGGAGTAAGTCCTGGAAGAGGCAGTGCGCGGGGGGGTTTCCCCTGTGCCGGGGAGGGGTCGGCCCGGGAAGAGGAACGCGGGGTTGCCCGCGGGGGTCGGCCCGGGAGGAGGAACGGGGTTGCCGCGAGTCGGCCCGGGGAGGAGGAATGCGGGGTTTCCCTCCTCCGCGGGAGAGGGGGTCGCCGCGGGAGAGGCGCATGCCAGCTTCTCTCTGGGGGGGTGGGATCTTGGGAGGAGGCAGGTGCAGGGGAATCTCTCCCCCGACTGGCACCCTGTTCCCTCTCCCCGGCCCCCAGCCCCAGAACTCCATCCCCAGCCCCCTGGCCCCCAGTCCCCAGCCCCAGAACTCCAACTCCATCCCCAACCCCTGGCCCCAGCCCCAGAACTCCATCCCCAACCCCAACCCCTGGCTCCCAGCCCCGAACTCCATCCCCAGGCCCCAGCCCCCAACCCCTGGCTCCCAGCCCCAGAACTCCATCCCCAGGCCCCCAGCTCCCAGCCCCCAACCCCTGGCTCCCAGCCCCCGAACTCCATCCCCAGGCCCCCAGCCCCCAACCCCTGGCTCCCAGCCCCAGAACTCCAACTCCATCCCCAGCCACAGAACTCCAGGCCCCAGGGCCCCAGCCACCTGCCCCTCGGCCACCAGCCCCAGAACTCCAACTCCATCCCCAACCCCTGGCCCCTCGGTCACCAGCCACAGAACTCCATCCCCAGCCCCCCGCGCCCCAGCCCCCAGAACTCCAACTCCATCCCCAGCCCCTGCCCCCAGCCACAGAACTCCATCCCCAGCCCCCAGCCCCTCGGCCCCCAGCCACAGAACTCCATCCCCAGCCCCCCTCTCCCCAGCACAGAACCAAAACACTCAGTCGATATCTGCCTTTGGGTTTGGGGGGGGGGGGGCCGGGGCCCGACCATTGCATGGTTCGCCTAGGGCGCCAGTTGCTGGTAGCTAGTCTAGGGCCACCCCTGCCTATAAAACATGAAAGGTATGAACAAAGTAAAATGGTATTTACTCCTTTACATAACACAAGAATCAGGCGTCACTCCATGAAACTAACAAGCAGGAGGTTTAAAACAAATGCAAGGAAGTATTTCAATAACGCACAATCAATCTGTGGAACTTTTTGCCAGAGGATGTTATGAAGGCCAAAAGTATAAAAGGGTTTAAGAAAGAAGCAGATGTTAATGTTGGGCTGCTCCATCTAGGGACATCCCTAGGGAGGGACAGGGCTTGGGGTAACTCCCCCATTTCACTGCCTCAGGTGTATGGCTCAGGGCAACCCTTCCACTGGTGGCCCAACCCCTGCCTCTTCTCCATCCCCATTTCAAACCTGTTCCATTCCTCCCCCCAAGACCTGCCCTGCTCTGCCCTCTTCCCTGAGCAAGATGATCTAGGGATTACCTGGGGGAAGGAGCAGGAGTTGCCCCCCACCCTGCACTCACTGTGGCAGAGGGAGCCAGAGCAACCCAGCATAGGGTTGCCAGATGGTTCAAACAAAAATACCGAACCCCTGCCCCCCCACCCTCCCCCAAAAAAAACACCGGGAAAAAATTCTGTTGAAGGGGAAAAAAAGCGGGGGGGAGACCAAAGTTGTTGAGAGGGGGGAAAAAAAGGACTCCAACGACTTATTAAGCCAAAAAAAAAATGAAATAAAACAGCATTAAAACAGCATGCCCCCTTTAAGAGTGAGTGCAGGGACAGGGAAGTGGTTGAGCACTAAGACCCAGGGGAAGTATTGGCCAGGTCTTTTGGCCGGCAGCCATTTTGTGCCAGCAGCCTTAGGGAACCAGGTAAGCATGGGGACTGGGGGTGTTGGGGGCCAGGAGAGGGGAGGCCGGGCGCTGAGTGCTTGTAGGGCTGCCAGGTGCTTAGCATTTTTGCCTCCTGGCCGGGAAAAAATTCAGAAAATACCGGACATCTCAGGTGTTCGGTATTCTCTGAATTTTTTTACCAGACAGGAGGCGAAAATACCGGACTGTCCGGGTGAATACCGGACACCTGGCAACCCTAACCCGGCTGCCTGTTGTGCTCTACCTCCTCCCAGCCCACTGCGCTCCACATATCTGAGTGCACGGGGAGGAGGATGACCCCTCCTGCCACCCCACAAGCCCCGCCCCCAGGTAATCCCCTGGGTCGCTCTGGGCCCCATCAATAGGACAGCTGAGACATCTGCCACAGGACCCCCAAAATACAGGGCCTGGGCGGCCACTCTGAACCATCCTATGGATGGGACAGCTCTGGTTCCATCAATGGCCATTAGCCAAGATGGTGAGAGACACAGCTCCATGCTTAGAGTCCCTACATCTCTGACTGCCAGAAGCTCAGGCTAGATGGTAAGGGAAGGATCAGTCAATAAATTGTCTAGCTTTGCTTCTTTCCGCCTGAAGCATCTGGCACTGGCCAGTGTCAGAAGGCAGGATCCTGGGTTAGATGGACCCTTGGTCTGTCTCTCTATGTTCTTACTGATACTGTTCAATATTCAGGCAATCAATTATCAACAAAATATGCAATATTTGCCTGGTGAGTGTCAGACTTTTTAAGTCCAATTACTGTGTTATTTGTGCTGCTATAAATGGAGAAACAATTGATGTCTCCTATTGGGGGAAAGAGTAGTGGAGGTGCTGTATATTGTTTGTTTTAATTGCAATTTAAATATCTATGCTGATTACAGTAGTGTGTGTTTAATCTGTCATATAGTGCATGTTTCTGAATGCTGGGTTATTAAGTCAGAGTGCCACCAGAGACAGAACAGTTGCAAGAAGCTTCAGAGAATCAAATGGAGATGTGTGTTCTAGTATGTTTAACTCCAAACTCTTCCCCCTCTTTAGACCATCAACCCTCAGCAATTCCTAATATTACATATCATGCCAGCCTGTTCTCTCTCACTGTGGTTCTACATCCTGCTAAATACCCTCCCCAAAGCGGACTCTCCCTATGTGGTAGTCAATATCAACAAGCTGGCAGAGTTAACTCAGTTCCCACTGTTTAATGAGAGAGTGTTTCAGCCAAGCTACATCATCTGCTATATTTAAAAAAAAAAAGTTTCACAGGACAGTCTAGATTTGTCTACGTTTCTCTCTAGCCTGTACAGTAAAACTTTGTGCTCCAGCCCACCACAGCAAGTCTCTGACCTCCGCTAGATCAATGAGGCTGGTTTTTTTGTTTTGTTTTCTTTTTTGCATCTCAGCTGTGTATGGCCCCTTGCTGATTTTTCTGTGGGTCAGTGGCCCCTGACAGAGAAAAGGTTCTTCACCCCTGCCACAGAGGATCAGTCCCAAGGTTTCTCTTATCTAGTATCTTCTCTGACAGTGGCCAACACTGTCTTCAGAGAAAGGGTACAAAGAAACCCAACATTAGGAAGAGATGTGTTCATTTGCTTCCTATGAAGGTTTCATCCTAACCACTAATAGTTCGAGATTAGTTTAAGGGCTGAAGCAAGAGATGTTATATACTTTCTAAAACACTTTTCTTTTACTATTTGTACTTTTCTTTTCTTTTGTACAAATATCCAGGTCTTTAAAACTTGTTGAGTTCTTCCCCTCATCAATATTACACGGGAATGAGTTCCAAAGTCTAATTATGTGCTATATGAAAAAAAAGTATTTTCTAAGTTGAATTTGTCACGAGTCAATTCAATTGACTGCCCCTTTATTTTAACAAGACAAGGAGAACAGAAGTTCCTGATCTATCTTTTCTATACCATTCATTATTTTCTGTACTTTTATCATGTCTCCTCTTATTTGTATGAAAGAACAGTCCCCGTCTTTTCAATCTTTTCATTCATTCATTTTTATTGCTCTTTTCTGAATCCTTTCTAGATAAACATATTTTTGAGAGAAGATGACCAGTACTGAACACAGTATTCCAGATGAGGGCAAACCAATGAAGGCATTATAATTCTCCCCATATTGCTCTCCATCCTGTGCCTTATTGGTCCTTGCATTTTAATTCACTTTTGACTACAGGGGACTTCATTTAGCTCTCCATAATGATACCCAGTTTCCAGAGTTGATACAGTTAATTTATAATCCAATAACATATATGACTAGTTGACAATTTCTCCTCCAATATAAATTACTTTACATTCATCAGTACTGATTTTCAATTGCCTTTGTGTTGTCTAGTCACCTTCTGTAATTAGATCATTTTGGTGGTCCTCAGAGCCCTCTTTGAAAATGACTAACCTAAATAATTTTGCGTCATCTGCAAATTTGGCCACTTCAGTTTTCACCCTCTTTTCAGATAATTACTATCTATATTAAACACCACCAATCCTTGCATGGATCTTTGTGGCACCCTTGCTATTAACTTTTTGCCACGGTGAAGATTAATTCTTTTTCTCCTGGGTCTTAATAAAATTTTCACCTAAATGGGTTCTCATGTTTCTACATAAACTATTTTTAGAGCATCTATTACTGTGGTACATAGAAGCTGACACAGCAGTGGAAGAATAAAGCTAAATCTATAAATGTTAAGCAACAGACCAGAAACAATTCATATAAATAAAATTTAAAAGGAAGCTGAAGATTTTCAGTAGGTATGCATTTTTAACTAGCTCTCTTTTTCAAATTGCTGGATGAAGGGGTGATTGATTACCCCACCCAGGTGATTAAATGGTTAATGGTGGGCTAAGGACAATTAACAAACGTGATTGCACTGGGAAGGTGAGTTAGACCCAATTAAAGATGAGTCCCAGCTAGGGAGGAGCTGGGTTGTTTCCACAGAGGAAACTCAGAGAACAGGGCTGCAAAGAGTCATGGGAGGCACTCTGTAGTTCTTCTTTGGGTGGTAGAGGGCAGAGAAACTTCAAAAAGAAGTTAGTACCCTGGTCCTGATGAAAGAATCTAGCAGGAGAATAAGAGACTAACTGGACCTGAGAGAAGGCCAACCCATTCATAAAAGGCCTTGGAGGCAAACTGGAGCTTAGGATCCAGACCAGGGGTAGGAATACAGGGAAGCAACTTCAGAAGAAGCATTCTGTAGAACTGATGGCTGGAGAGGACTGGCGAGGGATTCAAAGTTTAATCCTGGGGGAAGGTGCAAAAGTTGGAGGGTTTTTTACTATTATTATAGTTTGTGTTTCAATTTAGAGAGTTTGATTAAAAGATTCCAGGGAGGAAGTTCTGGGGCCCCATTCTGAGATAAGAGTGGAATGGTAGAGGAACCCTGTAGAGGCAGAAGACATCATACAGATGAACCACTGTCACATAGAGGACTGTCTAAGTGTATGAGACACTCAGTCTGGAAAGGGAGAGTATTTAAAGTGACCCTTCTGGAAAGCAAATCATAAGAAGAGAGACCACTGCAGGCCCGGAGCAGCTGCTGGCAAGGGAAGCTAGATGAAAAATGAATTGCTTCGCCAAACCCAGTCACAAGGAGCATCATATGATGAGTGCACTCTTCTACACAGCCACCAGCAAATACATATCATCCTTGTAAATATTTAACTGAATTTAAGATTCTGGGATTTCTGTAAAAGTATGTCCATGGTCCTGTGCTTTATATCATATCAGTATAATACACCTCTCATATTATTTATTTATAGGCATGTCTGTGGCTTCTTACCTCACACTGTAAGAACTTTAATTTATTCTGACAACACTATTCTGATGTAGATAAACATCATTATCTTCATTTTACAAACAGAAAAATGAAGGCAACGAGAGGTTAAAATGATTTGCCCTTGGTCATTTAGGTAATCTGTGGCAAAGCTAAGGAAAGAACCCACATTTCTTGACCTGTGCACTGTCCATAAGAGAATCCATATTCTTCATGTCATCTCAGCCCTACCCTTCCTTTTCTAGTAGACACAAATGGAATTCATTTTCCTCACACCTTTTAAAAGGTTTGGTATAATGCGGAGTGGTTGGAAAGCCTTGTACTGTTGGTACACTGTAAATGCACTTCTTGGAGGGAATCTATCATCTACTACTAATATCCAGAGCCGTTTGGCTGAGCATTGGGTACCATAAGTATTCTGATGCAAACAACAGGTGCTCAATATAAAAGCTACAGATCATGACAAACAAAAGTAATGTGTGCCTTCCATCTTGTTAATTTACAAAAACCTCTTTAAGGAGAACGAAGAAAAAGACTGAAAACAAAGGTGGCAGCTGGCAAATTTTTGCCAGCATGAACACACAGTTCTTTAGGAATGCCAGAACCTACTGAAAGCAAGCCAAGACTGTTACTAAAAGAGTTTGAAGGTAGAGAGGAAAGAAGAGATTATTGTTATATTCTTGTAAATACTGACAATGAAAGGAGAGATGGATGAACAGACTGTGGTGCCGGAGTGGGACAAATGAACCTGCAAGTAAAATTTCCTTCCAAAAGTACACAGAATCTTAGCCTAGTGAAACATATGAGGAGGCTGGTTTTAAATCAGATTGTGTTGTATGGTATCTCACTTACATTTTTTTATGGTTTAGTTCAACTCATCAAATGAGCAAGATTTCAAGAACATTGACCCTTAACGTTTCAGGAAACCTAATAAACACACAGATGATCTAGAAACTTCTTACCTAAACTACTGAATACACACATATAATACTGTAGCGCTCAATAAAAATAATTCTGTACAAACAAGACTCATCTGACTTCTCATAACCTACCACCTCGTCAGCTGAAAGCAAACTGCCACAAACTAAGAGGTATAGCTCTAGTTTACAGATATACTTACATTCCTTAGTCCACAGAGGAGAACATTCTAAACCTTAGCAAAACATAAAGAAGAGAGAGAACATTTTAGAGAACAGCACTGCCAAGAACACAGTAATATCATCATCAGTTCCACACATTTGTTACTGCATTCAGCACAAGTGCAGGGACAACATCTGCAGTGTAAAAATTCAGCCCATTAGTTCCTGCAGCTTGTTAGCATATTTTAATACTGTGTTCACGGCTTTCTATTTCTATCAAGGTGTTACTAGGTGCCAGACTCTGTATTCACATACTGCGTCATTATTCCCTCTCACCTCTATGAACCTATTACACAGCAATACTGAAAGGGGAAAAGGGGGAGATCTGAGAGAGAATGCAATGGGAAGGAAGAATGAAGTTATTGGTATTGTAACACTCTTAGATGAATACATTCTACAAGGAAAGGTTCCAATTTGAACAAGCATAACCAGAGCATCTGTTCCCTCAGGTATATATCTCTCTAGTTTCTTGAACAGAGTCACTGTTTGGAGAAGATGCTTATCTTGAATAAGGCATCTACCGGTAATACAGCTTAATATTTACAGAAAAAAAATCACTATTGCTGAATCATCACTATTTGATGGTAGTCTGGCAGTGCTCAAGAAGAGTTAGTTTGCATTCACTATTACAGCTCTATCTGAATCAATAAAAATATTTCTTTAGAAACTGATTTTATTCCCAACATTGTAACAATTTCTACTTGTGTTTTAATTACAAGTGGGGAAAACTCTATACACTTAGCATGTCATTGGCACACTGCTGTAGATCTTTTTTATAATTTGCACTTGCTCACAATGTTCTTAACCCTTAAATGGTATCCATTCATTCATTCTCTTTCCTGCCTGGCCAGGAAGGGCTGCACTAGAACACAGGGGTTCATGGGCTGCAGCCCAGAGCCCTGGATTAAGGGTCTCCCCCTTAGCTTGGAGCCCTCAGCTGCAACCCTTAAAGCCCCATTCTTAATCTGGTCCTGTTGCTGGGGCTGGAGGCGCATGCTTCTCCCCCCAGCCATGGCAACTCGCTGCTGGAGATGGAGGAGTGCACCTCCCTGGGCCAGGGAAGAAGTGTGCTCCTCCAGCACCAGCAGGAAGCCACGGTTGGGGGAGAAGAGCCTTTTTCATTCCTACGCCTATGAAATTCAAAAGAGATGAACCATTCCCACCCCCCACCCCCCAATACCTCATCTTAATGCTAAATTCTCTGACCAGGATAAATATCCTATGCTTTTTTATATATCCAGAAGTGAAGTGCTCTTCCAATCGGCCAGACTTTATTACACTACACCATCACTTTCTAAGGAATGTTTTAAAGTACCAGGTAGGATTTAACTGGCTCTTGTTGCCATAAGGAGATATATGCTATGATCCATTTTCATAGGCCCTTTCCAAATCCCCTACCCACTAACATTTGTATGACACCCTTATCTTTAAATTCTGAAGCATTCGCAGCTATATTTAATGTCACTGTGACACCACCTGTTACCCTACATATTTTGCTACTATTCAGACCAAAACTTTTTAAAATAAAAAATATATATATATATAATGAAAACAATTAGACCCAGATTTAAAAAAATCTGCATTCAGGAATTATGCTTGTACTAGAACAGGGGTTCCCAATCTTTTTGATACTGGGGACCAGTAAATCCATTCACGAGCTTTTGGAGGACTGGTAACATTTATTTGCATATTTGCATATTTATTAGGCAAATGATGAATATGCAAATAAATTGTTTCTGGTCCTCCCAAAGCCCCCAGTGCCAACGTTAGCAAAGCTTTTGATATGGTCTCTCACAATATTCTTGCCAGCAAGTTAAGGTAATATGGATTGGATAAATGGACTGTAAGATGGATAGAAAGCTGGCTAGACCACGGTTTCCCAAACTTTATATAGTTGGAACCTGGTTTTTTTTCAGTACTGTTTTTTGCAGCCTAAAAATATAAACGCATATTAAAAAAAAGAATGAAAAAATGAATAAATTTTCACTGTTTATTAGTTATTCACAATAATAATAGTACATAACAATAGAAATCTTCATATAAAATACTTAAGTGCCTAACATTATTACCTTAATTACAATTTAATCAGTAGAATTTTAACAGTTGTAAAGTTTGTTTATTTATAATTGAATGAGTTGAATATAAGTCATTTATTATGTGTGCACTTTATAGCTTTTAAATAACTAAAAGGAGAACTAATGAGAAGGGTGATGTTGTTTTGCATCACATAGCAACTTTATGTCAGGAGCAAAAGAAGAAAGTTTTATCCTCAAATCTGGTTCGACATTCAATCTATTTCTATATTTATTTTTGAAGAAAACCAAACCAAAGATGAGAAACTAGTTTCACATTTATATGTCATGACGACGAAAGGCATTAAGAATTTGACTGCTTTCTCAGATAAATGTGAATATTAATTTCTACAGCTCAACCAAAAATCAATCCAGGAGAGTTTATCAAAGTTCTCTTTTAAGGCAGAGTAACAGGAAAGTTCAATTAATGAATTCCCTTCTGATGCATTCAGTTGTAATATTTCTTCATTTTCGGTGTCAACAGTAAATGAGTTCTTAATCCACATTTTACTGTCGTCAATTGGAGGAAATATTCATTTAAGCTTGATGTTAGCCCCAAGAGATGTTGTGGGGGTCTCGGGGGAGGAGACAGGCACCGATATCTGGGGATCCTGTAGCTGCACGCCAAGGCCCAGGAAGTGCGTGGGCTGCTCCCCCATCACCCAAACAGCGGCGCGGTACCTGAAATGCTGGTCTGTCACATGCCTGATGCCTTCCTGCACGGGCGGAGGGGGGTTGGGGTGTGGGGGGAGGGAGAAGGGAAGGGGGGACTCCTGGACTGCGCCAGCCCCAACCGCTCGGGCAGCGCGCGTCTTGCTCCTCCGCTCCCCACGGCAGCATGCGCTGCCCAAGCAGCCGGAGCCGGCGCAGTCCAGGACTCCTACCCCCTTCCCCCGTGTGCAGGAAGGCAGCAGGGGAACAAAGTTCCCAGCGTGCGATGGACCGGCGTTTTAGGTACCGTGCCGGCTGTTGGGGCAGGGGGCCGGGGAGCAGCCAGTGCACTTCTGGGACCTGGCGTGCAGCTGTCGAACTGCCCCCGACCCCACAGGAAGCCCGCGCTGGCCCTACCTGTCTGGCAAGTTGTCATCCCCCCCTCCTCTGGGCTCCAATCCTGGCCGCTTTATCAGCCAGCATCGGGCGTTCTGCATCGGTGCGCACGGCGCCCAGCCTTCTCCCTGGATCCTAATGCCCGCCGGATCTAGCCCCACCACCCAGAAGCATGCTCAGCAGAGACCCCTGGCAGCGGGCTCTCTGCCAAGAATTTTTCTGAGGACCGGTATTTTTTTTTTTTTAAGAACCGGTAAAGGGCCACGGACCACACTTTGGGAAACGCTGTACTAGAAGATTTACTCAGTGTTGCTTGAGTCCTTAACTCAAATAAGTTTTGTTTTTCTTTCATTTAAATCATTGTTCTGGGTTGAGGCCAGGGGGGCTCAGTTTGCCGGCTGCTCTGGGGAGAAAGGACAACCACGGCTCACTCTCAGCGCAGCACCTTGGGAGCAGTGAAAAGCACCTGTCCATGGCAGCTGCAGAGAATACAGCTGGGAACGGGGTGCATGTCCCTTGGCGGGGATACAGATACACACACATAAACAGACACACAAACAGACAAACTATCTGAAATGTATAGTAGAGATAGCTGTCCCTTTCTCCACACCTGCCCCCTGCAGGCCCAATGGCGTTATAGCTGTCCCAGTCCCCATCTCTGGCCCTTTGTTGCCACTCTGGCCATTCTGCAGTGTAACTCCCTCCTACCAGACCCCGCCCTTTCCATTTTACCAGAAATCAAATTCTATGCACAGTCCATTATCCTGGCACAGCCAAATCCTGACCTTGCTTTAAGTTATGAGAAGAGAAAGCTGCATACCAAATTTGGTGGTCCTAGCTCTTCCTGTTTATAGGGAGTTCTTGAACAAAAGGACTCATGAACAGATGGACAGCTGCACATTTTTTAAATATATGAGAAGATAAGATACATACAGGTAGATTTACCACAAATATTATTTTAGAATACAAATGTTAGAGGATGGCTTCCTAGGGCTACATGTTTCTGCTTAAGACATTATGGCTGCTCATTTGATCGAAATATGAAGTGTCTCTGGAGGTACAGGGTCAGACATACAGCCACAGAACAAAAAAATGTAAAATATTAGACAGTCTGCAGTACTCTAAGGGGATGAGGGTTGTTTATTTGGCTTTTTATTCCACATTAATTTAAAAAGCCCCTTAGAATACAACCTCTGTAATGCTTTAACAATATGAAAATATAGGCAGTGTTTATTCTAGCTGCATGCTTGGAAGAAGACAATCTAGAGATTTCCAATGATGTGCAATTTGTGATTGCTCATCTAGACACCTTAGCCAAGTACAAACACGGCACAGATGTAATGCTCATAATTAGGAGTTATTCAATTATCATTATATTTGAATGAATGAGAAAAAAAAGTAAAAGTCAGATAGGAAAGACTTTAGAAAATGGTATTAAAAATTCTATAGAGATATAACCACACAGCTTCTACCAAATTCTATGGCCAAATTCCCCTCCAAATAAAAATGTATGGGGATGAGAACTGTAATAATCTTGGGACTCATTAAATAACAAACCTGTGAAACAAAGGAATAAAACATTAATAAAACAAACCGGAGACTGCCTCTGGTGAACTGCTGCACACAGACATGCTGTGTTCTCAAATCCCTCCCTCCAGGACACATCTCAAATTCCCATGTTCATAATTCTGTCCCTTATAAGGGGAGCATCTCTAAATCATAATCTTCTACAAACATATCTCTACGAAAACAATGCCCAACATGTAGTACTCTGGGCTGAAAGTAACATTACAGAACAGTTTCTCCATTCTATTCCCATTCATGCATTTTCTCATACTAGGGTTACCATATTTCAGGTCGCCAAAAAGAGAACACTGCCAGTGGTGCAGGGAGAAGGAGCTGGATGGTACATTTGGGGGCTGTTGGAAGGGATATTTTGGGAGGGGGATGCAGGAGGGGGATGTGTACTAGAAGAGAGTATTTGGAGGGTGGGAGGCGTATTGTGCACTGGGAGAATGCAAGAGGAGGCATTTGGGGGTACTGGAAGGGTGTGTATATACTGGGAGAGGTATGTGGGGGGTACTGGAGGAGTTACCTGGGGGTGCAGAAGAGTATATTTGGGAGGTGCTAGAGGGGAGTACCTGCATTCTCAATCTTGTGTCACTCCCTGTCACGGTGGCAGATGGATGGCACAAGCCCAGGACAGAATGCCACCCCATCCGTCAGTGCTTCCCGGTGTGCCTCTCCCACTCCTCTGGGCTGGGAGCTGGGGCCTGAGTGGGCAGGATGGTCACTGTATCTGCAAGGGAGGCACCAATCAGCTGCAGCTGCAAAGGAGGGACCAATTGGGGCACAGAGACAAAGAGCTGCAATGCCTGCTCTGCAAAAAAAACCCAAATCCCAGACACCACTTCTTATTTTAAAAATCTGCCTGAATGTTTGCACAGTCTTCAACACCTTAATGTTCTAGATAACTATGGGTGCACTCTCGTCCCACTGAAGACTGCACTATTTTTGCCACTGGATACCCTGGACTCAGATTCCACCCCACGTCTCCACACAAAGGCAAACAGCACTTGATATTTTGGAAAAAAAAAAAAAAAAAAAAACCCAAACCAAAACAAACAAAACAAACAAACAAACAAAATTAAATACACAACTTAAATACCACTCTCAGATCATGCTTTGCTCGTTCAAATTTTAGATTTATATTAGCAACAAAAATCTGCTGGGAATAAACAATTTAAAAACAAAAACATCTTTGCGCGCACAGCTTCCAGCACTTGAAGGTACAGGACAGGGGTTAAAGAATTAAAACAAAATGGATTTTCTAAAAGTAAACAAAACCAACAGATTAAATTGAGCATTGGGTTTTATACAGAGAACCAGAACCAAGCCCACTGTGGGTAAATCTGCACTGTACTCATCTTGTCATTTCTAATAAGGTACCAAATTTATTAAATCCAGCCACTGTTATAACTCTGCTGGTTAAGTAGCATACACTTCTAGCTCTACTTCACACAGCTCTGTTTAATGAGCAAGCAGTAACTGGTGCTTAGTAGCAGAGCAATGAAAATGTACAGAACTAAAGAGCATTAAGCTCAATAACATCTCCCAGAGGCTTTCCCTGGTTAGCACACCAAAACCAGGGCAGTGCTGGCTGGATACTCACATCACGTTATCTGAATGGAGAAAAGACCAGAAAAAAATTGCATCCTGACCAAGCAGCCAAACTGACCAAGAGTACACTGACTAAACAATCAATACAAACTGGTCCTAACTAAACAGGTTGATGTGTATGTTTTATGGCCAGATGACAGCTTCCCCCTCTCCAACACTCCTCTCAGGTACAACACTCCTGAATTAAATCATTCTGCATTCTCTGGACATGCACAGTTGAAATCAATAGCGTTAAAATACTGTGCCCGCTTTCTCTCTCTCTCTCTAAAGCCTAATAATAGACAAGTTTCAGCTGAAATCGGTATTGACCTGTTATCAGTAATAGAGGGCCTTGTGTCTAGCCTGGTGAAGCAGGATCTGCATTGATTGCTATCTGATTAGAGGAGAGCTCGTCCTGACTTTCCCCAGTTACTTAAGCTGGCGTCTCATTGCTTGTCCTTAGAGACCACAGCTCCACTCAGGCAGAGAGCGTCTAGACAGTATTCATGATCCATCTGTCTGGCACAGCCAAGCTGATGGCAAACTCTATTAGAAGTGAAACAATCTTTTTTTCTCTCTCCTCCTCCTATCTCCCTTTCCCTCTGCAAAGCAGTAATCTGACACTGAAAATTACTATCATTGTTGCAATTCTCAAAATAGCAGTGCCAGACTTTCATTAACATCTACGCTAGACTGCTAAATATTTAAAGAAATGGATAAATTTCACCTGAAGTGGGACAGCCCAGCACACATGAAAGCAAAAACACAATCAAAATGTAAATCTGAGAGGTTTTTATCTGCACAAATTCAGTGAAACGGTAAGAGAGTGTTACAAAAGGCCTTTTTGAACCTCTATTTTTTATTAAACAAAATATTTTCCTTTGAGTTTTTAAAGCAGAATCATTCTTCAACCACTCCCAGCCATAAATGTTTACAAAGTATATAGCTGTCACCAAAAATGTGCGGAAGTAATATTTATTTATCTCACCCAGGAAAATAAGGATTCCACTTCCACAGTAAATCCGGGCATTACTACCTCAAACTGTAGAGAAGTGTTAGCCTCATTAATGCTGACAATTTACCATCTGATATGTACATAAATTTAACGTGACATGAGAGAGAGACATTCTGCCTCATTTTATAGTTCATCTCATTTTCACTCAGGTCAGTATTTTGTTTAAATAGCATGCCCATGTGCAGACACAGAACACTGCAAGCCAGTTTCATTGACAACAGACTATACAGTCAACCAAACAAACTAAGAATTAGATTTCCAGCATCTCTAGAAGATGCAATGCTTCTCAGTTACACTTGGCTGCAGTACTGTATGCTGCAAAAAGACAGCAGCCTTAAACTTTCCATTCCTTATGTTACTTTCAAAATCAAATTGTCTCCTAGCTGCCAAAACAGGTTAAGGTGGGGTGGAGGGATCAGTTGCGGCACAAATACTGGGAAAAACTCTGGACAACTGAACTATGCCCTGGTAAAAATAGGCAAGTAGTTTAAATTCCTCCTAATTTTACAGGTTTCACATAAGTGAGCATACAGTAACTTTGCATGGCATGTCAAGTCATTACTAAGTCCAAAACTTCAATGGTAAAAACTCTTCATTTGCTTTCACTGTAAGTTTAGTTGAACTTTGCTTCATTTCCCCCATCAGGGTTTTCTGAAATTATGCTAGACCTGTAAACAGGCATATAGTTGCTATGTGAGACATGCTCTATTACTCAGAGTAATAAATAAGTATGGCTACTGTTAGCAGCGATATAAATTATAAACTGTGCTGTCTCAAGTTGACAAAGGCTGCTTTCTAGGAGGCTAGTAGGATACAGTTATAGAATCATAGGGCTGGAAGAGACCTCAGGAGGTCATCTAGTCCAGCCCCCTACCCAAAGCAGGACCAACCCAACTAAATCAAACCAGCCAGGGCTTTGCCAAGCCGAGACTTAAAAACCTCTAGGGATGGAGATTCCACTACCTCCCTAGGTAACCCATTCCAATATTTCACCACCCTCCTAGTGAAATAGTTTTTCCTAATATCCATCCTAGACCTCCCCCACTGTAACTTGAGACCACTGCTCCTTGTTCTGCCATCCCTCACTACTAAGAACAGCCTCTCTCTATCCTCTGTGGAACCTCCCTTCAGGAAGCTGAAGGCTGCTATCAAATCCCCCCTCACTCTTCTCTTCTGCAGACTAAATAAGCCCAAATTCCTCAGCCTCTCCTCGAAGGGCTTGTGCTCCAGCCCCCTCATCATTTTGGTCGCCCTCTGCTGGACCCTCTCACATCCTTTCTATAGTGGGGGGGCCGAGAACTGGACACAATACTCCAGATGTGGTCTCACCAGAGCTGAATAAAGGGGAATAATCACTTCTCTAGATCTGCTGGCAATGCTCCTCCTAATGCAACCTAGCCTTCTGGGCTACAAGGGCACACTGTTGACTCATATCCAGCTTCTCATCCACTGTAATCCCCAGGTCCTTTTCTAATGAACTGCTGCTTAGCCAGTTGGTCCCCATCTTGTAAAAATGCTTGGGATTCTTCCGTCCCAAGTGCACTTGTCCTTGTTGAACTTCATCAGATTTCTTTTGGCCCAATCCTCTAATCTGTATAGGTCACTCTGGACCCTAACCCTGCCCTCCAACATACCTACTTCTCCCCCTAGCTTAGTGTCATCCGCAAACCTGCTGAGGGTGCAATCCATCCCCTCATCCAGGTCATTAATAAAGATGTTGAACAAAACTGACTGATCCTTGGGGCACTCTGCTTGAAATAGACCACCAACATGACATTGAGTCGTTGATCACTAACCATTGGTCCCGGCAGCTTTCTATTCACCTTACAGACCATTTATCCAATCCATACTTCCTTAACTTGCTGGCAAGAGTATTATGGGAGACCGAATCAAAATCTTTTCTAAAGCTTCCAAGTGCTACAAAATTGATTCCTTGAGGATCCCCTCCATGATTTTTACGGTGACTGAGGTAACACTGACTGGTCTGTAGTCCCCTGGATTGTCCTTCTTTCCTGTTTTAAAGATGGGCACTACATTTGCCTTTTTCCAGTCATCCGGGATCTCTCCTGATCTCCACAAGTTTTCAAAGATAATGGCCAAAGGCTCTGCAATGACATTTGCCAACTGCCTCAGTACCCTCGGATGCATTCAGTCCGGACCCATAGGTTTGTGAATGTCTAGCTTTTCTAAATAGTTCTTAACTATTAACTATCTTATGCATTCCACTAAAGCGGTGTTTTAATTTGGAGAAAAGGTGGATTTTGAAACATTAACTAACATATGTTAAAATCCTAGTGTAGACAAGGCAAAGTGTAGTTTGACTATGTCTGTTGGTTAGACCTTACTCACCTCGACTAACAAGCACTAGCACTACAGTTTTTCTTGTGTACATTAGAAATGTAATTCGTATTAGCAAACACATATTTTTGCTAGTATACATGTGATCTAATTGGCCTGTAATCTCACAATTCTTTTAGTTGGGCATACGTTGGGTTACCATATATGAACTTTCAAAAAAAGAGGACACACCTGAGAGGGACTGTATCTGTATCTCTATCTAACAACTCACGTTGTATTAATGTATTATATACACTATATAACTATATATACTATATAACACATTAATACATTGTATGTTGGTAGATACTGATACAGATACATTCCCTCTCAGGTGTGTCCTCTTTTTGAATGTTCAAATACAGTAACATATGCCTCAAGAGGAAGAGGCTCCTTTTGTAAATCATTAGAGGAAAACTGAACAGACCACAATCCTGCAAACAAATATTTGCTCAACTTTTCATATGTGAGCTGTCTCACTGCAGTGGGACATCTCACATGCTCAGTTAGGTAGGTAACTGCTGGATCAGGACACAAGACTGTGACAGAAGGGGGGGAAATCTTGGAACTGCAGATAAAGAGCGCAATCTGGCTTTTAATACAGAAAAAAGGAAATGTGGATGATTCATCCAAAAATGAACACTTTTAGTTAAAAGGATACTGTAAAATTTAATGAGTTTTAAATTAGGGATGTGAAAGTGTAACCTGGCACACAGTTAACCAATGAGTCTGGGCTCATCGGTTAATGTGCACGGTTGAACATGGGCTACCAGGGACAGACTGACCTCCTGCACTCTGCCTCTGTTTCTGTGCCACCTGTCCTTCCACTGTGTAACCATGACATTTTCAGCAGTTACATGGTTATTTAATTAAAGACATTTTAATGTCCCTATTTTAATTTCTTTGCTCTTAAAGTTACTTGCAATACAGGGAGCAACAATAATTTTGAGATTGAGCAGTGCCAAAGCACAAAAATAACGAATAATAATGACAGGTAATTAAACATGCTAAGCAAAAAATATTTCCACACACCTGACAGGATGTCCTTCACAGAAAGTCTGTGTCTGACCAGGTACAGAAACTGCAGTTAGGTTCCCTATATGCTACAGCGAATGTTTGGTTAATACTGACATATTTCATTTTCCTTGGATGCTTGTTCTGAAAAGCATTGTCTTTGCCATTTTGCGTTCATTTATTCTCAATATTATGGATGAGCACAAAAAGAAGGTCAGGAACAGTATCTGGAAACACCAAATCAGTGGAGTTTACAATAGTATCAGATAATGGTAGCAGATCTATGATATCACAAACGTTCAAACACAATGCAATAATCTTTTCTGCCATCACTGAGTCCAGGTATCATGTACTCCACAAAAGAATCATTCCATCACTTTTCACATAACTAGATTCAGCAATAAGCAAAAAACAGAGCATTCAGTACTCGACTATTACTGGGATGCAGATGAATGAGAAATTCACCAGTAGCTAAGGAATGCATGGGTTACTGCTATCAAGGTACAGAGGGATTTAAACAAATTCAAGCAGAACATTCATAGCATTGTTAATTTTTTTTGGAGGGGGGACAAATGTTCTATACATTATTATAAAGTCAGATAAACAGTTTTAGAGAGAAAAAAAACAAAAAGAAGAAAAAGAGAAGGGCCACTCTGAAATACAGTATAGCAATGGGAAATCATTAGCATTTTTTCGTGCCAGATGACACCACCTAAAGTCAAAGTGAATTGAAGGGAAAAAAAGAGGAAGTCAGTCATGCTGAACACAGGCCAAGTTTACACTGACAAATTACTGTGCAATAAATTAGCCCCCAGTGCTGTAACTTTCATGGTGTCCACACTGGCAAGGCACTTTGGGCGCACTAATGCCACAGTTAGCCACCACTGTGAGAAGCATAGAGCTTTCTGCGCTATGGATAGCATGCTGGGGTGACAGTGTGGACACCATAGTGTAGTACTGTGTCCTAACTGGCCTCTGGCACCCTTCCCACAATGTCTTTGTTCTGGCCTCCCTGGTCATCTGTTTGAACTCTACTGCCCTGATCAGGTGACCAACACCCGCCCTTGCGTTCTTTTTGAAATGTGAAATTCTCCTTCCTGTTTGCGCAGCGGTACATGGTATGGTCTCAGCGCATCTCGCAAACTGGCCATGCCTGCTCCATGCACCAGGAGATTCGTGGCTTGGACCCATGCCAAGGTGATAGACCTCACCAGTGTTTGGGGGGAGGAGGCAGTCCAGTCCCAGCTGTGCTCCAGCCATAAGAATTATGATACCTATATTCACATCTCTAGGCACATGACCAAAAGGGGCCATGACTGGGACATACTGCAAGGTAGAGTCAAGGTAAAGGAGCTCAGGGAAGTCAAAAGGTGCAGGAAGCAAACTGTTGCACTGGCGCTGCGCCCACATCCTGCAGGTACTACAAAGAGCTGGATGAGATACTTAGAGGTGACCCAACTTCCGCTCCAAAGACCCTCGTGGACACCTTGGGGGCTCCGGGCACATCCAACACTGGACCCAGATAGGAAGAGGAAGTTGTGACCAAGAATGCTGAGTGGGAGAGGGACCCAGAGCAACAGGAGTACTCAGCATCCTCAGAGGTTTGCAGCCAGGAGCTGTTTTGTACTCTTGAGTAGGTGAGCCACTCACAGCCCTTGGAGGCTGCAGATGATGCTACCAGTAAACTGTTGGGAAAGCACTTGAGCAACTTGCTGGGAATGGGAGGCTTACAGAAAGGAGGCTGGGTTCCATATGATGCTGCTACAGTCAGATGACAAACAGACCTTTGATGCAATCTCTTATGTCTCAGTGATCTGCCTCACAAACCCCATTGGACGTTTCAAGCAGCTGCTATGCCATCTACAAATTTCAATAATTTCAAACCATATTTTATGGCTAGTAGATGACAAAATACCACCAATCCCAATTAGTCTGAGCACTATTTATAGCTGCTTTATTTTGACTGTTGGCTTTTATATCTTTTCCTCATTGGATCACCATTGAGACTATTTTCCCCCATATATTTTTTATTTATTCTTTTGATTTAAAATCAAGATTCCTCTAATAGCAGGCTCCCATCCTGGGTTCTAGGAGTCCTTACAACAATCAAAATCAACAACCTTGTATTATCCAGTGTCACAAATAATGCATTGTCCATTCCACTATAGGTAAATAAACAGTTAACCCCCTTCACAATGCCCGTAGGAACAAATTAAATACTCCTAACAAACCATCTTCCTCCAAATGCCTGGGAATAGAATCAGGCCTTAAAGTGTGATGAGAAAGTTAATAGATCCTGAATTTGAGAGATCAAGCAGGCAGCAAATTCCAGAGTCATGATGGAGCCTGCAGCAATACAGCATGGAAAAAATAGTCGTGTATTGCATACCATGGATCAAACCATTTGGGGGTTTGATAGGTTACAGCTAACCCTTTGAATTGTACCTTGAAACTCACACAGGTACCCACTGTGGTACCTTTTTGCCTCCTCACAACTTCAAAATTTGGCCTCCTGTAACAAATCTGTGTCCATATATACCTAGTTCTCTTGAATGCCAAGATGAGACTGTATAAACATAGGCTGAGAAACATATATTTTGACCTTCTGCTCCAAAGACATAGACCTTCTGAGCTAAAATACTAACTCTACTAGTATTACTGAAGGAGGAAATAACAAATGCAATGGTTCTGAACCAGGGGTACATGTGCCCCCGAGGGTACGAAGAAGTCTTCCAGAGGGTCCATCAGCTCATCCAGATTTTGTCTACTTTTACAACAGCGTACATAAAAAGCACTAGCAAAGGCAGCACAAACTAAAATTTCATACAAATAATGACTTGTTTATACTGCTCTATATATTATACACTGATATGTATGTACAATATTTGTATTTCAATTAATTTATAGTTATATGGTAAAAATGAGAAAGTAAGCAATTTTTTAATAATGGTGTGCTCTGACACATTTATATTTTTATGTCTAATTTTGTAAGCAAGTAATTAAGACAAATCAGACTACTGAAAGTAGTTTAGGAAGGCTGAGAGCCTCTGTATTACAGCAACGTTCTTGCTGCACATTATTCCTGTCCTAGAGCAAGTCTGTCTCAAGAGCTGCAAATTATGTAATATAATGATGTATCATATAAACCAAGTGCTGCATATGCAGCCACATCTGCATCCAACCCTCAAGTCCATCTTTTATCATCTCTGGCTTTCCTAAGGCTCTTCGATATAACTTCTTGCAAACTGACTCTCAAGAGTTAGTACCTAAGGCAAGTGAAAAGCTGCTTAATAATACAGTCCATAGGTCCACATTTGTATAAACGTCCTCACATGTGACTTTAATATTAATGCAAGTTATGGGATGTACTTTTAAACATACAAAACCTTGGATTTATAGAAGCATACCAAGTACCACATATAACCATCTGATTTGCACCTGCCACTGCAGTCTGCACACAGTAATTAGAGTTTGACATGTGGCAAGAATTGTGTGTTTAATAAAATGATTACAAATGGCTGTCCCTAATCCATCCTCTCAACCAGGGTTGAAGTAGATTAACCAATAATGTATAACAGGATCAAATCATTAAGAAAATGTGCTACGTTCCCCATTCCACTGATGTATAGGTAGCTTTCTGTAATGGTGTTGAAAATGCTATGGCTCTGTATGCACAACAGATTTGCAGCCAAACAATTTTCAATGCCAAAACATGAAAAAGCATTAAAATATAAGACCACATCTCAGGGTGCGCCAGTCAACATGAAATACACACAGATTCCAATGAGCTTCTACAATTCTGTGCAAAGAGAGTATTATATGTTAAAGAATGGAAAATTGAAATATTTTACACAGATGCACACATATGCAGTATAGTCAGAAAGCAGGTACTGCTTTTAGAATAAAAATAATTTAACAG
Source organism: Rafetus swinhoei (assembly GCA_019425775.1). Lineage (NCBI taxonomy): Eukaryota > Metazoa > Chordata > Testudines > Trionychidae > Rafetus > Rafetus swinhoei. The sequence goes on along the minus strand of CM033424.1, from coordinate 89,474,906 downwards.
GAAGAACTATGGCATAAAACAATTTCTACGTGCAGACAAATTAAGCCCTGGAAATTGGAATATGGTAAATGAATGGATGCCGATTGTATATTTTTGAAACAAAACTTTCTCAACAAGTGGCAATAACTTAGTTATATGAATAGCTGTAGTACTGAAAAAAGATGTTATCGCTTTCCAGAGTTAGAAACTTTCTGAATGAAGGAAACTATTGCCTACAGAAAACAAATTGCAAATCACTGTTGGGGAACAACCTTTAATTCCCATTTCATCCAGCACTTCCCCAAAACATACTGTAAAGAAAACTGTTAATCATAAAGGTAAATTCTGAAGTGCTGGTGAGAACAATATACACACAAAAGGTAAGTACTTACAGCTGAAGATGCCTGGAGGTGGATGCTCTGTTACAAGTAGACAGTTCTCTTCATCACTATTATCCCCACAGTCATTCTGTTGGTTACAAATCAGCGAACCAAGATACAAGCATTTACCACTGGTGCAGGTGAATTTGCACTCTGAAAAAGCATAACAAAAGCTGTCATGTAATCAGTGCTTATTTTTCTCTTTCATTGTACAATGCTGCTATAGTGCCAGATATTACAACTACTGAAACAAATTTAGTTGCAGATATGGGGCTATAATAATGGATGTGCCATTCTCATTAATAACTGCAACTAGTGAATAATGATCGATTGTACAAGATAAACTTTTGACCACCAGGTTTGACCATCAGACTTGCATGATGTAAAATGGCATCAATTTTTTAAAGAGGTAGCATAGTCTATAATCGCCACAAAGCCTGTCTAGGCCTGTAAAGTTATTCCTTTTCCCACCTTCCCAACTGCCACTCTAGTTACAATTACAAACTCACTGTCTGTACATGGAACTCCCAGATGCCCTACTGTTTTGCAACTGTTATTTATCATGGCTAGTAAATTTCCAAAACTAATTTAATTTTGAATGAAGGATTAGAGCAGGGGTCTAGATTTCTAAATTATGTATACTACAAAGAAATAGATGATTTCCCTTAAATGAGGAACAAATAATATGTGATCATGTATTTAAAGACTGTATCACAATGTATATACAAAAGTAGACAGTCTTAATTTTGGCATAACTCCATTTTTCAGTGCTTAACTTTGTAACCTTAATGTTCTTTTAACATGCAGTGTTTTTGACATTATATCTATAAATTATATATTAGAAAATTAAGACAGGGCTCTTCTATGTACACATACACATTACAGTAATGCTATTGAGGTTTGTGCCACTAAAGCCCCACTCATCAAATTAATCTTAGAACAGTTAGGGCCAATATTCCCTTTAATCCTTTCCATCCACGTGCAGATTTTTTCCATTCATGTGTGGAATAAATTTCTATGTGCACTGAATCATTTGCAAATGTGCACCAACAGTAGAAACAAAGAGCCTAGCTGTGGGAGCTTTGCTAATCAGCTCCTGAGCAGCCACACAAGCACACAGCTTACAGGGAATACTGGTAAGGGCTAAATTCTACCTTCATGAATGTGTATGCAACTCCCACTGAAATCTAGAGGAGACGTGCAAACAATTCTAGGGATACAATTCAGTCAAGAGTCTACATCGGGGGTGGGCAAGATACGGCCCGCGGGTCGAATCTGGCCTGCCAAGCTGTTTGATCTGGCCTGCAGCCTGCCCTGCTGTGCCCCCACCCCCAGGTAAATCAAGACCCAGGGTGGGGGAGCATTTGAAGTCTCCTCCCCTGATCAGAGGTGCACGACACCAGTGGGAACAGCCAGCTGTTCAAAATGTCTGGTGGTTCCCTCTGGGCGCCACGCACCCCAGGCAGGGGTAGTGGTGACTTCCCGTACTCCCCCAACCAATGGGGAAGCACACAAATATCGACTAGTCCTTAACCTCCTTAACCAGGGGTAGGCAATAATTTCTGTAGGATGGCCACTTCACCAGTGTTGGTAGTAGTTGTGTAGTAGTGGGCCTTAGGTAGAAGGGGCAGGGCCTCGGGGCCAAGGGGTGGTTCCCTCTAGGCCCTCTAGACACTTTGTCCCCTTCCCCCCCAAACAAAGTGTCTAGAGGGAACCGCCCCTTGGCCCAGAGGCCCTGCCCCTTCTACCTAAGGCCCACTACTACACAACTACTACCAACACTGGTGAAGTGGCCATCCTACAGAAATTATTGCCTACCCCTGGTTAAGGATGTTAAGGTCTAGTCAACTAGTTGACTATCCGATAAGCAAAAAGTTAATTGGATAGATAGTCGACTAGTCGATTCTCCCCCCCTTGCTGCCTCTATCAGATAGAGGCAGCAAAGGGGGGAGAAAGGGGATACTTCAAAGGGGCCTGGGCTCAGCTGTGTGGGACTGCCCCTTTGAAATGCAGAGGCAGCTGATCCCTGCTGGGGCTCTTGTACATTTCAAAGGAGGAATGCGGAAGTGCCTATCGACTAGTCGAGGGAAATTGCATCTACTACTCGACTAGTCAATTAACCGATATTTAACATCCTTACCCCGGTCTACATGAAGGATCTACGCATACTCCATTCTCCTCAAAGACTTGCTCCTGCAAACTCTTTCTACCACCCATAAATATAGCACTAACAAGGGTATTTGCAGTTTGCCTAGAAAGTTAACAAATATTAACTCTGGAAGACCAGGCAGGGAGAGGGGAGGAAAAATAAGTTCCAAAATCAAGGACCTCTGACAGAGAACATCCTGTCAGCAGCCTCCTCTCATTTATACTGAGGAAGCTTCTACTCAGGTGTCTCTGGTGATCTCAACTGTGGCAGTGTGCCAAAGACAGCACGATTTTCTCACTAATCAGTGAGGCTTACCGAGCAGTCTGCCTACTCTTTACTTTTTCACCAAAGCAGATTCTTTTCACAATGGAAGGTCTATGCCTTAAGCTCTGTAAATCTTGGGGACAAAACTTTTCTTCCTCAAGTTCCTTTTTATCCCTTTGCCTTTCGCTCCATTGTGAAAGGTACCAGGCTAACAGCCCTAGAGACTGAACTCCTTCCTCTAAAGAACACACATAGCAGGAGCAGTGACAGCACAAGTAATGGCTGTGCAAGCTTCTCCCCACATCATCCAGCCAACATGCAAGGCATAGGGGATCATCCTTAGAGGCATCAGTATCCTAACTCAGATTATGTCTTCACTGCCTTTTGCTTCAGTCTTTACTAACAATTAATTGTGAACAGATACTCAATTAACATTGACAACAAGAGGGAAGAAATGCAAGGCAGAACAGGGAAAGATAGGTTAGAGAATACGTAGCTATATTAGATGTATTTAAGTCAACAGAGCTTGATGAAATTCATCCCAGGATATGTAAGGAGCTAGTTGAAACATTCTTGGAACTGTTAGCATCTCACTGTAAGAAATGGTGGGGGACAGGTGGGGTCCCAGAGAACTGGAGAAGTGAAAATATAATACCTATAATTAATAAGGGAAATAAAGAGGACCCAGGAAAGTATAGACCAGTCAGTCTATCTTTGATACATGGAAAGATCCTGGAACAAAATGATGAAATAAGCCATTTGTATGCAACAGGAGAGAAGCAAAAGTGCAGAGGCCGGCTAGTTAGGCTGCCTGACTTGATGGGAACTCACAATGTAGCCAGGGAACTGTGCAGACCCAAAAACATTCCAGTCAGGAGTGGGAGAGACAAGGGTTTCTGCCTACCAGAGGTGATAGTAAGGAGCTGGGAGCCTTTGTGGATGCCCTTGAGATAACTTGGTTTATCTCTCAAACTGTATTAATCTATCCGTGAGCAGTGTTTGTGAATACTAAGGATGTGCCATGAGTCTTAATGCTGATAATGAAAATTCCACTGCCCTGAAGCCAAACAGCCCTGAGACACAGTAAACTTTTCATGTTATTTTCTCCTTTAACCTCTACACTTATTGCACTTCTACACTAGGAATTTATTTCAAAATAATAATTCCCAAAATAACTATTTCAAAATAGCGTGTCCCTACTACAGGGAAGTCTCAAAATTAGTCCAAGGCAGGCTCCCTTAATGTGGATGCGCTACCTCAACTTAGAGCCCCAAGAAGCACTGGGGAGTAATTAATTTGAATGACTCTGGGGAGTAGTTATTTCGAAATTGTAGCAGTGGAGTGTCCTCACTACTGCTGTTCCAAAATAACTGTTTTAGAATAAGCATTATTCTTTGTGGAAAGCAGGGGTTGTTATTTCAAAATAACCAGCCACTTGGTAGCCGCAACTGGCTCGGTAGTGTGGACGCTCCACTTGTTATTTTGAAATAAGGGCTTATTGTTTTTGCCACCCCTGGTGTAGACCAGGGCTTATTGTTTTTGCTACCCCACACTGTACTGTCCTATTATTCCACAGCAACAGCATTTACAAGATTTTTAACCACTGTACAAACTCATTTCAAGGATGTCTTATGGTCTCCTTGAATTGTTTTTCTTGCCCTTTCCAGAAAGTTGAAAGTCATTCTCTTCTCTCAACAGTCATTTATTTTTCATACATTTTACTAATATGAATGCAATTGTTTCCTTCCATAGTCATCACTAGGGTCCTTGTTCTAAAAGTTTAAATGTTTTGTTTTCAGGCGAAAGGGGAAAAATTATCAAGGAATGAAGCCCAATAGTAAATATTTAAGTTTTAACGAAAAAAATGTTTTCATTCATTAATACAATTTCTCTCACTAGACGTATTTCCATGGCAAATATTCTCTAGATATATCACAGAGGAGATAGGAAGTATCTATTTCTAAATGAGGTATAATTAAAAAGAATCAGTCTTTCAGAATTCCAACAATATTCTTCTGGGATATTCTGATTCTAGGAATTAATATGCAATCAAAGGGGAAGTAGCAGGACTGAAACAGAAGTGTCTCTTTAATATCAATATTAAAAACACTCAGAAGTATATTATTTTAAGTGGATTTTTTCAGTACTCAAGGCTTCTCTGGGGCTAAAATCTGGGAGAGCCAAAATACTGACTCTGCATAACTCTGAAGTGATCTGGGAACCCTCTCACTTATGAAACTGAACCATATCCAACTCCCAATGAAGTCAATGGGAATCTTTACATTGACCTCAATACAGCTTGCATTGGATCCACTGTGAACATACATAGGAGGAACAATAATCATAACCCTAGAGTGAACTTCAGACAGCTCCAAGCACTTGCCGGTATATCTGGTGTGAAAGAAACAATAGCAAGTGCAAAGAAGGGGAAGTATGAATGGCGAGAAGAGAATGGTAAAAACTTTTCCTACAGAACCTTCTGCCTAAATGGAAGTGTTTTGGAGGCTATAACATATGAAACATAAAGAGTACCCAACACATTTTTAGACATATAATAGCAAACACACGGTACTACTATATGGAAATGTTACCACCACCTCTCTGTACCAACTTGCTCTGCACTTAGATTTTTACATTTTACTTACAGTGGTTCAATTTTGAAGACCTTACGCCAGTAAATCACTAGGCATTTTGACTAAATAAGGATCTCATGATTCAGCTTCAATTTTATTTCACTCTCACGCCATAATATTTTGACTGCACAAATCATGCAAGGCAATCATTTTCTTCCCTTGCCCTATTGTTCAAGAGTAAAGGCTAATTTGAGATTTGATAATCTTTTTCCCTCTTACTAAAGTACTTCTTGTAAAGCCATTGGTAAACAGAGCAATCTTTTGAAACTTCGAGGGCCATTATCTGCATATTTGCAAAAGCAACTAAAAAATCTGCATCAATATTAACATTTTGTAGTTGCAGCACCTTAGAATCCATTTTTATGACAAATTCAACCATTCAGTACATCTCCAGCATAGCCATTAGATGAGGGGAGAAAAGCTACTCTGGCAGATTACAAGAGCAGAAAAATAATTCCAAAAGTATTCAGATTTTGCAGATATTTTAATTGAAAAATGCAACAGAATATATAGTGGAAATTCTATAAAAATGAACATAAAAATGCAAAAAGTGTGTTAAGAGATACACCACTTCTGGTTGGAAGAACCATATCAAACACAAGGTTGCTGGAGATTAGCATATCTGGGCTGCTACTTTGGTTCAACACTTTTAATATCTTCATGCTAAAATTTATTATGAAACTTTCTATACCTCCCGCTACTATATAAAAAACTCAAGCATGATAGCAATTCAAATCAATTAAAGCCAATTATTAAATTGCTTTACATTAATTGCCACCATACAGGGAACTTCAGCAAGGGATACAAACAATAAATAAATTATACTTAGTACTTCTTCACAGTTTTCAAAGTGCTGAATATTAACTAACCAATTAATGCATTACCAGAGGTTAGCATATGGATGCCGCCAGGTTAGCCTAAATAAGAATTCAGGGTTTGTATTTTTAGCCCATCCCTGGCAGACCTGAATTCACATCCAATGCCTAAACCGAAATGCTAACAATTTCACAGGCACAGCTAGCTGTTCTTGTGAGATTTATGACCATGTCCTTCTCTCCTCCCCACCTCCACCCCAGCCCCCAAGCAAGTCAACAGTTCTGTCGTCTGAAGAAAAGGCAGTCAGGGTGCCACTGCTTTCCTGAATTCTTCAAGGGGACACTGCCTGGCCTCTCCTTCATCTCCACCACTGCCCCTTTGCAGGGCCGGCCCGAGCCCTTTTTACGCCCTGGGCCCGGGCGCGTGGCACCGCCCCCGGGCACATGGCGCATGCACGGGCCAGCCACGGCCGCTGGCGTGCAGCCCGGGGCCCACCCCCGGGGCGCACGGCGCATGTGCTGCCCAGCCCGGCCCGGCCAGCGCTGCTGGCGCGCGCACCGGGCTGTGCAGGGCCCCGCGGCCGTGGGGGGAAGGGCGCTGCTGGCCGGTGCCGCGGGGCCGGCGCTGCGGCGCCTGATGGCAGCTGTAAGGGACGCCGTGCGCCCCTTACAGCTGCCATCAGGCGCCCCATCGGTTGGCGCCCCAGACAGCTGCCCGGCTCGCCCATGCCTCAGTCCGGCCCTGCCCCTTTGTGTGGGTGTCAAACCAGTATGCTGATCCCTCTCCAAGAAGAGTTTTCTATTAGCCACATTAGGATACTGTGAAGCAGCAGAGTCAATGCCCTAATGCTAGTATCACCCACAGGAAATCAACTTGTATCTAATACTAGTATCACCCAAGCCAAAACACCTTGCTAGGATTTATAATATCGTTTCCCAAAGTTGTCATAGTTTGCGGTGTCTTTTTTTAAGGGAAACCAGGATAGGGAAGAAAGAGGGATCATCAATGCGCATGTATACACAGACTTGATACACGGTAGTCATAGTGAAAGTCAGCTCCACTAAAGAAGTCAGCTTCTTTCTTTGATAGGCTAACTAGTCTTGTGGATAAGGGAGAAGCAGTGGCTGTGGTATACCTAGACTTTAGTAAGGCGTTTGATATGGTCTCACATGATATTCTTATCAATAAACTAGGCAAATACAACTTAGATGGGGCTACTATAAGGTGGGTGCATAACTGGCTGGATAACCGTACTCAGAGAGTAGTTATTAATGGTTCACAATCCTGCTGGAAAGGTATAACAAGTGGGGTTCCGCAGGGGTCTGTTTTGGGACCAACTCTGTTCAATATCTTCATCAACGATTTAGATATTGGCATAGAAAGTACGCTTATTAAGTTTGCAGATGATACCAAGCTGGGAGGGGTTGCGACTAATCTGGAGGATAGGGTCATAATTCAAAATGATCTGGACAAATTGGAGAAATGGTCTGAGGTAAACAGGATGAAGTTTAATAAAGACAAATGCAAAGTGCTCCACTTAGGAAGGAACAATCAGTTTCACACATACAGAATGGGAAGCGACTGTCTAGGAAGGAGTACGGCAGAAAGGGATCTAGGGGTTATAGTGGACCACAAGCTGAATATGAGTCAGCAGTGTGATGCTGTTGCAAAAAAAAGCAAACATGATTCTGGGATGCATTAACAGGTGTGTTGTGAGCAAGACACGAGAAGTCATTCTTCTGCTCTACTCTGCGCTAGTTAGGCCTCAGTAGGAGTACTGTGTCCAGTTCTGGGCACCGCGCATTTCAAGAAAGATATGGAGAAATTGGTGAGGGTCCAGAGAAGAGCAACAAGAATGACTAAAGGTCTAGAGAACATGACCTATGAAGGAAGGCTGAAAGAATTGGGTTTGTTTAGTTTAGAAAAGAGAAGATTGAGGGGGGACATGATAGCAGTTTTCAAGTATCTAAAAGGGTGTCATAAGGAGGAGGGAGAAAACTTGTTCATCTTGGCCTCTGAGGATGGAACAAGAAGCAATGGGCTTAAACTGCAGCAAGGGAGGTTTAGGTTGGACATTAGGAAAAGTTCCTAACTGTCAGGGTAGTCAAACACTGGAATAAATTGCCCAGGGAGGTTGTGGAATCTCCATCTCTGGAGATATTTAAGAGTAGGCTAGATAAATGTCTATCAGGGATGGTCTAGACAGTATTTGGTCCTGCCATGAGGGCAGGGGACTGGACTCGATGACCTCTCAAGGTCCCTTCCAGTCCTAGTATTCTATGATTAAATCAAAAGGGACTTCTGACACAAGTAACATTCTGTAAAATAGGTCCTATATAAATTAAATCAACTTTGGAAGCCCCAGGGCCACAATGATACTTGCAGCACATGCTGAGGGCTACAACTTAAGTGTGGTTGCATATACATATTCAAATATATGCAAATAGCTTCTGTCACACTGACTGGAAAGAATACAAAAATTAAGGCAAGACTACACAACACACACAGGCCCCATTTAAGTCAGTTCTGCTGATATTAATAACATGCAATATTTACCCGATTTCCACCCATATGACAGCACTTTTAATGATCAATGACAATCCAGGAATTTAACTACTAAAATGCATATTAACAGAAGAGCATTATATTGACTACTTTTTTGTTTTGGCTCCTACCTCTGGGCCGTATGGTAAGCCCCATGTAAACCTAAACTGCACCGCGGGTCACAAACAAATGGGCCACAGGCCACATGCGGCCCACAGGCTGCATGTTGAGTAGCCTTGAATTAAATAATTCAGCCATGTAGCAAAATATTTTCAAATAGTCAACTTGTGTATCATTAGAGACCTCCAACGTACACGCTAAGATTCAAAAGCCTAAAATAATTTGAGCACCAAATACACGTCTCAACAGTGTGCCCTTTAAGTAGAAACAGAACAGAACACTTCATCTTAGCACAGCATGGACCAAACTCGACTCACTGAAGGAAACTTTTTGGAGCTTTGTGAGAGTATGTTAGTAAGTACAGAAGTCTATACTGAGCCACTTGGAGACACTTCAACTGACAGGGAAACTTGGGCCAGTCCAGAGTAGACAAATAGGCTTAATACCACATCAGAGAACCCCTTTCAGTGTGAAGGAGGAGGGTAAGAGTTCTGATTCTACACACAAGCCAATACGATCATTCTTTAATAAATAATTTTCTAAGATACTACTAGATTTCTCCTCTTCATTTTCACGTGGCAATTAGTAGGTTGGTCAGACAGGGCTCTCTCTTTAGCTAAACCTGAGGCGAGCAAATGCTAGGCAGCTAAAGATTAAAAGATTAGCTCTTTCTGTAATGATGACTGGTTATTTTTTCCTAGAACACAATTACAAAAAAAAATTAGCCAACGTACTGTTAGTTAACATTTTCTTTTTGAACAAACATATTTCTTAATGATGGAACCTTATGTTTGATGTAGGGACAGAACACTGTTGTGTGAATTACATAATTTTACATACATGTAAATATATATAAAATACATATAGTAAGTATGTGTTTAAAATATGTATGCATACCATCTCTCACACTCAAGGGAGATGTGTGTGTATGACTGTGACACTGCACACACTCCACTAATACAACTCTGAGCTTGTGAACACAATTAACATTTTTTAAAAAAACATAATTTGTGAAATGTAAGATTTCAGTAAAAACAACATGGAAGAATTTGGCCCACAAACTGGCAATACCTACTCTGATTACAGAATGTTAAACTGTGAAATGCAAGGTCTGCTTTATTTACACCTGCTTAATTAATGCTTATGCTACACCTGCTGTATCTATTCAACCAGACAATCCCACCCTGGCAGTACACTTAATGCTTTTAGACTTCCCTCACACTTGACTTCACATATATAAACAGCACTCCTATTGTTTTGTCATCTCATTGACTGTAGGGCATTTTTAATTGTAGCTAAATGCTGTTTGCTTTTATAAATGTAAGTCCAGCAGCAGGCCAAAGGTGGGGGTAGGGAGAGGAAGTATCTAACTGGGAAAAAAAGATAGTATTTTAGACCAGTGTTATGATGCATGTCAGTCATAGCTCTTTATGTAACAGATCTGACCCAGGGAATAATTCTATTCTATTGACTCAAATAAAATAATATAAGCATATGTGAATGATATTGGCCTAAAAATGCCTTGGCAAAGTGAGATAGCAATACACATGATGAAATCTTAACACAATAACTTGGACACAATCATATAAAGGTCTAATCCAAAGCCCACTGATGTTAACAGCAGCTGCTGCAATAGCGGCAGCCAGCAGAGGGTGACCAGATATTCTGAAGGGGTAATGTAACTGGAGGGTGGGAGGAGGGGCATCTTGCTTCACTAGAATTATCCAGGCACTAGGACAGTCCCAGTACAGCAGGACACTTGTTCAATCTAGGTCCGAAGATGAAAGGTTGGTTCCACTGCCAGTTTCTCAAATAAGAATTCATTTTTAAAGGAGACACCATTAAGAGATATTGAGTTCTTCTTATCTCTTCACATGTCTACACTTAAAGGCTTGAAAGAAAATCTATTTACCAGATCACCATCAGCTGGTATATGGATACCGGGGGGAAGGGACAGGCAGGAGAAGGAAGCACACTTCACTAGAGATTAAAGAAATATAAACCACAAATATGAGAGTCAGTACAATAAAACCCTGTTCAACCTCTGATAAACATCTGTCTGTATATTATTTTTAATATTATAGATTGTAGTTTTATAATGGAAAGTAAATGATAAATAGAAGGCAGCATGGAACAACAAGAAACACGTTTATTTGGGGAAAAGGCTTTCTTTAATAAGAAAGATGGCAAGCTGCCATCTAATCTAGCAAAACTCCATTGGTGCAGGCAAGGCAGAGAGAAAAGATCTTGCAAAACACTTCATAAAAAGGATGCCAATACTAACAAAAATAAAAAAATTATCTGCTTATGTAAAACAAGTAGCAAAATTGTAAGGGTATGTCTACACTACAGCGTTATTTCGAAATAGCTTATTTTAGCAAATTGCTAGACACAAAATGCATTTCAAAATAGCGTTTTGCTATTTTGAAATAGCGCGTCCACACTGATAGGACGCTGAATAGCATTTAGGACCGGCCAGAACCGGTTCTGGCAGGGCATCAGGTCAGGAGTTACATTGTGTGGCTGCTGCCTGAGGCTATCTGAGACCTGTGCTTAAAGGGACACAGCCCGCCCCCTTCCCCCCCCAGACAGCCGGTTCTAAGGTTTCCCTGCTTGCTTGCCTACCTCGCTGAGGGACAGCAAAGCATTTTTTTCTCTGCGTGCTCTGGTTGCCCTCACTCAGAACACCACAGCACTCTGCAGCATGGAGCCAGAGCTGCCCCTGGGCACTCTGGTGCTTCTCCTGGACGTGTTGCTGTGAGGCTGGCAGCACATTCTGCAGGCAGTAACAGTCTCCCTGGTGTGCTCCACTGGGGGCTTGTGCCTCATTCCTCCCTCACGTCCTTCTACTTACCCTTCCCTAACCCCCCCTTCCTGCTGTACAAAAAAAAAGACACACATGTTCATTACAACAAAGCCTCTTTATTGAACAAAACTGGGGTGGTGGGGGGGAATGAAACTGAGGTGAGACTGGGGAAAGAAGATGGGAGAGGGGAGGAGGGAGGGTGGGAGAGGGGAGGAGGAAACCTGGGAGGAGGGAGCTGGCAGGGGGAGGCAAGGGGAGGAAGGAGGAGGAGAAGCTCAGGGCTCAGGGTTGGGGGCCCAACTGTCTCCCAGCACCATGGGTGTGAGGGCCTCGGCGTCCCTGGGGGTGTGGGGAGGGTGGGGAGGAAGAAGCGGGAGGGGGAGAAGGAGGAGGAGGAGGAGCAGTAGCTGGGGAGGCAGAAGGGGCTGGAACAGCAGGAGGTAGCAAGCTCTGGGGGGGCACGGACCATCCTGCCGCCCAGGATGTGGTCCATGGCATCAAAATAGGGGCAGGGGTCTGGGTCTGCCCCTAGTTGGGAGCTGCCCCCTGTGGCCCTGGCATAGGCCTGCTGCAGCTCCTTTATTTTCATGCGAACCTGCTCCTGGGTCGCATGTGGCCTTTGGTGGCCAGGCTGGCAGCCATCTGCCTGTAGACGGTTGCGTTCCTCCATTTAGTGCGGAGATCATGGACTTTGGAGGCATCCCCCCCAAACCTGAATTAGGTCCCTGATCCCCGCACTGGACCAGGCAGGCGCCCGCCTTTTCCGGCCCCTGGCAGGCTCCTGGGAGCTGGCAGACTGGTCCTGGGGAGCGGTGGAGGGCTGGCTGGCACTGGCTGCCTGGCTCATGCTGGGGCCACTGGGTTGCGACTGCTGGCTCTGGGCTGGCAGGCTTGGAGCTGGCACAGGCACTGTGGCCAGAGTCTACCCCTTTAAGGGCTCTGGGGAGGGGGGGAGGGAGAGTAGTTTTCTTGGTTGTGCCCAGAGTGGTCATCAGGGCACCCTGGGAAGGGCTGGAGGCCCCCTATTTCGAAATAAGCGTTGTGTAGATGCTTATTTCGAAATAGCAATTTAGAAATTGGTGCTATTCCTCATGAAATGAGGTTTACCAATTTCGAAATAAGCCCTCCGCTATTTCGATTCAAATTTGAAATAGCGGTTTGGCTGTGTAGACGCTGGTAAAGTTATTTTGAAATAACGGCTGTTATTTCGAAATAACTTTGCTGTGTAGACATACCCTAAGTGATGAAGTTGTAGTCAATATTGATCATGTTATACAAACAGTATTATTTGTGTTTTATTAGTGCCTAGATGTCCCAAGCAGTGTAGCTCTCCTCTCCCCCACCCTCACCCCCACAACGCTTTGTGTGCTTTTATGGAAAAATGTACAAACACAGAGTGAGAGACAGCATCTGCCTGAAGGAGCTTACAATCTTAAAAACTCACCTGAGGAAGGACAGCAGATCAAAGAGAATACCGTTTTTATTTCAATTCAATTGCTGCCCTTTCTCAGCCCTCACACTCCCTGCTCATTCAATGATTACCTTTCAACCTTATGAAGGCAGCCCGCATGGCAGAACTGTTATCTTAAGAAGACCCACTGTCGTTTATTTAATTGTTTACTATTACTGCCAATAATAGTGGAAGAAGGCTAAATTTATCTTAAGCTACAAAGTACGAGGCGATCAGAACTCTCTCTCTCATACACACACACAGACACAGACACAGACACACACCCGTTTGGCTTGACTAAAAGGTTGAATAAAATTTCACTAGAAACATTGGGGATTATTAACAGTGGAGTGACGCAAGACAGGTTTTGTCCAGAGAACCTGGTTTTATCTGTAGTTGGCCAGGAGTCTGTTCTTTCTTCTCTGATACAGACTTTAGCATTATTATCCGTGAATTTTACTTGCAGTTGCTTACCGGTGAGGACTGCTGAGAAGGTTAAGCAAGTACAGAATGCAGAAAGTACATTTTTTAGTCTATTAGTACACTAGGGCTACGTCTAGACTACAAGCCTCATTTGAAAGAGGCTTTTTCAAAAGAATCTTTCAAAAAAGCCTCTTTCGAAAGTGAGCGTCTAGACTACAAGCAGATTTTTCAAAAAAGCAAGCTGCTTTTCCAAAAGAGAGTCTAGATGCTCTCTTTAAAAAAAAGCAGTTTGCATTCAATAGCGCCTTTTTTCGATAGTACTCTTTCTTAAAAAGGCGTTATTCCTCATAAAATGCGGTTTACTGCGATCAAAAAAACTGCTGCATTCTTTCAATTTACTTTCGAAAGAATGCAGCCGCAGTCTAGACGCAGGTGGAGTTTTTCCGAAAAAAAGCCTACTTTTTTGGAAAAAAACCTGTAATCTAGACACACCCCTCGAGAACAAAACAACAGCTCTCTGTTCTGGGCTTCTATTCACATCTGAGTTTAAGTTCTAGGTGTTGGATACCACTAATCTGTAGCCACTAAATGGTGACTCTGGGACTTGCCTAACTGACCACCTCCTCCATGCAGCTGAGATCAGCAGTTTCCTTGGATGGACCTTTACAAGGCTGAAGTACAGAGAGCTCATCTCAAATTTTCCTTTTCTGACAATGCTCCAAAGCCTGAGATTGGAGGCCATAAAGGCACTATAGAAAGTTTACCCAGTTAATCTGATTTGCCATGCTACGGGGATGGGCAGATGAAAGGAAGGAAAGTTTATAGCCACATTTGTTGTTTACCATAAAGCAGCCAGACGCTACAGGTATGAGTGCTGTAGAAATACTTGTTATTAATGTATAAAAACAAATGTGTAATTTTTCCCCAAACCCCACCTTGCCAAAACCACTTTGGAATAAATTTAGAGTTAGCTGCGCTAGTCTAGCATTATCCCTGATACTAAAAACTTATAGCTTTATTTATTACATTGGACTCTCTGCCACTCACCTTAAAAACAAACTCTCACATTTAAAGTCTGTATTCTAGATAGCCTGTGACACTTCTACTCAGCACTAGAACAGCTCTTGAATGGAGATGCCTAAAGGGAATCCCCTGCCTAATATGTTACTAGTTGATCATTAAGGAGCACAAATTAATCAAGTGCTTGGGAAACAATGAAGAGACAGGAAGTTCAAACCAAAGTTTTTAATAATTACAGGTTAAGAATATGTAAATAGTTATATGTAGTTCAGGTAACCTGCATAACTCCACAGTAGAGGAACCAGGTGGGTTACGTACTTTCTTTTATTGGATCAACTTCTGTTGGTCTGAAAAAAGATATTACCTCACTCATCGTGTTTCTCTAATATCCTGGGACAGACTCAGCTACAAAAGCACTTCATAAAACACCACACTGTCACATTTCCCACTGCAAAGTAAGGATATGGGCACACCAAGGCATCCCTTACTTCCTTTCCTCCCTTGGACCTGGTTACCAAGGTGCACACTTTCTGGTTTAAGACCCATAAACCAACATTGTCTTCTACCCAATCCTGATAAAAGTTCTCTTTCTTATCCCCACATATCTGTGCAGAATGCATCAATAACACAGTGGCATCCAAACAGGCCAGTAGGCAGTGCTGTCTTGCCTTCAGTTGGCCAAATGCACATTCCGCCACTGACCCTGTAAGGGGGGCTAGGGCCCCAGTCTTTCTATGACTGCCTTCTGAAGGCAGGGGGTAAATGGCTGCCCAGGTGACCGATTAACAGCTCATGAACCTAGTACAGCTCAGCCAAGCTCAGTCAGAGGAGGCCCTCCTTGGGAAAGAGAACGCTCGTAAGAAGCGGACTGAAGCAGAAAATGGGCTCCTAAAATAGGCAGCCTAGAGACAGGGAACTCCCTGGGGAGCCTAGCAGAGCAAGGATTCTGGAAGGGACACTCCTAAAGAGGGGAGAAAACTGGAGGGAAAGCTGCAGTTGGCAGCTGTTGACTTGTAGAAGTCTGCAGGAGCCAGCTTCCAGATAGCAATAGCATCTGCTTCTGGATGGATATGACCTCCCTCTCTGATCTCATGTGGCAAATTCTCTGGTTTGGCACCAGTAAGGTCCCGAGGGTGCTGGACTAGAGAGGTTTAACCTGTACATCCCAAGTAGTATTGTCATCAGGCATGTGTGTACAATTAGGGAGCATAGACAGGAGAGAAATGTTACTTGTTATATGTCAAAATTCTGTGTTACTTGTTCTATGTTAGTACAAACTTCAAGTGTAAATCTACTTTCCCAGGGAGCATGACATTCTTTGGGCTTGAGCTAGTGCAGACCATATCATTCCACCTGTCAAGCACATTGCCAAGTTGTGGGCATAGTTCTGAGAAGGGTTTCAGGTTAGGAGAGAGCAGTAGACTCTAGCTTTATAGCAGGCTTTGTTCAAAAGATCTTTGGGGCAAAAAATAATCTGAATATCAAACATTTAACATTTGGTTAAATTCTGTTCCCATTTACACCTATGTCACTTCATTTAAGTTAGTGGGGTTTCACAAGTACAGGTTGGACCTCCTGGGTCCAGCACCATCAGGACCTGACTGGTTCAGAATGGGGTATTTTGCTGGACCAGGGGAGGTCCCCTGCCGCTGGCCTCCCAGCCTCCTATCCCTCCCTGCTGCCGACCTGGCTAGGGAACCATGGCCCTGGAGGTCTATGGCTGCCTCTGGCCCCACTGCTCCTGGTATAGCCAGGAGACCTGAGGATCCCCAGCCACTGCGAGCCTGGTCAGGGATCCCCAGACTGCTGCTTCCCAGGGGCCACTGGCCACATGCCAGGGCTCTTTGGTCCAGCAACATCCATGGTCCAACTGGGCCACAAGTGTTGCCGGACCAGACAGTCCTAGATCTGAGAGGTTGAACCTGTATAGCTAAGACTCTAGCCCTCCATACACATAATATAAAGCACAGAGAGAATGCACTGTGATTTTTTTTCCCCTCCAGGGTTTTGGGTGGTTATTTAGAAGATAATGAAGTTACCCAACTATCACTAATATTATTTATCTGGGTCTATGTAGGTATAGCAACAGGTGAGTTTATTAAATCTTAGGATGCAGGATGATTCGGGAGCTTTCATTAGGGCGTGAATTTCAAACAACTCTTTTCTTTACTCCAAGCATGTGAATTGTGCCATGTGCACTAATGTGACTAATACCAAGCTTCTCATTACATACCGTGCAGCTTTAGATGTGATTAGTTACAGATGTCGGTGGAATATATTCTTTAATCCATATGAGTAAAGATTTAAATGTTCATCCACTACAGACTTCACTGCAGTCAGTCTGTACTTTGAAAACGATTTATCTAACGAGTGCTTAAGTTTGCCCATTGTGTGTGAGTATCACTTTAAATAAATTAAAGAAAAAAATACATAAAACAGTCATATACAATTCTGTCAGTGATGAGATAACCAAGCAGCATATAATCAAGTACAGTATTATATCAGTTCACTGATTCCTGAACTCTTTTTAAAAAAACGAGTCATACTGTGTTCTTTCACTGACCTGGCCACTGACAACCAACATTCGAAGAATGTGTTTCCTAGATTTTTTTTAAGTGTTTAAACCTTTTAAGCAGATTTTTCCATGAGGAAAAGAGATTCTTCCCCCCCCACCCTTAGTTCCATCTGAGGACATGTGGTAAGAGAAAGGAAATAACAGCCTGCATATTTTAAATATCCAACTGCACCATCTACATCTTGAGATCCTTCCCTAAAGACCTGCTGCTATTTAGATACAGGGTCAGCAAACTGTGTCATGCGGCCCATCAGGGTAATGCGCTGGTAGGCCACAAATGACCCCACAGCTCCCAGGGGCCACGGTTGGCTGCTCCTGGCCAATGGGAGCTGCGGGAAGTGGAGCGGAACGCAGAGCCGTGCTGGTCACCACTTCCCACAGCTCTGGTTTGCTGAAAGAGGTAAACTGTGGCCACTGGGAGCTGCATGTGTGTGCATGGGGGATGAAGAACGTGTGTGCCTGTGGACACTCAATGTAAACAAAATTACTTGCAGCCCACCAGCAAATTACCCTAATGGGCCACATGCCAAAGGTTGCCAACCTCGATTTAGATATATTAAATATTGAGATATAAAGCAACCATACCTTCTTTTTAATGTTTAATATCCACTCCAAAAAAATCATGAATGGTAACTATATACATATTCCCACTTATATATGTGTACATCATGCCTAGGACACCCAGAATTGTGAGCCAGTTTTAGCTGTCGCCCCTAGCAAGAATAAGAGCACTGCCATTGCTAAACCATGTGTCTGCTCCCGATACACTAGCCTGTCTGCCTTGTCAGCAAACTTTCCAAAACTCTGCCATTCTAAACCTTGCCTAACAATCAGTGCACCCCAGGTCTCCAGAGATGTCTGTCCCCCTGCAGCATCCAGACCCTCTCACAAAAAATTATTAAGTTTGCTGCCTCTGAAGAGACAGAGTATGCACCGATCTATTAGGTTACTGAAGGCTCACTTCACTTTACCATACTGCACAATTTTTGTAAAAAAACAAACAAACAAGAATAAGTTTATTGGCAAAGAACAGATCGGTGATACTAAGCAAAAGAAAGAGAAAGAAGTTTAGATACAGACAAAGCCAACATAAAATACACTTTCTAGCGGCTAATACTTAATCTTAGCAAGTCATAATCTTTGCCTAAGCAGTTTTCTTACTTAGAACAAGTTACCAGCATACCTAGCCCTGCAGACTAGGGGATCCAGCTTTCAAAGGTTAACAGCAGACTGTTACCTATGTATTTTGCTTCTGCTTATATTTCCTAAAACTCTTTTTTTTCCCCCTCCAATCAAGATGGCCTCTCCTGGTTTTGCCTTCCCTTTGACTTTCTATCCCCCTGCTGATTTGTATGTGAATGGGGCTTCAATTTATAATGCTTTCAATTTATACTGTTTTCAATTTATAATGCTTCGTTTACATTGGAGACAGGTAGATAGCTACTGTGTCCTGTCCCTCCTGTTTCTCCCTTTGCTTGATCACGGACTTTAAAGTGTAATACCAGTGGGTGTCCATAATTCCTTATGTAGTGCTAATACATATATTTCACAATTACATTAATTACCAGTGTGTCATTAGCTTTCAAAATATAATGAGCTTGCTATTCCAACATCCCTGTAAACCTCATTCCACGAGGAATAAGGGACGTTTCAAAATAGTGATTTATTTCGAAATAAGCTATTTCAAAATTAACTAGAAATAAGCTATGCAATTTGGATAGCTTAAATTACGTAGCTTATTTCGAGCTCTGGGTGCAATGTAGACACACCCTCATTGTCAAAACACAGTAAAGGGAGAGCTGGTAATGACTGAGTGGACTAACGCTTTCCTTTTTTTTTTTTTTTTTTGCGACCTTTTCCTTGGGAATCTCTCCCCCCGCCCCCTCCCCGCCTTTGTTTGTAGCAACCTTTTGATGTTCTGCAGGGGGAATGCCCAAAGGCTACAGAAGCGCCTTTTCTTTGCCCCATGAAATTCTGTTCAGCTTTTGCTGAAAAATAAACTGCTAAAAGTCACCATTTCTCATCTCTTGCTTGTGCTTTCAGGAAAATATTGGCAACATTCCAAAATAACTAAGAACATACAAATGCTCTGAGGTTGGGATGACCCTACCACCAAAGCAGCAGCAGCATCACAAAATGTATTAAGATACATGGGAACAGTCAGACCAACTGTAACAAAGGGAGGAACGCTTTGCCGCCAAGACCCAGAATATACAATCTTATATATATCCCCTTGTGTGTATACCATATGGCAGTGGTATTCAACCAGGATATCTGTAACACTTAGGTGTATGCAGAAGTCTTCCAGGGGGGTACATCTACTCTTCTAGATATTTGCCTAATTTTACAACAGGTTATATAAAAAGCAGTAGTGAAAACAGGACAAAACTAAAATTTCATACAACTTGTTTATAGTGCTCTAAATACTATACACTGTAATGTAAGTATAATATTCCAATTGATTTCTTTGATAATCATATTGTAACAATGAAAAAGAAGCAATTTTTAATGTTAAAGGACTGTGACAATTGTATTTCTGTGTCTGATTTGGTAAGCAAGTAGTTTTTACATGAAGTAAAACTTGAGGGTATGAAAGACAAATCAGACTCCTGAAACAGGCTGAGAGTCACTGCTGCATGGTACCATTCTTAATTACATGATCACATGCTATTTTTTTTTCCACAGGATCCTCTCTCATTTCATGCATAGGTTGGATGAATCAGGGGGCAGAATTAAGGTCGTCTGGACAACCGTAAATCTGGTATTTTCTAAATTTTGACTGCTTGACTTTTCAACCTAACTACCATTCTTTGAATATAGGCTCTTCAGCATAATTATGATATAATATTGGTTAAATGTTAACAGTGTACTTGGCACTGAAAAAAGCATAGACGATACAGGCCCTACCCCAGCAGCTTGTAGACTAAACAGATAATGCCACACACACCAGAGATGACTGTGTGTTCACTCATCCAGATTTTTTTGTATAAAAAAATACCAGAGAAACAGCTGTGCTGATTTAAAGAAATGTTTTCAATGGTGAACATGAAAACATGATTAATACGGAACTTGATTGTGCCATGTCTTATTCATGCACCACATGCTTTGGGTGACTATTATGGCAGACCAAACAAAACACAGTTATCTATGCCTACTCAGTCATAACAACTGTTTCCTTTTCTAGAGTTATACTGAACATAGCAAGTTTATCAGCAGCCATGCTGGGCAATTTATTGAAAGATTATTATTGAACTAACATTAGCAGTGAGCTCCACCTTGTAAAAAGACACAAAAGACAGCTACTCACCTTTCCATAACTGTTGTTCTTCAAGATGTGTTCTTCACATCCATTCCAATCAGGCATACATACACCGCATGCATGGTCGTTGAAAACTTCTTCCCTTAGCAGCTTCTGCTGGGTCAGCTGGGGAGCATGCTGAAGTGGTGCATTCATGGTGTTCAATATATGACCCAGTCAACCTGACCCCCTTTCAGTTCCTTCTTACCATCTGTGATGGTGTTGGGTGGGGTCTGAGTTGCACCCTGTCCTAACGAAAGACCACTTACCAAAAATGCCACTTTCCATGAGAGGTAGAGAAGTGAACATGTCGCAAGAGGTTTAAATAGGGCCACCATTAATCTGGAGAGGACCAATTTCAGGTCCAAAGCAGGAATTGGTGGTTGTGAATGTGGATATAAGTTCTCCATGCCCTTCAGTAAACGGCCTACCATAGGGCTAGCAAACCCAGAGCATCCCATATCTCCTGGATGGAATGCTAGGATGGCTTGCCTCCATGGGGAGCAATTCCTTGAATTTGGCCAGAGTCCCAGGAGTTGAAATTGCTCCTGCTGAGGATAGCCTGCTGATTGGCTAGCCTCATCTGTAGGCTCCCTGCTGCATAGATTTTCCTCCCAAAGAAGTCCATATACTTTACCTCCTTGGCCGTTGGGGTCAGTGCCTCTTGCCCCTGGTGCTCCTTTTTGTTACCAACCAAAACTACAAGAGAACAAAGTTGTGGGTGGAAGAATAAAAATTCATATCACTTAGAGAGGACAAATTATTTTCTTTTTACTCCCTGGCAGTGGGTGGGATGGAGGCTGGGGTCTACCAAAGAGTTTTGTTATTGGTTTGTATAGTTTTTATAACAGCAGGCACTGCCCTGGATGGGCCTTCTGGGGTGAGGATATCAACCATTGAGTCCTTAGATTTGGCCATTTTCTCCACTGAAAGACCCGTGTTCCATGAAATGCGATGGAGCAGATCCCGATGTCCCCTATGGTCGGTGGGCAGAAAACATGAGGCAGAAGTCCCTGCAACAGCCATGTCAGGTGATGATGACTAAGTGGTTGATGGGGGCCGGGGTATCAGGTCCTCCTGGTCTCGGAACTGCCACTGTCAGTCCTGGGCTTAATTAGGATCCTCTGCTAGCCCAGCCTGGTCTGATGTCTCCTGGTCTGATGTCTCCTGGTGATGAGTCCTCTGAGGGATGAGGGGTGAGTCTGGAGATGGTCACTTCAGTAACCCAAGGGGTAAGTCTAACCCTTGGGAACTGGGAGGGAGAGCAACCAGTAATTACTGACCTGGAGACTCTGGAAGGGGTATCCTGGGCTTAAATGACAAGACTAGGGGACCCAGAAGAGTCCCTGCATGGGGATGGGGGGAGGTGGCCACTGTGGGTAGCAGACTGCTGTCAATTCTGGCAGCGCCTAATCTAGTGGTATGTATTGTGCCACAAGTAAGCAGAGGTGGCTTCTAAATTGGATGATTCCCAACGGTGACAACCATGGCGGTGCTGATGATCCTTATGTAGGAGGGCCAGTGCCATGAGGATGTTGGAGATCAGTGCCTCGAAGATTATGTTGAGGATCGGTGCCGACTATCCTGAAACCATGACTGATGCCATGTCTCTGGTGCCAGTGAGTGGTTATCATGCATTAGTCCTGCACCTCAGTGCCAATTCTGCAAAGGTGACCTGAACCACTGTCAGGGAAACAGATCAACACTCTCAATGTCGGGCACTCATGTGCTGGTGTCAGAGTGATGCTGCGACAGACACCTGGATTAGTGCCATACTCGGTGTCAGTCTGGGATGGGGGAGCACTGCATCATTTTGGGCTTGCCCTTCAACTGAACCCACCTAGACTTTGCCAGAGGCTTTTCTCTGGCAGCTGGGAGCTGAGATTTGGTGAGCTCTATAAGTCTTTATCTGCCTCAAAGTGTCTGGGGTGAAGGGGATCTAACACCTCCATCTAGCAGTGCCTCGCTGGAGAGTCACCAAGAGCTTGACTCAATGGTGCCTGCTGGGGTGCTGGAGTTGAGAGCCTGAGATCCTGCTGCCTGGGCACAGAGTCCTCTCTCTGGCACAGCAAGGTCTCGCCTGAGGATCCTGGAACTCTCTAGGAAGAGCACCCTCTGTCCACAATCTGGTGGCACTTCTGAGGCGCTGGGGATGTGGAGCAGTGTCAGGATGCTGTTCCAGGCTGCGGTACCAGTGACCTTGGGTGACAAGGGTCTCTAGCGCTAGAATCCTTCCTCGGCACTATGTCCTGGATTGACACCAAGGTGCTCCACACCGAGTTCAGTCTGGTGCTGCTGGATGAAATGCAGCTTCCTGGGGCATTCTTTACTGGTCCTAGGCTTGAAAGCCTTACAGATCCTGCAGTGTTCAAATTCATGCGTCTCCCCCAGGCACGAGTCATGGGGGTTCGCTACTAGGCATAGGCCTCCAGCATACATCATAAGACTTGAAACCTTGGGCTTTCAGCATACCCCAAAGCCCAAACCAGGAAAGGGGATGTGGACAATACCTAATTAAAATATTTAAGAAAATAAAGAAGGGAAAGGGAACTTGAATAACGAATTGGTAAGCTAAGGGAGACTTGCAGTCAGCAAGCTAAGAACTGTTCCAATGCCGCCACTCCAGGGGGCTCCCCAGCTGACCCAATGGGAGCTGCTAAGGGAAATAGTTTCCGACGACCAAGCACATGGCATGCACACTCCTTACTGGAATCAATGTGAGTAAGCATTCAAAGAACTACAAATATCCATCTATGCCCTGAGGAGTTTATCATCTAAGTTCTAAATATCTGAGAGGGATGAAATGCTTTCAGAAATATTAAAAGAGCAGCACTCTGATGCAGAAACTACAGAACCCAAACCACCAAAAAAGAAACTCAATTTTTTGCTGGTGGCATCCAACTCGGATGATGAAAGGGAACATTCATTGGTCTGCTCTGCTTTGGATCCTTATCAAGCAGAGCCTGTCTCCAGCATGGATGCATGTCCTCTGGAATGGTAGTTAAATCATGAAGGGTCATATGAATCCTTAGATCATCTAACATGTAAATATATTGTGATGCCAGCTAGTACAATGTCATGTGAATACCTGTTCTCACTTTCAGGTGACATTAAAATCAAGAAGCAGGCAGTATCATCTCCTGCAAATGTAAACACTCTTGTTTGTTTGAATCACAGGATGAACAAGAAGTAGGACCAAGAGGAATTATAGGCTCTAAAGTTTTACATTGTTTTGTGTCTGAGCACATTTATGTAATACAAAAATCTGCATTTGTAAACTGCACTTTCATAGTAAAGAGATTCCACTACAGTACTTGTATGAAGTGAATTGCATAATACTATTCATTTTATCATTTTACAGTATAAATATTTGTAATAAAAATAATATAAAGTGAGTAATATATACTTTGTATTGTGGTTGAAATCAAAGTATTTGAAATTGTAGAAAAACATCCAAAATATTTAATAAATTCCAACAGTGTGATTAAAACTGAGATTAATCGTGACTTTTTTTAGTTAATTGCATGAGTTAACTGCAATTAATCCACATCCCTAATAAAAAAGAACACTAAGTTATATTTGGACTTCATTACA
Organism: Rafetus swinhoei; assembly: GCA_019425775.1. Taxonomy (NCBI): domain Eukaryota; kingdom Metazoa; phylum Chordata; order Testudines; family Trionychidae; genus Rafetus; species Rafetus swinhoei. The sequence continues at coordinate 89,450,855 of CM033424.1, read as the reverse complement.
AATCTAACTTTCACCCTGAATGCAGGAGATATAGCTAGAAAGATAAAGAGAGAAGAAAATTATTATACATCATCAGGAACCTGTAAGGAAATTTGACTGTTCCATATTACCAACAGAGCAGAAGAGCCTGCTAACTAACAAGTGCACATATGGGAACCAAATTCAAAGGTCAGAATGAGTCTAAATTGGTGTAACACACATCTTCCAGCCTACTATCAGCTTAGACTCACATCTATTTACTGATGTGTAACTTCACCTTATCTATTACTCTGAATTTGGCTCATGTAATGTACAAATGCTTTACGATACATGGAGGAGTCAAATAGTAGATAGCATGATAGACATATATAAAATGACAAAAAGTATAAAAAGGGCAGCTGAGTGAACCGGTTTGCCCTCTCATAATGGAACAAAGCATCATTCAAATGAAACCAGAAGGCACAAAAAATTAAATCTGAGAAGAAAACACTGTTTATATGGGTACACAAATTTGTTTTATTTTATTTTTGTTTGATATAATGCATACATTTACTTGTGCAACTCACTGCCACATAACATCAAGGCCAACAGCTTAGCAGGTTTAAAAAAAAAGGATTAGACATTTATATGGGATGAATATCTAGTTAAATAAAGTAGATTACAAATATATAATGGACATGAACTTTCATTCTGCAGGGTTCTGCTAAGTGCCAGCTTTGGGAAAAAAGCTCCCTGTGCAGGTTATTCTGTTATGAGGTTTAGGGATGGAAGAGTTTAGGCAGTTAACCAATAAGCTGATGCATATCAGTTCCAGTTAGCAGTTAAACTACCATGGGCTGCTGGCGCCAGAAGCCTGTAGCACCGGCAGCCTGCAGAGATGGCAGCTGCTAGGAGCTCTGGCACTGGCAGCGTTAAATGGTGTAACTGATTGAACTGTAATCGGTTACACGGTTAGTATTTTAACCATTTTTACATCCCTCATGGGGTTTCTTTCTCTGAAGTATCTGATATTGGACAACGTTGGAAACACGGTCCTTGAGTAGTGGGACCACTACTCTGATACAGTACTTTTATTCTATTCACATTTTGTTTGATTTCACGATATATTATTTCTCTGAATTTTTAAACATGCAAACACTTATGAACTGTAGGTGGCAGGAAAGATTCAATAGCATGTTCCTTTAATGAAAGTCTGAGAGCTCTCCCTCTGAGTTCCTGAGATATTCCCAACCAACATACCAAAAGCAAAAAACAGGGAAGACAGGACTTAATAAAAAAGCAGATCCAACTGCTATTTTGAAGAGAAACTTCATATTTTTAGTACATCCTAAGGAAGCAAAAGGGCCAAAAATCCAGTGTTTCCTTTTAAGATGTAGTACTATAAATAAATATACAGATATAGTCATATCCAGTACTATGACTACAATGATTAGTTAAGCAGCTCTAGACAAAGGCCAGTTAGACAAAGCATCAATTTCCTAATGGGTAAGGGAATAAAACATTTTTGTAGCATTTTAAAACCTGAAGAGAATATTTTCCAATGAATGCTCCAGTCTTGTTGAAGTCAGTTTTTGAAATGGATCCAACTTCTTCAAGGACATGTGCAATCATACTTCTGAGCTACTGGAAATCCCCCATCTCCTTTCTTGGATTCTGATTTGAGTCTCCTCAGAGATGAAAATAAAATCACTCCTGCTTTTTATTTAACAAAATAGATTTCACAAGTAGGACTGTCATGAATCTTTCAAATCTCTGAGCATACAATCATTCCTTTCATATAGAGAAAAGAATGCTGTTTCATTGTACAGTACTTAGAGCTCTAAAAACATAGGACCTGCATTCAAACAGTGACTATTCCAAACATTTCCCTTTCTCAAACACTTCCATACTGTTTCCTGTAGAAGATATTCAATGGAGATCATGGACAGATGTGATCCAGGTCTATATTAGGAGTATTTTCCCTGTACTGCTGTACAACATTGGCAAAGTGTTCCTATATGAGCATAACTTATAGGAGTGAGAAACCTTTTTTGGGTCGGGGGCCACTGAACCACAGAAAAATCAGTTGGGGGCCGAACAAAAGGCAAAAAACAAACAAACCCTAATTGACGTAGCCTAGGGGGGCCCAGGCTAGTAGATTTTGTAGGCTCTCCTAGGCTCTGGGGTGGGGCCAAAAATGAGGGGTTCAGTGTGTGGGAGGGGGCTGCTGGGAAGCAGGCTTGGGGCATGGGTGTGAGCAGGAGGGAGAGTGCAAGAGCAGGCTGGGAGGGGAGCCCTGAGCTTCAAGGGCTGGATCCAGGCAAGCTGGGGCTGCATCCAGCCCTCGGGCCTTAGGTTCCCCACCCCTGGCTTATACCATCAAAACTATGATTTTTTTTTTTGCCAGACTCACCCCAAACAAATAAGTTATGCTGGCAAAACTATATTTTCTATTGTGAGTGAGTCTATATGAAGGGTTTTTGCCAGCACAGCTATGTCAAGCAGAGGTCACACCTCTTACATCCCAACTGACGTCACTATGCCTCCAAAAGTTTGTAATGTAGACCTGGTCCTAGTCCAGCACCTTTGATCTCAAAGTTCATGCACTCAACCATGACTCTAAGTGCTAGATTTGTGAGGTATGTCACATAATCTAATGCACTTAAAATCTTTATATAAAAGTCTTTGCCTATCATGCATGAACTTTTGAACAGATCAACACAAGACAATTTACACTACAATATTCCTTATGGAGTCGGTTTTCCAAGACACATGAATACAGTACGTGCCCATATAAACCCAATATATATTTGGTTTCTGAAAATTCCCACAGATCACCAGGAAACAAGCCATTAGTTCTGATGTAAAATCATATAAAATTGAAATCAGTAATGATAATCTACTGAGGTCAATGTGCCTTGTTTGCAAAGAGTAGTTCAAACAGTAAATCTTTACCATATGGGGAATATGCAGTTCTGGTCAATGCTCTTTTTTAAAAGTGTGTGTTAAATTATCCCTCAGAACACACAGAATTAAAAGACATATTTGAACTCCGTCCAGGAAATACTCCTTTCATACTATACTACACTATATTTTCCAACTTGCATTTTATGATCTGGCAAGTTGAAAGGGAAATCTGACTAAATTCTATGGGTCTTTTAATTTGTTGTTGGTAGTCCGTCGTGTCTGACGATGACGTCTTGAGCTTGCACAGGCTCATCGGTTGTGGACTCGCATGTGGCTGAGGAGTCCAAGCCTTGAACTGCATGGGCATTCACAGTGGGGGCAAAGGAATTGTCCTGGCCCTGTCGGTGTGGCTGCCACTGTTGCTTTTCTCCTCTCACGAGCATCAATCAGGCGTATGCGTCGCTGCTCTTCGAAGTTGTCATATGCGTGTCGTACGAGAGCATGCCAGCCTGTTTAGTCTTCTGCATGCTGCTCTAGCTGCTTTGGCTTTAATCCAGCATGAGCAATGTTGGCCTTTACGCAGTCTTTATATCTCTTGAGAGGCCTACCTTGATTCCTTTTGCCCTGGGAGAGTTCACCATAGAGGAATTGCTTAGGAATTCTTGACTCCTCCATTCGAATGACTTGCCCTGTCCAACAAAGCTGGACTTTCAGAATCATGGCTTCAATGCTTGTGGTTCCTGCTCTGTCAAGGACTTCCAAGTTCGTGACTCTGTCCTGCCATCGAATGTGCAGTAATGACCTCAGGCTGCGTGTGTGGAAGCGCTCCAGTAGTTTCACATGTTTTCTGTACAAGGTCCAGGCTTCACATCCATACAGGAGGCTGGTCAAGACTACAGCCCTGTACACTTTCAGTTTAGCGGATTGTTGAATATTGTGCTGATTCAACACTCATGCTCTCAGACGTCCTAATGCCTGATTGGCTTTGCAGATCCTGGCATTGATTTCTTTGTCAAGGGAGCCATCATTGGCTATCACACTGCTGAGGTACTTAAACTCCTCCACTGTTTTTAACTCTGTTCCTTCAATAGAGATTGAAGGGGGGAGAGCAGCAGATCCTGGAGCAGGCTGAAACAGTACCTCAGTCTTTCCTAGGCTGATGGTCAAACCAAAGAGGCGAGTGGCTTCAGCAAACTTGTTGACAATAAGCTGGAGATCAGATTCCTCGTGTGCCATCAGTGCACAGTCGTCAGAAAAAAGGGCTTCTCTTTATTAACCTATTGATATGATCAGCTCTTCTAACAAACAGAAGTTGATACCTGTAATTCAAACATCAATAACTTCTCCCTCTTTAACATATATTACTGTATAAAAAATTCCTTGTCAGCTAATGAATAATTTTGCCTGGCAATGGCATTAAGAGGCTACAGAAGCCATGGGCAGCCAAGAATAGTGAGTGGGACATATGAGTGGCCCTTCATCTCAGTAGGACATAGTAGTCCGTGGCCCACTGGGGTTCTACCTATGGCTAGCAGATCCTCTGTCTGCTCCCCTCCCCCACGTGCCTCTCTCTCACTGGGGCACTGGAGCACCACACTAGCTACTCTTCCCCTTCCATGCCAGCACTTTGGGAGGGCCACGAATACGCTAATTTGTGCTCTGGCCCCGCTCCTTCCCCTCCCTCCCAGATACTTGAACAGCCATTAACAGCTGTTTTGCAGCATTCAAGCTCTGGGAGGGTGGGGGAGAAGCAGGGATGGAGCGTGGATCAGGTGATTTGTGGTTCTCCAAAAGTGCTGGGAGGCAGGGGGAGGAGTAAGAAGTGCAGGGATCTAGTGCCCCACTGCATGAGAGGCATGTAGGGGAGGGAGGCAGACAGAGGGTCCTTGGGTCACAGGTGGTGCCCCAGTGGGCTGCATGTGGCCTAGGTTGCCCACCACTGGGCTAGAGTTTATTTTATGGCTGAGATGACACGATTAACGATAATTAAACTGAGAGATGTAATCTTGCAATTTGAGGAGACTCTTGTAACATACGTACAAACATGAGACAGAAAGAAATGGATAAACATATCATCTTGGTAAAGACTGGTCAGAACTATAAGGCTACCTTACCTTACTTTTCTGCAGAAAAGAACTCCATATGTTCTGCCTTGCCAAGTGTTACTAAACTAGGAGGGTTTTGTAGTAGCAGAGCAGAGTACCAGAGATTGGAATCAAGACAGCACAGTTCTGATTCCTATCTGTGGCCTGCATGCCATCTTATATTACACTGGGCAAATTCTTTTGCTAAACTGTGGCTCCGGAAGGCCATCTTCAAAATGGGGAAAACATTCCCTGCCTACCTGCCAGAGTTGTGAAGTACAACTAATGTTTATAAAACATGTAGAGATCTTCAGATAAAAGGTGCTAATAGTGCAAAGTATTATTTGTCTTACCATATTCAGAGAACTAAGAGTTATATATCATTTACCATTATTTTATTATCCGCAAGAATCCCTCCTTGCCCTGAATCCATTTCTGGTATCTGTGCAAGCATCCTGAATGCAGATAAGCTAGAAGGTCACTACAGGCATTTCTATTGCAAAATCAGCCTTTGAGGAGTCCTGATTCAGGGGTACTCTTAAATGCGACAGTATCCAGTTTTCAAGTTTCCTTCAGTCCAGAGCTTCATCCACCTTAAAGTAAAACTAAACTTTTACTAAATCTCAGACTCATGATTACTATTATCATTATTTGTTCTATTTATGGTCTTCTATTAAGAAAAACAGTCATGTTAATCTGTACTAGAATTGCAATCTTGACTGGGAGAGTTTTATTGATTATTTTACAATATGGCAAGGCTTTCTTGTTCATTACTACTTCTACCTCAAAAACAGATCTTCAATGAAGAACAATAAAAAGTTATTAGCCAGTGATAGAAATTAGCTTCAGTACTCAAGATAGTATCTTTTGCTTATTATTCTATTCCACAGTACGTCAGTGAGGGATACATTGGGGAGACATATAAGAGAGCAGTAGCTCTTAACGTAAATGAACAGTCATATTTTATTGCTAATTCCGTCACTAGCATCAAGAGATCAAGGGCTCAAATCCACTTTTATTTGACATTTTGCCCTCAATTCTGAACATTCTGGTGATAATTCTCTTCACCACCAGTTTTCACTAGGCTTGCTAAGACACAGGAACTGTTCATTTTTCTGATTGCACCCCAACTGAAATTCCCAAAATTCCAACTGAGCAATAAGGCTGAATGATGGAAAGGATTCTCCTCTGCAAGGGCCCTACTAACTTGTGCACATATATTTGCTGAGTGCAAAGGATCCAGGTGACTCTCCTGGTTCTCCTATTCCAGAAAATTGCGCAGGATAATTAAACATGTCTGGAATTTACTGAGCGGGCAGATTCAGTATTCAAGGAGAACAACTTCCACATTAAGCAAAATCCTGATGCAAGCTGTGTCATCTGCAAGGGTGAGAAGGAGACAGTTTTCTTCATGCCAGCTTGCTTTCTGTCCCACCTCCAGCTATTTTCCTTCCTTTCTTATGTCACTAAGAAATTGCCGCTATAGCAGCACTAAGGTAAAACTTTAAACAAATATACTGCCATTAGCTCCTGATATCTTATGAAAGCAAGTTTCAATGACTTTTTAACAGATAAAGCCATGTAAACAACATTTTTCTAGGGTTAAAACCAATCTAAGTAGTAAATTAGCCTAACAAAATCTATATTGCCCACTTATCCAGGACAAGCAATTATTTGATGAGTCAGAACAAATATTTTGGTAATTTACAAACATTATAGTAAAGGAAGGGAGACGAATTTTTGTGCCTGAAGTAATAAATTGTATGGCAGTTCTGCAAGGCCCTCAGCAAATAATACACATTATATACAAGTATAGTTTGAAATTATATATCCACCTTTCCTCAGCACACTAATGTAAAAATGTATGAAAAAAATAAAAACTGCAATTATTAACAACTATATTATTTGATAACATTGTGGATACATTATTATTTGATACATTGTAGATTATCATTCACTGGAGAGAGGATGGAACTGAAACATGTAAATCAATTGAAGTTTGTGAAAATTTTCAATCTGATCCAAATTTTGCAGCACAGATTAATCTCTAAAACTGACATTTCTAAATCTACCACTTATGGTTCCGTCTTTATGGAAACTGTGAAATTTAACATGTGTTGTTCTTGCAACTCTAATTTCAGAGATTGTTTCCAGCCTGCTTAGATATTAATTCATTGTCCCCCCACCCTCCTCATAAAAGACATTACCATGGGAACAAGTATATTTTTCATTGTTAGAAATGTATTCTTAAGGGACTGTGGCAGGAGCGTCTGTTCAATCAGCGGATCTAGTTGTCCAGGCCTGCTGCTTTACTCTCTCTTTTAGTTTGAAATGCCTGTGACCCTTTAGGTCCATTCCCTTGTTGGTAACTCCCCTAAGTGCTGCTGATGCCAGGGCTAAGTATAGGGTAATCTAGTGTTGTGAGGGACACTTGGTTCTGCTACCCATGGGGTGATATGGAAAGGGGAGGAAAAAAAACCCAGATTCCCGAACAAGACCTCCTTAGTAACAGCTTCTTCTCCTCCTCCTGCCTCAAAGCGGTGCTCCTCTTGGGAATGCCTTCTTTCCTCCTCCTTGCCTGTACTGCTGGAGTACTCTTTGTACCGCGCCTTTCTTTTCCCCCAGAGAGTTCTTGGCGGTGTCTGGAGTTGGAGCTTTTGTGAAGTGCTCCAGCCTTTCCCTGCTTCAGCCTCTGTGCAGGTTTATAAATCCCATCACTGGGACAAAAGGGCACAAGGGACTGATAAATAAGAGAGTCCGAATTTGAACATGGGCTTACTAAACTGTGAACAAAAAGCATGTATGACAGTCTCTGGAGGTCTCACTTCAGTTCCAGAGAGAGTACACATTACAAAATCATAGAGAAAGAGGGAGGGTATATGGTCTAATACAGGGGTAGGGAACGTGAGGCTTGGGGGCCGGATTGGGGAACCACACTGGCGCTCCAGCCTCCCCACCACAGGGATGGAGCACACAAAATCTCTTAGGCTGGGCCCCCACAGGCTCTGGTGTGCGAGGGAAATGTGGGGAATGTCCTTCTTCTTCTCAGTCAGGGGTCAAATCAGTGAGGGTTTGGGTTTTTTGGCTTTTTTTCCCCCACTTGTGTTTGATCCCTAACTGATTTTTCTGTGGGTATGTCTAGACTACATGCCTCTGCTGACAGAGGCATGTAAATTAGACTACCCGACATAGTCAATGAAGCGGGGATTTAAATATCCCCCACTTCATTAAAATAAAAATGGCCGCCGCGCTGTGCCGGCTCAGTTGATCGTCAGCACAGCGCAGCAGTCAAGACGTGGATCGGTCAACAGGAAACGCCTTTGTCGCATCGCTTCCTGTAAACCTCGCTTCACGAGGCATAAGGGAGCGCCGATGTGCGCCCTCTCGACCAATCTGTGTCTTGACTGCCGCACTGTGCCGACGATCAGCTGAGCCGGCACAGCGCGGCGGCCATTTTTATTTTAATGAAGCGGGGAATATTTAAATCCCCCGCTTCATTGACTATGTCGGGTAGCCTATTTTACATGCCTCTGTCGGCAGAGGCATGTAGTCTAGACACTCTAGGTTAGTGGCCCCCAACCTAAAAAAGATTCCCCACCCCTGGTTTAGTACTTCAAGCACAGGAATGGCCCTGAGGCAGCAGAGGGAGCCCTCTACAGTTCACTGTCACAGGAATGAGGTAGCAGGTCCATGAAGTTGAAAGGTCTCCTTGCTCTGCTATAGGGCCAGTTGTACCCAGGACCTACAGGCACAAGTACAGGAGTCTCCTGACAGCTATTACTGATGGATTTTTTTCATCAATTTCATTGTGTCCACATTTACCCACATTACTGATTTAAATCAACTCCAGCTCGGCTGACTCATACAACACTTTCAGTTCCTTTGTTGGAGCTTTATGGTTTTAACTTGACTTTACTGACAGGACAAAGTAGGGTTGCCAGATGGTTTCAACAAAAATACCGGACAACTTGACATTACATCACAATCTACATTACATCTTATTTAGAAAATACCGCACATTTATATTTTCTCATTTATATTTTCTCAAGTTGTTTCCCCGAACAGAAAGCTCAAATACTGGACTGTCCGATTCAAAACTGGACACCTGGCAATTCTAGGACAAAGTTGCATTCAAAAGTCAGCAAACACCAAAATTAACATTGGACATAAAACCTTAATGCTGCCATCTTGCACCTGTGTATTATGAAAGAACTTCAGCTATGTGCTCAAACACTATTTCTCAAATAATATCTTACAAACTTTCTATAGCATTAGAACTTAACAAACATCCTGTAATAACTTTTTAAATGTAGATTTAATGTGACAACGATACTGTATGTTTTACTGACAATTTTATATGGCAAGTTGTCTTGTCTCATAAGAAATGCATTTTAATAATCTTATACTTCAATATGTCTCAGGGCCTTTTTTCAGAGAAACACATGTACATAACAGTCAGAGAATATTTTGAATGGCTTGTTTGACCACGCATTTTATGTAAAAGTTTATTTGGTGTTATTCTCAAACAGGAGTCTTATTTTCTCTACTTCAAAGCATTTTAAAAAGCTACATTAATTATTGAGAATTTGTGTGTAGAATTAATAATTACACCGCATTGTTTAAAATGTATCAACATATCTAGATTTTACATGCACTGGCAAAATATACTTGAACAGCTTTTTGGTTTTTTGAACATTTAAAAAGCAAACATATCTTACGGTGAGATAGGGGGGAAATGTATAGTTGATGTGGAGCAGACTAGGATTGAAAATTTGACTCTAAATTGCAATTCAGACCATTGTTCTCTTTTTATTCTGTGGGAAAGTAATCTGCACCTGGTAAAGGGTGATAGCAGCAGATCCCCTTCCCTCTCTGCACCAGCTCTAGCTGCATCGGATGGCACACTGGGCAGAACAAAGTTAATACTGTTCCACTATATCCCATCTATCAGCATGGGAGGAGCTGTGGTGTGATGGAGAGTGCTCTCCCTGACCCCATCCTATGTGCTGTAACCCACAACGTGGGTAGTCTGCAAAGAAATACCCCTAAACCCTCTTACTCATTATAGTAGGTACATCATGAAAGCCATAATCTTTCCTCAAGTGATTGTGTTGATTTTTTTATCCAAAGGTTTTTATGCTCTGAATCCTGGTACCAGAAAACAAGTCAGAAGATTTAGGGATAGCTGAAATACTTGCAGGACTCCTTTGAAGGGAACCTTACTCTCTCTCACTGAGTTGATTCCCTTTCATCCTTTTTTGTTAGTCCCAGAAAAATTTCAGGGACTCAGGATGTTAGAAATGTAAATATTAAAGGCTCAGGCCTCATCAGAGGAACTGGGAATCATGAGGAGGCCCCTCCCTCCAAATCACGAGAGACTGACTAAATGTTTCAAAGAAGGTATCAATATAGATTGGTTTCCAGAATAAACTGATGAAGCTGGTTCACAGGGGGGAAAAAAAACCTTTTAAAGTGCCAAAACCTATATTTCTCGGCGACTGAAGCCAAGGTGATCTGCTTAAGAAATATCAGATCAAGCTCTAAGTGGATTGTTGGCACTGCAAATAATTGACACTTGTGTACCAGTGAGGTGTGAAGTTTGCAGCCGGAGGAATGTTTGAAATGGAATAAACTAAAAGGGCAAATCATAGGCTCAAGTACCTTATCTGGTTTTCACCCTAACACATTTTGAACATAAGTCATTGGGTGGATCAGACAGCCCCATGGGCTAGACACAGAGTGGGAAGGGACAACTCCTTTCTAAAAACGTAGAGGCGAATGAAATAAGAAAAAGAACCTAGTCAGTCAAAAAAGAAATAGCAAAATGTAACTCTAGCTCAAGCAGAAAAAAGCATGTATCCTCAGTTACAGCTTGATAACATTACAAACACAGGGACGTGTGGCTGGATTTCAAATATTTCACAGCAAAGGGAACTGCCCTTGTCAGTTATGAGGATATGTGATGTGAACAGCTGGTCCAATGCATGAGATCAGACACACGGTTAAACTTCCAGCATCACCAGGAGTCATTAAGTAAAACTGAATCAGCAATTACCTAACACTGAAAAAGTAAAACAGAATAAAATGGGATACAAATATAATGTATGTGGTCTAAATAAATGATCTTGTATCCGCAGTCAGAAATAAGTAATCCAGGTCAGTGTGGCAGACAAAATAAATTTTAGTCTAGATGTCTGCTGCTTATGATTGCAGCAAAGCCATATTATGAAGATAGGTATTCTAATATGCTTTTGAACCAAAACAATTTCAGGGCATGCTATATGGACACACACCTGTTAATGTCAATTTGAATGCTCAAATCACATGTATTTCACTATTTACAGCACCTCCAGCTGCTAAGGAGGAAAGGATGTAGAGCACAGAAAAGGGAAATCTCTCAAAATTTCAGCATTTCTCCTTATAAAGTAGTACCCCAGAATCATCTCATTTTCTAAGGAATCTGTTTGGGGCATAAAAAGCCATTGGTTTTGCTGTTGAAAAGAGAATGACAAAATTATGTCGTAATTGTATTCTGATGTCCAATTTTACTGTTGTTGTTAATTTTGTTTTATCTTTTATTAGTCTCCTCTCTTTTTTTCTTTCCTTTGGCTTTTCTTTTAATTTCTTATGTTAATATAAAAATTTGCTATTTTGAGTTTGTGGTTTCAGCTTTATTAGGATTTTTTGGACATGCATACAAAAACTGACATCTGAACTCAAATGATTATTATCTGTTCTGAATACAGAAATCCAATTGTATCTATGCAATTTGCATCTGTAACTTCTTATGGATTCTACTTCAAGTCTGAAATTTGACAGAAGGAGAGCAGTATTAACATTTAACAGAATTGCAGAATAAACTGAAAATAACAGAGTGACAAGGAGGGAAGGAAGTAGATTACTTACTCATTTTACAAGAAATTATTTAGGCATCTAGGTCAACAGTGGCAGACGGGTGACACCAGACATACATCTGTAAACTTGTACAGCTCTAGAAATATATAGCAAATGTCTCTCTCAATATTAGTTACAGAAGTGATGTATCTTCTTCCTTGTACCACAGGTGAATAAATTGTTTTTAATCACGTAACAGAACCTGAAACATTCCATTTAAAATGTACTAGACATATTTATTAAGTTGTATGCTTTTGGCAGATCCATCTAGCCAAAATAAAGGTCTTCTTGTGCTATTTATACAACTGCCTATATTTTGTATTTTAAATCAACACTATTTATATAGAAATAACATTGAAAATAACACATCATGTATTGGGTCTGACTTTAAAAACAAACTTGTACGCAATAAAAAAATTAAATCATGACACCTAATTGTAAAGAGAAGAAAAAACTTTCTAAAAAGGCAAGGGCGTTTTAAAAATTAGATGTCTAAATGTACTAGATCACAAGATTAGAATTAATAGCACTTTTTTAAATGTTTGGAAATAGATTTCATATTGGTTTACTAAAAGTTAAAACCTCCATTAAAATACTCAAGGTCTTTTTGTGAAAGGGATAAATCACATGTAGTAGTACAACAACAGTAAGTGACACTTACAAAATTATATGCACTTACTGACTAAAATGCCTATTGACTTTCATATGAGCTAGATTGAGTCCTTTGAGAATATACTTACAAGAGAAGTTTTAAACCCCTTCTGTTGATATGTACAATTTGCACCAGATTTGAAGTCTGGAGAATGAGGTTCACCTATGCTCCCAGCTGAAAGTAAGATGTCTACTGAGAGACATAGGTTTGTGAGAGGGCCCCCGACTGATTTTTCTGTGGCTCAGTGGCCCCAACCCAAAAAAGGTTCCCCACCCCTGGGACTCCTGGGTTAGAGAAAGAATGGGGGGAGTGGTGGAAACACTGAGATCAGTGTGGAACTGAGTAAACAGGTTGGCTTGTATATAAACATCATCTGTAAGTAGAGATCTTTTGCAGGGAAAGAAGGACAAGCAAATGGGGTGGGAAGAGGATATCTGCTTCCTCTTAGAATAACTAATAAGAATCTACTTTGCTCAAGTGTGCGCACACGCACAAAACCCTAGAAGTTGCATAAAAGCAGTTCATGTCCTGTGGTGACAGTTATTTCTGCAAATGTTCACTTGGCAATCTGAAGTGTTGCATAAGTCGCAACTTTAAAACCTGAATTCATTTTTTTACATGCAAAAACCCATACATGCATAATTACTTAAAAAAATAGCATCTGGACCAATAAATATCAAGTTAGGAAGCCCATTAAGCATAAGTTTCTTCTCACTGTCAAAGTTTTCTTTAACTTCCTCTTCTGCTACTAGCTTTCCAATGCCCAGTAATTTACCAACACACCTGTGCTAGCTATTTATTTTGTCTCTTTCACCCTCTTCGGAGTTTGTATCATCTCTTGTGTTCTTTTAAACCAGTCCATACATTTGGAACAGCATACCAACCTGTGTTTGCCCACTGCTTTCCATCTTTTTCCAAAGTGGACACACTCCATCTATATACACATCACATTTCAGCAATAAACAACATGCAACATTCTATATTGCTTCTGTGTTTCATACTTGACCTTGATGATAGACAGTTAGCTCTTTGGAGCAGTGGTCTGTTATCTTCTTGGCATACGTCACTTCTTGTAAAAGTCACATTAATGATGCTACATAAATAATACCATCTCTCTCCTTTCTTTCTCTTGTCATATATAAACGTAACTTTCGCATCACTTCTATGACATGATTTTCTCCAAGAAGATGGTTTTGTTTTTGCCAAGACCTTTAATCTTTGCTAAGGTGATAGTGAGACTTCACTCTGACACTGTTACTCATTAGTTCCTTACTACAAAAGTAACTCCTTTGATTGAAAAAAGGCCTATTTGCAGAGTATGGTCCTTAATGTGAGTAAAAGTGCCAGATTCCTAATCATAATTTGTAATGCACATACAAGTTGAACCTCTATTCCGGCACCCTTGGGACCTGATTGGTGCCAAACCAGAGAATTTTCCAAACCACGGGAGGTTAATATTGTCTAGCAGCATTACCAACACTACCATTGCTTACTGGACTCTTAGAAGACCAAATTAGAGCTAAATAACAGCACAGAACACTGACAGCCAGAACTGGTGGCTGTAAACAAACTCTATGGGACCATGGGAAACTTGGCCACACCCATGATAAGTGGATGTCTGAATAACTAAAATCATGAGGACCAAAGAGTGCTGGATGAGAGAGGTTCAGCCTGTATCTATCTATGCTATTCATGCACATCTCTGGTGAGGACCTTAGAAATAAGTTTTAAAATGGTCCATGTGAAGAAAGCAACAAAAGCAATATGTTTTGCCATTTACTTTGTCCTGCAATTACTTTATTTTCAAAGGTACTGTGTCCACTTAGTAGCCGTATTCTATGCAAAATCAACTAATAAAGGCAATTAAACCACAAACCTCATGAAATTATTTTATATTTCTAGAGAAATGTCCATCTGCTGGAGAAAGGAAGTGATGTTCATGAAGACAAATTTATTTTCATGTGTCTTACTAAATTTTATTTCCACATTGGCACCATGGCAAGTCATTCGATTTTCTGGTTATCAGATGACTAATTTGAGGCGGGGGTTAGAATTGAAACAGTAATATCCTAAAAACTTAAACAATTCTTCATCTCTAAATCACATTCTTCTCACAACAGAAATTTATGGATAACCAGGCAGTCAATGCCAATTAGAATTATTCCAGGTACTTTAAAAAAAAAATCAATGCTAGGAACAATAATCTTAATAGTACAATCCAAGCTACCCTAGTAGAGTTACTGTTTATTTACCATTGAATTTAATTGTTGAATATTTATTTTTGCTTCCACTTCCACAATACACCTGAAACTTCCCATAATCCCAGCCGAGTATGCACAAATGCTCAAAACTAAATTTATTCTTCAACATTCTGTCATATTTCAAAATATACTATTGAATCCAAAACTGTAGGAAAAAATAAACCTATCCTATGAAATTACTCATCTTTCAACAACAAACACAAATATTATTGAGTGTGATCTTTTTCCCCTTCATAGGAGTCAAGATGAATCAGAATACAATGGACAAAGTGCAGGGAATTGAGATGGTGATGCTGACTCAGAGATTTTAAAAAATAGATTACTACTTATGATTAAGGCACTGGATTGGGACACAGGAGATCTGAGGTTCAGTTCCCAGATCTGCCAGATTTCCTGTGTGACCGTAGGCAAGTAATTTAATTTTCTTCTGTGAATCAGTTCCTCACTGGAAAACTTAGGACAATATTTTCTATCTCCCACCCTGTCTATTTTATCTATTTAGATTGTAAATTCTGAGACAAGGGGCTGTCTTTTAGTATTGGCTTATATGGAGGAAAGATGCCCTGAATTCAACTCGGTCCTCTTGACATGACTGCAAAACAAATAATAAATAATAACAATGGTACTCAGGAGATGGTGCTGCTAACCCTTCCCATTTATATCATGAGGTTGCATAATATGGTTCTACAAATGCAGCACACTTGAGAGATTGTGCAAAACCTACTGGGAGTTAAAGCTAAATGACTTTTTTCCACTCCCAGACTATAGAAATACTCTGAGAAATGCATCTTCTGGAGTCATACTTCCTGTGTTTACTAGTGTAACATTCCCTGCTTTCTGCACCACACAGACAAGTGTATAATAGCTTCTAAAAACAATATTATGTTTGGCAAGAACATCACATTCCTCCAAGAAAGAAACACGTTGTTTCTTTATAGGTATTACCAGTCTCTTGAATTAACCACAGAGAAGTTTTTTACTATGATTTTTCCACTATCTTGGCAGGTCACATGTTTCTCAAAATTCTTGCTCTGAGCAATTGGGAGCAGATATTTGTAATTGAGCATACAGAGCATTTCTTCTGAAATAAACAAATCAAGTATAATAAGACTCAGAAAGGAAAAATATAGTGAGTCATCCACAATCTCCAATTTTTTCCATTTAAATCACAAACTGAATATATAGCCAGGCGGTATGTTGTCTTCAGCCAGTATAAATTACAGGTTTATATAGTCTCAGCCTCCAGGATAAACAGATATTTCTGAACCGGTCATATCCCAAACAAGTCTTTCATGCTTTCCTGAAGCTACCACCTTGTCCTATTTGCAGTGCACCCTCTCCCACTACCACCAGTAGGCATACATATACACACACATAGTCATCAGAGACTAGCCAACACTGAGCTAAGCTGTCAACAGGTACACTCTCACTCTCAGAAACTCTGACTGAAGATACTGCTAGGCACCACTGTTCACAGGAAAGAAGAATTCTTCTTGCTGGGTTCATCTTTAAAATTTAAAATTCCTCTTTACTTAACAAAGCTCCCTATATTTCCACCCTTAAATCAAAATGGAGTGACTGTGTAGTGTAGAAAATAGGAACATCACAAACAAAAAACAGGCCATCTTCCTCCAAAGAGAACTCAAAACTGGACAGAAAATATTAGGACAAATGGGAACAAGTTTGGAATCAAAGAGTAAAGTTCTCATATCCCTTATGTTTCTCTGTTCTTTCTTGTATAGCATCTGCTCTCTAACCTGCATCCTTGATTTATTTTTGCTCTCATTTTAGTTAGACAATCGTTACCTGTTACCATGGCAGTGTTACACTGAATGATTTTTGAGACAAACTTACATTTTTAGGTAAAAAATGATCCGCTGTAGGAAGCTGGTTGAAATTTCCTTCAGCCATTTGGCCCAGTCATAAGCAGGATAAGTTACTGTAATTTCCACCATGTGCTTATGGAAGCAGGGTACAGAGAGCTCAGATGTAGTAGAGCTCCATTGGACCATACTCCCTCCTGTTAATATTAGGGCTGTCAATTAATTGCAGTTAACTCACACAATTAACTAAAAAATATAATTGAGATTAAAAATATCACAATTCATCGCAGCTATAATCACACTGTTCCACAACAGAACACCTATAGAAATTTATTAAATATTTTTGGATGTTCTTCTACATTTTCAAATGTATTGATTTCAGTTACAACACAAAATTCAATGTGTACACTGCTCACTTTATATTATTTTTATTACAAATATTTACACTGTAAAAATGATAAACAAAATGTAAGAACAGCCATACTCGTTCAGACCAAAGGTCCGTCTAGCCCAGTATCCTATCTTCCGACAATGGCCAATGCCAGATGCCCCCAGAGGGAATGAACAGAACAGGGAATCATCAATTGATCTCTCCCGTCACCCACTCCCAGCTGCTGACAAACAGAAGCTAGGGACCCCATTCCTACCCATTTTAATAGCCAGTTCCCAAAGTAATAGGATTTGCAATTTCACCTCATACAAGGACTATAGTGCAATCTCTATACCATGAAAGTGCAACTTAAAAATGCAGATTTGTTTTTGTTACATGGCTGCACTCAAAACCAAAACAATGTAAAACTTGAGCCCACAAGTCCACCCAGTTCTACTTTTTGTTCAGCCATCGTGAAGACAAACAAGTTTGTTTACATTTATGGGAGATAATGACGCCCACTTTTGATTTACAATGTTACCAGAAAATGAGAACAGGCATTCACACAGTAACGCTGGAACAGTAAGAGCTGGCTACCCAGCCACAGCTGGAGGAGGATGCAGAGTCCTGAGCTGGCAGCTGGACCCTGAGCTAGAGGGCTAAAGACTTGGAGCCAAGGGACACCAGAGACTGTAGGGACTGCGGAACCCCGGGGACTGGCAGGACCCCAGGGGAACCTCATGGATGACAGGACTCAGGGCTGGTTGAGCCAGGAGCATGTTGCTCTCGCCCCTCCCCCCCATGAGCACTGCCTGGCTTCTCCGCCCCCGGGCTGGGCCTCACAGCTCTGGGCTCCTGACCGCCACCCCTCCCCTCCTGGAAGAGTTCTGCCAGCAGCTGGGACCAGGTCTCACAGCCCCAACACCCCATCCCAGCAGTGCCCTGTCAGCAGCTGGAACGAGCCCAGAAGCCCTGCCAATGGCTGAGGACAGGCACTATAGCCCCGCCTCCCACAGGAGGAGGCGGGGTGGTGGCTAACAGCTGCAGTGCCATCCTTGCTACCAGGGTGGTCTCGGTCAGCCCACCAACACCTGCCAGTCCCCTGGCTTGAGATCCCTTGCTTCAGACCTCCAACCCCTGCCCTGAATCCTGCACCCCCACACTGCCAGCCCCCTGCACAGAAGGACCCGAGCAACACCAGGTAAGTCTTCTAGTATTTGTAATAAAAATAAACACACAGTGAGTATTACACACTTTGTATTCTGTGTTGCAATTGAAATCAATATATTTGAAAATGTAAAAAACATCCAAAAGTACTTAATGTAATGATATTCTATTATAGTTTAAACATGTAATTAACTGCATGATTAATCATAATTTTGATATTTTTAATTGCTTGACTACCCTAGAATTTTTTTTTAAATAAACTGTATGATGTCGAATGATCTGGTTGAAACCAAGTAGGAAAGTATTAGACTTTTGACCAAATCCTACCAATTTAATAGGAATTGCATTTATGAAAGCAGAATTTGACTCAGCTTTATTATTCATGTGCATCACTGCGCTGAGGGTAGAGAGCTGCTTCTCCATATTTTTCTTGCCTCCACCCAACTAATCAAAGATGTAATAAACACGATGCATGGAAAGCTTGGGTCCCTCCATATGCCAGGGGACTGCTTTTGTGTCTACCTCAGCTGGGGGGCCCCTAAGCCTTACAGCCAGGGGCTTGAGCAGCTTGTGCCGGTGCTTGTGCCACCTGCCCACCTGGCGCTCCGAGCTAGAGACTGTGTTGTCTCCTCACCTGCCACACTTGGGGCTGAACTCAGTTGCCTTCCTGCCTACCCCAGTGTGCTCTCACTTGGGTGGGGGGGCTGCACTGCCTGCCCGCACACTTGCTGGATGCTCTGGGGTTCAGGGGCAGGTGCTCAGGCGTCCTGGACAGGGAAGAGGATGGGGCACCGGGCAGAAGGGGGAATTGGGCAAGGGCTAGCCTCCCCAAGCCTTTGGTTCACCCACTATCCATGGACCCTGATGGCTCCGGTCAACACTGCTGATCAGGCTGCTAAAAGTCTGGTCGGAGGCACAGTCAGGCTAAGGCAGCCTCCCTGCCTTTGTGAGGCTCCCAGAAGTGGCCGGCTTATCTGGCTCCTAAATGCAGGAGCGGCCATGGGGGCTCCACGCATTGTCACTAGCCCAAGCACCAGTTCCGCTGTTCCTACTGGCCACAAATCCCACCCCAGAAATTATGTCCTTAGCCGGAGCCTTCAACCACTCTTGCATTCCAATCCCTGACACAGCCCAAAGCACCATCCCACACGCTGAACCCCTCATTTCTGGCTCCATCCCAGAGCCCGCACCCCCAGCTAAATCTCTCAGCCCCTCCCACACACAAACCCTCTGCCCCAGCCTATTGAAAATGAGTTAGGGTGGGGGAGGACAAGCAACAGAAGGAGAGGGGATGGAGTGAACAGGTGTGGGGCCTCAAAAATGGGACTGGCCTCAAGGCAGGAAGCAAGGTGAGGGCGTTTGGTTCTGTGCGATTAGAAAGTTAGCCACACAACTCTCTGGGTTTCTTCGTACTGCTGTGCCCCTCCTCTTTTGGCATAGCGGCTAATGGCTGTGTGTGGTGACCTGGTCCTTGGGCTGCAATAGGGTAAGGAGGCTCAGGTCTATGCAGCACACATCCCCCTGGGAATGCCGCTTCAGCAATGAATGACGGTCTGCCTCTCTCCATCCACCCCCATGCTGTGCTGAAAAGACCGTCTAAGTCCTTCCTCTAACTGAAGCATGCCCAGTAAGACTGTTGTGGCAGGGTCTCCCAGATCCAGTGCTGTTCTTGCACTCTCCAGCTCAGATTTTGGGCAACGCATCACAAGTGACTTTTTTCTTCTCTCACACTTTTTGGGAAAGACTGATTAATTTTAAAAAGAAGGTATTTAGAAGCAGAGCACATTCCTCACCCAGAAGATCTTGATTATAGTTCAAATCCAGAATTTGAGGATGAACTAACTAGCACGCAGGCAGGGTCAGAGCACTGACTGACTGTTCAAATATCATCTTCATGCACAAGAGATATGTTTCTTGTGTATTTTCTGCTTACTTTACTGACAAAAGTAAGTATAACTGCTTGTTTCTCATTATGACGGCTTGCTACTCCTGTCAGCCACTCAGAGCCAATGTGCAATGGCTTCTTTTCTGGCTCATGCATTATCAAAAGAATTGCTACATTAAAAATGCAAAATCATCATCATTAGTAATGATGCATGAACCAGCAAGAACACAGCTGGACTTTCATATCCCATTTTTTCCTTATAAAATGATTAATTATGTTTTAATTAGAAGGAAACTACAACTACAATGGCACTTTTATAGTGAATTTTTATTTTAAAGGATCTCTTCTAATTTTCTGGTTTTTCCTTGAAGAACACCACAATCATTTTGCTCACACAAGAAAATCTGCCCTTTTAACTGTGATAAAAACATGAACTATATCAAATGCGCTCTTCAGTGAAGCAGAGAAAGGTATAATACAGACTTGGGCAAATAATGGTTCACAGGCTGGATCTGGTTCCCCAGGGTTACCCCTGGCAAGCCACCGCTTCTACATTTACCTGCGCCTCCTCAGCTACAAGTGATTGCAGCTTCTGTTGGCCACCATTCCTGGCCAATGGGAGATGCAGGAAGTGGTACGAACTGGGACACTGCATCCCACAGCTCCCATTGGCCAGGAGCGGCACTCCACACCCAACGGGAGCTGCAATTGCCCGTATCTGTGGAAGCACGGGTAAATATAACAGTGCCGATCCACCAGCGGCTAATCCTGGTGAACCACCGCTGATGTATTGACTTCCCCGATATAATATGAAAGTTGAAGCTAGACAAATTCAAAATGGAAATCAGGTGTTGATTTTGAATGATGAAAGTAATTAACCATTGGAACAATTTACCAAGGGTCCTGGTGGGTTCTCGCCATTGCTGACAATTCTGAAGTCATGATTGGATATTTTTTCTAAAAGATATGCCCTAGGAATTATTTTGGGAAAGTTCTGTGGTCTGTGTTCTATAAGTCAGGCTAAATGATCACAATGGTCCTTCTGGCAAATAAGTATTCAGTATACATTCTGCTGTTTGAACCAAAATCTATACGGGGGTCCACTGAAAATAACATTCTCAGTCTATATAAAATGCTTGGCCATTTATATATGGAAAATACAGCTTGACTAACTAAAGAAAATATTTGTTCAGTAATTGATTAAAAGATTTCACGGTGTATATATGTATATTTAACAATTCTCTAATTGACAATTATCACTGTCCTATGGCACTGTCATTACTAAATAGTTCTATGAGTAGCTTTCTTATCGGTAAAATATTTCAGCCTGAGAAATAGGCCTGTGAAGTATACATGACCATATTTAAACTAATTTCATTTCACTATATTTTTCTCAATCTTACTGAGTGCAATATATTTAGATTGTAGGTTCTTCGGGCAGGGATCATGTATTCCTCTGCATACCGTAGCACAGAGAATATGATCAGAGCTCAACATATTTGATAGGATAACGAGTCTTGTGCATAAGGGAGAAGCAGTGGACATGGTATACCTAGACTTTAGTAAGGCATTTGATATAGTCTTGCATGATATTCTTATCAATAAACTAGGCAAATACAACTTAGATGGGGCTACTATAAGGTAGGTGCATAACTGCCTGGATAACCATTCTCAGAGAGTAGTTATTAACGGTTTACAATCCTGCTGGAAGGGCATAACAAGTGGGGTTCCGCAGGGGTCTGTTTTGGGACCGGCTCTGTTCAATATCTTCATCAACGATTTAGATATTGGCATAGAGAGTACGCTTATTAAGTCTGCAGATTATACGAAGCTGGGAGGGGTTGCAACTGCTTTGGAGGATAGGGTCAAAATTCAAAATGATCTGGACAAACTGAGAAATGGTCTGAGGTAAATAGGATGCAGTTTAATAAAGACAAATACAAAGTACTCCACTTAGGAAGGAAAAATCAGTTTTACATATACAGAATGGGAAGTGACTGACTAGGAAGGAGTACTGCAGAAAAGGTTCTAGGGGTCATAGTGGTCCACAAAGTTAAATATGAGTCAACAGTGTGATGCTGTTGCAAAAAAAGCAAACATGATTCTGGGATACATTAACAGGAGTGTTGTAAGCAAGACATGAGAAGTCATTCTTCTGCTCTACTCTGTGCTGATTAAGCCTCAATTGGAGTATTGTGTCCAGTTCTGGGTACCACATTTCAAGAAAGACGGGGAGAAATTGGAGAAGGTCCAAAGAAGAGCAACAAGAATGATTAAAGGTCTAGAGAACATGATCTATGAAGGAAGACTGAAAGAGCTGGGCTTGTTTAGTTTGGAAAGGAGAAGACTGAGGGGCGACATGTTAGCGGTTTTCAAGTATCTAAAAGAGTGTCACAAGGTGAAGGGAGAAAAATTGTTCTCCTTGGCCTCTGAGGATAGGACAAGAAGCAATGGGTTTAAACTGCAGCCAGGGAGGTTTAGGTTGGACATTAAGAAAATCTTCCTAATTGTCAGGGTGGTTAATCACTGGAATAAATTGCCTAGGGAGGTTGTGGAATCTCCATCTCTGGAGATATTTAAGAGCAGGTGGGACAGACATCCATCAGGGATGATCTAGAATGGTGCTTGGTCCCACCATGAGGGCAGGGGACTGGATTTGATGACCTCTCAAGGTCCCTTGCAGTTCTAGTGTTTTATGATTCTATGATATAACACATCTATAAATCAAATATTCAATAATTATAGCAGCATGAAATTTGGGTAAAGGGGCATTAACAAAATATAATTGGTATGTCCCAAGAATTAAGAGGCAGTGAGAAATTTGTGTTGACACACTAATCTTGAAAATTCACAAATGCCTGTTATTGTTATGGCAAACTTATGTGTTACGTCATATATAATCAATGTAAAATGAATAGATATAAGCAGGATAGGACTATTGGAGTATGCGGTTAACAAGTATTTAGGAGTGATGACTGTATTAAGTATGTAAGTAAAACAAGGCAGTAATGCAAGTCCTATAGGCTAAGACCTATAAGATTTCAGCTTAGCTGCATTAGGGCTCAAGTTTAAGGAGACTTGATATGAGTGGGTGACCTAAGAGAATAACCTATGGAAAGTGGAGCACCCCAAAAATTACAGGGTGTGAAAGTACAGATAAGAAAAAGGAAGACTGGAACCCTCAGGTGTACGCATAAGGTGTTAGGCATAGTCAAAATCACAAGATAAAAGAAGTGCCATAGCTGGGATAAAACTGGAAGACCTCATTAGGACCACCCTGTGACAGGCCATTCCATACACTTTATGAAAATATGCTTATGATAGGTCATCGCTGAGAAAATTTGAAACAAAAGACTCCCACCTTATGCAAATCCCAATTAAGGGTGGGGAGTGAAGTAATCCTGGTCATCAGTTCCCCGCAGCTACCCCACTACTGGAAACAACTAACACTGAGCTGGGGGAAGGAACCGGGCCAGACTGGAAGAGTATCTGACCTATGAAGAAGATTATTAGGCCCTCATTTAGGGTGAGATATTACATGTAAATAGTTTTTTTAGTGTACTAAGCTTAGCTTAAGTGTATGTTTATTTTGCTCAGTTACCTACTTTGTTCTGTATGCTACCTCTTAGGACCATTTAAATCCTATTTTTTATACTTAACAAAATCACTTCTACTTAGTAATAAATCCCAGTGTAAATAATTACTACCTGGGGGGGGATCAAGGAGCCTTTGCATCTCTCTCTTTACATTGAGAAAGAGGGCTAATTTCATGAGCTTATGCTGTATAGCCTTCTATAGAACGTAAAACGGATTTATCTAGGGTTCAGCTCCCAGAGGGATTTTGTACTTGAGTGCTGGGAAAAGGTCTTACACTGCATAGCTTTGGGTCTGTGTCTGCAGCCTTGGGAGTGTGGCCCTGGCTCTGTTCCTGAGCTCAAGCAGGCTGGAGAGTTGTGCTTAGCAAGACAAGGCTACAAGGTACCCCAGCTGTCAGGGGAAGCAGGCTCAGCGGTGTCTCAGCACATCTGGTGACAGTCTCAAAGTGGTCCCGACCTATCCCAAACCCCAACTTGAGCCATCCTTCTATCAACAACTACCCGCTGAGAGATCCAATAGACTCTATATAGTATCTTACACCTGTGATAGTTACCCTAGTTATCTGCTTAGTAAAACTTAAAAGAAAGACAAAACATCTTACTTATGATTATGTGTGTGGTCAACTATTTTCATTCTTCAGGAGGTCCTAGAGGGTGATTTCTACTCTATTAATCTTAAAACTGTGGCTGCACAGAAGCTGGACTCATTGTGCTTTACCACAGAACTATCAATCAACTCAAAATTAAAATAAAGGTTACAGAATTGCAATGGTGTGACGTAGTGGAGGTGCTGTCTGCGCTGTAACCCAGTGTCCCCCTGCGCTGTGATCTGTGATTTCCACTGACTCATCCACATGTGTATTAGCCCAGACACCTGATAACAAGGCTCTTCCCACAGGGGAGAGACAAAGGAAGGGAGGCGGAGACGAACACCTGGTTTGGGGGCAGGGTCTGGGAGTGAGGCAGTCTTGGGCTGGAACCATGAAGGAAACAGACTAAGGCGGGGGCTGGAATCTAGGGGTCCAGGGACCCCCATCTCAACGGGGCTGAGCCATCCTGGCCCAGACTCTTGTAGACACATCACGTCTATGCTGTGCTGTATCCTGGAGAAGCAATAAACCCTCTCTATTCTACTGGCTGGTGGAATCTGTTCTTGCTGCTATGGGGCTGCAGGATCGGAGGAACCCCAACTCACCATCACAGATGGTACAAGCAACTCCTGAGTATCCAGGAAGGTCTGACTGACCTAAGCAGGCAGATGTTTGTACTGTTTTATGCAGACCTGCCAATGACTTAAAAGATGGCTACCTCCAGCTTTCACCTCCAGAAATATTTGGAGATGAGGAAAAGTCTGTCACGTTTGGGTCTGAGTCGTGTTTATTCAGATTCCAAATTTAAGAAGTAATTGGATAAATGGTTCTCCCTTTGTCCCAAGTTTAATTGCCATTAAAGGGTATCCTTACAAATGTATTTAATATGTGACCATGGTGCTTCTGCTGTAGAGTGGGGACAGAGGGTCACAACTAAACACTGCTCAACTAAAGTAATAGCAAAAATATTGTTAATTCTGCGAACCTATAGTAAACTGACTCTGTTACTTCTCAGTTGTTATTATTGAGTGGAAGATAGAACAATGGTTATGGAGAGTGGGCTGCAGATTTACACGAGGACTACTCTCTGTTGATGGAGTAGATAATTCAAGGAATTGGTAATGAGAGTCTGAGCCTTTCGCCTCTGAGGCACCCATTCAGATCTGTATATAGTCAGTTCAGACAGAAAGTTGTTACTGTCAGATGCTATTGGGTGATACATGTAAAATGATTTAATGATTTCCGTCCTTTTCTTGGGGACAATGATCACATCGCCAAACAAATAAATAAGTTACAGTCTGGCAGCCTTGACAGCTGTCTTAACAAAATGAGCATGAAGCCTGGACCAAACTACCCTCTCAGACTTAACAACAGACCTTCCAGATTCAGGATTATAACCTGTTGGTGAGCTATCACGTACCAAAATGGATAAACAGAAGTATACTGTCTTCTAAGGTTCCTTTTACCAACACTAAATTCAGCTGTAAAATGAAAGTGATTAGTCTCCTTGTAGCTATAGTTACTATCATTTGGTATTACTACGATCAACACTGACAGATTTCAAAGCTTTTTTATTGTACATATAAATGTTAATGAGGCAAATAACTCCCTCTTTCATGTGCTCACACCTTCCCCCTCACTGCAGACTACACTAACTGTGGGATATCATTTCATTACTTTGTTGTGTAACCAAACCACCACTCCCGTAATTGAAGTAAATGTTGGTTGTGGGAGCAAAAGTACATAGCTATCATTACATTTTGATTGCGACTGTTAAATTAAAACAAAAATGTGTTAAAATGCATGCCTGGGAATTTCTCTATGGAACACTCACCTACCATGCAATTAACTCACAAGCTGTCCACTGAATGACATTGTATATATCTAGATTATTGTACTGAAAAAAAAAGAGGAAAAAACCTTTAAGTGACTGTTGTTCTTTGAGATGTGTTGCTCATGTCCCTTCTGTTCAAGGTGTGTACATGCTCATTTGCACAGTCGGAGATTTTTCCCTTAATGGTATCCATGGGGTTGGCTGTGGCACTCCCTTAAGTGCTGCACTCAAGTACTGGTATATTAGGCGCTGCCAACCCTACACCCTCTCATTTCCTTCTTGCTGGCAACTCCAGAGAGGTAGGAAGGCAGTAATGGCATGTACAAGAGGAACACATCTTGAAGAACAACAATTATGAAAAGGTAGGTAACAATTTTTTCCTCTTTCAGTGCTTGCTCATGCCGATTCTACTCTAGGTGACTCACAAGCAGTATCCTTGGAGGTGGGCTCAGAGTACATTCCTGCATAGGCTCTTGGGCTAGGAAAGTGGCTGAAGAGATTTGCCGCATTTATGATTATCATAGGGGCTCTTCTGCCTGATTGTAGCAACAGCAAATGCAGACAGTGACCCAAGAAGAAATTCTTTGAGCAGATACTGAAGATATTACATTAAGCACCCAATGGTTCAAGGTCAGTCGTGACCTGTCCAACTAGAACAGAAGCAGGCAATTCAGGAAAGTGAGGAAGGGTGGATCCTGGGAAGTGACTGGGGCTCACAAAATGCCTGCTTCTACTTTCCTTGGCTCCGTCAATGACCAGGCTGAGCAGACGAACAGGAAGATGATGGGTGTTTCCACTAAGACCCCTTGTCTTTCTCCTTTCTCCTTCAGGTGCTCAGCTGGGGTTGCCCCCCAGGTCCTAGACTGGGGAGGCAGAGGATGGAATGGTTTCCTGGCCTGCTGAAGGGTATGAAAGCCAGAGTGGAGGATGGCATGGCACTCTTTAAGGCTATAGAGCTTTGTGTCCATGAGCTCGGAGACGAGCCCTTCTCCCTCAAACAGGAGGTCCTGAAGGCATCTCCCGGGATAACCTGGAGGACTGCAACCAGGAGCTGCACTTCATGGTCATGGCTGAGATGATTACCCTGGCTGCTGAGTCCATGGCTTCTCACGCCATCTGGAGAGCCACTCTCTCGCCACTACAGTGCCTTCTTTCACTAAAAGAACAAACTGCTGGGCTTGGTTCTGTGGGAGGGCCTCTTGAATTGACTAAGGAGTTTTTTAGATTAAAACGGTATCTGCCTAATGGGGGCTGGGGGCTAGACACACAAAATTGCAAGCTGGACGGGCAGCACAACCCTAGGATGGTGGAGGAGGGTATAATGTTAAAGAGCTCATCGGACTCCTCTGCAAACTCCTCAATTCTTAACTTAAAATTGGCAGTAATCCTTTTAAGGAGGGTCTGATGTTCCTTGAAGTTGTCAGGGGACTGCCTGTCTAGAAGAGACATGCCATCAGTTCATCTGGAAATGACAAATGCACTGCCAGGGGCAAGACAGGTCCCTCTTCCCTCTCTGGGGATAACTTCTTAGCTGTTGGAACCAGCTGCACCGCCCCTGCAATTGGATTCAATATCGTGTTCTGACTTTGGTGTCAGAAATTCTATCGATGGTTTGTCCAAGGCAGTAAGGTGGGAGTATTACAGGCACGCCCGATGGGTTCCAGTACAGCCACCGAGAAAGGCACTGTACCTGCTGCAGATGCCATACCAGTGTCATGGGTTGGCAGCGAATCTCCAAAGCGAGGGGCTGAAGTCCAGGTCCAGTCTAGGCAGTTGCCTTTCTGGTGACCAGGGCAGAGCTGTAGAGTCCTGAATCTGCCAAATGATTCTGACCAGTGAGATGAGGCCAGGAATCAGTGCCTGCCTAATGAGCAGTGCCAGGGAAGTGGAAATCAGTGCCACAATAGGGAGCAATCCTGCCCTGGTCAGGACCAACGTCTGGGAGACTGTCTAGGCGAAGGTGACTTGTGCTGCAGTGATCTCTGTGCGAAGCTCATTGGGAGCACAGGGACCAATGCCTCCACTCTGGGGACCTGAGCGTTCTGCCCAGAGACTGAGGGTGCAGTGCTGGGTTCCTAGGCCACAGAAATGGGGATCTACGTCTGCTGTGCAGGGAACAAGGATGCTCCACTGCCCCATGGGGAGGTCCTAGGACCAACTTGCCCTTGGCTGTTGAGCACCTCTTAGCTGAGTCTGGCACCTGGTGCAGCGTTTGCGGTGCCAGTTGGCATGCTTGTTCTTTAGCCACTGGGGCTCTTTGGGCAACAGGGGCTCTAGGAGAAGCTGGGGTCCCCCACTACTTCTGAGAGTTGGAAGCAGATCTCTGGCTGGGGAAGGGGGTCTGAAGCCCTGCAGTGTTACTCCATGAAGACCTGGAGCAGGCACCTAGCCTGACTTAGGCACATTGCCTAAAGCCCCTTTCCCCTCTGGTGACAGGGAGTAGGGGGCCTCTTCATCCTTTGCTGCTTCTTAGTGGAGGAAAATGGTGCCTGGCAGAGCCCAGTGCTGGGGGTGAGCTCTGCACCAATGCCCAAGTGCTAGGTGTGGGGTCCAAGTGGGAGGACTCTGATGCAGGACTAAGCGCAGCCTCCTTGAGGAAGGCCCTGAAGCAGATATCTTGCTCCTTTTAGGTTCTAAGGCAAAAGATTTTACAGATTCTACACTTGTCCTTTCTATGGGATTCCTCCAGGCACCTCAAACAGCTGTTTGGGGAGGGTCATTAATAGGCACCGGGCTGTTGCATAAGGAGCATGGTTTGAAGCCAAGAAAACAGGGCCTGCCCTGCTCTGGGGTGAAATTCCAGCTGGGACTGTATCTACCAAACTAACCTAACACTTCACTTAATGGCTAAGCACCTGCATATTATATAGAAAGAAGACAGACAATGGACTATGAAGAACTACTAACACTCATGCAGTGCAAGACAGGCACTCCAATCAAACATCATGAGCAGTAAGAAGAAACTAAGAGGGTGTAGGGTCGGTGGCCCCCAACATATTAGCATATGATATCACGAAGGCAAAAAGTTCTGATGACTGTGAATGTGGGCATGCACACACCTAGCATGGAACTGAGATGAGCAAGCACTCAAAGAAGAGACAAATACTCTCAAGAAAGCAAATGCAGACAGTAATTTGAAACAAGTTTCAAGAAAATATGTTTTTCTCCTGGTCATTACATAAAGAGATTAGTTTTCAGTTTGGTTCCTTTACAAGTCACTTGAATGTATGGTTTGTGTATATATGCCTATAAACTTATTTAAACTTTTTAAAAGCTTCAGAGGGGTAGCCGAGTTAGTCAGCAACAGGAAAAACTTAAAAACCACAAATGGTCTGGTAGCACTTTAAACACTAACAAAACATGTAGATGGTATCATGAGCTTTTGTGGGCACAGCCCACTTTGTAACTCTTCCCTGTGGAACAGTCCCCTAATGTCTTTATGCAAGGGAAACTCCCTGAGAGTATAATGTTTTGTTTTGAGAAAGAAGGGGTAATCCCTTATGAGACAGAGTGAATACTGCACACCCTCTACATAAGAACATAAGAACGGCCGTACCGGGTCAGACCAAAGGTCCATCTAGCCCAGTATCCTGTCTGCCGACAGTGGCCAGCACCAGGTGCCCCAGAGGGGGTGGACCGAAGACAATGATCAAGCGATTTGTCTCCTGCCATCCCTCTCCAGCCTCTGACAAACAGAGGCCAAGGACACCATTTTATCCCCTGGCTAATAGCCTTTTATGGACCTAACCTCCATGAAATTATCTAGCTTCTCTTTAAACTCTGTTATATTCCTAGCCTTCACAGCCTCCTCTGGCAAGGAGTTCCACAGGCTGACTACACGCTGTGTGAAGAAGAACTTTCTTTTATTAGTTTTAAACCTGCTACCCATTAATTTCATTTGGTGTCCTCTAGTTCTTCTATTTAGGAACTAATAAATAACTTTTCTTTATCCCCTCTCCACACCACTCATGATTTTATACACCTCTATCATATCCCCTCAGTCTCCTCTTTTCTAAACTGAAAAGTCCCAGTCACTTTAACCTCTCCTCATATGGGACCCGTTCCAAACCCCTAATCATTTTAGTTGCCCTTTTCTGAACCCTTTCCAAGGCCAAAATATCTTTTTGAGGTGAGGAGACCACATCTGTACACAGTATTCAAGATGTGGGCGTATAGTTTTATACAGGGGCAGTAAGATATTCCGGTCTTATTTTCTATCCCTTTCTTAATAATTCCTAGCATCCTATTTGCCTTTTTGACCGCCGCTGCACACTGTGTGGAAGTTTTCAGAGAACTGTTCCACGATAACTCCAAGATCTCTTTCCTGATTTGTCGTAGTTAAATTAGCCCCCATCATACTGTAATGATAGTTGGGGTTATTTTTCCCGATGTGCATTACTTTACACTTATCCACATTAAATTTCATTTGCCATTTTGTTGCCCAATCACTCAGTTTGGTGAGATCTTCTTGGAGTCCCTTACAGTCTGCTTCTGTCTTGACTATCCTAAACAGTTTGGTATCATCTGCAAACTTTACCACCTCACTGCTTACCCCTTTCTCCAGATCATTGATAACATAACCTCATTTACAGCAAGTTATAACCCAGGGATGGGCAAAACGACCTCCGTGGGCTGGATCCGGCCTGCCAAGTGGGTTTATCCAGCCTGTGGACGCCCTGCTGCTCCCCTGCCCCCAAGCCAATCAGGGCCAGAGGACGAGGGGGCGGAAGGGAGCGCGTCTCCTCCCCTGCCAGTTGTGCGCAGAGCTTAGAGTCAACCGCCAGGGTTGACTCTAAGCGCCGCACTCCCTTGCAGGGCGGGGGCAGGGAGTGAGAGCCTTCGCGTGCTCTCCTCGCCCCCAGTCCAATCAGGGTCTGGGGGCACGGGGAAGTACACTAAATCTCTTCCCACCCTGCCTGCACCCTTTGGGCGCGTGGCACTTAGAGTCAGTCCTGGCGGTTGGCTCTAAGCGCCAAGCGACGCTGGTGGGAGAGAAGATTTCACACACTCTCCAGCCCCGGACCCTGATTGGCCTGGGGGTGGAGACACCATGCAAAGTCTCTCACTCCCTGGCGGTTGACTCTGAGTGCTGCGCACCCCTTGCAGGATGGGGGAAGGGAGGGAAGAGACTCTATGCTCTTCCCCCCGCCCTCAGGCCCTGATTAACCTGGGGTTGGGGGGGGAGCACGTGAAGTCTCATCCCACCGCCAGGGGTGCAGGCAGCTAGAGGAAACCGCATGCTGTTCTGAATAGCTGGCGGTTCTCCTTGGGGGGTGGGGTGGGAACAAAGACTTCATGCACCCCCCCACCCCCAGGCCAATCAGGGTCTGTGGGTGGGGAAGCAAAAAGTGTCCTGGTCCCACTTCTTCTTCCCAAGGTTCCACCCCTTCCACCCAAGGCCCCGCCCCTTCTGGGTGGCCCAGGGCCACTTCAAAAATTTCTGAAGTGGCCCCCTGGCTAAAATGATTGCCCATCCCTGTTATAAGCCCTAATTCACTAGTTATATTTCTTCAATATAAAAATCATTGGATTTAGGGTTACTTTCAAATTATGGCAAAAAGAGCATCACGTATGTCTGTGCTGAGGAAGCTGCCACCCGAAAATGAAATTGGGATTCTGTTCCTGGATTTGCTGTTCTATCCTGTGGACAGCTACCAGCCCAGTCCATTGCTGAAAGTAGCTCTGAAACAGTGACATTATTCTTTGCTGGGTATATGTAGTTTAAAATAAAAAATCCATTAACTTGTCTCCTGATTTAAAAATGAAAAAATTCAGGTAACACACCCTCTACTTAATTTGTGCTGTGTTACTAGATCATTACCTATATTCTTCTAAAGAGACAAATTCCAGTAGCATTTTCAACCAGTTTCTACTGGTTCTCAGTTGGCCATTGGCTTGGGAACAAAGCAACAAGTTCTACTGCCCTGCTCCCTCCACAGAAATCAAGAGACACATGGAAAGATTAGAATGCAATCTCTAATGGAATTTTCACTAGAAGAATTCTTGAGCAGAAAGTACAGCCTTATTTGCTTTCTTATGTAGTTTCCAACACACCTACAGACAAATAAAGGTGAACCAGCATGGCAAATTCAGCTCGTGGACACCACTTGTGTACAGAGATACAGCCTACAGAGACCACAGAATTCAATATGCGGCATCTCTGCTTGAGACAAGACAGGGCACTGTATGTTGTGACCCATAGTCTATCCAGGTCTTGTTCCATGTTAAAAATAAGAGTAGTTGCAATCTGCTACATTTTATACAATTTAGGTGGTGTCTCCTACCAAAGGCAAGTTGTCAGTCAAACACTTGAAGCCAAAGTTTGGGAGCTCCCTTCCAAAGGCATGTAGCCATCAATTTCAGAGAACTTGAAATAACTCATCCAAAAGCTGAGTTAGGCTCTGTTACTTGTAGAAGTTGAATTATTTGTTTCTGTGAATGCAATGTTCACAAAAGACAGACACTATAAGTGCTGTCTACTGATAAATAGGTATGCCACCTATTTTCCCAAACAACAGAAAACTGCCCAGAAATTATTAGTTTAATGATAGTGACAAAGGTCCTTACCCGTGAAAGCATTTGTGGCCTGAAAACCAGCTTCCTGCATACTGCTCTCCCAGCGAAGCTTGTGATTCCAATCTTAACCTGTCCTTTACTAGAGGCAACTGCTGGGCTTGAAGCTGTCAAGTCACTTCCATCTTAGCTTGTCACAGTCCATTTCTCTCCCCATTCCAGCATTTGGCATCATCCAATTCCCACCTGCTCCCAGGTTCTTTGAGCCGTAGGCACAAGGGATATGCACTGAGCGCAGTCAGCAAACGTGCGACACTCACTTCAGCCGTCCAGCCAGAGGATTTTGGCCATGATGAATTTGAAAGTGAAGACAATTGTTACACTAAGATATTATTTCCCTTTTAAGATTTAGTTCTAATCCACTGTTCATCCAGCATCATTTTTTCAGGATTGAGCCACTTGTGATGTTCAATTGTCTTATCTCTCTTGTGCGTCTCTCTCCCCTTAGACACATTCACTGTGAAATTAAAAAAGAAGATATTATGTTTCCTGATGACCTGTAGCAACATTAAAATTAATAGACTCTGGGAAACAAAAAAACAAATCCAAAATACATTATTAGGGATTGATTGTACACATTAAAGGAAATCTTTAGAAGGCAAATATTATGATTTTGCTGAGATGCAAAGTGTGACCACACAGCTCTTTGAAGTGCAAAGAGAAACAGTGCTGAGGGTTTCACTGAGGACATGATAGGATTTACATTTCAAAAGCCATATTTAGCAGAGATAGGGGCAGCTGTACAAAAACAAAACTGCTGTTAAAAGGAAAAAGGAAAACACGAAAGGCTCTCACATCTAGTCTATTCACAACCAAAGTAAGATCAGCAGCACTTTATAAAGCTGCTTCCTTTCTTTACTGGAGCAAGATGTGGAGTACTTCAGACTGCGAACCTGTGTGTGAGCTTCTAACTATTGTCTTCCATGGTTAAAACCCCTTTGCAGTTAATTATCCTATTCAAAATCTCAGTTGCAGCACAGAAGGCTTAGCAAAGTTAAAAAACAGGCTATAAAGCGGTGGCACTCAACCAGGATCCAGGGCCCCAAGGAGTGGTGTGAGGTTTTTGGGGAGCCGCCAAGCAGAGCCAGTTTTGGATTTGATGAGGCCCAGGACAGAAAGCCAAAGCCCGGGACCTTAAGCCCTGCCATTCAGGGATGCAGCAGAAGCCTGAGAAATGTAGCTTTACAGGGGTCCCATGACAAAGGTCCCTAGGCAATTACCCTGCTTGCTACCCCTTACACTGGCCCTGGCTTGCATATACTGAAAAACAGTTATTGTGGCATAGGTGGGCCATGGAGTGTTAATAGCATGGGAGTAGGGAGGCCTTCAGAAAGAAGATTGAGACCTCCTAAGGATAAAGGGGGCTGGACTTCTCCACAATACTTGTTATTACCTCTTGAATAATTAAGAATTTGGCATCGGTGACCGAATATAAATGTTAAACAGGAAGGTGACCAAACTGTTTCAGTTAGGACATACTTTTCGTTTCCTTCTGGCAGGGATGAGGAACCTTTTTGGGGGATGGGGGCCACTGATCCACAGAAAAATCAGGGGCTGTACACAAAAGTGAGAAACAAAAAAAAACCCAAACCAAAACCCCTCATTGACATTCCCCACATTTACCTCTCACACCACAGCCTAGGGGGATTCAGCCTACTAGATTTTGTGTGCTCCAACCCTGTGTGTGTGTGTGGGGGGGGGGGGGGGGAGGGGAGGGCTGGAGCACCAGCCTGGGCTACCCAATGCTGGGGGGGTAGGGGCTGAGCCTTGGGAGCCGGATCCAGACAAGCTGGGGAACACATCAAGCCCCTGGACCTGAGGTTCCCCACCTCAGCCTTATGGGGACACCACTAGGGTGCATATGGGAGGGGTTTGGAATCTCTGGAAGCATTTTGGGTGTTTTGGGAATAAGATTTAGTCCAGGGGGGGGTGAAGGAATGTTTCAGCATCTGAGTCATTGTCTAGCTGGGACTAGGGATGTGAAGGACTAGTTGGAAATGCTTATGAGATAGTTGATAGGATAGTCAACTAGTCACTTCCCCCCTTGCTGCCTCTATCATATAGAGGCAGCAAGTGGGGTGGGGAGGGGGGGGAAGAGAGGATACTTCAAAGCGACATCGCCATTTGAAGCCTGGGTCCAGCCCCTGGGCTCCACGCAGCGCTGCCGCTTTGAAATACTGCACGCAGCCCGGGGTCAGCAGGAGTGTCGTTTCAAAGCCCCAGCTGACCCCAGGCTCAGTGTGGTACTGCCGCTTTGAAATGTTGCAGGAAGCCCGGCGTCGGGCTCCTCACGGCATTTCAAAGCGGCAGCGCTGCGTGGAGCCCGGGATCAGCTTTCGCCTTTGAAGTGTAGCAACAGCCCTAGCAACATGTATACACAGGGGAGGTGGTTCCCTGAGAACTGGCACGTGGGAAGCTGGCTCACCTTTTCCCACGTTGGTGCCCAGGCTCATCGGTTAAGGATGGACACATTTACATCCCTACAACAACTTAGCCAGCACACTGATTAACCTGAGTCTTAATGGGCTTTTTCATCACGTTAAGATAACATATTTAAACAACTTTCTGTCCATCATGACACAACGTAGGGTTAAAGAAGGATGGAAGGCTGGCTAGGTGCTCATAGTCAAACCAAAATGGAGCAAGGGGCAACATTATCTTTCAACTTCCCTTACTCCTCGGGAAATGAGGGTTACAAGAGTCAGAGTAAGAAGTCCTCCAGCTTGACATTATTTCAAAATAAAGGCTTGTAGTGTAGACGTTCTCTTTGTTATTTCAGATTAATGTCAGTTATTCTGAAATAACGCTGCTATGTACACGTACCCTTAAGTGACAACAAGGACAGAAAACTTCTGGTATCAGAAACAAATCCTGAGACTACAAAATCGTAATCTTACTTGGTACACAACAGGCTTCCCTCAAGAGAAGGAGGCCTGCAGGAGAAGATTATGGTGCTCTGGAAAACTATTTTGGTGAAGCATACACAATGCTGACAGTCTGTAAGGCCAAAACCAATGCCAGACGTCAATTTCAATATTGGAGAACTCTGTTTCAGAGATGGTCTAAATTCTATAGGTGTTTTTTCTTTAGATTTTTGGGATAATTTCTTTATGTTGCCTATATTCAATCTGATCTCTCAGATTTCCCATTATTTCAAAAGATGACTGCAATTCATTTTGTTCTATAGGGCAGGCAACCATTAAAATGCTAATTTCCTATCATTTTTTTTAAATATTGTATTTGATGCTACTAAAGTAAGTCAGTGATTTACTTCAGTTTACTACTGAGATATAGTCACTAGAATTGCACAGAAACATTTTAGTAAGAACTAAACTTGGGCTTAAGTAGCAGGGGGATTTTTCTTTATCTATATATTTTAGAAATATGCATCTGTCTGTCTGTCTGTCTAAAAGTCTGTTTGTTCAAGAACTCCTCCTAAATGGGAAGAGCTAGGACCACCAAATTTGGTATGCAGCTTCCTCTTACCCTAATTTAAAGCAAGGGTTTGGTTGTGCCAGGAAAACTGGAACTGCTAAAAATGGGACTGTTGTCCATAAGACGGAATGGGAAGGACTGTTTGGAAGGACACAATACTCACAGTGGCCACTGGTGGCAGCAAGCCCGCAGGGGAGAGTTACACTGCAGAGTGACCACTAGGGGCAGCTGTACCACCAAAAGAGTGACTGGCAGTGCTGGGGCTCTGACATCTTGCCTGTCACCAGACCAGGTAAGTGGGGTAAGCCTTACCCATTAAGGATGAGGCTCACTGGTTAACATCTCTAGAGTATATGGAAAATATTTGCACTGCTCAACACACTGCACAGAATAGTAAAGTCAGTTAGAGTCTCATGATACATTTATCAACTCATCATCCTTTATCCCTTTCTATTGTCTTCTCTTCTGCCAGTGTTTGGAAAACAGACCAGTTTAACAAAAAGTGGAACTGACAGAGAAAAGTGGCAGCAGTAGGTTAACTAGTGAGTGGGTTTAAACCCTGTAATAATATTTTCATACTGTACAATTGTTAGTCAGAGCCAATCTTCAGTAGTTCTTCCTCAAACAAGAAGTGAAACCAACACACATACACTTTCAAACACTTCCCTACATATCCTAAACTGTTGTGCAGTACTGCTGTGCACTGTTCAACAACTGCTGCTTTCCACCCTACTGAATTATATCAGTGATATGATTCCTAATGTATATAGTGGGCCTATGTAAACCCATACACTTGAGATCCTTTTGGATGTCATTAAGTTTGTTCAGAATGCAGGCTTCTCTAAAATCACCAATTTCCACCCTTTCTTTCAAAAAGCCCTACAATGAGGTGATCTGTCATTCTAGACAAGAAAACTAGCTCCCTCCAGATCTAGTCATGCTCTTTTGGGGTTGGCGGGGATGGGAAGATGGGTCTAGGCAAGGAAGAGGACAAGTTGCCAGAGTAGCAAATGAAGCACCCTCTTTTCTGCCCCATCAAGAAAGTGATTCTATGGCATTTCAAGACATTTCCAGTTTGGCAAATAAAAGGCCAAGATGCAACCCAAATTCCAATCCTCACTGTATTGCTAGAGGAGCTCTTCACAGGGCCAACCTGCTGTTCTTTTTAGAACAATTGCTTGGATGAAAGTCATTTCACAGTTGCTTTCTTTTGGTTGAAGCTGATGAGTCCAAGAAGCCAACTGTGAAATAAGCAATGTTGTAAAATGTTGTAAAAAAACCAACAGGAGTCCAGTTAACCGGTAAGGGTTGGAGCAGCTCCTCGCCCGCCCCAGGCAGTAGGCTGCTCCAGCCTGGAGGGGCCCACACAGGCAGGGGCTGTTCCTGCTGGCTGGCCAGAGCAGCCCCTGCCTGTGGTGGCCCAGCCCAGCTTCCCCCCCCACCTTCGCCACAGGTTACATGCTGGTTCTCCAAGAGCAGAGCCCCCCTGGGAGCCGGCTGGCAGCCCTTGCTGGCCCCACTCCCAGGAAGCCGACTTCTTTGCGGGCTCTGCAGTATAAAGCCGTTACATAAGCGTCACGCTGCAGACCCTGCAGCACGTGTAACCACTAGGATTTTTAAATAGTTACACGGTTACATTTTTAAACAACTTTTTACATTCCTAGTTCCTACAGAAAGTACCTTCTCTGTCTCCCTTCATCTCAACAAAAGCAGCCGCACAAAAATAACCTGCACAATGTGTAACTTTAGCTAGGGCTATCTCAGCAGTTAAATATTTCAGCCAATTAGTTCATCGCTAATTCCAATACCCACACAAAAAAAATGTACTTATTGACCCAAGAAAATTACAAAAAGAATGACCTTTCCAAGTACCTTACCTCAGACGCTTCCCAATTTCTACCCTCTCAGCCCCATTTCTGCATTACAACCTAGCCCTTTACTATAAAACAAGTTCTTAAGCCATTTGTTCTCTCTCCACTGACAAATCTTTTATAGGAGAGGCAAGTTGGCAGTGCTTCCTTCTTGTAGCAGATGGTAGTTATGTCAACCATAAACCTCCTGGGAGACCCAGGCAGGGGTGGTCTTCTGCCAGATAATCAAAACATGAGATAACGCCCTTTGGGTGAACAAGGGAGAAAGTTCACAGATGGAAGAAACCCCCTCCCACAGAACTAGTTACAACAAGCCAATGTTTCCATACATACATGGCCATACAATATTTGTGTTGATAAGAATTTCTGTCATGCATTTTTACACACGTATATACACACACACAGCATGTTCATAGAGATGAGTCGGTTTCTGAGCCTAAGTAAAATTTTCTTTCAGTTCTTTTTTAAAAAAGCAACACATTTGAGCTCAATAGCTTTTCTAGGAACTAACCACGGGTACCTACAGACACAGATTGTGTCCTCAATTCAAATTAAAAATCTTGAGAGCTACACAGTAGGGATGTTAAATAATTAAATAGTAGAGTAACCTGATACATTCTTAGTTGACTATTCTATAGTCCCAGGGTGGGGCCAGCGCCAGTGCGCTCCGTCCCCACCCCAAGGAGCCCTCTGCTGCTCTGTGCTGCTGCCTCTGATGCCTCTGCGGGCTGCCAGGTAGGAGCTGGTCCACAAGGGAAGCCAATTTAAAAACCAGCTCCCCTCATGGACCAGCTGCCTGTCGCCCTGTGCTGCTACCTCTGATACAGAGACAGCAGCACGGGGTGGCAGTAGCCCCTGTCTAGGTTGGGTCTGAGCTCCCGGACTCTACGTAAGCCAGAACTGAGCCGGGCTGCCTGCCTGTCTGGCTGCTAATACACTTTAAATGCAGAGCTGCAGTGGAGGTAGGTCCCAGACCCATCGCAAGCCAGGACTGAGCCAGGCTGCTGACCAGCCTGCTAAAAAATGTACTGGCAAGGGAAGGCGGGGGGAAGAGGGGAGAAATGAGTGTAGTCTATAGCATTAACCCATAAAGTTTTGCTTATCAGTTAGTCAACTATACTATTACATCCCTACTACACAGCCATACTTACTCAACGTTACCAAGAACTTTAATGGGAATAACGTGACTAACTCCCCGTGGGATTCTGCAAATAGGGAGGTTAGCTTGAAGAATCAGACAAGGAAGTCATTTAACTTCTGTAGAATGACTTGATCTGATTGCAAAGGCACAACAAGATGCACATACTAGGCAATGCCTCCAGGATGCAGATGAGAACACTGTATGTCAGCTGTAATACACAAAATGTTGATGTTTAATAGGTCAGGCAATGATGAAGTAAAAAACATAAGGGAAATGAGGTATTGTCCTTGCTGTAGTTAAACACAAGGCCCAATCATGCTATCCACTTTTGGATGGGAATTGAGGGTGTTCAGCACCTCTCAAGAGGCCCTTAGCATTTTATGTAACTGGGCCCCTTAGTAAAGAAAAAAAGCTCATACATAAAAGACTTAACCATGTATTAAATCATTTAATGAGCAGACTCTGGTACCATCTACACTGAGGAAACACTGATAGAGTTTCACATCTTCCTGGAAAATTGGATCCATCAGTGCTGTGAAAGTGCATCTCTTATGAGCAGCAGCCGTTCAGGAGTGCAAGGAACTCTGGGGAAAGGCTGCCTAGTATTTTATACGCACTATAATGTTAATCCAGTTCTAGTTTGTTCCTGCAAAGCAAAGAATTCATTTGATATATTTACAGTGCCTAGTAGTTAGTACCTTCTGTTTGTGCACTAAAGAAGTGCAAATAAAACATTATCTAGACAAGCAAACCAGGCATAGACTGGGCATTTCAGGTCTCCTAGAACCCTTGTTAGTAACATAGGAAACTATGCTTTTCTGCAATACAGAAGTGGCAGACTCCAACAATAAGAAAGAGTAATAAGAGTATGCTTCTTGTAATGTAAGAGCTTTCCATTTATTTATCTTTGGTTATATTTGATCATCTACTGAGTTCAAGAAACTGACAAAGGCAAATAAATTATATTATACCCATTTTATCCAGAACTAATCTTCATTGCAAGAAATCAATAAAACCTCTACTAAAGGATCATCCTGGATTTTCTGTATCTGGAAAAGCCACAAGAGACCAGATGTCCCATTTTTAAAGAGACAGCGCATAGTTAAGGTGTCCTTACTTTTTTTTTTTTTAAATGGCAGATTGCCCCATATTTTCTGTCTCTCCCTTCCCATCAGTACTGGTGGGTCCTACTGCTGGCCAGATCCTTGTTCACCACCCGCCCATCCACCAGCTAAGAGAAGGGGCTGACAAGGGAGGTGAGCATGCAAAGCTGCAGTATGCAGAGACGGCCGCTTCCCTTGCTGGTCCATCAGCGCATCCCTGCTGCGTGCCAGTTCTTGGTCAGCAGGTTCTCCCCTGGTGGTGAGTGCAGGCAAGCAGTGACTGGTTACATGTCATCTCTGCTTCCCACCCATCCGCCCTTTACATGCTTCCCCTCTCACTGCTGGTCAGATAATTCATCTCAGCAACAGGCTGACTGGCAGGCTTCTTCCTTTCTCTACTGCCTCTGGCTAGGCTGGCACCCAAGGAAGGCTCAAGACCCTCGGGCCCGGGGTGCTGGCCAGAAGGAGCCAAAGCCCTACACAGTGCAGGCATGGGGAAGCTTCTCCTCCCCTCAGCTAGGCACTGGAGTGGCAAAGAAGAAGCTATTTCCAGCCTATTTGTGCCCCAACCCTGCAAGTCCCCAGGCTGGGGTACTTAGCACACGCTGCCCCTACCCTAGGTCCTGCCCCCGGGGAGTGCCCATGATGATGTCAGGGGACAATAGGTGGATGGATTAAGTTGGTGGCCAACAGCAACTTGGAGATGCTATCTGCCTTTGTATACTGTGCAGGCAGGAAGGCACAAGCTGCTTGTAGCCACAGCAGAGTGAGGGAAGCAGGGATAAGAGATGACCTGTGGAAAAAACACAGGCCATATTATCCCTATCCCCAGCCCTACCCCTTCAGCTGGAAGCAGCTCCCATCCCTTCCCTCGCACACAGTGCCAAAAGGCTGACCCAACAGAAATTTGGCAAGGCTGTGATCCTGTGTGTCACCCCACATGCTGCCTTGAGAAGATGTAGCACCAGGTACCAGGAGAGGCGTGTCCGACCTGGGGGCCCACCCAGGCATGGAACGTAGAGAGAACTGGGCAGAGAGGGTTGGGTTAGGTTGGTCAGTCACCCCAGCCCCATGTGAGAGAGGTCTGTGGGAGTGTATGTCACCTCTCCCCCACACAAACCTTAAAGAAGGTAAATAAAAAGCCTCCAGCTATGCAATATTTCTTTTTAACAGGGGCCCAGTCAATTTGATGTTTATCTGAACGTTTGTGCTGCACAATTCTGATTGATTGCCATTGAAATCACTTGAATATGAGTAATTTTACTAGGTGTCCCGTATTCAGCATATAGTTATATATTGTCACCCCATACATAAATTACTATTAGTTAAGTGCTCATATTGAGATATCTTTACAAGTGTCATTCTGATAGGACGGGTATTCGGCACTTCTGAAAATCAGGCTTCTTTAAGGCACTTTATGTTGGGCACTCAAAAATCAAGGCACACAAAATTACTGCTCACTTTTAAAATTAGGTCAAATCCTGTGGTGTTTTGCTACTGATCTTAATTTTGCTCTCAGATGAACCAATCCTACTGTAAATGCCAAGTGACTTTTTCTTCTAGTGTTCTTAAAATCACCTTGGTATCACTCGTTTTATTTAATTATAGATCAACCATATTGTTCTCCCATGCCCAACAGACTCTTCCATATTAAGTCATTCCTGCTGCCAACAGCCATACACCCTCCCCTTTACCTCTCTGCATCTCAAAAACAATATCTGGCAACAAAACAATTCCACACTCACAAAGCACAAATATAGTAGTTGAGTGGAGCAGTGAAAACAATATCCAAACATAATCAGAACAGAGTATTCTGTCCTAATTCAGAAACACCTAATATACCAAAAACAAAGAGACTAGTGCTTCTTCTGGTCAGGGGACATCTTGGTGTGTAACATATTTATTTATGTAAAGCAATAGTATAGAGACAAGGGATCAAAGTCTGTTCTCAGTTGCATCCAAACATCTCCATAAATTTAAGGATAACCAACAAGCCTGTCTCTGGTTTGTGTTGCTTGTTGTGTTCATGGGTTAGAAGAAATCGATGACATTCACACACAAAAGCATTAGCTCCTTCATTCGGCAATAGAGTATCTTTGTATTATAATATGGTCATTTACCTACCATCAATCATAATGCACATACATATTTACTTAGGATTGCCAGGTGTTCAGTTTTGGACTGGAACGTCTAGTCAAAAAGGGACACTGTGACTAGGCTATTAAAAGTCCAGTTGGTGGTTTTGGCACTAGCAGGCTCACTATGTGGCTCCACATGGCTCCTAAAAGTGGTGACATGCCCTCTGGCTTCTAAGCAGAGGGACGGCCAGGAGGGTTCCATGTATTGGCTGCATAGCTCCCATTGGCTGGCAACTCAGAGGGAGTGGGGATGGAGTGAGCAGGAGGGTGGGACCTCAGAGAACCGCAGGAAGCAGGGCAAAGATGTTTGGTTTTGTGCAATTAGACATTTGATGACCCTATATTTACTGTGGGCATAATATGTTTTTTCACACAATTTAATTAAAGGCATGTCTACACAGCAAGGCTAAACTCAAAATAAGCTACGCAATTTGAGCTATGCTAATTGCGTAGCTTAAGTCGAAATAGCTTATTTCAACTTTTGGCACTGTCTACACCCCGTGGTCCCCAACACAGTGCCCGCGGGCGCCATTCTTGCACCCCAGGCCCCAGGAGCGCAACACTGCCCCTGGGAGCGCGGCGCATGCACGGCCCCGCCCCCGCCCAGCCCAGCAGCCCCGCGCAGCGCATGAATGTGCTATAGGCCACAAAAAGGTTGGGGACCACTGGTCTACACAGCAGTTAGTTAGAGATAGAACACTCTTCCCCCGACTTCCCTTACTCCTTGTACAATGAGGGTTACAGGAGTCAGAATACAGTCCTCCAGGTCGACATTATGTCAAAATAACTGCTTGTGTGTAGACATGGACTATGTTATTTCGGAATAACATCAGTTATTCCGAAATAACGCGGCTGTGTAGACATAGCCTAAGTGTCAAGTTCAACAGAAGTTTGACTTACTAGGCTTTAATAAATAATCCTCAGATTTTGTGGAGTGTTTTCTAATAAAATCACTGAGCTCTGTGTTACTAATCTCATAGCTAAGGAGGGTGGAAGGAAGTGTGACTTACTGATAAAACAAAGAAGGACCAACACATGAGGGAAAGGGGAAGGCTATCTTCTCCTTTGCTAACCTGAAATACGAAAATGTTTCAAGTACATGGAATTCTGTTTCAGTGCAGACAGCAAGGGACCAGTGGATATGACTGAGTCCTATTCTAGTAGACAAACCTAGTTACAAGAAACACAAGGGAGAGAAGGAAACATCCCAGCTGTATTAACCTGCATCACACCATTGATAGCATGGTCTTTTTTATTAGCTCCTCTAGTGAAGGAGG
Organism: Rafetus swinhoei; assembly: GCA_019425775.1. Taxonomy (NCBI): domain Eukaryota; kingdom Metazoa; phylum Chordata; order Testudines; family Trionychidae; genus Rafetus; species Rafetus swinhoei. The sequence goes on along the minus strand of CM033424.1, from coordinate 89,407,296 downwards.
CTCAATAACAGAGCCATGTTGCCAGAACTAAGGCTGTGAACTATGGGTGTAAGCATCTCAACTGCATTCATTGAAGAATTGAACCAGAGGCATAGCCAGGGTATTATGTGCCCGGTGGCAAAGGCAAGATTTGAGGGCCCCCCAATCATTTGTTGCAGGAGCATTTTGCAGTTGCTAATTTCACTTTTGCTCCTCCCCCCAGTCCTTTCCACCACAACCCGCAGCAGTGCACTCCCGGTGCCTGTCACGCTCGCAGTGACACCTCGCAGCCCACCCATGTGAGGGGGTTGGAAGGGGTGGAGTATCGGTGTCTGGGTCCCGTCCCCGGAGTCTCCTCTGCAACTTCTCTCCCCCAGTACAGGCCAAGCCCCTCCTGCCATTGGCTCCCAGCACCCACCAGCCCCACATGCTCCATTGGCGGAGCTGCCACGCGACTGGCACGAGGAGGGCGGGAGGCAGAGGTTGGGGAGGGAGGCAGGCGGGGGGGGGACCCTGGCACATGCTGCTTTTTAAAGGGGACGCAGAGCCGTCTGAACCGAAGAAGGCTGGTTGCATGGTGTGTGCGCGCAAGGTCCCGGGAGCCAGGGTGTAAGTGGGAAGAGGAGGAGGGGCGCGTGTGGCAGAAATCGACAGAGCTGTTCTGCCCCGGCTTGCGCTTTCCGCTTCCCACCCCCCTCCCGCCCCTCTTCAGTCTGCAGCACACGGTGTAATGAGCCCCCTGCGGGCAGCTGCCACCGAGTGGGTGGAAGGTGGAAGAGACGTGGGGGCCCAGCAGCTGGAGCAAACTCAGCAACATAACTTTTGGCAGCTAAATTGGCACCCGCCTAGCGTGGCGCCCAGGGGCAACTGCCCTCCTCGCTACACCACTGAATTGAACCTTATTCTGTTAATAGTTTGACTTTTTTTGTAGGAGTAAATTACCACTCCGTGTGAACAACCATGGTAGAATCTGGCCCTTAATTAAAATGAAATCCCTAGATAGGCAGTAAGTCTGTACCCAGTGCTTTTTGATGAACCCTCAAGTTTAATAATTTTGCAAAACAAAATAACTTAAAAGAAAAATCAGGATGTACCAAATATCTCTAAACAACCTTTTTTTTATACTGTAACCAAACAAGGTGCAGCACCAGCCAGTACCAGATATGGGTTAGTCATAAAGTGATCTTATACCCACCAGGTCTGTTCATCTTGAGGTTCTTTAATGCTCTGCCAGGTGAGTCTGAGGTTTTAATAAGGTATTTTACACACACAGTGCCACCTAGTAGCTGAAGAGTATAATACAGTTTAGCATTCCATTCCATCTCCCCTTTTAACTCTACATTCCTACCTATCACACTATCTTCAAAGTTCGGTACAAATCAGTCTGTTCAACATCTCTGAATCATACTGGCTTTCTAATTACACAACCTGAACATGTAACAACTTGATCCTCTGGCTGCCCATTAGTTGCAAAAGTTGACTGTAGTTGGTTTGGAACCTTTGAGTTATCTTGTAGGGTTTGCTCTATTGATTGTTCTTTCAGAGAAACTAAAAGTAGATGCCAACAGTTTCTCTTGAACACTACACAGTCAGTCTCAGTAACGTACAGAATTATTTTTCTTTACAATAGGAGATGTCCATTCTTTTCTTTTCCAGTTTGACTTGAACATCCATACCAGGTTCTAGATCTCACATTTCTCTCAGAGCGATGTCTGTTCTACAAGGTGTCCATAAACTTTTTATCCCATCTGGCTGCTCTTTTCATGTCTGACCACTTTGTTAATGGGTTCTTTTCCGAAGTACTTCGGAACTGTTTTCCCATAAGGAGTTGTGCTGGACTATATGCAATAGCTACTAGTGGTGTTGACCTGTAACCCAAAAGAGCAAGGAATGGTGGGACACTGTAAGCCGCATTCTTCACAGTGATATTATTTTTAATGATGACATAATTACGATGAATTTTATGCAAGTCATGTCAGATGTCATTGGAAAGGTTATGATTTGCGGAATGTGATGATCTTATTTATATGCATGCATCATCTGTGTATTTGAAGTTATATAATATTGACTACGTATCTATTTTATTTGTAGCTATTCCTGGGCAATGCCCTCTAGGCAAAATGATCTCAATCTAGATGACTGGCTGGGAAGGGCCCATTCAGGTTAATGAGCAACTAAGAGAAACAACAGGCCTTAGGAAAAGCTTCTCTCTCACCAGCAGGGCCTTCCTGAGGATGCTACTGACAGTCTCCTAAGAGTGGGACATGTGACCAGGTCACTTAGTACTGAACACCATCATGGCATATCAGTATTTTTCCACTGACTGGCATGGGAACCATGCTTTGAAACAAAGGGTTCCTGCCATATGCAAAAAGCTATGTAAAACAGGGTAGTGACATCATCTGGATTTTTCACTGACACTCCACCCCAAGAAGATTCCTGGAAATGCCTGAGGAACAAAGATTGAACTGGGGGAAGTGCTGGGACCAGGCTAAAGGGATTTCTAGCTTGTGAATAGAACAATGGGGATTCCAAGCTGTAAACAAATGCTATTTGCCCCTTAGGAATCTGAAGTCTGCTTGTATCACTTAGGGTGAAAATCTGCTTTTGTATATCGAGCTTAGTTTGTGGTGTTTGTTCATTTCCTAGGTAAAAATTTGCTAGATTTGCTTTGATTTGTTAGCAGTCCTTTATGATCACTTAAAATCTATCTAATAAACTTGTTTTTGCTTTATCTAAAACCAGTATATGGAAATCATAACTCAGGGGGGATATATTGAAGGGGGGGGGGGGGGAGAGTTATGATTTCCATACACTGTACAGCTTACACTGTTCAATACAAGACAATACAGTTTTGGGTTTAAACCCCAGAGTGGGTGTGTGAGTTAAGAACTTCCGAACTGAAGCCATCCCAATGATCCCATGCAGGCTGATGGATTGGGGGGGACTCAGTGTTAGTCCAGTTCCAGGTGGCACCCAAGGAGGAACATGTTACAAATGGATCTTCTGTCCATAGAATTTTCTTGGCTATCTGTATAGCTCTGTCAGCCTCTCCATTAACTTATGGATAATGTGGGCTGCTAATAATATGATCAAAATCACATTTTCTTGAGAATGAGTTAAATTCTGCTGCAGTGAATTGCTGTCCGTTATCCGTCATAGTTGTAAAGGAATATGGAAGGGCAAAAAAAGTGCACTTCAGTATCTCAACACCATTGCAAGATCTTATGGTTTTTAAGTACATTATTTCCAAATACTTGAAAAAAACAGTCCACAACAACCAGGAAATGAGATCCTCTGAATGCTGAGAGTGATCAGAAGTCAATAAATCGACCCCTACTGGATTGATTGCTGCCAGTTGATCCAGCTGATAATGTAGACAACTAGATTCTGTTTCTGTTGCTATCTGCATAGCTGTGGCTACAGTTCAGTCTCTTTAATTGTAGCTGCTTTTATCTAGATAACCAATAACCAGCCTCTCTCTCATATTTTCCTTTCCCTAAATCACAGTTTTTAGCCAATGTATGCTGAACTCTTATAAAACATTCAGTGTTTCCCCTCCTTCTTGAAATCTCTGGTGAAAACGTGCTCTTTCATAAACCACATATTTCTGAGGTATAAAGTATGCATCAAATACATTCAGAACTCTTTCATAGTCATCTTTGTGACTGTCTTCATTAATGTCAAAAGATTTAGAGAGATACTCTGCCTGCTTCCCCAAACCATAAATTAGGGAAGCTATCTGTATATTTATTTCCAGTTCATTTGTTTGTAATTTGAAATCTTGCAAAAATACTGTTTCCAGTCTGTCCTGTAGGAAGATTTGTGAAAGCTGACGTCCTCTGGGGGCACTGAAAAAAGTGTCATTTTGAAGTTCCTTCTTTCTGCAACCTTAATTGCTGTTTCCTTTCTGTTTCTGTTCTAAGTTTACTCCTGACACCATGTCATGCTCCTGTATCAGATACTGACTGGTTACAGTGCTTGCTTACCGACACCAGAAGTGTTAATCATAAAATCCTTTAAAGATCTTCCAGGTATGTCTATGATTTATTCAAATAAGGTATGTTACACACAGTACCATCTAGTGGTTGAAGAGCATACACAGTTCAGCATTTCAACACATATTCCACAGAGATTCAGTAGGTCTCTTTCAAGAGTGAAATTAACTTAAATTTCTTATAGGTGCTGTCATATCCCCTAGTGGGGAGAGCACAGGGCAGGGAGTTGGGGGGGTGTTATGCCGTAGTCTCCCCTCAGGTATACACCCGCATCATCATTGGGGTCTATTGGCCCTCTACGCCCGACACCCAAGTGCTCCCCAACTCCCAGATGAGTCTTTGGCTCGGACAATCTTTGTCTCGCGGTCCACGGTTTGTGCTTCCTGGCCTGGACAGGCCTCGCCACCTGCCAAACACACTGGCGGAGTGGAAGGGGGACCTGGGCCTAACTTCTCTCCAGGTCCTGACCCAGGACCCTAAAGGCAGAGGAATAGTTCCGCTGCCTGGTTGGTGGGGCTGTTCCCCGTAACTCACCAACCCTTGGGGTTATCGGTGCTTTCCTTACCCCGTCCTGGGTCACCTCCTTCCCTCCGTCTGGTTTCCTCTCCAGTCGGTCACCCGACCCTCAGGTCCTAGCCCTCGCCACTCCCCCAACGCGTCTGACCTGCCCTCTGTCTCCCCACAGCTCCTCGGGCTTCCAGCCGACCCCCAACTTGATGCACCGGTGCCATCATACCTGGCGTGCCGTGGCCCTGCCCCCGATGAGCAGCGTCAGCCCCCAGTGCTTCCTCCCCTGCATTTGGGGGAGCGTTGGCACAGTCGGCGGCCAACGCTGCCTCCAGCCGCCAGGAGGTGTGGGGCTCCGCGGACTCAGAGGCCACTGAGCCCAACGCCCCGTCACAGGGGTGTTGAGATATGACAATACCTGTAAGAAATTTAAGTGTGGGGTGGAGTGCGGGGGCTCAGGGCAGTGGGTTGAGTATATGTGGGGGGGCTCAGGAAAGGGGGTAGGATGTGGGGAAGTGCAGGAGTCAGGCAGGAGCCTTGAGAGAGTGGGGGGCTCAGGGCAGAGAGCTGGGTGGATGTGTAGAGGGGTACAGGAGTCAGGGTTGGGAGTATGGGGGGGCTCAGGACAGGGACCTGGGGTGCATAGGGAGGAAAGTAAGGGGGCAAAGGTGCCATTTAGGGAGGGCAGGAGGTCAAAGCCCTCTCCCTGAGATTCATACCAGGATACTTCCTCTTCCCTTTCCTATCACTGTCAGTGAGTGAGAAGAAAGTACAGCTTGGATCACTCACTTCTCTGCTCCTTCCCCTCCCCAGCCAGGAGGGAGAGGAATGCAGGTGAGCTGTGCTCTTGCTCCATGACAGCGACAGGAAAGTGAAGACCAAGCAGTCTCCAGGGCAGCTTCAGCCCCCACCCACCCACTCTAAAGGGCACCCTGGGGCAGGGGGTGGGAGACTCAGGGCTGGAGCAGTCCAGAACCAGTGGGAAGGGGCGCACTCCCAGCTAGACCCTTTAACCTTCTTGGCTGCCTTCTGCTTAGTGTGGGAAGCTGCAGCTGGAAACATGCCTCCTCCTGCAGCGAAGCATCCCAGCGCCAGCTGGCTCCTTCTTGCTGAAGCAGTGCACCAGGACACACTGCCTTACTTTCACCTCTGGTCTCTCTGTCCCGCTCCAGTGGCTGGGCACATAGAGAGGTTTATGAGTGTCCCACTGGTTTATAGATAACAAGGGTACGTCTTCTAGCTCAGGCAGTAGAGGCTCTAACTTTTAAAACCAGAGAGATGAGTTTGATTCCTCCTGCTGCTATCACAACCAGGCAGCACATTACGTTTAGGGTATGTCGACCCTGCAAACTTATTTCGGAAAAAGCTATTCTGGAAGAAAAACTCCGAAATAGCTTATTTTGAAATTGGCATGTGCTGTGTAGACGCACTATCAAAACAGCACTGAGCTATTTCGAAATAGAGCGTCCACACTCATTGGACACTGAATCACATTTAAGGCCACCCAGAAGCACTTCAGGCAGGAGATCAGGCCAGCACTCACTTCCTGTAGCTGCTGCTGAGGCTGAGGCTCAAGCATAAAGGTACTCTCCCCTGCGCCCTGCACACTCCCCTTTCCCCCCGTACAGCTGTGTGTCAGGCTCTTCTCCTTTACCCTTGAGGGACAGAAGAGTCTTTTCTCTGCCTGCTGTGGTTGCCCTTGTGGACACCTCAGCACCCTAGCCATGGAGCCGTATTCTAAGCAGTCGACGGCTCTTACAGGTTGTGCTGCACCTCCTACAGCACTTTCAGCAGGCTGCCTTCCAGGCCCTACAGGAACACAATCCCCAGCTCATTGCAGGGAACTTCCTCTTTCCTCTGCAGACACTGGCTCATGCAGTACGACCCCACCTACTTCCCCTGTACACTATACACGGCCACTTCTGGCGACTGGACACCGGTTCTGACTGGTGGGACCGGATTGTCATGGAGCAGTGGGACGACCAGCAGTGGCTCCAGAATTTCCGCAAGTGAAAGGACATCTTCATGGAGCTGTACGAGTGGCTTGCCCCTGCCCTCAGGCAACAGGACACCCACATGCAACCCGCCATATCCCTCGAGAAGCAGGTTGCCATTCCAACATGGTGACCTTCCAGATGGCACAGTTACCGATCCGTCAGGAACCAGTTCGGCATGGGGAGATTGACCATTGGAGGCCATGCTCATGCAGGTATGGCACTCTCATGCTATTGTCCCAGGAGGGTGGTGAACTTCTGGAATGTGGTTCCCCAGGGAAGTGGGGGGGTGGGGGGTGGAAGTCCCCTCCCTGAGAGGTTTTTCAGTCCTGCCTTCACAAAGCCCTGATGGGGGATGGGGTAAGTAGGGGGTCGCTCCTGGTGAATGGAGGTGGGGGGGCTTCCCAGTCCCATACTTTATCACACACTAGGCCACACTGCTTCTTGTTGTCCCTATCTGGACCTCTGTAGTGTAGTGTAAATTAACATCTTCTGCATGTGTAATATGCAGTTTTAAGCATTTATAATATTACAATTCCAAAACAAAATTACTTCCAACATGTGAAAGCCCTGAACTCACAAGAAATGCCAACAGGAATGCCCCTTGAACCAAGGTGGAATTCATTATAGGACTGTGGCCTACTTTCATGGCAAAATAGAAGCTCTGAAGAACTCTGTGTGAATTAGGAGAGATTAATAAAACAGTGCAAATGCTTTTTTTTTTTTGTAAGTACAGAGAAGAGAAAATTAATTCCACACACTAATAACTCAATTCAAAAGCAAGTGATTTTTTTTACCAATTTTATCAAACCAAATTCACTTGAAAGTTAAGGGAAACTTATTATTTGGGAAACTACTGACCTATCACAACTTTCCAAACAGTACAGGATATGCAGTTCAAGTCAATATATGTTTTTTTCTGTTAGGGTGCTTCTGTACTGCACCTGGAGCTTGAAATAAGTTACGCAGTTTGAGCTACGCAAACTGTGTAGCTTATTTTGAGTTAATTTCGAAACAGAACACTATTCCATAATGTTCCTTACTCCTCATACATATTAGCCACAAAAACTGCACGTTAAAAAGATCTTAGTAGAAAATGATGTGATTTTAATTCACATATGCTAAAGCACTTGAGCAATACACTATCTTTTTCGTACAGATGTTACTAATGCACACAGCTGGAGTAAGTCTCCAATCAGAGGTAGAAAAAAGGGGGAAAAACGATGTTCTATCCATAGTTCAAGTATTCACCATATTAGCAAAGATAGCTTAGCAGTTTGCAGACTTTTTGAATCATGGGAGGACAAAGAAACTCACATACAGCCTCCAATGCATACATTTTATTCCAATGACAACTTTTATTAAACCATTATTTGTATGACAATACTACCTGGAGCCCAACCCTCAACCAAGATGTGAACCTCATTGTAATAAGTGCATACAAATATATAGTGTGAAACAATCCCTGTCCCAGAAATATATACATACACACAACGCACCAGGTGTCTGTTGGATTAAACAGAACTAAGGCAATAACATGGAAACAACATACTTCTCTGGTACAAAATCCAATTCAAGTTTTTGCAAAAAAAAAAACAAAACAAAAAACAAAAAACAAAAAACCTACACACCACAAAAACCTGGGATCAGGTCTGCTGTATGATGAGAGTGAATAGGAAAAAGCTTACAAATTGAACCATAAAAATATAAACATGTTCAAATTCAATATAAAAGCTACTATAATTGTAATTTAAGTCTGCAAATTCTGAAGGTTCAAGATTTCTTTCTTTTTTTTGTTGAACTACATAGTGTCAAAACTTGTATTTAAAATAGCTGACTGGAATATAGTCATCCCATTTAAAAATCCAGGTTATTCTCTTTACGTAAATGTGTATGAATGAATGACAACCCTGGAGTCCATTGTTTACACTATGGGCAGGAGCAGTGTAGGATCCTCAACTGTCTTGTCAATGTGCCCACTGAGCACTGGACTAGGATCACATGGGCCACAGAGGCTACTGACTTTCAATTATTTGCAGTTTGTTATTGTCTTGTTGAGCTTTCAATACAGTTAAAGAATAATACCAACAAAGCCATGAGCTTTTTTCATTACTGAAGCTTTAACCTCACCTACATTCGATATTTTGCCAAAACCATGATACAAGCAACTGGAACAAAAACAACCATATTATATCAATGAAATTTTAATATATCACAGCTGGATCTGCCTTTTTTGTTTAGCATGCCGAGGACCCTGGCTAAAGCCCTCAACACAAATAATTAAAAAGCAAATAAAACCCATAACTATGAAACCATTCATTCTGCCTGGAATTTGCAGATTGTATTGCTGTTGTCTGTTATTTACTGTTTAAGCTCTGTAACTAAATTTTACCATTGAAGCATTTGCTAAACATTGGTACAATAAGAGAGATGTTAAAATATTTAAAAAAATGTATTTTATGTAACTACATTGTTGGTACTAACTTAGTGAAATAAAGGATTTCTAAATTATTATTTTTTACTTCCCCAGCGCAAAGACTTAGTTTACCTTGTCAGCCATTGGAAAGGGCACTAGTAAATCTCAGGCCTTATTCTGCTCTATGACTCTTTTCTTTAACGCCAATCCATCTTCTATCATTTCATTCTCCATCAAGCATTGAGAGGCAATTCATTTTGTACATATACACAAATACATGCGTATAAATAAATAAAAAGACACAGCAGATTAAAATGACATCACTGAAACATTACGGCCTCATGTGCTCTCTGAAGCAACCTGATGCAGCTGTGCATGCCTTTATCATTCTCCTTCCTTCACTGAAGCAACCACTGGCGCTCCTTGCTTACCCAAGTTATAATTCGCAGAATTCTTAGACATGTCTGAATTGGCACCATCAAGCAGCAGGAGTTTGGCCAAGCGGTAACTGAAATTAGCTGCATTTTCAGCATGGAAACAACCTAGCCCTTTGTGAGCACCTCTGGGAATGAATAAATAAATAATTAAACTGGAAGTTTTAACTGGTGTAGAACACAGTGATTCATCTCTGGAGTGGGATAAACCTTTAATTGGCACTGTTAAGTTACCACACAGCTCTTAACGAGCAAATTTATTCTTCAGACATGCTATTAAGCGTTACCAGAAATCACACTTATTCTAGCAAGGGCTTTGGTAGGTGATGAGAGTCCTTCAAATCCCATCAAAGGGGTTTTCTGTGGTCAGTTCATAATCCCTTTGGCTCAGAAAAAATGGTTACTCACCTTCTTGTAACTGTTGTTCTTTGAGATGTGTTGCTCAGGTCCATTCCAGTCAGGTGCGTGCATGCGCAGCATCCAGATTCTTCCCCTAGCAGTATCTGTCAGTTGGCCTGGGTGCATCCTGAAGTGGGCTTTCATGGTGCTCAATAGAGGGCCCTGCCAACACACCACCCCCTCTGTTCCTTCTTGCTGGCTATTCTAACAGAGAGATAGGTGGGTGGGTATTGGAGCCCTGTCAAGTGGGCTCGCAAAGTCTGACATGTTAGGCAGACTGCTCTCAGCTCTCTGAGGGTATGTCTACACAGCAGTGTTATTTCGGATTAAAAGCGTAAGACTTAAGTATCTACTCACTACTTAACTTTAGTAACTACAAGACTAATGAATAACTACACACAGATTGCTGAATTGCGCTTCTCACAAGAAGAGCAAGGGGAAGTTCCAGTAACTGTCACTGACAGTAAGAAGGACCCCCCGAGAGGATGGGATCGGCAGGAACCCATGTTGAGTGCCAAGAAGGTGCCACTCGAGGAGGGCACCTAGACTGACCTGACAGATACTGCTAGGGGAATATCTTCCTGCTACCCTGCACTCACAAGCACAAACATGCCTGTTCGGAATGGACATGAACAAGCCCTGAAAGTAAATCCACAGTTCCCCCTTCTCCCTTGACTACATAAGTACTTTGCAGTGCAAGTCAAGTACAGTAAACTTCCGATAATCCGGCACCATTAGGACCCAGGGGGTGCCGGATTATCAGATATGCCGGACTATTAGAAGGCGGGGCTATGAGGGGTCTAGGGTGGTGTGGGGGGGGGATGCCACCCCAGACCCCTCATAGCCCCCTTCCGATAGTCCGGCTCTGCCCCAGGCGTCCCGATTCAGCCGCTGCTGGTCAGTTGCAGCAGCAGCTGAATCGGGACGCCTGCGGCAGAGCAGCTGGGGTGCTGCCGGGTTGGTCCAGTAGCGCCGCCCCTTGGCTCTGCGAGACCAACCCGGCAGCACCCCAGTGGCTCTTGGGGATGCCTGGGGCAGAGCAGCTGGGGTGCTGCCGGGTTGGTCCCGCAGCGCCGAGGCGGCGCTGCGGACCAACCGGCAGCACCCAGCTGCTCTGCCCCAGGCGCAAGTCAGCCACCGCTGAAACTGACCAGCGGCTGACTCCGGGAAGCCCAGAGCAGAGCAGCTCTGCCCCGGGCTTCCCCGAGTCAGCCGCTGGTCAGTTTCAGCGGCGGCTGAATCGGGGACAGCTGGGGTGCTGCCGGGTTGGTCCCGCAGCGCCTGAGGGGCAGTGCTACGGGACCTACCGGCAGCACTCCAGCTGCTCTGCCCCCCGGCTTCCCCGATTCAGCCGCTGATCAATTTCAGCAGCAGCTGAATAGGGGAAGCCAGGGGCAGAGCAGCTCCAATGGTCCGGCTGCCCAGAGCACTTCCGGGTTCCTGATGGTGCCGGACCATCAGGAGTGCCAGACCATCAGATGCCGGACCAATGGAGTTTTACTGTAGTTGATTACAAATTATATAGTTGTACATAATCTAGGATCCAGCTCTTTAAAGGGAAGTATATTTACATATACAAATACAGAGGGGAAAGAGACATATGCACACACACACTGACTAAGGCCAGAACTACACTAGAAATTTTGCCATAGTATAGCAGTGTCATTTGGGGTGTGATTTTTTTTATGACAGTCCAGCCCCAGACTCTGGCTCTGCAACAGATTTCTCTTCCCTCTCACCAACTTCCTCCTCCAGCTTACTGGTTCCCAGTCCCAACCTCCCTGCCCAGCAAGTATTAACTTCTCCCTCCTCCTGTGTAGGGTTGCCAGATGGTTTACCCAAAAATACTGAACACTTCCCCCCCCCTACCCCCCCAAAAAAAAAAAAAAAAACCACTGGGGAAAAAATTCTGTTAAGAGTTATTAAGCACAAAAAAAACAAAAACAAAACAGCATTAAAACAGCTTTAATTGCCTGTAGAGTCCAAATAGGGATAGCAAGAGGGGAGAAGTTGAGCACTAAGACCCAGGGAAGGCTTCAGTTCTTTAGGCTTTTTGCTGGCAGCCATTTTGTTTTCTTCATGGAGCCAGAACACAGCTTCCCTGCAGAACCAGGTAAGCAGGGGGGCCGGGAGCGGGGGCCAGGGCCAGTTGCCGAGTGTGTCATAGGGTTGCCAGGTGTCTGGTACTTTCACCTCCTGGCAGCGGAAAAAAAATCAGAAAATACCGGACATTTTAGGTGTCCGGTATTTTCTGAATTTTTTTACCAGGCAGGAGGCAAAAATATTGGACTGTCCGGGTCAATACCGGACACCTGGCAACCCTACTCCTGTGCCACCAGCTGCCAGAGCCAGCCCCCTTTCTAACCATCCCAGGCTCCCTTGTCCCAACCTATACCTTCCCTATAGGTTCAGCTTTTCTCCCTTCTGCATGCCAATCGGGCAGCTTCTTCCTCCATACTGCATGGGTATCATTAAGGGGGAGGGCATTGAGAACACAGGAGAGAGACAAGTTTCAGGCCCCAGACCAAGACTAGCCCACAGCAATCCAGAGCCACAATTGCAGGGAAGTCCTATCAGTTCTAGGCAGAAGCACACTCAGTGTGGGTGCTTTTGGGTTGCTAAAATGAAACATGTGCAAACTACAGATTTTCCGAAGTTCATTACTTGGCCAAATTTGAGCACATTTTCACAAGGAGAGTAAAAGTAAATCCCTGATAGAAAGATCTTCCCTCCCCCACTCACCTTGACAAATTTTAAGTCCCTGCTCCAAAGAGTAGGGATCCTAGCGTATTTCAAAGAAAAAGTCACCAGAATTTTTTTAAACACAGGTATTTTCCTCTAGCCTTGTTCTTGGAAATGGCTGCATCTTTTTGGTTCAAATAAAAAAAGAATCAGCTTGAGGCAGACACGTGGTATGGAAAATTTCAGCCCAAATGGTTCAAATTTTGCAAAGTAACATACAGGGCAATTTTCATAGGAGTTGGTGCTCCCGGCTCAACATGCATGTTCATTATACTCTGTATGTATATGTACATTTTACATGTTTATTCCACTCCTCACCTGGGGATGCTTTGAAAACCAATACAGAAATCAGGGGAAAGAGTTCTATATGCAATAATAATACTATTACCAATAATGATGCTAATAAAACTTGTACTAAGAAACCAAAAAAGTACAATCCAAAAGCGCAGTAATAAAGTCACAAAAAACTATAAATATATGTGGCTACCAATTTAAAATAATGCCTCTACTACATGATAGTCCTATGTTTATCATCTGGCACATTTCCTTCTTCATATAAAAATAATATCTCAGAGTTAGAAGGCAAATTCCTGTTAGTCAGACATGATAGCATGAGCAGAAATGCCAAACTAAAGAATTTACCCAATGGCACTTTCCATAACAAGCAACATACCAGGGTCACATTAGCAGGGTTTTGAGTTCTTTTTTTTTTCCAATTATTTTTAAAATGGGATTTCAGTACAATGCATCCTCTAATCACAATGTTTCAGGTTGAGGAGCTATACTGTTTACCAGGTTTTAAAACAACTTAGCCAATATTTTTACAACACTTATAGCAGCAACCATTAAAAAGGCCAGTGTTTATCAGCTATTACAATGATACCTAAATTTTCTCCTATATTTAGGATACGAATAGAAAAAACCAATCTGTGCCAGGTATGAGTTTGCCCCCAAGCTGCAAGCAAGCTGCAGTACCTATTGTAATGGATACGCTGACCTCAGAAATATGAAGACATTACTGTGGTACTGTCACAGTTCAGGGATACTGCATTAGTACTCCCCTTCTATACTCTAGCGATGGCACTCGCTCTTAGGCTTCCAACTTCCCAGCTGTCATCTCTCTTGGGCAGAGACCCATGTCTCTCTCCCTTCTATCCGGGACACTGCCAAGCGGCACAGCTCTCTGCTTCCACTGTGAATTCCCCAGAGAAATTAGACTGCCTAGGCAGCCTGCTTTACTTTTCTCCTCAGAAATGATCAACACTGTAATTGCCTCAGTTAAGTTACCACACAGCTCTTTCTAAACTAGCAGATTAATTCTGAAGGTAAAAACATTACAGAGAAAATATATTAACAACAGTAAAGGAACCTGTACACATGCTACTAAGCTTACCAGATAACATCCCCACTCCAACAAAAGCTCTGGGAGGTGATGAGTCCTCCAAACCCTGTCAAGGGTTTTTTCCTGCAGTTCACCAGTTCAGAACCACTTTCCTCCCAAGTATTTCCTAGAAACCTAATCAACTAATACTTCTTGTCTTAAGCCTTTGTTTAAAAAAATTCCCATCCACCTCCCCACCAAAAAAGTCCTCTGAAGAACACTTCTCTAGGTTTACATTAGTCATGTCTCCTAGTCACACTGCACACAATCCCACACATACAAGGAGTCCTGAAAATGCTTAAATGTAATTCCATAAGGCTTGCCCAGTAAATCGCCCCCCTATTGACAGCATCATCTGTTGATATTCACTGTCTCCTTACTTTTGAGTGAGTGAGGATTAAGAAAAGCTCAAGAGCACTTCAGGGTAGCCCAAGAGTAAATTAAGGAGAAACACTAGTGCCTCCCTAAATTCTCTATGGAAATCTCTTGTGGGATTTCCACAGACTCCTACTGCTGCAAACAGGAAGAGGTTAATCTTATAGAAAAATAAGAGAAAATCATTCGTGCTTGCCCCTTGCCTCTACTTTTACACCCCTGAGCTTGTCCTGACCACAACCACTCATCCACAGCTAGGAGATAATTCCTCAACCAGACCCCTGCATCCCAAGTGGCTCCCACCTACTCACTTGGTCTCTGGTGCTGGTGATGGGTTGGGGAGGAATCAGAGCTCTGTAGATGTTAAGTGGGAAAGAAATGATGAGTATAAATGGAAGAGTGCGAGTCAAAAAAATGCTTTTCTGAAGACTGCAGTATCTGCCAGAAATGGAGACTCAAGAAGAAGTAGGAAGGGAAGAGTACCCTGCTAACTTCCTTTCCTTCCCTCAAAAAACAAGAAGTTCCAACACAAAAGAACCTCCTACCTTAGAAGGTCAACATTTTCAAAGAGGAACTTTTCTAGATGAAAATAAAAACCTGTCATGGTATGTTAGTGGGAAGGCAAAGTCACTTACGGTCTCAGCGCACATGGACTTCCACCGGCATTTTGCCAGCATAAAGCCTGCTAGATCAGACCTTACATGCTATAATTAAGCCAATTTACAGACTGCAAATAAAGAATGTAAGCAAAAAAACAAATCATATCAACATGGTAAATTATATAACCAACATGAAAATAGCAGCAGCAGCTACAGCTGCTTGCTGGGATTAAACAAGGCCACTGTAAATATATTTCAGTGCATGAGACCCTTGTTTTCATAAACCAAATGACTTATTAACAGATTTAAGTTTAGTGTGTGTGCACTTGGGGAGAGGGGGGACAGAACTGCCAGGCCCCTGAGCAAGGTGGTGAGGGCAGCTCCATGTTCCTGGAAGGGGCAGGACCCTGGTGAAAGGGTTGGCCAGACTTCAGCAATGCCTGGATTGCACCGAATGTCCCTCCCCTACTAGGCCTTAGCGCTGGCAGGATGGCTCCGCACGGTACTATGGTGGTGATTTATTGTGTAAGGGAGTGGCTGGCTGAGGGCAGGGCCTTATCCTGTCCTGACCCCAAAGTTGATGCTGGCAGCTGGGACTCTGGCACACAGGGCAGAAAAGCCCCGGGCATCTGGGGCTGGCAGCAGCTGGAATCCCAGCGTGCGGGGCCAGCAGCAGGGAAACTCTGGGTACGCAGGGCTGGAGGTAGCTGGGAGCCTGACACAGGGCAGGACCTGGAGAGCAGGAGGGGGGCAGGGATGGTGGCTGGGAGCCTCCCACCCTGCACTCCACCTTATACACACCCATCCCAGCCCCCTGCCCCGAGCCCCTCACACACACCTCCAATCCCTGCCTTGTGCCCCCCACTACCTCACACTCTACCCCACACTTAAATTCTTATAGGTGCTGTCATATCACAACCCGCTCACCTCTCCTCTGGCTGCCGCAGTAGTTGACTCACCGGGCCCAGGAACAGTTGCCCACCTCCCATCGGCAGGCAGCAGTATGTATCTTCATGGCTTCAACTGAAACACTAATGGAGCCAATTCCTATACTTTTTCATCTAGCACATGAATAACGGCCTCTTTGTTATTTCTAACATATGCCCAAACCATAGATGCCTACTTTCTTAAAAGACAAATTTTATCACTAAAAAGTATAGTAGAAAACTGCTTATATTTTCTGGAAAAAAATAAAAAGGAAAGCTGATGTTAGAGATTTTAATCTAAAAATACTAGATTTGGAGAAATCCTAGCTAAAATAAAACACTAGCTACAATCCAAAATAAACTGTCAGGCATGGGCCATCTACTTTGGTGTTTTCATCCAAAAATTGAATTATTCCCTGATATCGTCATAAACAGTACAATAATTAGTAAATAAAATTAAAACTCAAAGAATGTGATCTGTTATGGATTAATTACATTTGTTTAGATAATTTATGAAAATGCAAGGAGTACAGATAGATGGATAGCGTGAAAATGAATAAAGCTAAAATGCACTATAATACATATTATACACAAATTGAGGAAAAAACAGTATCTGGAAAAAATGCCTTTGTAAAATGAGATTATAGGATATCCTTTTATGAGAAGCCACTTCCCCAAACAGAAGGGTAAATGTCAGGGCCAGATTAAGACATGCGGGGGCCCTAAAATATGTCACATTTAAGAGGCCCGCCCCATGGCATTACCAAAAAAATGTGTATTATTCTAACAGAAAGGACAATGAAAATAGATAGAATAAAGTTTTATATTTACATATATACTGACATGTAGGCAAAGTTGCAACTAAAAACTAGTTAATTTTTTTGGTTTTTAGAGGCCCCTCATAATCTGAAATGTGTCTTAGTTAGCTTGTGCATAAATCCAGCACTGGTAAATGTGGAGTGAAACAGTCTTTTACCTCTCCCGCATCAATCATGCATCTACCTAATTTTTCCTTCTGACAGGTCGCCTGTTGTCTCCAGCCGGCAGAAAAGAGGAATGAGATTTAGTCCTCCAGCTAAACCTCTTATTAAAGGACTTCCCTTCACAAGGGACAAAAGAACACAACAGTCCCCAAAACAACCCAGTCTCTCCCTCTACTTTCTCTGGACTCAGCAGTCATTTCAATTCTTCATTGGGACAGCAAAGAGAAAATATAATAGTCCTTTCTTTCTTCCAGCAGGGTATTAAGTTGGCACTTTCTGGGCACAGTTGGGATATAAGGGAACCTGGTTACCTCTCCCAACTGCAGGCTCTGGCCTGGAACTCACAGACGCTGAGCCAGCATATCCCTTCAATCAAACCCTTGCTTCACTCCTTTTCAGACCACTTCTCATATGGCCTCACCACAACCTCGCCAAGATTTTCTGGCTTGAGACTCACCTCGGACTTCTCCCAGGAATTTTCAGGCCTTCTGCCAAATCCTTTCCTCCTTACTAAACACACACTAAGAAGACTTCACTGACCACTCAAGGGTCCCACCTGTGGACTGTGTCTCCCATAGCTCTTTTTTCCTTAAAGGTGCATGCCCTGGTGACCCCAGGTGTCAATACTTCCCCTTTACTGGAGCCACCATGCTCCATTATGTGGACTAAGCACCAGATATGGAACACACTCTCCAGGCCCTACATTTAAAATGGCCAGTCACTGTTGCAATAGCTTTGCCTGCTAGGGAAAAGCCACAGCAGCACTTCTTAATTCAAAGGCACTTTTAATATGCCCCGTGCAGGTTCTGGGGGTGAGGTTACTGGGAACCAGCATGGGGCATATCAAAAGCATCTTTCAATTAAGAGAGGCAGGTGTGGCTTTCCCCAGAGCAGGCAGATTGGGTTGAGGGAAGGGAGGGGAGGCACCGCAGAACTGCCCAGGGGCTCATCTGAGCAGGTGGATCAGGATGGGCTGATTCAGGGTCCCTCTGGCAAAGGTTGGGGGAGGTTGTTGGATAGGGAATGCAGGAAGACTTGTGTCCTCAGCCAAGAGAGAGGGGCAGGAGATCCATTGATTTTTGTCCTGGGACCCAGAATTACCATCGGTGGACCTGATGTCAATAACTGCTAACATGGTTTCATCAGGCACTGAAATTATAGCTTAACGACCCACTAACTTCTTTTTTCGTCCCATAACTGCAGAGATATTAATGGGCCACTCTATCTTGAATGGTCCCTTACAACACGTGCTAACTACTTATGCTAAACAAGCTATTCCATCTTGCATTTAGCTGTGATTCTGGGAGTATCTTTCTCTGACCTCAATAAGAGCTCTGTGGCGAAGTCTACACAGCAATGTAAACCTACGGTTAGGGGAACTCAAGTCAGTTGATCTGTCTCAGGAACCCTGGGTGCGGGCTTGAGTGTCTACACTGGATTTTAACCCTAGATTAAGGATTTGCTGACTCGTACTCAAACCTAAGGCTCTTGTGTCCACCCTGCAGTGCACAGATCCAGATCAAAGTAGCCCTATCTCAGAGTATCTAGCACCCTGTCAACACTCTACTTCTATGAATTCCAGCACTGTGGGAAAACTCTATTACCCACCCTGTTTCTTAATTGTGACAGTGTCTGTGAGGAGCACCTGAGCACATAAAACTGCATAACTGGCTCCTTTGGTGGCTTTCTCAGTAGCTTGAGTGCAGTCTGAAAAGGCGTTATACTGAACTACCATCTACTCAGAGAACTGGGCTGGCACCTCTGTGCTGAGTCACATGGCAGGGAAATGCCCGTGTGCACCTGGTCTGAGGATAATGAGGATATCAGTCTCCAGGGCTGACAAACTGCTACAATGAAAGTTTGCAAATTCTTCATTTTGATAATGGGGTGTTGAATGAAGGTGGTTTCATCTGGTTGATTTTATTATTTATTTGTGTCTGTCTGTTGTGAAGTTCGACATAAAATCTAGGTTTTGGCCAGCTACGAAACGTTGGCTTGCATCTCAGGGCTAGGGTGCAAGTGTGCTCCAGCACCCCCAAGGGATCCCTTATCACTGTCCCCACTGCATTGTGCGAGGCAGGGAAAAGGGATCCCTGGGACGCTGTGGGATGTTTTGGGACTGGTCCCAGTCACCGCCCTGACAATGCACCTCTGCACATACAGCCTCAGGGAGATGAGAGGGGAGCATGGGACAGAAAGTGGAGCAGAGCTAAGCAGCTGCCCTGCTGGAAGGGGGGTCAGCACAGCTCCAAGCTCAGCATGGCTTTTGCTCCCCGCAGCAGTGAGAAGCCAGACCTGCCATCACAGGATGCTGCAGCGAGGTTTTGGGGGCTGCTTCCACTCACCCCCTTAACAGTACATGCTGCTTGGGCACCCCCGCGTGCACACAGCCACTGTAGCTGGGGTAGAGTGCTGAGCAGGGACAAAGCGGCTGTGCTGCAGGAAGGAGGAGTGGCTACGGTGTGGGGGGTCATCCTTCCCCAGCCGTGCTGTGGCAGGAGCTGTGCCACTCCTCCAAACCCCAACCATCGGTCAGCTACCTAGTCCCCACTCTCCTCTCTGACCCTTGCTCCCAGGGTTCCCTCACCTCTTCCTTGGGCTATGAATGCAGGGGCACCCAGGCAGTGAGCACCAAAATCGGGCTGTGTTCTTGTGACCAAGAAGCAGCTCTCTGCAAAAACTTATTCTGATTCATCTCCACTGAAAGCCTTGCAGGTTCTCTGACAGTGCACCTGCAGACCAGTGCTCAGCATATAACGGGTTAACACTGATTTGAGCTGCTGCCATTTGCAGAGGGAGGAGTGTCAGCATGGAGAGGACTAAGAAAGTTGCCGAAGGCACTAGGATACTTCTGGGACCTGAGTCAAGCTGGGGCTGCATGCACACAGGAAAGCAGTAGGTCCCACCTTAACATGGGCTAAGATTTTCCAGCACTGTAGGATCCTAGGGGACCCTGGTTCGAGTCCTAGGATAGCACAACTGGTGTGTGGACTAGGGATGTTAGAGTTTAACTAACTGTTTGGGTACGTCTAGATTGAGGGGGGGTTTTCCGGGATACCAGAGGTATCCCGGAAAAACGCCGCCACATCCAGGGAACGTGTTTGCTCTTCCGCTTTTTTTTTTGCGGAAGAGCAAATGCGCACTTTTGGGGAGCCCTGTATACCTCGTTCTATGAGGAATAAGGGCTCCTCCAAAAGAGGAGGCTTTTCCGCCATTTGACCCCGTCAAGATGGAGCCAAATGGCGGAAAAGCCTCTTCTGGAAAAGCAATCGGAAAAAGCTACTCATATTGAGGAGCGCAATTTGCGTAACTTTTTCCGAAAAAAGGCTACAGTGTAGACCTAGCCTTAAACCGATAAACTGATGCTAATGGGTTAATGGTGGTTAAACACAGACAGCTAAGCTTTATATTGCAGAGCACGCAGCACACAGAACCATGTAACCACTAAGATTTTTAGCGGCTTCCCGGTTCTCATATTCATTGCTTTTTAACGTCCCTAGTGGGAACATATCCAGGGCAAGGTTTGAGCCTAAGCTGAAGACTGGGTTTACATATCTGTGTAGACATACCTGGTGGGGCTCAAAAGCTTGTCTCTCTCATCATCAGAAGTTGGTCCAATAAAAAAATGTTGCCTCACCTAGCCTGTCTCTCTTAATTGTTTATAACATTCATAAGCACAATTTATTTTCCAGAGGCAAGCAGTTTGGTCTGGACATCATAATGTAGACTACAGATATCCAAACAAAGACCTGGGACTTTTTTATGGTGAAAAAAAACCTGAAGTTGATATTTAAAAAATATAAAGTAAATGGAAAAAACTTTGAGCAAGAGCCATTTTCTTTTCCTTTTTCAGTTAGATCATCAAATAATATATGTCTTAAAAGTTGGAGGGAAAGAATTTACCATTTTGGATAAAACTCTGAAGTCAATGGCAACACTCACATTGACTTCAACAGGGCCAGGATTTCTCCCTTGGGAGTCATTTTGGTTTCACAGTTAAATAATAAGTAATCCCAAGAACAGAATACAATCTTATTACAGCTAAAAAATATTTTTTAAACCAGTAACCTTTCACGCTTGTTGCCTTCTCCAAATTCAGTCTGTAAATTAATATTCTATCCTAAATATTTTTAAGAGTTAGGGTACCCAATGAATACTCTTAGCCTTTATTTTTAGTCAGCTTTTCAAATGAAGAAAAAGAAAACAATCCTTTGTGGACTATCTTCTCTCAAAACAATTCTCTTCCCTAATGTAAGGGTGGTTTCTTTTTAACTCTGGTAATATTTCATTTAGGCAACTATTTTATTTAAACATAAAATAGTTTTGCATCTATTAACATATTTTGAAGCTTTCATTGCAGTTAGAGATATCAAATGAATTGATGTTAATAGCTAACATTTTCCATGAACACAGTCTTTCAATTTAGTTGACTAAGCAATAAGGGAGTAACTCCCTCAAGTATTCATAAAAAGAAATTCAGTTGAGCAGGATGAATGAATTGTGACTACAGAATGAAGTTCTCTGTTTATCAGCAGAACAGATATATTAGAGAGACAAGGTGGGTGAGGTAATATCTTTTACTGGACCAACTTCAGTTGGTGAAAAGAAACAAGCTTCTGGCTTATACAGATCTCTTCTTCGGGTACCACAGGCAGCAACAGTGCAAGTGTTCCCTACATGGTCCAGTCTCATTCCAGATCTGGAAAAATTATTTTTAGGGGTAAAAAGCTAGTTCAAACTCCGTGCACATATTTAAATCACGTCTTCTTTGCTAGGATTTCCAGCAAGGTTGGCAGCTACTGCTGGCTCTGATGGAGATTTTGCAAGGTGGGCACCTGTCCAAATTCATTTCATATAGATCATTGAACAGCCTTCAGACAATGATTTTTGGTCATTGATAAACAGGGCTAAACTCATACTAGTGAGCCAGTGGTGAAAGAGTCAAGAGCCATTAACAGTTCCTTAAACTAGCTACTTTCCACAGACTTTTTTAAGATGTACAGCTTGGAGTTCCAGTTTAATGTATTTTTAAGAGGAAAATAAAACTGAAAAACTATTTGAATGCAAAGTTTTAGTTGAAATTTTCAACACACAAATCAGGAATTTTAAAACTTAATGTTCTCACTCAAATGATTACTTGGCCACATTACACGTGAGCAGTGGAGAATTAAATTTAACTTTCATATGCAACAATACGGAACACCATATTTTTCTATTTCCTGAGTTTCGTGCATTTAACATCGCAGCCCAAACACTAAAACAGCATTCTCTTTCTTTATTAAATCGTAAAATGTTGGAAGACAATTTCGTTCTTTTGCAGCCTAGTTGTTAATGTACTAGTCAATACTGATTTTCCAGAGATAGAAGTGCACTATCTTCGATAACATGCATATAGGAAGTTTTCCCTCATCACTAGCCACTGAACAAGGCTTTGCCAGAGAGAGAAAAATAATCATAGGTTGCTCTATGTATTCCAATTATTGAAGGTTGGGCAGTACAGGTTCTACTTCAGTCTCCACTTACTTCGTTACTTTTAAAAATAAATTTCAGTGACCTAGAAATGATTCTTCTTTCAATATATCTGAGTATTATGAATATAACATTTAATTTAGTCCTATGGGTACAGGGAATCAAGCACAATACAGCTCAAAACGTATCCCTCTGATTTCAACTACAATATAAGCAATAAATATGAAATAAGCAAAACTTTTCTAAAATTCCCTTACAAAAAGAAAGTTACAGTAAAGCACCTGAAATAATTTATGCAAACTGTTACTGTAGCAGCAACAAATGATCAGATAATAACATTATGAATTACAGACTACTGGAAAAGAGAGTTAACTAATAAATATGGCTATGTTTTAGGTCCACCACGAGATTCATTAAGAACAACACCGTAATCGGCACCAGGTTATCCTTGTTCATATTGGGAGAATTATAGGCGTGCCAAGGAAAGTTAAAGTAAACAGTAAAATCCTTTAGCCTGACAAGGTATCTGATTACCTCTCAGTACTACATGTTTACATTGCAGTTACTATACAATAATGTTTTTAAAACCCTCATTAGACTGCTTCTTTGCTTGTGCACTTCATTATCAATGCTGTCAACACCGCTCTGTGAACAGTGCTAACTTGAACGGATTTTCAGGACCAACACTGAAAACATAACAATGGAGGGGGGAAAAAACCCAACCAACACTGGTCAGGTTGTCAGTTGCTGTGTATCAGCACAGTTCGATTGAAATTCATGGAGATACACTGACTCACACTGGCTAAGAATCTAGAAACTTGGTACTGACAAATACTACAAACACCATAATGGCTATTTCAACAAAGATCAACTTTTTTGCTAACAAATTCAAACCAAACCTGAAGTTTTTAATCAAGCAAAATTCCCACTGAAGTCCAACAGCATCAGGAAATTCTCAATCAGATTAAAAATTATTTAAAAAAATTAGAAAATGTGACCATCTTCCTCATCCCCCAACATGCCTCAGTGTCCTTTTTAAATTTTAATATGGAAAAAAATGACTGTGACTTGTATTTAAAAACTTGGGAAAAAATCATTTCCAGTTGAGACTACAAACTTATTTTGAAAGAGTAATGCATGAAATAATTTAGCAGCTTTAGGTACTGATTCGCATTATCAACAGTCCAGCAATGTAATGTTTTAAAACTCTATTTAATAAAAGACATTATAGGGTGGTGTTCATTTGAAAGTTTAAAATATTCCTCATTCTAAAAACAATAACTGGATATAATTAAACCGTTCAGCCATGACCTAACAATGGAATAGTGTTACATACTGAAGATATTAAAACTCTATGTCTGCACTGTTTTGACACAGTCCATATAATCCCTTGCTCAACCCAGAATACAGCCCACATTTTCAAAGTGGCCACCAGTTTTGGAGACTTCAAGTAGAGATGTGTCCTATTTTCAGGAGTACTGAATATTCATGACTCCAGATAAAGTCACTGAGAGGTATGGGCTGTCAGCCTTAAAAACGGGTCCAATATGTCTCAAGTTGAACACCAAAACTTTAGGGCATCCACAATCAGCGGCCATTTTTTGGAAATGGTGGCTTAAATGTTTGGAACTCTATCGTCAATCCAATTGAGCAGCAAGTTTCTTGGAGCAGGAACTCTGTCTTCATTGGCTTGTTGTAAAGCATTAGATCCATTGGCACTGCTAATTTATAAAATAGTCTCTCTGCTATAAAAGAGAGGTGGGCTTGAAGCAAAAGCCTGAACTTTGAATATAAATTCAGATCTGAATTTTGATGTGTTTAGGCTCATCTTCATTATAAATAAAATCTTTGAAAACATAACTAAATAATTATTTTAATTGTACTGCACTATCACTTCTACATGTTAGCCTGAAAGAGAGAACTCATGTAACCACTGCCAGCTGTTAAAACACTTAATAAAAATACAGTTCCTAAGCCAAATCTAATGCAAGGATAATGTGATGGTTAAAATACATAACCACCCTTACTGAAGGCTCCCAAAATTCCTTCAACATGATGCATGCTATGATTTGTCTCAGACTTTTTCTATTATAATGTGTTTTTAAACAACAGGAGAAACTAGCTAATTTTTATTTTACTAATGCATCTCATAAATCTCACAATCAAATCCCAAATCCTGTCTCAGCAAAGCTTTAAAAGTGGTGAGTTAGACAGTGAGGTCTCATGTTATTAACAAATGAAAGATGATGGAAACACGTTACTGGTAATCAGGACTGTTCTCTTCCTGGCTCTATCAAAGATTGCATTACATATGCTCTCTGCTCCATTTTACTATCTGTAAAATGGAAATACAATATCTACCTATATGGTGTATTCTGAGGCAAGATTCATTACAGGGAGAGTCTGACACAGAGAAACCATATTCTATTCAAGTCATATGAGGGAGAGAAAAAGGTAACAATTTTTTTGCCCTTTTCTCTCATTTTTTTTGCCTTGACATTCAGACCTTATCACTTCCTAACTTTACTGCCTTTTTTCAATTTAATTAATCTTGGTAATCTGGAGGAAAATTCCTGTTAGCATTTATGGTTAACCTGAATACTCCAGTCTACTTAGCCTGTTATCAGTATTATGATTTTTTCAATGGCTGTATAAAGCTCTGATACCAGGGGGGAAAAGCATTTTCCCAATTAAATGCTTTTCCTGAAGCATTAAAGCTCCCAACAAGTTTATATTAAATCTTTCTCCTCTTTAAGTAATTTTCATAATGGCAGCTAGAATAAATCTTTAACACAAATAAATGCTAAATTTTATCCCACGATAATTTATATTTACCATCTTGATGTTTTCTTTCCCCAATGAGCAGACTCTTCTCCTAATCAATCCTTGATTTGTCAAGGAGTTTGTAATTTTCATCAATTTGATGATTACCCACCTTTTCTTCATTTACTTCCAACCTGAGTTAATTTAATTTTAATATATTTTTCAAAGTAGCATCCACTTCACATGCTGTTTTTCCTGTTCTGAATCTAAAATGTGTTAGTTCATTTTTTACTAGAAGAGGACATGTATTTTAAAAAATTATTGAGCTTTAGAACTCTCGTTAGTGAGCATTAGAACTCACAGTACTTTGCCATTAGGCCAATATACATATGGCAACTCAGTTCTGTAAGCATCATGCTCTAAGAGAAAACTTGAGCACACATGAGGGAGGACCCCTAATATGTAATTACCAATACAACTAAAGCAAGTAGGAAAATTCACAGCTCATCACATCATGTCTCTCCTGCCTATTACAACAAACATTTCCAAGCTCTGAATCATACAGTTCTCTCCTACTTTGGTACATGCTATGAAGGACATGGAAGCTGCCTGTAATATTTTATTGCTATTATATGTTCTGTTGTTTGTCTTACTGTTATTGTGTTGTTTGCTATATTACCTCAAAGGATTCATGTAATAGGGTTAAATTGTACATGCATACGAAAGTGGACCAAAGCATCAGATAGCCCAATTTATCAAAACCTAAAGATCTGTGCAGAGGTAAGGATGAAAAAGCTTCATTAATCAACCTTTCTCGTGCAGCCCATCAGAAATTTACTACCTTCAAATAACAGAAGTGTGTGTACTTCACTCTGGGTTTAAACATTCTGGAGATACGACTTTTCAATGGCAGAGTACATTGTACCAAGGTGACAGAGTGTGTGGGCTTGTCTAAACGGTGCTTCAGTTTGCACCAGAAGGGGGAACATTTTAGTGGACACCAGTGGGTTGCACACTCACTGGCCCACCAGGGACCTTATTGGCACACACTAAAAGTTCCCTACTATGCATGAATGTAACCCTGTTTCAAACAGAACTACATGTACTAATTGTTCCTTTACCTCCACCAGAAGCTGCGCTCACCATTTTAATAAGCTAAGGGGGGGTGGGGGGGAACATTTTTAGCCATTTTCATCTGGCCATTTGGAACAGAATGGTGGGAATAAATCCAGCCAGAGCGAAGAATAAAAAAGTCTGGCCAATCAGAGCAGAGCAAGAAAAAAATAAAGCTGACTGACACAGCAAATCAGTATTTCCTGGAAGCAGGAGTCCAGCTTGTCTGGCCCTAGAACTATCCTTGCCCTCCCCACCTCACTCCACCTACATCAGATATTATTTGATGGTCCATTTAACTTTGTGGGACTGCTGAAATAATGAAAGCACCACTGACAAATTTTGGATATTATTCCCTATTTCTATTCTGGCATCCAACTGCAAGCAAAACTTTCAGTCCAAGAACCACAAAGGTGTAATTAATCTCTCTCTTGCTTTTTCCCACTCTGTGTACTGAAATATTTCCACATGTGGCTGGGAGTCATTGCATCTGGGTTGATGTCATGATGCTGCTGGCCAACAAGGAGATCAGTGGCATGCATTTTTAACATTGACTGTCAGAGTAGGGTGGCAAAATGCATCCATTCCTCAAAACTCAGTAGGGTATCCCATTGTGAGCACCGACTCGGTTGCACTTTGAAATAGTGGGAGGAGAACAGAACAACATGCAGAACAACTGCACCTGAGCTGCCTTTATTATTGAATCCTGATTAAAAACTCTGATAGGCTAACATGATTTTTGTTAATTCCAGGTTTAAAAAAATGCAATAGCAATTCCTGGGGGGTTCTGAGATACAAATATCTGTATTAAAGAATTAGCATTATGGACTTTTTTTAGACATGTGCAAATTGATAAGCTTTGGTATAAATCACTCAGGGTATGTCTACACAACAAAGAAGATCGAAACTGCCACTGTCGATCTTCCAGGGTTTGAATTAGCAGGTCTAGTGAAGACACGTTAATTCGAACTGAGAGGGGCACTCCGGTCAATGCCAGTAGTCCTGCTTCCACGAGGAGTAAGGGAAGTCGAAGGAAGAATGTTCTCCTTTGACTTCCTGCAGCGTGGACAGCACCGCAAGTCGAGTTAAGGTACTTTGACTTTAGCTACGCAATTAATGTAGCTGAAGTTGCGTATCTTAATTCAACCTTATCCTGTAGTGTAGGCATACCCTGATTTTTCTACGGATGTTAAAAAAACACCAATTTTTCACTCAAGTAAACTGACAAATACTATGACAAACATCATGCTGCTCTGTTCAGTGTCTACACCAGTTTTTAAACAAGTAGCTCATTCACTGGTGGCGGGGTGGATGCTCATTGACCACTTAAATACCTTTATTATATTGTCTTGATGTCAGGTGCTTCCAGCAGCCCTGTGCAGAGGCCCAGCAGGGCAGAAACAGCCCTTGGCCCACAACAGGCCACAGGCGGGAGGCTGCTCCCTGGGTACCATTTAATCATTACCCAGTAAGCATCACCAAGAAGAAACTTGGGCACCCAAAGGACTCTGACCTAACCCCAAAGAATGGTCCAGAATGCTGAGGACACTGAGGCAGGGAAACGCCTGTAGGGTTTTATTTTATTTGGTTCTGTGTAACTTTTGCACTGAAGTATAATTTGGTTTTTGTACCTCTGCAAAGCCGATCTATGTGCCTATTTCCTTCACCCGCCACATGCCCCTGAAAGAGATGAACTAAAATGTAATGCCAGCAGGCAGAATCAAACCTGGGATCTCTGGACCGTAGTGAGCTAAAAGCCAGCTACCGCTCAGCTAAGGCTTTAGAGCAGACCCAGTATGCTCGATGTACGTGGTCTTGGCGCCACTAGATGCGACAGTACTCCACACCCAGCAGGTGTGTGGGTTACAGTAACATAAACCTGGTATGTTTCCAAAATTGAAGCTCTGGGAAAGGGTGTGCTTACTCTACTGGAGAACCTGAGAGGTTTGCACTGGTCTTGATGGCCTAGAGCAGCTGGGCAGTAAGGCCCATTTCCGTGAAGGGGCAACAGACAGAAAGCCTGTGCCTACAAAGTATGGCAGAGAGGCCAAAATAAGAGGGAGTGCTGCTGTGAACTCAGAAGAAGGGAAGCTTAAGAACACCTGGCTCTAATGTGTAGGGACCCAAACACAGCAGCCTGATGAGTATCCAGCTACGAGAACTGCTACCATGGCTGTGCGTGACAACGACTAAACACTCTTTACAATGTCATTTAGAGTTACATTTGTAATAATGATTTATATTGTTTTGAACCCCAACCCCGGTATTTGTTATTGTGTGTTTTCGGTAGTACTTAGGAGTCTCAGTTGTGAATTAGGACCTCATAAATACTAGATGCTGCCCAAACAAAATGAACAGAACAAAAGACATCCCTACCCTGGGGCATCTATGCTTACCATATAAGAATTTTGTGTATTTCAGAATTAATTCAATGAGATTCTGTGCTTCGTTGCAAGTATTCTTGTTCCTGTGTTTCTGATCCAAAAAAACACCAACAAAACACACAGTGGTTATGTCAAGAGCATCTGATATATAATGTCTGGAACATTCCAGCTTCCATGAGCAAACACTGACACCACTAGACAGCACATTTTTTCCACGGTCTTCAAATGCGGCACCAATCTCCCAGTTTTAGAAAGTTAATCAGAGAGAGAAGTGAAGAGGAGTCAAAGGCCAGACTATTTCTTCAGAGATAAAATTTAGGAGAACTGACAGTGGCTCATGTCACTTTCTACTGAACATCAGTCAGTGTCAGAAAAAGACATGCTTGCAACAGTCAAGTAGTATTTGGACTTCAAGTTAGACTATGGACACAGAACCATGACAAGATCCCTTTTGAATTTGTAAAAATAAAAATTTAAAGTAGGGAAGGTGTTCCGAGTTTTAAAACCTTGAGTAGGGATAATAAGGAAACTGATAAGTAAAGAAGAGAATTTTAAATATATTATCACTACGCCCCAATGTTACAGTCATGGTAAAGTTGGAAAACAAAAATGCATAGAGACATGTAGTTTCCATTCCTTACAGCTGTAGCTAGATGAGAGCCTAGAGAACTGCACATCTGCCTCTCTTGAGGTTCCTCAGAATAAAAAACAGCTGTTCTAGCCTGAGAGCGCAATTGAGAGAGTTATCCAAGTGCCTGTGGAAGAAACTTTAGCATAAGGCCATAAAGGCACAACTGATGTATCCTTCCTAATCATAGAATACTCTGGAAATTGCTCTTCATCCTTTCATTCCCCAAAGAGGCCAATTCAGACCCAGCAACACCATCCTCTGATATAGTCACTCTTTTTGTCTCTAAATACAAAAGATGAATAGGGATGCCAATACAATAGCAACTTCTCCCGCAAGACAAAAAGAATGAAGAGATGTGCCAGCAGTGTCCACACTGCAACAACATGACAGGGACTGGAGTAGAGAGGTTGCTAGATGTCTGATAAATGCAATCTCTGAAATAATTCAAGAACATAAACACAGAACCTAAAACTTGCTGAAGGTGTCAGGGTTACAAAATTAAGATTTAAATTCCAAGTACAGGTTGAACCACTAGTCCTGTACTCTCTGGTCCAGCAACATCCATGCTCCAGCATGTTAGACATATGTCCAATTATCATGGGTGTGGCCAAGTTTCCTGTGGTTCCATAAAGTTTATTTACAGCCACCAATCCTGGCTCTCGGTGTTCTGCGCTGTTATGTAGCTCTAATTTACCCTTAATGTCCTCTAAGGGTGTGTCTACATAGCAAAGTTATTTTGGAATAACAGCCATTATTCCGAAATAACTATGCGAGTGTCTACACAGCAATTCCATTATTTCAAAATAATTTCGAAATAACGGATGGCTTATTCCGACTTCTGTAAACCTCATTCTGCGAAGAATCATGTCTATTCCAAAATAGCTATTTCGAAATAAGGCATGTGTAGATGCTTGACTTCTGCTATTTCCAATTAGAATGGCCCTGGTGAAGGGCTAAGTTAGTTCTCCTGGGGCTCTATATCGAGATAGCACGTCTACAGTAGGGGAGCCTGCCTCGGACTAATTTTGAGGCTTCCCTGCAGTATAGATGTGCTATTTCGAAATAAGCTATTTTGGAATAACTATTCCGGAATAGCTTATTCCAAAATAACTGTACAGTGTAGACATAGCCTAAGAGTCCAGTAGGCAGTGGAAGTGTTGGTAATGCTGCTAGACAACATTGACTTCCCGTGGTTTGGCAAATTCTTTGGTTCAGCACTGGTCAGGTTCTGAGGGTGCCAGACCAGAGAGGTTCAACCTGTAGTTACTTAAGATGCCCAAGTAAACCCCAGTGGAAGTCAATTTTCTGTAGACCTAGGCCACAGACATGGCTCTCACAAATCCATATCATAATCGAAACTCAGGGCCCAGAAGAATGGAGTAGATTTGTTACTCTCTAGGTATCTGATAATCCATTACAAGTATAGAGGGGTAGCCATGTTAGTCTGAATCTGCATAAACAACGAGAAGTCCTGTGGCACCTTAAAGACTAACAGATTTATGGGAGCATAAGCTTTCGTGGGCAAAGACCCACTTTGTCAGATGCATGTAGTGGAAATTCCAGAGGCAGGTATAAATATACAGGCACATGAAAAGAAAGGAGTACCAATCAAGAGAAAGGCTAGAGATAATGAGGTCAATTCAGTCAGGGAGGATGTGGCCCACTTCTAGCAGCTGATGTGGTGGTGTGAACCAAGAGCTTCTATATGAGAGGCAGCAGTGTGGGGTGGCAGACAGGAGCTGGTCCGTGAGGGGAGCCAGTTTAAAAACCGGCTCCCCACACAGACTGGCTGCCTGCCACCACACACTGCTGCCTCGGATACAGAGGCAGCAGCACAGGTGGCAGCAGCCCCTGTCCATGGGGGTCTGAGCTACCTGCAGAGAGGCTGATCTGCAGCAGCTGCCAGTGTCTGCGGGGGAGATTGGACCCCCTATGGATAGGGGCTGCTGCCTCTGTCGCGGCAGACTCAGACTTGTCGCAGACAGAGGCTGCTCCATGGTATGCTGGAGCAGCCTCTGTCTGTGGGGAGCTTGGACCCACCACAGACAGGGGCTGCTGCCACAGACCAGCCTCTGTCTGTGGCTAGCATGGGCTGCCACAGACAAAGGCTGCTTCGCAGCAACCTCCCCTGATAGAGGCAGCAGTGCGGGGGGGGGCAGGCAGGGTGGGGGGCAGGCGGCACCACGGAGTTGGTGCTGTAGGAGAAAGCAAGGTGGAGGTGGTACGCAGATCTGCAGAGCCAGGATGCATTGGGAGCCTGCATGAAAGACAGCTTCCCATGCATATTGGCTCTAGTCTACCCCTGTTGCCCTCCGCGCTGCTTCCTCTCTATCGAAAGCAGCAGTGCTGGGGGGGGGGGAGGGAGAAGGAGGGAGGGGGATCCGGTGCTCATGGGGAGGCTCTTAAAGCTCTTAAAGCCAGCTCCTCAGGGGCAGTGGCTTCCTCCCCCACCACCCCCTTGCCTCTGATGCGTGTAGTCGACAAAATTAAGCCCAGGCTTATCATTAATCATGTAGTCGACTACACACTGACATCCCTACCCTCCACTATTGCACACATATCCACCCACGGGATCTGTGGAAAAACTCTATGCATCCTCTGTGCTCTCCCAGTTGGCAGCAACTGGTGCCTGGATCCATAGGCATTGACTTCCTGGGTGCTCCAGGGCTTAAAAGTACTCACGGGGAAAAAACAAGAGGTTCTCAGTACTGACCAACCACGCAGGTTCTGGGCCCAATCAGCCATTTGTTGAGGTACCCAGGGCTGACTGGAGGTGCTAGAGTGAGAGAGGAAAGGAGGGGGTTGAAAGATAGGGGGTGGGCAAGGGGCCTGGTAGGACACGGAGAGGATCTAGCACCAAGTGGAGAGGCTTTAGGAGAGGAGCCAGAACAAGAGTGGGGCCTCAGGGAAGACGGGGGTGGAGCACCCACTGGGTAAAATAAAAGTCAACCCCTGTGCCTGGGTGACAACATTCTCTATCAATTCCTCCACCTTCAATTTCTCCAGGCCCACATGCACAGCCAGCTTGCAATAGACTCACAGATTGATTGTGGCCACAACACAAGAACTACCATAGTCAGACCACTTCCACTGAAAATCCAAAGCCACCTCAACATACAAAATAAGACTACTGCCTGTACTTGCCAACTCTGCAGGACTGGCCTGGACCCTTCAAGAATGAAAGCCTTTAATTAAACTAAAAAACAACAAATGGTCTGATAGCACTTTAAAGACTAACAAAACATGTAGATGGCATCATGAGCTTCACAGCCCACTTCTTCAGATGACCCATGAAAGCTCATGATACCATCTACATGTTTTGTTAGTTTTTAAAGTGCTACCAGACCATTTGTTGTTTTTTTTAAGTTTATCCTGTACAGACTAACTCGGCTACCCCTGAAGCCTTTAATTAAAGATTATATTGTGTGATGAAAGCTCCCAGAAAATGCCTGACCAAAATTGGCAACCCTACTATTGCCATGACCTAACTTCTGGAAACTGAGGGACTCCACCCAATTTCAAAACTTAATGAAAAAAACTTAACCTCACCAAAAGACCAGAGAGTGGAAGAACCAATAACTATTAAAATGATGCCTGACTATTACTTCTGGCACTGAATGGAAGCTCCCACCTCACTGACCACATAGATTTTTATGGATATGGAACGATCTGCTATATGGAAATCAGGAATTTAAAAAAAACATGAGTGTAATCTGCAGAAAATATTAGGAACTACAGAGACTCAGCCGCCGCAAATTTTTACAAACTTATACCACTCTTATTAAGTCAAACAGATTCTCTGTCTCCTTGATTGCTGGATTGATCCCCACTTGCTAGGGAGATCATTTATAGCAAGGATTCTCAAACTGGGGGTCGTGACCCCTCGGGGGGGTCATGAGGTTATTACATGGGTGGTGGAGATCTGTCAGCCTCCACCCCAAATCCCACTTTATTGCTAGCTTTTATAATAGTGCTAAATAAAAAAAAGTTTGTAATTTAAAAAGTGTAGGGATTTGTAGTCACGGGCTTTATCTACACTTAAATGATTCAAAACACAGCTGTGGCAGCGCTTTAAACTGAAAGCATGGCTGCGGCACGAGTACTGGGAGAGAGATCTCCTCGCACTCTCTGTAAACCACCTCCACCAAGGGAGTAGCTAACAGTGCTGGAGTACAATTCCCAGCCTCGTAGCCTGGTTCACGCTGGTGCATGACAGTGCTGTAACTTGCTTCACTCGAGGAGGAGGAGGAGGAGAGTGTTTTTCACACTCCTGAGCCAGAAAGTTATAGCGCTGTAAAGTGCCAGAGCAGACTCAGCCATAGTCTTGTGTGTGAAAGGGATCACCCATATGAAAGTTTGAGAACCACTGATCTGTAGCTTAATACAACAGCAATATTCCACTACTAACCAAGAGGGGGAGGCTTGTGAGCACAGGAGAGAGATTTCACAAGAAATATTCTTCATATATGACCCTTACTACCAGAAGATTAGACACCCACAAACCATTTTCCTTTCAAGGCTTTGTCCAGAAAATTAGATTTCCCCACCCAACCAAGGTTTATTTTGATGAATAAACTATGTTCCATCCCATACATGCAAGATAGGTAACCTCTATAGTTCGTCAGCTTATTGATTAAAAGAGAGAAAATGGCTCAGTTTCAGCATCATGAAGTCACCAGAGAAATAAGTGTAGAATACTACACCTGTGAATACTCTAAATCCCACAACCAACTTATTTTGCCAGACTCTGGTACTGGAGAATTTGGAGATACTGATGCAGTTAATGAATTTTATGGAATGTTCTTTGTTGGAGGAAAACCATCACAGCCACTACCAAATCAGTCAACTGCTCTTATAACACTGTTGCCACCTACTCACACTACCATAAAATGTTTGGAACAAATTTCCCCCCCAGTAACTTATTTTATTAAACTATTTACTGAAACTCACCAACATATGCTAAAACAATAGCAATTTACTTCCATCTGGGAAAACAAACAAGTGATTTATTCACTAATACATGCTAATGCCAGGTAACTACTGTTGTTAGACATTGCGACAAAACAATAATGCAGTGCACTCAGTTGTCACTTACTGAGTGTCAGATCTTGCATTTATAGTGTGGCCATAAACACAAGAATATCCAATTTAATACTAGTCAACTGAGCAAGTTCAACATATTTCTTTAACTTTTGCAATGTATACACAGCTACATTCCCAGTCCAGGCCTGCTTGTCATTATTAAAGATGAAGCTGCTAGTAAATATAAAGGTATGAAAGCTGAGGGATACCACAGGAAAAGCAAGCTTCCAGCAGTCTATTAAGCAGGGGGTCCGCTTTGCTCTGTGGTCTTAACAGGACTCTGTCAATCCAAGTTAGCTAAATTCAGCAATTTGAAGTTAAGTCTTTTTGTTTCACAGCCCACCCACAGCCCCAACTAATTTTCCACTGTAATTTGTCACAAGCAGAGATTTTAGTCCCAGGTGATCTGAAAGGCAGGTGGCAGTTGAAACCAATTTAACCAATTTCCAACTGTGCCTAAGCCATATTACTGCAGTTTTAAAAGGAAATCTTTAAAATATGCAGACAAATCCTAGCAGAGTTTTGGTAAGAGTTGGGGGACAGAACTGAGTGAAAGGGAAGAATTTTATGCTGCGTGGCTGCTATACTTAGTTGGATTGGCATCAATACATTTGCTGTTCTAAAGGCTTATTTTGAAGCCACAAAGGAAGTAACTACTGCTATCAAGAATTTTGTGTTCAGAGAAAGCTGGTTTTATATTTGTAAGACAGATGATATTGAAGTACTGGGTCACCTTCCTTGTGACAGGAGCAAAGCTGGGTTTCTCCAGTGCTGCACCTTTATTTTTGTCACTCTCTCATCAGGAATCCAGGACAGAAGGCTTCAATAAGGGCTAGATTCAGCATGCTTCTGAATGAATTCTCCATTCCAATTTACAGGAAATGGAAAAAGAGGAAGCTTTGACTTGAAAGGTTCAGATTGACCTAGTGGAAGCAGGAATAGTCTTTAAATTAGCAGCCCTATGAATTCACAGGGCCTGATTCATCACTGTTTTACTCCAAGATTTAGGACAGTGTAAATTAACTGATTTCAGTGGCGTTACACCAGCATAGCACAGCTACAAACTAAGCCCTAGTTCTGAGTCACACACTGTAATTTATTTTCATACTCCAGGGCATCTTATTTCATCCCCTGTATTTACTGAAACTTTTAATTATTTTTTCCAAAGGAGCAGCTTTATCAAAACTGTTGGCCCCTTGTTACCTATCCCCTTCTTCCTATTTATTGGTATGCATCTCACTTGTTCCTTCTTTAACATTTTGAGAATGTGTTTTTTTCATTAAAGCATGTATAAGTTTTACAATGTTTCTACTGAGTGCCTGCTTTGTGGCCCATGCCATACTGTGATGACATTGGTGACGTTATAAATAATACTATCAGATCAATTTCAAATATTAAACTGGATTGAATAGATAATATAAATGATGTAACAAGTATAATATTTAGGAATAATCTCTAGTATTACATTTCAGTTTAAGAATATCACATGCTGGATTGATTTAAATCAAAGCAAAAAAATCATTGATCTAAATCAAGTTACCAAAAAAAGCTAAGCCTGACTGCTTAGAGTGCACTTAATTTTGGAGTAAGCCCCACTGAACTCACTGGGGGTACATCTACACTTGCCCCCTAGTTCGAACTAGGGATGCAAATGTAGGCGACCAAAATTGCTAATGAAGCGGGGATTTAAATATCCCGCGCTTCATTAGCATAATCTTGCCTGCGCGCTATTCCAATAGCCAGCTGATTTGAACCAGGAAGTGTGCTCCAGGCTGATTTGAACCAGGAAGTGTGCTCCAAAAAAATGAGTAACGTTAGTTCGAACTAAGGGGTTTGATTCGAACTAACGCAGCCCGGAGCACACTTCCTGGTTCGAATCAGCTGGCGATCGGAATAGCACGTGGGCGAGATTATGCTAATGAAGCGCAGGATATTTAAATCCCCGCTTCATTAGCAATTTCGGTCGCCTACATTTGCCTACCCAGTTCGAAGTAGGGGGCAAGTGTAGATGTACCCTGGCACTTCTGTTTTTGAGAAAACAAGTATAGAATAGGGTTCCCTTGGAAAAGCTGAGTTATACTGAAGTAAAATAGGGAATAGACTTAGAGCATCACCATTATGGTCTGTGACCATGATGTTCCAAAATAAGGGGCATGTACTATGTAATATCAAATAAGAAAGTGACAGTGGTAACTGGCAACTCTAGATTTCTTTTACTGCAGCTTTCTGTATTGTATACTTGAGTGATAGATTCTGAACCTAGTTAACTAATTAAACAAGCCATAAGGATTAGTGCCAGGCTAATTTTTTTTTCTAGCAACATACAACACAGTATACAGCTTGGGAATTTGCTTGTCAAATAACACTAACACTAAAAAAGAGAGAGAGAGTCTTGAAGATTGATGCACTGGGTTTTTACCCAGGAAAGCTTATGCTCAAATAAATCTGTAAGTCTTTAAGGTGACACAGGACTCCTTGTTGTTTTCTGAATTTTTAAGTTACTAACCAGTTGGTCACTCAGCCATGTCCAGGGCTTTTTATCTGCATAATTTTCTCCCAATAAACAACTTCCGTTATGATGTTTCATTCTTACAACTAGGCCCTGCATCATCTTCTTGCACTGCTTACACTTGACGCATTTTAATTTGTTACCCAGGGAACGAATTTCTTCAAAATATTCCCAAATAGGGTCTCTGCTACGCACAGAAGCCATGACCGTTTTTCTGTGGCAAAAGTGCGAGGGAATATAGAAAGCTGTGTGTGTTCTGAATAATGTCTTCCCTATTTCTTTTCAGGCCATTCTACTGTTCCTCTCAATGCTGCCTCCGTCCTTTCCTATATATTGTTTCTCTGTCTTTGAGACAATATCTTAACTAACTCCTCTGCTGTGTCTGACCAAGATCAACAACAAATAAGCACAGAACAAGAACAATCCTATCCATCTTGTAATAGAGATGTAGCCATGTTAGTCTGGTCTTGCTGAAACAAAAGAAAGGACTATGCAGCACTTTAAAGACTAACAAGATGGTTTATTAAGTGAAAGCTCATCACCTAATAAACCATCCTGTTAGTCTTTGAAGTGCTGCATAATTCTGTCCATCTTATGTCTTTCTTTGCGCATGTTACTTTTTAATCTGCTTAGAAACAGAAATGGACAGCACAGAACTTTCAAGAAGCAAGAGTTGGTTGTTAGGCTCCACAGACTAGAGTCATTATTTCATTTTTATGAGACTTTATAAGTGTAGGTGTAGCATGTTTTTGATGAGATTTAATTATAACATTTTAAAATGAGAAATGTATTTTATTGATGATTTAAAAAAAATTAAAAATCTGATTTAAATAAAAAACAATTTAGATTTTTAAAAAATCACCTATTTTATCTACCTGGAGTATTAATAATTAAGAAGGTTTAAAATAAAATGTAGAATGGCAAATGTTTAGTTCAACCTTGGATAAGAAGCTTCTGACTTACCTATATGGAAGAGAGTTTGTGCAGGGTGGAAGAACATGGCCTTGGTGCTAAATGTGGTATCAAGAAACCTGGGTTCTGCTTCTGACATAATGCATTTGACCTTGGGCAAGTCACTTAAGCCCAAAGTAGCATAAGTGATTAATAATTTTAGGCACCCAACTTGAGACATTCTGAGCCTGAAGTTCTGAGGTGACAAGATATATACAATACCAACCAAAGACAATATGAGCTGCAGGTCCCATTTCCCCTCAAACTCAGAGCCTTTGTCTCTCAAGCTGGGCATCCAAAAAATGAGCAAACACTTAGAAAATGTTAGCCTTCACTTCTCTCAGCCTCAGTTTCAGTTCTTACAAATACTGTCTGATGTGGGTGAGAGGGATTTCTTATTGATTTCTTATTGCTGCATTGCTTATGTTAAAAATCTTAATATCTGTTTACAGAGGGAAATGTTTGGTTTTTATGATGGTGTAAAACAGGCTGCAGAAGGTATCACCAATGTTTCAGAGACCAGACAGTTAAAATAAGCAAAAAATTAGTTGACAACACAGACAAAAGAGTATTGCACAGATCATTTGTACTCTACTCTAATCATATACTGTGACAATGAGTATTTCGCCACCATATGATGTAACTATTTTAATCTGCTCATTAATCACACATCAACTGTCAAATCCAGAAGTAAATGCAGCTGAAACAAGCTCTTTCCTCCTCATTCATTTTCCTTTTACATTTCTGATTAAATCAAATTGGGATCCAATTCAATTTTACCCAATCTTGCAACTTTATCATGAGTTTTAACAATATTTGGTATTTTTCTTAATGCACCAAATCCTGGGAGTCAAGTGATTACCTGAGAATCTCAGCTTTGTTTAATGAAAAAAAAAAAGGGGGGGGGTTAGCTGTCAAGATTATGGAGAAAAGCTGGAAAAAATGAAGCCTAAAGTCTCAAAAGCAAGAGACAAATAAACAAATCTAAAATGTGTTATTTTTAAAGTCTCATGATTGGAGGGAAAGGGAAAATAGTGTCTGACATGACTGTTGAATACTTTGAGTTGGTGATACATGGTAACAGTAGGTTCCAAAGTAGAAGATTTAACAAGTGATATTTGTGACTAGAGATATGGGTAGAATTTCTTTTCAACTCCAACATAATACTTTAAAATTAAAACTAAATAAATTTCTGTAAGTGCATATTGCTATTTATTAGAATCTAATGACTACCAAAGCTTCATAATAAAGTTGGCTAGTTCTGTGAGTTACTGAAGTTGAATCAAAAGTAAACGCATGTGTGTTTGACTGCTGCAGTAAAATAACCAGCATGTCTCAAACTCTGTACTACTGTGAGCTTGTAAGATTAATGAAAAGCATGCAATTTCCAAAATTTATTCCCCTTCCTTTTTTATTTCATGCAAATGAAAACTTAGAATAATTTAATCATACTTTGACACTTTTCCCCCCATGGTAATTTAATTTTTTAAATCCCATAAATAAAAAAAAGGAATCTTTTTATCACATATATAAAAGCTGAAAGTGATTCAGCTTTTATAGATTTGGAAAATTTAGTTTATTGGACACTGCAGTTCACTATTTAAGAATATAAAATCACTGCTGGCATTCTTCATAGTGCAGATGTCTAGCAGATAATTGGCTTTGTGGTTTTATACAGGTCTATACAAGTATACTTGCCAGATTTCCATCACTGCTCCATCAGAAACTCTGAGGGAGTCTTTTAAATTGGCATTTTGTTTGATGTGAACACAGAATGTGCTTAGCACTCAGAGCAGGTTTTGTTGTTGTTGTTGTTGTTGTTGTTTTGAGCTGTGCTGTTTTAGTTAAGGATGAAAATGTATTGAAAACTGGATACCACTATCACTTCATAATAGGTCTCGAAAGCTTAGTTTCCCACAGAAATAGGGTAATTTACAACAAAACCCAGGAATTTCTGCACTTTCTAACTATTCTAACTATTCATTTTCTCGTCCCTCCAGGTATGGATATGAAACAGGAAATGAAAATTAGCTGGGACATAGTTTTTAGTTTTGTTTTTAACACTGCCTCTATTCTTTACAGAAAGTTTCTGCACTGAGATATACATCTATACTACGGAGTTTTTTCCGGGATACCAGGAAACACGTCTGCTCTTCCGACATTTTTTTTGGAAGAGCAGATGCGCTCTTTCGGAGGCCCCGTAAACCTCGTTTCACAAGGAAGAAGGGCTCTTCTGAAAGAGGAGGTTTTTCCAAAATTTGGCCCAGTGTAGATGGGCCAAATTTTGGAAAAGCCTCTCCCGAAAAAAGAATTGCAGAGCGCAATTTGCGTACCTTTTTCTGAAAAAGAAGTGTAGTGTAGCTATGGCCATACATGTTCATTTCCCATTGACTACTGAGCTCACATCTCTAAGAGTAAAATGTATCCTGTTTCAGACCATCCTTGCTATATGTCCAGGATTTTGCCCTGCAAAGTGGATCAGGGATGGGGCAGTGGCACATACCTGTCAAATTGAATGTTCGGAACCACGCACATGGATGTTAACAGCTGTTCTGCGCACGCGCCCCAGTGCTGGTGGGAAAAGCGGGTGGCTGCGTCAGCTCCAGTGAGACCCAGGGCAGTTCCAAGTTGGGGGGCTCGTTTGGGTGGGAAGAGGGAAAAAAATCACTTCCTCGGCCGCCTCTTCTAGTTTGTTTCCTCTCCAGCAGCCTCCCTGGGGTTCTCCAGCGGGGAGGGTGCTCCAGCGGGGAGGGTGCTCCAGCGGGGAGGGTGACTGAACCTGGACACGTGCATCACCCCACCCCTGCCAGCAGCTCAGTAGAACTCATCCCCATCACTCCTTCCCCGTGGCGCTGCTGAGAGGAGCTAAAAGGTGGTGAAGTGGCAAAATAAGCTTTGCTCCAAAGGACCCCTCGCATCAGTGACATAGCGAGGGCGGGCAGGAGGGGCAGTTGCCCCCAGGCACCACTCTAGGGGGTCACCAAGATGGGGTGGGAGCGCACAGCCCCACACGGCAAGCCCGGCGCTGGTGGGCCACTTGCTCCCTGCAGACAAGCCACTGAGGCAGGACTGGGCGGTGGGAGTGGGCACTTCAAAAGTAGGGTTACTGTATGTCTGGTGCCTGGATCTGGGGGAGGGGAGGGGCATTGGGTTAGAACGGGAGAGGGGCTGGGGGTACTTTTTTTTTTTAAAGGGGCGCTTTATTTAAAAAAAGGTTGAGAAACAGTAACCTAGAGTACACAGTAGAGGGTTGTGATTTATACAGTACACCAGCGTGCTGCATTCTAGCTGCCCATGTATAGGAAGCCCTCGCTGACAAGTGGGTGATGCAGCTAGCGCTCAAGAGGCTAAAAAGGAAAAAAGGTGACAAGTTTAAGCAGTAAGTCAAATTATTGGATAAGTTTGCAAGTGGTGGTTGTGTGGCCTCAGCAGCTAGAATGTACGGCATTAATGAATGTACTGTGTGTTATATTAAAAAAAAGGAGAAAAACATAAGGGACAATGTTGCTGCAAGTGCACCAGCTTGTGCGAAAGTGTCACGTGTGGGTTGTGAGCCCATAATTGAGAAAATGGAAAGGGCATTAAGCATCTGGACTGAAGACATGGCAAAGAAATGAGCACCTGTGAATGGCCCTGTAATTCGAGAAAAGGCTTTGAGCTTGTGGAAGCATTTTGGGCAAGCATCAGGTGGAGAGAGGCACAGTTTACATAATGTGAAGTTAATGGGGGAATCTATCCCCCAGAGCTTCTTAAAATTATTAAGGAAAAGTCTTACGTACCCCAACAAGTTTTCAATACAGATGAAACTGCCTTGTTTAGGAAAAGGATGCCGTCAAGAATATACCTTTCCAAGGAGGAAAGGTCAGCTTCAGGCTTCAAGGCAGCAAAAGACAGGCTAACCCTTCTCATCTGTGCTAATGCCGCAGGAGACTCCATGGTGAAACCTACACTGCTTTACCCCGTATTGAACCCCAAGGGCATTAAAGGGAAAGAATAAGCATGGTTTTCTGGGGGGGGGGTTGGAGGTCAAACAGAAGGGCGTACATCACAACTGATGTATTTTTGGATTGGTTCCACAACTGTTTCATCCGTGAGGTAGAAAAAAAATTAGGGTACAAAGGGCTGCCCTTCAAAGTGCTACTAAT
This sequence comes from Rafetus swinhoei, assembly GCA_019425775.1. Taxonomy (NCBI): domain Eukaryota; kingdom Metazoa; phylum Chordata; order Testudines; family Trionychidae; genus Rafetus; species Rafetus swinhoei. The sequence goes on along the minus strand of CM033424.1, from coordinate 89,365,516 downwards.
GCCCCAGGCCTCCCACAAACCACTCTGCAATTTGCCCATCCTGATGTGAAAGTGGTTTTCCTGCCATCTAACACAAATTCCCTCATCCAGCCTCTTGGTGTGATTGCTACTTTTAAAGCCTATTATACCAGGCACATGTTCACTCAGATTCGTAATGGGATGTAAGCTGATGAAATGCTTGATGTCAGGAAGTGCTGGAAGGACTACAACATTGCTAATTCCATCAGTAACATAAAGGAGTTCATTGATGAAATAATCAGCCATCAACACTTGTTGGAGGAAGTTGTGGAAGGAGGCTGTCAATGATATTCCTTATTCTATCTGATGATGAAGAGATCAAGAGGATTATGAGAATGCCCCATGATGTTGAAGGGGAGGGTTTTGAGGACATGAAGGAATCAGAGGCTGAAAAACTGACTGAGTCGCATTCAGAGAAATTGACTGATGAGGACCTAGCAGAAATCGTGACAAATAGTGATGATGAAGGGGAAAGGGAAGAAGAGACAGAAAACCCCGATTTAAATTTAGATACACTGGATGAGCTCTTCAGATGCAGCCAATAGCTCACTGACAAAATGTTTGAGTATGATCCTGAGCCTGAATGTTAAAAGGGAAATGGAAGCTGCAATGATGCCATACCAGGAAATTTTTAAGGAGTTAAAAAGAAGTCTCAACAGCTTCACCTCACAAAGTTCCTTGGCAAACCCACCACTGTTAACCCCCACATCCCAGAGGAACAGTAAGATTCACAGGGAGCAAGTTCAAATGACTGATTCAGGGGTTTAGCTTTGAAGTTGAAGTTGTTTGTTGACTGTACAGCACTATCTCTGTGCTAGAGTTGAGTTGGAAATCTGTTTTGAAGTTGAAGTTGTTTGTTGACTCAAACAGTAGATAATAAAATGCGAGTGAGCATTATGTTTCACACAATATGTTGTTTTGTGTTGTGAATACCACCACACACGGCATTCACGGATTTCGTTATTCGCAGTGATCTCAAGAACTTATCAACCACAAATGGCGAGGACTTCCTGTAGATCCTGCTAGTGTGCTCCAATGCAGTATCAATGAGGACTACATCAATGTACACAGGAACATTTAGCATACTCCAGTAGGGCCCACATAGGGTAATTAGAATGCAACACAATCCACAAATCATGACCCAGTAGTCCAGACTTCATGTAGCAATCCAGCAAAAACCTCACACACAGATTTAGAACCACTTGGTTGCTTTTAAGAGATGCTGGAGACGCATAAGTCTGGTGGAAGCTTGGATGTACCTGGGACAAGGGGAAATGTCATGGAAAAGTGTTTACCTACCAGCTGCAGAATAGAAAGCCCAGCCTGGCAAGTCAAAGAAAAGGACATTTCAGAGAAGTCAAAGGGTGAATGCATATTGCACCAGTCATCGCAGTCACCAAAATCTAAAATAAATCGAAGCTATTACCAACCTGTTTTTTATATTTTAATAACTTTTGCCAAATGTGGCCCATGCCAAGCGCGAAGGTGGAAGATCAGTGCTGCCATATGAAATAAGTTGGTCAGCTTGGTCTAGAATGTTTCCTTTCAGATTGTAAACTCTTTAGGGACACACATTTCCTTTTAATCTTTGTTCCACGCTGAACAAAAATTATCAAAACATGAAATCTCCCACATCTTCATCTATATCAGGTACAAAGGACATGCTTCCAGATTTAAAAAAAAAAAAAAAAATCCTCCCTCTTTCCCTTTCCCACCTGTGCAATCTCTCAATGAAAAAAAAAAAACCCAAACAACTTTACTGAAAAAGGAACATGTGAAGTGCAGAAGTTAACTAGCAAGACAGAATGGTGATTCAGTTACAGTGCTCAATTCTGACATACTGCAGCAACAACAAAAAGCAGCACAAACTTTACATATCGGGGATTTCATCAGCATTCTAGAGTGAAAGGAGATAATGAGTCCTCTGCAGCCTCTAGGAACTGATCAATATTCTCTGTGGAACTGCAATGACTGAGAATTCCAGAGAGTACCATTCCATTTTCTCTGAAATCGTATCTTTACAAAGTAAACAATCATGTGATAATAACCGCTAAAACTTTCCACGACCATTTGAAAACAGATTCACCACTACAAAGGAGTGAGCATCTGAAAAAATATGCCCACTGCAACCTTCATGTAAGGGGGGAGGGGTCTTTGGGCTGGAAGAAAATAGATGTTGCCTCTTTAAGGGCTTCTTACAATGTTGGGAAAAAGGAGAAATTTTACAGAGATGCACAAGAAGAGCAGGAAGCAGTTGGGGCCAGGTCAAGAGAAGGTCACTGCATTTGCCTTCCTTCTGACCTGAAAAGAGAGCAGGTATACCCCATGCTGCCAGAGTTGAGGATTGAGCTGGCAGCACTCACCCAAGATCTTGTCAAAAGGACCCAGTTCCCTCTTGCCCTACTGTGGGCATTACGCAAGTTGCTCTTTTCCTTGGGGAGCTGGGAAGGAATTTTTCCCTCGCTACCAGACTGGGCAGGGCAGGGTGGGATTTTTCCCCTCAGCTAATCTCGGAGGCTGGTGGAATGGAATAAGAGGCTATAGGGTCACAACTCAATTCATAAACCTTGTGACAGATATGCAGTACAGGTACTCAGCATGGAAGGGAGTTATTGCAGAAAATGGCCTGGAGAGAATTTGAAGGAAGTAACCCTTAAGAGAGCTGAGGAAAGCAGTTTGGGCTCCTACGACTGAGACGGAAGTGAGCTGAATATTCTCCTTGTATAGATAGCCCTCTTCACCGCATGCAAGAGCAGGTGACAGGGTCCCAGTGATAGGATAGCTGGGATGTGGCTGGGGATTATTTGGAAATTACTGTGGGGATTATTTGGAAGTGACTAAGGAATGGACTGCGCTGGACAATTTGTTGCTGGCTATTCCCAGATATTTTAAGTGAATAAAGTTGTGGTTGAATTAACCAACATTCATTGCCTCCTCTTTTTCTTCTGGCATGTCTGGGTAATAGTCTCTGTTGGATACAGGACACTAAATTAAGTGGGCCATTGGGCTGAGTTAGTGTACTGTCAACAACAGGGTCTGAAAAATCACGAATTAGCCATCTTCTTCCCAACAGCCTAATGTTTTTAATACTATATCTGATGGGGGTTGTTTTCCTTTTAATTTTTTTAAATTGCGAGAGATATCAACGCTGAGTAAAACTACTAAGGTTTCTACTTGCAAAGTTTACAGCCCTCATGATTACAGGCAAAAACTCAAAAACTTGAACCAAAAATAGGGCCCTGCCACATTCAAAAATGTGGTACAAACCATGAAATCTGGTCTCCTCCCATGAAATCTGGTCTTTTGTGTGCATTTAGCCTATATTATACAGATTTCAAAAGGGCGGGGGGGACAAATGTTTCTCTAACTGGGGGCCCTGACCCAAAAGGGAGTTGTAGGGGGGTTGCAGAGTTATTTTAGGGGGGTTGCACTATTGCTACCCTTACTTCTGCACTGATTTCAAAGCTGAGCAGCAGCTTTTGGCCAGGAATGCAGCTCTGAATGCAGCACCATGCCACCTTTACTTCTACACTGCTGCCTTCAGAGCTGTGTGGCTGGAGATTGGAGGCTACTGACTGAGGGTCCAACGCTGCTGGCAGCAGTGCAGAAGGGTGATAATACCATACCATCCTTGGGTCTGCGCTGCTACTGGCAGTGACTCTGCCTTCAGAGCAGGGGTCCTGGCCACCAGCCAACACTACAGCTTTCCAGCTCTGAAGGCAGTGCTGTCGCTAGCAGCAGCCCAGAAGTAAAGGTAGCAGTACTGGAAACCCTCCCCTTCACTAATCATGTGACACCTCCTCCACAACTCCTTTTTGGATCAAGGCCTGCACAATTACACCACCATGAAACTTCAGATTTAAATAGCCAAAATCATGAAATGTATGATTTTGAGTATCCTATGACCCTGAACTTGACCAAAATGGTCTGTGAATTTGGGAGGGCGCTAACTATAAAGGCTCCAAGATAGACTTTAATTATTTATTTCAGGGTTTTGAGGTTCTGATTCATAATCAGAACAGCTGGGGTTGGCAAAACAATATGTGAGCAATCAAAAGGTGACCTTAATCTACATAGTTATTCATAGTCAAGGATTTTTAAATGGAAATATTTTTTAAAATGTAGTTACCCCATCTTTCATTTATGATTTTTTTTTTAAATGTCATTCAACTTGAACAATGCGAAAATACATTGTTTGGTTTCCCTTATTCACAATCCGTTTCATTTTGTTTCTTGTATTAGGGATTCACAGCTTTGCAGGGAAATATCAAAATTAAAAAATGAACGTATCACTTAAAGTTGGGTTCAAACCAAAGTTGTCAGGATTCCTGCTGAAATTTAGATGAATGGAGAATTTACATTTACTAATTTAAATGCTCACACTTTAAAACACCTTTATAAAACCTTTTTTTTTTTTTATCCTGGATATTTTGTACATAAGTTCCAGTTACTTTAAGTAGTTTATCGTAGCCTAAATGCTAATACAATTTTAAACAATTGTATCAATACCCTACATTAAATTGGAATAGTAAATGTTAGGAACAGAAGATAAATGCACCATATACCTCCATGCCAACTTTATGACAGGTTATTTATAAAGCATTGCAAATCCTTTACAAAGCACATGAAAAGATCACTGCCTTCTAAGAATGTACAATCTGTGATAGACATAACACATGCCATAACAATTCCAGTCTAAGGAGGTGTTGGGAGATTACTTCCTTAACAACCAGTATATTACTAATACGTGGATTTCTAAGCCACATGACCACAGCATCTGAACACGTTGCATAAGCACCAAAACACCAAAATCCTGTAAAAGGAGCCATATTTTATTCATCTTTCTTCAATCACAGCCATAGGTGCTGGAAACAGGGGAGCTGGAAGTGCAGAAGCACTCTGTGGCCTTCACTGGTTTCCATCACATACAGGATTTACAGTTTGGGTCAATGGCTCTCAGAACCCCCACTATACCAATTGTTCCAGCACCACCGATCACAGCCTATTTTTTCTATAGGAAGCAAATCCAGGAGGCAGCTCAGCTTGTTAGGTCTCATGCACTGGTGGCTCAAGAGAAGAATTCTAAACTGGCTGAACAGTAGACAGAAGGAAGTACGGCTGCAGAAAAGCAAACCTGGAATCACAGACCTAAGCTGAACTTTTGTTGTTAATGTTAACTTGTTTGGATTTCTGGAAATAAAACATCACCCTTTTAAAAAATCTTGCTGGCTACATCTCTGCTTTCAATTTTTTTCTAATCAATTCATCAGTTTACGGATGATTAGATGGAAGAAATTATTTGATGGGAAGACCTGAGGGATGGGGTGGCAGGTTCAGGGAATATATATACGAGGGAATCACCCTCACACATTTAGAGAGATTATTTAAATATAGGTCAAATGCCAGGATTTTCTTTTTAAATTACATTATTATTAAGCCAGCCACACCACAAATCAGTCAATGACAAATTCTGATTCTGACATATAGTTTCTCAAACTAGAAAGATTTCCTTCTCTTTCATTCATAAAAGTGGCAAACAGACTCATTGGGTCCATTAGGAGCTATGATAATGCTCCTGTTAGAATAATATCACTATGTGGACAGTAAAATATATTACACTATTAAAGAGGTCACTTTTTCACTGCAGGTTCTACCTTGGCAGCAGCAAACCCAGGAGGATGGGGAGCAACCCTCTTTCTTATGCAATAAATCCCTTAACCCTCTCAAATGCAGAATCTGCTTATTCTTAATTAAACAAATAGTGATTTGTACCATCCATAAATTAAAACAGAATGAAGTTATATCTTCCTCTTATCTCAGAGACTAAATCCCTCTGTAATCTTCTACTCCAGCACTGTCTCATGTTTTATCACCCAAACTCCTCTTGCTAGTACTATATATTATACTTATTAATATAGTCAAGATTTCTATTTTAAGCTCATTGGATTTTTTCTTAAGAAATAATGAAAGAATGCAACTCACCTTCTCAAAGTCAAGCCTTTGAATAATAAAAACCCAAAAAGCATACAGAGATGGGACAAATCTTAATTTCTGTACTCATAATTTCAGATTCTCTACCTCATACTTAAAAAAAAAAAAAAAAATCAATGAGCATGCTAACCTTTTAGCCTGCAAAACAATGGAGAACTTTCCTCTACAATATAGTGTAATACCTAGACTATAATAGGCAGAGTTTAAAGTTTGGCTTCCCTTCTCTCACTCTTTGACCAGGTTCTGTGGAGAGGAGCTATAAAAATGGCTGCTAGGAAGTCAAACAGAATGCCCAAGATAAGACTCTACATCCAGCCCCTTAAGTATGGGTGAAATCTGTACTAGGGATATTTTGGGGGAAAAGGAGATTGCAGAGTTCTTCAACATGGTGCAGATTCAAAGTTTCTGGCCTTCAGTCCCACTACTCCTGCAATCTCTCTGGCTGCAGTCCCAAAATGATCATTGCAATTGTACTCAGGGGCAGAAGTCTGCCCCGCAGAACATCTTGCAGAAGAGGGAATTTCATAATATAAGGCACGTAACAGAACCTGGTTCTTTTAAGTATAGAGTTGAAATCTTTTCCCAACTTTTTTTTTGCTGGTCAAAAGCTTCAGAGGGGTAGCCGAGTTAGTCTGTAAGTGGAAAAACTTAAAAAACAACAAATAGTGTAGAAGCACCTTAAAGACTAACAAAATATGTAGATGGTATCAAAAGTATTAAAAGTCTGGATCCAAGAATAAATAAGGGCAGTGGGGGGGGGGGAGGAAAAAAAAGGAGAAAAAGACAGTGAATAGATTGTTCAAGTTACAAGAGGCTGCTAGAACAATTAGCACCTCCATCGTTTGGTTGGTTGGTTAAGTCATTACGGTGTGGAAGGTAGTGTGCGAATCAGCCCATGTCTCTGTTCCAACCCTTCCCTGTGTATTTGGCTTGTGGAATTGGCCTGAAATGATACGGTAACTTGGAGATCCATTAATGATTGCCCGGGCAGGTAAAAGTGTTCTCCAACAACTTTCTGTGTGTTGCCTTTTTGGATATCTGATCTGTGTCCATTAATTCTTTCCCATAAAGACTGTCCAGTCTGGCCAATATACATGGCAGTCGGGCGTTGCTGGCATCAATTTCATAAGCCAAATACACATGGAAAGGTTGGAACTTAAGAATTAAACTTGTAAATGAAGTTATCAGAATGGAATGAATAGAGACATTGGCTGGCTCGCACACTACCTTCCACATCCTAATGACCCAATCAACCAACCAATAGAGGTGCTAAATGTTCTTATCAGCCTCTTAACTTGAACAATTTATTCACTGTCTTTTTTTCTCCCCCCGCCTTCTGCCCCTACTTCCCTTATTTATTCTTGAATCTGGACTTTTAATACTCCAGTCATCTGAAGAAGTGGGTTTTGCCCACAAAAGCGCATGATACCATCTACATGTTTTGTTAGTCTTTCAGGTGCTACTAGACTATTTGGGATTTTTGTTTTGTTTTGTTTGTTTGGGTTTTTTGGTTTTTTGTTGGGGTTTTGGGGTGGTTTTTTGGGTTTTTTTGCTGGGTTAGACCCCTCACAGCCACGCCCCGGCCAAAGATTTGACTTTGTAAAGCTGACTGGCAACATTTCAATCTTTGTCAGCAGTGTAACAGGGTATTTCATATTCTTTATGGAAATATGCTTGGGAGCAAAATATTTCATGTAACCTTTCTTTGGAAAGCTTGTAATCCTCTGAAAATGGTAGGGATGTAAAAATTGGTTTAAAAATGTAACCGTGTAACCATTAAAAATCCTAGTAATTACATGCACTGCTGGCTTTGCAGTATGAAACATAAATAAAGCTTACTTATGCAGGATAAATACGCTTTGTACTGCAGAGCAGACAGCAAAGCCTCCCCCAGGGGTGGAGCTGCCTAGGGCTGCCAGCCCCGTACCCGGGGAGCCAGCATTTAACCTACAGCAGGGGGTGGGCAGTCCTACCACGGACAGGGGCTGCTCCAACCAGCTGGTCGGAGCAGCCCCTGCCTGCAGGGGGGGGGCTGCAGACCCCTGCCCAGCGCATGCAGGGAGCTACTCCAGCCCCTACTGGTTAAGGGGAACTGGTAAGCCTCTCCCATTAAGTCAGAAAATTTTACATTATTCAGTGACCAATTTACTTCAGCAAGTATAGGCAGTGAAACCCCCGCAGCCTTTTCAAAACAGAGGAGAGTTTATTAGTCAATTGGAATGAAGCACTGGAAGTCCTGAAGTTAGCATAAGGAAATAAAAGTTAAGCCATGGGTCTTCTGGCCAATCTGCTATGGACTGCACTTCAGTCTCTGACGCTTTGTCAGAGCACTTTGTGAGGCGAGCAAATTGTCTTTCTCCAGAAGGCCATATTTCATCCTGACACCTGACATGGTCTACTTTGTTCCTGAGCTGGGGGGGGAGGGTCTTGGCTCTGCTTTCCTTGTTTCTTAGGTGAGAACGTTCTCATCACTGGAGCTTCCGTTGTCTGTTTCAGATTCTCCATTACTATGGGTTGGTTTCAGCAGGCTCCAAGCCAGTTCCTTAACAATTCCTTGCACTCCAGACAGGTGTCACCTCATGTCTCTTGTTCTGCCCCCAAAGCTGACTTAACTCTTTTGCCCCCACTGGGTAGCAATGCAAGGTATAGAGGCAACCTGAGGCACACATAGTCATCATAAAATATTACAAAATAATTCCAGTTCATCATGGAGGGGGGCTAATCAGTTTAAGGTAAAACATTTTAATGAATATCAGAGGCCTACTATATAATGTGGTACCAAAGCTATGAAAACTTGTTGTAAAAGTATTATGATAAACAAAAATGTGTTCCTTCTAAAAAATGCTGGATGATTGCTGCTGTTAGTCACACTTCATATTAAAATTTCATTTATAACGGTTAGCATCTGAGGTTATAAGAATGTTACAGACAAGTAGTTTGTGTTATAAGGATATCAGTAATCTACTGTATTCCAACAATCCACTAACCATTTATTTAACCTCAATATGTAATAACCTTTATAAATGCATCCTTATTGTCCTGCTAATTGTCTGTTAAATTACACCACTAGTTTACATACCATAACTAAATTATCTGAGAAACTTTATATGAGTGAGTGCCACACAAAGAAAAGACTCAACAGCTGAAATTGGATACAGTTAAAAATAAAGATGTACAGGCTGAACCTCCCTTAACCAGGATTCTGTGGTCTGGCAACATCCATGGTCCAGCAGGACCACAGATGTTCCTGGACCAAAGAGTCCAGATCAGGCCACAGGGCAGCACTGGGGGAGGAGAGGCATGACTCGGCCAGGAGCCCTGTGTTGAGGAAGGGGAGGGGGTGCAGCAGGGAGTTCTGGCCTCTTCTGCTGGGCAGCAGTGGGGGGCCGGCAGCGGCCGCAGAGTCCCAGCAGCCCCGGAATCTGTGGAGCCCCGGCAGACCCAGAAGCCGCCGCAGCCACAGAAGCTCCAGCCTGGGGAGCCATGGCTGGGCAGACAGCAGCGGGGCTTGGCTGCAGTCCTAGCTGTGGGCAGCACGGGCCATGTTGAGAGGGACCTCCCCTTGTTCAGGACCAATCAGGTCCCAAGGGTGCCGGACGAGAGAGGTACAATATGTAGTTCATTTCCCGGAATACAAGAATCATAATATTTAGGGGAAAAGAGGGCTACTTGCCAGGTGTGTATACAAAATTAGCACGGACTTACTGAAAACTGTAATGAAAAGAGGAAACTGCATAAATGCAGAATAAAAATGCAGGCAGCCAAGGAGTCAGACAGCTTGATGCGACAGTGTGGAAGAGTCTTTGAGAACTTGGATTCTGCTACCACTGACAAAGTTTTCCTGGAAGCAGCTCAGTGTAACCAGATGTCCTACTTTGGTAGGATTGTCCTACTTTTCAATATGCCAAAATGTGTTTCATTTGGTATAAAAGCTTAAAGTCCTACTCTGTAACACTGCCATCCTTTGTCCCACCTGCTAGAGTCACATAAGCTGTCTTAGGCATCATAAAGGCAGAAGAATTACACCATCTTCCTAAGCAAAGACATCTCTGATTTCTTTTTTCAACTGAGAGGTGTAACTTGAAATCATTTCCATACTTTTTATCCTGTCTGTCATCACTCAAGCACTAGAATTTTTTTTTAAATTGAAACAGGTTTTGTCGTCTCCCTTTTTATTTTCCCCTTAGCTTTGTTCACACACTGGATATTCTTTCTCTTTTTTTTTTAATCTCAGCAAATAAAAACAAGTGCATATTTTTTGGTTACAAACATCTAGTTACGCCAAGTAGTTTGCCCATTGCTGAATTAACCAAGGACTTCATAACAAAATTCTATTGCTATACTGACTAGTCTGCTGTTGAGATTCCTAGCAAAGCACTTCATGTACTTCTACTATAAACTGCTGTCAGATTTGCTTTGCTTTTTAGTTAAAAATTTAAACATTTTACAATGTCAAATTATTTCAACACTGAGGTATTTAACAATTCATTAAATACATGCTACACTCAGGCCACACTTATCAGTTAATTAAACAAGTCTCCATATTTATGCCCCTGTTCCTCATCCACTTATATCTTCAAGTGATTTTTTGTGTAGTGAGTATGGGGCAATGTTCTCTCTAAACTTTTCCATCCATGTGCAGAATAAATTTTGTGTGTGAATGTGCTTCACCAAACAGAAATAAAAAACATAGTGATCAGCGCTCCGCTAATCACCTGGGCAGCATCTGAATCTCTCCTGAGTGACTGCATAAGCACACAGCTTATGGGGAACACTGGTAGGGGTCACCCACATTTTATTTATACAGAGCATCATGTTGAAAGTTAGCTGCATGGCAATTGGAATGATGGCTGAATCTTCAGGTGCTTCTTTGAAGTTTTTCCGAATAAAGAGCAATACAGGAGCAGGAACATCTGCAGAGATGCATGCCCTCAAAAAAAAAAAAAAAAAAAAAAAAAAAAAAGGGAAAGACAAATCTGGTGGTCTACATTACACAGTTAGGATGTTGGAAAGAAATGGGTTAAACACATGTTTGATTTATAGGATTCCCATTTTGGTTGAATCTCCATCTTGAATTGGCAAAAGGACAACCTGGCCTCCATCTTGGTGCCTCTTCTTCTCCAGGCTTTTAGCACCCTTTTTCCAGCTTGGCGCCAAAACAGAGGAAAAGGCGGGAACATGGAGTGCCACATGACAGTAAATCTGCTCAGCAACTGGAAAGTATATAGGAGAGTGTCTTGTCACTCTGACAGGGCTCTGTGTCTCTGGATGCTGTGCAAGCAGGTCATCCCACTGGGGCACAGAGACCTCCCCTAGGGAGCCAGCCTTGCTGAGAGCTAGAGCCAGGAGATAGAACATCTAGAAGGGACCCTTTAACTTACATCCACACACAAAACCAGACAGAGTGTGTGCGCATACCACATGCAGAACGGTGTGTCAAGAACGAAAGAAAGAAGACAGAAGATCGAGGGAAGTCCATTACCTGTTCCAGAGGTTTCTGGAATCTAGTTCCTGGCATTCCTATATCCTTCCTGTGTCATCCCAATGTCTACAGGACATGGTATAGTCCTTCCCTATTATCTTGCTTCCCTACTGTATGGGTCTGGGCTCTGGGGTGCATCCCTTATGGCAGGGGTAGGCAACCTTTTCAAACCCAAGAGCCAAACTATGTCAAAATTCAGAACAAGTGGTCAACAAAGAGCTGTATAAGAATGCCCATTTGCATTATTTAAAATATACAACTTAATATTATTGATAACTAACATGATGATTAATAAATGAAACAATGTACTCACAGACTTTATTTAATGGGACTTCTGTGCTACATCTTTTCACACATTTCTTTGAAGTTTACATCATAACAGGTCAAATCCAGCTTCATGCCCGCATTCAGGCTGTCATCTGTCAATCTTATGGCAGGGAACAAGGATGTGGGGGTGCAGGAGTCTGGGTTGTGTTGTATGAGGGGCTCAGGTCAGGGGATTTGGATATATGATAGATTCTGGGCTCAGGGTTGGGATTTGTGGGGTAGGGATGTTAAATAGCAGTTATCGACTAATTGTGTAGTCAATACATTTTATAGTCGATAGAATTTGTATCAACTACACGATTAGTCGATAGGACCGCTCTGCAGAGCCGCAGCGGAGGTAGCTCCAAGAGCCAGTTAGAGCTGGGACTGAGCAGTCCCAGCTAGTGCTGGCTCTGGGAGCCACCTGCACTGTGACTCTGCATTTTAAATGTAGTAAGAGCCCAGTGGCTCTTACTACATTTAAAATGTAGAGGTGCAGCATCCCAGTCTGCTTGGTTCCAGCTCGTGCTGAGTCCAGCAGCCCTTGTTCGCAGCGGACCTGGGTCTGCTGTGGGCAGAGGCTGCTTCACAGCAGCCTCCCCTATTCCCCCTGTTGCTGCTTTAAGCCGGCTCCCCCCAGCACTGGCTTCTGTTCCCCTACTCTTGCTGCCTCTCATAGAGGCAGCGGGCCGGGAGGAGAGGGAGGGAAGCGAGTAGTCAATATTCCAGTTGACTACTCGCTAACATCCCTAGTGTGGGGCTGTGGGAGTGTTATGGCAGGGACTGGGGATGAGGGATGTGGGGGTATTAGTGGCTCAGGGCAGGGGTTAGGTGTCTGATGGGCTCAAGGCTGGTGTGGGGGCTGGTACAGGAGTGTTATGACATTGCGGCCAGATGGGGGCTGGACCCAAACTGGGAGCTTGTTGGCCAGGTTTCATTTTTAAATAAAGTAAAATATTATGTCCAACACAAAAATATTTCAACATTGTCTTTACTTATGGCAGGTGTGGGGAACCCTTTTTGGGTCTGGGGCCACTGACCCACAGAAAAATCAGTGGGGACCACGAAAAAGAGAAGAAAAAAAAACCCTCCCAAAACCCCCAACACTCACTGATGTGGCCCCTAACTGAAACACCTCACTCCCCTGGTGCTCCACTCCCATGGTGGGAGGAGGGGCAGGAAGGACTGAGGTTCAGTGCCTCAGGCCAGATTTATTCTTCTGGGGTTCCAGAGTTAATGGAATTTGTGTGCCACTCTAGGCTCTGGGAATAGGGATGGGGGTACAGGATCTGTGTGGGAGGTAGGGTGCAGGAGCAGGGTGTCTGGCTGGGGAGAGAGGGAAGGAGCAAGGGAGAGGGTAGAAGCAGGCTGGGGGCAGGGGGAGGAGCGGGCTGGGGGCAGGGTGTTTGGCCAAGGGGAAGGGTCTGGGCATGGGGGGCATTTAATTTGTTTTTGTGTCGCAGGCACAGGAGGCAGGAGCAGGCTGGGGGCAGGGTGTCTGGCCAGGGGGCAAAGGGCAGAAGCAGGATGGGGGGGGAGGGCCATATGTGGCTCACAAGCCATAGCTTGCCAGCTCCTGCCCTATGGTAACACTGTGCTAACATTCAAGCCATTATTGCTATGTTGCAGGGAGTTCTAGTTTATTTGTGTTATCTAATAAAGATTTTGTTGTTTTATCTAACCTGCCCACATCTCAATTACACTAAACACCGATGTTAGGAGGGGGTGAGATCAGAGCCAGTCTTAGGGGTAGGCGAGCCGGGCAGTCGCCCGGGGCCACCATTTTCAAGGGGTCGCCGAAATGTAACACAATGAATTGTATATATAATGGGAAAAATTGCATGAGCTTTGGCCAGATATTTTTCATGTTTTCTCGGCAGCACAACCGCCCCGCCCGCCCTGCCCAGCGCTCCCCCTAGTGTCTGTATTTCCCAGCCGGGCCCAGGGCAGGAGACAGCAGGCGCTGCTGGAAGGCAGGAACCCTATTAATTGCATAAAAATCACTGTGGCAATTTTTCATCACCTTTCTTCAAAGAGCAAATCAATCAACCACACTAGATAAGTTCTCATTCTTCAGAAGTGGTCTCAGCAGTGCGCCTCGTCCAACAGTCAGAAAGGAGTAAGCGAGTGTCTCTAATTCTTTTAAATGAAAATGAGATGCAATGCTATAGCAAGGAATTTTGTCACTCAGGGCGAGACCAAACTTTAACTGCCTTTAATAATTAATATATCTATCAAAATAATTTGAAAATGCTTCTTTAAAATATTTAATTACCATATATGCAAACTTAAGGATCACAGAACAGTTTTCCAATATTTGGGCTAACACGGCATATTGTTGTAAGGGCCGCAAAAAGAAATTTACCCAGGGCCTCCAATTGGTTAGGACTGGCCCTGGGTGGGATACTGCAGACAGCCCATCTTCTGACCAACAAAGTCATAGGTCTAACTGTTTCAGGCTAACAAAGATAGCTTACCTACATTGCTAAGAGCGGTAAACAAATTTACACACTGTGCAATGTAATTGCTCCAGTGTGGACACCAGTAGGTTCACATAAAACCTACCTACCATTCATCCGAGAGGTGGATTTACAACTGCAACTGAAGAACCCCTTCCCTCCCTGTATTAAGTGCAGCTGCAGCACTTTAGCTGTGCCACTGTAGTGTTTCTAGTGTAGACATAAGATTTCAAAAGTACCACTTATATCGGAAAATGGTATTGACTCATTAGTCTTTTATTAAGATGAGGAATGGAGGAAACAGCAGCTGACTCAGGAAAACAAACTTTCTTAGAACATAAGGACAGTCCCTTGTGAATAAAGATAAGCTTCATCAAAAGGACAGGATGACAAAGCATATGTCTGAAAAATACATTTACCTTAAAAATATGCTTGATCCCTTAAATGCCTAGAAATAAAAGTATTAGCCCAATGGGGAGACGGAGAAGCAGTAATTAAATATATCCATTCAACATGTTCAATACACTTGATTTTAAACACTGAGAGAAGCAATTAGGTTACTGTGATGAAACAAATTATAAGTTGAACCCACCAGTGCCACAGAGCAGCTCTTCAAAATGGGCCAAAGGAGGAAACAAAACAAGGAGGAAGAGCATTTCCTCTGAGTAAAGCTTCTCTTAAATCCTCAGTCCCATAACTGAGGAATGGAAGATAAAGCTTTTCCTCAATAAACAATAGCATCTGCTGCTATAGATAAGAAATATGCAGCTAAATCTCAAAGAATGGACAAAAGATATGCATGGGTTTAAAGTAAAACAAGTCTGCAACTTTGAAACAGACACATATGTTATAAACACAGGACAAGTGGTTATCTATAAAAACAAAGGTCTAGAGAAACACTAAAAACAGTTGACAAGTCTGATATATAACACTACCACCCAAAAACCCTATAAAGGTGTGTTAGCTTTACCACTGAGTATGTATTTGTTTTAAAACTAATTTAAAATTGTTTCCAGATCTATATGCATACATTTTTTAAATTAAATTATTTCAAATAATATTTTAGTAGTACATGCATTACTATTTCTCTTTACCTATACAAATGATAGAATAACAATGCATAAAAGATTTTGTAATTGGTGTTAACTAAAGGCATAACTGGAAAGAGGTTTCACCAAAGCATCAAACACTAATCTTAGAATAAAACTCCAGAAGATGTACACCTGTATGCAGCTGCAAAATGAAAAACAGTAAAAATAAATAGGAGATTCCAGTTGTATGTTATTCTGTTTTAAAATTCTCAGCCTCTTATAAGAATAACTAATAATTCTGAGTAGGAAATTGCCACAATTGCTGTTGACTGTCATTGCTGCAAAAGTAAAAAATTATTTTGATTTAAAACTTACTAGGGAGCTGCCCCCTGCTCTCTACATTCGCCAATTCCACACAGCCCTCTCCCCGCTCTCTGATGACGTCATTCTGTCACAAGTCAGGAAAAACTTTTTTATATATAGAGTGAGCTAGAGAGTGAACAATACAGACTGGAAATGGAAAGGAGAAAGCTAGCAAAAGGGAAAAAGAAAACTGCCTCAGGATGCAACAAAAAAGTTTTTGGTAATACTGTGACAGATCAGACTTCAAATCAGATAACTGTGCTAATTCTGTGAACAAGTTTTCAAATCAACTGACTGAGTTTAATGTTTGTTTTGAAACACTGTCTAAGTTGAGAGACCAGAAGAGCTCTATATAATCTCGATTCTCATCAACAAAAGTTGGTCCAATCAAAGCTATTACCTTTGTAAGTAAAAAACATGTTATCAGCTATATTGATTTTTCTTATTAAGCCTTGGATTTTCAGCGAAAATAAAGCTTTCCTATTTTTGTAAAGTAGAATCACTGTTTGCACAAAAACAGAGCGTACAAGCTAACTTCAACAGACACGACCTTTAGAAAGCAGTAACGTTCACCCTGTGCTTGTGGGCACTTTGACGCATTAGCACTTTGAGAAATCTCCAGGCATTATTTTATCAGCAGGGCCCATCCAGGCATGATGTGCACTTTCACAGCGTATTAGCATATCTAGAGGAGGAACACTACAGACTGTAACAGCCTTTCATTGCAGGAGAGACCTGAAGTGTGAAAAAACCCATTGAAGTTCTCCCTGACATCCAAAAGCTTTGCTATGTGACCAGAACTCTATCATCATATTACACATAACACCTTTATATAAACTAGAGAATTCTTTATAGATGCTTCCAACGTATTTTAATAATGAAAATACTTCTCCCAGCCCCTGCATTCCCATATTTGCTGGTAGTTTTACACTCTGAAGAGTGAATAATCTTGACTTCCCTCTCTTTATTATTTGCATTATAATAGCACCGAGAGAGCCTAGGTGTTGAAGAAATACACAGTAAAAGGCCGTTTTTGGGGTCCCACAGCACTTACAACCTAAATGAACAAGACACATCAAGAGCCTGATTCTTATCTCACATCTGTAGGAAATCCCCACTGAAGTTAATGGAGTTAACATAACAGTAATAAAGAGAGGGAATGTTATATACATGAGGAACCAAAAAACAGAAACATTAAGTAAACTGTCCAGTGTCAAAAAGGAAGTTGGTGGCAGCGCCAGCCAATGAAATCACTTCCTTTTAACCACAGTCCAGCCTTTTTCTCACCACGTTTTTGGTGGTTACGGAACAGAGGACTCCCCGTTGTATTCTCCCCCTAGTATTCGCCTGCATACAGTAACAGGCCTCAACTAACAAAGCAGCAATTTGAGATTATAGTAGGTCTTCTACGGTCAAAGTGGCGGAGGCTACAGAATTAGTTATATACAGTAGAACCTCAGAATTACGGCCATCTCAGGAATGGAGGTTGTTTGTAATTCTGAACAAAGCACGTTTGATCTCCAGATCCAGCAGCAGACACCCCTGGCCACAATTCAGAAGCAGTTGAGCTCTACACTCAGTCTCGGCAACGATTTGCAAGCTTGTCACCCTCCAGGTTGTTTGTGTGTGTGAGTGTGTATGTCCTTGCACATAACAAGTCCCACTCCCAGCTGGGGAGGGGAAGGTGAACAGCACACCCTCCTCCCGGATGAGGGGAGGGGTAAGAGCTCCAGCAGCCCCAGCAACTTAATGTAAGTGGCAGTCCCGCATATGGGGAAGGGGTGGAATGGGGACAGGCGGATGTGCCTTCCTTTAAGATGCCTAATTGGTTACTTCCACTTTCACATAGTGTCCCGTTGACCAGTCAATCCATAACTCTGCTGTTCGTATCTTTGAGGCTATACTGTAACTTGCTTTATACTGTAACTTGCTTTAATATGATTTAAGAAATCTACTTTGAATCTAATTAAAGATGTAATTTTCAATCACCACAGCCAAAGAATTGCTTCTCCCAGTGGTGTAGCGGGGGGGGGCTGGGGAGGAAGTTGCCCCTGGGTGCCATGCTAGGGGCGCCAATTTAGCTGCCAAAAGTTATGTTGTTAACTTTTTGATTATTTGCTAATGCGCGCAAACTGAGGTGATTGGGTAGAGCGTATTCCTGCCACCATTCACGCTAAAAACGCATGCAGTATAACCTCAACGCTTGCAGTATAACATAACTATCATCCTCTTTACTTTTTGAAGGTTTCGCTGAAACCTTTTCACAGTCGACTGTTGGAATATATACGAAATAGGAAATAATCATAAAAAAGTTAACAACGACGTAACTTTTGACAGCCAAATTGGCACCCCCCTAACATGGCGCCTGGGGGCAACTGCCCCCCCTGTCCTCCCTCGCTATGCCATTGGCTTTTCCTCATGCCTGTATTACACAATATACTTTCAGATACTGATCCTCCCCTTTCCTGCATCTGTCCTCCAACTGTAAATGTCCATGTGCCTTTAACATTTTCTGAAATGCAAGGGAGACAGTCTTGAAGAAGTACTTGGATCATCTTCTTCATTAGTGCCAATGTGAAAGGCCATTGAACTCCCCTCTTTAAAAACACAGAGGCACAGGGGTTTTTAGCCTTTTCAGCAAATCATAGAGCTAACTAAAATGTTGAATAGTAAGACGGATTCTGAGACCTGCTGCCTCATTTTGCTTTATATTCCTGCTTTGAATTTTCCATAGACACACCTAGTAGGCAGTCAGAGCTGCTTTACAAAACGTTAAACAAATCAGAAACGCTTCACTTCACAAATGGGATCAACAAAACTAACTGAACCAGCTGCACCCTGGCATGGTTCCACTGGCTGCATAAAGGAGCTACTCCAGGAAATGGCTTTACTATGACCAAGCTCTCAAGGTCAAGGTCAACTCTTCTTTAAAGTCGTCTCCAACACCAAACCATAATACAATATGTTTTACTCCCTTCCACAATCAAAGAATAATGTTTACACTAAAAATTCTGGATAAGGTTTCCTGTTTCACTGGAAAGAGGTACACTTTAATCTGCATCCATCAATTTCAAAATAAATATTGTAAGTTAATGGTCCATCTTCTTTGTTCTGAGTCCATATCTTTCAGGTTTGATGGTAATGGGTGAAGGATTTTATTTAATACATTAGACAAAGCACTAACACTGATCTATTCCCTTCCCAAAAAATACCAACAAAGGGAGCTATGGGTCACTGATCCAAAAAATTAAAAGCTGGAATGTACAACCAACAACGTTACCCTTCACTAGCAGGCATCCTGTGGAGAAAGACCAAACAAATATAACTCAACTGTCTAGCCAAAAGAAAACATTTTGAAAAGGACAAGGTGAAATTCAGACCCACTTTTTTGGAGGAAACATATCTGATTACTGCTTCAAACCTATATCAGAGTTCGCTTGAATACAACTGGGACATGTGGAAAGATTTTATGACATCTGTATCATAGCTGGCTTGGGGGAAGGAAGAGGTTTCTTGCTGAGGTCAGACCCGGGAAATAATTTGCTTTTTTTTTCTTCAATATATATGCATTGTCCTTTGCTGCAGTAATTTTGCTTGGAAAAAAATGACTAGCTGAAACATAATGGAAGTAAATTAGTTTTCCTCATAAGTGACCACCTTGGTAGCTGTCACTCCATCAAATCAAGATTATATTTTGCCAGAACATGGGCTCATTGACAAATTACACTCGG
Organism: Rafetus swinhoei; assembly: GCA_019425775.1. Taxonomy (NCBI): domain Eukaryota; kingdom Metazoa; phylum Chordata; order Testudines; family Trionychidae; genus Rafetus; species Rafetus swinhoei. Next base: position 89,346,135 of record CM033424.1, on the reverse strand, counting down.
TGTTCATTTATTTAGATGGATCATGATTAATTTTTGAATAATATTTCCTTTCCCTCTCCATAAAAATATGCGCCCTTCAACACCTGTCTCTCAGAAAGTTTACATAAAACAATGTTACTCCAGCCTGCCAATTCAAGTGCATTATAACTATACTACAATGAGAGACAATGTTTTCTCAATGCTCCAAGCCAACTTTTGCACATACATGGTCTGACCATATTTTCTGTGGGGTGCAGGGCTATCTTTAGGAATACCCAGCCTACACAGCTGCATAGGGCACCCACTCAATTTGGAGCACCACTAGCGCCCAAATTTAGTAGTGCCAAATCCTGCATATGCCCAAGACCACCACCAACTGCAGGCAGCAGTGACTCAGAGGACCCCAATCCCCCCACCTCTTGCTCTGCCTCCCAGCCTCATCAGCTCCAATCCCCTGCCCCCCACCCTCTAATCTGCCTCCTGGCCCCGTCGGCCCCAATCCCCCAGCTACCTACCCTCTGCGCTGCCTCCTGGCCCCATTGGTCCCAATCTCTTTACCCCATACCTCTGCTCTCCGCCCCCCCCCCCACCAGCTCCACCTGCCAGTCTGCAGTTCCAGAAGGCTGCACCACTAGCCTGCAGCTCCAACCACCTGTGCCACTCAGTCTGCCTGCTCCACCACTAGCCTCCCTGCCCTCCTTCGACCTCCCCACCCAGCTCCAGCCCTCACAGCCCCACCCATGGAGTACTGGAGGGTGCAGGTACTCAGGCTGAGTAGGGCACAAAAATCATAAGAACGGGCCTGATTGGGTGGTTATTTGTCCAAACACTAAAGTCAGAACAAAGGGTGCCAGGACACTAGCAAGATACCTGGATAGCATCTACTGCAACAGCAAATGACAGAAAAAAACATCTAGGATTTCATACTTCACGAAAAGAAAAATAAAGCTGCCAAAGGTGAGATGCATATTCTTTTCCACACCCAACAAAGTCACTGTAAGATTTGTTGGAATTCCTTCATGCTAAATTGGACACATTGCAGGTACTGTTGCCCTTGTTTGAGGAGAAGTCAGAACTGCTATCAGCAAAAATTGATGGTCTGGATAGCTGAGCGTAGGAGCCTCTGAGTATTGTAGAAAATCAGTGATCTAGAGAAAAATGAAAGTCACCACTTGTTGTATCATGTCATTACAATATGAATTTGCCAAATGGATGATACAGTAACTGAAAAATTAAGGCAAAAGGTAAAAATATGTGGGTCTTGTCCTGAGTAGTTGTAATAGGGGATTATGCAGCTATAAGACAGCAGATTCTTCAATCATGAGAATATATCTATGCAGATCTTCTTTTGAAACACAAAGTATTTAATGGAAATATTAGTATTTAGTAATATAAAAACATGCAGAGGAGTATTTTACAAGACCAGCTAAAAAAAGTGTAATTGCTTTGCAAAAATCTTTATAAAAACAAACAACAAAAATCTAGACTTACTGATTTAATAAGAGCAAGTGTATGTGTTAAGATGATGAATCTCGACTCCAATGTTACAGATTGCAATTCTATGAAAGTGCAAGTAACTCTTTTTTAAAACCTGGAGGAAAATTTGCTTTCCTTTCTCAGATTATTGTCAAACAGACTTACAAACCTTCAAAATCAAAGACTAAATTTACTTTAAGTAATTTCCAAGACGACAACATTTTACTTGCAATCTGTCAGACCAACAAAATATGTGCAACAACTAACAAAAATGTATGCAGTTCTTCTTAGGATGCTAGTTGACAGTACTAAGTGGGAAGAACATTTAATAGGAACTTTGTGTACCATCCTGTAACTGAGATCTCATCATTCCTTCTGGTTAATATCAATTTCTGCACTGGACTGTATGAATACAATTAAAGAAAGAACCAGTTGTTGAAAATAGGCAATTGTGAGCCTGAATGAAATAAAGGAAAAAAATCTACAGATAAACCTTCTTTGGCAAAATATTTTGCCTTGAATTAATCTCTCTTTAAAGAATTTGGATTTAGTTTCAACTACTGAATTATAATTAGCTCTTCTAGAATAAACACCTCTCCTTAAAACACGCAAACTCTTTGTCTTCCAAGGATATTTCTCACAGACACTTTTTTAAAATGTGCTATTAATGGCAAACAGCATCAACATGTGGTGTGGGCTGCTGTTACATCTTGAAACTCTTAAGTTAAATACAGAAAGCAAGTTAAGTCACCACTGAAGAAGTGGTTTAATCAACTAATTTAATTAAACAAAAAGATCCAAGCCCTAATAACTAAGGCCCTGATCTAGGAAAGAATTAAAGTATATGCACAAGCATCCAGTTTTCAACTGTAATGCCCAGTCAAAAGGGAGTTCAAGTGGGTTGCCCTGCCCCAAACACTGGGTCTGAACTCCCATGCCAATGGGAGCTGTGAGGATGTTGCCTGTAGGAGAGAGCAGCAAGTGGAGCCTCCTGGCCCCACACCTAGGAGCTGGACCGGCTGACTTCTTCCAGGGCTCAATGTGCAGCCAGGACAGGCAGGGAGCCTGCCTTAGCCCCACAGCACCACTGACTGGGAGTTGCCAAAAGTCAGCCCTTGTGCCCCCAACCTTCTGCCCAAGCTCTCAGCCCCCTCAAACCCTGTTGCACACCAAAACCCACATCCCAAGCCCCACCCCAGAGCCTGCTTCCCCAGCCAAAGCTCTCATCCCCTCCCACACATCAAACCCTTGTCAAAGCCCAGAACCCCCTCCCATATGCTGAATTCCTCATATCTGACCCCACCTTGGAGCCCAACACGCTCAACTATAACCTTCACCCTCTCCCACACCAACCCTTGCCCCAGCACACTGAAAAGTGAGTGAGGGTGGGAGAAAGGGAGCCCCCAAAGGCGGGGGAATGTAGTGAGCGGGAAGCATGGCCTTGGGATATGGAAGGCTCTAGGGAGCTCAGTTTTGTGCAATTAGAAAGTTGGCAACTCTAACGTGCACTTAGGTGCTTTGTTTAATTTAGGTTAACTTCAGGATCATTTAAAAAAATCAGAGATGAGCTGGAAACAGTCACACGTTCAGCGCTGATGATGGATCGAATTCTTTGAGCAGACATTAAAGGGACATTTAAAGGACTGAAGGGACATTCAAGTTTGTCTCTACATCCCAAATAATGGCACTGGAATCATACAGCTGCTATTGTGTAATGGTTTATTGAGTGTCCTCAGTCATTTCAACTTGTGTCCCTTCACAGTTAGTATCATAGAATCATAGGGTGGAAGAGACCTCAGGAGATCATCAAGTCCAACCCCCTGTCCAAAACAGGACCAACCCAACTAAATCATCCCAGCCAGCACCTTGTCAAGCCAGGACTTAAAAACTTTTAGGGATGGAGATTCCATGATCTCCATAAGTAACCCATTCCAATACTTCACCACCCTCCTTGCAAAATAGTTTTTCCTAATATCCAACCTAGACCTTCCCCGCTGCAACTTGAGACCACTGCTCCTTGTTCTGCCATCCCTCACTACTGAGAACAGCCTCTCTCCATCCTCTTTGGAACCTCCCTTCAGGAAGCTAAAGGTTGCTGACAAATCCCCCTCACTCTTTTCTTCTGCAGACTAAAGAAGCCCAAATTCCTCAGCCTCTCCTCGTAGGTCATGTGCTCCAGCCCCCTCATCATTTTGGTTGCTCTCCTCTGGATCCTCTCTAATGCATCCATAGCCTTTCTACAGTGCAGTCCCCAGAATTGAAGGCAAAACTCCAGATGTGGCCTCACCAGTGCCGAATAAAGGGGACTAATCACTTCTCTAGGTCTGCTGGAAATGCTCCGACTAATGCACCCTAATATGCCATTTAGCCTTCTTGGCTACAGGGGCACACTGTTGACTCATATCCAGCTTCTCATCCACAGTAATCCCCAGGTCATTTTCTACTGAACTGCTACTTAGCCAGTCAGTCCCCAGACTGTAACAATGCTTGGGATTCTTCCACCCCAAGTGCAAGACTGGGCACTTGTTCTTGTTGAACCTCACCAGATTTCTTTTGGCCCAATCCGCCAATTTGTCTAAGTCACTCTGGACCTGATCCCTATCATCCAACGTATCTACTTCTCCCCCTAGCTTAGTGTCATCCGCAAATTTGCTGAGGGTGCAATCCATACCCTCATCCAGGTCATTAATAAAGATGTTGAACAAAACTGGCCCTAGAAACAATCCTTGGGGCACTCCACTTTAAACAGACCGCCAACCAGACATCGAGTTTGATCACGGCCGATGATCAGCCCTTTGGGCCCGACAATCTACACAGCTTTCTATCCACCTTAGAGTTCATTTATCCAATCCATACTTCCTTAACTTGCTGGCAAGAATATTGTGGGAGACCGTATCAAGGTACACCACATCCACTGACTTTCCCATATCCACAGAGCCAGTTACCTCATCAGAGGAGCTAATCAGATTGGTCAGGCATGACTTGCCCTTTGTGAATCCATGTTGACTATTCCTGATCACTTTCCCCTCTTCCAAGTGCATCAAAATGGATTCCTTGAGGATCCCCTCCATGATTTTTCCAGAGACTGAGGTAAGGCTGACTGGTCTGTAGTTCCCTGGATTGTCCTTCTTCCCTTTTTTAAAGATGGGCACTACATTTGCCTTTTTCCAATTATCCAGGATCTCTCCCAGTCTCCACGAGTTTTTAAAGATAATGGCCAAAGGCTCTGCAATGACATTTGCCAACTCCCTCAGTACCCTCAGATGTATTAAATCCAGAACCATGTATTTGTGTATGTTTAGCTTTTCTAAATAGTTCTTAACCTGTTCTTTCTCCACCGAGGGCTGCCCACCTCTTTCCCATACTGCATTGCCTCGTGCAGTAGTCTGGGAGCTGACCTTGTCCGTGAAGACAGAGGCAAAGAAAGCATTGAATACTTCAGCTTTTCCCACATCATCTGTTACTAGGTTACCTCCCTCATCCAGTAAGGGCCCCACACCCTCCCTGATCACCTTCTTATTGCTAACATGCCTGTAGAAAGCTTTCTTGTTACCCTTCACATCCCTTACTAGCTGCAATTCCAATTGTGCTTTCTCCTTCCTGATAACTCTCCTGCATTCTCGAGCAATATATTTATACTCCTCCCTAGTCATCTGTCCAAGTTTCCACTTCTTATAAGCTTCCTTTCTGTGTTTAAGCTCACCAAGGGTTTCCCCGGTAAGCCAATCTGGTCACCTACCATATTTGCTTTTCTTACTGAGCATCGGGGAGGTTTGTTCCTGTGCCTTCAATAAGGCTTCTTTAAATACTGCCAGCTCTCCTGCACTCCTTTCCCCTTCATGTTAGCATCCCAGGGGATCCTTCCCATCAGTTCTCTGAGGGAGTCAAAGTCTGCTCTTCTGAAGTCCAGGGTGTGTATTTTGCTGCTCTCCTTTTTTCCTTTTGTCAGGATCCTGAAATCTACCATCTCATGATCATCTTATTACTTAAGGACTAAGTACATCCTCAGGTGTGAAAAACCTCATGCCTTCAATCATCACAATCATCTCCCATAAATTCACCGCTACCTTACTGCAGATATGAAATAGAACTTACTTAAAATATTTCATAATCATGCTTTGAGGCTAATCAGATACTTCATACATGAAGGACAGCCAATCAGAAAGCTTAGTTTGTGTTGTACTCTAAATAAACTGCAATAATTTAGTAATTGTTGTGCTAATCACCAGTGCAGGCATACATGTGTGATAGAGGGATAAATTATAATTACATGGGAACACAGGACTTTTTAGAATGATTATTTTTATTATCATTGTTGCTAGGAGATCTGTACAAACACAGGACAAAAAAAAAGACAGAGTTTACAATCTAAGCACGACAAGAGACAATAGATGGATAAAGAAAAAGGAGTAAAAAGAATTAATATGACAATACTGGTCAGCATGCTAGGCAGTGGTCTCAGTACACCAGTAGCCTAATCACTGTTAAGTTTTTTGTCGGCATCAAAGCAAAAGAGAATTTGAAGGAGCATAAATGTAGCTTAGCAGATGTTTGAAGTGAACTCCTCTTACGCATGAGGAGAGGAAGTATGGAGGTGCTTGTTTGAAATTTTAGTAAGTGGATGATGGAGGCTGCAATCCTAGGCTGTTCAGAGGCAGGATTCAACCTTTCAATAGCAAATGAGATGATGATAGGTGGGGGTAAGGATGATCCACTAAGGGCCATGAATTGCCACACTAGATCAGAGCAGTGGCCCACCTAGTCCAGGATCTTGTCTCCAACAGGAGCCAAAACTAGATGCTTCAGAGGCAGGTACAAGATTCTGCAGCAAGCTTCAGTGAAATAACCTCCTCTCCTCCATGTCTCACCTCCATCATCTTAATTAAAGGTCAGCTTAAATGTTAAAGCACAAGGTTTATTATCACTTCCAATAACAACTCTTGGTATACTTAATATCTGCTACTCAAATAATATTGTGAGTTATTTGTTGAAAAGTGACAATTTAGACAGCCTACGTAAATTACAGAGAATGAATATTGTTCATATCCATGCATGAAAACTGCATGCTACTGTTTAGCAAAACAAAAATTAAAACAATTGTGTACATGTTGAAAGTTTCTCTCAAGTTAAGGACAGCATTCAATCACTGACATCATATATCTTAGCATTTGGGCTTTGGAAAAAAATCTAGGATATAAGAAGTATAGGATTTTCAATTACCCTGCAAGAGAGAAAATATTTCTAGACAGCTTTACTAAAGTAACCTGCACATAGTGGAGTAAAATCCCTTCTGAATCCTGATTTATAAAGTGAAAAATCTCTCCACAAGGGAGAAATAAGTAGGAAGCTAAACCTAGAAATATATAAGGAAAGTGTAAGGTTTCTTAACAAAATAAAATACTCTGTTCTTTAACACCTTCTTCACCAATGCCACATGGGTCCTACCACTACCATCTCTAGATGACAGAAGTTTTCTTTGAAATGAAGTAACATTAAGCTCTAGCCTATCACACTACAGCTTCACTCCAAAGAGTGGCGTGCTTAAAATCAACAATTGCAATGGAAATGACAGGTCTGGTGAACTTTTTCAAGGCAGGCAACTAATCTCCTGGGGCTTGTCTACACTACAGAGAAGATTAACGCTGCCACAGTCAATCTTCCAGGATTTGAATTAGCGGGTCTAGTGAAGATCTGCTAATTTAAACTGAAAGGGCGCTCCGTTAGCACCGGTAGTCCTACTCCTCCTAAGGGTTAAGGGAAGTCAACAGGAATGTGTGACCTCCTGCTGTGTGGACGCCGCCAAAACACAATTTAAAATACTTCGACTCCAGCTACGTAATTAATGTAGATGGATTTGTGTACCTTAAATGGACTTTCCCCTTTAGTGTAGACCAGGCCATGATGACATTTTGGAGTCTTGACAAAGCAACGTAGCCAAGTGAGATAAACCTCATCTCCTGATATTCTGCATTGTATTTAGGGATGTTAAAAAGTGGTTAATTAAGTAAGCGTGCAACTGCTGAAAATCTTAGCAGTTACACACTGTGGGCTCTGCAGTATAAAGCTTATACTGTGAACCTTGCAGCACAGCTGGCTCCCTGGGAGTGGGGCCTGCAGGCTCCCTGGTAGCAGGTGTGTGCCAGAAGCCAGCTTTTAAGCCAGCTCCTGCCTGCCAGCCCCACTCCCAGGGAACCAGCTGCTGCCTCTATCAGAGGTAGCAGTGCAGAGCAGCAGCCAGCTCCCCAGGAGCTAGTACACACTGGGAGCCAGCTTTTAAGCTGTCTCACAGTCCCACTCCCCCATTCCCAGGGAGCCAGCTGCCACCCATCTCTGAAGGCTGTGGCAGCTGGCTCCCAGGAGTGGGGCCAGGAGCCAGCATATAACCATTACAATAACTGATAAACTCTTGCTTATCGGTTAATCCTTTAAATGGTTATACTATTACAACCCCTAATTGGAATAAGGAAATAACCAGTGCTTGAGACAGCAATGCATTACCAAATGCATGCTCATTACCTGTCTGCATTTAGAAGCAGCTGAAGGATTAAAGATCAAAAAATACAAGAGCCAGCCGACCTGTATGTAGTGTGACAATGCACCTCTTTCGTCACATCAGGGCTCAGTATTTCTACTCTGAAGGTTTAATATTTCACATTGTTTTATTTGCAGCATATACAAGTTAGGCCTTAGGGGGGGCCCAAGGGCTTCTTTAAGCAAAACCAAGACAAATAAATCATCCCATGATCGCTAACAATCACCAGTCATCCTCTCTAACCCACTCTGGGCCCAGCTACACAGGCAGCCAAGGCCCTCTCATCAGACCAAAAAAAAAATGTTTTTCTTCTTATAGAGGAAAAACAGCTTTATGTCGGAACAACCTTTTCCCCTCACTGCACACAACCCTTCCGCAACTTGCTTCTTCTCTCTCCCTCATCCCACTGCCTGGAAGAGGTTTGTAAAGGTCATTCACTGTCTGCCCTTAATTAGACTTAGGTGTCCATCATTAACCTGAGATAACCTCTTTCAGTTCATAGCGGAAAAAACACCTTTAACCATTTTAAGACTGATATACACCTGCCTTCTACCACTTTTGCAAAACTGTCATGTCTGGCTTTGTCATAGTAGATTTCCAGGAGAATATGACATTGTCAAGACTTTTTTGATAAATATATGTTCAAAATACATCTTTGAAATACTTTACAAAAAGTAAACCCCAAAGTATCTGAGAAAGAAGCATTAAATTCATTTTACAGATTGGGAAACTAAAATACAAAGGTTAAGTGACTTTCCCAAGGCCACACAAGTATCAATGCCACAGCCAAGAATAAACCTTTCAGCCTTATGTCCTGCACTACTAACCTAGGCTACATTCTTTAATAAACAGGATATTAGAGATAATGATATACAATTTCTTGTGTAGTTCAAATGCTGATTCAGGCTAATCTTTTTGTAGATGTGCCAGAGATTGGTGTACGCACTAATGGATTTTTTATTTTTCCCATTAAAAATTATTCAGTGAACTGTATCTATAATATGTTATATAACTTTTTGTCCTCCCCTTCAAGCTTCTTCACCATTCTACTCCTGCCTGTTTATAGAATCATAGGGCTGGAAGAGACCTCAGCAGGTCATCGAGTCCAGCCCCCTGCCCAAAGCAGGGCCAACCCCAACTAAATCATCCCAGCCTTCTGCTTGTCTTCTTCTAGCCTCTCTGCTCTGCTAACAACAACACTGCAACCAAAGGGACTTTTTCCCCATGCTGCTTCTTATGCATTAAATACCCTCCCTTGAATCACAGAATCATAGGGCTGGAAGAGACCTCAGAAGGTCATCAAGTCCAGCTCCCTGCCCAAGGCAGGGCCAATCCCAACTAAATCAACCCAGCCAGGGCTTTGTCAAGCCGAGACTTAAAAACCTCTAGGGATGGAGATTCCACCACCTCCCTAGGTAACCCATTCCAGTGCTTCACCACCCTGCTAGTGAAATAGTTTTTCCTAATATTCAACCTAGACCTCTCCCACTGTAACTTGAGACCATTGCTCTTTGTTCTGCCATCCGTCACTACTGTGAACAGCCTTTCTCTCTCCTCTTTGGAACCTCCCTTCAGGAAGTTGAAAGCTGCTGTCAAATCTCCCCTCACTCTTCTCTTCTGCAGACTAAACAAACCCTAATTCCTTAGTCTCTCCTCATAGGTCATGTGCTCCAGCCCCCCTAATCATTTGGGTCGCCCTCCACTGGACCCTCTCTAATGCGTCCACATCCTTTCTATAGTGTGGGGCCCAGAAATGGACACAATATTCTAGATGTGGCCTCACCAGAGCCGAATAAAGGGGGAATAATCACTTCTCTGGATGTGCTGGCAATGCTCCTCCTAATGCACCCTAATATGCCATTAGCCTTCTTGGCTACAAGGGCACACCGTTGACTCATATCCAGCTTCTCATCCACTGTAATCCCCAGGTCCTTTTCTGCAGAACTGCTACTTAGCCATTCAGTCCCCAGCCTGTAACAATGCTTGGGATTCTTCCGTCCCAAGTGCAGGACTCTACACTTGTCCTTTTTGTACCTCATCAGATTTCTTTTGGCCCAATCCTCTAATCTGTCCAGGTCACTCTAGACCTTCTCTCTACCATCCAGCGTATCTACCTCTCCCCCTAGCTTAGTGTCATCTGAGAACTTGCTGAGGGTGCGATCCATCCCCGCATTCAGGTCATTAATAAAGATGTTGAACAAAACCAGTCCAAGAATAGATCCTTGGGGCACTCCGCTAGAAATCGACCGCCAACCTGACATCGAGCCGTTGATCACTACCCGTTGGGCCCGACAGTCGAGCCAGCTTTCTATCCATCTTACAGTCCATTATCCAATGCATATTCCCTTAACTTGCTGGTAAGAATATTGTGGGAGACCGTATCAAAAGCTTTGCTACAGTCACGGTATATCACATCCACTGACTTTCCCATATCCACAGAGACAGTTACCTCATCATAGAAGCTAATCAGATTGGTCAGGCACGACTTGCCCTTCGTGAATCCATGTTGACTATTCCTGATCACTTTCCCCTCTTCTAATTGCTTCAAAGTGGATTCCTTGAGGATCCCCTCCATGATTTTTCCGGGGACTGAGGTAAGGCTGACTGGTCTGTAGTTCCCTAGATTGTCCTTCTTCCCTTTTTTAAAGATGGGCACTACATTTGCCTTTTTCCAATCATCCGGGATCTCTCCCAATTTCCACGAGTTTTCAAAGGTAATGGCCAAAAGCTCCGCAATGAACTGAACCATAAGGCCACTCCAGCCCCCCTTTTCAGGATGCTCTTTGGCTGACATCTACAAAAGAACTTCCAACAGTCGAAATGAGGATTTTATAATACAGAATCTGTATATATTTGGTATTTCCCTCTTCTTTTATAATCTTATGTCATTTGTCTTCCAAGAAGGTATGCTCTTTGGGTCAGAGGTCACGTTTACCTCTGTGTTCTTAGAATATCTAGCATGACGTGACTTCATATCTACCAGGTGAAATAATCATCTGCAGACCAATCTGTTGGACAAAGTTTTCACCCTATAGCAGCAGGTTAAAGGCCGACTCTAGAAAAGAACACGAGTCTCCTGGCTTGCAGTCTAGTGTCTGATTTAGTGGATCACATTGCCTCTCCAAAAAGAGTGATACAGCTCAGTGCCATCAACATATTGTTGGCAGTTGAGTTCCCCCTGATTCACCACCTCACCGAAGAGATATGTGTAGATATTGAAGGGGAAGCACAAGACTAATCTTGCTGAGACTCCACTACTGAGAATTTAGGAGAAAAACAAGAGCAGTTGCCCATTGCCCATCTCTGACTCCTATTAAAGAGGAATGAATGGAGACAGCATAGTGCAGGGTCATCAATATCATATAAGACAGTAAGCAATACACTGATGGACTATGTCAAATGCTACATATAAGTCAAGCGATTTACCTTTGAGACATGATCTCCATCTATTGCCAATATTAAGTAATCTTTCAGTGCACTGGAAACCCCTTGTTCTTCAGTATTCACAAGTTATAATTCACTAAGCTCAATTAGGTGGGAGCTGAAAAAAAAAGTGGAAAAAATGTTTCTCCTTGCTCCATGTGAAGGCATATTACAAAGCACCCAAGAAGTTGGCAGATACCACACGCTAGGGTTTTTCCATTGCTTTTTTCTCAAAGATTCTACATAGGAATGGAAGATTTAAGAGATGAGATGGTAGTGGAGCAGATAACCCACAAATATTGGCTTTCTGAGGACCAGGCAGAGTGCTGCAATTTTCCAAGAAGGTTGTCAGTTTTGCACTCTGTAGTGTAGAAGATTTTGATGACTTCCATTGGCAGTAGCATATAATTGGTTTTATTTCAGGGTGTCTTTCCAGTGATAGGAATACTTTCTCTGCCAAAGTGCTATTGACTAGACAGATTCTCTGTACAGATCTCAGCCTTCTCATCAAACTGTGGAAAAACTTCAGAGACCTGGAAATATCCTGCTATGATGCTCAAAGAAAAGCTGCTTTATTAACAACTACTGAGGTGTTCATCATCGACACACGATGAACACCTTCCTATTGTTAAAATGTGCTAGGCAGTTCCCAGGGCATATGTGATACGACTTGAAAGCATAAACAGCTGTTGATAGATAGGAGTCTTTGGATATGGATACATACAGGATAGAAAATAAAATTATAGCCATAGGAAAGCCAAGACATTAACATGACTTTATTCTTCCCCCTCACTTTGGAATGTTCTAATTGTGGAAACTGGGTCTGCCATTTAATAACCTATACTTAGCACCAGGACTGGCTCTAAATATTATCTGGATCACATTTTCCATAGAACCCATAACCACCACTTTCCACTTAGGTATCTGAATAAGTGGCCAGATTTTTCAAAGTGCGCAGCAGTCAGTAGCTATTACTGAGAGCAATTGTGTTATTCATATCCACAATGGCTCAGGTAACTATTGGCTGGTTAGACTGACATCACTGTTGAAAAAATGACAGAAAAGCTGAAAGGTTTCAACTAATAAAGAAATAAAGCACAGGAATTATCATTAACATGGCTCTATGGAAAATAGGTCTTGTCAACCCTGATTTCATTATTTGATAAGATGAAAAATTTGCTTGATAGCGGGAACAGCATAGGTGTCATATCTTTAGACTTCTGTAAAGTAAAGCCCTGCAAATCTCTGGATATCCACTTTATACCCACGGTTCTCCACATTCGCGAATGTGGATGCAGATACAAATTTTGTATCTAGAATCCTGAAAATGTTTATATCCTCTTTATATCCACGGGTATCCACATCTGCAAATGTCAATGGAGATATCCATTAGGGATGTTAGAAATTGTGTAATTGAATAGTCATATAATCTCATGAAATTTTAGCTGCTACACGACTAATCAATAGTCCACGTGGGTGGGGCTAGCAACCAGTGCACTCCCAGCCCCACCCCAAGGGAACCCCCTGCCACCCTGTGCTGCTGCCTCTATATCAGCTATTTAAAAAACAGCTCCCCACGCAAACCAGCTGCCTGTCGCCCCGCACTGCTGCCTCTGATACAGAGGCAGCAGCCCCTGTTCGCGGGGGTCCAAACTCCCTGTGGACGGCAGCCCCTGTCCGCAGGGGACCCAGGCTCCCAACAGACAGACACTGGTCCATGGCAACAGCCCCTGCCCATAGGGGGTCCGAGCTCCCTGCAGATAGCGGCTGGTCTGCGGCAGCAGCCCCTGTCAGTGGGAGCTCGGACCCCCAATGGACAGGGGCTGCTGCCACGGACCAGCCTCTGTCTGCAGCAAGCTCAGGACATAGGGGGGAAGGGGAGGAGGTTGGCACCACGGAGCTGGTGCTGGCAGGAACTGGCTTTTAAGCTCCCCACAGCACCAGCTCCTGCCTTCTCCGCTCCTCCCAGTGCCTCTGTAGTAGGCAGCAAAGGGGGGCAGGAGGGTCCACGGAGCTGGCACACACAGAGAACCTGCTTGAAAGCCAGCTTCCTGCATGTATCGGCTCCACCCTGCCCCCCTCACTCTCCGTGCTGCTGCCTCTCTATCAGAGGCAGCAGTGTGGGGATGGGAGGGGTGGCAAATCTGGTGCTTGTGGGGAGCCTACTTACGCCCAGGTCCTCACAGGCACTGGATCCCACTCCTCCCTGCCAGCTGCCTCTGATACAGAAGCAGCAAGGGGGGAGGAAATGTGTGTAGGTGACAAGATTAACCAATAAGCCTAGGCTTATTGGTTAATTGTATAGTTGAGTACACGTTGACATCCCTAAAATCCATGGCCTCTTTTTGAGGATACACATGCAGACACAAATTTTGTATCTGCCCAGGACTCTACTGTAAAGGCATTTGACTCATACTGTCTATGGGGCATTCCAAAAGTGACTAACCACTGAAACAAACTACCAAGGGAAGCTGGTATCTCTTGGTGTTTTCATATCAAGACTGAATGCCTTTTTGTAAGATAAAAACATTAAATACAACTTATTGGGTTAATACAGGTAATCCAGGGGTGACGTTTAATGACCTGTGTCATACAGAAAGTCAAACTAGATGATTTAACGCAGGGGCAGGGAAACTTTTTTGGGTTAGAGGCCGCTGACCCACAGAAAAATCAGTCAGGAGCCGGGGGTTGCAGGGAGACGGGGACTAGAGTGCCAGCACAGGTTCCCCAATGCTGGGGGAGGCCCTAAGCCTCAGTGGCCAGATCTAGGCAACCCAGAGGTTGCATCCGGCCCCTGGACCTTAGGTTCCCCACCCCTGATTTAATAGTTCCTTCTGGCCTTAAACTATATGAAAGTGAGCTACCAATTGTGTAAGGCAACCTAAACAAAATTCTTTCAAGAGATGAAAGGTGGCCTTTCATCAATCAAGACACTGCTGAAGACAGTACTTAGCCCATCTTCTCAGAAGAAAAGCAGACTGGAGACTATAGACAAACAATATGCAGGAGCCTGGACATTTCCATGGGCATATAAATGTCAACCTGTGATAAGCTGCTGTGTCACTTGATCATGCAAGAGATCAACTTTTTCCTTCTGGACTGTTAAATCAGAGGCACGAGAAACCTATTTAAGCAATACAAGATGTAATTACCAAGGGCAACCATGTTATCCTTAGCTACTGTACACAGTAGTATTGCTCAAGTCCCATGAGAGATCATCATTCTACATACAATACTAACTGAGCACTAGTTTCAAATCAAGATCAGACCTCAGGGACTACAAAATAACCTTGCTCAGCTAATGCTAATTAAGTCTGTAGATTAGAGGAAATCCTCCACCACAAAGAAGTCTTCTTTCTGTCAATTTGTTTAGATTAGTTTTCGTTACAGCCATAGACCAGCTTGCTAGTGCGAACTTCATTGGTGCTGACCTTTTTGCAAATTGTTTATTCAACTGCACAATGCCAAAGTCACAAACACTACAGAACATATGTCTGAAGCCCTGCCTCAAGCCCTGTTGTCAATAAAACACAGAATAATTCAGTTAACTTAAAATGCATCCTGAAATATAAATAAAAGGGATTTGCGGCATTTTCTGAAAAGCTAACATAGCTAAGCAAATAAACAGTTTTGAAAACATTTCTTTACATTAGAAATCAAATGTAGTTAAGTAAAAGGTTAAGTAAAATTAAATTATCCACAATGCAATATGCATAATCAATATGAAAAAGTGCTAATGGCAGCGTTCTCTCCTACAGCCAAAAAGCCTAAGACTCTTGTTCGTTCTATCTGAAACATAAAATATTTGGTTTGCATGTATGTACTTCGTTTGCATATACGCATATTGAAATCCATTATAAAATGCATAGAGTGCTTTCATCCGCAGGATAAAAGGGGTGAGATAATCTCTTTTATTGGATCAACTTCTGTGGGCCAGAGAGACAAGCTCTAAAGCTTACATGGAGCTCTTCTTCAGGTCTGGGAAAGGTATTCAGAGGGTGCATCTACACTGCACTGTAACTCGAAATAAGATATGCAATTTTAGCTATGCAAACTACGTATCTTATTTTGATGCTATTTTGAAATAGCTTATTTCGTCATTTGGTGCAGTCTACACAGCACCAAATTTTGAAATAAGCACCATTCCGAAACGTCCCTTACTCCTCGTAGAATGAGGTTTACAGGGACGTGCAAAGAGCGAGCCCGAAATACTCTGGTATCCCGAAATAGCGTTGCCGTGTAGACGTACCGAGAGTGTCCCAGCTAAATACAAGGTGGAATACATTTAATACGGTATCAGGTTTTGTGTAAGAAGCATCCAAAAGTATTTTTCATCTTCTGCATGTTCAGATTACTGTCTTTTTCATTTGTATATTGAAACAGAAGAGTTGATACTTGCAAGCTTTTGTTATAAATAAAATATATAATAGCTGACTTACTAGCAGCAAATATATCAGAGAGGCAGTGGTGATGTCAGCAATAAAGATGTGGATTAGTTTCTTTAGATTATCTTCCTTTAAAAATAAATTTCATTTTTAAATACTGCAGTGAATTAGTAGACTTCGGTATGAATTTAGAGACACAGTTTAGTAATATGGATGAACAGCCTTGTCTTTTACAATCATGGGGTCCTGTGCCTTACAGATTTACAGTAATTAAACTAGAAAAGGTCACGCAACTGAAAATTTCACAATTTGGGTAAGATCCAATGACAGAAACTTACCAATATATCACTCTCCTTTCAGGAAACCTTAACAGCCATCACTTTGACAGAGTGTATCCTTCAGCTCTCTCATGATTACACACAAGAAGCTTCAACATTTAGCCTGTAAGACTGTGGTGTCCAACCAGTTCTGAAGCAGTAGTCACCATAGTGGCTACTGCTATAGCGAACTAGCCACAATCAACGGGCCAAAGAGCCACATGTGGCTAGTGGCTACCTTGTTGAACACCACGGCTCTAAGGGTATGTCTAGACTGCACCCCTCTGCCGGCAGAGGGATGCAGATTAGGCTGGGCGAAATTGCTAATGAAGCGGGGATTTAAATAACCCACACTTCATTAGCATAAAAATGGCCACCGCTTTTTTCCAGCATGGAGCTTTGTCAGAGAAAAGCGGCAGTCTAGAGGCTGATCTATCGCTAAAGAAAGCCTTTTCCGATAGATCCCTTATGCCTCATAAAATGAGGTATACAGGATCTATCGTAAAAGGCTTTATTTAGCAATAAATCAGCCTCTAGACTGCCGCTTTTCTCCGACAAAGCTCCATGCTGGAAAAAAGCGGTGGCCATTTTTATGCTAATGAAGCACGGGATATTTAAATCCCCGCTTCATTAGCAATTTTGCCCAGCCTAATCTGCATCCCTCTGCCGGCAGAGGGGTGCAGTTTAGACATACCCTCAGAGTCCAAAAGTCATTACTTGCAACGCTTAATGAAATACAGCCACTAATGAAAGGGGGGGAGGGAACTCTGCCCTACTTTAATATCATGTCAGCTATTTGAAAAATAATGTGTTATCAGTTTAAGAGCTTTATCTTAAGGATCAATTGCCTATCGAATAAACTGCTAGTACAATGTTTATATTTTTACATATGGGAAGTGGTTAGTGAAGATGACAGAAAGAGTCAGAAGACCTGGGTTCCATTCCTATCTCTGAACCCATGTTACAAGGTAACCTTTTAGTTACTATTTTTTATGCCTCAGTTTCCTCATCGGTTAAATGAAAACACATCATTCACCAATCTTTGTGAAGCACCATGAAATCCTACCCTGACAGGTATTCTGCTTTTCCCCTTGTAAGAAAGGTCCAGAAGAGCTCTCCCATCATCACAGCTGCCAACACCACCCCAGGAGAGAGCCTTTAAAACAGCACCTTCTCCAACTTCAGAGGTAATTGGTGAGTGGGGCTTGAGTGTCCCCCTTTTAAAAGGAGGAAGGTTCGAAGGGCCAGTCCTTCGCCTTATGAGGGAGAAGCGATGTCTGCCCAATACTCCAGCCAATACTAAGCAAATTAGGTCCCTGTCTCAGTTCCCTAATCCTTCAACTCTACACAGCACCAGAGAGTCTTCACATGTGCCTGGGTTTGCCCCTTACAGGCGTCAAAGAGACCATTTAAACTTTAATAAAAAGGAAAGGAGGAAATGCCCTTTTCATCACAAGGCACTAGGCCAATACCAACTTTCACCAACTGGACCCATATAAGATCAACCACAGAAATGTACAGACTACAGTAAAGCATAGCAGAGCACTTCCAGACCCTTGAAATCTGAAGGAATGGGAACACCAGCTCCTTTCAAGCAGTGGCTCTCAACCTTCCCAGACTACTGTAAACATTTCAGTGCCTGATTTCTCTTGGGTACCTCCAAGTTTCACCTCATTTAAAAATTACTCACAAAATCAGACATTAATACACAAAGGCTACGTCTAGACTACATCCCTTTTTCGTAAAAAGGATGTAAATTAGACGTATCGCAATTGCTAATGAAGCGGGGATTTAAATCTCCCCGCTTCATTAGCATAAAAATAACTCGCGCAAGACGGAGTTTTGTCGAAAGCGCCAGTCTAGACGCTGATCTTGCGGAAAATAAAGCCTTTTCCAAAGATCCCTTATCCCTATTTCAAGAGGGATAAGGATCTTTCGGAAAAGGCTTTATTTTCCGCAAGATCAGCGTCTAGACTGGCGCTTTTTCCAGCAAAGCTCCGTCGGAAAAAAGCGGCAGTTATTTTTATGCTAATGAAGCGGGGGAGATTTAAATCCCCGCTTCATTAGCAATTGCTATACGTCTAATTTACATCCCTTTTACGAAAAAGGGATGTAGTCTAGACGTAGC
Source organism: Rafetus swinhoei (assembly GCA_019425775.1). Classification (NCBI taxonomy): domain Eukaryota; kingdom Metazoa; phylum Chordata; order Testudines; family Trionychidae; genus Rafetus; species Rafetus swinhoei. Next base: position 89,327,895 of record CM033424.1, on the reverse strand, counting down.
CAAAAGTTTCACAGCACATTATTACCAAAGAATTGCTTCCTTTTTCATTTTTACCATATAATTATAAAATAAATCAGTTGGAATATAAATATTGTACTCACACTTCTGTGGATAGTATACAGAACAGTATAAACAAGCAATTGCCTGTATGAAATTTTAGTTTCTACTGACTTTGCTAGTGCTTTTTGTGTAGCCTCCTGTAAAACTAGGCAAATATCTAGATGAGCTGATACCCCTGAAATACCTCTGCATACTCACAACCCAAGATCGGAGTCTACCTATTTAAACTCTGAAGCAAAGAACAAGAAGAGTCTAGGACTCATGGTAATGTACTGACCTCAAATAGAAGCCCTGCCAATGATCTAGGAACTAAATGGACATACTACCCATCTACACAATGGAATTCCCCAGTTCCTTTGACAGCCTCATCCTCCAGATAGACAATGCCAAGGGTGCAATGGTACTCTCTTGGCCAGAAAACATGGGATTATCACAGGTCATCATTAGATCCTATCTTCATCGTAGAAGTGGACATTAGGGTGTACAAATCTCTCATTTGTAAGCAGCACTTCATCCAGTGAGAAATCAGAGCTTTCCCTCCTTCCTATTAGGACAATGAAAACTGCAAAGCCTAGAAGCACTGAAGAACAAGGGACGAAGCATTCTCAGTCAAAGGGATGTAGTTAAGAAACAAACTTCTGTAGGAGGCCAGCATATTTAGAATCTGACCACCTTTAGGAAATGGTGCAAACATTTTCCTTTTTTAAAGCTTTAAAATGGCAATCAGACTAACATTTTCAGCACCAGCAACTCCTCTCCCCCTCCACCAAAAATAACCTAACCAAAAAAAGCCTCCAAAACCTACCCACGGCAGAGCTTTTTATGTCCCAAAAAAGGGAAAAGAACTGCAGCCCCCATGACGTTCAGGAGAAATGTCATTATTGCCAATTAATTTTACATGGAAGAGGATGACAGACAGCAGTACAATACAGATTAGATAGACATTAAATACATCCACAACATCTTTATTATGATTATTTAAAAAAACCTTTTAAATGGGTCTTCTTCTGCAGGAACCATGATCAATGCCTGCTTGATTTTTCTACAATGTCTCACCAACAAATTGCTCTCATTCTGACAGCATGTGAAGAAATACTATAAAGAGTTTACGGTGATCTACACAAATTGTTCATAAAGTGAAGTGTGAAGACTATGATTAACAAAGCAACACAAAACACAAATACAACCAAAAGAAGAGATTATATTTAATTGACTTGTTTACTGTATAAATAACTAGCCAACACGTAATATGATGTTATAAAACCTAAAAAGAAATCTGACAAGAAGAATCAGTTCAGATTTTCAAAGCTAGTGACACACAGGATTCAAATTGTGCCAGAACAGCATGTGAATTCTTCTCTTAGAAAAAGCTAAGGAAGCAAACAACACAAAAAAGGAAAAACACCGTTAGGAAAGGTGGTGGTTTTTTTCTGAGAGTGTGAAGTAGCAAGAAGACAGATAAAATGCATTCTTCCCATCTCTTTAGTCAAAATTAAAACAAAAGAAAAAACATTTTACCTTGTACTACATGAACTAGTGTGGACAGGGAGTGGGAGAATCTCTGCATCATTGAAGTCAATGGCAAAACTCCCACTGACTTCAGTGTGGTGAAGATGGCATTCTAGCCAAATGGGACGGATGTAGTCATGCAACCTGAAATGTTGTGCCTATCATTAGTTATGTACTGTATATTTTCTAAAATGTCAGATGGCAAACGTCTTTCTCCATATTACAGGCAAGAGTGGTGGCACTGCCATTTAAGAACCTGTTTTTAGCTGCTGATAACTTTGAAAAAACTTTAATAGTACAATGAGAGGGTTTGAAATCTTCCATGCTGAGTGTCTGTATCAAACTAAGTTTTGTAAAAAAAAAAAAAAGTTTCAGACAAAATGGTTCAGCTGTTTCCACAAACACAATATTAAACAATTCTGGGAACTTTTTTTTATTAACACTTGATCGTGCATGGGCTTTATGTTACTCATATATCTTTTGTCACCTCTTCCAAATACAGTCACATTCTAGCTTTTGAAAAACTGCAGATGCTCTATAGGCACTAGTTAGAAATTCACAGCTAAAATCTCGAAAATTTCACCCTTATTCAGCCTGCTTGACTCTCTCATAGTGCTGACTGGAGTTTACATAAGCCATGACCTCATAGCTCCTATACCTGACAGGTTTATACATCTACCATCTTCACAGAGTGACTGAGCTTGTGGTAGCACTACGATATGGGAGCTTTCCTTGAAATGGCTGCTACCAGCTGCTTCAGGCCATGGAACTGGAACCATAAGTGGGTGCTTTGATATGAACATAAGAACAGCCATACTGGGTCAGACGAATGGTTCATCCAGCCCAGTATCCTGTCTGCTGACAGTGGCCAATACCAGATGCCCCAGAGGGAGGGAACACAACAGGTAATCCTCACGTGATCCCTCCCCTGTCACCCACTTGGAGAGAAACGGACGCTAGGGACACTATTCCTATCCATCCTGGCTAATAGCCATTGATGGACCTAACCTCCATGAATCTATTTAGCTCTTTTTTGAACCCTGTTAAAGTCCTAGCCTTCAGGACATCCTCTGGCAAGGAGTTCCACAGGTTGACTGTGCGCTGAGTGAAGAAAAACTTCCTTTTGCTTGTTTTAAACCTACTGCCTATTAATTTCATTTGGTGATCCCTAGATCTTATATCATGGGAATAAGTAAATAACTTTTCTTTATTCACTTTTTCCACACCAGTCATGATGTTATAGACCTCAATCATATCCCCGCTTAGTCTCCTCTTTTCTAAGCTGATATGAACAGTTCAAGCATTTTTTCAGTTTCTGTGTGGTCCAGACAGAGCCTTTGCTATATTCCCAAGCCATGCTAATGCCTGCACAGTTCAGGACAACAGTTAAAATTCACACGGCAAATGGAAGCCACCTTTCAGTTGTGTCAGAGACAACTATACTGTAATCAAATCCTGTACATGGTTCCATTTGTGTGGGGAGTTGCATCCAGACAACAGACAGGTTTCAGGGAAAGGACTCTGCATTTATTTTGTAAAGAGAAACCCATGCATATCTATGGTGCTATGTTAATCTGTAAAAACTACCACCGTTGTCCATTCCCTTTTCCTCATAAAGAAATATAAACTAGGGAAGCTGAGACACTACCACACAGGGCAAGGCAATGCTAGAGATGGGAGTAGAAGCCAGGAGAACACTCACTGGAAGAACATGCATTCTAAAGAGTTTATCATTTTGTAAATATGTTTAATAGAGCAATCTTCCTAGCAAAAGAGGGAACGGTCAGGAGAGAGCGCTCCAATACCAGTGTGTCCACATACCTTGTTAAATAATAATTCAAATACTCACGGTCATACAAAGAATTCTATGGACCTTAGCATGGGTATTGTATATGAAATACACAAAACACATGCCAACCATCAAGCCAATCGCATGCCTAGCACTGACCCAGCTACTATTATTCATGCTGGAATGAAGTCTGGAGAACTAGACAAAAATAAGGGTGGTATGAAGGGAGTAGATCTATCTCTCCTAGGACCTTCCTGCCTTCTTTTGCCAGTTTGGATAGATAAATAAGAAAACACGTTAAAAACATAGTACTTAGCATAATACCTAGGAAGTGATATTCTGGTAAATGATAGGATCATAGACATATGGAATAAAAAAAAAACAACCCATAAAGCTCCCTACATCTGAGATGAAATCCTTATGTGACTTCCCCTTACATAATTTTCTGTATGTTAAAGCAGATTTCTCTAGCAATATTACAGTTAAAACTGCCAAAATTTCCCATTAAATTAGCTCTAAATTCAAACTCTGCCTACAAGTTCCATACCTAAATGTGATTTAAATGTCCCATTGTAAAAAAGGACAAAAATATTCAGTCTGAAGCTTCAGAAGAAAGAGTGAGCATGTCACAGTCAAAAAGGCTAATTTAAAATCTGTCATTTCGCTGTTCATTATTCCATTAGGTAACCCAGACTTTGAGCATTACAAAAATGGTAAACAAATCTTAATTCTGAGAATTTGAAGTAAGGTAAGACCACAAATGAGGCTTTCACCTCAGCTAGCTGTTTCCATGCAAAATGAGCTATATGGTGTCAATTGGAAAGGAGACTGTCTGAATTTTTATTGTGAATTTTTTTAAATTCTGTATTTAATCAGGTTAGAAAATAAGTCTTTAAAGCAACAGTACAAACTTTATAGAATCATAATGTCTAAATAACTTAAGATTTTTTCCCTCTCTTTCAAGTCAGTTTTCCACTAGTGCAGTTTAAAATACATTTTAATTGCACAAAATTGTAAAAAAATGATGTGTTTATTAAAAATAAGCCTCTCAAGATTCCCAAGTGACTGCATCCAGGCACAAATTATGAAATTCTGTGCAACAAACCCATTTCTAAAAGTCAATATTTTGTGTACTGATGCCAAGTGTTTGCAAAATAAAAACTTAGGAGTTTCATACATCTTCCTTGAAAATCTCTGATCTTTTCTATCATCTCATGTTCCTAAAGCTAAAATAACCTTTACTTCAGGAGTGTTCATTAGAATTGGTTTTATTTTCAGGCTATTTCCTCCTGGTATCCAATCCTTTTTTATTATTTTTCTTACATGTGCTTTGATCCTTGTGGGCTTGCTGGAGAAGCTGCTTCATACACACAACCTTCCTTTGAAATCCTTAGTCCTTCCACAAGTGGAGTAGTCTGCATCACTAAGCTGTGTGGTTTTTGGTTACACAACAGATTGGATCACTACGAGAAGAGCTGGATGATTCCCACAGAGAGTGGAATCAGAGATTCTGAGAAAAAAATGTTTGTTTTCCTTTGCTTTAAAAATTGCTAGGCAAGACAGTTGTGTGCCAGTCACTTTGAAAAAGAACTGAAAGCTGACAACAGGCAATGGCTAAATGTCTCCAATTAGTGGTAAATATTATTGAAATTTTCTCATCTCAACTTTCCTGAAGCTCTTTCACTCAGACATCATCTCAGCGTATCTGGAGGCCAATATTTGGTCTAAACTGATGAAAATAATGTAGTTGTCTGATTTACTCTCACAAGCACCTGGAAATTCAGGCTTAAACACAGTGTTAAATTTAAATGAGTGTTAACATGCTGTCACTTTGACAGGAGACTGAACAGCTTGCAATCGCTCTCAGTCAGAAACAGGATACAAATTAATTGTTATATGAGTGTATGCATTTTACAAACAGAATGTTTGCTCACATACAGTCCAAGCATGCAGAGAGACAATACTACACGCCAGAGTTACATATCTCCTTATTCTAGTGACTGAATATTCTGTAACAACTCTGAGATCATAAACTGTTCAAAAGCTTCAGAGGGGTACCAAGTTAGTCTGTAACTGGAAAAATTTAAAAAACAACGAATGGTCTAGCAGCACCTTAACAACTAACAAAACATGTATCATGAGCTTTCGCAGGTACAACCCACCGTGATGTTTTGTTAGTCTTTAAGGTGCTGCTAGACCATTTGTTGTTTTTTTAAATCATAAACTGTTTACGCTCTTTTATTTTAAGTTTCATTTCACGTAAGTGATAAAAATGTTCAGCATAGGGTGCAGGAATTTGGCTATGTGAGTGGACAGCAGTCATGGAGTTCAAATACTCAAATATTATACAGAAAAAAAAACACACTTCAAACTACAAGACCCTAACTTCCCCACCTCCATCACTGTTCAAATGACACATCAGGTTTGTGGACTGCTTGCAGATAGTTGAGAAAGAAGTGTTCTCTCACCCTAATGAGTCATTCCCTAAATAATGACAACTATTGTAAAGAAGGAGGGGAGAATTATCAATTAACAGTCGCACTTAAGGTCTGCAGTGTTGTTATAGTCATGTTTGTCCCAGGATATGAGAGAGACTAGTATATATATAATATATATATTATCATGAACTTTCTTGGGCAAAACCCACTTTGTCAGATAAGATGAGCTTGAGTCAAGTGGGTTTTGCCCATGAGACTAACAATATAAATATTATTAGTCTCCAAGGTGCCACAGGACTACTTGATTTTAAAGTTACAGACTAATACAGCTACTCCTCTGAGACTGATCAATCAAGCTATTTATAAATGCTCCTCGAGTGGTATCTAAAAATCTGATTCATAAGTCTTTGCTTCAGATTTACTTCTAGAGAAATGGAAAAGTCCCTCAATAACATGAGAGATAAACCTGTCTTGAAAACTAATTTTACTTACAAAAAGTATAGAACTGAACGTAAACTGTGTGGCTTTAAATTTGAACATGTAGTTAACAATCTATTGTGTCATACTTTATATATATTCATAAAAAGACGGTAGTAAAAATATGGTCTATAATTTTCAGATATTTCTTGTTCATAGTATCCAAAGTGCTTACAGATTTAAAACTCACAGCAAGTACATTTAACAACATGACTACAAATATTTTTAACAATCCTCCAAATAGCTGTAGAAAAATAATTTTAATGTCAACTGGGTGGGCAAACAAAAATTAGAAGTTCATTACTAAAAATCACAAAGACGCTCTCTTTCAAACAAACAATTGTTTATAGAGATTATACAGAACATTTAATGTATGTTGGTTTATGTATACTTACAACAACAACAGAGCAGCTGAATTTGAACTTAAAAACAAAATCAAGAGAATTGAGACTACAGTACAGTATGAAAAATAATCTTGGTCAAATAATACCACTCCATAGGAATCAACATGTGAGAGAAAAATTCTTACAATACTACAACTCTCAGATCACCTGAGGGCTGGGGGGGGAGCCAGCGCTGCAGTCCCGGGTGGCATCCAGTGTTTGCTGCCCCCGACCCCACCCCTTCTGGGGGTGCAAAGTGGTCCCCCACACCTTGCCTCGGAAGCCACTATGGCTGAACCTGAAAACATCTATGGACATAGGCAATTACATACATGTGAGTTCAATGAACCATTCTTGCCCACTGAAGTTACTTCTGTGCGTATGTGTTTGTAGGATCAAGGCTTTACATTACTGACTCACTAATTTACTTGTGACTTGCAGTCCTTCAAAATCCCTCATCAAACCCGAGAGAGAAGTTGAAGATGGTGACACACAGAAATACAGCTGCATAGTGAATCAAATAGCTAAGAAAATATACATCTTTCAACTAAAGATGTATTTTAAGCCACAAAATAAAGAATCAGGATGTGGATGTCAAACAACCAGAAGTTCATCTTTAGTCCCATCCCTACATCCCATACTCTAAACTTCTAATAAGTGATCCCAATGTTCTGCAGTAGATAGATAGCTCATTTGATTTCACAAAACTATGGGATTAGATGCTTCCAACAGAAGTGATTACTTTTACAATTAAATGTTGATGTGCATGCTTAGAGGTGAGGAAATTACCAAAGGAATATGGTATTCTGTTATTCTAGATATAAAATTCCTTTAGAAGGGGTCGGTCCGACTTTAAACAAGGGAATGAAAATGGTGAAAGAGAGGCAAAGCCCAGTGTTTTGCAGTACAGCAGGTTCCAGAGATTCTTACTCTGACTCTAACCAGAAACACTCTTTCCCTCAGGTCATCAATGTTACTATCTCCATTATAACAGTCAGACCCATTACAAGCTTTTAAACAAAAAATTATTTGATGCTCAGGGACTAAATCTAAGTTTTAGAAGCAATAAAGGATCTGCATTTTTTAAAATGCTCCTCTAATCAGCAGCTGGTTGAGGGCTTTGACTGAATCTTTAGAAAATGCTTTTGTCCATTTACATCTGCTGAACATGGATTTCTCCATTCTTCCCCCAATTTTGCTTTTAATGCAGCAGCACTCATTATGACTTCCCCAAGAAGCAAGCCAACCACAAAACCCTCCAAAACAGACATCTCTTTTCAGTGATGGTCTATTACATTCCATCTTCTATTATGAAGAATATCTGAAATATGAGGCAGCCCACTGTTTAAAAAAACAACAGTAATCACTCTCATCTACCCAAAAGCCTCTTAAAGGTTCCTGTAGATCAGGACAGTCCATCTCATAGCAAAACAAATTCCAGGCCATGAGGAAGGCCCAGGCCAGTCATGAAGAGTTAAAGAAATCTGCTGAAATTCAGCATCACAAGCCATTCCATACTACAGTTACTATACCTAGACTGGCTATCCTTCTCATAAGCACCAATGTGACTTTGTGGACTGCTGAGACTCAGTCTGTTACAACTGGCATCAGTTGCCACAGGCAAGTAATCACAAGAAACTGACCTTGGCAAAAGCACATTTTACACTTCAGTGCTGTTCAACTGTGTTAAACTAGAGAGAGCAAGAGAGGCAGAGGGGGAGGGATAGAGGAAGAAAGACTGAAGGATAGAAATAATCACAGCAGTTTTCATCTGTACCCCTATTTAAACCACTGTATCCATCACCTATGCCAGGAAAACAAACCTGCTCTGCCTCATTTTCAAATCACTATTTAAAATAAACTGACACTAAATTAATACAACTGCTACTTCTACTTAACTCTCCGAGAAGGTAGAAACATAAAAGACACTCAAGAAGTAGACAGTTTTTACTTCCTACCCCTCTCTATCACCAGATTACTGACCCAGTGAGTGGTATGTTTTACTGTTCTTTCGCTCCTTCAGCCATAGAAGACATCCGCTGAGAGCATGATGGGGTCAGCAAGCAGCAATAAATGGAAACTAAATTCAATCACTGATGTGTGAAACAGGAGATTTTAGACTTAATTTAAATCTCAACACAACCTAACTATGGATGCAGCAGCTTAATTACTGAGAGAGGTATTCTACCTATCTGCTGCTGTGTTCGTTTCACTAACTGTACACAAGGGCATGGGTCGAGTTTAAGTGCTACGACTTTACAGGACTGGGTCCTAGATACAATTCTTAAAGTGGCTCAGAAAAGAGAGGGAGGAATCCAGCAATTCTGTGGTAGACATTAAAAGTCTCGAGGTTATGCAACGATTTGGTTTCACACCAACTTGTGCAACAGTAGGTAGCAAGAGGAAGAAAATGAGGACAAGAGGAAATTTATCAAAAGGTGTTCTCATCCACAAGCACTGTGTGCACCTCTGACTTTGCCAACCTGACACCATGGACTCCCTTTCCATTGCCATCTGACATCCTTAGTTCAGAGCCAGGACTTTCACTCAGGTTTGGACCAGCACTGACTTCAAGCCATCTCACCCTTAACCAGAGCAGGTGGGAGGCAAGACTAGGTTGGGGCAAGGGGTAGGGTGGCCCGCCTCTAGCTGCAGCAGGTTCCTGGGCGGGTTTCTTGATCGCCTGCACAGTGCTAAATAGGCAGCTGCATTGCCGGCAGGGCCAACAGATTCGCTGGGCCCCTAGACAGGGGGGTGGGGGGGCGTTAGCTCCATGCCCCCAGAAGGGATGGGCCTCAGGCAGAAGGGGTGGGGGCTCAGGTAGCTAGCCCAGCACTCCCCTGGACCACAGTGCACACGTGCCCCCCCCCCCACCAGCCCTCAGTGTTGCCTGATGCGTGAGGCAAGGTGCTCTGGCTGCAATTTAAGAGGGCCCACGGCTCCTGCTGCTGCTGCAGTAGTGGCGGCGGCCGGGAGCTCCAGGCCTTTTCGTATCAGCAGGTGCAACTGCTCCCTTGCCCTTCCTCCCTCCCTCCACTCCCCCGGTCTGCAAGCCGGTGCAAGAGCCATTGAATCAAACTGTAAACCCTGGAGATGATGGAAAATGCTTCAAGCCAAAGGGATGTGGCAGCACCGCCACTTCACCACCTACAATGAAATGAAGTGACCCATTTTTCCATTCAGAATTTACCTGCCCCTTTCAACGTTTTCCTACGAAGAGGTGATTGAATGCTAATAAAAATAAGAGACTTGTTTGCTTTCAAATATTTAAAATGGAACTTGTGTTTTCCACCTCAAATCTAATTTTACATTTGAGAAGTTTAATCTTTTTAGTTTGTGCTTACACTATTTTGCTTTACATTTTTCTAAATATTTAAAAATACACAAAATATGAAATGTTTGTATTTTGCAGGAGAAATGTTTGTATTTAGGCAAAGGTCTGAAATAAAAATAAAAAGGCCTCATCTCCCAAAAAAGGCTTTGATTACATGAACATTAAAAAGTACAGAACTTAATGAATAAGCCAATTAGTTAAGACAGTTTGCTACTTTAAAATGTCTTTTTTTAGTTCAGAGGAAGGGGTGGAAAGTTAGGTAAATGGGATTCATCACATATATCCTTCAACTTTGTGATTTTTAGTAAAACTTGCTTTCAGACTTTTTTTTCCTTTGGGATACTGTAATGTACAATTTCACAGATAATTATGCTGTGTTTTATCAGCTTAGTGCTGCTTTTGCCTTTAGAGCTAAGTGGTTTTGCACATGAACTCACAAAAGCTTTGCCTCAGATTCCACAGACTTGTGTACATGTGTGTCTCCCTCGGCACCCAAGCCTTGCCAATATGTAGGATTAAACTACATTCCAGGGTTGAATAAGCCACCATCTGTCTATCTTGTGTGGTGCTGTGTGCCATCCGGAAGACTTGTCCCTTAGAGCATGTTTCTACCATATGTCACTCTTGAGTGATCAGCCATGCCAAGAGAGTTGGGGAAAAAAATGACTGTCGAGCTGGAAAACCCTCTTAGAATTCCAGAGGAGATTCGCCAAGACTGCATTTGTCAAATAGCAAAGTCCACCCTAACCTCTAGTAATTTTTGTATGGTTGGAACTTGACGAACACGTTTTCCCAAAACTCTATAATTTGGATGATGCAACCGCACTTTATTGCCCACAGGCTATGGACTTTTAGTCAGTCTCAAAAGGACTAAACAGAATGTACTTTGGAGACAGAACCCAATGGGCAACCAGGGAAGAGTTGGAGATTTTATCTGCTTTGGGTTTCATAATAACCAAATTAATAGGACAACAAAAACTTAATTTTAGGTATATGCTAAACTTTAATTCCAATAAAAAGTCCAAATTTTACTTGGTATTAAAAAAACTGCTCTTATTCCAAACAAAAATGTTAAAGATTTAATAGGATCTTTTCTAGCAAAGTGTCACATCCAAGCTGACTGCTTTTATGCAGAGCTGGTATCTAACCAAGTCTTAAGCCTCTGATTTAATAATCAGGTGATCAGGATGCAGCCAATGAAAAATGGCTCACCACCTTACTTCAGGCTCAAAAAGGCTACCAAATATGGTGATTCCTACAACTACTTAATAAAACTGAACTCAGACCAGTAGTTCATTTACTACAGGTTGAATCACTCTAGTACAGCACTCTTGGGACCTGATCAGTGTCGAATCAGAGAATTTGCTGAACAATGTGAGGTCAATATTGTCTAGCAGCGTTACCAACACTTCCACTGTTTACTGGGCTCTTAGAAGACATTTAGGGGTAAATTAGAGCTAAATAACAGCAGAGAACACTGACAGCCAGGACTTGTGGCAGTAATCAAACTTTATGGGACTGGGAAACTTGGCCACCCCCAGGATAAGTGGACATCTGGCTATCTAAAATCATAACAGACCACAGATGTTGTCGGACCAGAGAGTGCTGGTTCAATCTGTATTACCAAGGGCTTGTCTAGACTATGCGGAAGATTCGAAAGAGGATATGCAAATTTCTCCAAAAATGAGGTTTACGCAGCTTTTCAAAAAAGGAGGGGAGGGTTTGCCGAAAAAAAAAACGCGTCTAGACTACTTTCACTTTTGAAAGTTCCGCTTTCGAAAGTAAGATCGGAAGAAGATATTCCTGTGGAATTTGCATATCCTCTTTCGAATCTTCCACGTAGTCTAGACATAGCCCAAGTGACTTTCAAAAAACATTTGATTCTGTACCAACTTAACACAAACAAGGAATTGACTGTATGTATTTCTTATTTCTAAGGAGTACATGTAAAGCTAACATGTAAATTTGAAACCATGACCACAAGCTACATCACTGAATTAAGGATACTAAGAGAATTGACTTCAAGAGAGCAGCAGTACAAGTATTAGATTTCAAAAGAGCAAATTTGGGGGGGGAATTAAAAAAAATAGTGAGTAAAGTCCAATGAACTAAAAAGAATTAGAATCCACAAAAGTATACTTACAAAGAAAAAAAGGATGGACCAGTAATGGAAACAGGCGAAAGCAACCAACCAAGAATGCACTGTACATGTCTCTTAAAACTTGCAAAACAAAAGGCAGCAAAAAGCAAAATAAGTTAATGTTGGCCAAAAGGGTTAAGGAAAATAAGGCAAGATTTTACACATAGTGAGAACGAAAGGAGTTCTGAAAACGGATCCAATTAATAAGAAGAAGGGGAAAATGAGATAAAGGATCACTGTGGAAATGGTATGTTTAAAAGGACAGTGCATCTTCACCAAAAATTTAAAGAAAAAAGCTTAGCTTGAAGAGTTAGGATGTCCCTGTGTGAATTAAAGTAAAAAGTTAAACAAATCAAAATCTGCTGCATTACCACCTACTATTACACTTGGGGAGGTAGAAAAAAGATTACTGTATAGGAAAGCAAACATGGTACAGATTAACTACTTGCTTAGATAATACTTCCATCTCAATCTGCTGGTAATGACTCTGAAATCTGTATATAGCCAAGGTTCAGCTCCTCCTTGGCCTAATCACCCAGACTGTGGTGTTCTCTCAGCCAAGAAAAACCAAATAGATCAGTTCCATGACGTGAAATCTCAGGTGGCTCATCCCATCTCAGCATCAAACCACTAGTTTGAAGCATATCCCCGCACTCTGTTCTGACTGAATTTTCCCCCACTATCTTTCCCTCTATAAGACCCAAATAATCTTTCCTTTGCTATAAAACATGATTTGTGGTGGTGTGTGTCACTACCTATCAGAGAGGATTCCAAAGTATTGAAAGTGGGCGGAAGGGAAGGAGCGTGAAATCATCCTATGTTGCCAGTGAGGACAGTTCTTCTTGATCAGTGTTTGCTCAAAGTTAGCATACTCAGTTTTCTCAAGAAGCATCAACCACATTACTCCTGCAATACTGGGTGTAGCCAAATTAGAGTAGAATCTATTATACCAACCAATAACAAAGACCTTCATGCATCAGGACAGACAGACAATGAAAACACATCATGATGGGATGAAAGAGAAATGAGATTGGTTCTCTCATTTTACACTAGGTATGATCAGATGTGTTAATACTGGTCACTGTCTCGGCTCACACTACTGGGGACCCAAGGGAAGAAACTCAATACACCAGCACCTTTAGAGAAATATTACTACTTTCAATATTACTCAATTAGCACTTAAACTATATGGTGATAAAAGTCTTCAGAAGTCACAAATGCACATCTGAGGAAGCATTTGCATGTATTTCCCTAAAACACACTGGGAACACAAAGCCTAGCTGTGGTTTATAGTTTCAAGCACTCACTGGCTCTTCAGGAAGCTTCCCATAAAGAAGTCTGTGAAGCATACACAGTCATGTTCAGAAACCTATGCCCCTAGGAAATAAGTCACTTAGGGAGGCAGCTCAATTTTTTTCTTGTTTATATGCAAAATGCCAGTGAACCATCTATTAATAGCTATACAACTAATGTACAAAAAGGGCAGCTGTAATGCAGTCTTTATTTCCATGGGAAACTTCACTCTGAGTGGACAGCTGTTGAGAATGTGCTTATGGACAACTACTTTCCTGTTAGACTGAGGCCAAGCTGTCAAAAAAGTTTCTCATATTTATCAAACTTCCATTCTGTGGTTCAGTGGGGATATTTCTAATGTTCACTCCTCAAAGTCATCAGCACAGCATGGATTATAATGGGCAGAAATCAACATGAATCTAATTAAGTAACAAAAATTGACTAGAATGGAGAGGAGAGAACATAAATGACACAATTTGATGAGAGCTTATCAAATACTATTAAAAGCTATGTAACAACTATCTCTCCATAATTATAAGGTAAAAGAGGCAGCTCCCCTGTACCACAGGCTAGGAGAGCTTGTTACTATGAAATGCTATATTAATATTCATAGAATCATAGAATACTAGGACTGGAAGGGACCTCGAGAGGTCATCGAGTCCAGTCCCCTGCCCTCATGGCAGGACCAAATACTGTCTAGACCATCCCTGATAGACATTTATCTAACCTACTCTTAAATATCTCCAGAGATGGAGATTCCACAGCCTCCCTGGGCAATTTATTCCAATGTCTGACTACCCTGACAGTTAGGAACTTTTTCCTAATGTCCAACCTGAACCTCCCTTGCTGCAGTTTAAGCCCATTGCTTCTTGTTCTATCCTCAGAGGCCAAGATGAACAAGTTTTCTCCCTCCTCCTTATGACACCCTTTTAGATACCTGAAAACTGCTATCATGTCCCCCCTCAATCTTCTCTTTTCTAAACTAAACAAACCCAATTCCTTCAGTCTTCCCTCATAGGTCATGTTCTCTAGACCTTTAATCATTCTCGTTGCTCTTCTCTGGACCATCTCCAATTTCTCCATATTGTATACTAGAGATTTACCCAGCACTGCTTGGGTCCTTAATTAATTTTTGTTTTTCTTTGTTTAAATAATTGTTCTGGGATGGGCCTGGGGATGAGGGGTTCAGTATGCAGGCTGCACCAGGAAAAGAGGACTACCTCAACCCTCTCACACGCTAGCAGCCTGGGGCTCGGTGAGGGGTGCATGTCCCCTGGCTGGGGCAGGCCCAGGTTTGTCAGTCAGGAATACAGAAAGCTGCACTTTCCCCTCGCTCCCTGAGGAAGGAGAACAGCCAGCAATGTTCCCATACAAATTGGGGGGTTGGGGAAAGAGGGAGAGAGTTTCAGCCCCCCTGCACTCCTTAAAGGAGGCTTGGGGGGTGGGACACTCAGGGCTGCGGCAAACCCGGATGGGGGTGGAGGGCGCAGCCAGCCCTTTTCACCTGCCTGGTGATTCTGTCTCTTATGTATGGTTTTATGACAAGCAATCCCATTTAAAGCACATCCCATTTTCCCAGCACAACCAAACCCTTACTATGATTTTAAGCTATGATAAGATGAAGCTGTATACCAAATTTGGTGGTCTTAGCTCTTACCATTTAGGAGTTCTTTAACAGACAGACACACAGACAGACAAACTCTCTCAAATATATAGTAGATAAAACAAAGTCAACTCTACCCCACTTTTTAATTGGAAATTTGCATTCAAGTTGTAACTCAGGGAGCAAAATCGTTAAAACATGGAATAAAAACAACTTGAGTTTTGCTAGCTCAACTCAACAGGGAATACGGGAAGAAGGGTAGAGGAAAACAGACCCAGACTTTCAGAGCTACAGAGATTAAACTACTCTGCTCATCCAGTTCACTCCCTTCTGCTTCCCCCTCCTCCACACCAAGCTCAAGAAAAATCTGCCATCGCTCCAGGGTCAAAGAAAAACCAGGCCCAGCTGCCTTAAGCCAAACAACGTGCAGGTTCGCTGTCCTCCCTGCTGTTTTGGCTCGAGTTCTTCAGACTGGAAAATTCAGAAGCACGATCTCCCCAGCTTTATAAATGCCAGAACCATCTAAGAAGAAAATAGGACAAGGCCACCCCTAGGCAAGTTTGTACTAAAATCTGCTGGCTGCAAGGCAGAACTACAGTAAATATCACATAGGACAGACTGCTCCTTGGAACTTATTCCACAAGAACAATGCAGCCTCCAAAGAGACACTGTGCTAAGGGGACTTTTGTAGAATACAGAATATAAAGCTTTAGTGTGACCATGAAGGGAGAGAAAAAGATGGCCAACTGAAAAACAAATTATATGAAAAATAAACTTAATTTTCAACACTAATCAAAAAGATATATAACAGCAGAAATCTCTACTCCCTCCCAAAGAAAACACATAATTCAGTAGCCTAGAATGCCCCCAAAGTGTACACGGGAAACAACATCTATGAATTACAATTCATTTAATGGAATGAAACAAGCAACAGTGAGCAATTAGACTGCCGATATAATTTTTTCTTTCTTTGCTACGGAAAATATTTTAATATGGGTTCTTCCAAATTGAGAAACAAACACTCCAGTGATGAGTATGTGTTTTAACGCACCTAAGACTAGAAAAAACAAGCCAAAACAGGAGTTGAAACATCTTTTTTTCCTGCGTGGCACCAATTTGTAAGCAAGTAGCTAAACAACATGCTCTCCAGCCAGATGGCTGAAATAAAAGGCACACTCTTTTTGATTAATTAAGAAATAAATGGATCTGCTATTAGCTCAACAAGATACCATGCAGGCGACCTGGGCTCTGGTTAAATTTTGGAACTCTCACACGGTCAGGGCAGCAGTATTCAGGGGCATCATGGTATTACAATTTCCCGTTTAAGAGGTGAATATGACACCCCAGTCCAGAAAAAAAAGTATCACACCCAGTCCTGAGGTACTGGAAAGTTTATCAGCCCTTCCAGCAGCCAACTGGGAAAACAGAACATGAGGGTGAGGTTTTCTACAACAGAAAATGACAGTCCAGACTACAAGTGGATGAAATTCTTACCATCCCAATAGGGATTACTAGAGATTTTGACTTGCTGCAGGGAGGAAAATGAGCCCTACTAGAATACATCCTTCATCAGAAATGAAAAAAAGAGGCTCCCACACTCAAGTTGATTTTCTTGCTCAAATTAAGTCTTGGAGAATGAAATCGTTTGCCAGAAAAGCTAACACACAGGAATCATCATGTCTAGACGGCCCCAGGGTTCCCTGCTGAGATGGCAGCTCCACTTGGGATGGAGCTAGAGGGCCCCAGGGCACTAGGGAGACACTAGGAAAGGAAGGGGATGAATTGAAATACACACAAACATCTGAACACAAAGGCAGATGGGCATACTTATGGTACCAGGGGACGATATGGTGGTGCTAGTGGCTTTTCATGAGGAAAGGAACTGTGCTCCTACAGCTCCTTATCCCTCCACCAATTTTGGAGGGAAAAAAAAAAAAATCACTCCGTTAACCCCTGATCTTCTAACATTTTTGCAGTGGTGTATATGGCGGCTTGCGCCCTTGTGACCAGCCTGCTCCCCCCTTTATGGCTCTGCTGCCATGTAACTGAGCTATGTATGCTTTACAAGCCATTTCTACATAAAGGGAACAACAGAGATCCTCTGGCTAGTAACCAGCTCTATAATCCTTTTTTTAAATACCAAGGAAAGATTCTATATCACCTTTAGTAATGAAAGGAGGAGAGGAGAAACAAATAGTGTAGTCAAAAGCAAAGCTACATTACAGCTCAGATTCTGAGAGAGACATTTTTACCCGCTCCCACTATTATTTCTTCCTAGAGTGAAAAACTGGCTACCAAGGAGGGGGAAGGGGAGAAAGTCCATTCTGAAACTCAATGTGAAATCTCTGAAAACCATGATAGTCCAAAATATATTTGTCAGTTCTGGGCATATATGTAATAAGAGATTGGAACACAGCTGTATCGACACAGCAGTGCCACTGGCAGCTAATAAGTGTAGACAGGGCCTTAGTCCCTTCCCCCAAGAAATTCCACAACATGTAACATGACACCAACAAGGCAAATATTTGAAAAGCTATTTCCAAAGCAAGAGTTCAACATGAATATTGCCTGGACTTGGTTTAATGTGCATCATTACACTTCCTCAGACCGCATGACAGATCACTAAAGAAAGAATCGCTAGAACTCTGTGCGGACATAAAAATGTGGATCCGCATCCAGTCCATACTGGAAACAATGTACATCTGATCCACAATCCACTCCTTGCCTTTTATGTCTATCTATATCCAGTAAGCACTGGGCAGGATGGAGCAGGACAAGCAGCTGGGTAGAGCCGTTTTTGTAGTATCTGCATCTGTTCTCTTATCTGCAAAAATTAATTGTGGATATCTACATCTACAGATATGGATTTCAGGGTTCTAAGAATCACTAGCCAGTATGCACTTTCTGATGATTCTATATTAAAAGTATCAGAGGCCACTTAAATCAATAACTTTACTGAAATAAGATCTGAGGTGGGAACCCTAGAAGGGGTTAGTAGTCACTGCAAACACTCAACTCCTTGGCTACGTCTATACTGGCACGATCTTGTGCAAAAGCAGCCGCTCTTGCGCAAAAACTTGCTGCCTGTCTACACTGGCCGTGAGTTCTTACGCAAGAACACTGACGTTCTAATGTATAAAATCAGGGCTTCTTGCGTGAGAACTCTGAAGCGCCCGCTCAGGAATAAGCCCTCTTGCGCTCTTCCAGAAGAGGCCAGTGTAGACAGGCAACATGAATTTCTTGCGCAAGAAAGCCCTATGGTTAAAATGGCCATCAGAGCTTTCTTGCGCAAGAGAGCATCTACACTGGCATGGATGCTCCTGCACAAAAGCACATCTCTTGCGCAAAAGCACATGCCAGTGTAGACGCTCTCTTCTGGAAGAGTTTTTGCAGAAGAACTCTTCCACAAAAGAGTTTTTGCGTGAGAACGTGCCAGTGTAGACGTAGCCCTTGTGTTTAAGAGTGAAGCAAGATTTGTTTCCTCCTCATACTACAAACCTACTAGACATACCAGTCCAAATTCAAGATACTGATGCTTTGGTGCTCCCCTCCCTCGCAGAAGTGGTTTTGAACCAGACGGGTATAGATTAAGATTCTGAATGACCACTTTAAGCCCACAATCATAAGGATTTAATGCATTTGGGGAGAAGTGAAGGATACAGAGCAGCAGGGAAAAGTACCTGTGAGAAAAAAAGTTTGCCTGAGAACTTGAAATAGTAAGGATACCAGATGGCTTTTAACAGCATGCAGTTTTCAGTTTTTCTATTTTTTATATGAAAGCCTCAGGTTATTGTTTTACAGTGAAACTGTATTAAAAGTTAAAAACAATCTGGAAAATTCAAAATACATCTGGGTCAGTTCACAATATTAGACATTTCTCTTCCCATATCTGGGAGATAGGCCTGTGTCACACCTATCTGAGGTTTTGGCAAATGAGTGATTGATTAAAATTCAGGCTATACTTACTACTGACAGTAAGTTTCTAAACTATAGCCCATGTCAGAGATTATGACAAAAACACAAGATACTGTGATTAAATAGTGTTAAATAAATAGACTGACAGAAAATAGTGCAGACAAATCAATTTAATCATCTAGATCAGAGTTTCTCAACCTTTTTGAAACCATGGACCAGGCTTGACGCCTTCCTAAATAGATCTCAGGGATCAGCGTCAGACTATGGGCCGGCCCATCACTGAGAAACACTGATCTAGAGCAGTGGTGGGCAACCTGCGGAACCGTGGGCCACATGCAGCCCACTGGTGCTCCATCTGTGGCCTGCGCACCCACTGTCTGCAAATCATCTGTTCCTGGCTGTTCAAGCTCTGGGGAGGAGCCGGGACAGAACACGAATCGGGCAATTCGTGCTCTAAAAATCCTGGGAGGGAGAGGAGTAGGAAGTGCAGGGCTCTGATGCCCCACTGCATGAGAGGCATGTGGAGGAAGAGGACAGACAGGGGGTCTGCAGAGCTGCAAGCAGAACCCCAATGGGCCACGGTCTACTATGGCCCATTGAGATGAAGGAGGGCCACTCATGCAGCCCATTGCCTTGGCTGCCCATTGCTGATCTAAAACTATCAACTCATATTAGGCTATGTTAGGAAGCCAGCAAGGGGATTTCCTTGAGGAACAAACATAAAAAATCCAAGGCATTTTTTCCCTTTATGAATGTGGATCATTTAAAATTCCACATACAGATCACATATGGTGCATTTTATCTTTGGAAAAGCAAGACAGGGAACACCATATACACAGCAAATGAAATACATGTCAGCACTCTGTAGCAGACATGTAAATCAATGTTTTTTCCAGAGAAAAGAAAATGCCTGAACGCAGATTGACTAGAGGAGCGATAGAACTGCCTTTTCTGATTGGACAAATAATAGCCTTTTTGTGTCTCTAACTTCTTTGACATTCAAAAGAATAATGTTTAGAGGGAGTCAGATAATGATCAATGTTTACAAATCCTAACAAATCTTGTATTGACTTTTACAATTTTAATTTAAAGCATTTTCATTTGAGAGTAAAACATTCCCGTTTTGTTAAAAAGAGCAGTCCAGTGGCACTTTAAAGAGTAACACATTTATTGGGGCATAAGCCCTTGTGAGATACAACTCGCTTCCTCAGATGCTTGAAATGAAAGAAAGGCTGGGTTACAGAGATGGGAGTGTAACATCGGTGCTAATGAAATCAGGGTGGACGTGGCTCACTTCCAACAGTGATGAGAAGGTGAGAGTACCTGAAGGGGAAAATTACTTACTGTAAAGGGAGAGCCATTCCCTGTTTCTATTCAGACCCATTCTAACAGTGTAAAATTTGCACAGGAATTCCAGATCGGCAGTATTGTGTTGCAGTTTGTTTCTGAAGGTTTTTTGTTTTGTTTTTGGGTTTTGTTTGTTTGTTTCCTAAAAATGGCAACTTGCAAGTCAGTAACTGTGTGTCCAGGGAAGTTTAAGTGCTCTCCCACTGGTTTTTGTATGTTGCCATTTTTAATGTCTGATTTGTGTCCATTTTTTCTTTTGCATAGAAACAGTTTGGTTTGTCCAATATACATAGTAGAGGGGCTTTGCTGGCACATTATGGCATCTACCACATTAGTAGATGTGCAAGTGAAGGAGCCTTTGATAGAATAGCTGACGCAGTTAGGTCCTGTGAAGATGTCACTAGGGTAGGTGTGTGGACAGAGTTGGCAATGGAATTAGTTGCAGGAATTGGTTCCTGGGTAGGTATTTCTGTTGTGGGGTGAGAAGTTGGAGGTATGTGTTGCATACCTGAGGTCAACATTGCCCCATAATGTAGACCTGCCCTAATTAACAAAAACTACCAAGCCAGTTGAGCTGCTACAGCCACCTGAGTGCTGTGCTCTCCTGTACACATACCGGGAAGGGGTGTATCCTGTGGTTGTTTGTGTTGTAAGATGTTCTAAGATGTGTTGCAAGATGTTCTATGTTCTAAGCCAAGATGTTCTGTGATGCTTTCCCAGTACTTTGTGAGAGAACTTGTCTGTCTTTCTGGATACATATGGGGAGGGGGCAGCACAGGGAATTGTAGGAAGGTGTTTGAGGACTATCAGCACAAGGGGTTTAGCCTGTATCTTTAATACAAAGTGGGCAGCTTACCATTTCACGTGTAAGTAGCATTCAGGATTTAACCTATAGCCCTACATGGGCCAGCCCACCCGGGTTGAAAGTGTCCAATCTTGGCCAATGGATTGTGTGTGTGCGGACGGAAACCATGATGGGGCAACATCCATGTAAGAGATTGGGTTAACTCTGCAGTAAAGTCAAACCCTTATTTGGCTTTCTAATAACCAAGCTGAAGTAAATACTAAACAAACAGCATAAATAATGAAAAATAAACTAGATTTTTAAAAAGTTGACTGTATTTGATGCTCCATGTTGCTACCGTATCCCAGAAAAGTGTGATTCTGTGACTCGCTGCTCAGGAAATATGTGGAGCTACTGTTTTGTATAGTCCAGGCTCCTTCCCTCCAGGTCTAGAGAGACCTTGATTAACAATATCAGAAGTCAGGGACAGGGAGATGCCTCCACCTTAATCCCCTATGCAACTGCATTAGGGTCAGCCAAAAATTGGCTCTTAAATTTACATCAGCAGTCTGCCAATGACTCCCCCATAGGATCTGCTGTAACAGAAGTACATGTACCATTCAAGGGTGTTTTCAACATCACTGGCCCCAGATCCATTCTGCCAAGCATGCTACCCTGAAAACCAGTCTCAAGTTTTAGAGAGAACGGACAGCCAGCTGAACTGTGAGGGTGTTTCTGTTTGTATGATGCACTAGTACCATGGTATAAGATACATTACTGTATTTTGACTGGATAAAAGAACAAAAAACTAGAATCAAAATCCAGAACAATGTGGCTTCATCATTAAAACCCTGATTTGATCCTGTTCAGCCTATCCTCATTCTTGTCAATTTGATTATACTGAGAGCCCTGTAAACAGATTTGCTTAGTTTCCATTCAAGTTGCCAAATTTCCATTCTGTGGAACCAATTTTAATCAGGATGAAAAAAATGAATCCAGTGTCCCTCCCCAGGCTCTGTCCCTCATAACACCTCTCTTATCCAGAACATAGGGTACATAAGAACATAAGAACATAAGAACGGCCGTACCGGGTCAGACCAAAGGTCCATCTAGCCCAGTATCCTGTCTGCCGACAGTGGCCAGCACCAGGTGCCCCAGAGGGGGTGGACCGAAGACAATGATCAAGCGCTTTGTCTCCTGCCATCCCTCTCCAGCCTCTGTCAAACAGAGGCTAAGGACACCATTTTATCCCTGGCTAATAGCCTTTTATGGACCTAACCTCCATGAAATTATCTAGCTTCTCTTTAAACTCTGTTATATTCCTAGCCTTCACAGCCTCCTCTGGCAAGGAGTTCCACAGGCTGACTACACGCTGTGTGAAGAAGAACTTTCTTTTATTAGTTTTAAACCTGCTACCCATTAATTTCATTTGGTGTCCTCTAGTTCTTCTATTTAGGAACTAATAAATAACTTTTCTTTATCGGCCCTCTCCACACCACTCACGATTTTATACACCTCTATCATATCCCCTCAGTCTCCTCTTTTCTAAACTGAAAAGTCCCAGTCGCTTTAACCTCTCCTCATACGGGACCCGTTCCAAACCCCTAATCATTTTAGTTGCCCTTTTCTGAACCCTTTCCAAGGCCAAAATATCTTTTTGAGGTGAGAGACCACATCTGTACACAGTATTCAAGATGTGGGCGTACCATAGTTTTATACAGGGGCAGTAAGATATTCGGGTCTTATTTTCTATCCCTTTCTTAATAATACCTAGCATCCTATTTGCCTTTTTGACCGCGCTGCACATGTGGAAGTTTTCAGAGAACTGTCCACGATAACTCCAAGATCTCTTTCCTGATTTGTCGTAGCCAAATTAGCCCCCATCATACTGTACGTATAGTTGGGGTTATTTTTCCCAATGTGCATTACTTTACACTTATCCACATTAAATTTCATTTGCCATTTTGTTGCCCAATCACTCAGTTTGGTGAGATCTTCTTGGAGTCCCTTACAGTCTGCTTCTGTCTTGACTATCCTAAACAGTTTGGTATCATCCATAAACTTTACCACCTCACTGCTTACCCCTTTCTCCAGATCATTTATGAATAAGTTGAACAGGATTGGTCCTAGGACTGACCCTTGGGGGACACCACTAGTTACCCCTCTCCATTCTGAAAATTTAACAATTTATTCCTACCCTTTGTTTCCTGTCTTTTAACCAGTTCTCAATCCAAGAAAGGACCTTCCCTCTTATCCCATGGCCATGTAATTTACACAAGAGCCTTTGGTGAGGGTAAAACATTGTAAGGAAGAGAATCAGTCATAGGGGGGATCAAGTCCAAATGTTAATGTCTTTATTCAAAGAGGGACACACACACATACACGAAGCCACCAAACCACATTGTTCCATAATTCTCCCCTCCTGGAAGCCGTGAAAAGTTTTTAAACTTAAGGCTGCCAACAATTACCTTATTATAAACTGGAATTCATAGTTATTTTTAAGGAATTTGGGTTTTGTAACTTTCAAACTGAAGCAGCTTCTCATGAAAATAATTCCAAACCATCAACTTGTCTATGAACCCTTATTAAAGCAAAATAGTGCCTAGCTTCCAAACACGTTGTATTTCCTTTGTACTGTGATTTACCCTTCAACAAACTAGTGCAGCTAAAAGATTTAAAAGGCAGTTGAGGGAGAGAGGGAACAAAAGCATGAGAACTGCACATTGCCTTCAATGATTCTGGGTTACAGCAGAAACTGAACTAGAAATTAAAGTAAACTACAAGGGCTAGTCTTCCACATACACAGTGACAACAAAGTACACAGAGCAATAGCACAAAACAGAAACAAAATAACTACTAACTAGAAGCAATAAGATAGCTAATATGAGGAAGCTCGCACGGAGAACTGGCCAGACTGTGAAGCCCACAGCCACGGGCCTCACCCTAATTTAAGGGAATCCAGAAATGTAAAAGTAAATCTCAGACACCAGTTAAAAATATAGTTTCTAGCCCTTTTCAGACCTGTCAATTGTGGTGCATCTCATGTAACATTCACGCATTTGGTAACTCTTTCCCACCTGCGTGTATTCCAAGAAAGATCTCATCAATTCTGTGTGAGAACCTCGGAAGCACATAGAATAAAGAGAAGAGTACTGAGCTGGGAGTTAGGAGTTTATGGTCTCATCTCTTCTAATCACTAGTGTTAATATTTCTGTGCAATTTACAACTCTATCTCCTTCTCCAGGCAGTAGGCAACAAATCATTGGTGGGAGTTGAGCCCAAGTCCCACAATTGCTTTAGTTTCTAGTATGCATGCCAGAACGTATCACACGAAAAACAGGGAATAGAGCAGCGTGGTGGAACAGTGCACCATCGGATATTTGCCAAGAATGCTGAGAGGTCAGTGTGAACTAACACAGAATTGTACGAATGCAATGATTAACAACAACAACAGTACAAGTGGTGTGGCTGCATTTCTGTTTGCTACAATTACATTTTAGAGCAATCAAACTACATCTCTGTAATATCACCATGTAGGCACTATTCCTTCGTTTAGGAAAAATGACACAGCATCAGCTCACATCTGGCAACAGAACTCAGAACTGATGAACTCGGAACAATATGATCAAAGCAAATCTCAACTGCTCAGTCACAATGATTTTTAGAATGAATATACCAGACACATGAGCGTGGCTCTCCTGTCTGTAATCGCTGCTAACCAGCAGATTATAATCATGCTCTACTCTCACAGCTAGGGTTGCCAGGTGTCCGGTTTTGAACCGGACAGTTCAATATTTGAGCTTTCTGTTCGGGAAACAAGTTGAGAAAATATAAATGAGAAAATATAAACGTCCTGTATTTTCTAAATAAGATGTAATGGTAGATTATGATGTAATGTCAAGTGTGTCCGGTATTTTTGTTGAAACCATCTGGCAACCCTATTCGCAGCTAGGAATAGAATCCAAAAATCCTCATACCCAGCACTGCACTGCTGTCTCACAAGTGCATGTAGACCCTTAGCTAACTGTGAGTTACATCCGCCTCAAGGGGCTAGCGCACAAAGGGCACATCTACACTGGAATAAAAGATCATACAAAAGGAGAGTGCCTCAGTCCAAACACAAATAAGGTATGTGCCTTAGATCTGAAGACATTGGGTTCAAACCCTGGTTACCATTTGGAATTAACAATGCATAGTATCTTTTTAGTAAATAACAACCCCTAGAGTAATGCATAAGTACAAGGGGACTGCATTAAAGCTGCCCAAGAAGGTACTTCCCAATCACGGTTGTAACATGCTGGAAGGGCAGTGCCTATGGAATGCTCAATCTGCAAATAAGCTGACAACTTTATTCACTGGGATTGTCAAAGCAATGTCTTCCGGTGTACTAAAGCCATTCAGTTTAACAAAACAGAATTGTGTTATGCACATTACTTGCAGGTATGCCTATAGCTCATTAAATAATCTGCATAATTATTTGAACATATGGAGCTGCATAAAACTTGGCAGCCTTTCCCTTTCCCCAAAGGTAGCCTGTAAAACATAAACCAATGCAAACGTATCAGTAAGAATAAAAGCTGGTTACTGATGTTTCTTACAGAGCAGAGGTTACTCACAAATCCTCCACAGCCAATGAGGGGTGGACTTTGGGGGTCCACGTATTTGAGGGAGAATTTTCTGTAAAACAGGGGCATGTATTTATTTATAAAAACTAAGTTGTTGACGGTCAGGACTTCCATTACCTACAATGGGAGATTCAATCACTGCAGAAGGGGATTCAGTATTTTGAGAAGGAACAGGGAAAGTCAGGGAAGAAGGGGGTCAGGGAGATTGTGACAAGTCGCTTCACTGATCTACCACAAACATGCAACATCCAGCCAGGACATCTGAGCAGGAAAGAAGTTTAACAGTATCTAACTAGTTATTTCTTAATCTAGAAAATCACCCCTGTTCAGGGTGGAGAAGATTGTATTCTGCTGCTCAGGGTACAAAAGACAATGCCTGGCCAGAGCTAGTTACAGCTCTAATCTATCTGGCCTCTATAAAGAGCAGCATGGGATGCAAATTCCCATATAATCCCTCACTGTCTAAATTCCCTGTAAGCTGCATGACTGACTACTTAAGCACCATGCAGGCACTCAAGGAACCAGGCTGGAGACCTGCAGCAGCCAGGGGAGGGCCACCCCATCCCCAACCTGGCCAGGCCTCCAACCTGTCAGGCTGGGAGACAGAAGACCCAAAGACAGCATCAGCATGAACCTGCCGTGGCACCACTCTCGCTAGCCTGAATTCAGCCACAGCCGGGGCAGCTCGGCCCCAGACCCAACCAAGGCCAGAGCAGACCTCCTTCAGCTCCAACCCAGCGCCGGCTTGAACGTTCCAGGAGTGGAGCAGCTATCCTGCCACCTGAGCCCCAAAAGCTATGACAATGGGGAAAAGTGCCTTTCCCCAACAGTGATTAGCATATGGTTAGATGCTGCATACAAACATACGAAATCATCATCATCCTGGTATCTTATTTTTCAAACTCAATAATTGCTTAATCTTTGTTAAGAAGAATATAAATCATGGCACAAAGACTTTGGTGAACATTAAATGGCTTTTCTAGATGGTCTGTATCTCTAAATTCCTACTTAATCTTTGAGTTGGTCAGTAAATACACAAAATAATTTTAGAAGTTCTAAATGATTCCAGAAACTAAGATCCATGATATACCATAGATCACAGTACAGCTCTAGCATAAGTACCAGTCTCATCTCCTGATTAAGAAACTATTTACTTGTGTTGTTACACACTCAGTACCAGGTGGTGAGAATGCTTTTAAAAAAAAAAAAAAAAAAAAAAAAAAAAAGCCAACCCACTACTAACAAAATAAGACCACCTTGAGAGCAATGCATTCAAATTAAACTTATTCAATATAGGATCCCTGAAAACACATGTCTCTTAAATACTTGTAAATAAGTATCAATTCTTTAAACAAAAAACCCCAAGGTGATAGAACATCAGACTTTTAAAAACACATTCTTTTAAATGTTGGAAGCACAGAAATGCTGAGTTAAGATATTGTGAACAACCTTACATGTGTCCCCAACTCCAGTCATCCTTCACCCAAATTCACAAGACTATGTTATGTCTGCACATTAATGATACATGCACTATATAAATTCCACATATATAATGAAGCATTCCGTCATAGTGTTGCTGTCTTTTTAGTGGAACATGCCAAGTTCTCATGTCTTGCACTTCTTATAAACCCTTGTACTTTCCCTCCTGCTAGACAAAGGAAATTTAATAAAGCATTACTTTTAGTTATCCACAGTGATCACACTAGTGGTTGGAAACCTCCAGTGGAATATGTATGTCTCATTACATAAGCCATTGATAAACATGCCTGCAGGTTTCTTAAAATCTATATGCATATTGCAAAATAAAGCAAATGTAAGGTGTTCCCATCCATCAAGTCAAACACACTATTAATGTATGTAAGGCTAAATAAACTAAATATAGCTAGTTCAAGTAACAAACTAGCTGTGATACTGTGTGTTAGGGATCACCTGTTAATACTTTATGTATGGAGGATATTCGGGTTAACAGGGACTTCTATTCAGATTTAAGGTTGTATTAGTGTGCGTTTCCAAACTTATCTTTAAAAAACAGTTTTAATTTAATTTATTTTCACAACTTTCTAGTATCTTTGCTACCTTACAATGTTCATTTTAAGATTTTTAAGCTTCAATTGTTGATATAAACTTTATGCCAACTGAACACATTTTTTGTTAGGGAATTTCCTTAGTTTTGATAAAGTTCTCAAGAGAAAAATTCAACACAAAACAGTATTCCTGCTGCACATTAGCTTGTCTGGTCTTTCTGAATGATGCAGGGTTTTCACTAATCTATGTCAGGGTCTTCTGTTTTATAAATTGTTTGTACCCACTAGATCCTTCACCTCTGATTTCTAAGAAAGGAAAAGAAATATGCTTTCTAGAAAAGTAAAGTAAAAATAAACCTGCTATAAAGAAATTTCAAAAACATAAGTGGGTTAAACTTAATTCTGAGTGGCAAGGAGATCACGATTCTAGCTTGTTGAGAAGACAGGTGCTGAGAAAACAGTGCGCTATAACATGTTATTTGTGTTTGTTAGACCAAAACTTTATGTATTATTTACTGCTCTATTAAAACAAATGATATTCTATGGTATATCCTTGCTGCCAATAAATACAATCCTTATATTCTAAGCAACCAACAAGGCAAGAGATTTACTGGAAATCAATATTAATTGGAAAAACAAACTTGCAGAAAAAACTAATGATTTGGAATAGCACTACAATTACAAAGCCTAATTCTCCCTTTGCATGAGCAGGAGGTGCCATTTACTTAAACTCCCTGGTACTGGTGAATAATCAGACCTCCTGAGACTTAAGGCATGTCTACACTGCCCTTCAGCTCAGACTATGGGAGTGTGAATACCAGTGCACTCTGAAGTAACTTCCCAGCAAAGATAATGTGGACACACACTACAACATATATAATTCACATTAACATGGTCTTCTTCAGTTACATCAATTAATGAGAAATAAGAACCTTTTAGTTTGCACCTGCAGTGTCCACATGTGGCGATTACGATTAGAGGACAGCACGTTGGTGCACACTCCTTATAGCCTGTACTGTTGGGCAGCCCTGACATGCCCCTAAGACAGAAACTTTGCATGTGCAGCATTGTTAGACTTGCCATAGAGCTAATATTGATTTCTTTTAAAGCTCTCAAAACTAATGCTGTCAACTTCACACCACTTTACACTCTGTTTCTGCCTCCTCTCCTACTCCTGTGTATTGCCTGTGGCATTAAAATACCATTCACCAGATCCCAGCACAGGAAATTTCTGTGTGGAGACTAACACCTGAGAAGCAGCTAGCGGGTATGTTAGTTATAGTGTAATTGAATAGTTGTGTAATTGCGTGAAAACTTAGTGGTTACACAACTATTCCATAGTTCCCAGGGGTGGGGCTGACAGCCAGCGTGCTCCTGGCCCCATTCCTGGGGAGCCCCCTGGAATCCCGCCCTGTTGTCTCTGTATCAGAGGCACCAGGGTGGGGTGGCAGGTAGAAGCTGGTCCATGAGGGGAGCCAATTTAAAAACCAGCTCCCCTCACAGACTGGCTGCCTGCCACCCCAGACAGCTGCTTCCGATACAGAGGCAGCGGCGTGGGGCGGCAGCAGTCCGTCTGTGTGGGGTCCTAGCCGTGGGATATGGAGCAGCCTCTGCCCGCGGGGAGCTCAGGCCCGCTGTGGACAGCGGCTGCTTTGTAGCAGCCTCCCCTGCTCCCCTTTATCAGAGGCAGTAGTGCGGGGGGAGGGGCAGGTGGTACCACAGAGCTGGTGCTGGGGGGAAAGCGGCTTTTAAGCCGGATCCCCACCTGCACCAGGTCCTGCCTACCCCCGTCCCCAGTGCCTCTGTACAAGGCAGCAGGGGAAGGGGGCAGGCAGATCCCCATGTGTATTGGCTCCAGCCTGCCCCCCTCACTCTTCGCGCTGCTGCCTCTCTATCAGAAGCTGCAGTATAGAGGGCAGGTAGATTCGGTGACCATGAGTTCACGGGCACTGGCTCCCACTCCCCCCCACACCTTTGCTGCCTCCGATGCAGAGGCAGCGGGGGAATGTGTCTAGTTGACAAAATAAACAGATAAGCCCTAAGCTTATCGGTTAATCGTATAGTCATGTACACAATGACATCCCTATTAGTGGGTAAGCTAATAAAATAGACAGTGAAAGTGAGAAAGTAATTTTGGGTCAAAGAAGGTAAGAAAAACATGGAGTAAACATTAATGCAAAAGAGAAACAAAATCAGCATCTGAAAAGAAAAAATTACAAAAAAAAAACCCAATGGGTAGATTTATAGAAATGAAGCATTTTCCCTGTAATATTTTAGTTGTGAAACTTTTGTCTTCAGACAAAGATCCTTTTTAAACCAATCAAACAAAAAACAAGAACAGGGAGTTTAGATAAGAAAACAGAGTTATATTTGATTCTCTGAGCAAAACAAAGCAATTTACATTAGGAAAATCTTCCTGTCAGGGGGGCTAATCACTGGAAAAAAATGCCTAGAGAGACTGTGAAATCTCCATCATTGGAGATATTTAAGAGCAGATTAGACAAACATCTATCTGGAGGTGCTTGCTCTTGCCACGAGGTCAGGGGACTGGACTTGACAACCTCTAGAAGTCCTTTCCAATTCTAGTATTCTATGTAATCATCACAGATGAAATTCAAGTGAAGGGAAGGGGAACCGATCAATTAAAACATAAGCACACATTTGATTACATTATAAAAATAACTAAATAATATCCACCTTAAGTGATACCCATTTTTAAAAGATCACAGTTTCATCTCAATTTTTTCAAAGCTACTAATGCTTGAAATTACTGTAACAAAGACACCAAAACTCTTCTATTTTTGTCTTTTTCTTATCTTTTTTTTAAGTTATTGTTCATTTGACAACAATGTATGTCTATTTAGTCAGTTTCCCCTCTTGTTTGAGTTGTTCTTCACATGGAAAAAAGAAGAGAAATATTTAATATAACGGAATACTGATTTTAAAATCCAACAAAAATAAGCAGCTGCTGTACCAGAAACCACTTGAAATCCTCTAGTCACTTCCCATTAAGGTTGGTGATGTCACTTTTATTACTAGTAGCCACACAATTCCCGGCTATTATTGTGTATGTTAAGGAGCAGAAGAGGGCAAATGACAGAAATGGGGGAGAGAATAATTGAGGGAAATGAAAGATAAAATCAAACCGCTCAGGGGGGTTTTAAAGGAGTGCTGCTAGTTACAAATGTATGTCGTAAAAACCAGAGGGATTATATTACCAGAGAATCTACAGATTTTTAAGCATTTTTTTGCTCATAGCCAAAATTTGTTTCCAGTTCATTTTTATACAAAAGCAATGAAAAAACAACTAGAATGTATTAAATAACTGTAAAGCTTTTAGTTTGGACTGATGGCTATCTTTATACCTCAATCTGTGGTGGTCTGTACTGGAACACGTACAGCATTCACACTCATTGAGGGCTCTGGCTAGAAGCATGACAGAACAGAGATACTTGCCTTGCATGCACGTTGTCATTCTGAATTAAATACAAGTTGACAAGCTAAAGACCTGGCCTGCGGTATCATCATTCAATCATCTATCCAATCCCATCAATTGAGCAAGACAGTTACACATGTCCCCTTTAGCTTAAGTGACAGCAAAACCGTGGGTTGTAATCATAGGTCATCTTCAAAGGACACTTGTCATTAAGGATTATTTATTATTTATCAGGAATTATTTCAATATAGTTCCCCCTTTACTCCAAGTAACCCTCTCATTTAACAGTGTATTAGAAGATTTCTGCAAAGTTAACTACTTATGGGGAACAAACCAACAGGAAAGGACATTGGTCAAAATGCAGAATCAGTCATTTTACAGTTCAAAAACTTTGACAAAAAACAAGGATATCTAGGGGAATGTCTAGAAAAATCTTTGGCTACTGGTTCATCTGTAATGTCTCATTTAGTAAGTTTTCACGCATAGAAGCCCGCTTGTCTATGTGTCTGTCTGCGCGAGTCCATTTGTTCATGAATTCCTCTTAAACAGTAAGAGCTGGGGCCACCAAATTTGGTATGTAGCTCCCTCTTCTCCTAACTTAAAGCAAGGTCAGGGTTTGGTTGTGCCAGGAGAACTGGAAGCCATAAAATGCAAAGGGAGGGGCTGCTTTCTGGAGGCAGTGAGCGTGTAGGGGAGAGCTATCCTGCAGAGTGTCCACTGGGGGCAGCCATACCACCAAAGGAGTGGCCAGCAGAGCTGAGGCTCTGCCATCTTGCCTCCCAGCTGACTGAGTAAGTAGCCTCCGCCCCCCCCCTCCTCAGCCCTTGGCCATAGCTCCAGAGGAGGAGAGAGAACAGGCCCCAGGTGGGAGAAGGGTAGCCTGGGGGAGAACACACCACTGGCCTTCAGCCTCCTGCACCACCACCCCCCCACCCTCCTCACCCAGGGCCTTGCCCGGAAGGACAGGGGCAATGCTGGGTAAGTCTGCTAGTTACTATTAAAATGTACCATATTGTTCATCCACGAACATCAAATGCTATTGTAACCTGCAAAATGAACCCTGCACTTGACATCTGCTGCACCACGACTTTCACCTTAATTGCCTCCAGCGCCAGAATCCCATCTCCCCAGTTAAACATGGGCACAGTCCTGCACCATATTGAGTCAATGGGTGATTGTCATTGACTCCAAAGGATGCAGGATGAGGCCTGTGAAGCAGGATAAAAAGAAAAACAGCAGCAGCAGCATGCAGACAGAAAGTACAGAAGAAAAATGGGACCTAGTTATTCTGTCACTGGGGCTCTTTGTCTGGAACTCAAGGATCAATTTCTGAGCACGAAAAAAAAATCTTAATGAAAAATGATATCAAGTTTATTTCCAATATCACCCAAACAGCACCAAGTAAGAAATAAGAAATGGAGGGGTGGCTCCTCAGCTGGTATAGTTTTATTGACTTCAGTAACGTTTTTTACTTAAATACAGGTATGACAAATTACACCAGCTGCAGATGTGCATCAGAGAAACCTTAAAAGTCATCTGGCTTCTCTCCATGCCAGAAATACTGTATATTCATCTAATATGTTCTACCAAGTGTAAATAAAAATGTGACTACCAGATACTAATATTTTATTACACATTTATTTTTCTTTATTGCAATCCCTGCTCTTCTCAAACGCAGCAATCTCAGTCAGATTGCATGGTAGTTGCATCTCAAATGGAACTATACTTGTGACAGTGTGTGCACAGCACTGAAATACATTTTCTGACAATAGTTTATTTCAAAATTTGCACTTAGCAATTCTTACACATACAATTTTCCCTTCACTCCGGCAGAGGAATGCGTTTGTTCATGTCAAATGTAACAAACAGCCATTAGATAGGATGCATAACATTTTCCAAATAATTACGCTTTCAGTAAAATGACTATTACACTTTAACCATATTAATATTTTCACCTACCAAAGTTTATAAATGATCTCACATTTACTAGAAGCTGCAATACCTGAACTATGCTTCATGGTGATCCTTTCCACCCAATTTATTCCTAATGTCAATTCCCTCCTCCGGCACGGGCGCGCACACAACAGCTGTCCTTTCACCTCATTTTCAAGAGGCTTTCAGGACCAATGTTTCTCTGTTATCCCAGCAATGGAGACAGTGGTAGTATTATCAAACAGACACTGACTTCTGACAGGCTTTGAAACCTCTACCTCTCTCCCAACCTGCACACCAGATCTATATTATTAGTCTGTACAGAAAGATTGTGTCAGACCAACAAAGGCAAAGTTTTTACAGTGCTCAGTGGCGTGCATGAGGTGAAAGGCTTTTCAAGTCCTTGTCCCCCTCACTCTCTTTCACAACATTCACCCCCCCCCCCCATATTTAACTTTTTTAAAGAGAGACAGAGATTCCCAAACCACAACTTTTGACAAGCATTTCTAATCATGTGGCCCTACTCACGCTGGCCATGTCTACACTACAGATAAGATCAAAGCAGCTGCAGTCGATCTTCCGGAGTTTGAACTAGCAGGTCTAGTGAAGACATGCTAATTCGAACTGAGGGGGCGCTCCCGTCGATGCCCGTAATTCTGCTTCTATGAGGATGTGACCAGGTGTCTGCCTTGCGCTGTTGCAGTGAGTCTGCCCCGTGACACGTGGTAGAGAATGTGGGCACGTGTGGTCCCTCCCCGCTGATACAAGGGGGCTGTGCTATAGAATCTGGCCATTGAGCTGGGCTGCCCTGAGATGAAAAAGCTATTTTATGGACTCTGGCCATTGGGCTGTGCTACCCTGTGACCAAGGGAGCTATTTTATAAACTCTGGCCATTGGGCCACATTTAGAGACTTGAGAAAATGTAGGTGGAGGATAAAAATGGACATTTAGTGGAGGGTGTGGGTGGCCCATCTTGCTGAGCAGCAGAGAGGACTGGCCTGGCTGCTATGGGAGTGGGCACTTGGACTCTGTTGGAAACCAGGCACCAAGAGTGGGGAGCTGGTGCCAGGACCTAAACATTGTTATGCCTGTGGGCACAAGGGACACCTAAGAAGTGCTCTTACTGGGTTGGAGCAGGGAGGCCCTACCCAGATCATACGAAGCGGAAGTGTCCCCCCTGTGAAGGCAACAGGGACGCCCCGAACATGTTGGGCCTGTGGGGAGCCTGCACACCTGAAGAGGGAGTACATCCGGGGGACCTGCAGGGCTCCGGCTAGCCCTGAGGGAAGGGCTAAGCCACAAATGGAGTGTAGGAGGGCCCGAGTAAAAAGAAAGCACAAGAGGTGCTTCCATTGCCATATGGAGGGCCATGTCCAAAGACATTGCCCACAGGGAGTGGGGCAGAAGCTGAAGCAGGTTCAGCCCAAGGCTATTCCAAAGGAGAGAGTGATGAGGCCAAAAACCTCAAGCAGGGAGTGTATGAGGCAGAAAGGCCCAAGACAATTCTGGGGACCCCCCTGGGAGCAGGCTGTGCTTCAGTGGGGACCCAGACCAGGAGAGACACCCCCACTAGAGTGGAGAGGACCACTGTGGGGACCCAGTCCCTTGAAAAGGGGAGCACGCTGTTCCAGAAGGTAGAGAGCCTGCAGAAGGAGAGACACGCCCTTTGTGCCCAGCTGAGGAAGATGTTGGGGTGTTAGGGTATCCCCTCCCCCTGCAGGGGATACTTAAGGGGTGTGTGTGAGAGACAGAGACAGGGCATCTGCCCCACACTGGCCCTTTAAGGGTAAACCCCAGCCCTGGGAAAGGGCTGAGAGCAAAGCCCACAACTGAGGCAGATACTGCCAATTACGGCCCAGCTGGGAGCTGCATAAATAAGGGCTCGGGAAAAAAGGCCAACGAAGAGACACACTTGCTCTAGCTGGGGAGCAGGCGGGACCTGGCTGCCAGGGATGCTAAAGGCTTCTTGAGACAGAACAGCACTGGGGAAAGGCAGGCAGGGCTGGGGAGCTCTGGCTTGGTCTTGATCCCAGGCTGCAGGGGCCTGAGGCAAGGCCAGAGTGTACTAGGGTTGCAGGGAGACAGCCAGGCTAGAAAGAGGCACACCCCTTACTAATGATGAGTGGTCATTTCAGACTGCAGTTTGCCCCGTGGCAGGGGGTAGATCGGGGTAAGCAATAATTTTTTTTTGGGGGGGGGGGCACTCCAAGATTTTGGTAAGTGGTCAAAGACCGCACTTTTCTGTGGAGGGTTGCGGGGTCTAGGCTGGAGGTAGGGTTACCAGGTAGACCCCCCCCCAAAATACCGGACACACTTGATAGTGGGCGGCGGGAGAGGGACCAGCCAGGAGGAAGGGAGGCGGGGCTGGCGGGGCAAGGGTCGGGGGCAGAGGCTGGCGGGAGGAAGGGGGCAGGAAGCAGAGCTGGGAGGGGCTGGATGGGGGCCGGACGGGAGGAGGGGGCCGGAGGAAGAGGGGCAGGAAGCAGAGCTGGCTGGGGTGGGGGGGTGCAGCCACTGGCCGCAGCCGGAGTCCAACAGGCCGCACCCCCGGCAGGCACTCCCTCTAGTTGCTAGTAGAAGCAGGGCGGGGGCGGGGCTGGGAGCCACTCCCCCGCCCGGCTTCTGCATGCAACCAGAGGCTCCCAGCTGGGAGGCGGGGCCGCGATTGGCACTGGGAGCCTCTGGTTGTGTGCAGAAGCCGGGTGGGGGGAGTGGCTGGGAGTCCCGGCCAGTGCCCCCGCCCCACCCCACCCCGCCTTTGCATGCGACTACAGGGCTCCCAGTGCCAATCGCGGCCCCGCCTCCCAGTCGCTCCCCCGGCCCCGCCAGGCTTCCGTCCAGCGCCCCGCCGGAAATTCAGAAAATACCGGACATTGCACGTGTCTGGTATTTTCTGATTTTTTCTACCAGACAGAGGGTGCAAATACCGGACTGTCTGGTAGAAAACCAGACACCTGGCAACCCTAGTTGGAGGTTAGGTGCAGAAGGGCGCATGGGATAAAGGACTGGGGTGCAGGAGACAGTGTGGAGTCTGAGAGGGAGTTTGGGTGAAGGAGGGGATGTGACCTGGGTCAGGGGTTTGGGGTGTCAGGTCAGGGAGGGAGTGTGGGCACAGGAGAGGATTCTGGCCTGGGGGAGGGGTTTAGAAGGGAGTACAGGATCTGGGAGGGAGTTGTCACCTGGGGCAGCAGGTGCAAAGGGTTTGGATGGTGATCTGGGGGAGGAAGTTGAGCTGCAGGAGTGGCTGGGGTGCCAGAGGCAGGCTCTGGCTGGGAGGCGTTAACCTAAGTGTCTCCTGCCCAGCAGCACCCCCAAGGCAGGCTGGGCTCCCTGCCTGTAGCAGCCCCAGCCCGCTTGAAAATGCAGCCTGCTCCCTCCACATGGCTCTCAATTCCGCTGCCCTAGGCACTCAGGCCAATCTCTCAGCTCCTATTGGCTGGCTGTGTCCAGTCAAAATTTTTTGATTTTGACTTTGACGCTCCCGCTCAGGGATAAGCCCTCTTGCGCAAGAATACTTGCGCAAAAGGGCCAGTGTAGACAGGCACCTTAATTTTTTGCGTAAGAAAGCCCCGATGGCGAACATGGCCACGGGCTTTCTTGCAAAGCATCTATACTGGGCACGGATGCTTTTGCACAAAAGCACTTTTTGCGCAAAAGCATCCGTGCCAATCTAGACGCTCTTTTGCAGAAATACTTTTAACGGAAAAACTTTTCCGTTAAAAGTATTTCCACAAAATCAT
This sequence comes from Rafetus swinhoei, assembly GCA_019425775.1. Classification (NCBI taxonomy): domain Eukaryota; kingdom Metazoa; phylum Chordata; order Testudines; family Trionychidae; genus Rafetus; species Rafetus swinhoei. The sequence goes on along the minus strand of CM033424.1, from coordinate 89,291,065 downwards.
GCCAGTCTAGATGCAGCCCTGGAGTTTTAGGTGTGTAACATATGGGAGAGTCTGGAAGGCCCCATTGACCAGGCAAATGTGAAGTCTGAGTTCTCAGAAGGGGCATCTAGGCACACTTGTGGGGTGCAAACCTTCTGTCTAGCTTCCCCAAGACAGAGGCAGTTCTTGGTCTCTGTTGAGACTCCAGAAGTTTAAAGTATCGATTCATTCAGTAGCTGGATCCCTCTCACAGTAGTCATGAGTAGCAAACCACAGGCACTTAACTACATCTGTGACACAGGAAAAATAACTTGTTTTTAATCTTTAGAAAATATGATTTAGAAGGACTATGCCCCAGTAACTGATGTTTTCAAACTTATGTGGAGGAAAAAATAAGTAACAGCTGGAAAAAATTTATCTGACACTGATCCCAGCAAAGTTAAAAGCAAGAATGAGGCCAAATCAGAGTCCCATACAGCTCAAGGGGCAAAGCAAAATACACTGAAACATACACAATAAACTCAGCCAGTCAAGTTTTATTTTCTTCAGGGTCTAACTCATGCTAATACACTCTCAGCACTTACCTATTTATTTCTTCTTTTTTGCTACCACTTTCCTCCATAATGCATATGACAACTCTAGCCTTATTACAATCCTTGAGGAAAAAAAATGTAATACTGTCTGAAGAAATGACTACCAAAAAATAAACTGTCTGGGTAAATATTCAAGGGAAAGCTCAGAGAATTAGCTCAGATGCCAAAGAGGATACTAGTTCTGAAACAGAGTGGTGTAACATAGCAATCGTTCAGACAAAATGAGTAACCAGGGGAAAACTTGCCACAGAGTGCCTAAGAATCATTCCCTGATGGCAAAGAAGCTGTCTCCTCACAAACTCTGCAGAGTTCAGCATAGTATATGATTATCTTTCCAGTTTCCTGTTTAAGTTTTTTCCTCCAATTTGAAGGATAATTTCTCTTTAAGAGTGGTCATTTCTTCTGCATCTCAAAGAAACAAGACAACAGGAAGTCACTGAAGGAATGATCAACAGAGGGTGCCAAAAAACATTGCTGCTGTGTGTAGCCAATACAAACCGACACAACTCATCCACTCCAAACTGGGATTCTAAAATTTGGCATTAATGAATATTTTTATGCTGGGGCTGCGTATACAAGTAATAAGAAATCAATCAGAAATCTTCTTAAGGGTAGTTAGATCTAGAAAATCTACCAGTCCAATATAACACAGTGTTCCCACCAGGACTATATAAGACAGAAAAAAGATGTCTACACTGCAAAAAAACTTGTGTTCTTAACTAAGGTTAGTTAATCCATATTAGCTAACTCAGGCTAAACAAGCAGTGAAGACATCAATCAGACATGCATGGTCTACTAAAGACCATTACATTGTGCCAGCCAGAATGACAGTGGTTGATGGAGTCACACCAGGCACCAGGAAGTGAAGTTCCTGTGAATTCACAACTCTCTCGGGTGGCCCACTCAGGCAGCACCAGGTAGGATCAGGGTGCATCCCACTTCTCACCTTAGTGGAGAGTTTGAGAGCATGGTGTGCTGAGGTGCTTTTGTCCATCCTAGTGACCAGGCCAAAGAGCATGCAATGCTACCTTTATATCTAATGAGCAACTAAAGGAAAGCCAAATGTTTGTGAGATTGTGACATTTCACACCAAGTCAAATGAGTTTATGCTCCAGATTTGGCACAGGCAATGTATGCAAAATGCCTCTAGCCACTCCAACTCTGCCTGTAAGAGTGTCCGGATTTCTCACCCATAGTCCACAGATCCAGAACTTTGTCTCAGCACTAAAATTTTTGCATACACAAGTGAATCATGGACTTCGCTCAGGAAGCAGCGAGGGCTATTCACTAAAAAACGTTCAGTTTGCTATGACCACGTGAATTCTGCTTGCAGCCTAGGTAAATGAACTCACTGATTGCTCTCCATGGTATTCGACTCCACCTGTACTAAGGATTCTGGTGGCTCACCCCTGGACAGCCACTGTGTCCCTGGCCAGCCCTTCCTGAGAGGGTGTGGCTCATTGCAGGAATTGCAGCCAAAGGGGTGGTACCTGCAGTGCAAGGCAGCACAAAGCCACCTGCTCTCTCCCACACCAAACAGAGCTGCCCCACATAAGCACTTTGCACCCCAACCCTCTGCCCCAGCTCTAAGCCCCCTCATGTACCCTAAGTCCCTAACTCCCTCCCAGATCTCATACCCCAACCCAGCTCTGAGCCTGCTCCAACACCCTCACTCCTTCCTAGACCCCACACTCCAACCCTGAGCTCCCTCCTACACCCTAATTTCTGCCTAGATTCATTCTCTAGATGGAGTAAACTGAATGTCAGGGTCTCTAAAGCCCATTCCCAGTTCCTTGATCTAGCGATGTTCCTAATACCTCATAAAATTTCTAAACAACTAAAATGGATAGAACTCCCAATGTTTGGTTTTTGGACAAGCATTTATAGTGCTAGGTGTATTTTGGGGGGGCAATCTGCTAGTCTCATGTTTTGCTTTTCCAAGCTGGTACATCTTTTGTCCACCTCTAGCTCTCAGATGGTCTTCTCGCCCCCCATCACCTATTTTGTGCAGTATTTTCACAGATCTTCTCTACTCTGCTTTCTATCCATTACTCCTCCATTTCTTCTTCTCCTCTCTACTCCTTTACCTTATATGGCAGTCCTTCTCTCACTCCTAATACTATGCTGCACTTCCCTGCCACTTCACCTTGACTAGGAGCTTTCCAGTCTTTTTTCTGAAGCATCAGTACAGTACTTCACTTTAGAGACTGGGATTCCAGTATATTTCACTGTGTTGCTAACACACATAGTGCATGGCAAAGCAGTAGGGGAAAGGGACTTGGGAACAGTAGGAAAATGAAAGCACGTAGAGATTAACAGCCTGACAAGCCTGCACCCTGCATTCTTTTGATTGCACATGCTGTACAATATGAATTTTCTTGTCTTATATAATTCATCATATAAAGCTTTATCTGAATGAGAACCCTATTGTGCCAGCAATTTTAACCAAAAAAAAAAGCTATTAGACTATTTGAATGCATTAGAATAAAAACAGACTATATGTGAAAATGAAGTGTTATTGCTAATGTAGACTCTGGATAAAACTTAAATAGATACAGAAGTGTTAAGACACCTTGTCACAAGAAAGATTATTGACCTAGAGACCTTGCATGTAATGCAGAAATGTTTTAAGGTGTTTATTATGGTTTGCAAATCTAAAAATAAGGCCAGCTCACTTGCAGTGGGAAAACACAAGTCTGAGTGACCTGCCCATGATAAAATACTAAAGGGGAAATGGCAAACTGCATATATTTGGACAGAGGAGATTGCTTATAATCCCGCATGCTGATGAAGGCTTCCTGAAAAGTACTGAGCACCTTCCACTAACAAAGTCAATGGGACTGGCAGTTGCTCAGCACCTCCCAGTACTGAACCAAACCAAAAAGTTACAAAATTAAAAGGAAATTATAATCATCATCTGCCCTTACAAAATGGTCCCATTCCATTTCAGCACATTTTGAGAAGCTTCAGGGGGTAGCCGAGTTAGTCTGTACAGAAAAAAACAACAAATGGTCTGGTAGCACTTTATAGACTAACAAAACATGTAGATGGTATCGTGAGCTTTCGTGGGCACAGCCCACTTCTTCAGATGACCGGAGCATACTTTAAGTTTGTCCTTCAAAAGTTCCCTTATTATTCATTACAAATAAAATAAAAACAGATGGCTATGATCCATCCAGAACTACATGCAATCTCCAAACTTACTCCTATAACAATATTAACTGTCATTTTGATGTTCCATTATTTCTCCTCTGCAACAGATGTGGGCAATAAGCAGCCCACAGGCGGGACGCGTTTCACCAGGGTTAGCCCCTGGCAGGCCACCAGATGCTTCCTTTCCCTCAGCTTCCACAGGTACAGCCGCTCGCAGCTCCCATTGGCTGGGAACAGTGAACTGAAGTTTCTAAAGGATTTGTCATCCCAAACTGGTATAATCCCTGACTACTTAACATTTTGTTTATAAATTCCATTGATACTTTCTGCCATTTTGTAAATGCATTCAGTGGCTGGGATTCCCTGGAGAGCATCTCTCTAAGGCAGTGGTTCTCAAACATTTTGGCCAATGGACCACCTGGTTCAATGCAAACCTTTCTGTGAACCACCAGCTGCTAATGGAAACTCACCGTTAATTACATAATTATGCCTGAACCATTTTGCTAGTGCTGCAGCTGGGGAGAATGGTTTAATTTAAGTTATTAAACAGATTAAGTAATTTAACTTTCTCATGTTAGTTTATCAAATTTAATTTTCAATAAAGTAAAATATTAATTTATGTTCAACGCAAAAGGTTCCCATGTTTTCTTTATTTATGGCAGAGATGGGGAACCTTTTTTCGATCGTCGGCCACTGACCCACAGAGAAATCAGTTGGGGACCTCACAAGTGAGAAGCAAAAAAACTCTTCCCAAAACCCCCAACCCTCACTGATGTGGCGTCCAACTGAGACACCTCATTTTTCTGGCGCTCTAGCCCCAAGAGGTGAGGGGAAGGAACAGGGAGGACTGAAGTTCAGCACTTCCCACAGGCAAGATTTACTTTTCCGGAGTTAGTGGATTTTGTGGACCAGATTAAGCACTTGGGTGGGGCCAAAAATGAGGGGTTCAGTGTGTGGGACAGGGCTGCCAGCGAGTGGGACAGGGATGCAGGATCTAGGTGGGAGGTGGGTTGCAGGAGGGATGAGGGTGCGAGGTCTGGGAGAAGTGATATGTCCCTGAGCTGCCATTGGGGCAAGGTGGGGAGGGAGCTCAGCCCCCCCCGCACAGTGGGGAACCTGCGCTGCCGCTCAAGCCTTGCAGTCGTTGTGCAGCCCAGCTCTCCCCTTTCAGCCACTTCTCCAGCAAGTTGCCCAGCACCACACTGATCTGGGGGCTGGTGGGACCAGGTACATGGGTGGCAGCAGCCATAGTGCCGGGCTTGGCGCACCAGCAGCAGCAGGTGTGGCGACCGTGCAGGGTCACTGGCTCACACAGCTGCCGCCAGCACAGGGGGCAGTCCACCAGACACTGGTGGTCGGCAGCAGCCGGGGTTCTCTGCACCTCGCCCTCCCCTTTGGGGCCCCCAGCGAGCCAGGGCACCAGGTGCAGCGCCTTCTCACGTGGGCTGAGCGCCAAGCTCTCGGCCAGCTCTTGCAGCTCCTCAGTCCACAGGCGGGCCAGTCTGCCTCCAAGGCCTTGGTCATGTGACTGGCATTGGCCAGCGTGTCCCCCTGGCACAGGGAGAGGCTCTGCTCGTGCTGTAGCAGCTTGGCCAGCTGCAAGCTGTAGATCTTATCCGCCAGCTTGAAGTTTCTGCCACCCAAGGCCTCCTCGGCTACCTGCAGCATCTCAGTGGAGGGCTCCATGCCACCTGCTCCGCTCACTGAGCCGCCCCAGCCCTCCAGCCCATGCACCCTCCGAGAGGGAGGCTGGAGCTGGTGCTCCAGCCTGCGCCTGTGCGGCAACCGCAAGGCTCAAGCCACAGCGCAGACTCCCTGCTGCATGGGGGAGGATGGGGTGGGCTGCGCTTGAGCCACCAACCACCTGGAAGACAGCCGCAGACCTCACTTTGAGAACCACTGCTCTAAGGCTATGACTACATTTAAAACTCTGCAGCTGTGCCACTGGCACATTTCGGTCTAGACACTACAGCAGTGGGATGTATTCTCTTGTTGCTGCAGTTAATCCACCTCCCCCAATTCTTTCATTGATCCAGCACTGTCTGTATCAAGTGAAGTCATCATAGTTGTTTCTCAGGGGGTATGGATTTTTTTCATACCCCAGAGAGATGTAGCTAAGGTGTAGACCCACGCTAACCAAATGAGTTTTCTGGTACATGAGCCTAAGCTCAGACAACAGGCATAATTGTATTACCCTAGAATGTAGACAGCAAACCAACCTACCACAAAGATATTATTTAAACATAGCATCAAATACACACTGTTTAACAAGTATCTTTTTAATACTTTAATGAGAAATTGAGAAACCCTCTTCTTAGTTTTTTATAAAATGAGAATTTTTCAGAGCAAAATATGAAATACTTATGCTGCCTCCACAAGTGTTTTTAACCCTTGGCTATGGCACACCGAGGGTGAAAATGTATCTGCCATTATGATGGAAAGTGGCCATAAGCTGGCATATTTGAAATATTCAGAACAGGAGCTCTACTTGCTCCACAATTTTACTCAAGAGACCAAAAAAGAGCTGTATGTGTGTCACCCTGGGGTTGGGGAGGATGTACCTTTTGCCAGCTCTGTAAAAAAACAAAACAAACAAACTATAAGCCTGGGGGGCCCCACTCTCAGTCCATATGTACTGAGTAGAAACTTGTTATAATTTAGAAAAATAGTATGTGATCATGTAATTAAAAATGTGTGCTCAGTCCAGTGGTCCCCAAACTTTTTACTAGGGTGATCTACCGATTCCACCAACTGTGTTTTGTCTTTTTTTGGGCCATGACCATTACTTCTATTTATCCCCACCCCCACTTCGCCCACAAATCACTTCCCAGCCCTCCTGGTCACTGCTCTGTTCCCATCACTGCCTTACTCTTGCTTTCCTAGCCCTGGCCCCTCTTGCAGCCACAGCTAATCATATTCACTCCTCCATTGGCCAGTCTGCTTGTTGGCTTCAGCCACTTCCTCCATACTACTGCTGCCCAGATCTTTCCCCCCATACCGCTGCCTGTCCCTAAAGGAAGCGCGGCCATTGTGTGGGAGAGTGCCTCCAGGAAACACGTAGGGTGGAGACAGGCTGCTTACTCAGTGCTGCTGCTGCTGCTGCCTGCAGGAGGTGGGGGTGAAGGAGTACCTTTGGGGCATATGGATAAGGAGGCCGAATTAAAATGGTACAGGCATTTGCTCATTTCTGTGTACTTGATTTTGTAATTTTCATATTCTTTCACTGCGGTTTTTAAAAATGTAATATGTTATCGTAGAGAAGAGCACTCCAAAATTAAAGCAAAAAAAAATAAAACTCTCACTTTCAGAGTGTAAGGAAACCTCATTTAGATGCAGATTCACTGTGTATGAAAAAAGTTTGTTGGCACCATTGACAAGACTCGCTTGAAATAAAAATCACCATCCTGGCACCTATAACAGCTTTGCTAAATTTCAAGTCCATCATGGAGACATGATGGAGCTTTTCAAAGCAGCTGTAAGAACATATTTTTTAAAAACAGAAGCCAAACATTTTTTTCCTAACCTCACCCACAAAAACAGCTGTTTTAGCTGAAACTTCCGCCCAGGAAAAATTCACCCTGAGCCACACACCTACCTTGGAAAATTTCAGCTCAAACAGTTTAAGGTTAAAGTTTGGCAAAGTTATATGCAACTGAAAACAGGCTCTTATATTGGAAAGTGTCTGGGAACTTTAATTACAGATGGCACTGCCAGCTCTGCCGAGAGAGAGAGAGAGAGACTTATATGTATAAAATATATTTTCTTCTTACAGTCGGTATATGATACAATATTAAATTTTTGAATCTTATGTCACTGGAATCCATTTGAAGGTTTATTGCTGCAGATAGCTGTTTAAAGAGTTTCAACTTTAATGCACTTTGTTCATGTAAAACATTATTTTAACAGATTTATGATTTCATCAAGGTACTATAAACTGAGTTTTAAGTATAACCAGGAAGAGGTTATTCAGAGAAGCAGAACCAAGGTTCTTTGAACACTGTGCCACATTAACAGCTGGCATGTCTGTAAATTAAGCTAATTCCAGTTGTGTTGGCAAAGTGACAACAGCCACAAAACTGAAAGGGATGGATGACACCAGATCTGGTTCCTCTATAACTACTACTGAAAATAAACATCTGCTTTGCCAGAGGAAAATGAAATACTTTCATTTGTGATCTGCCTTCTATAACTCAAAACCAAGAGGAAAAACAAACAGCCTGCTCCAGCATCTTTGCAAAAGTAAGCAAACTGGTTCTTAATGGATATATCTAGACTAGAGAGGATTCTTCAGTCCACTGGAATCCCAGAAGATGGAATCCACCCACAACAGTTTAACTAAGGTAAGATGAAAAAGGAGTAGAGAAAAGAGCTTCACTAAACTTCAGCAGTCACTGAAATAAAGGTGTTCAACGGGGTCTGAGATCTCGATTCACATAATTTAAAAAGCCCTAAATCTCACCACATAAAAGTTGCAGGTGAAAACCAAGTGAATATGGAAAATGTCTCCACTGAAAATGGAGGAAGAGGAACTCTCAGCCTGCACACCCTACACAAAATCTAGATTTGTTAAAGAAGTCTACCATCCACTTAACCATCTGAATCATTGACTTTCTTACTATATCTACTATTGACAAAAGATCTTTTTAATACACTGGTAGTATATAGGAAAGACAAGTGCCCAATAAATAGGAATTTGAGCTAAAAGCAAAACAAAAACCAAAACCCCCCAAAACAGGTGAATACAAAAATTTCAATGCAACCATTCATGATGGTGGTTGTGAAGAAAGAGAAGATTATTCTATGCAAGAATCCAGGTAAGAGAGAGGACGCAACAGTCCAGTTCCAAGTTGAGAGGACATTTACCCAATCCACTGGTCTTTATTAAAATATTTACTAAACTAATCTACAGTAATGGTCCAAACCTTTATAGCTTACTGTAGTAATACTGACATGTTTGGGGCTATTTCTATAGAGAACTCTGGTTTGATTTCAGGAGGGCTTCTCCAGGGCTCAGGTTGAAGGAAGAGCTCCTGTCCAGAGCATACAACACACCAAATCATAGAAATGTAGGACCAGAAGGGACCCAAAAAGACCATTTCACCCAGTCCCCTGTACTGAGGCAGGACTAAGTATTATCTCTAGACCAGGGCTACTCAACTTTGGAGGCCCCAGGGGCTACAATGATACTCACAGCACATGCCGAGGGCCGCAATTTAAGTGTGGTTGCATATATATGCAAATATATACAAATAGCTTCTTTCACACAATGCCCTGGTGCTCCAGGGACCTCCTCCTTGGGGGCTAGAAATGCCGACACTCTGTACCCATCTGTTCCAGCCAACTTGTCCACTTGCGTCTTTCAGGCTCACCCCACCTGGGAGATGCCTCACTGTTGTGAAGTGTGTTCCCAGCAGAGGCCATGTTCACAGGATCCCACCCCGCGGGCTGTGTGTTGAGCCCTGCATAAACCCAAACTGCACTGCGGGCCTCAAACAAATGGGCTGCGGGCCACATGTGGCCCACGGGCCAAGTGTTGAGTAGCCCGGAACTAGACCGGTGTTTCTCAACCTTTTTTTTATAAAGTACCCCTTTTAAAAAAAATTATAAATACCCCCAGTACCTAGTTTTCAGACACATACAAAGATTTTCTACCATTGCAACACATTTGTTTAAACAACTTAATCGTAGCCAGGCAGGCAATGACATTTTTGGGTATAAAAAGTACAAAAATTATAAAGTGCTGTAAAACTTACAACAAAAATTTGGTTTTCTCCTAATTTCAGTTGTGTTGACGCACCCCCCCAGAGTTCGCTCGAGTACCCCTAAAGGTATTTGTACCACTGGTTGAGAAACATTGATCTAGACTATCCCTCACAGGTGTCTGTTTGACTTTAACCATTCTTAACCTCCAGTGACAGAAACTATACAACCTCCCCAAGTAAATTTGTTGTAGTGCTTAGCTATCGCTACAGTTAGTATTTTCTAACATCGAACCTGAATCTCCCTTGATGAAACTTAAGCCCATTGTGTTTTGCCCTATCCTCAGTGGTTGTTAATGAGAACAATTTGTCACCATCCTCCTTATCACAACCTTTTTGTACTTGAAGACTGCTATGTCTCTTCCTCAGTCGTCCCTTCTCTAGACTAAGACAATTTTTTTTCCATTCTTTTTTCATAGTTCATGTTTTCTAGACCTTTTGTTGCTCTTCTCTGGACTTTCTACAGTTTGTCCACATCTTTCCTGAAGGGTGCGTCTAGACTACATGGCTCCGTCGACGTAAAGTAGTTTACCCGACACAGGCAATGAAGCGGGCATTTAAATAATTTCACAAGTTTCACGAGGCATAAGGGAGCGGTCGACAAAGGCTTCCCTTGTCAACCGATCCGCGTCTAGACTGCCGCGCTGTGCCGGATCAGCTGATTGTCGGCACAGCATGGCAGCCATTTTTATTTTAATGAAGTGGGGATTATTTAAATCCCCGCTTCATTGACTATGTTGGGTAAACTACTTTACATTGCTCCGTCAACGGAGCCATGTAGTCTAGACACACCCAAAGTGTGATGCCCAGAACCGGACAACACATTTCAGCTGAGGCCTTATCAGTGCCGAGTAGAGCGGAAGAATTACTTCTTTGTTTCTTGCTTACTTCACTCCGAGTCCTACTAATGCATCCCAGAATGATGTTTGCTATTTTTGTAGCAGGATTACACTTGTTTTACCACATTTAGTTTGTGATCTACTATAACTGCTAGATCCTTTACTACAGAACTCCACCCAAGGCAGTCATTTCCCATTTTGTATTTGTGCAATTGACTTTTCCTTTATAAACGGAGTATTTGTTCTTACTGAATTTCATCCTATTTAATTCAAGCCATTTCTCCAGTTTGTCCAGATTATTTTGAACTCTTATCCTATACTCCCAGGCCTTCCAACCCCTCCCAACTTGATATCTCGCACAAACTTTATAAATGTTCTTTCTAAGCCATTCTCCAAATAATATATTGGATACAACCAGACCCAGGACAAATTACTGCAGGATCCCACTCAATATGCCCTTCCAATTTGATTCTGAATCATTGATAACTTCTCTCTGAGCACAGCTTTCCAGCCAGTTGTGCACCTCCCTTATAGCAGGTTCGTCTAAGCTATATTTCTCTAGTTTGATTATGAGACGATCATATGAGATGGTAGGGAAAGCCTTACTAAAGTCAAGACATATGGGGGGGGGAGGAATTAACTCTTCCAGGAGCTTGGGGCTAGTAGATTTTTGTAGGGAACCCTAAGTTCCAGGGTGGGGACAAAATGAGAGTTTCAGTGTGTGGGAGAGGGCTGCCAAGGCGTAAGGGTGCAGGGTCTGTGTGGGAGATAGGGTGGAGAAGCAGGTTGGGGTGTGGGAGGCAGGGTCTGGGAGGGGGCCAGAGGGGTCAGGGGATTGGGGCACTTCCCTGGCACCATTTCTGGAGGAGGAGGGGTAACGTGGTTCTGCACAGCCCTGAACTTGCAGACACTGCTCCCTGCCGCTCCCATTCACCTCGATTCCTGGTCAATGGGAATAGCAAAGGGGGAGCCTGTAGATGAGCTCTACTAGCAGAAACACACGCAGCTCCAGCCAGGAGGGTGGGGAGGCAGAGCTACATCATGCAGCGGCTTTAGTTGCTGCATCCTAGGGTCTTGGGGCTGCAGATCTTAAAACCCCTTTCATAATCCGGCTTTGGAGACATATGATATCTACTGCTTCCCAAATATCTACACGGCTTGTTACCCTGTCAAACAAGGATATTAGGTTGGTTTGACATCATTTGTTCTTGGCGAATCCATGTTGATTGATACTTATTTTATCTCTAGGTACTTATAAATGTATTGTTTGAGTATTTATTCCATTATCTTTCCAGGTACCAAAGTTAAGCTGCCTGGCCCAAAATTCCCTGAATCATCCATGATCTCTGCACTAGACGGAGGAACGCGGCCGTCTATAGCAGGATAGCTGCCAGCCTGGCCATCAAAGGCCACATGCGAACCCAGGGGCCGGTTTGCATGACAATCAAGTTGGTCGGGCGAGACTCCCAATTCTCAGCCCTGAGCTTCCCTTCCCCCTTCTTTCCCTTGCTTCCCCCTTCCAGCTCCCTCCTCCCAGGTTTTCCCCTCCCCTCTCCCACCCTCTCTTTTCCCCTCTCCCTCCTCATTTCCCCAGTCTCACTAGAGTTTCATTCCCCCCCACCCGCCCCCACAGTTTTGTTAAATAAAGAGAGTTTGAGTTCATGAAAATACATTTATTTTATTTGACATCAGGAAGGGGGGTTAGGGTGGGGTAAGTGGAAGGACGTGAGGGAGGAATGAGGCACAAGCCCCTGGTGGGGCAGATCAGGGAGGCTCTTAGTGCTCCTCAGGGTGGAAGCTCTCCCGAAGGGCCTCCTGGATACTGACAGCCCCCGATGGACCTCCCAGATAGCAGCCTGCAGAAAGTGCAGCCAGGCTCACAGCAACACATCCATGAGAAGCACAAGAATGCCCAGGGGCAGCTCTGGCTCCATGTTGCAGAGTGCTGTGGTGTCCCGAGTGAGGGCAACCAGAGCACGCAGAGACAAAATGCTTTGCTGTCCCTCACTGAGGTAGGCAAGCAAGCAGTGAAAGCTGAGAACCAGCTGTCCGGGGGAGGTCCCTTTAAGCACAGGCCTCAGAAAGCCTCAGGCAGCAGCCACACAAAGTAACTCCTGACCTGATGCCCTGCCGGGCCTGGTTCCAGCCGGCCTTAAATGCAATTCAGCGTCCACTCAGTGTGGACATGCTATTTCAAAATGCATTTTGAGTGTAGACGCATTATTTCGAAATAACTTATTTTGAATTAACTTTCGAAATAAAGATGTAGTGTAGACATACCCTTACTTAGACAAGTTAGATGTCTAAACTTCCCTCTAATGTTCCCTCTAATATTTCCATCCATGTTCCGATTTTTTCCATCCATATTCAGAACATATTTTTATGTGCACCAAAGCATGTGCGAATGTACACTATCAGAAAGAACAAAAAAATCTGGCTGTGAGCACTTCCTAATGAGCTGGGCAGCATAAGTGCACAGCTTACAGGGAACGCTGCTGTAGTGGACTCTTTTAGGGAGCGTCCTACTCCTATGCATTCCAAGAACTGGTTGGATAATCTGTGCCCTGCTGTATTATCTTCCCAACAGATATCTGGGTAGTTGAGGTCCCCCATCACCACCAAATTCTGTGCTTTGGATGATTCTGTTAGTTGATTTTAAAAAAGTCTCATCCACCTCTTCTTCCCGGTTAGGTGATCTTTAGTAGACCACTACCACTGTATCCCCATTTGTTTTTACCCATTTTATCCTTACCCAAAGACTTTAAACAGGTTTGCCATCCCATATTTTTTCTCCACCTCAGTGCAAGTGTATACATCTTTGATATACAAGGCAACATCTCATACCTTTTTTCTCGGTCTATCCTTTCTGAATAAGATCTACCCTTCTATGCCAATATTCCAGTAATGAAATGCCCACCAACTCTCTTCCTTTCTTGCTTGCCCTTAGTCCTCACTGAAATTTCCCTCCAGATTCTGATCCTTCACTGAGGGCTCCATGTTTTGGACTCAGCTGTGGGTTTTTGTCTCCTGCCCCATCAATCCTAGTTTAAAGCCTGCCACACTAGGTTAGCCAATCTGTATTTCCCTTTACTTGACAGATGGACCCCATCTCTGCTTGACAGTCCTTTGCGGAACAGGATCCCATGGCTGAACAAACCAAATCCCTCCTGGCAATATCACCACACAGCCATGAATGTATCACCAGGATGTGTCCGTCTCTGCCTGGACCCTCACGCTGGATGGGAAGGATCCAAGAGAACACCACCGGCCTCTCTTGCTCTTTCATCCTACTACCAGAGCCCTGAAGTCACTTCTGATCGGCCTAGGTTCCTACTTTGCAGTACCACTAGTGCCCACGTAGGTGAGCAGCTTAGAGTTGTAGTTGGAGGGATGGATGGTCCTAGACAATCCTTCCATAATGTCTCAGATACAGCTCCCTGGCAGGAAGCACACCTCCTGGGATGCTAGGTCAGGCCTGTGGATGGATGCATCCATTCACCTTAGAAGGGAGTCACTGACCACTTCCCCCTTCATTTTTCTTTCAAGTGGTCACCATGAGCCTCTCAGCTTTGGAGATACATGGATTCTCCTTATCCACCTTTGGGAAAGAGCCTTTACCCCTCGTTGTCATGGCAGCATACCATTTTTTATCTCTATAGAGAGTAGGTTGGGAGCAAGGGTGGAGCACTGCCTGCTGCCAGACATAACCAGCAACCAATTCCTCCCTGTGAAGGAGAAGTTTCCTCCTCGCCTTGTGGTGCTATTGCAGTCCTCTCCTGCTGGATTGCTCCCTCAAATTTGGACATCTCTCTATGCGTGTTTTTAATTAACTCCTCCTCTGCATAGATGCTCCCCAAACTATCCACCTCCTTCTACAGCTCACCCACCTGCCTTCTGAAAGATTCTACCAGTAGGCACCTCTGGATGGTCAATCTCCTCAGCCTGACTTTCTATAATGGGGAAATCTGCAAGCCAGAGTTTCTGCAAATCTACAATGCACATGCTGATCTTATCAAATAGATATACCAGGAAAACCTATTATTTAAAAACCACTCCTGAGCCAGGGAACAAAAACAGGTTGGATTTTATATGGGTCACTTATTTTTAGTTAAAAGGTAGAATGTGGTCACATGTCATTTTACATGTCAGTCCTGGGTACCCCGAGAATTGTCAGACACACTATGTTTTTAAATAAATAGAATACCTTCACTATAAAAACATTATTCCTTAAATATCACCCAGACATACATCTCAGAACGATTATGAATTTTGACAAGTTATGAGTTTTCAGTACATATACCTTATATGTAACTCTTTATGAGTAAATATCCTGTAAGACATTTTAGTGTAGTGAATGTGTCAGATATGAGGTGAGAAAAACCAGGGGGACCCTTTCCCAATATGTGTCTGAGCACAAAAATTCTGCAGTACATTTACCTCACTTACAAGGGATTTTTATCCAACTTCCAATATAATACTAATATAGTTTTAAACACAAATATTCTCTCTTTCCAAGCATTCAATGGATATAATAGGTACTTCTATAAAATCCCTACCACAGACAGAGTTGCAAAACTGAACTTGTTTACACCAATTTATTCAAATCACCGTTCCCCTATTAACACCCCCACAAAAAGATTCTCACCATGGCACTTTTCACAGTGATATGAGTTTCCTTTTTCTAATCAAATAACCACACTTGGTGTAGCCTAGTATCCTATTGGTATTCTTTGCAGCAACTGAATAGTCTGTTCCTAAGTGACTTCTACTATAAATTCCTATGTCCTGTCTTCGCCTGTACATTACAGCTTCTTCTACAAAATAACTTATACTTTAAAAATCAACTTAATGCTGAGCCAAAACATCATGGGTTTCTCACAGAATGAGTGTTATAATTGAGCCTTATCTAAGCCCATCTTTGAGATTAAATATTATCACAGTAGAGGTGTGTCTACACTGCAAATTGCGTAGCTTATTTCATAATTTGGCACTGTCTACACAGCACCAAATTTTGAAATAAAACGCTATTCTGAAATGTCTCTTAATCCTCGTGGAACGAGGTTTACAGGAACATCAGAACGGCAAGCCTGTTATATTTTGAAATAACAGGCTTGTTTCAAAGATGTGAAATAGCTATTTTGGGATACTAGAAGTATCCCAAAATAGCGCTGCAGTATAGACGTACCCTAGATGAGCTGTTCAGCTTCACAGAGGATACACTGTGACAAAGCATTTACCTTGGTCTTTCATCTGAAATGAACAGGAACGGAACCACTGAAGAACAAGCCAAATGTGATGAAACTGAACAGTGCCACCTAGTGTGAGATGGGGCTGTTTGGGGTTGTTTTTTTAAAATATTGATTTTACTAATCTTCAGAATGCTGTCAAATAGCTCAAGTTATGCTTCAAAACAGTCGGAAGGAGAAGAAATAATGAAATCAGGCACAATTTTTAAGGCAAAAGAAGCAATGACAATATATGCCACCATCCAAGTGGGACACACCATCCAAGTTACCAGGCTGACCGCACTTCTGACCCCCTGACTCTCTAACTGCACCTGATACCATATCTCAGGCCTTGTCAGCTCTGACATGGTACCAATTCCCCCACTTTCAAACTGGAGCTTGGACTCCAGTACCCAGGACCCAGAAGTGATTACCTCAGCAGGCCCAAGCCAAGGCTCAGTTCATGCAATTCAGCACCTTGGGAGCTATGGCCAGTGGTTTCTAGCGACCAGGCAGCTTTCTTACAGCAAAATGCAATTTATTTAGAACTAAATCATTTTGGAGAAATCCATTTTTAAAAAATAATGGCTATAGTATATGCCAGTCTACGCCTGTCTTCCTTAAGGCTGCACATCATCCACTCAAAACCTTAGGTGGACCCTAATGACAACTCCTCCAGCCCTTCACTTCAGAGAACATTTTAAACCATTTAGTGTCCCTCTGGTCTCTAGACTGCCAGCTGTATAGCTATGGCAGAAACCTAGAAGGAGCATCTTTGTTTCTAATAGCTTGGTCTTGTAATTGCCCCTAGTGTGTGCTGAGGGGCTGCTTATTTAAAATTATTGTGTTGCCTTCCTGCTTGTTTTTCCAAAACCCGCTGTTAATATAAACCAACTTGTTCATACAGGAAAGCCCAATGAGCCAATACAGGTACACAGGCACTCTCTTACTAACCAGATCACATGCAATATTCATAAAATTATTACAGATCAGCATGCCAGAGTTGTTACATAGCAGACTCCACACCCACTACAGACAACTAGGGACCAACTGTGGTTTAACTGACTTGACTAGTGCTACACAGAACTGTGTGTCAGAGGCATGGATAGCCCAGTTCTCTAGGGCAGCATTCAAAATGTCTTCAGCATGAGATGCTTCTCCCTTACTGTAGTCCTCTTCCTCATTCACTATTCACCTTCTAATCAGTCTCTTTTACAATTCTGAAGCACACTTACAGCAGGTCCATCCTGTGCACTGGGCAAGGATCCCCTGGAAATAACATGTGATTATATAATTGAAGACTACATCATAGATTTTGGGTGCTTGACTTTACAACCCTAATAATATTCTTTGAATGAAGCTTTTCCTATATTTCACTTCCCTTATTACCAGTCCCAATCTCACTAGATTCCTCATTCCAGCCTGTTCCCTTCCCTACCCCAATTCTGGCTTTTGTTCTTCCTGCTTTGTCAGCAGACTACTTCCTTCTCCATGCTGCCTGGGTGCCAACTAGGAGTATCACTGAGAACACAGGAGAGATGGGTTCATTACTCTCAGTTTTAGAGCCTGGACATACCCCAGCCCACAGCAGCTAAAAGAAGCCAGTACAGGCAAAGTCTGGCTACACCCATGTAATTCTAGACCAAAGCATGCTCAGTCCCTCTGTGCAGTTTGGTCTGCACCAGGAGCTGAGAGAGGCTTGAATATGCTCAGGGAACATGCTTCAGAGTTTACCGGTTAAAATCTCTGATGTGCTAACTGTTCAAACTTATAACTTGCCCAAAACTGAGCACATTTTCACATGCAAAGCAAAAGGCAAGGGCCACCCCCCTATCAAATCTGAAGTCTCAGCTCCAAAGCCCTATGGGGCTCCTAGAGCTTCCTAAAGAAAAAATTGCCAGGGGTTTTTTAACATTGTTTTTTTCAGTATATTATTCCTAAACCTCACTTGCAAACTGCTAAACCGTTTTGACTGAAATTTTCCAGAATACTTCAGCCTGAGACAGACATTCAAAATGGAAAATTTCAGTCTGAATGCTTAAAAGTTTGGCAAAGTTATAAGCAACTGAAAACAGGCACTGTTAATGGGAAGCGTCAGGCAATCTTACTAATATGTGATGTTACCAGCCCTGCCTATAATTTGAAAAATTCATAAAACTAGAACATTTTATCATTCTCCAAATGTATTGCAGGAGGTAACATCAATTGACCAAGACAATGGTAATCATATGGCATATCACTGGTGCACCTTATCCAATCTCAACTATTGCCGAAGATACTTCAGCTGTCTGACTGTCACTGATTCATTTGGCTTCTTCCTCTATCATCATCAAATGCCATTTCTGAGTACTGAAACCCCATGGGTCTGCACCAACAATCGATTATGTGCTGTGACTAAACCAGTCACTGTTTTCTCTCACACACACATGCAGTGGCTCAGTGAAGACAGCAAAGCATTCTTGTTCTCCAAGTTCCAGCTAGAACTCCCCCAGACCAGCACCACTACTTATCATTGGCATTTCTGATACTAAATTAACTTGGCCTGCATCCTTATATCTTAAGCCAGAAAATACATACCCACCGATGTACAGAGCAGCCATTCCAGTGCACAGAAAGGGAGTGTTTCCATTACACACAAAAGGCACACAGCATTCTTCCAATACAAACAACATTTAAAAACATGCTATGAAATTAAGTTACTATGGTGAAAGTTTTTAAAAATACCTGTATGGAAATGATTAATATAAAATTCTTATACATGCCCCAATCGTTCTGTAATCAGCCCTATATTCGAAAGTAAACTGAATTATTTTTCAAGAATGTGTGGCAAATTTGGATGTTTTTCTTCAGTACATTTTTCTTCAGTTTTCTATTTTTAGTTGAAATTTAGTTGTCAAGACAACAGCTCTACAAAATGCCGAATGTCATGAAGTCAATATCAAAAGTTTGTCAGATTGGCCTTGTCTGTTGCCAGGAAATGCATTGTCTCTCACTAGGATAGGGTCACAATGCTGTCAGAACAATTAGATGCTTGTGCATATTTGTAAAAAAAATCAAATGAGTATTTTGAAGAGATTGCAAGATTAAGGATCCACCTAAAACAGTTAAGCATCAGTTAGGTATCAATAAAACCAGAATGATATGTAACTAAAACGTCTAGTACAAGGTGGTGGAAAGAACTGGGAATATAATAAAATAAAATCTAATTGATGACTGTGTACCTTATGGGACTCCCATACCCAGGTATGGAAACATTTAGTGTATTAATATTTTTTGCAGTGCAGTGCAAAAAGAAAACAAGAACATTCTTTACCCCCAAAAAATCATAAAATGCCTTATGATGAAGTAAATTTCTTGCAGTGAAAAGGAACATAGACAAACATGCCAGCATTACTTACAGAATACATTACATGCAGCAGCAACCAAAAAGAACATGGTTCCAGAAATTAGGTCAAGGTTTGTGCTGGGAGGGAAAGCTAATGGATAAAAGATGCCCTTCTCTTTTGACTGTGTGATGCTTTCATTCTAGTAACAGTTACAGGTGAAAAGGGACAACCAAGCCTGTTTAATTTTCTAATAGATTCCCTATCTTTTACACACGTCACTCCCTTAAAACACAGCAGACCAATATCATTGATTTGTATAGTGAGTTACCCAACCTGTGGGGCAAATCAACAGTATGATTCTCAGATTCACCCCACCTTCCATGGCAAATTTGTTCCCGTAGCTATGGATAAAGCAGCGGACAGCTCCCTGAAAATGTGTCTGGCTTTCCATTGCCTGTTCCCAAAGCATCCCTGAATGTACCAACTGTCAGAGCAGCTTACGTGTACATAACTGTATGTCTTTTTTCCATCCTCACTCAGTTGATCCATGAAAACATATGCATCCCAGTCCTACAGAGACACTAGTGGACACCCTGAATTCCATGTGGCTTTCTGATAAGTGGGGAAAATGAGGAAAGAACAACTGAGGGAAAAGGGAACCAATATTACAATGCATAAAACAGAAAACAAAGAAAAAAAGAACAGAGAAGAGGAGAGATGGACAGAGAAACAGAGATATAAGGTGGGTGCATAACTGGCTGGATAACCATTTTCAGAGAGTAGTTTTCAATGAGTCACAGTAATTCTGGAAGGGCATAACAAGTGGGATGCCGCAGTGATTAGTTTTGGGGCTGGTTCTGTTCAATATTTTCAACAATGATCTAGATAATGGCATAGGGAGGACACTTTGTTTGCAGATGATACCATGCTCGGAGAGGTTGCAAGTGCTTTGGAGGACAGAATTACAGTAATTACTTGTTTAACACATGCCCGCTTAACACGTTTTCACAATAGCACGATTTTTTTAAGGGAACTTTTTCGAATAACACGACCATCCCCGAAATAACACAAAAATAATCAAGTGGCGGACTACTTCGCGTGGCGGTATAAGTTGGTGAAAACAGTGGTAATACGCATGAGCAGATGAATACATGTAGTCACAGCACTTCTCCGCTCACTCACATGTTTATCTTTGTGTTTTAACAAACTGCGGCGACTTGTGTTGCTAGATGTCTAACATTGACGTTGACGACCCAGCACCAACAAAAAATTGACTTCACCACTGCCACCTGAAACGCAACCCCCACCTTTCCCATTATTTTTAATGGGAAAATTGACCCCGCATAGCACGTTTTCACTCAGCACGAACATTTTCAGAAACGCATCTATCGTGTTAAATGAGGAATTACTGCATAATTCAAAATGATCTGGACAAACTGGAGAAATTGTCTAAGGTAAACAGGATGACATTCAATAAAGACAAATGCAAAGTACTCTACTTAGGAAGGAACAATCAGTTTTGTACATACAAAATGTGAAATGACTGACTAGGAAGAAATACTGCAGAAAGGGATCTAGGGGTCATAGTGGACCACAAGCTAAATATGAATCAACAGTGTGATACCATTGCAAAAAAAGCAAACGTCATTCTGGCATGCATTAACAGGAAAGTTATAAGCAAGACACCCAGCCTAAGTCTACATTGCCCAGTCTTGCGCAATAACATATGCAAATGAGGCACAGCGATAAATATCGCCACACCTCATTTGCATACTTAATGAGCCACCATTTTTGTGAAAGAAGGAGCAGTCTACACTTCTCCTTCTTGCACAAAAAACCCCTCTTGCACAAGAGCCGTTCTGCCTGAAAATAAGCGGCAGAACGGCTCTTGCGCAAGAGGGGGTTTTTGCACAAAAATGGCAGCTCATTAAGTATGCAAATGAGGCATGGCAATATTCATTGCTGCACCTCATTTGCATACGTTCTTGTGCTAGACTGGGCAGTGTAGACGTAACCAAGAAGAAGTAATTCTTCCACTCTATTCTGCACTGATTAGGCCTCAACTGGAGTAGTGCATCCAGTTCTGGGCACTAAGTTGCTGGAAAGGTGTGGAGAAACTGGAGAAGGTCCAGATAAGAGCAACAAAAATAATTAGAGATCTAGAAAACATAGCCTATGAGGGAAGATTGAAAAAAACTGGGGTATTTACACTGGAAAAGAGAAGACTGAGAGGGGACATGATGTCCGCTTTCAAAGATCCAAAAGGGTGTTACAAGGAGGAGGGAGAAAAATTATTCTCTTTAATCTCTGATTTCAGGACGAGAAGCAAGGGCCTTAAATTGTAGTGTGGGAGGTTTAGGGTGGACATTAGGAAAAATTTCCTGGCAGGGTGGTTAAGCACTGGAATAAATCTCCTATGGAGGTTGTGCTATCTCCATCATTGGAGATTTTTAAGAACAGGTTAGACAAGCTCCTGACAGAGATGGTCTAGATGGTGCTTGGTCCTGCCGTGAGTGCAGGAGACTGGACGTGATGACCTCTCGAGGTCTCTTCCAGTTCAAGTATTCTATGATTCTATAGTTCTATCTGGTGGCAACTGTCCATCAGAAAAAGGCTAAGAAACATAAATTAATAGCATATATATATTTCCTTTACTTTATACCCCTTTGATGCCTACATTAGGCAGACCAATACCTACATGGGTCATTATTACTATTTTCACCTCCTATTTAGAGTTTAAGGAGGGGGGCACTCTTTTGGATTAGGAACTAAAAACAAACTGGTAGCACCATCGTTTATTAGGTCAGCTTTTACAAGTCAAAACTGTCATGTAAAACTTAAATTTAAAACAAAAATATGCTTTCAGGATTTGACCCTACAGAACTGTTTTTGCTTGGCATGAAAACCAGACATCAAATGTTTAGAATGGGTTTTTTTTATTCCCAATGCTGAGCAATATATGATATGGTCTAATACCCTGGATGAATATCACTGTTTAAATGGCATTAGAAAAGAAAGAGAAGGGTTTTCCATTTTAAAACCATCTATACATAAGCCATCATTTTTCACATCTGGCAATATGATTTATTTAAATGCTACAGAACTGCAGGCATTGCAAAAGTTACAATGTTGGCTTCTTTGCAAATGCAGCAAATCATGAGACCACATAACTACTGTACAGGAGTGCCAGATTCCTCCCAGACATCTTTATTTTAAAAAATTTCCGCCATAAAACTATTTCTCTTACTATCTAAAATACAGTAGTGTATTTTGGATGGCAGTTAACAGTCTGAACCTATCCAGCATTTTCTTGCTTTCTAGACAACAAACCCTGACCTCAACATGTACAGTGTCAGAACACCCACTGACATGAACAGGAACAGTTTGATGCTACATTTTCAAATGTGTAGACATATGCAACAAGTTATAAACGTATTCTTTTTTCCTTGTACATGGCTATGAAAACAAGATGATTTCAGGTTTGAACATATCCAGTATTTTTGTTTTCTGTACGCATCTTCTTTATCTTTGGCATCCATTTATATCACTTCAACTATTTTTTTTCCTTTCAGTGTGAAATAGGCACATTTCAGATTAAACTTATGGCAGACTGTTAAAAATTTATCAATTGAATAAGAAGTGTGATGGTTTTCCCCTCACTGAATGACTTTGATGGAAGTTCACTCAAAGGAAAAAAAGAAGACAAAGAGGAGCTTTTCTTAGGAATTGAAAATTGAACATTTAAAGCAAATTTACAATTCTCCTAGCACATTT
The DNA here is from genome assembly GCA_019425775.1 of Rafetus swinhoei. Classification (NCBI taxonomy): domain Eukaryota; kingdom Metazoa; phylum Chordata; order Testudines; family Trionychidae; genus Rafetus; species Rafetus swinhoei. The sequence goes on along the minus strand of CM033424.1, from coordinate 89,268,417 downwards.
TAAAGGAATTTGACAGAAAAAAAAACCCATCTCTTGAGGTGAGAAGCAAATTTTGTTTTGTCATCCAATAACGATATACAGTATTTACTGTCTGGGAAACATTAAACACAGCACTTTGCTGCTGTGAGAATATATACAACTAAAGTTTAGGCTCTCATCCTGCAACTAGACCCATGTGAGCAGATCCCTGTGCCCAGAGAAGCCAAAGCAATTGCTCTAATTCCTGGATCAAGACCTTAATTATAGAAGTGGGATTTTTTCTAAGAGTAGCTAAGAAAGTCTGCACCATTGTCTTCATATTCTTGCAGGTAAACACAGTTGATATCCAGGGGCCACAGCCCTCTCTGCACAGGGTGCCTGAAGAATCAGGTTCAATAAGTTTACCTCTTTGCCCATTAGAACTAGAAGGTAATAAAATAAGAAACAATTCACAAAAAGGCACTTGTGGTGGTACCTTTTTCAAATCAATGTGTTTTAGTCAAAATTAATTTAAAAAAAGTGAAAACTATTTCCATCTCTCTCTCTCCACCAATGTAATAAGTACTGTCAGTTTGGAATCTGGCTTTCTTCATAAATAAGTACGTGTAAACTTAAGGCTGGATTGGCATTCCTGTTTTAGGAGCAAAGTAGGCACCATTTTGTGTTTCAAACACTGCTTACCATTTACTCTATGGGGGAAGTAAACTGAACTAGCTCTTTTCCTGGCAAAACTTCCCCCTCCACATTGATGGCTCGTGCTCCTCCTCCTTTTTCAAGGACTGGTTACATAAGTAGCCCAGAAAGGGAAGCTGTAACCTTTCATGAGCACCTCCTAGTTGAGTGCATGCACGCTTACCATTTTTTTCTAGGGATGTCAACTTGCCTCTATATCAAAGGCAAAAAGGGGGGGTGGGAGCTGGGGCCCATGAGAAGCCTGCTTTTAAGCCAGCTCCTCACAAGCACCAGATCCTGTGGAGCCACCTGCGCCCCTGCCTTTGATAGAGAGGCAGCAGTGCGGACGGTGAGGGGGGCAGGCGGGAGCTGGTACACATGGGAAGCCAGCTTTCAAGCCAGCTGCCCATATGTATCAGCTCTCGTGGAGCTGCCTGCCCCCCCCCTTGCTGCCTCCCACAGAGACAGTTGGGGGGGAGGTAGACAGGAGCAGGTGCTCAGGGGGGAGCTTGCTTAAAAGGTCTATAAAATCACGACTGGTGTGGAAAAAGTGAATAAGGAAAAGTTATTTACTTATTCCCACAATATAAGAACTAGGGGTTGCCAAATGAAATTAATAGGCAGCAGGTTTAAAACAAACAAAAGGAAGTTTTTCTTCACTCAGCGCACATTCGGCCTGTGGAACTCCTTGCCAGAGGATGTGGTGAAGGCTAGGACTTTAACAGAGTTCAAAAAAGAGCTAGATAGATTCATGGAGGTTAGGTCCATCAATGGCTATTAGCCAGGATGGATAGGAATGGTGTCCCTAGCCTCTTTTTCTCTGGAGGTGGATGACAGGGGAGGGATCACGTGAGGATTACCTGTTGTGTTCCCTCCCTCTGAGGCATCTGGTATTGGCCACTGACAGCAAGAGGGGATACTGGCCTGGATGGACCATTGGTCTGACCCAATATGGCCATTTTTCTGTCAGATGCACAGAACAGAAATCGGAGAGGTGGGGATTATTTTTATATATATACACACACACAAACACATATACAGGGCCCGACAAACCACTGAATCTGCTCGCCCGTGGCGAGTAGATTTCAGCCGGTCGCTCAATGTGCCCCATTCAACGGCGCTTCGCACATGCGCAGTGCTGGTCTGGCGCATGCGCGGTGCGGGGCTGGCGAGTAGCTCTCGCCGGGGTTTGTCAAGCCCTGTGTGTGTGTGTGTGTGTGTGTATAAATATATATATATATATTTATATATACACACACACACACACACACACACACACTCTCAACAAATAATACAATCTACTCGCCCGTGGCGAGTAGACTGCAACCCGGAAGAGCCGGGTTCAGGCGATCTGCGCATGCGCAGAACGATCTGCGAATGCGCAGATCGCCGGACAGTGCAGCTGGTAAGCGGGGCTCACCACGGTTCAGCGAGCCCTGTATATATATAGATAGATAGATAGATAGATAGATAGATAGATAGATATACACACACACACACACACACACACACACACACACACACATATATAAAAAATACAATACACACACAGATATCAAGTGTAAGACCAGTGTAAACGAGGCCAATTCAGTCAGGGTAGATGTAGCTCACTTCCAGCAGTTGATGGGAAGGTGTGAATACCAAAAGAGGGAAAATTGCCTTTGTAGTGAAATAACCATTCTAAGTTCTTATTCAGTCCTAATTTTACCATGTTAAATTTGCAAATGAATTGCAATTCTGCTGTTTCTCTTTGTAGTCTGGTTTTGAAGGTTTTATGTGTGTTTGTGTGGGGAGTTGGGGTGGGGGAGGGGGGTTTCAGGGAAGTTAAAGTGTTCTCCTACTGGTTTTTGTATCTTACCTTTCTTGGTATCTGATTTGTGTCTATTTATAATAGAGCAAATAATTAAGCAAACAATTTACAAACACCTAGAAGATAATAAGGTGATGATAAATAACAGTCAGCATGGATTTGTCAAGAACAAAGCATGTCAAGCCAACCTAGTAGTTTTCTTGGATAGGATAACAAGGCTTATGGGTAGGGTGGAAGTAGTACATGCAATATATCTTGAATTTAGCAAGGCTTTTGATATAGTCCTGCATGACCGTCTCATAAACAAAATAGGGAAATACAACCTAGATGGAGTTACTATAACATGGATGCATGACTAGTTGGAAAACCATTCCCCAAGAGTACTTATTCAGAGGTTTGTAGTCAAACAGGAAGGACATATTGAGCAGGGTCCCACAGAGATCAGTTCTGGGTTCGTTTCTGTTCAATGTCTTCATCAATGATTTAGATAATGGCAGCGAGTACACATGTATAAAGTTTGTGGATGATATCAAGCTTGGAGGGATTGCAAGTGCATTGGCAGACAGCATTAGCATTCAAAACAATCAGGACAAAATGAAGAAAAAGTCTGAAGTAAATAGGATGAAATTCAACAAGGACAAATACAAATACTCCACTTACAAAGGAAAAATCAGTTGTACGCAAACAAATTGGAAAATGACTGCCTAGGAAGGAGTACCACAGAAAAAAATCTGGGGGTCATTGTGGATCAGAAACTAATATGAGACAACAGTGTAACTAATGTAAAAAAAAAAGCAAACATCATTCTGGGATGTATTAGCAGGAGTGTTGTAATCAAGATATGAGAATTGACTTTTAATCATTTTTGTTGCTCTTCTCTGGACTTTCTCCAGTTTGTCCACATCTTTCCTGAAATGTGGTACCCAGATTAGATACAATACTCCAGCTGAAGCCTAATAAGTTTGGAGCAGAGCAGAAAAGTTAAGAAAACATGACCTATGAGGGAAGATTGAAAAAAATGGGTTTGTTTAGTTTAAAGAAGATAAATCAGAGGTGCATGATAATAGTTTTTAAGTACAAAAAAGACTGTTAAAAGGAGGAGGGGGAAAAATTCTTCTCCTTAACCTCTGAGGATAGAACAAAAAGGAATGGGCTTAAATTGCAGCAAGAGTGGTTTCGACTGGATATCAGGAAAAACTTCGTAAGTATCAGAGTGGTTAAGATCTGGAACAAATTGCCTAGAGAGGTTGTGGAATCTCCATCACTGGAGATTTTTAAGTACAGGTTAAACCAGGCAAGGGCAAAATATGGCCCGCCAAGCCACCAGATCCAGCCCGTAGACGCTGCAGGGAACCCCAGGCAGGCTCCCCACTTGCCTCGCCCTACCCACACGCTGCTCAGAAATGTGGCTGCGGGGAAGTTTTTCTTTAAAAACTGTGAGTCCGGAGGGGAGGGGAAGCTTTATGAGCTGTTTCCACCCCCACCACAATCTCATTGGCCGGTTTCTGGCCAAAAACCAGCCAATGGGAGCTGCCTGTTTCAATAGCAGGCAGCCATGAAGCACAAGGGGTTCTAGAGCACATCATTGCAGCCTGTGCAGGGCAGGGCAAGCAGCAGTGTCTCCTCTACATTGCACAGCACATCTTCATAGGTGATTAATCAGTCCCATCCAGTCAGGGGCTCAGGGCTCCATGCAGGGAGCTGACTGACTGGGTGGGGCTCATTAATCACCTGTGAAGCTGGGCTAGCAGGGAGGCTGATTCAGGAACGGGCTTCTGGCTGGTAAGTCTCCTGGCCAGACCCTGCCTCTGGCACCCAAGCCTCTCCCTTCCCCAACCGTCTGCCCCCCACTCCACATACCCAAATCCTCTGCCTCCCTCCTGCACGCATATCCCCTCCCAGATCTGGCACCCCAAGCCCCTGTCCCAAATCACAGTCCCCTCCTGCCACAGCTCACAACCCAAATCCCTGCATCGCCTCCTGTACCCCAATTTCCTGCCATAGGTCACAATCCAACACCCTGCACGCCAGTCCAGTGCTCCAGGTCACAACTACCTCCTTCACCAAAACTCCCTCCCCTACCACAACGTCCCTTCTACACCCAACCTCCATCCCATACCCCCTCCGTTAATATCATGGAAGAGTGAATCCTTCAACCACTTTCCAAATCCTTGGAGTGGCCCCCATCCAAAATTATTTCCCACCACTGAGTTACACAAATACCTGTCGGAAATGGTCTCTAGATAATACTTAGTCCTGGCACAAATGCAGGGGAATGTGAGGTCGCATTCCAGTCCTACAATTCTGTGATTCTATAATACCCTCATGCTGCATCCCTTACTAATTTCTCGTCTACATTTCTCTGGACTACTTCCTTTTCACCTATCTTAGTTAAGTCTCAGAAGCCAGTCAGACGCTTCTACCTAATGTTCCTAGTCCCTGTCAGTAATACATGCTTAGCTTTAGCAACTAACTGTGGGTTCTCAGGCACTCACAGTCCCTGCCAGAAGACTGAACTCACTGTGGCTTGCAGTTCCATTTATATGAGTCTTCCGGACCCTGATTCATTGCTCCCTGCAACCTCTTTCCTGATTGGCTGAGTCCCACAAGGCCTCTCTAACAACTTGGATGATCTTTTCCACTTCCTTTTTCTAGGGTGTGGCAGGGCTGCAAGGCCTCCAGCAGGGGCCTAGTCCACCCGGTCACAGAAGTAATGGTCTCGTCATGCCCCCTTACTACTTGTTTGGTTTAGAATAACCAGATAGTCAGTGTGAAAAATCAGGACGGGCATGGGGATAATAGGTGCTTATATAAGACCAAGTCCTGAATACCAAGACTGTCCATATAAAAACAGAACATCTGGATGTGGACACCTCGTTTGGTTGTGTGATCAGGCTCATGACTTCCCCCTTCATGTACATGTAAAAATTTTATTTGAAAGTTGGAATTGAGAAATGGAAATGCAGTGGTAGAGAAGAGAAAAAGATGGCATCAGCAATATAGATTCTGTTTAGGCACTCTTCTAAATTCCCTCCCGAATGCTTGAGAAGAAATGCTGGGGAAGGAGGAGAAAAGATGTTTGAATATATGTCTACAGGTTAGAGCACAGACACTTGCAAAATCTAAGCAATTTTAGAACAGAGTTTTTAAAAATTCTTACTTATTTTTGCAATTAGCTCACATATATTCCAAACATTAACAAGCTTTTGAAACACACACCAGAAAGTTAAAAAATAATTTTGTTTTCTATTTGTTATTACCCTCTATAGCCTCAAGATCACAAAAACAAGGATCCCCCAAACTCCCAATATATGTATCTCTCTTTTTGTCTAAATGTTTAAGAGAAAACATCTCATGGGAAATTTATTTGTTTTTATTTAGCAATTAAAAATGACAATTTACAATATATACCAATTTTCTCCTGAGTAACTTTGCACTACTAGAAAGAGAACATGTTGTTCATAGAACAAAGCTTAGAAATTGTTTTTGCAGAGGAAATTGTACAATGACATACTCATGCTACTTTAATCCAGCCCTAATTAATCTGATGGTTTTACATTCTGACATCGTTTTGCTGAAAACAGACATACCTAATTAGAACATGACTTGTTTATCCAGCAGCCTAGGGTTTCAACTCTAAAAGTGATGTTCAGAAAACAATTGTGCCCTGTAGCACATAATTTAGTTTGTTATAAAAACCTTGAAACAAAAATGACGCTGCGTCAGCAAGTAGACTGCTAAACAGACATAAAAAGGTAAGCTAATTACGCTGACCAACTCATGTCACCACTAGTTGCACTTGATGTGAATTTTATATTATATTTTCCCATTTTCAGTTCTCCAGAATCCTGGTGCAGTAATTGGCTGTTCCGCTATTAAAGACAGACACAATATAGACCCTAAATTTATTGCCTGTGATACATTTAGCACAGTTTGTGCTGTGTAGATGTACAGTGACACAATAATCCAGTTGGCTCTGACAGAACCATTCAAGTCTATTGCATACACAAAACAAGCAGTACACATTTTCACATAAGAATTTTTGTCTTTCAAAGTAGAAGACAATGATTTAAAAAAACCTACACATATATAGCACAAAGGTTATAACACACAATAATACCAAACAGAAGGCACTCAACAGTAAGGCTGATGACTCTCCTATGTCAACAGACAGGATCACCTCTTTTTTCCTCACCTTAGAAGTGTCATAAAATTTCAAGTAGCACCTAAATATTTAACTGCATTCTCCAGGTAACTGCACTGTCTGCATATTCTGCATTCATAAAGTTAAGTTAGTTGACACCAACTTCAATGATAAGGATAATTAAATCTCATGCTACATAGCCAGGGAAAGGAGAGGAGATTCAGGAAGGTGATCTTCCCTCCTAAATCAGCACCTTTGCATAAATAAACAGGAGCATCATACAATAGGAAGCTCACATGTGAACCATTAAATAATGGCCACTATCAGAGGAAGGGTATCTGGCTAAAAGGACCAACGACTTGATATGGTCAGTCCTATGCTCTTAAGAAATGAAATGTGGTTTTGTCTTGTAATTAAGACCACCTTAGAAACAAGAGAGCAAGTTCAAACAGACTGATAACATTTCAGCCTAGTCTTCTCTAGACTATGGAAACAACCATGTAAAATTAAACAGGGGAGTCTAAAAAAAATAAAACGGGAGTCTCTTGCAGCAGGGAAACTAAAAATATGAAGTGTGGATAGATAAATATACCTAGACTTGAAAGTAGTAACAAAGAGGATAAAACTGATAACTAAGGCAGGGTGCCACATCAACAGCAGAGAATCTCATCAGGAAGACAAACTAGCAGACCAAACTGTGAAATGAAAGAAATATGTCAAGAAATTAATCAGAAATAAAAGGGGCTTAGTGACTGACTCCCATGTTTCACATAGGAGGAGGCCATATATAATTGAAGTAAAGAAACGAAAGTTGTGGTTGTGCTAAAAGGGAAGACTGCAAGAAAGCGAAAACCTTAAACAAATAAAGTTAAAATAACAAAAGGTTGAGACAAGCTCACAAAACCTAAAGAATTGTAAGTAGAGCTTGTTGGAAATTTTCCATTAGAAACTTTTTTTCCTGCAAAATGCAGATTTGTCAGAAGTTCCAAAAAATCTTGTCCATTTTGGAACTGAAAAAGTTTGTTTCAATGAGGTCAAAATTTCCTACCTTTTCAAAAGGAAATATTTTGATTTTTTTTGCCTCAAAATCATTTTTATTGCAACCTTTTTAATATTAGAAATTATAATATAAAATGGAAAACAGAAGTCAAAATCAGCAAAAAAACCAGTTTGATCAATCTAAAATGAAACTGGTTTTCTGAATGTAACTTTGAGAAATGTAATATATTTAATATAATTTTGTGGGAAAATTTTTTTAAAATGGGGTTTGTTCCATTTTTTAATGAAAAAAAGGGGGGGGTTCCCATGAATTTAAAAAAAATCCCATTCCCTTGAAGCTCTAGTTGTAAGAGAAGGTATCTTAACTTATCATAGTGCTACAAAAATCTGCATATTGGGAGACCCGGCAAAACAAGATACTCTACACTGCTATGGAATATGGAGGAGAAAGGTTTGCAATGAAGAAAATGTATGTAGAACTATATACATTTAGCATATATCACTGAAGAATTCCTTCAAAACTTCACAGTAAGAGAATACAGTAATCCCATAGACACCCTTTAAAAGAACACACCTTGAGGAAATAAATAGTAGGGATTGTTTCAAACAGTGTTCCAACTTCATTGCACACCCACGTAGCTTCCAGCCACACCGGCGTAGATAATCTCCCTCCCACCAACTACATGAGTTGCCATAAACCTTGTTCTTTTTCAGCACTCAGCTTCTGAGCCTTTAGTAAACTGGCTGTTAGGGTGAGTCTGCACAGCAATGCTTAACTTTAAATAAGCTATTTCAAAAATAAGCTATGCAATTGACGTAGGTCAGTTTGTGTAGCTTATTTCGAAATTGGGAGCATCTACACAGCAGTTATTTCAAGAGAGAGCACTCTTCTTTTGACCTCCCTTATGCCTCATACAATGAGGGTTACAGGAGTCAGAGTAAGAAGTCCTCCAGCTTGACAGTTATTTCGAAATAATGTCAAAATACTGCCTGCTGTGTAGACACAGACTAAATTTTTTCAAAATAACGCTAGTTATTTTGAAATAATGCTGGTGTGTAGACGTACCCTTAGTCATTCCCCTCTGCACCACTGTATATTTTCATTCTCTCCACTCTCTGCAAGTTCTAAGGTTTTCTCAGCTTGACAAAACTGAAAACTACATAGCAGCTTTTCAGAAAGTAGGAATAAAACAGGCTCAAGTCTTGAAATTGAAGAGTTTGGCAGCCAAACATTAGGGTCAAAAGTATTTTTAGAAAGGCCTTACCCCTTTGTATAATCTGACTTTAAATAACAAGAGAAGTGAGCACAGCTGCCTCTCCTCTTCTCTAGCTTTGGTAAGTAGAGCTTCCCTCTACCATGCTTGATGCTATGAGAGTTGCCCATCTTACTGCAATCTGCTTTCACCATTGCACACAACTTGCATTTCCCCTAATAAAATATCCCACTAAAATTACTTGCTAGCCCACAGGGAAGCACTAAACTCACTTTCTTTGCTTCTTGTATTTCACCCCCCACAGGTCACTGTCACTGTCCTAACTCCTGAATTCTGCATACTGATGCAAGCAGAGAGGACTCTTACACCCATACAAATCAATGAAATGGCACAGGAGTAAGGGTCCTTGGATACTGGTTCTTTTCCAGGATTGGTTCACTGCTGTATCTTCATTTAGATTTAGGTTACTATGCTTCTACTGCACACATGCAGCCCTTTTTTCTTTATCAAAGGCATAGAACTATCTGTGCTCAAAATACAGGAACGGATTTACTCATATAATGACCATTAATAAAAGAAAATGTTTTATCCACCAGTAGACTTGTTGAGGCAGTACAAGTTCTAGGGTTGCCAGGTGTCCAGTATTGACCCGGACAGTCCGGTATTTTTGCTCCTGTCCGGTAAAAAAAAATTCAGAAAATACCGGACACCTAAAATGTCCAGTTTTTCTGGGTTTTTTTCCCCACCCAGGAGACGAAAATACTGGACACCTGGCAACCCTACGACACACTCGGCAACTGGGCCCAGCCCCCCTGCTTACCTGGTTCTGCAGAGACGCTGCGTTTTGACTTGAACAAAATGGCCACCGGGAAAAAGCCCAAAGACCAAGGTGAAGCATTGCCTTCCCTGGGTCTTAGTGCTCAACCGCTCCCCTGTTCCTATCCCTATTCTGACTCTGCAGGCACTCTGAAAAGGGCCATGCTGTTTTAATGCTGTTTTATTATTTAATTCTCCTTCCCCCACCCCCAACAGAATTTTTTTCCCTGGTGCGGTTTTTTTTTTTGGAGGGGGGGTTCGGTATTTTTGGTTAAACCATCTGGCAACCCTAAGTACAACCTCAACATATCGATCATCACAATAAAGAATCAAGCTGTTCTGCTACTGAGAGCGGTAGAGGATTAGAAATCAGAGATCAGCCTAGACTTTGCAACAGAGACTTAGCCCCTTTAGACTACAAATAAACAAAAAAAGAGAGGCTGGGGAAAAAAGGACTGATTGATCCTATGATAGCCAGCCCCAACGTGCCCAATTTTACCACCAAAAGTACAAGCACCGTGTGAAGTTTACAGGTTTGTCTCCCCACAGCACATGGCACACAATTCTTGTAGCTCTTACTCTACTGGGTCATCTAAGAACACAAACAGCTGAACTATATAAACTGTAGGCCATTGATACCCCCAACATTCTGACAATATCACTTAAGCAATAAAGTGCAATTTGTAAGCCTCTAGGGTATACACCGTTATGTAAATTAGAGTTCCAGCTGCTATTGCAGCAAATCCTCATATAGCTCTACGTGCTTTAAGTAGTAGCAGCTTGACTGGATTCTACCTGTTTGTGAGGTCAAATAGGTTTCATGTCCAGTCTACTGAGTCATTCTCTACCCAGACACCTGGCTTCCTACTCAAGAAGGCCAGAGTATTATTTATAGTAGTCTCATCAGGACTGGGGAGTGCAGCTCCCTGGAGAAGATGAGTAGGTTGGGTCAATCAAAGAACAGACTTCCTGACATTCTCCAGAATGCAGAGTTTCTTCTGCAAAGCATGACATTTGTGGTACTGCTTACAGGACGGAGGAAAGTGGAGGTCCACTGAGAAGAGAGATCAAATCAAAGAAAGAAGCCATTAACCCAATGAGTTGCAGGACTGTCTGGCAGATGGATAGGGCTGTGAGGGCACCTCGGTTGCTAGAGGAACCATTTTCTGAAGCAGTCACATATGGCTCTCCAAAGTACTGACGCAAGCTCGCAGATGGGATTAGTTCTTTCTTGACGTCTTATTATAAAGCCCTATGATGAAAGAAGGGAGCACATTTTTTGAATCACAACATAGCTCTATGAAATAAATTTGACTTTTAGCAACAGTATAAATATGAGAGAATCTGAATGCCTTCCATATTAGAGATGGCTGATACTAAAATCAGATTCTAGGAGAAAAATCCTGTAGGTGCTGAAAGTTCTCTGCTGTACAGCTGCTACTGAGAACAAAGAGATTATATCTGGAATTTCAAAAATAGCAGTATAACCATTTCAAATGCAAGACTCCACTGAAGCTTCTATATACTTCAGCACTAAAAGTAACAGAGAGCAAATATCTTCATCTAATTTCTCAGAAGAAATGGGAAGACTAGCACAAATATTTGATTATAGCATGTCTTTTTGTGGGGTTCAGCAACATTTTTTTAAAACATATATTTAACACAAGAACTAGGAGTCACAAAAGAAATTAATAGACAGCAGATTTAAAACAAACAAAAGGAAGTATTTCTTCACACAACATACAGTTAGTTAACCTGTGGAACCCCTTGCCAAAGGATGTTTTGAAGGCCAAGTCCATCACAGGGTTCAAAAAGAGCTAGATAAATTCATGGAGGATAGATCCATCAATGGCTACTAACCAGAATGGGCAGGAATGGTGTCCCTAGTCTCTGTCAGAAGCTGGGAAGAGGCGACAGAGGATGGATCATTTGATGATTGCCCATTTTGTTCAATTCCTCTGGGGCACCTGGCATTGGCCACTGTTGGAAGACAGGATACTGGGCTAGTTGGAACTTTGGTCTAACCCAGTATGACCGTTCCTATGTTCTTATATTCTCTTGAAAATGAGGGAAACTGGGTAAAATTTATGACTTTGTGAAAAAATAGAATGAACCCATTTGTTGGATAGCTTTTTCCCCCAATCTGAGAAAACAGGAAAACTATCTGTCTACTGACACCAGAACAAGTTATGGAGAGTAGGAGTGTAGCAAATTCAGGAAGTCAGAAATTGGAAATACTGGGATGGGGACTTCCTAAGCACCTGCTCCTGTCCCTTCAATATGTACTGAATCCCCCTGAGCCACAAACTGGGAAGATCCATCAGGCTGCTATGATATTTTTCCAACTTTTAAGTAGAAATGGATTGACAGATCTTGGAAATGCCTCACCTTCCTTAGACTTCAAATAAAAATCCCTGATTTAAAACTGTTTTACATCTACTACCACAAAAAGTCTACCTACTCAGAGTGGTAGGGAGAGGAGATTTAGTATGTTCCCAAACTCAGTGACTTGGGAAGTTTATCAGCTACTGCTCCACTGGCCAAGAGTTTAGCAAATACATGGAAAGGCAGTGGCTAAAGTGACATGATCCAATGTGTCTCTTTCGCTCCATCTTCTGAACATCATTAGAAGAGATAAATAAGAGTTCTTGTGACAAAAACTGAAATTAAAGCTGCTCCTAAACCATTATATTACATAAACAATTTTATTGAGATAGAAGCTACCTTCTTCTCAGATGGTTAGATAGTGAAGAAGATGCTTTGTATAAGGAAACACAACACATCTTAGAGCACCCTGCAGTATATGGTCAATTTTTGGTAAGGAGATCCAGGTTCTTTTTCCTCCTTACAGAGTTTATATGTATTCTGCCCAAAATATCAATCCTTTCCTTGAATAGGAAACAGTACAAAAGCTCACTGAAGGCAATAGTTGGTACAGAATTCTCAGACGAGTGAAATGCCTTGACTACTAATCTAAGTGGTTCATGCCCTCTTCAGTAAAAAAAAAGGAAAAAACTCAGGTAGGCAAGCTCAGAGTGAGGTCAGGTCTACACTATTTGGGAACGTCAAAGCAGGATACACAACTACAGCTACGTTAATTATGTAGCTTGGGTCCACGTACCTTGTTTTACGATTCCCCGCCGTCCCAACAGCGGGAGGCCAATGGGAGCAAATGCTCCTGTCAGCTTCCCTTACTCCTCACAGAAGTAGGAGCACTGGCAGCTGGTGGGGGTGCCCTCTGGGTTAAATTTAACAAGTCTTAACTAGACTCGTTAAATCAAACTCCAGAAGATCGATCGCGGCAGTGTCGATCTTCTGTCTAGTGAAGACATGGCCTGAGATACTAAAGCAGATGGAGACTTTTTCCCTTCTCTCTCAGAATCCCCCAAGTGGCCTGTCAGAAGGTGGAAGGGCATTAAAGTGGGATTCTTTGCTTTGGTAAATGAGCACCTTGCGGATTTCTGTACTTGGGCTGACAGAGTGAGGAGTAAATGAAGAAGCAGAAAAGGAGGCAGAGAGGTTTTGGTTCACTGGATGTCTTGTTTAGGCTAACTCCAGATTGAAAAAAAACAAAGGGGAAGAAAAAGCACGAATTGGGGGTTATGAGGGCTTGACTGGAACATAAAACACACACCTGAGGTGCACCTTGGGGAAGCAGTATGGGAACTGGTCAAGAATAAGTGGGTTTATCTTCTGCCCGTAGGTTTTGTCAGAAGTTAACACAGAGCCTGTGGGAATAGGAGGCGGCCCAATGCCCACCTTATTAGATTCTGCAACTGGCTCGGTACTTTACTGGGGGTAAAACTCTCTCTCTCTGTCACTTACATACACTGACACAACCTTATGCATTGGACACAGTGAGCAGAGCAGTTGGTAAAGACTATTTCTGTTCTCTATTTTTGACATGTTCTCTCAGGCAACTTCTGAAGAAGAAGGCTCTCATGTGAACACCTGTGTGTCAGCAACTGTTCCTCACTGAGAAAGGCCAGAAACATTTGGGATTAGCTCTCTACAAATGTTCAAAGTCACTTGGTTTGAAATGACAAAGCACGGCATGTCTTCGCCACCTAAATTTTGCAAAATATTCAGTCTCATTTTGCTTAACACTAGTCAAAACCAAGGAGGACAGGCAGCCTTTAGGGCGATATGTGAAAGAAAAGCACAAAAACTAAAACAAAACTTTTATTTTTCAACAGTGTTTGTGAATTTCACCATCCACTCCCCAGAATGTCATTCGACTCTGACCTAAAAGATATAAGGTCATGAAGTCACTCTTGACATTCTATTGCCTCTGCTGCAAATGCCACCAGGGTTTCATCAATTTGAGATACTTTAAGGCTGTGTCTACATTGGCACCCTTTTCCGGAAAAGGGATGCTAATGAGACAAGTCGGAATTGCAAATGCCGCGGGGATTTAAATTTTCCCGCTGCATTTGCATGAACAACTGCCGCTTTTTCGGCTCGGGGCTTTGTGGAAAAAGCGCCAGTCTAGACAGCTCTTGTGGAAAATAAAGCCTTTTCCGGAAGTTCCCTTATTCCTGATTTTAAGAGGAATAAGGATCTTCCGAAAAGGCTTTATTTTCGCAAGAGCCACGTTTAGACTGGCGCTTTTTCCACAAAGCCCCGAGCCGAAAAAGCGGCAGTTATAAAATTCATGCAAATGCCGGGGAAAATTTAAATCCTCGCGTATTTAATTCGACTTGTCTCATTAGCATCCCTTTTCCGGAAAAGGGTGCCAATGTAGACACAGCCCAAATGAAGATGAAAAATGAGGTAGAGTAAACTTGTATCAGAATAGAATGATGTAAAACTCAGACGGTCACTAGACCAATGAAACAACACTAACCTTAGGAGTATGAATAAATATACATCTCCTCTTAAGAACATTTTGTTCTCTCCCTGAGTAAATTTACTTTATTTATATGTTCACATTTATTCTAATGATTAAGAACTTTATATTCTGTTCCAAAATGATAACCAAAGAGATTTCACATTCATAGTCCAGTCAACCTGTGGAACTCCTTGCCAGAGGATGTTGTGACTATCAGGATTTAAACAGTGTTCAAAAAAGAGCTAGATAACTTCATAAAGGATAGGTCCATCAGTAGCTATTAGTCAAGGTGAGTAGGAATGTAGTCCCTCGCCTCTGTTTGTCGGAAACTGGGAATGGGTGACAGAGGGATCATTTGATGATTACCTATTCTGTTCATTCCTTCTGGGGCATTGACTACTGTAGGCACACAGGATACTGGGCTAGATAGACCTTTGGTTTCACCCAGTATGGCTGTTCCTATGATTGTGATAAATCCAGGTTGGAAGGATCTTCAGCCCAGCCAAAAATGTTCAGATCTCTATATCTACCAAACCTTACTAAAAAATACACACACAACCTTGGAGCAACAAACAGATCAGAGAGTGTTACAAAGTGAAATGTTAATGTCAGAAAATGAGGTAGGAGATGGGAAATGTATAAGAATCAATGCCTGCACCTGGTACTTTACATACTCAGTAGCAAGTTCAAGGTTTCTTTTGTACTGTTTCAGAAAGGTACTATGGACTTTGGACTATGTTATAACATATTTCAATTTTTCGCTTATTTAAAATTAAACTATTCTACATGAAAGAAAAACACATCACTAGCTGGTGCCAACCAAAATGAATGGACTGCAAATACTATCCCAATACATTTTCAGTCTCATATGCAACATTCTACTGCTGTCTTTTTTTCTATGAGATATTGCCCTCTTATTTGGAACTGATCCAACATGAACAGTTGATTTGGGAATTTTGGCAAAATGTCCATCTAGTCCTGAGATGAGACCATGAAGCTTGTTTACTTACTTCTGGGGGTATTCTGCGCCACAGTGGAAGTGCAAAATTCATGTCCCTTGCAGATTTCTTTCCTTCCCACAGAAAAATTACTTCCGTCAGGGAAGCAAAAAGAAGCCACAACAGCAGTCATGCGCCCCTCACTAGCAGTGCAGACCCGACAACAGGGCAGAGCAAAAATTGCAACTGCCCTGGGCCCAGCAATTTAAAGAGGCCCAATAACTCAATAAATCAAATAACTGAAACTGAAACTGGTATGATTATACTGCAGTATTTTGACAAAAAATATGGGGAATTTTAATATTCTGTATGCAGAATTTTTAACATTTTGCCACGGAATTCCTCCACGAGTACTTATTGCACCTGTCACAGAACCAGTTAAAAATCTAAATTGGCAGAGATCAAAGTACACTGTACCACCAATAAAGAGCTCCACACAACTGTCTTGGTATTCCCACACATTTCCCCCTCCTTCCACTGGTTTATTCTGGGACACACAGACCTCAACACTCATAGGTGATTCAAAGTCCCAGATGGTCACAGGTTAGTCTGTAACTGAAAAAACTGAAAAAACAACAAATAGCTCTACAGCACCTTAGAGGCTAAGAACAAATGTAGATGGTATCATGAGCTTTCGCGGGCACAACCCACTTCTTCAGATGAATGGAGTAAGGGGTCAGGGGTACAAATAAACAGCAGAGAGAGAGAGAGAGAGGATGCGGAGGGAAAGAGAAGGAAAAATATTGTAAATCAGAGTGTCTGTGCTACATGAAGCTAATAGAGTGGGCTGTAAGTACTCGGTGATTAGTTTTTTATGTCATTAGGGTGTGAAATGTAGCAGCCCATTCAGGTCAGATCTTTGTTCAGACCTCGATTCCAGTTGTCTCTGTACTCACCGGGTGCAGGGGAGCTGTCCAGCATGGCAAAATGGCAGCAGCCGGCGAGAGCCTGATGTGGCCAAAAAACCTAACCCATCCTTTTTTTTTTTTTGCTCAACAATTCTGGTGCAGCTCTTCTCATTTTTTCCGCCACTGTTTCGGCTCTCTTCATTTAATGGGTTGGCCACCCCCGTTGTAGAGACTGTCCAGTTTGGCCAATATACATGGCAAAGGGGCATTGCTGTCACTTGATGGCACAGATCACATTGGTGGATGTGCAGCTGTACGAACCTTTAATGTGGTGGCTTATGTGACTAGGTTCTGGGATGATGTCACTTGTATAGATTCAGTGGCACGTTGGGGACCTGAATGGTCCCAAACAAGGGAGTTTGCCAGACTAGGAGAGGTCAGTTCTGGATCCCCCCACACCCAGCTCCAGCTGCTGCCCTCCACTGCTGGCCTCCCAAACTGGCCAATGCCACCTGCCCGACTAAGGCTGCCAGTCCCAGCCAGGCTCCTGACTGGACTGCCAACCCCGCTGCCTTGCTGCAGCCACCAGCCCTGGCTGGGCTGCTGGCCCCACTGTGGCTGCAGCCGGACCCATCAGGGTTGCCATCCCTGGCTAAGCTACTGTCCATGACCGGACTTCCGGCCCCAGTGCCACTGGCCCTGACAGAGCTGCTGGTCTTGGCCATACTCCTGGCTGCAGGCCCTTCTGCTGCCTGACTCCTGGCCACCGAGGCTCTCTGGCCCAGGAACATCCATGGTCCTGCCAAACTACAGATATTGCCGGACCAGTGTTACGGTTTTTAGAGGTTCAACCTGTATTACATAATCGTGTCAAAAATGTCAAGAGTTCAGGATTTAAAAGGAATATAATTGAGTTTTATCCAGACCAAGCCTCTAAGTAGAATCGTGTGCTGCTTCATCCAAGGCAAAGTAAAACTCATGTGAGGAAGGAACAATTTGGGATCAGAACCCTAAAAACAGCTACCAAGTACAGGATGGACATATTTACTGAATGCTTACAAAACCAAATTATATGTATTTCTGAACTAGATCACAACATTCTCATCAGAAAGCAGACAACTTGCTATGCAGCAAAACATAAGCAAGCACAACCACAGTAGGCAAGGGCACACCACAGGTTTGCAGACTGTGTGTCTTTCAGACAGCAGTAATTTATTTATCCCCATCATGTAACTTTAACAGTCTGTCTGCCTGGTTCTTGGCAAGCATTGACTTGCACTGTCACAAACTGTCTGACAAACAGAGTCTCCTAAATGCTTTTTTGTTTTAACAAACAATAAAACTTCATAAAATAGTTATCAGCTCTCATTCTTCTTCTGTGCCCTCCCAAAGACCAAAAAATAGAAACCCCAAATCCCCAATGAATAAGAAATCCTCACAAAATAATACAGTTCTATCATAAACCATGGTTGATTTAATTTCACACATCCAAATTTTTGAGCATATTATAAAGCTTTCAGAATCTGGTGGAGAGGATTTCTGTTCAGCTTAACTGCAAAATATAGTAATTAAAAATTAATAATGGGTGTCAACACACAGCTTCCACACCCCTTTCCCCCACCGCATACACACTCCCACCCCAAACTTCTTTGCTGTTGTTCATATGGATTTGTGCCAGGCATTCTGCATCCTCATTAAGTGGTGTCTGGCAATCTGCCTGAGTTTTAGTGGTTCTGGGAATGCCAATATATTAACCAGAGGATTTTTCGCATTACCCTTTCGAGTTTTTATTCTAGAAAAGTCAACCATTTGGCACAGTGCAAACTTATTTCATCCGGGAAAGCAATCTCCATTGCCAATCAAGAGAAAAATTACGTTTAGATTCTTTGTCATTTCCACACCCGCTCCATCTGAAAAATAAGCTCAGTGGAAAGAAAGCACCTCACAAATACAATCTGAAAACCCAAAGTGCCATTTTTAATAAGTTTTCAAAGAAAAGGAATCCAGATGTGAAAAATCTTGAGATCCATCCTAATACACAGAAAAAGATTAATTTTCATTTCTTTATGTGCAAGCAACAGAAGCAATCTTAATTAAGAAGAAAAAACTTGTTCAATATTACCCTAGTACTCAAAAGATATTACAATTGCCTGCGTGTTTCCTGGCATTAAGTGCATTGTGTTATTGGCACGAAAAGGAACTAACAAAATACACTATCGACAGTATATTCCAAACAGCAATCAGAGCCTATGTTAATGACGCATTTTACTAAATGCATACATATTGTAAATAAAGAGATGTTTAGCCCGTGTAAAAAAGTACAGAAAACCTCTGAATTTCCACTCACCTATACTCTGCTTTAATCTGTGTACCATATACATACCATTCTCCTTTCACAGTCTGTAGGGCTTAGGTGGTAAAGATACTAAAATGATAAGTTACTAAAATGATAAGATACTAAAATGAAGCGTTGACTTTTTTTTAAAATATGTGTAGCATAGTTGTGTGTGTACAACACACGGGAAAAGGTAAACCCATGAACTACACATTTATCTCATTTACTTTAATTTCTCCTGCTTCGTTGCGCTTTGAGCCAGATCCTGCAGTCCTGCTTAGCCAGATGTACTTACCTGAATAGTCCCATTAACTTCAATGGGACTACTAAGTTAATTAAGGGCCACAGGGTAAGTCCCTTGGTACCAATAGCATTGAAGACATTGTTATATATTGACTATCAATTACTTTTTCCTCTGTATAATTCTGGTTTGGGCAAGAATTTGCTGACTGAATGGCAAAACTCCAAGATGTAATCTCTCCCCTACAGCACGCAGTCACCCCAAGGATCTACAAAATTACAAACCAAATTAACTCTGAATTTCCCATTGTGTCCAGTGGGGTAACTACCTTAGCAGACTGCTTCCAGGTCTCAATGTGCCAGGCCAGGCAAGATGGCTATTTTGAGAAACCGTCACCAGCTGGGTAAAAGAAACCGGTGTGTGTATGAATGTTTATACTGAGGGGGTGGATTCTCAACAACTGATGCACCAATGTACTGGCACAAGCTCCTTTAACGAGCAGCTGGTACTGGCAGGGCGCCATTGAAAAATTCAGTGGTTATGTACACTGAACCTGCAAAAAGATTGCACTAAAAACTCCTAGAAGTGCATCCATTCCCTTACGGTTATTGACAGGCACACACATAGGTATATGAATACAATTATTCTAAATCACAGCAACTTCAGCTAGAGTAAAACTTTTCCAAGGCTAATCATGGGACCAAAAAGAACATGGAATGTAGTTCCATGTTATTAACACACAGAATGTAAATGTGCACACTCTTTAAAATTGTTCATTTCTCTAAAGCAGGGGTGGGGAACCTAAGGCCCGAGGGCCGAATCCAGCCCCCTGGCTTGTCTGGATCCAGCACCTAGATTGCCCGGATCTGGCCCCCAAGGCTCAGGATTCCGCCCCCCACACACACACACACACACACTGGGGAGCCCACACTGGCACTCCAGTCCTCCCACACACACACACACACCTCACCCCGCAGCTTCCCCTATGGCACTGAAGTGCCAGTGCGGGCTCCCTGCTAGGCAAAGAGGGGCCCCGAACTTTGCAGGAATCAGACAAGCCGGAGATGGATCTGACCCACAAGCTCTGTCACTCCCCCTCCTGCCAGCAGGCATAGTAAAGCGCTGCCAGGAGTCTTTTTCCCCACAAAATCTACTAGCCTGACCCCTTCCCTGAGCTCTGGTGTGCGATGGGAATGTGTGTGGGGGGATGTCTGTCTGCTTCTCATTGAGGTGGTTTTTTGGAGGGTTTTTTCTTCTTTTTTACTTCTTACTGATTTTTCTGCAGGGTCAGCAGCCCCTGACCCAAAAAAGGTTCCCCACCCCTGCTCTAAAGTTTACACTGAATAGGAAATGTTTTTTTTAAATCTAGGATGATTTTCAGAGTAATTTATATTCACACAGCATACTACATCCTGAAGAGATTCCTAAGGCTTCTTCATATACTGCACCACCTGAGTACTGCCACTTCTTAGGTAAAGGGCAGCAGCCAAACAGCTAAACACAACAAAGCATATTATACAATAGCTGAGGGAAAGGAAGGAATGAAATGCTGTTCAAGCAAATCGGGCCAAAAACTTCCTCTTCTGAGAATGCCATGGCATTTTTAATTTATACACAGAGCAGACAAGTAACTCAGCTTTTAACATCTCAACTGAAAGAATTTACATACAAGGAACTGCAGGCAACTCTGTTTATCTGCCTTAAAATGATTAAATGAGTTATTTCAAGACTATCAGGTAGGCTGTGTCTACACTGGGCCACTTATTCCGGAAAATCAGCCGCTTTTCCGGAATAAGCTGCGAGCTGTCTACACTGGCCCCTTGAATTTCCAGAAAAGCACTGACAATCTACTGTAAGAAATCAGCTGCTTTTCGGGAAAAACTATGCTGCTCTCGCTCTGGGCAAAAGTCCTTTTTCCGGAAAACTGTTCGGAAAAGGGCGTGTAGACAGCACAGTAGTCTTTTCTGCAAAAAAGCCCGATTGCGAAAATGGCGATCAGGGCTTTTTTCGGAAAAGCGGCGTCTACATTAGCCACGGATGCTTTTCGGAAAAAGGGCTTTTCGGAAAAGCATCCTGCCAATGTAGGCGCTCTTTCAGAAATACTTATAACGGAAAACTGTTCCGTTTTAAGCATTTCCGGAAATTCATGCCAGTGTAGACGTAGCCGTAATGTTTGTTTTTTTACTGATAAACATTAAGCCTCCCAACAATTTTGGACAGTTGTGTCTTATCCTGGAACACAATTTTCTTCTTGTTTCTCTAACTTTCCTTAAAATATGTCCAAGATTGACACCCGGACTCTAACTTCATCTATAAAAAAAATTGTGCCAAAGCCTGGAATATGTCAATTAATGTAAGCCAATGGTCTGATCTTATATTGTTAACTCATTCTATCTTACATTTATCATCATTTAGCTCTGTTGCTGAAAGAGAACATACCAACATTCATTACGTACATACAATAGCCATCCTCACATACCCAAGGGGCAGCATTTAATACATAGCTAAAAATACAGAATATATAAAGATGTATTTTATGTACATGCATACATGTGTAGACATATATTTGATACACTGCAGTTAAAATTCTCTTACTACTGACTTTGTGGCATACTCACAGTAACTCAATACTCAGTGCTGCAACACCAGTACAGATATAGATGTGGAGAACATTTTGTCACTATTTCAGCTGGCAGTGAAGTGGGGACATTCATCAGTGAATAGACTGTCTCCCCTCAATGTCTTTCCAGCAAAAGAGTCCTTTTTATTTCCAACAGAGATGAAGCTGCAATGTCTGCATGCTTGTTATTGGCAGCCTATACCGTCACCACAGATCTTCACTTAACAGTGCATCAAAATGAGTATCATTTTATTTAAATTAAATTTTGGACTGCTATGAAATGCATAAAAATAGTATGCAAGAAAATTAATTAGCAGGTGAGGGAAACCCAATTTCTGTCCAATTAAAGTCACTTACAGTTGGAAAACTTTCATGCAGAAAAACATTTCCCAGCAGCAAATGTTACTGTAGTTATCCATTATCTTAGTTCATCAACTTTCCCTGAAGTCTATTCTTTTTAGACAGCTGTACTGCTACCAGTAATTGTCCCTCTGCTTTCTTATTGCTGAAATACCTCTGAACTGTTGGCTAGCCTGAGAAATTAAACCTTACATATATTATGTAAGACATCTTTTATTTGCATAATAAGCTCTTTAAGGGTACGTCAATTGCATAGCTGAAGTCAAAATAGCTTAATTCAGCTGGTGCTGTCTACACAACAGGAAGTCAAAGGAAGGACACTCTTCCTTCGACTTCCCTTATTCCTTGGAAAATGAGGGTTACCAGGAGTCGGAGTAAGAAGTCCTCCAGCTTGACATTATTTCAAAATAATGGCTTGCTATGTGGACGTGCATTATGGTATTTCAAAATAACGGCAGTTATTCTGAAATAACGCTGCTGTGTAGACGTACCCCGAGAAATTAAGTCTTTTTAAAACAGATCCTTTCTAATTAAATATGACTCCTTTCTAATTGAAAAATATTATTCTAGGTCAGGGGTGGGGAACTTAAGGCCCATGGGCTAGATGCGGCCCCTGGCTCGTCTGGATCCAGCCCCTGAAGCTTGGAGCACACAAAATCTACTAGCCTGGGCCCATGAAGGCCCTGGTGTACAAGGGGAAGATCTTTTTCCTTCTCATTTGGGGGCCACGTCAGAGAGGGATGGGGGGTGCTTCTCACTTGTGTGCAGCTCCTGACTGATTTTTCTGTGAGTCAGAACCCTTTGACCCTAAAAAGGTTCCCCACACCTGCTCTAGGCATTCTAAAATTATATGTTTTAAAATTCCAAATGCCCTTTTGGGTACCACATAAAATTACTCACCTGATTTTTACTGTCCTACACAACCATCACCAGCTACACATACAAAAATGCATTTTGCTAAACCTTGAACATTACAGACAAATCCTCAGTTTAGATGTTCATTTTAAGACTATTAAACAAAGGGAAATTCTTTTCTGGTTTTGCCTGTTTCCTGTTTATTCCATCATGAGGTTCAAAAGAGAACAAATAAATATCCATTTAAATAGCCCATCAACTATTATGAATATTATACATACTTTCACATATAGCAGCAGAATTAGCTTCCCAGTTCATGCCACAAACTTGAGATGTCTCTACTCAATGGCATGGGTGCAAAACAGATCAGAGATACAGAAACCACTACATTAGACTTGTGTTAATATGTGCAAAAGATGACACGTTTCAGTAAATATGAGTCTGTTTTCCAGGAACTCAACAGATACAGGCAAATGCTTATCTGCTCCCTTCCTTTCTGTAAAAGTTGTCTGCATGAGTCTGGTGAACAGTGTTCTTTACAATACAGACACTTCTGTTATAACATTTTTCAGGGCTACACAGGATTGATGTAACAGACCTGCCATTTAATATTATCCAACTGTACCATGTAAAATTTACTCTTCATAGCAACAGATAAATATTCATACAAAATTTAAGGAGTATTTTAAGCATCATCCCGAAGGAACATGCTGACAGAGAGCCAACTGGGTAACATAAAACATCTAGTTTTGCAGCCTGCTCTCTGAAAAGATTCAGTGAAGCCACTTTACAGTGACCTACGCTGTCGCACCTCAGTAAGTCCCCCTCGACCTGCAGGGA
Source organism: Rafetus swinhoei (assembly GCA_019425775.1). Lineage (NCBI taxonomy): Eukaryota > Metazoa > Chordata > Testudines > Trionychidae > Rafetus > Rafetus swinhoei. The sequence goes on along the minus strand of CM033424.1, from coordinate 89,244,855 downwards.
GTACCACAAACCAATCCGTTCCAACCACAAAGCAAGACAAAAAGATGCAGGAGACATGTCCAGGTTTCCCTTCAACCGCGAAAAGCACAAACAATTTAGAGGGAGGGAGGGAGGGAGGGACAAGGCGATTATTATAGAAAGGGAGAGACCACCCGCAGAGACAAAACCCTCCAGTGTCAGAGTTTTGCAAGGACCTAACAAATCCAACTAAAGGTAGGACTCTCGTCCTAGCCTTTGATTTAAAAGCCACGTTAACCCTCTACAGCCGGTGGGTCCGGTCTACGCTCTAACTAGCCCTCCTCTCCCCGACAAGGGATAGAAATAACAAACAACTGAGTTCCCTTTATCATCTTTAGCGCCAGCCCCCGGGACACCTCCCGCAGAAAACACTCGCCCATCCGGCTGGGTCACCTCAGTCCTGGGAGGGCAGAGTGGAGCGAGTGTAAGTGGCCAGCAGCGACTGCTGCATAACAAGCCGTACGCCAGACGTCTGCCCGGTACAGGGGCACCCTGACAGGGCTGCAGGCAGGCACCTTTCCAGAGCAACCGGGGTCTTGTCTCTTTAAGAGCCGCAGACCGTAAACTTGGGCCTCCCCTCACTTTCCCAGTCACTTTCTGCCCGTCTGGCTGCGGCAGCAACTCCCGGGGACTCCCCTCCCGGCGAGCTGCCTTGCCATGCCCAGCGGCGCTGGCTCCACAGCCCCGAGACGGCGGGCGAGCAACGGCGGGGAATGCCCCGGCCGGCGCTGCACTCACCTTCCTTCCCAGCCCCGCCGCTCGCCCCGTGCAGCCGCAGCCCGGGGGCTTCCTCCTGCCGAGCCGCTGAAGTGCCGCGTTCCTCCTCCTCCTCGCCCCCCCGCCCCGCTGCCTGCCTCCAGCCGCGGCTCTGCGTGCGCTCAGCCTCCGGCTCATTCCCAGGCTCGCCTCCTCCCCCCGCCTCCCCTGGCTGCTGCCTGTCTGGCTCTCGGTGACAGGCGGGGAGAGATGCAGGGAAGGAAGCAAGCGGGGGGGAGGGGAAGCTTCCTGCCCAGCCCCGCCGCTGGTATTCACGGGCCACACTGACATCTGCCGGGCTGGATGTGCCACAGGCCGGGCGCTGCACGCTGCTCCAGGCAGGGGGAGGTGGACGGGCCAGGCTCGCCAGGCACCAGCTTTGCTGTTGCTTTGGGGGGTTCAGACCTGTGTCCGCGCCTCAGCGTTTTGGCAGGGTGCTCCGCGGGGTCCCGGAACTCTCTGCTGGCCCGTGGCGCGGGCGCACACAGCCTCACAGCGCTGCTAATATCTCCTTGGCACCTTGCCTGGCAAATAAAGGATGATCACCTACATCCTGCTTCAAAGACCTTTTCACACCAGACTTGAAAGAGAATCCTCTGAACTGTCATTCATGCTTAAATTCGACACTTTACGCTTAGGTCTAAACAAAGACATTAATTATCTTACCCACTACAAAGATAGCTTCCCCAATTATCACCTCTAATATCATTAGCTCACAGACATTTACCTCCCCTCCCCCCCCATCTCCCTTCTGTTCTGAAATTTGTCCTTTTCATGTGTGTTCATTTTTTTGATTGTATCCTTTGGTATATATGGTTGTGCCAATTTTCTTCCACTATTTGATCTGAGGAAGTGGGTCTGGCCCATGAAAGCTCATCACCTAATAAACCATCTTGTTAGTCTTTAAAGTGCTACATAGTCCTGTTTTTTGTTTCAGCACTACCGTGGCTCCAATTTTGATTCGCCTTACTTGTACCTCTGCTCCATCTTGCACTACTTATATAGAATGGGGCCCTGGCATGCTTGATGTGCCAAGGGGAGCTAATGCTGTCCTTTGTGTTTATGCTTGTTACACAGGTAAATATTCATATACAGCCTCCCCCATCCAAAAAAAAATCTTAACTGTTTAGTATGACATTGCTCCTCCCTACCAAGAAGCCATAAGGGACCTGCTGAAGGTGTAGGGCGGTACCATGGGATCTCCGGTGAACTCAGGGATAGGGCATCAGCTTCTGGAGCACAGGCTCGTGGGCTGGATCTCACGCAGGCAGCAGCTGAGTAGCCAACACAGACTGCCCCAGCTCCTTTACTTGCCAAAGCATATGCCCTGCACAATTGCCCTTCCTCTCCACTCAGGGTGTAGTTCCCCAAGTTTCTTCCCTGCAGTAAGTTTACTACATGAAGCTAGTTTTAGATAAGACATACTGAGGGAGGAGGAGTGACAATACATGGTGAAGAATGACAAGAGTTAAGATTGCTATGTGCATTTCTGATGGCTCCAACGTATTGGGGGATTTTTGTGGGGCTGTGTTTCATTTGTTTTGCCTTTTTGTTTTGTGTTTGCTTGATTGAGTGCTTTGTTTTGTCAGGTTTCCTACCTTCACCTTTTTTCAGTTATGTTTAAACTGTGAGTTCTAAGGCAAGAGTGAATGCACCAAGAGTAATGATAGGGCAGATCAGAATTAGGAAGGCTTTCCATACCTACATGGTATACTGGTAAGAGGCACACAAATGATTGTGGGATATGCAGATGAGCAGAGCATCCTTATAAACAAAACCAAGAGGGCTGGATGCCATGCAGAAAAGACAATGCCTGATACTTAGCAAAGGGCAGAGTTATGTAGGTACTTTGAACATAATGGCAAGCAGGGAATCAAGGAAAGGGATATATATGGTCAGATTGACACTGGCAAAAATAATTTTAGTAGTAATATTTCTGATGAACCAGAGCAGGAAGCAATAGGAGTGTCAGGTAGCACAGAAAGAGTAGATTGCAGCAATCAATCAGATAGATCATGGGTTTTCAGTCTGGAGGCCTCAAACAGTCGTCAGAAGGTCACAACTAACCTGCCCTTGCTATGGGAAAGGTTGAGAAACAGTGATAGATAGAATTGGCAGTGTGCCAGCTTCAAGCCCGCTAAATAGATGCCTCTGTAGTTTAGAGCTGAAGGTCAAGAGTTCTACACTCCTAAGCACAGGCTAGCCTCAGCTCAGTCCTCTATTCCTCCTGGATGCCATTACAACGAAAAACAAATGCAGATTGTTTTTAAGTCCCTCACTTCTGTCATGGAATCTTGCCAAGTCCTCGCAAGTTGTTTTTTAATCCAGAGAAAAAATTGAATTATAACTATTCACCCACCCTCAAACAGATTATCCCCATGTACAGATTTGGGAGAGAAGTTCAGATTGCTGAAGGATTTTGCTTCTTAAAGAGGAGATGTGATATAATGAGAAGTGCGCTATTTCAGCTTGCATCTCATAGAAAATGAACAGCAATACTTCTCATGTTGTACCTTTAGCAGGTATGGGCAAGCATATACTGATGTCATATATTAGACATTCAGTAATGGGCCAGATTACACTCTCAGATGCACCAGTGTAACCATGAGTACTTTATGGCCCTATGTTATTAATGTCTAGGAGTGGATGAATGAAAACAAGTTTGAGTTCATGTTATAACCACAACATTCAACAAAGGCAAATGGAAACTCCTCCCTGTGTTCTGCAATGTCTTTTCCACTGTTACAACCCAAGGGGATTTGTGCCACTACCTCACATATTAATCTCAATCATGCCAGCTCATGATACCATCTACATGTTTTATTAGTCTATAAAGTGCTACCAGACTATTTGTTGTTTTTTAAGTTTATCATAGAAATTGGTTAGCCAGATAGGTTGTCCAATGACTGCTTTGGTTCAGCAGTCACCCAAACTGCTCATTTAGTCCTAATGCACATTTGATAAAGATTATTATTTATAGATAATGAATGCTTACAATAGTGGTATTTTTTCTAATGCTTTTAACTTCTTTCTTCCTTTTCCTTTTTTTTCTAACTTTCCTCGGGAAAGGCTAGAAAATGGAGATGAGAGAAATATGCACATTTTCACCCCCCCCTTTTTTTTTTTTTTTTTTTTTAAAGTAGTTTACTTTTGAACCAGAGAAAGTTTCCTATTTAAAAAAGGGAATGGACCCAGGACGGTTTACCAGACTAAAGTCTACTTTTGACTTGAAGTTTTATTTGCATTTCAAAATTCACACAGAAATAAGATGTCAGGCATCTTTTGGCAATTTGGACTTGTGCAAGGAAGATTGGGGGAGAAGGAGCAATACGGGGACAGTCACACATGCACTTAGAGAGAGGCAGGCAAATTAGAAGTCCAATATTGAGATACCATGATATTGGCACCTGGAAAGAGAACAGTTGTTACTAGATACCCTTGCAGCATGGAAGCAAGACTTCACACAAACAAGCAGATTGCGCTTCTTTGCGTCAATTGCTGTTCCCACACTGCAAAAATATACTGGTGGGTCATGAGCTCTGGTTGCAGCATGGAATACATAGGACCATCCTGCCACTAGAGGCTGATGCCTTGTGGAGGCTGATGTGGGTGGTCAATGTGTCTAAGGGGTGGAGAGAAAGCAGTTAATTCTCAGATGAGGTAAGCACGTCCTCTGGCCCAGTGCTGATCCTGCCACTGAAAGTCCCTTTGCCCATAGTATGCAGACAGGCTCCTATGAGGCAAGGAGGCAAGAATTTTAGGTGGTTGGAGTGATAGGACTGAGTTTGAGACTGAGGACATAATGGGTGGTGGGTTTGGTTACTGTTATGGTGTGGAAGGGGATGACTTGGCCTATTTTCAGCCAGGAAACCATAAGCAATATACTCTAAGTATTCTGATTCTTATGATCTGTAACACTAGGGCTATGTCTACACTGGCGGGTTCTTGTGCCAGAAATATGCAAATGAGGCTAAGCGTGGAATATCGCTGAGCCTCATTTGCATATCTAATGAGCCACCATTTTGTGGAAAAGGCTCTTGCGCCAGAAGGAGCGTCTATACTGTCCCTTCTTGCACAAGAAAAACCCTCTTGCGCAATGCCGCTATGCTGATTATTTTCAGGAATAATGGCATTGCGCAAGAGGGGTTTTCTTGCGCAAGAAGGGGCAGTGTAGACACTCCTTCTGGCGCAAGACCCCCTTCTGCAAAGCGGCTCATTAAATATGCAAATGAGGCTCAGCGATATTCCACGCTTAGCCTCATTTGCATATTTCTGGCGCAAGAACCCGCCAGTGTAGACATAGCCTAAGAGTTCGAGGGAGATCCAATTAAAAAGAGAAACCACATCATGAATATAGCCAGATGACCAGGAGCACATACCAAACCAGTGTCAATATAGCTAGCTTACAAGTAAAAGCATGCTGCAAACCAGTCTAGCCATAACAAAACTACATCCAAATCTATCACTAGGAAACTTTCAGATTACTTCAGCTCAAAATTTGGGTGTTTATCTAAACTATTTTACCCCCACAGGCCACACAACCTATTCTCCTTGCACGTGGCTTACTACCTAGAGGGCCATGATGACAGACCTTTCCCCAAAATACTGGTCATCTTTTCCTGGTGCTATGTTGCAGAAAAGGATTGCTGGCCTGCTGCCTCCTTCTGGCATCTGTGGAATGATTACTTTTCCCTGGTGTTGTCCAGAGGCCACCAAAAGGAGCCAACTACTCCCTCAAACCTGGATGGTTTCTGCAGCAGGAGATAAGTGGTCTTCCAACACCATCCATCCACTCCTGAACAATAGAGGAGGAAGCAATACAGAACTGCTCCTTGTTGCTGCTAGCAAACATTTCCCGCCACCCCCACCCCTTGGTGGTTCAGGGAGACCATACCATATGCAGCTGGATGAATCAAACAGGTCTCAGCTGTGTGGACCCCTCTATGTGCACAGACCTCCATTGCAGGATCCAGGCTTAAACTGTCATTTTACACACTAATCTTACAATCTGATCCATGTGAGCAGCCATCTGCAATCATGCTCATTCCATTTACCCCTGCAAAGTTCCATACAGGCACAAGGATCTGTCCATGTGGATCAGACTGCAGGATCAAGCCCTAATTTACATTAGTTTGTCACTACTGCTATAAGAATGGTACTCTGTGAGATCAGCAAAGAATTGTCATAGCTTTACATTGAAAATCACCATCTAATATGTCTGATTAATACAGGGAATGAGTTTCAACACAGAACAGGGAAAAGTAAATATGTATGTAGAGCATAAGAAAAATTAACTACAATATTCTGGTGTTGAATTAAATTTCCTCTCTCATTCCTATGCTTTAGATTTAGGGACTCGCAGCCTTTTTCTAACACCCTGTAGAACCTTGCTCATTCACTGAAATTACACTGACAAGTTTGATGTTGCTATTCACACATGCACACATATATCCGTTCTGTGCAGTTCCTCTGCCAATTCCACCCACACACCTGAAGACCTTCCCGCTGCATGTCAATCCCAGCTTTAGATAATCATACAAATCTATAAGATGTGTTTTAGTTGTCTTGTCATGTTAGGCTGTAACAAAAATAAACCATAGCTTTCATGTAAAGGAAAATGCAGTGTGAGACTGTAAACTAGGTAAGAGAACTCTTGGAATATCTGTCTTGAATTCCCAATTTTTAATAATGAGCTAACATTTTATTTCAATGTACAACACCAAGTCCTTTGATTTAATATGCTTCAAGACAGAAAATATCGGAAAGAACATAATTAGGGAAGGTGATAAACATCTGAATCAGGATTTTAACTCTTCACAACTAGCATTGCATTCCCTACACAATGGACTTCCCCTTTGGGAAGTCATGACAGTGATCTGTGTCACACACTCAACCTGCACCTGTGGTTGCAATGTGGTTCACATTCCGAATCAGAGTGAAATTTCTCATAAAACAATGTAAAATATTAGTGAATTTGGTGCTTGTGAAAAGTGCCAGACTACAAGTTTTCAGCTATTCAGAGAACTGTTACAGCACAGATAGCAGTAGTACACAATTCCTCACAGCACACCATTATGGGGAAAGGCCAATTCTCTCTTACAGACAACCGCCTAACCTCAAATAAATTCTTTCCAATAACCACGCAACACACCTCCATCATAATCATCCAGGAACCCACCCCTGCAATCAGCCCCGGTGCCAACTCTGCCTAAACAACTACACCAGCGATCTCATCACTAGCCACAACCACAGCCACCAAATCAGAGGCTCATTTAAATGCACATCCACTAATGTGATCTATGCCATCAAATGCCAACAATGCCCCACTGCCATGTATATTGGCCAGACTGGACAGTCTCTACAGGAAAGAATTAATAGACACAAATCAGATATTCAAAAAAGCAATACACAAAAACCTGTTGGAGAACACTTTAATCTACCTGGACACTCATTAATAGATCTCCAAGTCACTGTTTTGTTTCAGGCAAATTCCACAAGCCAAATAAACAGAGAAGGATTGGAACTTAACTTCATTTACAAGTTTAATTCTTATGCAAATGGTATGAACAAAGACATCAGCTGGCACGCACACTACCTTCCACATCCTATGACAACCTACCAACCAAACAATGGAGGTGCTAGTGGTTCTTATCAGCCTCTTGTAACTATTTAGTCTTTAAGGTGCTAGTGGACTATTTGTTGTTTTTTTTTAAGTTTTTCCTGTTACAGACTATCTCCGCTACCCCTCTGAAGCTTATCTACTCACTGTCTCTCTTATTTCTTCCTCCCCTCCTTTTTTTCTCCTTTTTTTTTTTTTTTTTTTTTTCTCCTTCCTTCCACCTCTCTCTTTCCCTTATTTATTTTTGGATCTGGACTTCTAACACTCCTGTCATCTAACAAAGTGGGCTGTGCCCTTGAAAGCTCATGATACCATCTACATGTTTTGTTAATCTTTAAGGTGCTATTTGTTGTTTTTGAAGTTTTTACCACATCATCAGTATGGTCTCCAAGGCTATCCTGAAAGCAACTCTGCTAGGAATGACAGGTCATCACTATGCCTGGTCTATACTTGGTTTCTCAAAAGATAGCCAGTAAAGATGCCAGTTGTGGTAGTTTTCTGATGTGGAAACTTGCTGCTAGAAACTATGGAAAACTATGGAATCAGATGAGATCATAAGCTATAATAAAGTTTTCATATCATATAGGAAAATCTTTCAGTCACTGCCAACCTAGGCTTGATTCCAACCAATGACCAAAGGTAAAAAGTTATGTATCCCTTTGCCACAGTCCTAAGTCACAAAGGCACCCTATTTTATGTAATGGTTTGGCTATATCAAGTTTCTTTGACTACTGAATATAAGGAAACAAAGTTGAGGTGTGTGAGCCTTAGCTAAACTATCCCCTCTTTTTTATTACAAAGATAAATATCTAGTATTTTAAACACAGGCCCTGATGTCATGCACTAATCCACATAGCCAGGCCCCTTCACTTTGAAGACAATAGGATTGTGCATAGGTTCAAGGGTCTAACCAAGCAGAATAGCTTGCAAGATAAAAATCTAACATAGAAATTGATTTTTACTAGGTAATCTTTAATTCCAAATTGAATATCCTTAATAGAATATTTTTAAAATGTCAAACTTAAAAAGGATATTTTATTATTCATTATTTATTACTTCTTCATATATTGTTTTATTACTCATACATACTACTGAGTTAAAAAGAAAAAGTCACTACCAACTCCGCCAGGATATTCTAGCAAGCAATTGCTTAGTTTACAAACTAGACAGCAAACTTTGCATTACAGGGTGAAAAAAGATCCCACTTTGCAAAATAGGTAAGAATCAGAAGTTGGTCCAATAACAGATATTACCTCACCTATTTTGGTTCTCAGAATCTACTATCAGCTTTGGGAAATGCACATGAAAGGAGGTTAAAAGGACAGAATATAGTCTATATGTATAACAACAGACAATATGGCTGCGTCTAGACTGGCATGATTTTGCGGAAATACTTTTAACGGAAAAGTTTTTCCATTAAAAGTATTTCCGCAAAAGAGTGTCTAGATTGGCACGGATGCTTTTGCGCAAAAAGTGCTTTTGTGCAAAAGCATCCGTGGCCAGTATAGACGTGATTTTGCGCAAGAAAGCTCCGGTGGCCATTTTCACCATCGGGGCTTTCTTATGCAAAAAAATCCTTCCCTGTCTACACTGGCAATCTTGCGCAAGAACACTTGCACAAGAGGGCTGCATCTAGACTGGCAAGTTTTTCCGCAAAAGCGGGCGCTTTTGCGGAAAAACTTGCCAGCTGTCTACACTGGCCGCTTGAATTTCTTGGAACACTGACAATCTAATGTATGATCGTCAGTGTTCTTGCAAATACAATGACTCTCCTGCTCGGGAAAAAGCCCTCTTGCGCAAATGCTTTTGCGCAAGAGGGCCAGTGTAGACAACTCAGAATTGTTTTGCACAAAAAAGCCCCAATGGTGAAAATGGCGATTGGGGCATTTTAGCGTGCGCAAAACCGCGTCTAGATTGGCACCGGATGCTTTTGCGCAAAAGCACATTTGCGCAAAAGCATCCGTGCAAATCTAGACGCTCTTTTCCGCAAATGCTTTTCACGGAAAAACTTTTCTGTTAAAAGCATTTGTGGAAAATCATGCCAGTCTAGATGTAGCCGAGGGCTTTTTCCCGAGCGGGAGTGTCAAAGTATTTACGCAAGAAGCACTGATTTTGTACATTACAAAGTCAGTGCTCTTGCGCAAATTCAAGCGGCCAGTGTAGACTGCTGGCAAGTTTTTGCGCAAAAGCAGTTGCTTTTGCGCAAAATCTTGCCAGTCTAGACGCACCCTATAAGTCTTTATGATTAACAACATAAACTAACAAAATTTGATTCTTGCTAGGCCATCACCTATTTTAAATAATGATGATAAAATGTTGTTTCTCACCCTTCCACAGCAATCGAAGGCTTTTGACATTGCCTTACAATGTTTTGCCCATTTCACAAATGGATTTGGTTTCCTCTGCTGAGGAAGATTGTAGATGTTTTTTAAATATTATATACTGCTTTTCATCCAAAGATCTCACATTGTTTTACATAGGAATGTAAAATATCATTGTCTCTAGATGACAAACAGGAAACTGCACTAATCACAAAGGGTGCATCTACACTGCATCATTATTTCGAGATAACTAGCATTATTTCAAAATAACAATATGAGCGTCTACACAGCTATTTCGTTATTTCAAAATAATTTCAAAATAGCGGACGGCTTATTCTGAAATCTGTAAACCTCATTCTACGAGGAATAACACCTATTCCGAAATAGCTATTTCAAAATAAGGCGTGTGTAGATGCTCCACTGCTGCTATTTCGAAATAGCCCCTCACCAGGGCCATTCTAAGTTATTCCTCTCCAGTGCCTTCTGGGGCTCTAAATCGAGATAGCACGTCTACATTAGGGAAGCCTGCCTCTAACTAATTTTGAAGCTTCCCTGCAATGTAGATGTGCTATTTCGAAATAAGCTATTTCAGAATAACCATTCCGAAATAGCTTATTTCAAAATAGCCGTGCAGTGTAGATGTACCCAACGAGATTATGTGACTTGCTAAGGAAACACCACATATCAGATGACAGAGCAAGGAATTTAAACCAGTTCTCCTAGGCCCTACTCCAATACTCTATCCATAAGACCACACAGAAGCTGTTGTCATTGCTATCAATAAATCTTTTATATTATCTATTGTGCACATTTGGCCATTCTTAAAATTAGTCATCAAATATTAGCATACACAGCCAGTCTATAAATAAGATTATTTCTATATATCTGAGTATTAATGTTCAAAGAACTGCTATGTTCTGGAGGATTCCCTCTGATATTTATGGAGCTTTGACATTAAACTAGATGATTAAAACAGTCCCAAAATGCCTCTAAGTACTTTCCATTCAAGATGTGGCAGCAATAACTTAGCAATGCACAGAGCTCCCAGTGTATGATTATGTATCCAGGAACACTACTGTGATACTATTATGAAGGACTACAGTGCCACTATGTCCCAGCCAAGAATGTAAATGTCATCTGGTCATAGAGGCAACTCTTGGTTATTTTTAATAACAAGAAAATAGTTAATATAGTTAGGGTTAACGCTAATGCAATAATTCACATAAGGCAGAAGATTCAGGTTTGCTTGTTGTTTTGTAGGTTATTGTTTAAAAAAAATAAAGCATTGAAAATAAAAATCATGATAGACACCATAATATTCAACTATAAAAGAGCTGGCCAGAAGTACTATCTTAGCTACAAATTCTGTCGTGAGTCTTAACCTGAGTGAAGAGGAAAAATTTGGCTAATGCTTGCAATGCACTTTGAAGATGAAAACTGATATAAGTATTATTGGGCCAGATCCTACTTCTACTGAAGTCCATGAAAAAACTCCCCCTAGCAGAAGGATCAGGCCCATTTTACAAAAGAAAATTCCTTTTGGCCAAATATCTACTAATAGTCATTATTCAATCAATGGCATTGTAATTTCCCTTATTCCCACATAAATTAAGCCTTGAGTTCATCATTTTTATGATAATGTTACACGTCTAATCCCTTTGCAGTTTAGAGAGCATGAGCCCTTGAAATTTTTCTCCTAGCAGGAGGAAAGGCTGAATGTTCCAGAAGAGGAAGTGCTGTTTTGGAAATGGAGTGTGGAGAGAGAGAAGGTGACAGGGCCTATGTCTGGAACTGCAGACAGGAAGGATGCAGGGAGCAGGACTTCACAGAGAGAACCTGCCACAAGCCTGGAGGAACAGAGTGGCCAACTGGGGACACCCTCAGGACAGGAGTCAGGAGGAACAATGTGCGAGGGAAGAATCACCTGAAAAGGAGAAACCAGAGCTCAAGTATCACTGTTCCCCAGAGCTGTATGGGGCCATGAGTCCTGGGGCTTGTGACTTTGCACTGGGAAGGAGGAGGGAGGCTGTAGCTAGGCTTGTCGCTCTGTGTGGCTTTGCAGAGAGTTGCAAAAGAGAGCTCTGCAGGAGTTTGTGGGGAAAGTTCACTGGTGCCAAAGAGAACTAGGAGCACCCAAGACTCATCACTAGACTGGAACTTTGGTCATGATTAGTGAACTCTGACAGCAGATGTCTGCCCTTTCATGCTGTGGTACCACTAGGCCTGTGAGGCCTTTTTTTTTAATGTAACCCTGTGGATAAATGTAAAGTAATGCACATTAGAAAAAATAACCCCAACTATACGTACAATATGATGGGAGCTAATTTAGCTACAACTAATCAGGAATAAGACCTTGGAGTCATCGTGGATAGTTCTCTGAAGATGTCCATGCAGTGTGCAGCAGCAGTCAAAAAAGCAAACAGGATGTTAGGAATCATTAAAAAAGGGATAGAGAATAAGACGGAGAATATCTTATTGCCCTTATATAAATCCATGGTACGCCCACATCTTGAATACTGCATACAGATATGGTCTCATCTCAGAAAAGATATACTGGCATTAGAAAAAGTTCAGAAAAGGGTAACTAAAATGATTAGGGGTTTGGAATGGGTCCTATATGAAGAGAGATTAAAGAGACTAAGACTTTTCATCTTAGAAAAGAGGAGATTAAGGGGGGATATTATAGAGGCATAGAAAATCATGAGAAAGTATGGAGAAAGTGAATAAGGAAAAGTTATTTACTTGTTCCCATAATATAAGAACTAGGGTCCACCAAATGAAATTAACGGGCAGCAGGTTTAAAACAAATAAAAGGAAGTTCTTCTTCACACAGCACACAGTCAACTTGTGAAACTCCTTGCCTGAGGAGGTTGTGAAGGCTAGGACTATAACAGGGTTTTAAAAAGAGCTAGATAAATTCATGGAGGTTAAGTCCATTAATGGTTATTAGCGAGGATGGGTAAGGAATGGTGTCCCTAGCCTCTGTTTGTCAGAGGGTAGAGATGGATGGCAGGAGAGAGATCGCTTGATCATTACCTGTTCAGTTCCCTCCCTCTGGGGCACCTGGCATTGACCACTGTCAGAAGACAGGATATTGGGCTGGATGGACCTTTGGTCTGACCCAGTATGGCCGTTCTTATGTCCTTACTGCTCCCCTGTTCTCTCCATTCACTCTTCTGTGAATAAATATTTCCCTTTCCTATATTCACTGCTCTCTGTGCGTTCACTACAAGGGGCTTGGAATAGAAACCCCTCGAGGGGAAGGGACTTTCTCTGCTGTGTTCCTGCTTGCATCTTTTCTTGGCCGGCACTGCCTGCAAAGAAGACTCCATCTTGGCGACAAGTGTGCTAAAGTTACACTCAAAAGGGTGAAACTCACATTTGGAAGTGTGTAATAGAAGTGTGCCTCAAACAAAATTAGCTTTCCCTTATGCTCTTTTGTCCATCTGCCTTCTACTCAGTGACCCTCCCCAGCCCCTTCATGGGATCAGTTCAGCAAGCCACTCTTTCTGCTATCGAATCCCTCCTAAGGGCTTGCTTCTTCTATTCATTTTTTTTAAACTACTCTGTTGTTCTTCCTCAGGGTTTCACAATGTTTTCCCCCTCTCTTCTCCATTTCTGTCAATCAGAATGTAAAATGTTCAAGATATCTTTATTGCGTATCTTGTGAAATATAAATCACATATCAGTGCTGAAAATATAATTATTTTAATCTAAAGAACCATAAATCTCAAGAAATTTCCCAGAGTCCTGCCCCTAAGGTCTGCCAAAAGAGAAAGCTGGAGAGAGCACCCACTGATCAATCCCCTTGTTGTACCTTTTTGTTTCCAGACCACTTCTTTTTCATTATTTCCTTTGCTTTAATTGAAAAGTCCACATTTGAAGGCTGTTATAAGGGAGACAATTCAAATTGAGATAAACAGGTTGGATACATTACACTACCAACAAGAGCTCCAGTTACAAAGGTTATCACATGAATAGCGGCTGACTTCCTTTAATGTCTAGGTGCCAACTTTGGGCACCAGCAGGCCTAAAAACAGCCCAGGACTGTATCTAGCAGCTGCTCTAGTGTCCAGAGATGGGGTAAAAGAAGCTGGCTACAGAAGTTCTGTTTGCATCATTGTTGCTGTGACAAAGTATATGCCATGTCTGAAAAGATCATTTCTGCTGTTGCTCAGACACCTCTTCAAAACAAAACTATTACGTTATTTCTTTCTAGCTGACTCACCCTGAATTCCTTTTAAAGGCTTTTTCTTTAGTCAGTGTTGCTGTCCTAAAGCCTTTTACTCACCATCCCCACTACTGCTTGTAGGTCACCTATAATTCTTTTTAATATAGAATATTTTACATATTATACAGTTGTATAATGCCTTCCATTAAAAGATCTCAAAGCATTTTATTAACATTAACCAATTTCATACCAATAGCCATCAAAACTAGGAAGCAAGCATTATCTTATTTAATTAATGGCAGAGCTAAGGTACAGAGTAGGCTGAACTGTTCACCCCAAATTACACTGTGAATGAGTGGTAAAGCTATGAAGAGAACTCATTCCTCCAATAAGATCACATGCAGGATTTAAAAAAAAAACATAAAAGGAAAAAAGTCATATTCTTTTATAGTCATCTGTGATGCTGTTTACAATAGCTCCAATATTATAGACATATGATTACAAGAATACAAGAACACAATACAAGAACAAAAGACAATAAGGAAGGAGACTTATTTAAAAAAAACACCTCTTCTTCCAAGTATTTTAAGAGCAATATTATAAGTTTTATGGGCATGTAATTCATAAAAATGATGGGTTTTTTTTTTTTACTTCTGCCTTTCCCTTCAACACATTTTCTCATTTAGCCGACATCCCCAACAACATTTATTGCAGCTGGATCACTTTAAACATGACATTATTATTAGAAAGATATATTAAAAAATGTTGAAGGCAAATGTTTCTACATTTAAAAATTGTAACTCTAAGGTTTGTGAGATGTATTCTAATATTATAAATACTGCATGATGTATGTTTTACCAGGTCATTCATACACACCTCTAGCGAAGCAGTAGATGTGCCCTGTCACATTAGCAGTTGCATATCCTGATTCTAATAAGATATCACACACATGTATTTAGCTCTGGAAACTGAGGAATGAGGTTCTACACTGTTTAGTTGAAAGGCTGTCCTCTGCAACTGCTAGGAACATAGCATATTATTAATTGGTGCAATACAGTGATCAAATGAAGACAATCTGGTTTCAGATTGCAAAACACTTTGTGGAATAGATAATAATTCCAGATATTATCAATTTAGATTTAACATTCACTTGTAAGAAGTGGGTCTGCCCCACGAAAGCTCATCATTTAATAAACCATCTTGTTAGTCTTTAAAGTGCTACATGACTGCTTTTTTTGTTTTACCAAGTTCAGACTAACACGGTCTGTTACTTGTATTCCTGTGAGCTGAAAACAAAGTCTGCACCATCACGTACCTCAGAGAATACTCAGGGGCGGCCCAGCCATAGAGGTGAACTAGGTGGTCGCCTAGGGCGCCAAGTTAAATGGGGCACCAAATGGTGGCGCAATATCATTGAGGGGTTTGGAGGTGGGGGCGCCGATTGCATGGTTCGCCTAGGGCGCCAATTGCTGGCAGCTAGTCTAGGGCCGCCCTTGAGAATACTTCATACATTCAGGACATCTGTAATAACATTAGCCATACAACAAACAAGAGACAATCAGCAATCAGTGCTTTATTTTTTTTATTTCCTTACTATGTCATGCACCAATGAATTAAAATATCTTTCAGTATAACACTATTAAAAGATTGACATTCAAAGATTTTTTTTTCTTTTGTTTTTAGCACTTGCTCTCTCACTAACCCCTCCCTCCACCAGTCTAATTTGTTTTTGGGGGGGGAGGGAGAAGCAAAAGAATTTATTAATCCTTGGCTACGTCTATACTGGCATGATTTTGCACAAGAACTCTTTTGCGGAAGAGTTCTTGTGCAAAAACTCTTCCAGAAGAGAGCGTCTACACTGGCATGTGCCTTTGTGCAAGAGATGTGCTTTTGCGCAAGAGCATCCATGCCAGTGTAGATGGTCTCTTGTGCAAGAAAGCTCTGATGGCCAATTTAACCATAGGGCTTTCTTGCGCGCAAGAAATTCATGTTGCCTGTCTACACTGGCCTCTTGCGCAAGAACAGTTGCGCAAGAGTGCTTATTCCTGAGTGGGAGCATCATAGTTCTTGCGCAAGAAGCACTGATTTCATGCATTAGAACGTCAGTGTTCTTGCGTAAGAACTCACGGCCAGTGTAGACAGGCAGCAAGTTTTTGCGCAAAAGCGGCCGCTTTTGCACAAGATCGCGCCAATGTAGACACAGCCCTTCTGCTACTGACTTTTCTAACAATAAGTCTACAATAGGTTGGACTCTACTACATCTTTACAAAATGAATGTAAAACAACACCACACCAGAATGAAAGAACAAACTCCTGCCCATAAAAGCTTCTTGGTTTAAACAGATACAAAGTCTTAAATATTATCAGATATTTGCTGATAAAGATTACTATGAATTCATAACCAGCTGTCAGATGGTCTAAAGTATGTATATATTATAGACAAAAAATAGGCTAAAATACTTTTAAGGTTGCAAAGCTGAGCAACAAAAAATTAGGAAATACCAGAAGGGATGTTTTTCTGTACACTTTTAATTTGGTCTGCTTGTGCCTATGAATTATAATACAGATTCTGATTACATTATCATATAATGTTTTTTCCACAGGACCTCAGCTTCTTTCAGTGGAGAAGATGGACCACCCTGTGGATGAATTAGGGATGTACAGTGAAGGAAACTATAAGACCTGTACTTCATTTGTTGCAGATCAACAAGTCTGTGTCAACTGATTCCTGGTGCTATGTTATATGCACTAGATAACATGGGCTCAAAAATCTAAATTTTTATTTAATTATGTAGGTTTTGAGAGAAAGATTAAAAAACTGGTTATTCAGGTATGACTACGCATGCACACAGAGTGTGTCACACAGATTGTCCACACACATATTTTCCACACATATATTTTACACCAATAAAATTATGTTACTTGTTATAGATATACCTTTTGACCATGACATCAGATGGGTGAAAATAACAATACTGTTTCTAAAACTTTCAGCAATTTTTAGCAATATGCCAAACTATGAATGGAAGTTGAGCAAAAATCTATCTGTATATTTTAGAAAAGTCCATCTGTCTGTCTATCTATGAGTCTGTTCAAGAATGCCTCCTAAATGGTAAGAGCTAGGACCACCACATTTGGTATGCAGCTCCCTCTGACCCTAACTTAAGGCAAGGTCAGGGTTTGGTTGTGCCAGGAAAACCAGAAGGGCTGAGAATGGGACTGCTTTCCATAAGGAAGGGGCTGTTAGGAGGGATGCTATACTCAGAGTGACCACTGAGGGCAGTGAGCCTGTAGGGAAGAGCTATCTTGCACAGTGACCACTGGAGGCAGCCGTACCACCAAGAGAGTGGCCAGCAGGGCTGGGGCTCTGCCATCTTGCCTGCCACCAAAGAAGGTAAGTAGGCCCCCCCAGCCCAGGAGACAGCCCCCACCACTCCTTCTGCCCTTGGCAGAGAAGAGAGCCCTCGCCGTCTCCCCCCACACCAGAAGGGATCGGGGGGAGAGAAGGAGTCCCTGCTGGTTCCCTCCATCCCAGCAGGGGCCAAGTGGGAGGAAGAAAGCCCCTGCCAGCCCCGGGACAAGCCAGCAGGCAGGATGAGTGATCCCACTGCCTTGGGCCTTGCTCAGGATGAAGCCAGCAGCCACCCCCACCCCCTTCCCTGAGCCCTTCTCCCAATCCAGTGCCCTAAGCCCCTCCTCACCTCCTGCCCTGAGTCCCTCCTCACTCCCAACTCTCACTCTCACAACCCCACACCTCCAGCCCCTTGTCCTGAGCCCCTCCTCAACTCACCACCCTGGCTCCTGCACCCCCAATACCTCTGGCTTCCTGCGCTGAGACCTTCATATCCCCAAGATTCTGCCCTGACTCCTGCACCCCCCACTCTGCCAGCTCCCTCCTGAAGGACCTGGGCAACACCGGGTAAGTCTTCTAGCCCTTAATAAAAATTTACTTGTAGCTATTCTACTTGGAACCCTCTCACACACATCCTTCTCAAGTGCACTATTCAAAACTAAGAAGTTGCAATGTAGCTGACAGGGTATGTTCCTGCTTTAGTCTTCTAGCCTACCTAACTTCTTATTTTCCTGATCCTTTTGTTTTTACATTGAAACTCACTCATTGGTTTGACACTGGATGTATAGTCACAGATTTACCTGAAACAATGAAAGGCAGGAACATCAAAGCCTGGATTGTTCCATATGCAATGAGGCTCTTCCTGCAGGAATTTCAAAGTTTCACTAGGGAAATAGGCAAGAGCTATTTCCAAGCCACACCCCTACACATCAGCCACCAGAAAGGAGGATTAGGGGCAAGAAGGGGTTGAGGAAGGAAGGTTCTGCTCTCCACAGAGTTATTCCTGGCACTGCACCTAGACAACTACATGGCAATCTTAATATGAAGTAATATAGCTTAGAACCCTTCAACAGTTGCATGAGGGATGCACCCAGTGCCTACACAGCTGCTGCCAGAGAGCCGTATAGCTGAACCACCCATAAACAGAAGCAGTCTTAGGGGCCCTGCCTCATACACAAAAGGTTGTAGCAATAATGAGCAGACATCCACCACCAAAAGGCCACTGCCAAGGTCTTCCAGAAATCAGCACAGCCACTGTAGTGTAGTCAATTGTCCTTACTATGACTGCTTAGTTGAGGCCAGGACTTAAGAAGCATGGATAAGATAGGTTATGTTAATTTAGTATAACAGCACCAGAGAGAACTACAGAATCATACCTGTCTCCTGCAGTGAGAATAATAATCCCCTTTGCATTCACTATAACGCTATCTCTTCTCTAGCAAGAGAAAGTCTACCAACCCTAGACTGACCCAATCGGTGGAGGATTAATTGTCTTTCAGTTATCAGGTCCCACCATGCCTTGCACAGGTCTGATGATATTGTTACAAATCGGAATGTGGATTGCACAAGCCCTGCTCAGTGTCAGACTAACACAGGTTGATATCAGTCTTCACTTACAAGATAAAAATAATCTGCAAATGGAAAACATGAAGTGGATGAATTTTGCCCAAATTTCGCATCTCTGGGCAAAACTACCACAGTGTCATTCAACTCTCTCACAAACACCTTCCAAAGAATCAAGAACACTTCCAAGTTGCTATCTGCCTATGATTTGCAAATTACAAATAATCCAGGAATAGAAGTAGGCTTACACGGTGCCGAATTGGCCATATGTACAGATTAAACTGCATGTGTAACCTGTAGCCAGGCTAAATTCCCATGGGCGCTGGGAAAGTAGGATCTGGCATTTTGTGTTACTAGCAAACAATTTGCTGAAACATCTTGATTCTTCAAGGGATTTGGATTAGTCTAAGCTACAACTTGTCCAGTGAATCAATGGATGATCATCAGGGCAATTCAGCAGGAGGTTTTTCTTACCCTTGTTGGATTCTGAGAGTTCTAGCTGCTCCTATACATTGACTGAATTCTCCTTCATGTCTCATCCAGGCCTACACACATTGGAGCAGACCCCCAGCTCCACTGAGTAAGATAATACTTTATTTTAAATGATTGAAATAAAGCTCTCTTTGTTCATGAAAGGTCTCCACTACTATGAGGAAAAGGCATGATCTCATCCTGGTAGAATTCTCCCATTAATTGTTGGAGGGAGGCTGGGCTTTGCACTGCCTCAGCTCAGAAAGAATGTTACTCCAGAAGGTGGATTTGAAGGGTCCAAAAAGAGGTTTATTAAATTACTTCAACAATAGAAAAAAGGAAGGGGATGGCATAACTGAATCCAAAATAATGTATGTGAGAGAAAGCAACAGTGCTGAACAGAGCATTCAACCATTCTCCAGGCCCAGCAGTGTCTCAGTCCTGAAGGAGTCTCTAAAGTCAAGCAGCCTACTCCTTGCCTTCCAGGAGAACCCAGAACTCCCTCTCAAAAAGTGACTGCAGACTTCCTTTTCTCTGGGCACAAACAGAAATGCACCTAAGCAAATCCTCCTTTGTTGTATAGACTAAAGGCTTGTGTTTGAGCCGCCTGCTGTGTTCTCTTCAATAGGGTCTGAAAAAGAGGTACAATATATGGAGCTATTTAGGCTAATTGCCTAATACAGTTATTTTCAAATCTGGTAGGACTAGTTCCAGTCAATTTTTCTCCTAGAATATGCCCCACAGAAATGAATACTGGACAAACAGATAAGTAGATGGGATACAGCAGAGAGAGGAAGTTTCTCCACCCACCAGTCCTAAATTGATTTCCAGTTATCATTCTGGGATTGACATTAACAGTCTGAATCTGAACCATTTCAAAAACAGAAGCATCATCACCAGAGCAACATATAATATAGTGATTACCTTCAGTGCTTTGAGAACCTGAATTAATCTGCATCACTATGTAAACTGCATCACCATGTTCTGTCAGTGAGTTAGTAACACTGGAAATCCTGCCCTTTCCTTGTGCCTTCCACACTCTCAGGGTATGTCTACACAGCAAAGTCATTTCGAAATAACTTTACCAGCATCTACACAGATGCTGTTTCAAAATTAAATCGAAGTAGCGGAGGGCTTATTTCGAAATTGGTAAACCTCATTCCACGAGGAATAGCACCAATTTCGAAATTGCTATTTCAAAATAAGCGTTGTGTAGACACTTATTTCGAAATAGGGGGCCTCCAGCCCTTCCCAGGGTGCCCTGGTGGCCACTCTGGGCACAACCAAGAAAACTCCTCTCCCTCCCCCCTCCCCAGAGCCCTTAAAGGGGTAGACTCTGGCCACAGTGCCTGTGCCAGCTCCAAGCCTGCCAGCCCAGAGCCAGCAGTCACTGTCCCTGACCCAGGGGCCCCAAAACATGAGCCAGCAAGACACTGTCAGCCAGGCCCTCCACCGCTCCCCAGGAGCAGTCTGCCAGCTCCCAGGAGCCTGCCAGGACCTGGAGAAGGCGGGTGCTTTCCTTGTCCAGGGTGGAGATCATGGACCTTATTCAGGTTTGGGGGGGATGCCCCCAACGTCCATGATCTCTGCACTAGATGGAGGAATGCGGCCATCTATGTCAGGATAGCTGCCAGCCTGGCCACCAAAGGCCACATGCGAACCCAGGAGCCTTTGGGAAAATAAAGGAGCTGTGGCAGGCGTATGCCAGGGCCACAGGGGGCAGCTCCCAACCAGGGGCAGACCCAGACCCCTGCCCCTATTTTGATGCCATGGACCGCATCCTGGGGGGGCAGGACAGTCCGTGCCCCCCAGGTGGTCATCAACCCTGGGGCAGAGCTTGCTGCCCCCTGCTGCTCCAGCCCCTGCTGCCTCCCCAGTTACTGCTCCTCCTCCCACTCCTGCTCGCCCTCCCACTTCTTCCTCCCCACACCCAGGGATGCCAAGGCCCCCGCACCCACGATGCTGGGAGACAGTTGGGCCGGCGAGACCCCCAACCCTGAGCCCTGAGCTTCTCCTCCCCCTTCCTTCCCTTGCCTCCCCCTGCCAGCTCCCTCCTCCCAGGTTTTCCCCTCCCCTCTCCCACCTTCTTTCCCCAGTCTCACCTCAGTTTCATTCCCCCCACCCCAGTTTGTTCAATAAAGAGGTTTTGTTGTAATGAACACGTGTGTCTTTTATTGTACAGCAGGAAGGGGGGTTAGGGAGGGGTAAGTGGAAGGACGTGAGGGAGGAATGAGGCACAAGCCCCCAGTGGGGCACACCAGGGAGATTGTTACTGCCTGCAGAACGTGCTGCCAGGCTTGCAGCAACACGTCCAGGAGAAACACCAGAGTTCCCAGGGGCAGCTCCGGCTCCATGCTGCAGAGTGCTGTGGTGTCCTGAGTGAAGGCAACCAGAGCACGCAGAGAAAAAAATGCTTTGCTGTCCCTCAGCGAGGTAGGCAAGCAAGCAGGGAAACCTTAGAACTGGCTGTCCGGGGAGTTCCTTTTAAGCACAGGTCTCAGATAGCCTCAGGCATCAGCCACACAAAGTAACTCCTGACCTGATGCCCTGCCAGAACCAGTTCCGGCCGGCCTTAAATGCGATTCAGCGTCCTATCAGTGTGGACGCGCTATTTCAAAATAGCAAAACGCTATTTCAAAATGCATTTTGTGTCTAGATGCGTTATTTCGAAATAAGCTATTTTGAAATAACTATTTCAAAATAAGATATTTCGAAATAACGCTGTAGTGTAGGCATACCCTCAGTGACTATCGGCAGATTTCCATGCGTATGCAAATAAATGCAGGGTTGGCCCTTCATCTTTTCCATTTAACAGGAGATCAGGTCACAGATACAACACTCACTTTTTTCCATGTAGACATTCTAGTCATCGTTCATTTCTATGGGTGTAAACTCTGTGAGCAAAGTGACTGCGACTAGCCAGCCAGGAGAGAGTAAAGAGAAAAATACATACCCATGAGCTATTGTGATACACGGAATTTAGGGCAGACCAACCTGAGAAAGCTGTACTGGTTTAAAGATGTGATTTTTTATCTGGTGTCATTAAATTGGCACAAACTCTTGTGTTGTCACTTTAACTTCATAGATGTTAAGGCTAGAAGGCATCATTCTGATCATCCATTCTGACCTCCTGCATAATAATGCAAGCCATAGAACTTCATCCAATACATTTCTGCTTCAAGCCCAAAATTTGTTTGAGCTATAGCATAACTTTTAAAAGGATATCCATTGTTGATTTTAGAAAGTGATGGAGAAGCCACCACATCCTTAGACAAAATGTGCAGAACTCATTAAGAAACAGATACTAGTATAAGTATATAACTGTACTGCTAACGCCATCTACTGAGAAGTGGAAGGAACAGGGGAAGCATCTTCTGCTTAATCCAGCACTATCACTCTCCCTGCGCTGCTAAGTGTTCAAGAAGGCCAAGTATGGCCAATCTCCTCTCAAATTTCTTTTTCTTTCAGAAGATATATGTATATTGCACTCTGACCGTGCATAAGGAAGACCTAGGCTATGGCCACATGGCAGACACTGCAATGGCACAGCTGTACTGCGCAAGGCTGTCTCTATCAATACGCAAAATATGCAGCTGCATAAGGTACCATGAAAGTTGGGCCACCAAGTTGCCCCAACTTTTGAGGTATCCTAGGCAGCTGCATGCTACAGTATGCAATGTTGTGGGATCTATTGGCCAGACCCATTCTCCAGGCTCTTCCTTCCCCGCCTTGCAGACTGTGCCCAGAAAGGCCATGCCTGGGGGGTGCAGGGCCTATGACAACTCCCTCTACTCTGCCCCTGCTCCTCCCCTTCACCTAAGACCAGGCCCCTGCTCTGCCCCTGTTCTGCCCCCATTCCATCCCTTCCACCAAACCTCCTCCACTGAGCGATATGGCCTGGGGGATTAGCAGAGGACATGGTGCCAGCAGTAGGGACCAGGCTCACCACCGTGAACGCACTGGTGGAGGATGGAGGCAGCAGGAAGCAGAGCGACCTGGCCCCAGCCCCCTCCACTCTGCTGACGTCCAGCCACATTACTCTGTTTCCTGTGAGTGTAAGGGGCTGTCCCACCCTGTCCATGAAGCCCCATCTTCCAAGTGACAAGGCTGGGAGCCAGGGGAGTGGAGCAGGCTGGTGCTGGGTCGTTCCACTTCCTGCCATTGGTGAGTGCTGAGGGCCTCCCTGCCTGGCTGCCTCCTTCCCTGGCTGCCCTGCTCCTGCCCATGGGAGAGGCTGAGTAGGGCCCAGAAGTGCTAGGGACAGCTCTAGTACTGCAGCTGCACTGCTGTAGGATCTCCTGTGCAGCCAGCCGCTCTATGCCAGGAGGAGACTGCTCTCCTGCATGCACAATTAATCCATCCCCAATGAGTGGCAGTAGCTAAATTGGTGGCAGATGCTTTTCTGCCAATGTAGCACTGTCCACACTGGTGCTTTTGTGAGCAAAACTGACACCTCCGACTGACAAATGTTTTGCTGACAAAAATGTAAGTGTAGACAAACCCTTTATCAACTCTTGTCTCATTCTCTTTTAAACCAAGGTGGGTAGGTGATATTTTTTATTGGACCAACTTCTGCTCAATTTCAGGTCTGGGTAACTTATGCAGAGTGGCACAGCTAAATACAAGATAGCCACACATTGTTTTGCATAAGTAGTTAACATATTTAAAGGGACCATTAAAAATGAAATATTGTGTTAACCTTACCTACAGTCAGAGGGAAGAAATGTGTGTGTATGTGTGTGTGTGGGGTGGGGAGGCAGAAGCAGCTGGGAAGGAGGTGTTAGTGGGTTATAGGTTATTGTAAGAAGCCATAAATCCAAAGTGTGTCTGTTCATTTCATGATTTTTTAGTGTCTATCAAAGTTATGAATTTAAGTTCCCAGCTTTGTCTTCTGAAAGGGTATGTCTACACAGCAAAGTTATTTCAAAATAACAGTCGTTAGTTCGAAATAACTTTACTAGCATCTACACAGCCAAACAGCTATTTCAAAATTAATTCAAAATAGCGGAGGGCTTATTTTGAATTTGGTAAACCTCATTCCATGAGGAATAATGCCAAATTTGAAATAGCTATTTCAAAATAAGTGCTGTGTAGACACTTATATCGAAATAGGGGGCCTCCAGACTTCCCAGGGTGCTCTGATGGCCACTCCAGCCTCAACCAAGGGTTGACTCTGGCCACAGTGCCTGTGCCAGCTCCAAGCCTGCCAGCCCAGAGCCAGCAGTCACTGCCCGACCCAGTGGCCCCAAAACATGAGCCAGCAAGCCACTGGCAGCCAGCCCTCCACCGCTCCCCAGGAGCAGTCTGCCAACTCCCAGGAGCCTGCCAGGACCTGGAGAAGGCGGGTGCCTTCCTGGTCCAGGGTGGAGATCATGGACCTTATTCAGGTTTGGGGGGGATGCCCCCAACATCCATGATCTCTGCACTAGATGGAGGAACGCGGCCGTCTATGTCAGGGTAGCTGCCAGCCTGGCCACCAAAGGCCACATGCGAACCCAGGAGCAGGTTTGCATGAAAATCCAAGTTGGTCCGGTGAGACCTCCAACCCTGAGCCCTGAGCTTCCCCTCCCCCTTCTTCCCCTTGCTTTCCCCTTCCAGCTCCTTCCACCCAGGTTTCTCCCACCCTCTCTTCTCCCCTCTCCCGCCTCCTTTCCCTAGTCTCACCAGAGTTTCATTCCCCCCTGCCCCCCAGTTTTGTTAAATAAAAAGAGTTTGTGTTCATGAAAATACGTGTATTTTATTTGAGATCAGGAAGGGGGGTTAGGAAGGGGTAAGTGGAAGGACGTGAGGGAGGAATGAGGCACAAGCCCCCAGTGGGGCAGACCAGGGAGGCTCTTAGTGCTCCTCAGGGTGGAAGCTCTCCCACAGGGCCTCCTGGATACTGACAGCCCCCGATGGACCTCCCAGATGGCAGCCTGCAGAAAGCACAGCCAGGCTCACAGCAACACGTCCACGAGAAGCACCAGAGTGCCCAGGGGCAGCTCTGGCTCCATGTTGCAGAGTGCTGTGGTGTCCCGAGTGAGGGCAATCAGAGCACGCAGAGACAAAATGCTTTGCTGTCCCTCAGCGAGGTAGACAAGCAAGCAGGGAAACCTGAGAACCGGCTGTCGGGCGGGGTCCTTTAAGCACAGACCTCAGATAGCCTCAGGCAGCAGCCACACAAAGTAACTCCTGACGGGATGCCCTGCCAGACCTGGTTCTGGCCGGCCTTAAATGCGATTCAGCGTCCACTCAGTGTGGATGCGCTATTTTGAAATAGCAAAAAGCTATTTTGAAATGCATTTTGTGTGTAGACGGGTTATTTCGAAATAAGATATTTCAAAATAACGCTGTAGTGTAGACATACCCAAAGTGTTGTGCAGGTTTTCTTCAAGGATGGGGACTGATAGGCTGGATAGAGTGATCACTGAGGCTACATCTACACTGCAGGCTTCTTGCGCAAGAAGCCTTTTGCAAAAGAGATCTTCCGCAAAAACTTCTTGTGCAGGAGTGCATCCATACTACAAAAGTGCATCGCAAAAGCGATGTGCTTTTGTGCAAGAGAAAGTCCACACTGCATGGACGTTCTCTTGCAAGAAAGCTCTGATTGCTATTCACAGAGTAGCCACCAGAGCACCTGTGCTTTTTTCGATTGGCTCTTTTTGCGCAAAAAACCCCTGTTGCCCATCCACATACACCTTTTTGTGCAAGAACTCTTGCACAAAAAGGAGTTATTCCTCATAGAAAGAGGAATACCTACACCACAAAAAACCCTTTGTTCTTTTGATTTACTGTAAATGTACTTGCGCAAAAACGCGCTTGAGGTGTGGACACTCCGCGAGTGTTTGTGCAAAAACCCTGTAGTGTAGACGTAGCCTGAGTGAAAAGTGTTCACCTAAGGTGATGTGATGTTTTTGCCTTTTATCATTTCCATGTGGGAGTTCATTTGAGAGCACAGTGATTGTCTAGGTTCACCCACATTGTTGCTATTAGGGCACTGGATGACATACAGCACATGATGTGATGTAATGTTTAGGATCCAGGGATCTTGAAAGGTGGGCAGGAGCAAGGTAAGCTCAAAAGCTTCTCTCTCTCACCAACATAAATTGGTCTAATAAAAGATATTATTTCATTTCCCTTGTCTCGCTAATATCCTTGAACTGACACAGCTTCAACACAGCTGAATACGTACTAAAACTAACAGTAATTTTAACTCTTTTTATGCTCCAGGCATAATCATGAGCACTTCATGATGTGAATTTTTCTACACTTCCTCACTTGTTTTATGCTGCATCCATAAACTATGTCACTCTCATGACTCAAGGAGAAATCCTCCCAAGTAAAATGGATCTTTTGTGCCACTTAAACACCATGTTAAAGGTTGAAATTCTTCACAGCTTCTTATACATTGGACTGATGTGAATTTTACTGCCAAAATATCAAGTATAACTGATTTAATTCTTGCTGGTGCTGGTAATAATTTTTATTGTAAATTATCTTTCACTGTTATAGCAGCTCTGAGAAGTGCCTCATTTGATCAGCTTTGCTAACACCGTGAACATTCCCCAAAATGCACTAAACACCCTTATTTGCTGTAATGATGCTTGGCCCTGCCCTCAACACCCATGTATTTTTACATGGCCGTCTGGAACCATTCATGACGGTGGACTCTGCAAAGATTCCATTCAAGTAGGAGCAGGAAGGTACCCTTTGCTTTCATCTGATATTGATGCTGCTCTGCACTGGTAGATGCCTCCCCTCTAACAGGATCAGAACTTTTCCAAAGTTCAGGAAAGTTCAAATCCAGAATTATGTTTTGAGAGTCTGTCTAACAATTATGTTTTGTTTTTAGACACTGTCTGGGAACTAGAGATTCACTCAAAGAAAAGAATCCATCTTGAAGCAAATGTTCCTCAACTGGAGTTGAGGGACCAGTACATTATATAGATACTGAAATCAAGTTTAAATAAAATAAATAAATAAAATAAAAGCCCCAAAATTCCAGGATTTGGGGAGTGCCCAGCCCAAAGACAGCCATGCTCCACAGAGAAAAAAAACCTCAGCTCCATAATGGTTATCAAAAGAGAGAAAAGGCCATACCATCTCCCTTGGAACTTAGACATGATGGTTGATTAGATCGCTGCCTTTCTTTCTCTCTCCTTCCCTAGAGGCTCTTGTCTCCTCACCACACTGATAGTATCCATATGAACAAGTCTACTGAGACTTTGAACTGATTTTTACAACACTTCTACAGTATTGCTGAAAACACCATTCAAGGTAAAGTTAGAGAACATCTCAACAGATTATTGAATAAATAGAAGAAAAAATCTTCAATCTGATTTCTCACAAAGATTTCTCTGTGTACACAGAAGTCCCACTTGTCTGGCCATCATCCTACACTATGAACAAACTTCCAAAGAATCTCTTTCTTGCTAGTGCCCATGAGTCATTTTTTAACATAGCACCTTTGGCTGCTTGAAGAGTTTTGAACGTGGAAAGTAAACAAAATTGCTTCTAATGCACTCATAAGAGGGTACTTCAGTTTAGAAAAAAAGCCATTTTCCCCCTATCTTTTAGCTTCTAGGAGTTTTTAAATGGGACCCCTGTAGGTTTTTGTCTGTAAACCATACGAGAGCATAAAAGCTTAGAAAACTTGCACAGATTTTGAAGCAGGTTCACACAGCTCCATTGAAACTGTGTGTGGTTTTGAAGGTCACATGGCTCTAGTCACCAGGAACTTTTTTAAAAAATGCCAACTTCAAAAATAAAGAAGAAAACTTTTAAAAGACTGATAAGGTTTTGTGATGAAAATGTAAGAAACTGAAATTGTCAAGCTTCAATGTACTCAAAGGTTTAGTTTAGAAGAAAAAAACTATTTTGTGAATAGCAGGGAACATGGCTTTGTTTTGCGTGTTTTTTATATAAAACTATACTGAGCAGCTTCAGAAAGGGAAGGGTAACCTCTGTAAACACAGCATGAATTAATCTGCATCAAAATGCTTTTACCTGTATCAAAGGATCAGACTGGTCAATCAATCAAGCCAACACATGGTGGCTCAGCTGTCTAAAAAGTGCTTACAAGATTGTTACAATGGCAAACTGTCAAATCTCTCACTCTGCCTTTGAGGAGATATTTCTCACACCATTTCAGCATCAATCAATATATTCAAAACAAAGTAGCAGATATGGAATGCCATCATTTCAGCTATTATGGAGAAACTTAAAAATACCCAAAATGTTCTTTTATAAGTGAAACATAGCCAGGAGGCATTTTTTAAGATTAAGACCTGATGTTGCTAGCTCTGATTTCCTAATTTACATTTGGAAAAGAATACTGATCAGAATTTTGAGGATGAAAAGGGAAAGGAAAAAGCGTATTTTAAAAAAATCTGTTTAGAAAAGACGACACATAAATGAAATGTCAGGGCCTCAATTTGCATTCTTGTGCACCTAAAGCACCCATCAAAGCCAGTGGGAGCTTGAGTAAAAGCCTTTACTCTGTAAGGTTTCCCAACTTGCACAAGTGGGTCTTTATTTTGTTTTTGCTCGAACCAGTATTAAAATCCTAGTAAGGCACAGAGCAAAATCTATCCCTGGTGCATGCAACACCACTTAAACTAATGTCATTTGAACAGGGATTAATTTGACTCGTTAATGTTTTCTAATGGCAAAGGGGGCAACAAGAGATGCAGAATATGTTTAGGTACAGATTCTCCCCTAAGACTTATCTGCACAGGCAGGGGTTAAACCACACTAAGGCCATCTCTACACTAGGAAATCAAGTTGGTATAACTACATCATTAAGGGGTGTGAAAAATCCACACCCCGGAATGACGCGGTTAAACTGATGTAGTCCTTGACATAGATAGTAGTAGGTTGACAGTAGCATTTTTCTGTTGACCTGCCGATTGCCTCTTGGAGAGGCAGATGACCTGGAGTCTCTTTGAAAGTGAACAACATTTGATGCAAATTGAGTTACTTTGGTCTATTGTACTCATCATGTATGTAATACCATTGCATGCTACTTTAAGAGTTCTCCCACCCTACTTTGTGGGCAACTTTTCCTGACCAGTCTGTTTATGTGTCAGGTTGACTAGGTCTCCTCCCCTTTAAGGCCTGGTAGCGCTTGATAAAAATAATAGCTGTTGATGAGGTGGCCACCTTGTAAATTTCCAGTGTGGCTACACTAGCTCTTTCTGTCCACAAAGCCACGTGAGATTGCATGAAGTATATACCTCTTCTGCACTCACTAATGTTTGTATAGTTCCACAATGAATGGTGTAAAAAAACTTAAAAAACAATGAATGGTCCTGTAGCACCTTAGAGACTAACCAAAAAATATAGACAGTATCATGAGCTTTCGTGGGCACAACCCACTTCTTCAGGAGTGAAGTAGTTTGTGCCCACGAAAGCTCATGATACTATTTATATTTTTTGGTTAATCTCTAAGGTGCTACAGGACCATTCATTGTTTAAGTTTTTTTAATTACAGACTAACACAGCTACCGCTCTGAGACTAATGAATGGTGTAATCCATCTATCAATAGAGGAGTTGGAAGCTCTGAGTCTTTGGAATTTCAGGTGAAAAGATACAAACATGGCACTCAATTTCCTCATTGATCCTCTATGAGGAGGTAGATTTTCAGAGTTCTTCTGACATCTAAGGAGTACCATCCATTCGTGGTGAGATGTTATTACATAAGAACATAAGAATGGCCATACTGGGACAGACCTAAGGTCCATCCAGCCCAGTAGCCTGTCTGCCAACAGTGGCCAATGCCAGATGCCCCAGAGGGAGTGAAAAGAACAGATAATCATCACTTGATCCCTCTCCTGTCATCCATTTCCAGCCTCTGGCAAACAGAGGCTAGGGACACCATTCCTACCTATCCTCGCTAATAGCCATTGATGGACCTAACC
This sequence comes from Rafetus swinhoei, assembly GCA_019425775.1. Taxonomy (NCBI): domain Eukaryota; kingdom Metazoa; phylum Chordata; order Testudines; family Trionychidae; genus Rafetus; species Rafetus swinhoei. The sequence continues at coordinate 89,214,685 of CM033424.1, read as the reverse complement.
TCCATGAATGTATTTCATTCTTTTTTTGAACCCTGTGTCACATTACTGAATTTTAAAGGTCATTGCTGCTCCCATGGGGGGGGGGGGGGTGTTTGCCCCAAAAGTTGGTACAAAGGGGGCCATGTGAGGTGTCACATGAAAGCTTATGTTCTACTGATTCTGTATATGCTATTCATGTACTTGTATAATATCTGTATGTGGAGTTATAAATATGTACTCTGGGTTGATGCTGGAAAATTCTCTGTCTGAGGCAGGGCAATGTGCCAGGAATGTTTGTTCAATGGCTATGCTAATTAGTGAGGCTCCATGGACAATAGATCTCTAGGTGCCAGAGACACACCTGAAGGAATGTGTCTGGCTACCTGCAAACCAGCCAGGGCATAACGGTTGCCAGCATGTGAAACAGAGATAGGTCACTTGACCATGTGACCTGCTCTGGCCAGGAGGATGCCAGGAGAGGTATATAAGTGCCATGTGGCACCCTCCATCTGGTCTTCAGTTCAGCTCCTGATCCCAGATGCGGCCTTGCAGGGAACAACGAGCTGAAAAGAACCGTGAACCCATCCTGACATAGGATGTACACCAGAGATTTATAAGATAGCAGTTTATAACATCCCTGCTAAGAGCCTGCATTGAGAACTTGGTGATTCGATGCATATAATGTATTCTCCTTAACAGCCTTACTCTCATGCTTTTCATTCTTTTATTAATAAACCTTTAGATTTTAGATTCTAAAGGATTGGCTCAGCGTGATCTTGTGGGTAAGATCCAGAGTGTAAATTGACTGAGACCTGTGGCTGGTTTCTTGGGACCGGAAGAACCTGTTCGGGGTAGATGAGATTGGGTTCTAAAACCCCTCACCTGTGTGTTAGGCCTGGGGCTGATTGGGGCACAAGAAGAGCTGGGGTGTCAGAGGGGTTTTGCTCGTGAGGCTTCAGGCTGGCCAGAAAGGCAGCTGGAGTGCTCGGTGTGACTGTTTGTGGCGTATTTGGGAAGGTCCCCAGTCTGGGGCTATAAGGAGCCCCAAGTTTGAGCAATTCACCCTGAGTGGACACCCTCAGCTGTGTCCAGACCCGGCCCGGTCTGTCACACCCTGTTAAAGTCCTAGTCTTCACAACATCCTCTGGCAAGGAGTTCCACAGGTTGATAGTGTGCTGCGTGAAGAAAAATGTCCTTTTGTTTGTTTTAAACCTGCTACCCATTCATTTCATTTGGTGACCCCTAGTTCTTTTATTATGGGAACAAGTAAATCATTTTTCTTATTTACTTTTTCCACACCAGTCATGATTTTATAAACCTCTATCATATTCCCCTTAGTCTCCTATTTTCTAAGCTGAAAAGTCCCAGTATTTTTAATCTTTCTTCATATGGGACCCGTTCCAAACCCCTAATCATTTTTCTTGCCTTTTTCTAAACCGTTTCCAGTGCCAATATATCTTTTTTTGAAATGAGGCAACCACAAATATATGCAGTATTCAAGATGTGGCGTATCATGGTTTTATATAGAGGCAATAAGATATTCTCTGTACTATTCTCTACCCCCTTTTTAATTATTCCTAACATTCTGTTTGCTTTTTTGACTGCTCCTGCCCATTGAGTGGATGTTTTCAGAGAACTATCCACAATTCTATTCTGCTATTGGGCAGAATGAAGGCTGAACCACTTCTTGTGAAGCATAAAAGGAAGAGTTTGCCTTTGGAATGATTCCTGAATTTTGAGCACCACCTTTTCCTTGTGGAACATGGAGTAAGGTTCCTGCACAGAGAGGCCTGTCAGCTCCCAGATTCACCTTCAGATGTGATGGCTATGAGAACTCAAGTTCTGATAGAAAAACAGAATGCTGACACTAATGTCATTAGCTCAAAGGGATGGCTTGTCAGAGCTCTCAACTCAAGCAGTAGATCCAACTTTGGAAAGAGCAACCTGACCGCCCTCTTAGCTAACTGGACTGCTCTGGCTATTTGGGGATTCTCTGACAGGGAACTCACAGATCTTACAAATAACATGCTACCATCAGCGGACACCTGACGTGCAGTGGTGCTGGGTTGGAGGCCTTTGTCAAGGACTTTTTGGAGATCGTCAAATATAATTTAAATTCCTGGATTCACTCTGTGCTCCTGGCACCAGCCACAGAACTCAGTCTAGATGGAGAAGTAGTCTTTTTAATATTTATGCTCTTCTACATGAAAGTAGTATCTTGATGACTTTGAAGGACAGACCCAGCACTACTTTTGCTTCCCTTGTAATAGCCTAGCTGTTTGATGCAGTCAGTTCAGCTCCAGATGATGGACTGTGCAAGAAAATGTCCTGTCTTCTTTGGAGGTGTAGCCGAGATTCTATTTTCAGCTCTATCAGGTCTGAAAACCAGGCTCTCTTCAACCAATATGGAGTTATCAAAATTACTGTCACTTCTCATTTTTTTTCCTGGAACCACCTTCCCAATAATGGGAACAGTGGAAATGAACATAGAAGGCTCAATGACCATCTATGTTATAGGGCAGTGGTCTGCAACCTATGGCTCTAGAGCCAAATATACTTCAGTAAAGAACCAAATATGGCTCTTTTGTCATTCCCAAAATATGCACAACTTTTTAAATTAAAATGAAAAAAAAATTCAAATTTTAAAAAACACGTAATTACTCATGTGAAGATAATTTGTTGTCTATTTCACCTTTAACTATTCATTTTAACAACCATCCATCCTCTCCACTCATTGGGGGTCATGCATATTTCTCTTTTTATTTGATTGCTCATGAAATCTTTCCATAATCATATGTGATGGTGAACTCTGTAACTCCCCAACAATAAAAATGGCGAAGAAAAAGAGAGATGAAGAGCACCAACATTTTAAAAGGAGTGGACAGATTTGTATGCATTTGTGGAGAGGATCTCCACGCTGTCTCATTTGTAGTGAGAGACTGTTCTCAAACAAACAAACAAAAAACCAAATTTCATGCTCAAACATACAGCATTTGCTACAAAATACACTGAGGGTGCCACACGAAAAAAAAGCCTGCGAGGAGCTGCAGCGAAAAATGAACATTGAACAAAATAGCCTGCTGGCAAGGTAAAAAAAAAGTGGGAACTTAAACTCCGCAAGTTTTGGGGGCTCATGCAGCATTATTTGAGAGGGAAAGCCTTTCACTGATGGGGATTATGTGAAGAAATGCATGCTAAAAGTTGTTCATGCACTATTTGACAAATTTCACAACAAGGACAACATCTTACAGAAAATTCAAGACATGCCATTATTGGGAAAAACATTTCATGACAGAGCTGTGAAAATGGCCCATCAAATCGACAAGGAACAAATGCAACATTTGAGTACAGCTACTTATTTTTCATTTGCTTTGGACAAGACAACCAACATATGTGGCACTGTGTATTTTGGACGATATATTTGTGGAAATGCTCTATGAAGAAATGATTGAAATATTACCAATGAAAAATCAAGGGGAGAAGACATCCTTAAAACTGCAGTGAACTTTGTAAATGAGAAAGAAATACAGTTGGATAATCTTGTGTTTGTGTGTACGGAAATGCACCTAGCATGGTCAGCAAATACAGGAGATTTCTTACTCTTGTCAGAACAGCTGAACTGTCCATTTTTGAGCTTTCATTGCATTGTGCATCAGGAGGCACTTTGTGCGCAATCTAGTAGAACTGAAATCGAAAAAGTAATGGGAGTGGTCGTTCAGATTGTCAGTTGAATTCTTGCCCGAGCCCTTATTCACCATCAATTTCAGTCACTGCTCGAGGAAGTAGATTCCGAATACCCCAGTCTACTAATGTACAATTTTTGCTGGTTATCTTGTGGCAAAGTTTTGTCTCATTTTGGCACCTGCATTAGTGAGATTAAGTCATATTTGGATATGAAGGGCGTCGAACATACCGAGCTTTCAGACTGTAAATGGTTGCTAAAGTTTTATTATCTCATCGACATTACCGGTCATTTGAATAAGTTGAACCTTAAGCTAAAGGGGCAAGGAAATACAGTCCTGACTCTGCAACAGGAAGTGTTTGGACTGGAGTCAAAATTGACTGTCTTCATCAAGGATATTGAGACAGGCAGACTGGCACATTTGAAAGATTATGAATGTTTCATGATTCATATCAGAGAGAGAATCCAAATAACAGCCTTCATTTGCAGCAGCTTGCTGGATTTGTTTCTGAGCTCCTGATGGCATTTAAGTCTTGTTTTGTTGACTTTCGCAAAACAGTGCTCTGTTTAAGTTTATGATTTGTCCTCATAAAACGTCCATTGAAGAACTGGATTTGACAATCATTCCAGGCATCTCATGCTACGGCTACACCGCTGTTTTTTTGGGGAAGAGGATATGCAAATTGTGCTCTCATTTGCATATCTTCTTCTAATTCTTTTTGTGGAAGAAGTTTTGCCGATAAAAAGCTCCGTGTAAACAGGGCCATTTGTCAGAAAAAAATCCTTTTTCGCAAGATCCTGTAAACCTTGATTTTTGAGGAATAAGGGATCTAGCGAAAAAGAGGGTTTTCCCGACAAATGGTCCCGTCTACACAAGGGCTTTTTATTGGAAAAACCTCTTCTGCACAAAGAACTGGAAGAAGATATGCAAATGAGAGCATGATTTGCATATCCTCTTCCGCAAAAATACGGCAGTGTAGCTGTAGCCTGAGTCAGCAATTTGGAAACGGAAATAGCAGTTTTCAAGGAGTTGGATATTTGGATGGAAAAATTCGTCAAGCTGAATTCTGATTTAGAGTGCCTTGTGCAGAATTGGCACAACTGCACAAATGGGCTGACATGAAGTAATTGGAGCATGATGATAATCTGATTCTGCAAACTTGGAAAGAACTTCCTATCACATACAACACTATGCAGAATGTCAGCTTGGCCTTACTTCAACGTTTGACTCCACCTATATGTGAAAGCAGTATTTCTCTCATTTGAATCACATCAAAGGTAATTTGCACTCAAGATTGACAGAAGACAGCCTGAATGCATGCATGAAGCTGAATTTGACCAGTTATGATGTAAACTTCAAAGAAGTGTGCAAAAAGATGCAGCAGCAGAAGTCCCATTACATAAAGTCCTTGAGTACAATGTTTCATTTATGCTATTATGAATCATGTCAATATTAGTAATATTAAGTCGTATATTTTCAGTCATGCAAATGGGCATTCTTATACTGGCTCTTTGTTGACCACTCATTCTGAATTTTGATGTAGTTTGGCTCTTTGGTTTGAAAAGGTTGCCGACCCCTAATGTAGGTCATCTCTCCCCTTAGATCTGGGGTCCACCTCCTTGGTGAAATATTTTGGTGTCTCGCATTTATATGGCTTGTGAGTACATTAGTTGAGGGAAGGCCAAACATTTAAATAACTCAAAGGCTTATTGATTCAGGCCTGTGATGGAGCTTGAGGCGCCTACAGCTGACTCAGCAGTCTTTTCACTAATGTACTAACTCTTCCCCCTTGGAGTGCAATTAATTGGGAGATGGGTGTTCAATGGCATAATTAGGCAGGGGACTGATTGGCTAATGAGAGCATCTAACACATCAGCTGGACACAAAGACAGGAAGGAAGTTCAAGGAGGAGGCTGGCTGGGATCAGAGGCCACACAGAATGCAATCTCAGAATGCAGTGATCTTTCCTTCTCCCTCCCCCCTGTGTGGGCTAAGGGTGAAGTTTATATCCACATGAATGTCGCTGCACAAGGCTGGACTGAGGAACTGGAAGAGGGGAGCTAATGAATAACAAGCTGGTACTTACAAACCTGGAAAGCTTCCAGCCCATTTGTAGTGCCCAGAAGTCAGAGAAGTCGTCACCAGGCACCACTCAGAGTCAGGGACGGCCCATGGCTATAGGCGGACTTAGCCACCGCCTAGGGCGCCGCTGCCCAGGACACCTGATGATGACATCATGGGGGTGCCCGGCGATGACGTCAGCCCATTGACGGCCCTGCAGGCGGGGGTGCCGATCGCGTGCTCCACCTGGGGCGCCAGCTGCCGCAGCCGGCCTCAGGCCGCTCCTGCTCAGAGTTGTTGACCTTGTATTTGCTGTGTCATCATGGCTTTGGCTTGGGACTCTTTTTACATGGATTTATCTGAAGTATGTGCTCCTCCACCCAGCGTACAATTTCTATTGCATTGATGTGTAGTGGTGGGGTCTTTGTTCTCCCTTGGCTCTTCATGTATGTGACCATAGTTATTTTGTCTGACTGAATCATGTCATGGTCCCCTTCTAGGCTGGACGAGAACCTTCATAGTCCAGCTTGTCCACTCTTAGCTCTGGGAGGTTTATGCTATGGGCCCTTTCCACTGAGCTCCAACTGTGCTCTCTAGCCTTCCAGGCTGGCATTGCCTGTGAGAACTAGAGGATCCGGAAGGCTTAAAGGCATACCTTTGCTGACATTGCTCGGGACCATTTTAAGGAGCGGAGCGTCTGGCTGGGACCGCTCCATAATGATTGCTGTGTTCCAAGATGTGGCTCCATTCCTCTAAAATGAAGCCTTGCAGGTAATTTATATTCATGTGCTTGCTCCTATTGCGCTTAATCTGTTCATTCCTAATTATTTGGTTGAAGGAGGAATGGAGGGGAATTGTAGCCTCCAGAGATGATCTTGAGGACAGGACTTTACTGTGGGGCTTACATTCTGGAGTCTGCTTGGGTTGAATCTGAATAGCAGAGACAAAAGCTTGCAGCACACTTGGCCTCAAATTATCGAGGGGTTGGAGAAAAGAAATCTGTATAGCTTTTTCCCTGTTCAGATTCAGACAATTCACCATCCTCAGTCTAAGAGGGAGAGGAAGAAAAAAAAAAAAAAATCAGAGGACTTGTATCTCTTGGATTGTCTGTGCTTTGTCCTTCCTTTTGGCATGCTTTGAGAGGCACTCCCACTCCACATCTGCCCAGCAGGGCACATCCTGCTCCCAGCACTGTGTGGAGAACCAGCACCTGGTCGCAGGGCTGAACTCATCAACATCTTACTTGGTAGGTTCCTTCCTTCCCCCACTGCCTCTGCCCAGGCCGGTGCCGTGGCAAAGCCCAAGCCCCTTCGTCCCAGTGTGCTGGCCTCAAAGAGCCAAGCCCCGCATATGCCAAAGCCCCATGCAGCCCTGGCACTGGGAATCCTCACTGCACCTCAGCTAAACGCTGGAATGAGAGGGGAGACAATTTCCAGCCTGTTCACACACCAAATGTAGAGGCTCCACTGCAGCCCCCATGGCAGGCCCTTAGCACCCTCTTCATCCCCACCCCGCCCCAGGCCCTGCCCCTTGGGAGTGGAAGGCTGCTCCATTCCCATGCTGAATCACCTCTCAGACCAGGTTGATTGAAGCCCCTGCAGATTCCCTGGGCCCGGGGGGCACAATGCAGCCTTAGGGGTTAACCCCTTCCTGCCTGTGCTGTAGCCAGAAGATAGTAGGCAGCTGGCCTAGGTCTGTGGCCACAAGAGACCGGAGGCATTAGTGCCTTTGGAAACTGCATGGACAAGCTGCTTCTAGGCACACGGGAGCAGGGGAGGGGAGGAAGAGAAGATCTCCAGAGAGACACAGGCTGGGTCGTCCTTTTCCCCATCTTCTCCTTCCCTGCGGCTAGACTCAGTTCCTATCCCTTACCGCCTGCACAGTGCTGAAAGGCTGCTACTGGCCACATTCTGGTGTGAAGCCTAGCAGAAATCTGGGGGGAGGAAGGGGAGAAATGAGATACTGTGTGTGCCACCGCACGATACCTCAGGAAGATGCAGCGGCAGATACCAATAGAGACAGAGCCATCCCAGGGCCCAGCCAGGGACAAAGGATGAGACCTGGGAATGGAGGGTTGGATTGGTCTGTCACTCCACCCCTGAGAGAGAGGTGTACAGGAGTGTGTCATCCTTCCCAAATTAACCCTAACGTCGTAAAGATAAAAAGGTAAATTAAAAAAAAAAGAATCCAGTTATGCAGTATTTTTTTACAAGATCTCTGTCAACTTGATGTTAATTTGAATGTTTGTAAAACTGGTTGCTGCTAAACTCACTTGAAGAAGAGTAATTTTGCCAGGTGTCCTGTATTCAGCACTGGGCAATATGGTCACTCTGCAAGGTGTTCCACTGACTGCTACTCTGGTGCCTCCTGCCCACTCTGGGGATTAACTCCAGGAGGCCAACGCCTCTTTGCCATGTTGCACACGGTCACTCCCTCTCTCCTTCTGATCCGCAGCCCCATCTCTTGCTCCAGGAACTGTAGTTCCTCTTCATGACTCAGGGGCCACCCAGGTCACTCAGGGGCCCCCATTTCCAGGCTACGGTCTTTCAGATTCTCTGTCTTTCCCACAGCAACCCCAGCCCCAGCAGTCTTCCAATTTACTGCCGCACCAGTGCCATTTCTCTAGGGGTCGATAGAAACCCAGGCCTGCTCTCTACTCTGGGGATCCTAGAACATGCAGCCAACATCTGCTCAGTCCCTCACCCTTGCTGCTTATTCCCTGAGTTGCTTCCAACCCTGGCGCTACTGCAATCTCTGGATCAGTCTGTATCAGCTCCTTGGCTGGACAGAAGCCCCGCCAGTTCCCACACAGGCAGACTTCCCCTAATTAGGGCTTTTCTCTATGCCTAATTAGCGCATCTGGCCTCCATTAACCCCCTGAGAGCAAGTAGGGGGTAGACTCCCCGTCACCAGGGCACAGACAGCAGAAACACTGGATTTTTCAAGCATTTGAACCCACCCAGCTTTAGCTATGCATCCCAAAGTGCAGAGCAAGAAAGGCCAGAAAGTACACTGCTCAATATTGAAGCAGAGGATCATGCGATACACTTCATGAATGTCATATGCTTACCAACCTGCCTTGTGTACGTAATGATGTAAACTGAAAGAGGCAGTCATCCCTTCTGCGTATGTACTCAAAGGTAAATGTGCTTCTAATCAATCTAGTTTAAACTGCATGCTTATTTCGGAATATGCTATTTCGGAAGAATAACTGAAATAGCGCATCTACACAACAAATGCCAACCGCAATAGCGCTGAGCTATTTCAAAATAGAGCGTCCACACAGATCGGAGTCTCAATCGCATTTAAAGCCCCCCCGCCTCCCCAGAAACATTTCAGGCAGGGCATCAGGACAGCAGTCACTTCCTGGAGTTGCTGCCTGAGGCTTGTGCTTAAAGGGATCTCCCTATATAGCTGTGTCTCAGGCTCCTTTCTTTTGCCTACCTCCTTAAGGGACAGAAAAGTCTTTCCTTTGCCTGCTCTGGTTGCCCTTGCAGACACCACAACACTTCTGCCATGGAGCCGGACCTGCTGGAAAGCAGTTGCCAGCTCCTGGATCTCATGGTGAACCTCCTGGTGCAGTTTTTGCAGGCTGCTCTCATGGCACGGCAGAATCTGGACCCACAGCTCCCTGTGGGACACATCACCTCTCTCCACGTTCTGCCCATGCAGCACAGTCCCTCCCACCCTCCTCTGTGCACCACTGCTTCTGGCGCTGGGACACCCGTTCCACGGATTGTCATGGATCAGTGGGACAAGCAGCAGAGACTCCAGAATTTCCGCATATGGAAGGACACCTTCCTGGAGCTCCAAGAAAGGTTCACCCCTGCCCTCAGGTGATGGGATGCCCACATGTAACCTGCAGTCCCCCTCCAGAAGTGCATCGCCATTGAACAATGGAAGCTCACCATGCCAGACAGCTAGGGAACCAGTTTGGTATGGGGAGATGGACCGTTGGGGTTGTGGTCATGTAGGGATGACTTTCTTACTATCTTATTGGGAGGGAGATGAACTGCTGGAAGGGGATTCCCTGGGAGGCAGGAGCTCTCGGTGGTAAAAGCTCCTTCCCTGGAAGATTTTTCAGTCCCACCTTCACAAAGTGCTGCTGTGGGATGGGGAAAGTTCGCGGTTGGTCCTGCTGTAAAGGGAGTTCCCAAGGGCTCTGGAAACCCTGTGATTCTGTTTCTTTCCTTCTACAGGTGGTGAGGGCCATCAACACCATCCTGCTGCACTGGCTCATCTTCTCGGCCCCATGGACCCATCAGCACCGGCTTGGCTGCCATGGGTTTCCTAACTGCAGGGGGGCCATTGCCATCACCCACATCCCGACCCCCAACCACCAGGTATCTGACTACAGCAACTGCAAGGGGTACTTTTCTATGGGCCTGTAGGCCATCGTGGACCACCAGGGCTGCTTCATGGACAGTCACATCGGGTGGTTGGAGAAGGTGCACGACCCCTGCATCTTTGGGAACTCCAGTCTGTTCCAGAAGATACCCGCTGGCACTTTTCCCCCAACTGCACCATCAGGGTCAGGGAGGTGGACAGGCCCATGTGCGTAGTGGGGGATGCTGCCTACCCTCTACTCCCATGGATTATGAAACCCCACCCTGGGCATCTGGACCCCACAAAGGAACGGTGTAATGCCAGGCTCAGCAGGGCCTGCTTGGTGGTGGAGGATACCTTCAGGGTCTCAAAGGGAGGTGCTGCTGCCTCCTCACCTCGCTGGACCTCAGAGAGCGGAACATCCTGCAAGTGGTGCTGGCACACTGTCCTGCACAATATATGTGAAAATAAAGGGGAGACATTCCTGCCAGGGAGGGGGGCAGAGGCGGAGCAGGTCACCTGGACCTTTGAGCAGCTGCAGATGGCTGCCTTCCGGCAGGCCCACTAGGAGGCTATGTGCCTCCAAGAGGACCTGAGGGAAGAGTTTCACACAAGGACACCCATGATACTATGCCCTAGGCCTCCCCACAAGGGACATCTGCAGTACCCCAGTGTGCTTTTCCTCCTATACCCCTCCCTTTCCCCCCTCCCATTCTGATAAAATAAACCAGACCTTTTGTTGTCAAAGAACAAACTTTTAACGAGGGAGGCACTGGGGGTAGAAGCTGGGAGGAGGGAGGTGGAAGGGGGAGTAGAGGCTCAGGGCTGGGGCTGGGAGTGGAGCCTGCCTTGGGCAGTCCCACCACCTCTTGCATGGGGCCCTCAGTGGCCACGGGGGGATGGGGGAGAGAAGAGAGGGCTAGAGGGAGAAGCGAGAGGAGCAGGAGCGGGGGGTGGCTGCGAGACTGCTCTGTCAGCAACCATGCGGTCCATGCCAGCGGTGGATGCTGCGTACATGCAGTGGGCCTCTTGGGCCAGCTCCTGCAGCGCAGCTCCAGGTCCGCTTCCCACCACTGGTCCTGCTGATGCAGAGAGCGCTGGAGGCCAGAAGTTCCCACTCAAGGTCCTCACAGGCTCATCTGTGGCAGTGGCTCCCACAGGGTTGGGAGGCTGGTGCGTGAGGTGTTGCAGGTGCTTCACTTGCAGCTGGTCCAACTGTGAAGAACAAAGAGAAGAGCAGTCATCCCAAGAGACACTGTCCCCAAAGACTAGTCCTCATCTCTGAGCAGACACTGAGAGGTCTTGGGTCCCACGAAGGAAATACGCTTTAGAGCAAGGCCATCTGTGGCCTACACAGTGGCCCCCTTTCTTCAGGGGCACCCACATCCCAGGGATAAACAGGCACGGGAAGGTGCCAGCCAGGCCAGGAGCTTGCAGGTGAGGAGGGTGACGGGGCAGCTTGGCTTTCCTTTGTGCCACACACACACAGGGATTGGCAGTGGCAGCCTCCTGCAGGAAGAGGACTTCTATTCCTGTCTGCTGGGAGATAGTAGGCGGAGGTAGGTGGGGGAAGGTTGGTGTGAGCAGCAGACACTGCTTGCTGGGGAGGGTGCTACTGGCTCCCCTCCACTTCCTTCCCCTCCCTGCAGGCTCCCTTAGCAGGGGCTCGGTGTCCTCTGCCTCACCGTGCTCACCCAGAAGCGGATGCTGTCCCAAGAAAGCGGGCATGCCCGAGTGCCATGCATGGCACTGCTGTGTGTGTGTCCCTGGCCCCATCCTCCATAGTGGTGGCTGGTGGTGGGAAGGTGTCCCACGTCAGAATGGGGAGTAAAGCAGGCCTCTCCAGAAAACCTGAGAGCAGGAGCACAAGGGTCCTCAGAGGCAGCCTCATAGGGGCTGTGCGCTCTGGACTGGTACTCCACCTGCACAGGCTGCTAAGCAATTCTCACTGATTCCCCCAGTGTGTGTCTAGGGAAAAGTAATGGAGCTCACCTGATAGGCTTTCCCTGGCTTCATCCAATCCCTGGGCGACATCCTGGGAGTGTGGTACTGGCTCCAGGGACCCACTGAACTTCTAGCTAGTGGGCATGGTGGTGTCAGGGGCCTGTTCCTCCTCAGCTGCAGGCCTACCTTCCAGGCAGGTGACAATGGGCATCTCCAGCCCAGAGTCCACACAAGGAGGGGAAATGACTGACACACCCCTCCCAGGATATGATAGAGCTGGTCAAAATAGGGGCAGGTCTGGGGTGCCGCCCTTGAGCAGGAGCTGCGCTCCCTGGCCTTGGTGTAGGCGTGCCTGAGCTCCTTGACCTTCATGCGCACCTGCTCCTGGGTGTGGATGTGGCCCCTCTGGCCTAGGCTGTCAGCCATCCAGCTGTCGATCTCGGAATTCCTACATCTGGTGCAGAGATCCTGGAGGTTTGCCTCCTCTCCCCAGGTCTCAAGGAGATCCAGGAGAGATCCTGGTCTCTGCACTAGACTATGATGGTGCTCATCTCTTCTGCTCCCAGGCAGAGGGTTAGAAGCTGCCTGCAGCACTGCTGGCAATTATGGAGGGCTCAGGAGGCATGCTGGGATCTGCCATAGCAGCAGGGAAGACAGTTATGGCTGCTGCTGGGTGGCACAGGGCTAGCAGGGCCCGCGTTATGCCACAAGCCCTTTCCCTTGTGGCTGCAACTTTAAGGGCTGAAGGGGAAGGGGAACTATAGAGTTCTGATGAGCATAAACAGAGTGGCCACCAGAGCACCTGTGGGAAGTCGTGGAGGCCACTTATTTCAAAATAACTCCCTCTGCCCCATCTACACACACCCTATTTTGAAGTAATTATTTTGGAATAGGCGTTATTCCTCATAGAATGAAGGTTGCAGAATTCGGAATAAGATACCCATTAAATCTGAAATTATTTCAAAACAGGCTTGCTGTGTCGATACTCACTTTGTTATTTCGAAGTAACGATGCTGTGTAGACGTGCCCACAGTAAGGCTCCCAGAATCTGGCCTATACCATGTTTCTCAGTATTTTTTTCCTTTCAAGATCTAATTTGAAGAGAAACTTTGCAAAGAAGCTTTCATAAGATGTTACTCAGTGTGGCACTAATATTCCTCTGGGGTTTTATAATCGTTCCTAGCACATTCCTGGCACTACATTTAAACTTTCTGAAAGGGGTTGTATTCCACTGTAAATGGTTATCTGGTATTCACAACACAAAATAAGCATTTGAATATTTATTGTGAGCACATTGCATTTTGCAGAGAACACACAAAGATCTCTTACTACAATTATCTTGTTCCAGCTTTAATATATTAGCTGTCACCTCTTTTACAGATCTTGTGAGAAAGGAAAGTTTCTTTCTATTACTCCTTTTTCCCCCCTGAACGCAATTACCACCTCATTCACAGCTCTTTGTGTCCACCTAATCTCTCCAATTATGTCTCTGACACCATCACAATACCACATGACTGACATACCTGACAGCTCTGACTAGTGACAGAATACTCACAATGAAAACCAGCTCTATGCAGGATGAGTATTACCTACCGCTAGCCTTACAGAACAAACATGGAAGGAAGGTAAAAAAGGGGTGGAGGCATTTCAATACTACTCTAACCCCTACTGATTTTTTCCTTTTAATGTTAGAGCCAAATAGCATTGAAGAGAACAGACTCTTTGCATGTACCTACCTAATGAACCAATTGTTGAATGAACACAAAGAATGCCCATTAGTATTTTAATTTTGAATTCATAGAGAGGAAAATGCATGTTTGGAGATCTGATTTACAAGTAGGCACTGATGAACAATTTTGCCTTCCCCTGGCCCGTTTACGTTTCTACGTGACAACTCCCAGCTGGTGCTCAGCTGCCAGGTTTAGGCAGGTGGTAACACATTACCATACAGCCCATGAAGAATGCTGCACCTGACTACACCATTCTGAGATATCAAACTGTCCTTTTCAACCAAAACTTCATGGCAGAACTGTTTTAGAATGTGACTAATTGGAGCCATAAACAAACATAAAATGGCTCTAATAAAGAACTTGCTAACAAAACAACACATACTAATGAGGAACAAAGACAAAGCCCAAAACACTTTGTAAAATATTCTAAGCAAGTACTATCTTTTCTAAACCATACACCACTTGCGCCAAAGAACTGCAAACAAATCTGACAGTCAAAATTTCAAGTGTGGACTATCTAAAGGCTAATATCCTACACCTGTATTTAAGATCCGGGATTTAGAGAGTCTCAGCACCCTTTCAAATCATGCTAGGTCTCTACATACCTAAATATAAATGCCAAATTTTATACTCCCACGTTTAATCATTTACATACATGTTAAATTACAAGTTCCTCAGGCTGTTCAAAACAAAATAAAATGCACAATCATTAAGAAAAAGCATACCCTGATGAATATTCTGTGACTGAAATGTTGTCTGACAGCTCATTTGTTACAGCAGAATCAGAGTGATTGATTACACCTTGGGAATGGAGGTTGTCCAAATACCTGAGATGTTCATAATGATGAATAAAAGGTTAGGCTTGTTCTTTTAAAACTGGGGTGGGGAACCTAAGGCCTCAGGGCCAGATGTGGCCCCTGCATTGCCCAGATCTGGCCCCCAAAGCTTAGGGCCTCCCTCAGCATTGGGGAGCTGACGCTGGCAACATAGCCCCCCTCTCTGCAAATCCTGGCCCCCCAACTGATTTTTCTGTGGGTCAGCAGCCCCCAACCAAAAAGAGGTTCTCCACCCGTTTTAAAAGTTGACAACTGAACATTGACTTAATACCCCTTTAAAAATTTTACTAGACAGAACAAAAATGCTGCTTTTAATCTTAATTTACATTAAACAAACACAGAGTATCCTTACCTTGTCAAGTCTTTTCTTTTAATCTTTCCTTCTTTTAATAATATATGTTTAACAAAGTACTGTACTGTCTTTGCTCTTTTGTATTTTTGTCTCTGCTGCTGTCTGACTGCATACTTCTGGTTCCAAATGAAGTGTGTGGTTGACCAATCAGTTCCTAATTCTGAGGTTCTACTCTGTATTAAAATTAATTTGCTGCATTTGTTGTGCAATGTTGTCAACTTATGATTTTGTCACAAGTTCCATAATTGTTTTCCTTGAAGTCCCAACTCCTAGAGTCCAGTGGATCTGTGATTACTTCAGCACTCATTCTTAAAGAATAATAAGTCTTGCGCTCATGACTCAAAACCAGAAGGAAATAGAACATCAAATTATTGTTTTCACATAATCTCATGATTTTAAAGCCAACAATATATTTGATGAGCCAGACTGAAATTTTTTTGAACATTTGGGGTTGGCAGTACTGAAGACAAGCCTGACAGCAATTCCGGACCATAGGGCAGAACCATTAATGGGTCCCCTAGAAACTATTGTTAACAAATTAGGACCTAATATACATAAGTTGTGGTGCTGCTGAAAGGGGTTGCATTTCGGCCCAGTTACAACACCAGTATTAAATTGTGAACCAAAATATAAGACGTAGGAAAGAAATGGGGGTGGGGATAGGATTTGATAGCAACCTTCAATTACCTGAGGAGGAACCGGGGTTCCCAAAAAGAATGGAGCAAGGCCATTCTCAGTGGTGGCAGATGAGAGAACAAAAGGCCATGATCTCAAGCTGCAGTGGAGGAGATCTAGGTTGGATATCAGGAAAAAACAACCACCATTTTTCACTAGGAGGGTTGGGGCAATTTACAAAGAAACATACCAGACCCTGGCATGGGGCCCCACCAATGATACAGGGCCCCCAGGACTGGGCAGTCCAGAACTAGATCTGGCAGCCCATCTCCGTGCAGATGGTGGCCACTCTGCAGGGGGGCCAGTCCCTTTGCAGAGAGGGCTGCATGAGGGGCAGAAGAGCAGGGACGCACCTGTAGGCTCCAGCCTCAGGAGAGCTGGCAGGAGGCAGCGAGCAGCATGAACATGGGCTGGAAGGCTTCAGGGAACGGGGCAACCACACAGCCAGCTGGAGAAAAGCAGCACTTCTCTCCAGGCGCCGACTATCCCGCTACCCAGTGCTCCTCTGAAGCCTTCCAACCCACGTTCATGTTGCTGGTCACCACCTGGTGAGTAGCAGCTGCCTGTGGGGTGGGGAGGGCAGCCAGCTATGCAGACAAGGGAGAGAGTGGCAAGGGATGAGAAATCTAGGGTGTGGGCAGGTACTCAGGTGACAAATAGAAGTGCCCCCACTCACCTTAAGGTGGAGCACATGTGGGTCTCTGCCCACTTCTCTGGGCCAACCAGCACAGAGCCACCTGAAACTGTTCTCTGCAGCCATGGAGATCTTTGTATCTCCTCTGTCAATCTTCTTCTCCAGACCCACCATGTTCCTGCACTGGGCCCCCAGCTCTGTCCCTTCCACCTGAGGCTCCACCCTGAGGGGGCCCAGACCTGCCCCTCCTACACCTTGCCCAGAGGCCTGGCTATTCTGTCAGCAGCCCTGCCTGAATTCCTGTGCCTGAACATAAGAACGGCCATACTGGGTCAGACCAAAGGTCCATCTAGCCCTGTATCCTGTCTGCCAACAGTGGCCAATACCAGATGCCCCAGAGGGAGGAATCACAACAGGTTTGTGATCCCTCACATGATCCTGCCCTGTCACCCACCTCCAGAGAAACAGAGGCTAGGGATATCATTCATACTCATTCTGGCTAATAGCCATTGATGGACCTAACCTTCATCAATCTATTTAGCTCCCAGGTCTGGGCCTGCGCCCAAGAGAGTCAGGATCTGGCTTTCAGCACCCCATGATTAAAAATGTCCCAGTGCCAGTGGTGTTAAACCTAACTGGGGAATGAGTGGTCCACATGGCACACCCAGGCCCACCTGTAGCTACATCCCTGCTCTTTCAGACATTTTATATCTGCCTAAAAAATCAAGGTCAGTTTTTTAGCAATAATGAAGCAATACTATGAGTCTGGCAGTCAAAAACACAAAAATAATGAAGGCAAGACAAAAAGACAAAGCTAAGCAAAAAAGACAGTTTGTCATCTTATCTTAAATCTTTAAGTAAAGACTGAATACAAATCCCTCTGCTTTATTCATACCATGATCCAGTCAATTCCTTAAATTTAATCTGCAATGCTAAGTCCACATCTTGTGAGGAAGCTACACTTTGACTTAGTTCAAAACACACTTTTTTTGGTTTCCACATATTGGTGGAGTATGTCACAATCATG
Source organism: Rafetus swinhoei (assembly GCA_019425775.1). Taxonomy (NCBI): domain Eukaryota; kingdom Metazoa; phylum Chordata; order Testudines; family Trionychidae; genus Rafetus; species Rafetus swinhoei. The sequence goes on along the minus strand of CM033424.1, from coordinate 89,197,438 downwards.
CTTGAAGCAGGCAAAGGGAAAACATTTGATAGTCAAAAAAAAGTGTGACACCAAGTGGTCTGTTCATGCAGATGCTATTTTTGGCTTTGAAAATGAGCTATGATGTTATAAAGAGAACCTTATTAGACATAGTCACATGAAATTCTGAAAAACCACATGTAAAAACTGAAGCAAAATCCTTAGCAGAAAAGTTTAATATTGCTGGTTTTGCTATTTTGTGGAACCATTTACTTCAAAAGAATGAATGCCCTCTGCAAACCACTGCAAAAAGTTGATACACATTTATTGAATGTTGCACACTTGTTAGCTTCAGTTACAAGATTTGTCATAGAAGTTCAAAATGACTAAGTTTGTGGAAGCAGAGACACTAACATTAACATAAAATATAGATTCCTCTGCTATATCTGATGAGAAGCATAAAAAACCCAGGAAGTTATTTTTCGATGAAACTACAGGCAATTAAATCAGTTTAAAAGGGAAAGAGAAGATCATCGTTGAGACCATCGATGTTATTTGCAACACAATAATAGAGCAAATGCAGAGTAGAGGTGACTTTCAAAAGAAAACTGATTTATTTTGCATGTTTTTTTTGACAAATATGGACGAAGGTGCTAATTTCTCATTGCCATCACTTTTAAGAGAATTCTACCAACAGGACATGGACCCAAATCTTTTTGAAGAAAGTGAAACATTTAATTAATTTTATGAAAAATGATGAACTCTGAGCTTCAAAATCATCAGTTGATTTGTATAGACTTGTACATGACCGTTAGCAGGCAACCTTTTCAAATGTAGAAACCATTCTAAAAATATTTTTAACAATACCTGTCACAAATGTTTCTGTTGAACATTCTTTTTCTATATTGAAACAAGTTAAAATTATTTGTGAAATATGTCAGTTCAGCAATACTGACAATTGAAATTGCCTCTTCAAAAATATTACAATGATTTAATTGACAATTTTGTAAAGAAAAAGTGTAGAAAGAAAGTTATCTGAATTTATTTTCAATAAGTTTCTTTAAAGGAAGTTACCTTTAATTTTTCCATTCATGTGTCATCTATATATTTTATTTTTACACATTTTTCCATGTTTGCTTAATGCAAATACAAGCTTTCATCTATACTAGAAGTTTTCAAACTGTACTCTGAGAACTCGATTCAGGAATGGATATTATGGGGGTTTAAATAAAGGGCTCTTATCCTAAGCACTTAACAGTTAGCTCATGGTACAAACAATATTTGGAAAGATCATTAACTGGTCCAGCGAGACCCTCAGCAATTTTCAAGTGGTCTACGGAAAAAAAGGTAGACTACAAAAACAATCAAGGTACCTCACTTCATTTTAATTTGCTTATTACTTATAATATAGGAGGATAAAGAGAAAAGAATGAAAAATAAGCAGGATGGGAAGAGTGAATACTCTTTTTCTTGGCTAAGTCCCCAGGGGGGGCCTCAAACATGAAGCTGAGCTCGGGGCCCCATTAACTCTAAATCCACCACTGAGGAGGGTAGTGAAGCACTGGAATGGTTTGCCTGGGGAAGTGATGGTATCTCCAACCTTAGAGTTTTTTAAAGCTCAGCTTGACAAAGCCCGGGCTGATATGATTTAGTTGGGCTTGGTCCTGCTTTGAGCAGGAGAATAGACTAGATGACCTCTTGAGGTCTCTTCCATCCCATATCTTCTACAATCCTATGAAATTAAATATATAAAACTTATCAAAAAGCACAAAACAAAATAAAAAACCCTAATGTACCAAGTAGGCTAACTGAACAGCTAATTGTGATTCATGTGTAATCTAAGATAAGGAAAAAGCTGAATGTAACTTAATACAGTTAAAATATACAATACAAATTTTAAAAGTTTTAAATAAAATATATTTGAATGCGGAAGGGGTCCTAAAATGCAACTCTTTGGGATTTTTTGCAACCAAATCTAGTACATCTTCAAAGTTCAATGACCTGGCAAGATCTTGCTCAATAACAAGAGCAAGACCACTAAGACTGTCTAATAGAAGTATCGATTTTTGTACATTTTTTATTTGTTTCATTTTGCTAAAAGATTTTTTGGCTTCAGAAACAGTAACAGGAATGGTGCAGAATATCTGCAGCACTAGGGTGACATTATGAAAAAGACATTCCAACTTAAGCTCATGAATTTTATTTAACAGGTCTAATGGTTTGAGAAGTGTACTTTCAAAGTTGGCCTTACAAATTGCTTTCATGTGTTTAATCTCATCAATAATGTCCATTGATGCATCGTCATATGCTCTGCAAAAAGCAGAACATGAGTTTTCAATCTGAGTATCAGTGAATTCCAAATATAATCACAGAAAACTGAAATTTTTGATCTCTGACCATGATGAACAGCTGTGTCAAACCACCCCTCTCCCTCCAGAATGCAGTCAACAAGCTTGTAAAAAGCATTCATTTCAAATCTCTCTTCATTCTCTTCTCCCAGTGTTTCAAAGTGAAACAGCTTTCTCTTTGTGCTTTTTGGGGACTTTAGTTTTGGTTGGCAGGTCTGTTGACATGGCTTTGGCTGCACACTAGGCTTCCGATAGAAGTTTTCCACTTACTATGTAACTCTTTAAGTTCCTCAAACAAAACATCAAGAGCTGCCTCTCTTGATTGAAGAAACTTATTGCATTGATCTATGACAATCAATATTTTACACCATATTGTTGCCATCCAAGTACATTTAAATGACTGCATGTAATGCTGAATTCCCTGTAGTTCTGTTTTGCACTCAGAAGACAGATTTAGTTCTCTGCACTTGATAAATGCATGTTTTGTTAGTAGCAAATGTTTTGCAATTGGTTTAACACTTTCCATGCAAGGTGATCGTCTACATTGGATTTTGCAATGAACATCCAATCTTTGTTTGGAATATCTCCTAACATTTAGGGCTGTGAGAAAAAAAATAGTAGATTTTTGTATGATCCCCAAAAATGTGATTACTGCATTTGAAGCTGTGAGCTCCACAATTAGAAAATTCGGCAAGAGGCTTGATTTCAGTAATAATGGCTTAAGCACCATTGTATTTACCAGACATATTGAAACCATTGTCATACTCTTGACCCTTGCAGCCTTGTAATGGGATATCGTGTTTTTCCACTGCAGTTATAATAAGGTTAGCAATATCTTGCACAGGTTTTATATTGCAGTCAACAAACTCCAGAAATCATTGTTTGATAGCAAAACCTGTATCGTTGTGTAAAAGTATCTTAGGATGATTGTGAGAGAAGAATAGGGGGTTGCATGGACAAGCACAGCAAGATATTTTGATTGACATCTTTCTAATATGACTAACTACTGAAATATATTCGATCTTTTTTTGGTAAAAAATGACAGAGTAAAGAGCAGGGGGCAGCTTAAGAACAGATCACTGCATTTTACTAATTTTTGTTTGTTTTTAACCTGAGCAAATTTCAGTTCCCAGCCAACCAGGGCAAACCACTCCTGGGACATTTTAGTATCTGGAGTGTCTGCAGCACAAAGCCCCTCAACTCCCAGTAGCTGCTGTTCGCCGTTTTGGGTCAACGGGAGTGGAAGGAAGTGGCAGCCAGCACGTCCCTTGGCCCGCACTGCTTCCTGGTGCCAAGTATTCTATGGTTATACTTTGTTGCTGGGAACGGTGCTGGGAGTGGGACTGATGCATTATGGTTTAGGATTTGACCAACTGAGGGGTTTTTAGATCTGATAGTATCTTTAATATGCTTAAGAGAATAGCATACCCTGGATATAATTGTACTAGAGCTGTTAAGGGGAGTTATTTTTCCATATTATAAATTTTTAACCCTCAATTATTGATAATTACTAGTCCTTAAACTGCATGTAGACCAACAACCCTCTCCCCCGAATTTTGAGATTGTATATAATTCTGTAAGCATCCTAGGAAGGATCCAGTATCAATGTGGGGAAAGTGCTGTGGGGATTACTGACAAATTAGGGTTTAAGGTACATAATATTTGGAAACGACGGTGATGAGCACTGTAAAACCTTGACATTTAGATGAAAAATAAGTTTATTACAAAATGAATTACAAATTTATTTCTGAATTTACTAAATTTAAAATAAATAATCTGTATTTAGGAAATCATAATAAAAATACAATGCTTTTCCCCCTTAGAAAGGTGCAGAAATGTAAGCTAGAACATGATAATTTTAAGCATATAAAGTGATTTATCCTCATTTTAGAATGTGAAAGCAAAGAATCATTTGTACAAAATAACCTCATTTTAACTTACAACCAGTTTTACAAAGCAGCATCATAATGTACAAAAAAGTTAGTAAGGAAAATATAACAAATACTTTAATAATTTAGTTTGTATTAATAAAGCTGCTTTCCAATTACTCTTTTGCACGAGCTTCACCAAGTAATCGAATTCCAAGACTGCCACATTTGTCTATTTGCACAAGCAATAGACCTTCAAATCTGCCTGCTGATTTTGGTTTGAACTGCACTGGCAGGTTGATATAATGCTGGGATCTGTAAAAAGGAAACAAATTGGTTTTGCAACATTAGTGACTTTAATCTTGCTTTTGGTTATCTTTTTTAAAGTTTACATTACCTGGTCTGATGTTCAGTGTTGGGAAAAAATGGTTACTTACCTCTATAACTGTTGTTCTTCAAGATGCTCATGCTCATTCCAATTAGGCATGCGTGTGCTGTGTGCATGGATTCCAATGCTTCCCCCCCATTTGCAGTACCGGTTGGGCCAGCCAGGGAGTCCCCTGGAGTGGTGCCGCTATAGTGGGACATATAAACCTCTGTTGGCCCTCTACCCCCTCAGTTCCTTCTTGCCGGAATCCTTCAATGAAAGGGAGGTGGGGGGGGATTTGGAATGGACATGAGCAACACATCTCAAACAACAACAGTTACAGAGGTAAGTAACTATGTTTTCTTCGAGTGCTTGCTCATGTCCATTCCAATTAGGTAACTCCCTAGCAGTGTCCTAGGAGGTGGGATCAGAGTCTATCAACACCCAATTCAAAATGGACTACAGCATAGCCTTCCCAAAGGCTGCATCTTCCCTGGCATGCTGAGCAATCGCACAGTGATTGGAAAATGTGTGAACAGAGGACCGTGTAACGGCTCTGCAAATGTCAAGAAAGGGCAACTTTGCAACTAATGCCATGGATGACGCCTGCGTCCTCGTGGAATGGGCCATAAGAGGGGGCGCTGGCCTATCAGCAAGGTCATAGCAGGCTCTAATGCAGGAAGTGATCCAGGAGCCAATACTGGTGAGCCCTTCATCCTTTCTGCTATGGCAATAAAGAGTTGTGGGGATCTACAAAACTCGTCCTCTCTATATAAAATGCTAGTGCTCGTCTAACATCTAGAGAGTATAGCACCTGCTCTCTAGGCATAAAATGGGGTTCCATGAAGGAAATGTGAGACTACCTTAGGGAGGAATGCAGGGTGGGGATGTAGCCTAACCTTGTCCTTAAAGAAAACCCATTTATGGGGGCTCCGATGCGAGGGCCCTCAACTCATACTCTCCTGGCTGAGGTGATTGCAAACAAGAAAGCCACCTTTCACGATAGGTGCTTCAGAGAGCTGGTGGCCAAGGGCTCAAAAGGGGGCCTCATGAGTCCTGTCAGAATTAAATTCAGATCCCATGGGGATACAGGTGGGGGTGTACAGGGGAACAACCTGTCCACCCTCTTCAGGAAGCGCTTCACCATTGCCTACATGAACACTGTCCTACCTCCCTCCCCCAGGTGAAAAGCCACAATTGTGGCCAGGTGAAACCTCAGGGAAGATGTATAGGAGGTAATCCAAAATGAGAGGGACTGAGACACCCATTGGGTCCACTCCCATCTGCACCACCCACAAGGTGAAGCGATTCCACTTGGCCACATATACAACACTGGTGGAATGCTTTCTACTCTCCAGGAGGACCCTCTACACCTTCTTCAAGCAGAGTCGCTCTGCTCCCATTAACCATGAAGGTTCCTGGCCATGAGGTGGAGGGACGATAGGTTTGGGTGGCATAGCTTCCCCTCCGAGGTGGTCCGAAGAGAGGCCAGACCCTTCAAAATGGTAAGTCCTGCAGGGTGTTCTGGACCTGGGTGGCGGGGGTGGAGAGTAGGGGGATACCCAATACCTGCAGCCAGGGGTTCCTCCTCATCACACCACCTGTGGCCATCATACTGGCTGCCGAGTCTGCAACATCCAATGCCGCTTGCAGCACCATACATGCCACTGTCCTACCCTCCTCTGCTAGGGAACCATACTCTCGTGTTGAGTCTTGGGGGAGACCATCCTTAAATTTATCCATAGCCGACCCCATGTTGTAGGCCTATCTACTCAGCATTGCCTTCTGATTGGCGATGCAAAGTTGCAGGCTGCCCATGGCATAGGCATTTCTCCCCAGCCAATCAAGCTTTTTTGGACTCCTTAGATTTGGGCGTGGGCCCTGGTGGTGCTTGGCACTCCTTTTGCCCCCACAGCCTGCACCACCAATGAACCTGGGGGAGGGTGAGTGAAGAGGTGCTCATACCCTGCTTGGGGGACGAAGTAGCATCTCTCAACCCCATTCTGCGTGTGTGTGGTGGTGGGGGGAGGAGGGGGAAGGGGGGATAGAAGGAAGGGTCTGCCATAAGGTTTTGGAGATCTTCTCCACTGTTTTATTAAGTGGTAGCGCCACCCTACCCAGGGTGTTTGACGTGAGGATGTCCATCACTGGATCGGACTCCTCCTGGACCTCCTCTGCCTGAACCCCCAAGTTGGCTGACAGCCTTCTAAGCAGGTCTTGGTGGGCCCTGGCATCCATAAACGAAAGTGGTGGGGCAGAACCTACCAAAGCCTCATTGGGCGAGGAGGATGAGGACTCCTTCACACCCAGTTCTCCGCCAGTTCTGCCAGCTGTTTGTGGCGTAGATGGTGGCAGGCCCTGGGACTGGTGGTAAGCCCAAGGGGTCCAGAATGGCCACTGAAGTTGTGGCTGCCTCTGGGGTGGCCAAGTCTGTCTGACTGACAGACGGGTTTCGGTGCCGAGGCCCAAGTCCAGAGTGGGAACGGTGATGAGATCTGGACCTATGTGAAGATGTCTTAGAATGCACCGACTCCCCTTCTGAGTCTAAAGAATATTTAGACACCAACCACAGCAGTGCCGATGTCAGTAACAGTGATCTATGTGAACGTCGGTGTTGGGCCATGGCCGCTGGTTTCTCCCTGTGCACTGTGCCTGGTGCCGGTGGGGGGCATCATCTGTGCCATAGTCATGGCAGGAAGTGACTGGTCCAGAGGCACTAACTGATACAGTGCCTCGGGGACACAGTAAGGCAGTACCAGGGGCCCAGGCTGAAACCCAATCTCTGCACTGCCAGTACTGCCTCAAGTCCCAGTGCCATTAGGTGTTGCAGTACCGGAGCGCCTGGTGCCAAGGGGGTAGGCATGGGTGCTGGCAACAGGTCCCTGTGAGTGTTCCAGTGCCGGTAACATCACTGGTGCCGTTGCTGATAGTGTTGGGCCCAAGTGGGTGCTTGGGGCACCCCAGGCAGTACCGGGGTTCAGGTTGAGCCTGCTGATGTGGTGCCGAGGTCTCAGCTCGTGGGGACGAGGTCAACTCCATGAGCGCCCGTGCCGCGTCAGATGTGTAGGGGGTTGAAAATTATTGGACTTCAGTTACCACCTCTGGCACTGGTCTCTCCCCCTGTGTCAAACTCCACTGATGCCTTGTTGGTCCCGGAGCCTTGCGGTGCATTGTCAAAACCAAGTGCCCCTCCTTACAGTGCATTTTGTGGCTGTGCCTCTCCAGAGATCTCCCCACAATCTCTCTTCCTCCTCAGCACCGGGACTGTGAGCAGTGCCCTGAGGACTTCTAAGAGGCAACTGCCTGTCTAGTCAGTGCCGTCAAAATCTCCTGCACTGAGGCCAGTGCATTTCGCACTGACGGTGCTGGCAGTTGCAAAGCAGACTCCATAAGAATGAGCTTGAGCCAAGTGTCTCTTTCTTGCTTTGTCCTTGGCTTGAAACTCTTGCAAATGTGGCAAGTGTCTGTACGATGACCCTTACCCAGACACTTTAGGCAGGAGTCATGTGAGTCACTGCAAGGCATGGGCTTCAAGCACTTCTCACACAGCTTGAACCCCTGGGGCTCAGGCATCACTCCCTGTTGGGGAGAGGCTAAAGTGAGTAAAACTCCCTCCTCTTATTAAACTAACAACTAAATAACTTGAAAGACAAATGACCAACTACGTACATGCACTAAAGGTTGAGAATGACTACGCAGTCAGCTCTCCAGCTACCAACATGGATGTTAAGAAGGAACTGAGGGGGTGGAGGGCAGGTAGGGATATATAGAGGGCTCCTTGGCTGGCCCAACAGGTACTGCTAAGAGAAAAAAGCTCTAGAATCTGTGCATGCAATGCATGCACACCTAATTGGAATGGACATGAGCAAGCACTCGAAAGACAACTTAAAATTTCTATCAGTGTGTCAAAATACTACAGTGCTTCGATAACTACTATTGGAGCTTATCTGAAGAAGCTTGGTTCTGAAATTCTGCTATATTGACAATTTAGAAACTATATGAAAAAGTAGCAATACTGTTTGCTTTTGCTTTAATAGGAATTTTGCAAACAAAATTTCATGTGTACATCAACTGATCACAAACAGAAAATGAAATTAAAAGGAATCTAATTATTCATGTAAAAACAATTCACAAAATTAGGTATTTTTCATCATTATCAAGACCGATCACATAAGCAAAGCAGTAGGGCTCTGGAAAAAAAAAGAGGAAGCAGAACTTGATTGTACAGTGAAACCTTTGTTATCTGGCACTCTGTTAACCGGCACTGCCCCCAGCCACAATACTGTCACATCTTCAGGTGCACAGGCCTGGCTTGGTTTACCATGATTGGCTTAATTTTTTATTGAAGAAGTACTAATCATCTAACTCAAAATAGAAATGTGAGGTCAACTGCCTCACACTACAAAACTACCAATATTAAAAACTTTGAGTTTTACTATTATTGTCCATTGGTTTTTCCTAGGTTGCTGGAACCCTCAGATAACTGGAATATTTAGATAACCGGACCGTCCGAATCCCCAAGTGTGCTGGATAACACAGGTTTTACTGTAACACTGTGATGTAAAATCTGTTAAAAATTAAATTAGCAGAAATCAACCTTAAGAGTAAAATGTACCAAATATCGTTAAATGGACAAATTTAGTCGCTGTTCTACAGAATATAAGGAATTGGGGGATTGCCATAAGAGGTGACAGTCTAAAACCAGTGTTGCATATATTAGAAATGCAAGAGATACATAAGCTGAGAAGCTGAAGAGTTGAGTGGTAAGCACATAGATAGGCCTCAAGGGATCAAATGCCAATTATATATCAGGAAGTGAAAGGCAAGTAATGTAACAGTAATAAAGCCAATCAGAACGAGGGAGACAAGCAGCAGCACCACCACCATTTAGCAAGATAGGCCATTCATTGGTTTACTTATTCTGCATTTCATCTCCATCATCTCTGCAGTTTTGTCCCTCAGACTCTCTCAGTTGTCTGTTTCCTCACCCAGTGTGTGTTTGCTCATGGAAGCTTGTGCCCAAATACATCTGTTAATCATTAAGGTGCCGCACGACTCCTTTGTGTCAGTCTAAACCCATTTCTTCCTTACATTATTCTCACCTTTCACTTCCCATCTTCTCTACCAATTCTATCTTCCCTATGTGTGAAAGCTTCTGTTCAAGCTCTTCTCCCCGACCCCTGTTCTAGTTAGGATACTACAGAGCACTGATTCCCACTGCTGAGATATTTTGACTCCCTCTGAAGAATCACTGTCAGTTAATTAAGAGTCCAAATACATTTGCTATTTTTGCCACTACAATTATGTTCTAGTATAACAACAGTTTAGAGACAAAGCACTATCTTCTGAAGTATTTGTCCTGTATCATTGAACTATGTGATTAGAGCACAGAACTGGGTTATATGTCCCACATTTGACACAGACTGATTATATAACCATCAGCATGTCAACCTTTGTTTGTGCTTCAGTTTATCCAATAAGCCATAAGGGTCAAACCAGAGAAAAACTGCAGGGAAGAGAGGCTGGATAGGAAGATGACCCAGGAAAGAGCAGCAAGGAATAGAACTGCACAGACTCTAGCTACTGGTTATGGCATCCCTGGGCTGGAACCTAATGTGTGTGGAGGGCCTGTTCCCCTAACAGTCTCTGGCAAAGTGGTGTGAGCCCAGAGTCAGGTGCCAGAGATTTTACACAAGGTCTTAGAATTATCTATTGGAATTGTCTGTTGAATTTTGTTATGCTGAAAGGGACAGAAATATTATAACCTGGCTGGAGGGCTGAGTTATAGAAGACCACCACAGCTCAAGAGTGACTGTCAGCAAGAGATGCCAAAGTGAAAGAGTTGCTAATGCCCTACTTGACCACAAGGAGGTACGCTTAAGGTAAGTGAAACCCTTTTCATTGACAAACTACGTTCCAGATGCCAATGTATACAGACAGTATGCTCAGAAAACCAAATTCTATCCAAATGCTAAACAAGATGACCTCAAAGGGATCTTCAAAATATTAACTTTGCAATGCAGAACTAAGATATTTGTGAGCCCATTCCTGAATTCTCCTTATGAACTGGTCAGAGGTTCCTCCTCCTTCCTTTCCTTATCAATACTTACATAATCTATTAAGTGATTACCCTACAGTCATTAGAAAAATTGTGCTTTGTCTTGTCTGGGTGAAGAGAATACCAATCACTTCTCTTTTCATTGAAGTTTTATATCAAGAATTTGCATTTGGATTAGACTAGTGCTAACAGACTGATTGTAGTAAAAAATCAGTACAGCTGAACTTTTTCTATTTGCACACACATAGACAATTGGAGAAAAGCAAGCTCACAACTGCACTGGTTTTTGAACATCAAACACTGGTATGTTAAACAAAACCCTGAAATGTTGTTGACACACTTAACATTTGAAAGACTGTTAATACAGGATACACTGTTACTTCCACAAATTGTTCTTTTAAAAAAATCATACCACTACGATGTATGATTGTTTCATTTTTTGGTCTGAAGAACACATTCTATTTTTTTTTAATCAAAACATACAGTCCTACTTTCAGCAAATACAATTTGCTATGCAACTACCTTCTAACATTAATTAGATGTGGTACTTGAAAGTAATCTAATTTAATTGACTAGTTTCCATATAGAAGCAATGAAAACATATAAACACTAAATAAAATATTAACTTACTATCTATTAAAAAAGGTTTCTGGAAAAAGGTTTTTGATTTTATTAAGGAGTAAGCTTTGAGGAATTAAGGAATTTCCTACAAATACATCTTTTTAAAAGGCAACCATTTAAGCCAGAATACGTTCTGTAATGCTTTTCACTCAGAAACAGAATTTTTCCCAAGAATTATGCTTACTTATGCTGTAAATAAGAAAAAACTAGAAACTTAAGAAAAAAGCCAATATTTAGAAGTGGAAAAGCATTACAATTGGTAGGAAAACTAACATCTAGAACATTATTAAGTGTGAGAATAAAACAATTTATTAAATTTTACCTATTATCCCTACCATGCCTACACCTTTGCTTTAAGTAAGAATGCATTTTATCCTCAGTATATCACAGCAAATACAATGAATAGATTTCTAACAATATACTTGTTTCTCCACATGGAAGCTGGCATGCATGGGGAGCTCTCTTAGAAGTCAGCTCCTCACATGTATCTGCTCCTACCTGCCCCTCCACACTGCTGTCTCTGATAAAGAGGTAGCAGTGCAGGAGGTAAGGGAAACAGTACATGTGGGAAGCCAGTTTTCAAGCCAGCTCCCACGGAGCAACCTGTTCCCCCCACCCCTACCCTTGTGTGCTACTGCCACTCACAGAGGAAGCAGCGTGGGGGGGGCAGAAGAGGGGCAGGAGGCTCTGCAGAAGCCGGTGTTCACGGGAAGCCCAAGCTTATTGGTTTATTGTGTTAACGACTACATGCTAACATCCCCAGTATTAATACACGATATTTGTAAATACAAAAGAATTCCTTCTAGTGGTGTTGAAACTGTGCACATCAGGGTTCCCAACCATATTAAAATTAAAATTTAAATACTTGGCCTGATCCTGGGACTGAAAAATCATGAATGATGTATATATTCATACACAATCTAAAGACCAGGCAAAAGATTTGACATCCTAGATAGGACCCTGAGATGTGTACAGGCATACCCTCCCTTCTGGGAATAGGAAACTCTCAGTAAAAATCTAAGTTGAAATTCAACTGATCTCCAGGTTATTGCCCCAACAATGGGAGGGGATTTCATGTCTAGACTGGGACAAAATTTTAACTGTTTAATTTATAAAACTTGTCATTCTGAGGTTTGTTTAGATATAGTTAAAGGAATTAAGTGCAAAAGCTAAGTTAGTAAATGCCCCTAACATCAAGTCCCATAATGCTGTGTCAGAGGAGGGGCATATTTTTTCAGGTACTTAGCAAAAATACAAAATTCCTTAGGAGGGCCAAGCTAAAACCAGCTCACAGCATCAGGTAGCTGACAGCATCAGGTAACTGACAGCCTTGTATCTGCTGCAGAGGAAGAGCAATGTCCTAATATTTGATTCCTAATATTTGTACATTTCAAAAGCAGAAGCCCCCACAGACCCTGCACTCCCTGCGGCACCTGAGCCTTTGAAAAGTACAAGAGCCTGGTGGGGCTCTTGTACATTTTAAAAGGAAGCCCTGCAGAGAACACTCCCTGCAGGGCTTCTGCTTTTGAAATGTACAAGAGCCCCACTGATAGAGGCAACAAGGGGGGGGGAAGCGACTAGTCATATCACTAGTCGATTATCCAATAAGCTTCTGCGTATCGGATAGCTGACTACTCTCTTTCATTCCTAGTCCCGGCACAACCAAACCCTGGCCTTGCTTTAAAGTTAGGAGAAGAGGAAGCGGTGTACAAAATTTGGTGGCCCTATCTCTTGCCGTTTAGGAGGAACAAATGGATTTGAATAGTAAGAGGCAGCTGTGTTAGTTTTTCCTTTTGTTTTAGCAAGATCAGACTATGTAGCACTTTAAAGACTAACAAGATGGTTTAATAGCTGATGAGCTTCCGTGGGCCAGACCCACTTCCTCAGATCATATTCTGGAAGAGAATTGGCATGACCATATATACCAAAGGAATACAATGAAAAAAAGTGAACGCATTATTAAACTGACAAATCAGATTTAGTACAGAAGGTGGGGTGAGGGAGAGGGAGGGAGGGAGGGAATAGCTATTTATGAGTCAATGAATGGCTAATCAGGGGTGATAAGTGGGGGAAGCTATCTTTGTAATGGTTAAGGTAATTAGCATCTTTGTTAAGGCCCATTCGTAAAATGTCAAATTTAAGCATGAAAGAAAGTTCTGAAGTTTCCCTCTGTAATCTGGTGTTAAAGTCTCTTTGAAGTAAGATGCATGTAGTAAGGTTGTTAAGACTATGTCCAGGTAGGCTGAAATGAAAAGCAACTGGTTTTTCTTTGTGAAGATGTCTGATTTGTGGGCATTAATTCTTTGGCGAAGTGTCTGAGAAGTCTGTCCAATATACATAGCAGAAGGACACCGTTGGCACATGATGGCATAAATTATATTTCTGGATGAACAGGAATGTGTGTTCTTGATCATATAACTGACATGGTTAGGTCCAGTGATGGTGTCACCAGAGTAAATATGCAGACAAAGTTGGCAACAGGGTTTGTTGCAAGGGAAAGTTCCAGGGTTGGTACTCATGTGGTATGTCCTGTGGTTGTTGGTAAGAATCTTTCTGAGGTTGGGACGAATGATGGGACGTCTGGGGTGTCCAACTTTATGGATTTTGGGAAGCAAATAGAACAATTCTGGTCGGGGTTCAGAAGGTGTTTCTGTGTGAATTTGGTCCCGAGTACAGGCAGGGAGTTCCTTAAGGAGATAGTGTAGTTTCTCTTGGTATTCTGAAGTGGGATCAGATGAGAGAGGTCTGTAAAATGTGATGTTGGAGAGTTGTCTAGTTGCCTCCTGGTCATAGTCTGACATTCATAATGACCACAGTGCCCCCTTTGTCAGCTGGCTTGATTATAATGTCAGGGTTGAAATGGATTTGAAGACAGAGATACACAAATTTCTAATAGACAGAGATGATCATTAGCTACACCAGCTTAATGTAGGCAGTATTTTGATAAGAGACTGCCTAAATATAATCCAAGTGCTGTAGAATCTAGTGTTACAGCATGGATCAGAAGACCAGATGTTGGATTAGGAATCAGGAGACCTGGGTGTTAGGAATGTGACAGAGTGGGCTCACTGGTTAACCTTCACAGTTATATGCAGGCCCTCACTCCTGGCTGCTGCTGCTTCGGATACAGAAGCAACAGTGTGAGGGGTTGGGGTGGAGCAGGCGGGAGCTAGGGATGTAATAGTGTGGTTGATTAACTGATAAGCAAAAGCTTATAGGTTAATGCTGTAGACTACATACATTCTCTCCTCAGCAACAGTAAATTATTTAGCAGGCTGGTGAGCAGCCTGCCTTAGTCCTGGCTTGCGACAGGTCCGGGACCTACCGCTGCTGCAGCTCTGCATTTAAAGTGTATTAGGAGCCTAGTAGGCAGCCAGCCCGGCTCAGTTCTGGCTTGCGCCGGGTCTGGGAGCTCAGAACCCAACCCCAGACAGGGGTTGCTGCCAAGCAGCCGGTCCGCAAGGGGAGCTGGTTTTTAAACTGGCTCCATTCACAGACCTGCTCCTGCCTGGCATCCTGAGGCAAAGGCAGCAGCGCAGAGTGGCAGAGGGCTCCTCAGGAGTGCGGCTGGAGTGCACTGGCTGCTGGCCCCACCCACGGGGACTACAAAATAGTTGACTAACCGATAAGAATTAATGAGGTTACTCGACTATTCAATTAACTGACATTTAACATCCCTAGCGGGAGCTCATACTCATGGGGAGCCAGCTTTTAAACTGGCTCCCCGAGAGCACTGGCTCCCCCACCCTGCTGCCACCTCTATTTCAGAGGTTACACATTTACAAAAAAAGACAATACTTTTTAACATTCCCACTGGGTGTAATCTTGGCTTTTCCATTGATTCACTCTGACATTGCTTTATGCCTCACTTTTCCCATCTCTAAAATGGAGAGACTGGTTACCTAATTCCATGAAACACCAAAATCTATACTAACTATTAACTTGGTTATATTACGTATTGTTGTTAAATTTTAGTTTTAGCGAACTTATTCTGCTTCCTGGCCATTCCAATTTTAATAACAGGATGAAGTATGCACCTGCTCTTCTAAATTCCTGTGTTAATATTGCTGTCCAACACTTTCCATGTTTCATTCCAGAAATGGTTATACACTACTTATAGGGATCAGTCAATAGTCACTGAATTACTAGATGGTTACGGAATCCATCAAGATTAAAAGAATGCTATTAAGATCAAGTATACAACTTATTATTATAGATAGCCAACATGCTGAACAGCTATTGTACCTACTCAGATACAATGGTGGTCTAGGACATTTATCTGAAAAAAAAAAATCTTCATTATCACTCCACAGATCCGTCAAACTAGAAGCATCATGGAGGCATGCTGACTTAATCCGTTGTATGGAAAGTAGAAATGGGGAAGGAATGACCCAATTGTGTGCAACGCATACCAAATGATTTAGGCTTAGTATTAAAAGCAGCAACATAGTCTGAGACATGATACAGGGAGGAAATGAGCAGCCCCAAAAGTAATTGTGGGGACTCTTGTGCCTTCGGATAAAATATTACAAAGTAAGATTTGTGTAAAAATATACATTTTAACTAGAAGCACAAAAATGTTGCAATTACTCTAAAGTCTCAAAGTCTATATTTCAGCATGATATATCCTTAATAATTAGAACTTTACCTCACAAAATAGCTTATTTATGTTTTGAAACCTCTAATATTGAGTAAAATGTTAGTACACAGTTCACTCACCTCAAAGAGTATTTTGAGTGCTTGATGTGGAAAGGCTCTCTGGGATTTACAAACTTCAGCTGCAATTTAATATGAAATACTTGAAAAACAACATGCAAGCAGTACTGTAACTATTTTAGCACACACTTCAAAATAACTCAAAGTTTTCAACTACAGACTTAGATATAAACTTTAAAGAGAAAGCCAACATTTAAAAATGGAACATGCCCAACTTTATACATAAGTTAAATTGCATATCAAGACTTATTGCATTATTTTTAAAAACTAGACTCCTATAATAAGCCTATACTCAGACTATTCCAGCTGAAAGAGGTGACAATTTAAGTATGCTATTCAGAAAACTCTTGGGCTACGTCTACACTGGCCAGTCTTGCGCCAGAACATATGCAAATGAGGCACAGCGATGAATATCGTCGTACCTCATTTGCATATTTAATGAGCCGCCATTTTGCACAAGGGGCTTTTGAGCAAGAAGCAGCAGTTGCAAAACCCACCTCTTGTGCAGGAGCTGTTCTGCCTGAAAATAAGCGGCAGAACGGCTCTTGGGCAAAAGCCCCTTGTGCAAAAATGGTGGCTCATTAAGTATGCAAATGAGGCACGGCAATGTTCATTGCTGCGCCTCATTTGCATATGTTCTGGCGCAAGACTGGCCAGAGTAGATGTAGCCTTGATGCTTAAGAGTCAACAAGAAAAGAATAACTAAAAAGCAGCAAGAAACCTCTAAAAGTGACCTTTTTTCCACTATATAAACATTTTAAGTATGAAGTTGGGAACTAATAGTTTCTACTAACGCAACATGCATTACAACATCTTAACACACAATTCTTAGCATCAAAGGCTAATGAAAATACCAGAGAAAATATTAGATATTGTTCGGGTTGGTAAATGCAATTTTAAATGTTTTGCATTTTGTAAATAAAGTTTAAAATTTGAAGCATCCAACTTACCATATGGGTTATAAAAGTATTATTCCGCAAATTGACTTTTAATATGCTTGATTCCCCAACTCTTGTTGGTAGAAATGTATACTGGTCTTCTCGGGCATACACTCCTCGAACTACCTCATTTTGCCTATTTTTCAAAAAATAGGTTTAAATCATTAAGTTCCCTGTTTATCGGATATACGGGACATACATCTGGATGGAATTATGAGAAACTATTAAATGGTTTCAAGTGTAGTTCCAAAATAGAAATACATTCAGAATCATTGGAAAGTCAAAATTAATGTATTCTTATAACTAGGGCTATAATTTGTCACATCCAGTTCATGAATTAAGAGATGGAATTTAGAAGAATGCTGTGGCAAAGTAGCAATCAGAATAATTTATACTTTCACAGCCTTGAGTTGTGCCCACATGTTTTCCTAGAGACCTAGGAGATTACCATATGAACACCAAGCACCAGTTCACTCCCATAAAACGGAAGTGCATATTTCATTGGGTTTCACATCCATCATTTCAATCTTTGAAGGCTTGAACAGTGATCTTGGGGAAAAACATATTTTTGAGAGAAGGGCCTACGTGAGAATAGTGTCCAGTTAAGAGCAAGATGCTACATTCAATTCTGGTTAATGAACTGAGCAAATTAACTTACAGCAAACTGCAGCAAGCTCAAACCAGACAGAGATTACAAATGGAGACACTTAGCTAGCACCATCTTTAAAAGGTTTCACAATTGAATGTGGTTCTAATGCCTGCATCAGTTGTCTCAGTAGTTAATCATGACCACACACACGGTAATGAATTCTGAACTAATGAAAATATGGCAAGTTTGTTTATGAGTGGCAAAAGGTGACGATTCATAGAAGAGGTCTGCCATATAATGTTCAACTATTTGCCTTTTTAATTAAAAAGATACATACCCAGTTTTAAGCGTAGAAGTCTCTGGGCCAGGTCTTCTTGGCATAACTGGAATTTCAGTTTTTATTAGGGCACCTTTAGAAACTTTTGCTTTTACAGCTTCATTTTCTGTTTTAGCACCCTATGGGTAAAAAGTCCTACATTAATATTTGGAGTAAAGTAAAGCGCTAAGTGACATTTGCGTAGCTCCCAAAATATTGGCATCTGGACCAATTAAGAGCTTGCTGGAAGCAGCAGGCTAATCAAAGCACTTGAAGCCCATTAAGGCCTACTGGGGCTTGTTTATAAAGCCTCTGTGCATGGAGGGCAGAACCCTAAGATTTGAGAGTGAGAAGGTGACCTGGGTGAGAGCTGTTGGCTATAAGCAAGGCAGAGTGCTGTGGAGAAGCAGGACAGACTTCCTCAGGTAAGAGAAAAAAGTACTGGGAGGGATTGTTTGGGGAAGGGGCCCAGGGAAGAAGCTGCCAGTCTCTGAGTAGAAAAAACCCTGTCTGTTGCCAGTGTCTTAGGGTCCCCGGGCCAGAAACCGGAGTAGTGGGCAGGCCCAGATTCCCCCCAATCCTCCACATGCCACTGCAGAGTCTGTTCCTGAAAGGGGAGACAAGGACTACAGAGAGGTTTTCACCCCAAACTGTGGACTAGCCTATGATGAGTATTGTTCAGTAGATGGTGACCATTTCCTCTAGAAAAGAAGAGGCTGCGTGGAGGGTCACAGCAAGCCTCTGAGGCAAACACTATCCACTAGTAGCACAGGAACCTCGGGTCATGGCCCTTTGGCCACAGATAGAAATACAAGGTCTTAGACAACACAAGTTTTGTAATTTGGAAAGCAAGCCACAATTATATAGCATTTTCCACTAAGAGGTCTCTATAGAGAAACAGAAACCTAATTTGCAGAGTTTATATGGAGGATTATGGAGTGAATTATATGAAGGATTAGGACACTGTTATGCAACTTTTCTGAAATAAAAATGTTTCTGGCCCACTATTCCTCCTGGGACCTTGCACATGAAGCCTAGACTCCCTTCAAGGAATGGTTTTCCAGGTGTTACATGCCAAACTCTGAGGTCCTATCACTGTACCCAAATTATAGGACTATTTCTATGGATATTCTGCATCAAAATTTAAGAATTCTGTTTAAAGTTAGGGTGTGCGTGTGTGTCGGGATCAGTCCCTGAAGCCAGCCTGTCTGGGTTACCAGCACCACCTTCATATCCAAAGAACAGCGTGAGTGAACCCTGCAAAAGAACCCACCAAGGAAGAGACACAAAAGCCCCATCAAGAAAGATGATCTAAGTCCCATCTGCCATTCACTGATGACTCATGGTCATACAATGCCCTTAGGCAGTGGAATAGGACAAGATTTAGGTTCTAAAATGTATAAAAAGATGGGTGCTAAAATTATAGAATTGGGTCTTGTGGTTCTATGATCAGCCTCCAGGAGCATCAGTGTGTACCGACATGACCCAGCTCCCTTCCTCATGTCTAGGCCACCTGGCTAATGGAATAGCATAAACAACTCAGGCTGGCCCCCCATAATTGCTGGTTATCTTATCTTTCAATCCTACAGCATTTGATTCCATAACTTATTAACAATATGCTGGAGTTAAAAATTAATTTACCTGTAAACAGACATTGAGACCTCATCCAAAACAGATAGTTAATCCTTCATTACATGTGGAAAGCTTCACACATCTTCACCAGGAATTTTTGGAAAAGTGGCATTACAGTCAGGAAATGAGATAGATGCAAGGAGTGTCCAATTCTGGCCAGAACTATGCCTAAGACATTTCTGGGATGCTTCTTTGGGTTGGAGTCAGATAGTGCTTGTTCTTGAATACGAGAGTGTTACTCACCCTGTGAAGTAACGTCTGTTCTTCGAGATGTGTGTCCCCGTGGGTGCTCCACTCGAGGTGCTGGGCTCGTCCCGGCGCCGCAAACGGAGAAACTTCCTTAGCAGTAGCCCTGCCAGCCCGCGCATGCACTCCTGCTGTCTTGCACCGTTCGAGCCCGTTACAGCTGAGCGCGGGCCGGCTAGTCAGTTTCCTCCCAACCAGAAGCGCTTGAAAAATAAAACAGAAGCCCCGCAGCAGGGAGGAGGGTGGGTTGTGGAGCACCCATGGGGACACACATCTCGAAGAACAGATTACTGCACAGGGTGAGTAACTCTCTCTTCTTCGTTGAGTAGTGTCCCCGAGGGTGCTCTACTCGAGGTGAGTACACAGCAGTGGTCCAACACTATTGGTGTGCTTCGGACTTATGGTCTCTGCGCTGTGGCCAGGACTGCTTGTGCCACCGCTGAATCGTTCTTCAATATTTTCGCAAGGGCATAGTGCCTGGCAAAGGTAAGAGCAGATGACCAAGTTGCTGCATGGCATATGTCCTGCAAGGGCACCCCTCTAAGGTAAGCAGTGGATGCGGCCATGCCTCTGGTGGAATGAGCCCGAGGCCGTCCTGGTAAAGGTTCATGCCGTAGGGCATAACAACGTGTGATGCAAGAGGTGATCAAGTTGGAAATACGTTGTGTGGAGAGCTGTTGGCCTTTTGAACACTCTGCTGTAGCTATAGAAAGACGCTGAGACTTCCTGAAAGCGCGTGTTCTATCCAGATAGAAGGCCAGTGCCCGTCTGACATCGAGGGTATGTAAACGCGAGTCTTCTGGCGAAGAATGAGGTTTTGGATAGAATGTTGGCAGGGGTTTTGGGTTTCTGGGCTCGTTTATATGAAAGGGAGAGTTTACCTTCAGGAGGAAGGGGGGATGGACACAAAGCAGTACCCCCTGTTCAGAAAATAACTTGTACGGTGGGTCAACCGAAAGAGCTTCCAATTCACTAACTCGACGTGCTGAAGTGATTGCCAGGGGGAATGACACTTTCATCTTGAGCATGTGCAAGTCACAAGTTGCTAACGGCTCAAAGGGAGGACAAGTTAGCGTGTCCAGTACCAGGGCTAAGTCCCACGGCTCTGGTGGAATTGTGTAGGTCGGGTACAGATTCCCGAGCCCCTTTAGGAATCTTTTAACTAACGGGTGAGCGAACAGCGAGTGACCGTCGATGGGAGGACGGAAGGCCGAGATTACTGCCAAGTGAACTTTCAGCGAAGCTTTTGCTAACCCCTCTGTCTTTAGGTGGAGGATGTAATCCAAAGCTTGCTGCACCGGCAAAGAGAGAGGGTCAAAGTTCCTCTGCAGACACCACGTTTGGAACCAATGCCATTTGTAGAGGTAGGCTTTGCGAGTGCTATGGCGTCTGCTGTTTATCAGTACATGTTTTACTGCCTGAGAGCACGTCATTTCTGGTGGTTGGAGCCAGTTAGGAGCCACCCCGTGAGGTGCATGCGGTCGATGTCCGGATGCACCATCGTACCGTGCTGTTGAGACAGCAAGTCGAACCGTATCGGCAGTTGTCGTGGTTGAGCACCCGACATTCTCGACAATTGCGTCAGCCAAGTCTGTCAGGGCCAAAAGGGTGCTATGAAAATCACTATCGCGCCCTCCATCGCGATCTTCTCCAGCGCCCTCGGAATGAGAGGAAGAGAAGGAAATGCATAGAGTAGCTGGTGACGACCCCAATCGAGTAGGAAAGCATCTCCCAAGGAATTCATGCCGACGCCCGCTCGCGAACAATAACGATGACACTTTTTGTTGTAACGAGTGGCAAAGAGGTCTATACTCGGGAACCCCCAGAGATGGAAAAGACCGCGAACAACTTCGTTGTGTAACTCCCACACGTGTTGAGGAAGGAAGTGTCTGCTGAGGGCAGCGGCGAGGATATTGTCCTTGCCAGGAAGGTACGATGCGGTAAGGGTTATACGGTGACGGGTTGCCCAGTTCCACAGCCGTATAGCCTCTGCGCAAAGGGGGCGTGAACGCGCACCGCCTTGCCTGTTGATATAGTACACCGTGCATATATTGTCGGTGAGAATGTGGACTGCAAGACCTCGGATCCTGTGGAGGAAGTGCCTGCATGCGTTGGATACAGCTCGCAACTCGAGGAAATTTATGTGCTGAAGGGACTCCTGTGGCGTCCAGAGCCCCTGAACTCGATGTTCTTGTAGATGGGCCCCCCAACCAATCAAGGAAGCATCCATTGTGATTTGCACTGAGGGCCTTTGTCCATGGAAGGGGACCCCTGATAGCAAATTTTTGGGATTATCCCACCATGTTAGCGAAGTCCTGACGTGTTTGGGAATAGATACTGTTTTGCTCGTGCTGTGTACCCCCGGTGTGTAAACAGTGAAAAGCCAATGCTGGAGGCTGCGCAGGTGAAGTCTTGCATGTGACACCACATATGTGGTGGCAGCCATATGTCCGAGCAGCTGTAGGCACGTAAGTATGCGGGATCTGGGAGCAATTGACACAGTCTGAACCAAATCCCGAATCAACTCGAATCTTGCTGTGGGTAAGTATACTCTTGCGCTCAGTGCATCAAGCCTTGCGCCGATAAATTCCAAGTCCTGACTCGGTGTCAGGGACGATTTTCCGAAGTTGCTTATTAGGCCCAATGCCTCGAACACTGTTGTGGTGGTGGTCACTGCCCATGTAGCCTCTTCGCAAGTAGGGGCCTTCAGTAGGCAATCGTCGAGATACGGGAAGATCGTGATATTGAGGCGTCCAAGGTTAAGCAGCTACCACTGCTAGGGTTTTGGAAAACACTCGTGGCACTGCTGACAGACCGAAGGGCAACACTCGGTATTGGTAATGATCTGAACCCACTACAAAACGAAGAAATCGCCTGTGGGCCGGATGAATTGCTATATGGAAATAGGCGTCCTGCAAGTCGAGGGACGCAAACCAATCCCCTTTGTCAAGAGCCGGAATGATAGAGGCTAACGTGACCATCTTGAATTTCTGTTTCCGCAGGTGACGACTGAGTCGACGTAGGTCCAGGATAGGCCTCCAACCCCCTGACTTCTTCTGGGTGAGGAAGTACCGAGAGTAGAAACCTCTCCCCCGGAACTGAATGGGTACCCTCTCCACTGCTCCTATAGTAAGTCGTCGAGACACCTCTTGCTGTAGAAGAGTCTTGTGAGAGGGGTCCCTGAAAAGGGACAGGGAGGAAGGATTGAGTTGAAAGGAATGGCATATCCTGAAACAACTATGTCGTTGACCCATCGGTCGGTGGAAATCAGAGACCAGCGACGTTGATAAGGCCTCAGCCGATGATGGAATAAAGCTAGCAGATCGTGTGAAGCTCCCGACAAAGGGGTGATGCACAGTCCCTCGACTGACCCATCAAACTTGCTGCCGCCCCTGCTGGTGGCTGGACGTCTTGCTAGGCTATTGTCTTCATTTCTGTTGGCGTTGTCTTGGCCTCTGCTGCTCATATGGTTTGGCACGGAATATCGCGTAAGAGAAGGGTCTCTGTTATAGGGCGTATACCTCTTACGCTTATACGGAGGTGTATACATCCCAAGCGTTCTCAGTGTCGTACAGGAGTCTTTGCCCGAGTGGAACACCTGATCAGTGGATTGGGCAAAGAGTGACTGACGATCAAAAGGTAAGTCTTCTACCTTGTTTAACAACTCTTTCGGGGCAGCGGCTTGGTGTAACCAGGATGCATGACGCATGACTACAGCAGTAGCTGTGGCTCTAGCTGCTGCATCAGCTGTGTCCAGGGCAATCTGCAGTGCTGTTCTAGCCATTGCGTAGCCCTCTTGTATTACTGCCCTTAAGATTTGACGCTTAGAGTCTGGTAGGTGTTCTAGAAGAGGGACTAATTTCGAATAATTGTCAAAATCATGATTCGCGAGGGAAGCCGCATAGTTACACATTCGGAAAACTGAAGTGGCAGAAGAATATACTTTTCTGCCTAAAATGTCCAGGCGCTTGGCCTCTTTGTCACTTGCGGTATTTTTATTTTGAGCCGTCTTGGATCTCTGTTGTGCAGCGTCCATGACGAGGGAATTGGGCTGGGGGTGCGTGAACAAAAAGTCCATACCCTTTTGGTTTATAAAATATTTCTTATCCGACCTCTTGTTAGTTGGTAAGGAAGCAGCTGGAGTCTGCCATATATCATTGGCTATCTCCAGGATAGCGTCATCAAAGGGGAGAGCCAGTTTTGATTTTTGTGAAGACTGCAAGTTCTTTAGCAAGGGGTGTTGCTTTTGCTGCATGTCCGTAGTTTGAATGCCCTGAGATTGAGCAACCCTCGTAAAGAGCTCTTGAAATCGCTTGTGATCTTCCGCGGCAGATAGCTCTCCAGGGAAGACAGCGTCATCCGGTGATTATGATGAATGGTTGGCCGGAGACTCAGGGGTCCGTGGTTCCCTGTTCGGGGTATAATTGTCCTCATGCTCGTCATGATTAGAAACTGAGATAGTGTCCTCCGCAGGCGCTGGTGGAACTGTCTGCGAGGGTGCGCGAAGTGGAGACACTGGACGAGTGGATTGTGGAGATCGTGAAAGCGGGCATCGCGTGCTATGAGAAGGGAGACTGTCATTATAGTAATGGTCATATCTCTGACGGTGAGTTGGGGAGCGTCTTGGAGAGTAGCCTCTGGACACATCGCATCGATGTGAATATCTTGAGCATCTTGAGGATCTTGGTGAGATAGATCTAATAGAAAAACGAGATGGAGAACGAGAATAGCAAGAGTAGTGACAGCGGTAGTGACGGTATGATGGTGATCGATGAGGTGATCTATGGCAGTGATCCCTAGAGGAGGCATAACGAGGAGCATGATGGTTGTCCGAGCAAGATGAAGCTGGTGACCAGGGTCTCGGAGAGAACCCAGCTCAGTCTGGCGGGAGGGAAGGTGTTCGAACACGCCTTGACTTGTATAGTGCCTTAGTCGGCACCGAAGGATCAAGAGGGGAAGACGGTGCCGTTTGAAGTGGGGTGGCCCTGGTCAAATAGCTGCCATGCGGATGAGTTAGCGGTGCCACAGGAGCTAAAAGCTGTGCCGGTACCGGAGGAGGCTGTGGTGCAGAGGGCTGCGCAGCGCCGATGCTTGCCTGCGGTGCCTGAGTCAGCGCTGTTGCTTGCGGCACCATGGAGAGCGTGGTCACAGCAGCCGGCCCCGCAGGCGTGGGTGCCGGTAGGGCTGTAGTTGCCTGTGCATGCGCAACATAAGCTGGTGCCGGGGCTGCCATTGCCGGCTTTAACATGGCTGTTAGAGCCGTTGCCGGTGCTGATTCCGCCCGTGGCCCTTTGCAAGGAGCCAGCATTGGGTCTTTGGGACGAGCAAGGCTCGGGGCTGAGGCACTGCGGCCCTTGCCCGTCTTCTCCGTCGTGTGCCTCGGCAAGAAGCCAGAGGTGCCCGGTCTGTCCCCCACGCTCCTTCGCTGCGGTAGTTCAGCTGGCTTGTGGAGCTCCTTTGTGGGTGAACGAGCTGCATGAGTCCCGGAGGCAATGGAGGATGGCTCGCTCGCATCAGTCTGGAGGGCTTTATTGAATAAAATTACTCTGTCGCATTTCACGATCGCACCTGGCGCGTGCTGTCAGTTTCATACAATGCGAGCACTTCATCGGGATGTGCCCGTCTCCCAGACATTTAACACAGTGCGAGTGTCCGTCGGATGCGGGCATCGCATCCTGACACTGTGAACATTTCTTGAAGCCAGGCATTGTCTTTGTAAGTTGCAAACAACAAGAAAACAGCTTTTGGTTTTTTGTTAAGGCTACTGAACACAAACTATAAGATTAGGACGGGAAAACAAAGATTTTGAAAACTAACTAGACTAACTATAACAACTACACTAACTATAAACTACCAAGTGGCAATTAAAGTCTCTAAAGTAAAAATCCCTTTTTCTCCTCAGGCCGGAGAGGGAGCACGTCCTAGGTCTGTCTGCGGCCGCGGACGGTTGAAAGGAAACTGACGAGCCGGCCCGTGCTCAGCTGTAACGGCTCGAACGGTGCGAGACAGCAGGAGCACATGCGCAGGCCAGCAGGGCTACTGCTAAGGAAGTTTCTCCGTTTGTGGCGCCGGGACAAGCCCAGCACCTCGAGTGGAGCACCCTTGGGGATACTACTCGACGAAGAAAAATATGTTTGCAGCATTTTCATCTGGACAGAACTTTGACTGTAATGTAGTCCCAAAAATGGGTATAAAAAGAGATACATGTATAATAAAGCCTTTTTCTGACCACAACCAGCAGCATTTTCCCCTGTGATTTTAGGTGCAGAGCCTCAACTTAAAGGACTCTTGTGTAAGAGTGGAAGCTCTCACAGCAAGGACACTCAGCAAAGACACTATGGAGAAGACACAAAGATTTTTCATACTATCATGATGATCTATCCAGTGTCTGAAGCCAGGACATTTCATGTCCAAAGAATAAATCATACCTTTATGACACCCTTTCTGAAAATAGGCTCCTTCTGAAGTCATATCTTTCAAAGGGGAAGTAGGTACTCAAAGCATAATCAAGTCACTTGACTATTTCTTGATTTAACCAAAACCAAGCATCTTAAGTCCCTCTGTCTTCCAGTCCTCAAATAATTTTAGCAACTCTTTTCTGAATCCTTTAAATTGGACATTTCTGAATTATTGATACCAGAACTTAACAGTATTCCCATAATTGTCTCACCAATACCCTACAGAGATATACACTGCGCACACCCCCTATATTTCCCCCTCCCCGCCATATATCCAATGATTGCTTTATCCCTCCTGGTCACTGTACTGTGCTGTGACCTCGAATTTAGCTGGATATCTACCAATGTCCCCAAGTCCTTTTCAGAATCACTGTATTTCAGGATACAGTCACCTTAAAAGTGACCCATGTTCTTTTCTCCTACATATGGCCTTGCATTTGCCTCCTCTTCCTAATTAAAAAGACATCTGCTAAAAAAAAAAAGGAAGATCTTTAATAGCTTAAACAGAAATTGTGTTGACTTTCCTGCTAACAGAAATGTGGCAGATGATTGATTTGATTCAACAATCATTCTACTTTAAGCACTTTTCATGGACCTTTTCAAAGTAGTCTTATCTCACATGTTTTCTGCTGTAAATACACAGCAAGGTGAAGAGTTAATGGAAATGCTGGCTGTAGTAGTTACACATTTGTTAAAATCCCCGAGATCCAATTAAGTCACAAATCAAGTCCTCGCACTGATGAAGGTAGTCCAACTTGTTTCTACTCTCACATATTTTCCTTTTTGTGATATGGTTGTAGGATATCTTCAAGGTTGAGAGCTCTGATCAATCCCTGAATACTTTACGGAAAAGTTTATGGCACGTAATGATTCAAGAAAACAGAATTTTCCATGATTACTGAATCTGAATATTTTTTCAGCATGAAGGAATTTTAGGCTGAACTGCATTCCTTTGGAATTAAGAGAATCCACCTTTTAATGTGAACTAGGAGAAATCTATATTGTGGACCTTGTTTGTGTTGCCATAACTTTTTCTAGGAAAGGAATCTTAGCTATGAAGAGGTTTGTCCCTTAAAAGGAAGATCCTGAACCTTTGTTTATACCCAAAGCATGGAACCATTAGGGTACAACACCGAATGTCACATACATATGCAGAATGTTTAAAGTATCAAACTGTTTGCAGGATATACCTTGCTACACAACTGAACCCACAGAATAGGACCCCCCACCATACACAAAGTCCAACTGCATGCAATGGAAGGATGTCAGAGTGTAAGTTGGACAGGCCATAAGTAACTGGTTGCAGCTCTCTGATATCACACTGAGTCCTGGCATAAATTAGAATTGGGCAGTAGCTCTAACTTTTACCTTATGCTACCAGACAATTGGACACAGCAGAGCTTAGATCCAAATGCTTTCTCTAAAACCCCCTCAAATTATATATATATTCTTACTAGCCTTTGTGATTTAGAATTTCAAAAGGAGACCTTCTCAGGGATCTACAGCTTAGAGAAATATTTGATTCCAGAAAGAAGCTGAGCCAAGGCTTACCCTATAGTTGAGGTCAAATAAGTGACCTAGATCCAGACCTCATTGTTCAGGGAAATGATTAAATACATTTTTATCACCAACTCAAATTAAGTAAACCAATTTTGTAAAAAAAAAAAAAAAAACGTTGACAAACGAACTGGTCCATGACTCATGTCATGTGTAGATGGATAATCAGGTGAATCTGATAAATCACAGATACAATTTATGGATCCATGGGTCAACAGCTATGTTCCCTCTAATTTTTCCCCATAAACGTGCAGAATAAATGTTATATGCACTGAGGTCTGTGTGGATGTGCACCACCAATTGAAATCGATGCTGCTAGCTGTGGAAGCTTTGCTAATCAGCTGGGAGGCACCTGAATCTCTTTTGGATGGCTGCCCAAGCACTCCTCTTACAGGAAACACTAGTCAACCAGCAAGTGCCCCTAAATATTTTACTGTGTTGGTATGTTTCAAAAGTGAACAAGACCAGAACACAAATCCTAACGTGGGATCTACAGAAAATAATGAAACATCAAATTATGTTAATCATCTACTATGGAATGTATTAAGCACATGACCCTACTTTTCATCCACAGCTCTAATACTGTAGCTGGGAACTTTAAGAACCTCTGTTGTCATGCTGCTTAATGTTAAGGGGATAATCACAAAGTATGCATGCACAGAAGGAGCAGCAAACTGGGGAACAAATGGATAGAGCGCTAGCCTGCTGCACATTTCCCTGATCTTACAGTCTTTCACTATTAAACTTAATGCATTAATGCAACTTTTATGCATCCCATTACTTTTTTAGATTCGGTATTGTTTAGCAGATCTTGGAGTCATTGTGGATAGTTCTCTGAAAACATCCACGCAATGTGCAGCAGCAGTTAAAAAAGCCAACAGAATGTTAGGAACCATTAAAAAAGGGACAGAGAATAAGACCGAGAATATCTTATTGCCTCTATAGAAATTCATGGTATGCACATCTTGAATACTGCGTACAGATGTGATTGTCTCATTTCAAAAAAGATATATTGGCATTGGAAAAGATTCAGAAAAGGGCAACAAAAATGATTACGAGTTTGTAATGGGTGCCATATGAAGAAAGACTAAAAAGACTGGGACTTTTCAGCTTAGAAAAGAGGAGACTGAGAGGGGATATGATAGAGGTCTATAAAATCATGACAGCTATGGAGAAAGTGAATGAGGAAAAGTTATTTGTTCCTATAATATAAGAACATGGGGTCAACAAATGAAATTAATAGGTAGCAGGTTTAAAATAAACAAAAGGACATTTTTCTTCATGCTGCACACAGTTAACCTGTGGAACTCCTTGCCAAAGGATGTTGTGAAGACTAGGCCTTCCAACAGGGTTAAAGAAAGAGCTAGATACATTCATGGAGGTTAGGTCCATCAGTGACTATTAGCCAGGCTGGGTAGGGGTGATATCCCTAGCTGCTGTTGGTCAGACTGGAAATGGATGATAGGAGAGGGATCGCTTGATGATTACCTGTTTCTGTTTATTCCCTCTGGTGCATCTGGCATTGGTCTCTGTCAGAAGACAGGCTACTGGGCTAGATGGACCTTAGGTCTCACCCAGTACGGATGTTCTCATGTTAGCAAGATCTATTTGATATAGACCCATGGATTTAAAGCCCCACAAGAGAAGTAAATGTGTCACTAAATCAGCAGTTAACCAAAGGGATAAGTATTTTATAATTCCCTTCAGAACAGTTAATGCAAAATAAGATGCTAAAGTTAGGGTAAGATAAATATTTGTTATATAACCATTCAAATTACTATGTTGAACAAAATGTGTAGAATATCTTTAAATAATCAATATGAAAAATTAGAATTGGGACTACCCACAATTAAAGATTTATTCTAAGACTTAATTATGTTCTTAATATATTTTGGATAAATAGCACACAGCCTTGAACTGTGATTATATATATTTTATTCCACTTCAGCAAATGATGTGGACAAATACTGAACATTAGTTTACGGAGTTCATAAACTTACCACTCCAGAAAGTTGAAATTGTAGCTTATTTTTCATGTGAGGTTCTGCAAGTCTGTAATACTCAAGGTCCCAAAATTGAGCATAGTCTCCTCTATCCCTAGGTAAAAAGATGATAGCAATCTACCAAGATAGGGGTAAAGTGTTAGTGAAAGTTTACTTAACATTTTATATACAACTACAATTTTGCCTATATGAAAAAGTTGCAGTATTTTGTCCTGGTTTAACTACATTAGTTTAAATTCATACACTGAGGCTTCATCTTCCCTGAGTTCTTCCTGCAGAAAATATGCTAATGAGGGACTCATTAGCCTAAGTTGCAATCTCATTAGAATACTTTCTGCCATTTCTTTTTGCACAAGGGGTTTTTTGCGCAAAAAGAAGCAATGTGGATGGGTTTTTTTTTTTCTTGCGCAAAACCCGTTTTGTGCAAGATCCTTATGCCTGTCCCAGAGAGGCATAAGGATCTTGCTCAAAACAGGGTTTTTGAGGGAAAAAAGTCCACATTGCTTCTTTTTGCACAAAAACCCCTTGCGCAAAAAGAAATGGCAGAAAATAGCTAATGGGATCGCATACATAGCAAGGGACAGCTAACTGGGGTATGAAGGTAAAATGCATATTAACAGACTGTATACACTCTGCTACTGAGAACTAGAAGTTCCTAGTGCACTGTAAGAGTGACTTGTTTCAGGTTAGCCTACATCAAACAGGTTAAAGCTAAACCAAAATAAGACATTCAAACAAAGTATTTTTACAGACACTCATTTTGGTTTAAATAAATTGGTGCAAGTTTGTGTGAAGGTAAGGTCAAAAGTGAACTATTTCAACTTAATCATTTTAAAGTGAGTTTGTTAAACTGATGCACAAGTCAATTCAACGCAAGAAGAACTAAAATAAGTATAGGTTTAACTGAAGCAAGTATCCATATAAGCTTCTGCATAAGTTTTATGAAGACTGTTTAAAATGAAACCTCAGGCTAAATTAGCGTAACTTCAGCAGTCAGAATGGTATTAATCTAAAATGTTGGGTTTCAGCACCAGCATACTAGCAATCAACTTTCCAGCACTACAAGTATATATTCTTTTAAGTTCCCCACATACATTTGCAATAGCTTGCATCAGAAAGCCTGAAAAAGATACAAAACTTAAAAGATCAAAATGTTTTTTAGAGTAGGCTTTTAAAAATTGCATCACTACACACGTTATTCAAAAACTTCACATAAAAAATGGATAACAAGTCTCAAGGGGTAGCTGTGTTAGTCTATATCTGGAAAAAAGAGAGTCCTGTGGCACCTTAAAGACTAACAGATTTATTTGGGCATAAGCTTTCATGAGTAACAACCACTTTGTCAGGTTCATTGGAGTGGAAATGACAGAGACAGGGACATATGCATATGTATTAGCATATATAGAGAAGGGAGTTACTTATCAAGTCTAGGACCAGTGTTAACCAGGCCAATTAAGTCAGGGTGGATGAGGTTCATGCCCAGCAGCTGATGAGGAGACGTGAATTATCAAGAGAGGGAAAATTACCTTTGTAGTGAGATAAGGACTAAATAAGAATTTAGAATGCTTATTTTATCATATTATATTTGCAAATGAATTGCAGCTCTGCTGTTTCTCTTTGTAGTCTGGTTTTGAATTATTTTTGTGAAAGGATGTCAGATTTGTGTCGGATATCAGGAAAGGTAACATACAAAAACCAGTAAGAGAACACTTTTAAATCTGTTACTAAGTGTATAGGGAAGTTAAAGTAGCATCCTTTTCCAAAAAACCCTTCAAAATCAGACTTCAAAGAGGAAAACATAAATATTCAGTGGTTTCTTATATGGGTTTGATCTTCAAAAGGTGTTTAAAAAATAAGTTGATCTCCTCAGAAAAAGGCTTCATAGATACAAAATATAAATGTATGTATTTTTCCAATATTGTTAATTGAGTTTACATGAAGAAACATATTGATGAATGGATGCTAATGACCATTCTGATACATGTGAAAATGGAGTACAGCTGATTTTGTTTTGGATGGCCAGTGTTTTATTACCATTTAAACAGATATTTAGATGCATTTTAAACTATTTCCAACTCTGAAGTCCAGATGAAACAAGGTTGTATTTCCTGGAGTTCTTATGTTTTATTAAATTACATTACAGTTAAAGCAGATAAATGCTGTGTGTTAATTCATAATACTAAAAAAAAACCACACACAAAACACACTTACTTTTTCTTTTCCATGAGCTTCAAGTGTACCAGAAACTCGGGAACATCTGAAAGCTGTGTAGGTTACCCTGTAAACATTTCCACTTTCATCTAAACCCTACAAATGAGGTAATTAAGTTTCGATAAATCAAATACAATCAGCTTTATAAAAGGTTTTTTTAACAGCATTCACCCAGTTCATAATGTAATGGGAAAACTGTATAATATTAGAATAAACTATTGTGATTGAATGACTTCTAATAGAAAAAAAAGAGTATAATGTAAGTAGGGGTTCCTAAGCATTTTCATAGTCTGATCAAAGACTGCCTCATGGACCACTTTCTCTCCAGTTCCTGATGCATGGGCTTGTTCGTCATTCACTAGCAACCAAATGTTCTCTCACATCCACAATAACTGACTATGGAAAACATTAGAAAAGTAATGTTTGATTTCTTAATGCAATTTAGCTGCAGGAGACTATGAGTCAACTTCATATCATCATCCAGCTCTCAACAAATCTAGTAATGCACCATGGACAACGTCTTGTTTACTAATCACACAGAGCTTGGGGACCACTGAACTAGAGTAGAACAGCAATGAATAAGTCACCTACTTACCATGTATAAATATTACTGTAAGTAAAACATTTCCTAAAAGGAAGATTTTTAAGCTAGGAGAAATGTTATCTGAAGAGACTAGTAAGTAACTCTTTAAAAATGCCTGTTGACAATTTAAATAACACACTATTTCCAATACAAATTTTAACTCACCTTGACATATGGTGGTGCAAAAGATGACAAGTGCCACTTCACATCTTCATTCCCAGGATTTTCAATCTCTAGGTAGTTTTCTAAAAGAAAAACCTCAGATGAATAAACATGAAACAAGAGTGATGAAGAATAAATATTTGCATTGTTGACTAGAGTATTAACAACTCGAACAACCTTCACCTCTCAGAGTGCTAAGTAACATACTTTGCTCGATGCCACTTTATGTATTTTATAAGCAAATCAATTACAAAATTCTGAGAGGTTGAACACCAAACTGTATTTTAGGATTTAAGCCTATTCTTCTTCTTTATCACCTAATAAAGGATCATATGGACACAACTGCAAGACACAAAGTCTCAAACTAAAATTTGTCCTTGAAATCCTCTGCATTTCCCAATTAAATCTGAATGGTACAAGCTACCCTCTCATGGTAAATTGATGAACTTTTTCATCTTTAGAGAGTATAAATCATGGGTAAAACACAACTCAAACATACAGCTCATCAGATGAATAAGGTCTGGTATATCTACAGTCTTTGAATCTTGGCTGAGGCTAGGTAGCTCAATGGATCATTTGGCAGCTAGGCTACCAGCTCTCCAAGATGTAGACAATCCAAACTCAGTGCACTGAGATCTAGGCAGACATCTCCACATATTACTGAATAAGCTGATCCCTCGCAAAACAACACACAAACCCCCCCTCCCCCCAAAAAAACCCCAACCTACAAGTCGAGAAGCACTTCTGACCTTTTCCCAAATAATGGAATTTGACTGTCTGAGGTATGACACCACCGTAGTTGGCAGTAAATACTACAAACTTGTTTCTATATCTTTGGCAGGTCTGAACCTACAGTTTTCTCCTGGATATCTATTGACTCTTCCTCTAAGTTCTGACTGTGGGAAAAACTAAATCAAAGTGTCCAGCACTGGCATTTTAGCTGTTGAAGCTTTGATGCTCACTGCAAATAGTGGTTGCTGAAGCTTCACTCTGAAGCCAATTAAGTGAAACCTGTATCGAAGACTCTAACACAACCCTAATTCCAAACAGGGCAAAAACTCAACGTGTCATGTTCCACAATATTAACTCTGCCTGAAGGAAAAGACAAACCATTACGTGATGGTTTTCTTAGGAGATGATGGGTCAAAGTTACATCTTGGAACACATTTAATGCCTTGAAATATCATGAATCTTTCCCAGGCAAATCAAGCCAGTACTCATAACAATACATTCGAAATCATATTTGTTTGAGGTAGCAATTGAGCTGCTTATATTAAACTAAGCAGACATTAAAAGCGGAAGGAATGGAAAACCAACATCCATCTCAGTCTCAAACACAACAGCTTTCCCTTAAATTAATATAATAGCAAAAAATGAATTGATCAAGTAAGCCTAGAAAAGTGTTGGGGCATACTAATTCAGTAAACTATGAAGACAATGCAGCACTGTAACTCCTGATCCATTAGTTGCAACAAATGGCTTCACTACAGGGTGGGTCGAAGGGCAGCAATCAGTCCAGCAGGGGTCAGTTTATCGTGCCTGGTACTCCACCAGAGCAAGAAGAGTAAGTGAAGTTAACGGCAGAAGTCAGCTGTTGACTTACCGCAGTAAGCAGACCCAATTATATTGTCAACTTCAGCTATGTTACTCTAGTAGCTGAAGTTGCATAAGTTAGGTTGACAACCCATGGCAGTGTAGACCTTATTTTCATTCTTGCAACGTAGCAAACAATGCTGAACATTTGACACTAGTGGAACTGGTAATTTTGTGAGTAACTGATATTACCTGAGCTTTCACCAGATCCTGTTTCAGGAAAAATAATAGTTTTGTTCTTTATTTCCACTTTTGATGAAGGTAGCTTTGTAAATGGCTTTATCATATGAGTGATAGAAGCAGATGGTGGTGTGAAGACATCAAGCTTTTTAGACATTGATGTGGTTGAAGACACATCCTGGGCAACATTTTGTCGAATCTGAACTTTAATGAACTTTAGAACAAATTTGAAAAAACATGAACAATGTTAAGCCACACACATCCCAACAACAGGCTCTGCTCATGCCCTTTGCCCCAAAACTACATCTTAATGGTAAAAAAAAGCAGTAACAATGTATCAATGGCTTTAACAGAAAAAAGGTTACTCACCTTCTCTGACCTTTTGCTCTTAGAGATATATGTCACATGAGCATTACACTTCAAGGCTATGTCTACACTGCCCAGTCTTGCACAAGAACATCGCTGCACCTCATTTGCATACTTAATGAGCTGCCATTTTTGCGCAAGGGGCTTTTGTGCAAGAAGGAGCAGTCTACACGGCTCCTTGTGCAAAAAACCCTCTTGTGCAAGAGCCCATCTGCCGCTTATTTTCAGGCAGAACGGCTCTTGCCCAAAAGCCCCTTGTGCAAAAATGGCAGCTCACTAATTATGCAAATGAGGCATGGCGATATTCATCGCCGCACCTCTTTTGCATATGTTCTTACACAAGACTGGGCAGTGTAGACGTAGCCCAGGTCTATGTGCATCTCATTTGTCAGAAAATATTGTCTATTGGTATCTGTGTGGGTGGCCCTGTCTTCCTTTGTCTCCATGTTGAGAATATAAATGATGGCATTATCATACCCCTCCCTTCAGTTTCTTAGCGCCAAAAACCAAAAGTAGACTAATGTGTAGGGGAAGGAGGAGAGTCATGTAATGGACATATGCAACACATCTTCAACAGTTTATTAGAAGGTGAGTGAACTTTTCTTTGAGCACTTTGGTTATGTCCATTATATTGTAGATGATTATGAAGCTCTTGTCAAATGTATTCAATCTCAGTCTCACTGGAAAAACTCCAAGACTGCTTTTTTCACTTTGCTGTTGCCTCCTGAGGCAGTGCTAGGCACATAGTGACTAATGAACATGTGGATAGAAGTCAATATCTCCAAATATCCACTATAGGGACATGTCCCATTAATGCTGGAAAGACTGCATATGGCCTGGTAGTGTGTGTCATCAATTTTTCAAGTAGCATCCTGCCCACTGAAGCATAAGAGATGCAAAATGGATTACCAGTTGAGAGTCAGAATCATAATTGGGTGTCCCATCATTTGTTCTGCATAGGAAACAAACAACTGGGTATAGACCCCTAAAAGTTTGTTCGGTCCAGGTAATATAACAAAAGCTCAATGTACATCCAGAAAGTGCAGCTTTTCTTCTCACTGGTAAGATGTAGTTTGGTGGGAGGGGGAGATAGGTAAATATAGAAATTAAGGTGGAAATCTGAAGCCACCTTTACAGAAATTTTGTATAAGATCTAAGCTGAACTTTGCCCAGATAAAAACAGTGTACTGGGGATCTCTGTCAAGCGCCTGCGACTCTCCTCCTCTCCTGGCTGAGGTGTGATGACCACCAGGCAGTCTACTTCAAAGAGAGATACAGAATCAAAAAAATATGCTAAAGGTTTGAAAGGGGGGATTCATAAGAACGGACAATACTAAATTTGAAGTCTCAAATGGGCACTGGATCACAAACCAGAGGGAATAATTTATCTAGACCTAAGTGATGTGGCCATTACAGGATTAGTGAACCAAGCTTTACTACAGATTTAAAGATGAAATGCTGAAATTGTGGCCAATGGAACTTTAAGAAAGCTTAAGGATAGAATAGATGTACTGATGTGGGAGTCTAACTGTATTTGAATAGCACAAGCAGTAATCTATTACTCATGTGCTTAATCATGTTTGACAAGCCAAATACCACACAACAGTGTTTAAGTATATTAACAAATTTAGTTAAAATTAGTTGACCAATTTGACCAAATTCTATAAGCAACATCCATTGATTCGGTTTTCTCTTTCCGATCTTCACTCTAGGTTTTTCTATAATTGATGATGGTGAATCTTGAGCTGATTTCTGCAGTACCCATTTCCTCACTTGCTCATCTTCCGTAATTCTCAACCTCTCTCTTCTTCCCAAAACATCTCTAAATTCTATTTGTCTCTTAACCCACCACTCTTCCCTTTTTTATTGACCATCCTCAGCCATGTACCCAATACACGGATTTGGAAATTTTAATAGACACAGGAGGACTAAGTTTATTACCTGCAGAGAGCTATGAAAATGGGATGCACCACCACTGAATGGCAGTGCCCAAAGCATGAGGCTAACACCAGAATCCACTTCCAGCTGCTACAATTCCAATCAGCCTCTAGTTAATAGGGAAAGTATCTGAAGCTCTGCTTATCTAGCCATTTCTTAGCTGGAAGGGAAAACATTTTTCTGTTTTCCTTCCTAGAGCCTACTTGCTGCTGCAAGAGGAAATTTCTGCTACTACTTTTTCCATAACCTTCATTTTGAGTCTCCTTCTTCAACAATCAGTTTCAGTGGCTGATTCTGTTATTTCTAGCTTTCCCATGATGCAGCATGATGAAATGTAACTGATTTTTTTCAAGTTTTACTGCTGACCACTGAGATCTGAAAGACAGCAGTGAAAGCTGACAAAGCTCTCCAGCAGCTGGTAGAAATGCTAAGACACTCAAGCCGTGCATCTGCAGATTTTAAGGAGACAATACTGCATCAGTTAATCTTCCTAACTTTACCTTGCCTCTTTGGACAAATACATAATAAAAGGCCACATATATCAAGTAGTGAGATTGTAGTAAGATCTGAGGTACTGGTTGCAATTTCTATAATATGATTCAATTACATAGGATTTCTTAACAGAAGAAACTTTGTTCCATCTGTGACATTTCTGCATTTAAATTCCTTAATTCAAAATAGTTGCCAGAAAAAAAAAATCTTGTTTGGCTAGAAGCAGGAAGACAGAGAAAAAAGGGAAAAGGCTAATGTTTGTAGACTTCTTGCCACAGACCTAGACTGAATTTTGATTAATATTGATAGTTCTGCAGATGCCAATCAGGCCCAACAAGCAAATGCTCACCACCCTTGTCTAGCAACAACCTACTACAGTAAAATATGAAGAACTCTCTCATCTTCTGAGAAACTAAATGCAGAAAGTGTGCTTAACAAGTGGGACAATTTTAAATAACTCAGCCATTTTAAGGATTCTCCTCATGAGTCTTCAAAGACTGACAACCCAATCAAGACCCTTTGCATCCTAAAAGGAGAACTTTAATCTATTAAATTAAATGAAATATTCTTTATTAAGTGACAGTAAGATGTCTTTATATTTCAATAAACCCCTATTTGAACAGTTTTATCCCCAAGATTTTTAATATCTTCACCGGTTTATAGAACAGACTTTTATAGGCAAGGTAAGTTTAATGGAATGGTAAAGTAATGAATCAGTGTGCCCAAATTAAACTGACTTTAGCAATATGGTAAGCAACAATCTTAAGACTTTATGGAATCTCTCTAAGAAAACCACTTTTACCTTTTGTCCATTGTCACAATGTATGTAAATTAGACCACTCCAAGGAAATACTGAAGGCTTTGTGGCAAGTGATGGATTAGGACTCACAAGAATTACGATACTGTTCCTAAACAAAGCATTGAAAAGCAGTAAAAACTATAGCATCCATTTACAAAACTGAAAAACTAGACTGTTAATTCTCTCTGCACACAATAACTCATGACATGAAAATTGTTGAATACTGTATCTAAGTAAGAGCTAAAATATATACTACTTTAAAGCTCTAGATTTTAATGCAGTGGGTAAACATAATTCCTAGTACTAAATTTATATCCTATGTATTACTGCAGTTTAAGGTCCCCATAGGTTTCAAAACTTTGACAGCAATTGCAAATGTGCATACTACACTTACATTTAAGTGCCAATCATTGGAAAACTTGTCCTCATATGCCTTAGAGAAGGCTATATATTTCAGAACCCCTAGAAAAAATAGCTGTGCTTGTTGAAAATGGGACTTACGGACTTGTGGTCTATAGTTTTTACCATTTGGACAAAATGACACCGGTAAGGAGTATTTAAGGACCCCTTAAAACCAGTCTACATAAAAGCCAGCTTTCCTCTTTTCCTTGCAGTTGCCAATGATTTTCATGAAAATAAAGGCATTCCAATTACACTGAAAATTCCTACCAATCCCTATTCTGGGCCAGTAGGATGCCTTGAAGTCTAATCAGGACGTCACGGCAGCCTGAACACAGAATTTGTCTGTCAAAGACCATAGTGATAGTCTAATTTAAGGGCTCAGCAACAAAGATAAAAAGATTAGGAGTCTTCTGAAAAGCTTTCATCTATCCAGGTAAAAGACTAGGGTTCTTCTTACATAACGCGTATCTAATATAGCTTCCCTGTTGTCACAATGAGGTTTTGGGTACAAGATTGAAAGGTGAATCAGCTGGTTCATGGGGAATTTTGAGAGCTCCATTTTTAATGAAGCATGAGTATAGTCTGTCCCTCTTTAGTCTTTTTTAAAAGTGTGTCACGTGAAGCCTGGCATATAGTATTACTGTAGCGCTTCCTGCCATGTGCTCCAAGAACTAGCACTGCATCACTGATATTTCCAGGCTACTTTGAATGGTCTCAGTGTGGCCAGGTAGAGGAATCTATGTTGAGACAGGAGAGCTCTGACCTGCAACGAGTTGAGATCAGCCCCTATGAATTCCAGGTGTTGCAATGGAATGAGGGTTGATTTTGAGTCATTGATCTGTAAGTTCAGATCTGTAAACAAGCATATAAGTGCTGAGAGAATCTTGAAAATGCTCTTGGTACTGATGACCAACAAAAGGGGAATACTGGCAGTGGTCTTGTCTCAGAGTGAATCTGAGAAATTATTTAAGGACTGAGATATGAAAGTAGGTGCCCCGAAGGTTGATGGATGAAAACCAGTCTTCCTGTTCTAATGCGGGCATGATTATTCCTAGAGTAACCATATTGAATTTTTGAGCACTGACCAATTTGAGTGTTCTGAGGTCTATTACGGGTCTCAAATCTCCCTTCCTGTTGGGTGTTAGGAAATAAGAGCAGAACCCTTCTCAGTTTAGAATCAGTACCTAAGCATCTATATCTGGAGATCATCTAGCTCTTGCCTTAGTAATTTTCATAGGAACAGTCCCTGAAGAGGAGCAGGTAACAATGTTTTTTCCCCCACTTGCTTCTAGGT
Source organism: Rafetus swinhoei (assembly GCA_019425775.1). NCBI lineage: Eukaryota > Metazoa > Chordata > Testudines > Trionychidae > Rafetus > Rafetus swinhoei. The sequence goes on along the minus strand of CM033424.1, from coordinate 89,157,743 downwards.
AGACGCCATTGGTGCTGGGTCTGCCAAATGGTTCTATCTGGGTCCAGAATGGCCTCAATAAGCAGGCACTCCTCTTTCCCAGTCCTACCCAGTGATAAGGTCCTTCATGAAAGGCTTTCTACAATGGAAACCTGACCAGCAGAACTACAGCAATATAATATACCAATATATCTATGCTGGTTTAAGTTACTATGTGGATAGTTTTCTGGAATAAGTGACTTTACTCTAGCATAATTACTCCATGAAGTTATACTGGAAATAAAACATTATTCCAGACATATATTCACATGTGGAGTTATACTGGCATAACTACTGTGGTATGTGCTTAGTGAGAAATGGTACAACCGATCTCAATGGGTTGTAGATAACTATTATCCAATTTTAATTTATATTTACAATTAATTGTTCAAACACCAAAAGTAATAGCAAAATATCTAATATATTAGGACCTATGAAGTGTGTATATTCAAGAAAGATAAAACTTGTCCCAGATTCAAAGACATGTGAACAGCAAGAAAATAAGCTAGCACCTGCAAAAGTCCACTAACCTTTTATAGTAGAAAAAAATAAGAAGAGAGACTTACTCTGGCTCAATAACTCCATGTTGAGGTGTTACTGTAAGACAATGAGCTGGCCAAGAGAGTTCAAATTTCAATGATCTATTACAATTACTCATAATTTGTATATGTCCAGTTTGAGTTGTTCCACCTATTGTACAATATACAAAAGTTTCAGTTCAGCTATAAAATTTTACATGAATAAATTACTGCAGATCAAAAACTGATAGCTCCATTCATTAAGTAGGAAGCTGTTTGCTATTTAACATCCCTTCATCATGTTTTGTACTGAATGGTTATCCTTGCTGGCAATGAAGTGTATTTTAGAAATGAATCTTAAAATCTCACTTTCAGGACATATACTGGCACCTAAAGGTATTCTGAAAGCAACTTCAATTGACAAAGCAAAACCACAGCTCAAACTATTTGGTAAGAAAATTAAATAGGAAAGTTATAATCAAAGCTGAACTTAAATACTATGGTAGGTTAGGAACATTCAGTAGCTAGACCTGTCATTACTTACTCAAACTTAAAGAAATACTCACTAATAGAAGGAGATGTCAAAATTAAATGTTCAGGCTGAATGGTCCATGTCTCTCGAGAAATAAATTTATTCTGAACAGGGTCATCAGTATTTAAAGATAATGGGAAACGCTGAGGTCCTTTAACTGGAAGAACATCCAAAGTTGTGTTGGTATGCATCTCAGAGCTTCCAAGCCTGAAATGAAATCATGAAGAAAAAGCTTTTACTGAAGACCACAATCATTTCTTTATACAAAGTTAGTTAACCAGGATAACACTGTTTTTCTTTTGAGGACTAGTTTAGCAGGGCCTCAATTTGAGTTTCCATTACAAGGAAACTATTGAAATTCAGTAAGCTATACATAATTGACATGACAGTGGGTAGTTTAGTTTACATAAAGTTTGAAAAGTAGTAAATGATATTCTTTGAGAAAGGTGAATTTCCTTAACTGGTGAGGAAAAATTACTTGTTGATAATTCTAAATTTCATAGTAGTCTCCTGACATCCAGCAACAGCAGTTGTTGACAGCATAATTGTTTTTCCTACCAGAAACAACTATATTTTTCAACTGATTAATTTCCGCACCCCAAGTTTGATATTTCCAGAGAAAAGTACTGAATAATGAGGTCACAACTCCAAGCAACATTCTAAGGGAAGATAGGAGATCGATAAAAGAGGACAACTACAAACAAATGATACTTGCAAGTAATTTCTCCTTGCTGTATCTTATTTAGCTGGCATTGCTAGATGAAGATGTGAGGAAGTAATGGGGTGAACACTATACAAATTTATAAAAAGAAATATTTCTACCATTTGGTCCTAGAACATTCATATGCCTATTACAAAAAGGTGCAACAATGACATATGCAGTTGATTAGCTTAGCTTGATTTTAGATGCAAATTTAAAACCACCCATCCATTTTGGATTTGATTGTCATCTGTCCCTTGTTATGATGTTAATAAAATCCTCTTTGAAATCTGAGACAGTTTGCTTGACTCCCCAAAAAATTCCTTTTCTGATACACAAAGATGGTGACACTGGTTAGAGAAAATTGGCTGGTTAGCACAGAATTTCAATCTCATCTAGGATTCCTTTTTTAATTTATTCCAAATAATGCCCTAGATTAGAGGAAAAAATGAAAAATTCCAATAAGTGAATTCTCCCACTATATAGGGAAGTATGACAGCAAATTTAAAACAACAAACCTAAAACTGAAAATAAAGTTACTTCTATCTTTGGTATTTATAGATTCACGAATATGTGCCCCAAAATGTGACCGTCTCCATTAACATGTGGAAAACCAAGGATATGATTGACTGGAGAATACCCATCAGTGCATGAGTCTCAGGAGAAAAAAAAAGGTTAAAATCTTCTGAAGGATTTTTATACCCGTTTCTCTACCTTTACTGAGACTACAAATAGCTAAAGAAATTGAAGCATAGACATGAAGAGAACTGACCTAGACATTTTTTAAAAATGGGGATAGAAAATTCTGCTGCAGAGAGCAGAAATGCATATGCTACCTCAGTGAGAATACCAATATGAATGAGTACTTCAGATGCAGAAGTCAGTAAGTGAAATTGACTATACCCTATTGCAGATATTGAATCCCAGTTTCTTGGTGAAGCCTTCAACTATGTAACTTCACTGCAGAGTTTCCATACTGTCTGATGTACTAGTTGGAAGTGTAGAACTTATGGCCATCATACATAACTACCTTCCAGTACTGCATGAAGCAAATGTGATTAGTACCTGCCATTTATGTGTGTGTTTGGGAGGGAGGAGAGGAGTTATATATATCACTATACATTACAGTCTGACAAACATTACTGTTGAGTCCAGGAGTATGGAAAAGCGTGTCTTGCCCTCCATCCATTAACATTAAGCTCACATCCACCAGTAACTTTTAAAACTGTTTCCATGTACTGCCCAAATACAGGATGTAGGGTTTATGACTGACTTCTGCTAGATCAGCTTCTAGCTAGCTTTGAGCTTGATCAGGAACAGATCTTTAATATCAAGCAGCAGTCAAGTTTTAAAACTAGGCTTGACTTGAAGGGGAGATCAGACCCTATACATTATCTCTAGGAATACACAGAAGTCAGGTTACACTAGGTCCTATAAACCAGAAAAGCCAATCTGGTGGGGGTACCATGGTAAGGCAAACTCTGTCTTAATGATCAAATAAAATTCTTATTTTACTCTAACCAAGCCATTTCACAAGTGGTTATTCCCAGATTCTAACAAACCTCCCAAAATATGCAGGCTGTACTTACCATGAATAATTATGGTTATACAGCTGAGTCATTCTAACCCAATCTAACGGGATGTTGTCCCTTCTTAGAGTGTACCCAGCCCAGAAGGGGGGAAAAAAGGTTACTTCCCTAATAGAGTAACTGGATTTCTTTAAGATGTGTGGTCCCTATCTGTCTCTGATTGTGGGCATGCATGAGTTCCACCAACTGAGACAGGAACATTTCTGCTAGTTGTGACCATTGGTCCTTGCCTGTCTCCCCTCATGCTCCAAACCAATGATAAAAGCACTGGTATGAAATGACCAACTGCAGTTCCTTCTCTTTCAGAAATCAAGACTCAGGCAGAAGGGAAGGAGTCAAGTCGGGGAACAGAAACTAGACATCTTGAAAAACAAATTACTATAAACATAAATAACCTCTTTGATGTTGGACCAGGTGTATTTTGCATTATGGAGATGGACAAGCAATACTCAGTGAGGAAGATGGTGTAAGGACTTATGTGGAATGAAGGATCACCAATCCAAATGAAACATTAGTAGCAAAAGTTTGGGCAACAATATAATGTCTTATGAAGATATGTTAGAACTCCACATTGCTGCCTTGCGGATGTCATTTAGCAGCACTTGATGAAGTAATGCTACCAAAGCTGTCTGGACTGTTGCTAGGGTATACCTTCATACCTTTCTGGGAAACTGGTAACAGAACAGGATACAGCCTGAAAAACACTTGTTAATCCTTTAGGAGATGGCTGGCCCTTTCCTTCATTCCATGAATGAAACAAATAATTCAGGTGATCTTCTCTGAAGAACTTCCAAAGGTTGGTATCCAGGAAGTCAAGTTTCTTCTCCTCGTTAGTGACATGTAGTTTCAATTGGGGGAGGAGGGGAAGAGAGGAAGAGGGAATTTTCAGTAATATTATTATGAATCCAGAATATATTACCGATTCCCTCTATACCGTGCACTGCCATCCAGTAGGACAAAAAGGATTACCAAAGCAGTTGTGCCACTATAAAATATATTGTTTAGTTGATCTATACTGATGGGAGTTCGCTCTCCTGTCAACACAATTAAACCACCAACATACAGGAGACTGCCAACATAGCACTGTCCTCTGTTGGCGTAACTTATGTCATTCAGAGCTTGTGGGTTTTTTTACACCCCTAAGCAACATAAGTTATAATGACAAAAGTAATAGTGGCTACATAGCCTGAAACCTGGCAGAAACCAATCCAGATCAACAAGGTGTCCAGGGAGACAATGCAAGCTCTTATTACTCATGGATTGAAATGTTCAGCAGGAAAGATGAGTCAAGACCCCGGCTTGAAAAAAAAAAAAAAGAACAGAGGTGTGAGGTGGAGGGAATAAGTATGGACTTCTAGAAGAGACCAGGACCTCTCTCACTTGGGAACTGGCTAAGGAAAGAAGTTAGAGAGTAAGTGAGCATGAGATTCTGAAAGCGAAGTTCTCTACAGATTTGCTGGCAAACTGATCTGAGCTAATCAGAATGGACTATGATTTAACCTTCATTTCCCTATGCTGAACCCAGCTGTGAAAATCCTTAGGTCTTCTGGACTAGTATATGCTACTCTGTTTTGAAAATGCTGGTTGGGGTGTCACCACAAATACTGGCTGTGGCGTGTTAGCCCTGAAGAATATCTCTCTCTTTACTAGGAATGTGTCAGTTGCGCTCACTGATCAGAGCTCATGGCATGAAGCCGGAGTTGAAGCCTTAGCACTTAAGTCACAGGAGGCAGTAGGGCCACATGGCATACACTGACGGAAGATCCGTTGGGGGATGTGTTGCATCACAAGGATTCCTTTAAGGAACTGTTCCAAAGCTGGAAGCATAGTATCAGCCTTGTGGATTAGTGTTGTCATATAGTCTGGTCTAGATGAAAAAAGTGAAAAGGGCTTTGGGTGTGAATTTCAGAGAGTAATACTAACATACATTTGTCTGTATCGAAAATAGCATATGACTGTTTATCCACAAGGGCACCCAATTCACTAACTTTTCTACCAAAAAGGTGACCTTTAGAAAGAGATGGGAGATCAAGCATGTCACTAAAGGTTCAAACAATAGCCTGGTTAATGCCGAGAAGACAAAAATCAAAGCCCATGTTGGAGAAGGTTTATTTACTGAAGGGAAGGTTTTAACTAGACACTTACAGTGTGGGTAGAAATAGAGTAGCTGTCAACTGCAAAGAGGGAAGGCCAGGTGCATTCGAAGGGAGCTAAGGGAAAGACCATAGTCTTCAGAGTGAGCACGTGATGTTCACTAATTTTTTCCATCCATGTTCAGAATGAATTCTGTAATGTGCTCCAATATCAAGGTACTATGCATGAATGCCATCAACAGAAACAAAAAACCTTAGATATAATGGGTTTTTAAAAGTTACCATAGGGATAAGAACTCCAGCCAGGACAGCTTAGGCATTTTGGAATGCACTATTCAAAGAATTAAATTTAAGCATAACAGCACAGACTAGATACAAAAGTGAGAGTGAGACATACCTCACCCCATCTCACAGTGCCTTTAAGTAGATCAGCAATCACTAGTCAGAAGTATTCAGACACGCTCTGTCCCACATCCCGCTCCTGAACCCTGTAATGTCTCCCTGCCCTGCCCACCCCACCCACCACTTTGCAGAAATGGATATGTGGGCTGGGGAGGGGAAGGATGCAAATACACTGACATTAGCTTCCTTCCACCTCCGCTTTGTGCGGCAAGTAAGAGGCTCTGGGGAGCAGCTGGCCAGTACCTCCAAGAAAGATGGGAAGAGCAACATGGAACCGGGGGTGGGAGGAAGGGCACCTGAAGTGGACCAATACTTGATAGATTGCTAGGTGGCCCTATAGCTTATATGGAACTATGACTGGCATAATGTAAATCCTGTGTAGGCTAGGGTAGTCCTAGTGTGGAAGGGTTCCCCGATAATCAACAAAACTAACTAGAACTTCTATATAAGACAAGTAGTAACATTTCTTTAGCAATGTTTACAGGTTAAAAGTTATAGGATCAGCTCTGTGGACAATGGAGAGTTCCCACTCACCCCTATGCAGTGGTAGAATGGAATTAGAGAAGAAGTCAGTATGCACCACTTAAATGCTCAAATCAGAAGATGAGAGTTTGCAACCATGGACAAAGACGACATCACTATTAGAAGTTTTCCAGTCTCAGGCAGAACATGCACATCAACAATGAAATACACTTAGGAAACAACACTCAAAGTAGATATTTCACTCAGGAAACAAGTAACAAGGCTTGGGAAAGGAGAACTCCTTCTTGTATCCCAGGACACAGCCACCCTGCTGTTACATTTCAAAGCATGGGACAACTACTATTGTCCAAGAACAAGGCCTGGGATTCAGTATGTTACCCTTAAAGAAAAAAGATGGCAGACAACCTAGTCATCTTTACTTATGTGGACTGGGAAGATTGAAATTCTTAGTGCTGTACATGACTCTGCACAGAAGAAAGTAAGGAGCAGGAGGATCTAAAAGGTATCAAGTCTGCCCTGATCTGGCAGAGGAATTAGCAGTAAATGGGACAGGGACCACCTCAGCAATTCTGAGGGGTGCAGAATTCAAACCCTATGTAGTTCATACCCATAGGCTAAAGTTACTGTCAAGCCCATGATCTGCCCCCACCCCCACAAAAGGGTGATAAACTTCTATTTCATCATTCAATGACAAAAGAATAATTACTTTTGCCCAGAAAAAAATTAGTAATTCTGCAGCGTGATTTGTGGATATAGGATTGGTAAAGTAAGGATCTGAGAAGTCTGGGGGCATGTCTAGACTACCCTCGGCTTCTGAAAGATATGCAAATTAGGTGCAAATTTGCATATCGTCTTCTGATCCCTTTTTCGGAAGAGGTTTAAAAACAAAAGCAGCAGCAGCCTAGACGGGTTTTTCGCGCAACCCCCCTCCCCTTTTCGAAAGAACCTGTAAATCTCATTTTTGAAGGAATAAGGGTTCTTTCGAAAAAGGGAAGGGGTTGCACGAAAAGCCCCATCTAGACTGCTTCCCCCCCGAAAAACCTCTTCTGAAAAAGGGATTGGAAGATATGCACATTTGCGTCGAATTTGCCTATCTTCTTTTGGAAGCCGAGGGTAGTTTAGATGTGCCCTGAGAAAGACGAAGCAATCTACCTGGAATCCTTGCAGATAAAGCCTCAGCACTTCAGTAAAAGGTGGCTTATCATACATGTGGGGAGAATCTGCTTCAGACTTATATTAGACTAAAGGAATTGGCCTGTGGAGAAATGGAGGATCTATATGCAGTAGTCCATTCCAGTGTCCCTTATGACAGGAGTCTTCATGATACTAAGGGGAAAAGACAACAGACTAGCAGAAGAAGGGTGAAGCTTTTTCCCAATGAGATCAGTCTTGGTCAATAAAGAACCAAGTTTCTTAAAGTAAAGAAAGGCCTGCACAATAGTGTTTATCCTAGTGATAATGCAGTCTGCCTGGGGTCTGTCATTTGGACTGAGATTCCTGGGTAGCATTTCCTGGAAAAGGAGCTCTAAAGTTGGCTTCTCTCAGAAGCAGAATATACCTAAACTCACTGGATTTCCCCCTTTTCTTCCCTATTAAGTTCAGAGGGTGGAATAGGTGGTTAAGGAGGATAAATCAATAGCTAAGAACTCAAGTACAAGGTAGCATTTTATGCTTCCAGGTCAGGAAGCAGAGAAATGAGAACACATGAACACTATCATTTTGGGAGAAAGTTGACTTCTGGATGGATCTTATTCCTTTAGGGAAGCAACGTTGGTTTTCACAATCTTTGAGGGCTTTGCATGATGGATGTGTCAGTGTAACAGCTCATCAGTTCCCTGAATGAGGCTTGATACCTCTGTGAGGAGAATAAAATTTCAGCTAGCTTGTTCCCCCTAACTCCAAACATGTCTTAATACCTCAGATGAGGGGCATAATTTATTTTGAAACAAAATGCTGTTTTCAAGATGACAGAATGAAGCAGAAGAAATATCCATAAGTTGCATCATCAGCTTTTTATTAATTTAGAATTTTAGTTAACAGTTTTATCGGAAGGTCTGTCAAAATGCAAATACAAAAGCCACTGTAACATTCAACTAAGAAAAAACATTTTCAGAGTACTGCCAAACCCTTCTTAATCCATGAAAAATGAGGGACTGGAAATAAAGAAAAGACAGCTTAATTTTGCCATCTAGTTTTTGTCACTGTCCCATACACCAATCTCTGTAACATGCCCTAACAGGATTCTAATGTGAAAAGTAAAATGAAGTCCTCCCACCAAAGAACAGTGAATTACAGTGATTTTTATAGTAAATCTAATGTTCACTTTACCTGTCTGATTCCAAGCTATGTCCTTGAGACAGTTGAAGACAATCCCTCTTACAACTGGCATCTCCAACCACAGAAAGGATAATTTTACGCATATTTCGATAAAATAGATCAATGTCATTTGTCCTTTGTGGTAGGTCATATGCTAAGAAAAGATATTTTCAAGGATTAAAAGGAAAAAACTTACAAAGTCCAACATAATGCATTACAATTGTGAATTGATAGGCTACAAGTTTCAGAACAGAGACCCAAAATAAACTAATAAATGCATTGTGCAACCTAACAGAGTTTCTGCTATTGAATTTAAACTGACTAGTTTTCAGAACTAAAATCTTGGTTGTCTGCCAACTTACAGACATGAAGATAGGACCCAATGAGAGCCTCACCATATAGCAATTTTAGTGTTGCTGACTGAAAAGATTGCATTAAGTATATTTAAGTTTATTCTATATTTTTACGCAAATGCTACAATGCAGATTGTAGGCTACCACACACAATTAAATACTTTTGGGGGGGTAAAAGGATGTATGAAACAGAGGTAACTTGAAACTGGAGTCCTGATATTTGTCGTCTTTATCAGTATTCCACTCAGGGCTATACCTGCTTGCCATGCACCTGAGTGTGGAGATTTTTACTAAGCTGTTTCTGTTGGCGACATTTCAACATCTCTTCTCCTCGTGATCAAAACCAGGAGTAGAAAAAGCAACGTGGACTAACACTTCTCCAGTTCCTTATTTCACTGCATATACAGATTATAATCTTCAAATGAGGATTGGGTGGGAGGGTAGTGGAATACAGAAAAAGAGATCCAGTGTCTTAACAGTAATAATATACTCCAGAATAGCAGGATCCCAGTAGATTCTGGTGTCATTTAGCCTAAGAGAAGAAATGTTTTCATTTAGCTGAAGAACATCTGGTATTTTTTTCCTACTTAGATTTACAATGGATTGCACCATTTTGGAGCATAAACACTCTACATCAGAAGCCCATCTAAATATGAGGCCCTGAGATGCAGTGGTTCTGGGCTGAGGTGCCTGCAGGTTCACTTATGTTGTATTAGAGGGTAGCCATGTTAATCTGTATCCGAAAAAAACAAGCGAGGAATCTGTGGCACCCTAACAAGGAAGGGTTTTATTTGGAAGTAAGCTTTCATGGGGGGGGGGGGGGGACAACAAAAACAACAAAAACAAAAAAAAAAAACCAAAAACTTATTTTGTCAGATAAATCTGAAGAAGTGGATTTTTGCCCATGAAAGCTTATGAGCTTATGTCCAAATAAATCTGTTTGTCTTTAAGGTGCCAGAGGACTCCTTGTTTTTGTGTTGTATTAGAAGGCCTGGAAATTTATGAATGCTTATGGGCAGACAAGCTATGCTTAAGAAAGCCAAGAAACACCATTTAAATGTGATTCTTGATAGGCTAGATAGTTGTCAACAGCCACAGCCTCCATGCGTTTTTCAAAAATGTACTGTACCTTTGAGACCAGTTTAAGAAGTCAGAAGTTAACATAGTTCTCTATGTAATTGTTATGAGAGTTAATAGAGCACCAAAAAGTTAGAAAATGCTATGACTAAGGATGTCTGTGCAACTTTAGTTTGTCCCTATTGTGCAGGCACATTGCAACACTGTCTCTAGTGATTTAATTACACACTATATTAGCAAAAGGACCTCTGCTTCATTCAGTGCGCAGAATGAACTATAGTTACTGAGTGACTAGTTATTCAGAATTTACTTCAGAATATTCTCCTCACTGAATGTGTAAGCAACAGGCTTTATTTTCTGCACATCATGGGTGTTGGGTATGTAAGGCGTGGGAAGGTTGCTGCCCCAGCACCTGCCCTCCTGGTGCTCCAGGACTGGGGAGGCCAGGCCCAGCCATGTGCTGTGCTATCCTCTCCCCCAGTGCTCTGGGGCTAGAGAGGTTGGACTGCACTGGCACCAGGCTGTGCAGAGCACAGAGAGGGAGGAGCAAGGCATGTTGTACCATGCAGCCCAGCCTGGCCCAGCCTACTCCCTCCCCCAAGTGCTCAAGAGTGTGGGCTGGGCTTGGCCAGGCCAGGTCACTCCTTCCACAGGGTCTGGGGAAGCGGCGATGAGCATACACCCGCTCTTCTCCCCTCCCCTCCCATGGTTGGAAGGAGTAAGCACACGCTTAGCACACCATCCCACCTCCAGGGGGTGGGGAAGGAGCAGGGCTGGAGGCTTTCCTCCCCAAGCTGTGCTTTCACCGACCACCCATGCTGCACACTATTGAACCCTTGTACTAAATATATATTAATTTTCTAATGAATTTTAATATGGTATGTAAAATCACAAATGCTTCACAAATATTACATTATTTTTGCCATGTTGAACAAGATGAGTAAGATAAGGTCTGGTAAGCTACCTCTACACTGCAGCGCTATTTCATGTCTCTTGAAATAGATATTTCACATCTTTTGAGACTGTTATTACGAAATATAATGGGCTCGCTATTCTGACGTCTCTGTAAACCTCATTTCACAAGGCGTAAAGGAGGTTTCAGAATAGTGATTTTTTTCAAATAAGTGCTGTGTAGACAGCACCAAATTTCAAAATAAGCTATTTCAAAATTGACTCAAAATAAACTACGCAGTTTGTGTAGCTCATATTGCATAGCTTATTTTAAGCTATGGGTGCAGTGTAGACACACTTTTATTAGACCAAATTCTGTTGGTGAGAAAGAAAAGAATACATGTGGAAAGAATCAGTCTAAGTTACCTTCCCCTATAAGTCTTTAAACAACAGAATTTTTGTGATTTAACAGTTTTGGTGCTTAGTAAGTACAACTAAATATATTTTTGGCATTCAATTTGACCTTTTTTTGTTCAGATGAGATATTGGGGTTGGTTGGGGGGAGGTTCATCCATTAAAAAAATAATAATAATATCCTGAGAAGCAGAAGCACGCTTTTTAAATAATCTGGATAATAAATTTAATTGTTGTAAAAAGGAAAAGATTGTTTCCTGTTTGAAATTTTTTTAAGGGGTGGAGAAAAGTTATTTTTGCACCACTTTAAAAAATGTTCCTTAGAAACTATAAAATAATCTCTTCTTAAAGATAATTTTACAGATATGAGAAGAAGTAACTGACTTATTTTCACTGAAATGTATGAATATATTTCTGAGGCAGCAATGAGAGGAAGAAACTATTGAAACAATTATAATGCAATACTGTTGAAAGCCAACCAAATCTGGATCCTGTTTCACCATTACCTATATTATGCAAGGTTAGCAATGGACAGCTCTTTGTAGCAGGGACTTGCAAAACAAAAAAACCACATACCAGGTATGCAAAAATTACTGGGTAAGGAATGAGGAGAGGCAAGTTTGGTGCAAATTGGGAACTCTATTTTGCATTTACCAAAAATTGCATAGAAATGTCTTTATTAGGAGTGATGCCCAGAACAAACATTTCAGGATTAAATATTTCTAGTGGGAAAATTTTTTTTCCAGACATTACATATTTACCTTCAGTCACTAGCTGTTCCCCTTGAAATTCTTCATCAAATTTAATGTTTCTTAGCACACTGTTTTCAGGGAACATTTGTTTTGCTGCCTCTGGTTTATACAGCATAGCCCTGTTAAGGGAAATAGGAGAGAAATATCTTTGGAATCTACCTACTTTTACAAGTTAGGCTGAGAAAAGAGTACACCTCAACGAAGAGTGAAAAAAGTTCACTATCAAACAATCTTGATTATTTCTTGAATACAATCAAACCTGCAACTTTCTTCTGTGATGTGACAATTTTTATGAGCAGGTCTCATTTGAGAAATATTTCCACAGCCCCATGATGTAGGAACTAGTGAACTGAGACCATCTAATAACCAGCATTGAAAATAAAAATTAAGCGAAATGAATTTCTCAAGAACTTGCCCACTCCCACAGTTTTAACTTACAATAAGTAGTTTATGGTACCACACAAGGTTTTCATCTTCAGAGTGGGGCTACGGCTACACTGTAGCCTTCTTCTGGAAAAGCTTATGCAAATGAAGCGTGGCGTGGAATATCGCCGTGCTTCATTTGCATAATTAATTAGCAGCCACTTTTTCGCAAGAGGCTTTTGCGCAAAAAGGAACAGTGTTGACGGAGCTGTGCAAAACCTCCCTCTTGTGCAAGAGCCGTTCTTCCTCATTTTTTCAGGAATAACAGCTCTTGCGCAAGAGCCATCTACAAAGCCTCTTGCACAAAAGCAGCTGCTAATTAATTATGCAAATGAAGTGCAGTGATATTCCACACCGTGCTTCATTTGCATAAGCTTTTCCAGAAGAAAAAGTGTACAGCGTAGCTGTAGCCTGAGTGTGATGTTAGCCACTCCCAAAATCTGAAGTTTAAGGAAATTCTCATGATTATTGCAATCAGGGCTACAGGAATTTGGAAGGCCATTCTAAAACGTTAGTGTCTCCCTGGATTTCTACAATCAGAGTTTCACAAATGATGTCTTCAAAAGAAATGTAATATTAGTGTGGTGTGGCCATTTAGCTCCCTGTTCTCTGAGGGTGTTTCCAATGGCAGTCCTTCACCAGCAAGTGCTGCAGCTATGAAGCTTAACTGATTTGATCTGAGTTTGACAAATGCCAATAGATTCTTGTGAAGTCTCTTTGAATATCATGCCACCTATTAAGCTACCTAAAAACATTTGTATCAGGGGTCTCAAACTCAGTTTACATTAGGGCAAGTGCTAATGCTCAAATCCTCCTAGTAGGCACTCGTCTGGCAGGGCTCAGGAAAGATGGTGGTCTACATGGATCCCTTCCTCCTCCCCACACCTATCCGGGCCCTGCCTGCATGTCTTCCCCCCTCCCCAACTGCAGCCTCCAGAAATCTACCCCGCAGGGGGCTTCCCTGGCAGTGCAGCAAGGCTAGTGCAACTTCCAGATGCTAGCTCCATGCTGTGGCACAGGAGAGGTATGTGCAGAGCCATCCCAGCCATAGTGTAAGTGTGAAACTAACAACTTATTTTGTGAAATTGACTAAGTATCCGTGATGCCAACTCTCCTAATTTGAGGACAAGCTTCCTGATAATTGGGCCTTAGGGGGGGAGCGGAGGAGGAGCAGAAACCTCAGACCCTTTATTAGAATTAAGCCAGAATCTGGGAACTTCACTACCTGACGTCTCATGCACTGCTATCAACTGTGATTACTCTGGCATAGTAGATTATGATCGTTTGTTGCTGTGTGGCATTAGAAGAGAATCCCAGCCTTCTTTTTTTTTTCTTAAAGGAAGACTTTAGGTTTCATGGTTTGTAGAGGAAAGCTAGAAAAGCTGCCCCGAGTTCAGCCGAAGACCTCAAGCACCAGATGCCAAATAAAAAGATGCAAGTGTATTTTAACTGTGGTTTCAAAAAGCCATTCTCTTTTTGGGGATGGGAGGCTGATTCATGAGTTTTGAACTCTTAGGATTAGCAATACAGAATATTCAAGTTGACAGTGTTTCCTGCTGTATCCAGGAGCCTAGACAGCGACCAGGATACTACAAACGACCTGAAACTGAGTCCTCACTCTTACACCCACATGTCCTCATACTGGGATCCTCAGCAATCCTCTAACATCTGCACCCTCACACTGGGATCCTGCCTGCTAAAAACCACATCCTGGCACTGGGATCCCCCCTCTCCCCGATAACTCAAAGTGAAAACCATTACCCTTGCCACATTGACTGCAGAAACGTGTCCGTTCAGGCGGCTTCCTGACCAGCATGATTTGCATCATGACATTTATACTGAGCGGTGCCCTCTGCAGCCAGGTGCCCTCGGCAGCCAGGACTATGTGGGTGCGGGTGCCACATGCACCTCCCCCTCCCTGGCAGCAGCCATGTGGGCCTTATTAAATAACTGTTGCCAACTATTTCACAGGCTGGATTGGGTGAAGTGCTCGGGCTGTAGACGGCCCAAGGGTTGGGAGTCTGAGGCCTCTGATCTATATGGATTTAGGCATGCATATAAAAACTGAAACCCAAAAATAGAATTTATAGGAAGAAACATTTTGCTCTTAGTTTAAAAAGTCTTATCTTTCACCAAATCTTTGTGTGTCAAAAATATTACATAGAGTTGAGTCACTGAGTACTAAAACAGATGGGGAAGTCAAACATGTCAATAAAGTAGTAAATATGATCATGGTTGAGTAAGTGTATAATTGGTTTTTCTATTTCACTAAGGAAGTGTTGCTTGTTTTGCATTTAATTACTTGAATACAGAACTTTGTCAGGTTGATAGAGCTATAATGTCTGGATTGATCAACAACTCAAATGCCACAAAAATCTAGAACTGCTGACTGATTGGAATACTTTTGGTTTCATGGACTCCAACCTTGAAGTTACTGGAATGGGAAAGGTCTTGGTTCAGATGCAGGTCCCCCATGTTAATGATCTCAAGGGAGTACCCATATTCTGATTCACTACGGGACTCCTCAGGAGTTGCAGGTGAGAAACAAGTGACATCACATCTTCCAAAACTGGATGAAAGGAAGAGTATTTCATCTGTTGGCTTTTTTACATGCCTGCAATGGTTACTGCTGCAGTCAATGACTTCGACTTCTAACTGAGCAATGTCACCATGCCCAATCAAGGCTGTGCATCCTCTATCCTGCTGTAAGACTCCAAAGTCAAACTTCAGATGTTGTATATCTACAAGCCAGTAATCTACAGCTAGGCAGCAAGCCCATTCACATCTAAGACAATTAAAGTATCAACTAATCTTTTATTCGTGCATCCCAAAGCCAGTTTCCCAAAGCCAGTATAGTCAAAAACCATTCTAAGTACTGACTTTTCATATATTTTTTCTAGGTACTAGCAGAGGACACCTCTACCTCAATGTTCCTGCACTTGTTTTCAATTTTGGCAGATATCTAGCAGTGTGCGCATGTGGGTGGTTAGAAGCCACAAACTTCATCTGAGAAGAGTGCCTATAGAATAGTTTTGATTAACTGCCATTCTGTCAAAAAGGACACACGCATATATTTCATGGGTTAGGTGGCATATGTTTAGTCAGAAAAGGTCATGCTTTCATCTACATTTATCTGAATTTCAAATATAACTGGCTGTGTCATCTGGAATTGCATTGGAATGTTGCATATAGCCAAGCAGGTTTTGGGGTGGGAGTGAAGATACTGACTGTGACCTAGCCACCCCTATAATTTGGGCAGTCTATCTTTTAATTGGCATCTTATCTGTAGTGCCAAAACTAGCTTCAACCAGGAAGTCGTTCGATGCTCGATCTATCATCTTTTTGGCTGGAACTTACATGTCCATGTCTAGTTACTTTGGGGGCTGGTAGTTAAACAAGACTGCTGCCTACCTAAGTTATTACACAGAAACATACAAGGAACCACTGGTTTATTTGGTATTGTTTAATCAGTTTAATAGACTGATTTGACAAACTAAAATAAAAGTTTATATTATTGTATTTTACAGATTTGTTAATACATTGGAAAACTGTTTGCTTTGTACATTTCCTCCCTACTGGTCAAGGTCCCAGATCTGATGAATCCTGGGGTAAATGTAAGCACCAACTCTAATTTACCACTAAAGTGATATAAGTGTATTCAATAAAACTTCTCTATAGTCTTCTGGTAACTGGTGCCCAGGAAGAAAACTTGGTTTTTGAAACAAAACTGATTTATGTAAGGATCACTCATTTCAATGAGCTACATGCCTTACACAACTTTGCGAGGCCTGGGAGGATATCAGCCAGTCAGCCTAAAGTAGGGATGTACAATAATTTGAGATTCGGGACCACTTCAAGAATTTGGAAAGTGGTCAGTGGCTGCACTCTTTCATGATATTAATGGAGGAGGTGCAAGGATAGGATGGAAGTTGGGTGCAGAAGGAAGCTTGTGGTAAGGGACTGGGGTACAAGAGAGAGTGTGGGGTCTGGGAGGGAGTTTGGGTGAAGGAGATGGTTGTGACTTGGGGCAGGGACGATGGGGTGCAGGTGTTTGGGCTGTGACCTAGGACAGGGGATATAGGTGGAGGATCTGGGAGGGGATATGGGTGGAGGAGGGGGCCAGTGGGTTGGGGTGCCAAAGGCTCTTGCCCAGCAGCCTTCTCAGGCAAACTCCCTGCCTGTCCTATCCCCGCACTGGCTGTAGTGACCACATGGACTTTGAATAGCTACCAGAGTAAGGGAGTGGGGGAGGTTGCTTCATAAGCTGCCTGTTGATAACCGGCAGCTTCCATTAGCTGGAAACTAGCCAATGGGATTGTGCTAGGGACAGTACATGAAGTCTCTCCCCCCTTCCCAGGCTATCAGCTGTTCAAAACAGGGCCCTGCAGCAGCTGCTTTTCTCAGCAGTGTTGGGGGAGGAGTAGGCAGGGAGCCTGCCTGAGGCTCCCCACTGCATCGACAGACCAGATATGGTGGCTTTGCAGCCGCAGGCTACATTTTGCCAGCGCTGGCCTAAAGGCTCTACAAAGGCAGCCAGTTCTCCACAAAATTACTAATTTTGGAATCTCTTTATAGGGAACTTGGAACTGAATGTTCTGGGTAAGTATGCATATAAAAAGTCTGATGTTTCAATAGAATCGTAGAACTGGAAGGGACCTCAAGAGGTCATTGAGTCCAGTCCCTTGTCCTCATGGCAGGACCAAGCACTGTCCTGACAGGTGTCTATCTAACCTGCTCTTAAATATCTCCAATGATGGAGATTCCACAAACCCCCTAGACAATTTATTCCAGTGTTTAGCCACTCCAACAGTCTGGAAGTTTTTCCTAATGTCCAACCTAAACCTCCCTTGCTGCAATTTAAGCCCACTGCTTCTTGTCCTATCCTCAGAGGCCAAGGTGAACAATTTTTCTCCCTCCTCCTTGTAACACCCTTTTAAGATACTTGAAAACTGCTATCATGTCCCCTCTCAGTCTTCTCTTTTCTAAACTAAAGCCCAATTCTTTCAGTCCTCCTTCATAGGTCATGTTTTCTAGACCTTTAAGAATTTTTGTTGCTCTTCCCTGGACCTTCTCCAATTTCTCCACATCTTTCCTGAAATTGGTGCCCAGAACTGGACACATACTTATTTTGCAATTTCAATGTATTGTCATATCATCTGTTCTAGATATATAGCACTGTAGAAACCATACACGTAGTACTTATCTGACTTTTAACATGTGTGACTTTTTCCCTCTTTGGTACATTACATGGGAGCCTATGTAAATTTTACTTCTTGGCATGAATACAGTGTATAACTCATTCCCCATCAATGCCTAGGAGATAGGAGACAGTAGTGAGAAGGTGAGGCTGCTCTAGCTGCCAGCAAAAAAGTTACAGTCAATGTTCTTCCTAACCTGAGAACCAGGAGAGAAATGAGACCAGGTGATACTTTACCTGGAAAACAACACAAAGTGGGTGTTTCAGAGGTTGGGCTGCTGGAAGCAGGTCAGTCTCCCGTTTGAGACTCAGGGTTGGGGAATCCAGGGTCCCTGCCTCCCCTCAGGATGAGCTTTGCTGAAAGTTCCTGACTTCTGTGCTAACAAGATCTGTTCTGTGCTGTGTCTATCAATTAATAAATGCCCCTATTTACGTGTGCATTGAGAGTCACTGCTAACTGCAAAGTTGGGTACAGGGCCTCTGGCTTTCCCAAGGATCCCATTCAGGTGAATCCACTGCAGAAAGTTCATAGTGAGAACAGGAATGCCAAGTTCTCTGAAGCCAGACCCAGAAAGGCCATAACCAAAAAGGTTTCTTGTCTTGGACAGCGTGCTCTGAGAGGAGTCAGACTTTCTCCGAGTCCTGTTTGGCTTCCATGACAACTTGTAATAAAATAAGTGCCTATTCCAGAGTTGTAAATTCAACCCTACCTGCGATACTGTTGCCTGGAAACTTCATCTCCACAAAAGAAGCATACTGTAGATAAGAACGATGTGCTTGTTTTATGTAACATTTCTTCCCTTCCCAGAGGATTACATGTTACCGTAATCACCTGATTGAAAGAAAGTATTTAAAATATTTTAATTTTCAAAGTAACTTCTTCCTGCATATTACTATTACGGTAAAGTCAGTGTCACTGAAACTTACTGTTTCGTCAAGTTAGTTTAGTCTTCTGGATTGCATAAACTTGAATCCATTTCAACTGGAGAACTTACACACATTTTGCAGGTATATATTAGCTGGTGTCAACTTCATTTAAACAAATACAACTTGTGTTGAATTGGGTTTTACACTTACCTGGTGTGTGCCTTCCTTAAGCACAAACTTTTCTGGAAAAACAATCACCACTTTAGGATGCATGACAACTTTTGATTGAAGGTCCCTAAAGCATAATGCTTTAACATAGGCAGCTCGAGAGCCCATATTTCTTATACGGAAAGAAACTTCTCTTAGTTTATCAGGCAATAATCCATTCAGTGTGACCATGTAACTGTCAGACAGTTTTTTAACATTTTCTAAAATTATATTGCTCGTTCCCCCATATCCGGACAAAGGTATCTGAAAATAAAAACAGTAATTCATCTAACATTTCAAGAATGTTTCATTAAATAGTTTTATGAAAGCTGCTAAGGTGTACAAAGGGTCCATTAAGGATAAAGGAGGGATGCAGGAAAAAGCTTTAATCTGATACACTGAAAACAGACCTTTTCAAACTGATATTAAGAATAAATGTTTTATTGTATTTTCCCCACGCACTGTTTAAAATTCTGATCACACCCATCTAACAAGTTACAAGAGTATCCAAGGGCTTACCTCCAGACGTATTGGGCATGTGATTTCTGAAGTGTACTAAAATAGTGGTACATATAAACTTGTATAAAGCAGACTGGTTGGTCTGTACAAGCCTGTTGAAATGGAAAGTTTCCTAGCATATTTTAATATTGCATAGAACTATTGTAAAACCTATCTGGGAACTTTTAATGAGCACAGATAGGGACTGTGCAAACCAATTAATATACAACACATTAGTGTAGTTTAGAAATTACACCCCCATAATGCATGCTACCCACCCCACTATGTAGATAAGCGGGGGTCAACATGCATCACCCTTTCAATTATATACTGTAAGCTCTCAGGCTTTAAAGCTGAAGTAGGCAGTTATTGATGGAGAGGCCATTTCAAAGTTTTGGTAAATGGTCAAGGGCCACACTTGTGTCTGTAGAAGGAGTGTGGGGTCTGGGATGGAGGTTGGGTGAAGGAGGAAGGTGTGCCCTGGGGCAAGGGGTTGGAGTGTAGGGTCTGGGAGGGCGTTGGGATACAGGAATGGATTCTGACCTGGGTGAGGAGTATATGAGGGGATGCAGGGTCTGGGAGGGAGTTGTGAACAGGGGCAGGGATGCAGAGGATATGGGTTGTGACCTGCTGCAGAGTTGGAGTGTGGGAGAGGGTGGGGCACCAGTTGTGAGCGCTTTCCCCTAGGCAGCTTGCAGTCAGCAGGACCCTCCGGCAGGCTCCTTCCCTGCCACATTCTGCACAATGCTCAAAGCCCCTGGCTGCTGGGCCACATGCATCTCTGTGCAGTGTGCCATAGAGGAGGGGGAGTTCCACCAGCTGCTTGTGCCCACAAACATGGCCCAGGCAGCTCCCATTGGTCGGAAACCAATGGGAGGATCTGTGCAGACGTTGTGTCTGTGGAGGGAGTGTGGGGTTATTGGCAATCATGGGACATTGGCAGCCCAGAGGATCGTGGCAGGCCAGATCTGAAGCTTCACCAGGTTGGATTTTACCTGCCCTTGCCTTAAAGATATTTCTACCCATCAAAGAAAAACCTGTAGCTGGCCAGATGACTTGGGCTTGCGGGGACATTTCACTGCTGTGTAGACCTCTAGATTTGGAATAGACTAGAACTTGGGCTCCAGGACCCTGCAGGGTAGGAGGATGCCAGAGCCTGCAGTGTCCTAGAGACCAGGCTCCAACTGGTAAAATCATTAAAAAAAAAAAAAAAAACAAAAAAAAAAAAAAAAACCTGCCTCACTTTGACCAAGTCCATGGCTTGAGTGGGGCAAGAAGCAGGTCAGCCCAATTTCCCCCTATTCTTTTTGGCCATAGACCCTTTCAACTTTCAGACTCTGCCCCCGCCCGTCACCATTCCCCACAGCAACTTCTGCTAGTGCCACATGGTCTCCACACACACCAGCTGGGACGAGAGCTTGCCCACACCCCAATCCCTCAAGGGCTCACACACAAGGGTGGGTATGACCACTACATTCCTTGAGAGGTAAGAAAGTAATGAAAAGAGCCCACCTCCAAGCCTCCCTGCAGCACTTCTACACACAGATCACTACTGCTTTCCCACCATTCCCCTTCAGGAAGGGGAGAAGCCCAGTAGCTCACTCACTAGAAATATAAGAAATTAAGTCAGGAAGCTTACAGTAAACTTAACTCCTGGTTGTGACTGAATCCCCAACTGTTTGATTTCAAGCTTTGCTAACATGCAAGCTACATGAGTGGGTGTAAACATCAAGAAAATATTAGTATCTTCTCTTGGACGGATTTTGAGCTCCTGATTACTAGTCAACCGCTCTTCTGTGCCAAATGTACTTTTCAACTATAAAAAAAATAAAAATAAAAGTCAATAGAGTGCAATGAAACCTAGTAATAACATTTCACTATTAATTCAAAAGAGTTTAACGTAATAAATGATGTTTCAACCTAACTAAATCTGAAATTGGCAGAAGGCAGCCTCTAAAACCTGTTTATACATTATTTCGAACTGGCTATTTCAATGAGATAGGCAACAAATCGACTGATTCAAAAAAAGATTTAATCCATCCTCTGAAATGGAGACTGATCACTGACCTGCTGTATTAGAATGAACTCAAGAATTTTACTGTTTGTACTGAAACTGATTCACCACTGGAATCTGATCCCTTCAATTCTTTAGTAAGACTACCCCTGTGAGCCAACCTTTTTAGATAAAATATCATATGAAGCTGAAATACCAGACAAGCAGAGTTTTTAGAGTTTTACTAAGAAAAAGAGTTGTATGATAATGTTGATTAAGTGTGACACAAGTTTGCATTATGCTAACCTGAAAGCAATTCTGATCTTGACCTCTTATCAAAAGTCGTAAATGCTGAGTTGCAGATGGAGAGTTATTTCTTAGAGTTAGTTTCTGTTGACTGAAAAATATTTAGAATTGTTTCAGTTACACAGGATTTATTTAAGCATGTGTTTATTAATGATAAAAGTATAATTAACTTTTAAGAAACACCACTTTCCCTGAAAACATACATATAGTTATAACAGTTTTAAGACACTAATTACAAAAATTATTTCTATTTTCTCCAGTGTTCATCTTACTGATTTGATGTACTAATTCCTATTAATGTAGGAATTTCATTCAACTGTAAGGTAAAAAAACTCCTCAATATGAAAAATGATTAAGATTAGATAGCAGCAGATACAGCACATGAAGCTAATTTTAGTGCACTGTCTTAAATTATTTAAAGTTAGAGGTGATGCCAGAACAATTTTCAGACTGTTTCAGTAGAACAAAGATTACTTCATAGAAGAATTATATAAGCATTTTAAGATATGGTTATATTCAACAGAACAAGATTGATGACCAAGTCCCTTCAACCACCTGAAGTGTAGATATCTGGCAAAATTTTACTTGAGTCCAGTATAATAAATATACAGATTACCTTTTTAAAGTGTTGCAAGATAAACTTAACTATGTGGCATTCTCTGTGCCATGTGTGTTGTGAGATTTTTCTCACCATGTATCACGGGATGTACACTGGAAGGTAATGGAATTCTGGGACTTGAAGTCACATTTTAAAAAATCCCATGATTCCACTCTCTCCATCCCATACTTCCTCCTTTTGGGCAGGACAACACCATTTTCAAATGCCGGTGGCCAGCATGGATTCAAATGTTCTGAGATGCTATGCTAGCAACTCCGAATACACTGAGATACTCTGCCATATTTCAACCCTCAAAGCTGGGTGGCT
Source organism: Rafetus swinhoei (assembly GCA_019425775.1). Classification (NCBI taxonomy): domain Eukaryota; kingdom Metazoa; phylum Chordata; order Testudines; family Trionychidae; genus Rafetus; species Rafetus swinhoei. Next base: position 89,135,189 of record CM033424.1, on the reverse strand, counting down.
TCTTAACTAGATATTGCCTGGTACACCACTGAGTTTTTTCCAGGAGGCAGCTTTAGCAGTAACTAAAGAACAAGCACAAGGATGACAATGAACAAAGATAGAGCAATTGCTGCTACTGGAGCTGCGCCATGTCTGGGTTACAAAAACAGTACTGACAAGTTGAAAAGGATCCTTTGTAGATTTTCGTGGTCAATGGTGGCAAAATATTTCAGTATGTACTAAACTAGCCCTGGAGCTGGAGTCAACAAAAATGTGGCGTCCCATGCCCACGGAGAGGCAAGTTACCACTGCTATGTAGAAACTGGACACTCAGGCTGTGTCTACACTGCACCCCTTTTCCGGAAAAGCAATGCAGATGAGACAAGTCGGAATTGCAAATGAAGCGGGGATTTAAATTTTCCCCGCTTCATTTGTATAAGCTGTATAACTGCGCTTTTTTCGGCTCGGGGCTTTGTGGAAAAAGCGCCAGTCTAAACGCTGCTCTTGCGGAAAATAAAGCCTTTTCGAAAGATCCCTTATTCCTGATTTTAAGAGGAATAAGGATCTTTGAGAAAAACTTTATTTTCCACAAGAGCAGCGTCTAGACTGGCGCTTTCGTCAAAGCCCCGAGCCGAGCAGCATGTTTATACAAATGAAGCGGGGAAAATTTAAATCCCCGCTTCATTGCAATTCGACTTGTCTCATCTGCATCCCTTTTCCGGAAAAGTGGTGCAGTGTGGACACAGCCTCAATGTTACCAGTCCCTAATCAAACTGGCATAGGGAGATCAGCTGTGAGGGGCTGGGGCAGGAACGGGCCTGCCTTGACTCTGCTGCTCTGGTGTTGGCTGTCCCACTGATCCCAGCATTGGTGGGACTGAATCCACTGGCATAAAGGTGTATGATGCCAAGCACAAGGTATTAATACACAAGATTATAATAAAGCTTAGTGATGATTACTGATAGTTTTGATACATGGGGCTCCCAAACTGTATTGGAGCAACTGATGGGACCCATACAACTCATTTCCTTTGCCCAACAGGCCTCAGAATTTATAAAGAGAAAGGGGTATTTTTCCATAGTGCTCCAAGGGCTGCTTGTCCGTAATAGCAGGCTTGTACAAAGAAATGGAAAGTAGATGTTTGGGAACTCTATTTTATTTGAACGATAAAGGACAGGATCACTATGGATTCTAAGGAAGGGGAGATGTCTCCCATTATCCTGAAAGGCCTCACTTATCCCCTGCTTCTCTGATTAATGAAGCTTTTCACAGGCCACCTGAATGGTGGGTGGATGCATGGATGAAAGTAACTTTTACCTATTGCCTTAGTTACAGAATAGCAGTTGAGTGTGCATTTGGGGCATCTGAAAGGAAGGTGGTGCTATATATGAAATAGAATAGAAATTAAAGAAAATAAAAATACGACCTCAATCTCTGTTGGTATATAATCTGAAATGAGGTTTCCAAACACTTCATCCTGAATTTTCCACGCTCCCCCACTTTAGCCAGTCACTAAGCATTTGGTAAAAGTCCTGTTCTTGAGCATCTGGGTTGTTCAGATGTAGAGGCCAGGGAAGTGGGAAAAGAAGAGGCCATATTGTTCTTATTCCAGACAATCTGCGATAGCTCTTTTTAAATATTTATTTCTGTCCTTCCCTTCCTGAGATTTTTCCCAGTTCTGGGGGGACCTGAAATATGATAAATGATGCATGCATGGGAGCTAGATTGTGATTTTTGGATGGGCAGTATATGCAGTTTGGGCTTGCTTTTGTGCCTTGGAAGCTGTAGGGCACTGGGAATTACATTCCAAATTTCAGTTTGCAATTTACTTGTATGGTATCAAAAAGGATTGACAAGAGGCATGTGGGGGAGAAGATGGATAGTAATTCCCTCCAGACCACCTTGTTGCTTGATACTATTACGTTGATGTGAGTGACTAAGAGGCACAGAATGGCCTAATTCAAAAAAGTCAAGTGACAGACCAGTGAGATACACTCAAGTGCTGTAGGAACAGAAGGGGACTGAGCTCTACCAGGGACAATGATTGTCCATCTATCCTATATAACATCCACACCAAAAATTGAGCAATTTCTTAGAGTTAGATTCTGCTTCATTTCTGTATGATGAGCATACAGAGGAAAAACAAAGTTCTTCATAAATTGTCTGAAGCCTTAACTGATGCCAGTCTCTTTCTGTGAGCCTGTGAAAGCCATTAAGAGTTGTATGGCTTTACTTTCGGGATAGCAAACTTCTTATGTAACCACTATTTCAATCAACTGCTGAATTTCACAGGACAGATTTTTCAAACTTGTATATGCTACAGAGGAGGATAGATTGAGAAGTAGAATAGAGATTGTGGCTGCACCATGCTTCTGGCTATCATTTTGAGCCAGCAAATGGTTTAGGAGAGAATGGGAGGTATGTTTGCTGGCCAGAGAGATGCAGTATGGGGAAAGGAAAATAGGGGACATATCCATATCTGCCTCTGTACCATGGTCTCAGAAACAGTGAACGAGTGCCTTAATACGACAAGCCAATTTCTCCAGGTATAGCAGATTCCATTTTGAAAATATTATGAATGAGGGACAGAAGTGGGGGCAAGAGACCCTGAAAGGCTTCCAACTCACACCAGCCAAGAAAGCCTATGGCTTTAGGACACCCAGAACAGCAGTTAGCACAACAATGTTGTATATTAAGTTGTGAAAAATAGGTATTTACATGCAGACATTCCCTTTATGGGATCTGGATTTTCAGCTCCAGCCTGGGTTTCTGGCTGGCAATCAGGCTTGCTTCCTATATAGCTGAACCTAGAAACCTGAAATGATCCTGGTTTTCTGGGGAGAGTTCTTCATGTTCCTTGGGTTCTTCCTTTAATGACTATTGCTAGTCCTTTTTTGGGGGTGGGGAGGCAAATAGTCACAAGATCCACAGACTGCCAGAGTTCAGGAGTGGTGTAAAATCCTTGAAATCACATCCAAGATTTTAAAAAAAATTGACAGATTACATTTCTATGGCTGGACTGTTTTCTGGCATCAATGGTTGAAAGTCCTGCTGAGCTGTTTATTGTTACTGCTGGGTTTTGTTTTGGTTTTTTAAATTGGGCATTGGTCGGGCATTGGTCAGCATCCCATTTGTGACTGCTCATGGACATCTTAGCAATTTCCATAAAAGCACCTTTATTGCAATGGCTGGACCCACAAGCTTTCCACACAGATGCTTCTCCCCAGATGCTGAGAAGGGGTATCATTTCTGCACAGCTCCAAGCAGTATATTGAAGAAGATGATGGAAAAATATTGTAGCAACTTTGAAATCTGAATCCAGGAGCAAAGTCTGGCCCTGTGCCAGAGCAGAGAGGACATCCAGTCAAACTGAAGTCAGAGGAGTGAAGAGCACACAGATAAGTCAAAGCATTAGATGCCTACAAAGCTGTATGGGATAGCACCTGTAAGGTTGCCAAAGCAGTGCACACTGCACACATTCACACAATAAACTGCATTAATTCACAGAATCATAGTGGGTTGGAAGAGACCTCACAAGGTCATTGAGTCCAACCCCCTGCCCAAAGCAGGACTGATTCCAACTAAATCATCCCAGCCAGGCCTTTGTCAAGAATGGACTTTAAAGCCAATAGAGATAGAGACTCTACCTCACTCAGTAACCCATTCCAGTACTTCACCACCCTCCTAGTGAAATAGTTTTCCTAATATCCAACCTAGATCTCCCCCACTGAAACTTGAGACTATTGCTCTTTGTTCTGTCATCACTGAGACCAGCCTCTCCCATGCTCTTTGGAACTCCCCTTCCAGTCGTTGAAGGCTGCTATCAAATCCCCCCTCACTCTTCTCTTCTGCAGATTAAATAAGCCCAAATCCCTCAGCCTTTCCTTGTAAGTCAGATGCTCCAGTCCCTTAATCATTTTTGTTGCCATATACTGGACTCTAATGCATCCACATCTCCTCTAAAATGGGGGGTCTGTGTCCAGAATTAGGTACAATACTCCAGATGTGACCGCACCAGTGCCGAATGAAGGAGAATAACTACTTCCTTAGATATGCTGGCAATGCTCTGACTAATGCACCCCATTATGCTGTTAGCCTTCTTGGCTGCAAGGGCACGCTGTTGACTGATATCCAGCTTCTCATCCACTGTAATCCCCAGGTCCTTTGCTGCTGAACTGCTACTTAGACAGTCGGTCCCCAGCCCGTAGCAGTGCTTGGGATTCTTCCGTCCCAAGTGCAGGACTGGGCACTTGTCCTTGTTGAACCTCATCAGATTTCTTTTGGCCCAATCCTCCAATTTGTCCAGGTCACTTGTCCGCAAACTTGCTGAGGGTGCAATTCATTCCCTCATGCAGGTCATTAATAAAGATGTTGAATAAAAATGGCCCCAGAACAGATCCTTAGGGAACGCTGCTAGATATCAACTGCCATCCAGACATTGAGCCATGGCTCAATACCCACTGAGCCTGACAATCTAGCCAGCTTTTTATCCACCTTACAGTCCATTATCCAATCCATACTTCTTTAACTTGTGGCAAGAATACTGAGAGCACCCATATCAAAAGCTTTGCTAAAGTCAAGGTATATCACATCCACCGCCTTCCCCATGTCCAGAGAGTCAGCACTTTGGAAGAAGAGACCTGAGCTCACTGTAAAGGTGGAACTTTTATAGTGAGCTCTAATGAACTGAGCTGTGTTTATACAAGCATTTTCACCATAGACTAACTCAGGTCTAAATCCTTATATATACAACCCTGAGTGTTTTGTTTCTAAATAAGTCACAGATTTTTCAAAACCAATGCTTCTAGATCTCTGCAAGAAAATAGAAGTTGAAGTTTGTAAGTAAGAAGTGACTTGGCCATACATGTACAATGAGTGTTTAATTCATCTTCTGTGCAAACCAGAGAAAAAAGAGGGACAAAAATCTAACAAAGTAAATTATATCCTTTCACCACACTTATTTTAAGCAATTTCCATAGAAATTTACCACTGCTTTCTTTAGTTTAGATTCTCAGTCACTCTGCTGGCTATCTGTTCTCACTTTGATAGACAATGATATTTTATATCACAAAGTAAATTAAGTTTTTGACAGTACAGGTGGAAAGCAATATGATATTGAAAAGTACTGTGTAAATTCAGTTCTGAGTAAGCAGTATAAAAACCGAATCATGAAGCTGGCAATAGACAGCTACAGCTGAAAGCTGAACTGTAGATTTTAGTAGTAGTTTCCAGTTTTATGTATACCAGCTATGAAACTGAAGAGTTTTGGATCCTGAAAGTTACAGCATTTCAAGATTTAGGGAAGAATGAATTTATAAAGTAATAGTTAACATACCAATTTCTATAACATTTTCCTATTAATGAATACAATGACTTCGTAAACATTTTAAAATGTTCAGTAAGATTCTTTGGAAGTGATCCTAATATTATAGAACTGTTTGAAATAGTTCAGTGAACTAATTTTAAACAGAATATATTTGTCCAACTGCTGCCATCAGGAAGTTAAGCAAAGCCAAGAGCTAATGCAAGACTACAGTTAGAGTCTCCACAAATTTTCTGCACAAAAGATAAAAATTGTGTGTGTAACGTAAACTCAACATGAGGTATGTGAGCTTAGGAAGATAATAAAACTAGTCTATCAACTTTGCATTTTCAGTCTCTAAACGCAAGCACAGTAAAACATTTACAGTGCACACAAGTACATTACAGTATAAATAGGATATTAATATGAAAAATTGTACTGATGGTACTTACACTGTTTGTCCAAGTGTAACACCTCCCCATGACATGAACTGCTTATTGGAAAGAATGGGTGGAATGTCTGGGTAGCAGGAAATCGTTGCCAGAGACCTGTTTTCCAAAATTTTCACCTCACCTTTTACCACCACTTCATATTGAGGTCCAGATGGCAGCACAAGGATTTTCAAAATACTACAAAGTAGAAAATCCTGAATGAGTCAGCTGATAGGCATGGGATTTCATCATGCAAATGGTCACAAATTAATTTTACATAACATTACCTCCTACATTTATTACTGGCAGCGTAAGTAGCTCCATCAAAAAAGCATTGAGTAACCATTCGTAATTATTCCTGGGATAACTGTAGGACTGTGTGCAGGTAGAAAATGCCCCCACAGAGTTCCCATACTTCTCTGCAGAAAACAGCAAGGAAAGCAAAAGAAAGCCGCACAGGAAGAAGGCAGGGGGGGATGACCATGGGTGCAGCTGAGGGGGAGATTGCCCCCCAGACAGAGGTGCAGCATCAGGGGGCATATGGGATTGTGTGCCAATGCCCTCTCCCCTCATTTCTGCAAGCACAGACTTGCCCAGCTGAAGGAGACAGCATCTGGATCCACTGACTCTGCAATTGAACACTGTCTCCTGAGTCCAAATGCCAGCTGTGCTCCCTTTCTGAATGCTGGGAGCATTCCTGTTTCATGTGCAACAGTGAGTGCCCGCAGCAGGGCTAGGAAAAGGGGTGGAGGAAGTGACAGAAGGGAGGTTGTGGGGGTGGAAGAGGCAACAGGAAGGAAGGGGGTGGAATAGGGCACCTGGAACATCCAATGAGCACCCACAACACACTAAGCCCCAACCAGTTGCACCTGAATCCACACTCCATCAAGCCCCATTCCCCCCCCAGCATCAGGATCCCCTCATTCCCAGACCCCCTCCCTGCTGAGCCCCAATCACCTTCATCTGGGTTAACTACAGTAATGGGGGGCAGTGGCACATAAGCCCATATGCCCCTTGACACCACACCTCTGTTTGAGGGATCAATCCCCGCAACTGCACCCATGGTTATGCCATTGCCTCTGCACCTGAACCCCCACAATGAGCCCCCCCTATACCTCCAGATCTTCCACTGAGTAGCATGCACGCAGATAGCCCTACAGAGAAACCTCTCATGCCACTCTAGGCTCCTCCCACACTAAGTCTCTCCACACTCAGATCCTGCTGGTGTGGGCCTGCCCACCCACATCTGGTGTACCTGCCACAGAGGGCACAGCCCTGGGGTATTCTCTGGCAGGTCTGGCCCTTGCATTGTGTCAGGATCAGCCTCACTGCCAAGTACAGGGGAGATGGGGCTTTAGAGTGTTCTCCCATCTCCATGCATCTCCCATCTAGTTGCCTGTTGTGGCAAACCTCTAGCTCAGGGCCCGTGGTGTGGTTTGGGTTTACGCGGGGCTCAACACATGGCCTGCGGGTGGAAACAAAAAAGTAGTCGATATAATGGTGTTCTGTTGATATGCGTTTTTAGTAGATAAATTCCTGGACTATCATTGCTCATTAAAAGGCAGAAATCAGGTAAATATTGCATTTTATTAACATCAGCAGAACTGACTTAAACGGGGCCCGTGTGTTGTGTAGTCTTCCCTTAATCTTTGTATACATGCCCGTCAGTGGGAAAGAAGCTATTTGCATATATATTTGCATTTATATGCAACCACACTTAAGTTGAGGCCCCAGGGACTTCCAAAGTTCAGCAGCCCTGCTCTAGCTATTCCCCATGGGTCTCATGCTACTGGCAGATAGGGTTAGCCTCAGATGCTCGCTGTAGTCCTCCACACAGCCTCTCTTTACTAGAGGCGGGAGCCACAGCCTACTGAGCCATACTCAGTACAGGCTAGTTCATAAGTTTGGGGTAAAATCCCGCTCTGGAGTCCTGATCTCCCTTTGAGGCAGAGGTTGAGATGTTGCGGGGAGGTTGGTGGGAACCCGGGCCCACCCACTACTCCAGGTTCCAGCCCAGAGACCCTAAAGGCAGTGGCAACAGGCCAGGTTATGCCACTCTCAATATGGCAGCTTTTTCCTGGCCCACTTCCCCCAAACAAATCCTCTTAGTACCTTTCCTTTGGTACTATTCCTTCCCCCTTCCTTGCCTGGGGGAGCCCTTTTAAAGCAGTACCACAGGCTTTAACTGGCTGCAAGTGACTAATCAGCCTGTAGCTTCTACCAAGTTCTAAATGACCCCAGGTGCCTGCCTGATTATGCTGGACTTAGGCTTAGCCTTAGCCTTTTACTCAGGAAAGAGAAAGCTGTTCATCCAAGCTCCAGCAAGTATTCCCTCCACCAGTGAGTGGCAGACCACTGATCTGGTTCTTTCACACTGTTTCCCTCTGCCATGCTAGAGCCACATATATTTATTGACAGACAACATGTGCAGAATTTTAAAATAAGGTGCACAATCTTTTTGGCACAGAATTCCCTCAGAAGTACCCAATGTAAGACCCTATTTTCAATTGCCAAACTTAAAACTGTTGGAGGCAGACACTCATGGAAAAATTTCAGACAGTCATGCCATTTCCAAGAACAATGTTGGTGAAAATACAGTTTTGTCTATGTAAGATTTTTGGCAACCTATTCTTTGACAAACTAATACCCCATGGTTTGAATCAGTGACTTTAAAGTTATCATCTATGTAAAGTTCACTAGTCATCCAGTCACATTTTTCTCAAAGCAAAGTAGGCACTAAGCAGCTCTGACTGCCTATTCTGTTACGAGCTCACCTTCTCCACTGAACAGTAGACCCACACTATCCTTGATTTTTTTTTCCCCTCTGACATATATGAAGAACCCTACCTGCTGTCTCTAACATTTCTGTCCAGCTGTATCTCATTCTCTGCCTTGGCTTTCCTGATTTTGTCCCTCTATGCTCAGCTATACCCATGTATACTTCCTTGTTGATATGCCCCTCCTTCCATTTCCTATATGTATCCCTTTTGTTTAGACAGCTAAAAAGCATCTTGTGCAGCCACATCAGCCTCCCACAAGTCTTCTTATTGTTGGCCCATGTTGAAACAGCTTGATGTTGCACTTCTAGTATTACTTAAGGAATATCAGCACCCTTCTAGTCCTTTTCGTCCCTATTTAGAGGTCCTCAAACTATGGGACATAGAGGAAAGGGGGCGGAAAGGGAGTGCCATCCAGCTCAGCTCCAGCAGCAGCTGCAACACAATCACCAGTTCTGCCTCCAGCTCCATCTTCAGTCCAAGCTTCTCTGCTGAGCCAACTGGAACATGGACAAATTCCATTACTGGTAAGGGCACAGTTGGGGGCGAGGAGTAATAGGAAAATGTTAGGCATCACTGTCCTAATTGGTCTTTCCATGGAAATTTCATGCCTGCTATTTCTGAGTCTGTTGAAATCTGCCTGTCTGAATATTTTAATGTTCGTATAGTAGACATGTAAAACCCCATTTAAAATGTTACCCAATTAAACTACAGGTTCAACTGGTTAACTGTCCCCGTCACATCGTGGGTGGGGCAATCACTAGAGCAGCTCTTCTCCTGTGCACCTGGCCGGGCTGGAGCAGGCCCCTGCCTACAACTACTCTGACAGCGCCAGGCCCACTGCACCACACGGCAGGTGGGGGACTGCTCTGGCGAGGTGTCTGTTAACTGGTTACACATTTACATCCCTAATATATATGTGGCTCCTTCAAGATCAATTCACTTATAACTGGAGTGTTCTGTTAACCTTCACTAAGCCTTATTGGAATGGGAAACACTCTGAACTGCTTCAAATGTCCCATCCTTCCCCTCAGATACTCTAGGTGCATACAGTCCCAGAAGTTTGGATAAAGCATAACAAAAGCATGCCAAGTCTTTTTGGTCTCTCTATGGGCCCAAGAATTAAAAATATTCTGAAAACACTATAATGCAAAAGAACGGTTCTTTCTTAATATTTCAGTTATTAGACACGAGCACTGGATGCTCAGAAGACCACTCAGCAGGATGTATGGATTTTATATGCAAGTGTTTTCAAATTCAGATTTGACACAGTGTTGTACTAGGTAAATAACTATCTTAATTAAATTAACATCCTAAAACTAACCTACAACATAGAAGGCACTTCATGGCAACCCATCCTTGTAGTCTGGATGGTTCTTTTTTTTTTTTGCTGCACAATCTAGAAATGAGAGAAGGTAGCTGGTGCCATGCCCCCTTCTTTGGTCATGGCCTCAGTACATACTCCACAACTAAGAGTAGAAGAGGTGCATGAACTCTAACAAGCATTTCCAACAGAAGGTTCCAAGATGCACATTGCACCGATTGATACATCCATCAGTAGGAATATGCAGAAAAACTACCAGGAAACAGACTTTCCAAAGGAACTGGAAAACTAACTTGAGAGCAAAATCTCTGCCTTCAGAAAATAAAAACGAGAAAAGAGAATATCACTATTTCTACTCCACTCTCTTTTCCCAGTCTGCTGGACACATTGAGGCCAGGTCTACACTAGACCTGGAAGATTAGGTTAAGATATGTAACTGCAGCTACTTAAAATTTGTAGCTGGAGTCTGCTTACCTTAACCCAAGTTTGGCACTGTCTTCACAGAGGAAGGCTGATGGGAGCAAATGCTCGTGTTGGCTTCCCTTACGCCTCGTGACTGGGAGAAGGAGTACAGGCACTGGCCGGAGCTGCCCTCAGCATTTAATTTAGGGGTCTTAATTAGGCCTGCTAAATCGAACACCAGAAGAGTGATCTCCAGCGTGGTGAGTTAAGACGTGCCCTTAAGATGCTTAGCATCAACCCCGACCCGGCCCCCAAAATCTAAATGAGACAAAATATTGCAATAAATACAAGATACTTAGGAGACTAACCATCCTGGTAAAAAATGCTCTGCATTATACAGAAATTTTGCAGGACTAGGACCTGTTCACAACCCCCATACTAAGATCTTCTGTTTTAAGTAGCTAAACATCAGGCAGATTATACCCTACCTTTCACTACTTATTTTTAAATCCTTTGGAGAAAACAGGACTGCCACTTCTCGTTCTTCTCCAGGCTTAAGGAAGAGATCCTCAGGTTCAACAGAAATGCAGCTGTCTTGACCTGATATCTGAAGATATAAAAAAAGTTTTTTCAGGAGTAATCTCCTTCCAGTTTGATATGATGTGTTTTCTCTTTCAGAACATATATCGGCGGCAGTCTAGACGCACCCACGGAAAATCCCCAAAATGGTTAACAGTCCTGCACCAAGTAAATATTTGGGAAACTAAATATAAACTTCTTAAATAGTAATTTGTTATTCAACTGTGCTAATGACGTACAAGGACCTAGAAAACCTAGAAAATATTTTAGTCAGATAAACTTTAACTTTATGGATTCAGACTTCTGCCTGCTCACATAGGATTGGACCATAGCAAGTAACATGGAAACATTACTAGTGAGGGGAAAAAAAAAGTTCTATGTTTGTAACTGATGTTCTTCAAGATGTATTGCTCACGTCCATTACACAGTAGGTATGCCTGCTCACCACATGCACCAGGGCCAGAAGCTTTTGCTCTGCAGTATCTGTAAAGGAGCAGCTCCATGATGCTTATAGTGGCACCTTCATGGTGTAGTATAAGGCGTGCTGCACTTCTCCTGCCTCACTTCCTTCCAAGAGCGGGGAAGGAGGGTGGGATGGGGAATGGACATGAGTAACACATCTCCAACTCCACCGATTATGAAATAATAGTCTTTTCTTCAAGTGTTTACTCGTTAATTCTACAATAGGTGACTTCAAGCAGTATCCCTGCCGAACCAAGCATCATCTCTGGCCTGCTGAGTAATGGAGAAGAGAGGGTGACTTAACCTCAGTTACTGCAGAGGGTCTTCGAGATGGGTGTTCCATCTTAGGTGTTTGGGCATTGCAGCGCAACCGGCCAGAAGATTTCAATAGCAGTGCTAGTGACAGGTAGTTCGTGCACACTCAGCACACTCCACGCACCCGGCAGCTAAAGCATGGGCTACGATCCCTTCAGTTCCTTCTCCGTCCCGGTAGGGATGTGTGATGATGCACCAAGCAGAGGGGAGGAAGGGTGGGTGGTGGAACACCCACAGGGACACGAATCTCGAAGAATCTCAGTTACTGCAGAGGGTGAGTAACCCTCTCCATTTCCCACTTGTGGTTGGAAGAGAAGTTCTTACTGAGAGAGTCTGCTGTTATGTTGTCTCTTCCTGCGAGGTAACTAGGGTTATGTTGTATGCAATGCACCATGTCCAGATGCAAAATGCTTCCTTGCAGAGGGGGTAAAATCTGGCCCCTCCCTGCCTGTTGATGTAGAACATTGCAGCTTGGTTATCTGTAAAAATCTGCACAGTGGAGTTGGAGATGTGGTCCTTGAAATGCTGGCAGGCGTAGAATACTGCGCAGAGCTCAAGGGTATTGATGTGCAGAGAGGTCTCTATGGGTGACCATCAGGCTTGTGTGGTAAGGGCCAAGGTGGGTTCCCCAGCCTAGTTGCAATGCATCCGGGGTGACTGTAGTGGAGGGGGCTCGTTTTTTGAAGGGAACCCCAGCACATGCATTTTGCATGTTCGACCACCATTGGAGCAAGTTTCTGATGGCAAGTAGCACCAAGACCAGCTTGAGGAGGCAGTGTTTTCTTGGTCTGTATACTGTGCTGAGAGAGTGTTGTAGTGGCCTCATGTGTAATCTGGCATGAGTGACTACAGTGGTGGCTGCTGTCATGCGGCCTAGGAGCTGGAGACATGCTCTGCCGGGTAGTTGGGGAGTTGTGCAGTGGAGTTGGATGACTCCCATATGGCCAGGAATCTCTGATGGAGCAGGGATGCAGTGGTGGTGGTGCAATCTATGAACTCTAGCACCTGGGTTGGTTGGAGTTGACATTTTGAGAGGTTTATCTGGAGGCCCAGGGATTGAAAGAGTTCCATGGTAGTACTGACTGAGTTTCGTGTTTTTTGAAGGGAGTCGGCCCTTATAAGGCAGTCATCCAGGTAAGGGAAGACGGACACTCCCTGCCTGCGCAGATGAGCTGAGACTACTGCCAGTAGCTTGGAGAATACTCTCAGTGCGGTGGAATGGCCGAAGGGGAGTATCACGTACTGGAAGTGGTGTCCACTCGTGGTGAATCTGAGGTATTTCCTGTACACAGGGTGGATAGGCACATGGAAATACGCATCCTGGAAGTTGACAGTCGCCAACCAGTCCTCTTTGTTGAGGGATGGGATAATGGAGAAGAGGGTAACCACATGGAAGCATTGGGAAAGGACATGCCTGTTTAGGCCTCAGATCTAAGATTGGCCTTCATCCCCCTGACTTCTTTTCCGTGAGGAAATACCGTGAATAGAAGCCACTGTTGTGGTACTGGTGGGGAACATGTTCCACTGCTTTGATGGAGAGCAGGTGGTTGATTTCTTGGCATAGGATAGACTTGTGAGATGGGTCCCTGAAGAGGGATGGGGTGGGTGGGGTTTGGGGATGGACAGAAACAGTAGGCAGTACTAGTTCTTTATGACATCCAACGCCCACCTGTCAGATGTTATGAGGCACCAGTGATGATAGAACGGTGCTAGAAATTGTGTGGATATTGGAGTACCATGAAGGACGGGAGGGGAAGTACAATTCTGACTACTCCTGACTTCAGCTTCAAAACATTTGTCTATTGTTAGAGGGTGGGATGCGGTGGGCTAGTCAGTGGATTGCTGCCTTCTGCCCTGGCGCTGTCACTTTCTCTGGTCATAATGCCTCTGTGGTTGAGTAAAGAAGGCAGGTCTATCTCTGTGAATAACCTTTTGTTTTGGCACAGGAATCTGAATGCCCAGTGTAAAAAGAGCAGCTCTGAATCTTTCAAGGAATGCACCAAAGTGTTGGTAGACTCCAACCAACTTTGGGCCTTCAAATGGGAGGTCTTTCACCCTTGACGGACTTCCTTTGGGAAGCCAGATATGTGGAGCCAGGATGCTCTCCTCCTCATGACCGCAGCTGCAAGGGAACGAGCAGCAGGGTCAGTGGAATGAAGGGCAGCCTATAGGACTGTCCTGGCTATTAGGGAGCCTTCATTTGTGTTGGCTTTAAACTGCTCCCTTTTCTGTTCTGAATGATACTGAATAAAAGCAGATACCTGCTCGAAAATGTGATGTGTATATTTTGCCAGAACAGCCATGTAGCTCGAGATGCGTAGCTGGAGGGAGGTAGAGGAGTAGGCTTTTCTACCCAAAAGGTGAAGTTGTTTCCACTCCTTATCAGGGAGAGCGGATTTTAATAAGGTATGTTTGGCCCTCTGGTTGGCAGCATCAACGAGGAGGGAATTGGCAGGAGTGTGTGTAAAGAGGAATTCCACACCTTGTGAGGAGAGACAGTATTTTGTATTGCCTTTTTGCCCACTGGGATATGGTGGTGGGTGTTTGCCACAGTTGTTTGGCAGGATCCATGAGGGCAGGGTCCACGGGTAGCGCTAATTTAACCATCGGTGTGGCATGTAGGATGCTGGTGAACTTATGTTGGGTATCAGGGCTGTGTCCTTAATGAAATTTCTAGTATATCAGCCACCCTTTTAAGAATGTCCTGGAAAGCCCTGTAATCTTCACCTGCTGAAGGCAGCAGTGGCATGAGGGTATCCTCCGGAGAACAACTGAGTTGGTGGGTGAGATGAATCATTTGAGTCATCGTCACTGAATGGGTGATCGAAGGCAGTTTGATCCCCAGACATGTCTAGTGAAATCACCGATGTGGGTCTCGAGTGAACCTGATCAGCAAGATGGTATCGGTGCTGCTGATGTGTTGTGAAAGTTGCCCAGGGGTTCCAGTAGGGCCAAGTGGGAGGCATGGGCATAAGAGGCAGTAGCCATTGGTTGGGGTACCACTGAAGTATCCTGGGTTGTGGCTGGAGCGTCTTCGTCTTAGGAGAGGAATGCCTGGGTGAGACGGTGTTTGAGAGAGATGCTGCTTCCTCCTCTCTAAATGAAGGAGGTGCAGAAGCTGTAATATTTTCTGGAGAGAACCTGGCTAGTGCCAGGGAAGCATCAGTACCGAAAAGCGGAGTTGTGGGTATGGAGGTAACTTTTAGTTGGTCTGAAGATGTAAAAGAATAAGTTTGAGGGATAGGCGGCAGGAAGTACTGTGCCTGTGTGCCTTTCAACTTGCCCAGTACCGGGGGAAGGCACACACGCCAGCGGAGTCAGGCATGGGGCTTTGGTAAAACTGCTATTTTTATCAATAGCGGAGCACGGAGTTCGCAGAGCCAGTGGTACCAGGATTGCCCTAGGGTTTTGTGCCGCAGGGGGCTTAGGCTTGCTAGCCTGTTTCAGCATTGTAACCAGGTCCTGGGACACTCAGGGTGCAGCGAGTGATCGCAGCCCCGGCAAGCTCTTGTCCGGAGCCCCCACAAGGGATGGAACTGACTTGGATTTGTGGGATCGCCCTTTCTTGGGTGAAGGGGATTCCCTGTTAGCATCTGCATGTGTCCTCAGATTGTTTAGAGGCTGCAGAGTTTGCAATTGATGGTGGCTAAAAAGATCTGTGTTGAACTGCAAAAATGCTTGGCCCACTAAGTGGAATGCCAAGGCCCTCCTGATGTTCAGTTCATGGAGCCACCTTTCTTCCACTGACCTAACAGACTTGGGTCACAACACTGGTGGGAATATATCTTGATTAATGTGAAAAGCAGAAACTACCTTCAGTAAGAAGGCTGGATGTGGTCTCAACTAGACCTTGTTCCTGTAGAAAATCGCATAGGGGATACCAAGGTCAGGACTCTGATCTCCAAGACCTGCCTTGCTGAAGTTACTACCACCAGGAATGCCACATTCCAGGACATGTAGAAAGAGAGTAGGACCCAATAGGCTTGATGGGTGGCACCATGAGTGGACAAGGCTGAAGTCCCAAAGTTGGATGGGGTCTTGAACATGGGGAATAGAGCCCCTCAAGGCCCCAGAGTAACCTCACCATCATGTCACAGGAGAAGACTCTCTGCCCTTGTATCAGCTTGTGAAAGTTGGGGATGGCTGCAAGGTGCACTTGGATGGAAAGAATGCACGAGCTCCCGATTCCTGAGCTGCAGCAGGTAGTCGAGGACAGCCTGGACTGGAGCACAGCCTGGAGAGATATCACGCGCCGAACCCCGAAGAGAACCTCGACCATTTAGTCTGATGCAATAAACATGTAGATGGCTTCCTGCTGCCAAGGAAGACCTGCTGGACCTTCTCCGAGCAAGCATGCTCCCCTCTGCCTTCAACCAGACAGCATCCATGTTGAAAGGTGAAGGGATGCAAGACTGCGATGCAGAAACTGACCTTGATTCTGCAACAGAAAATTTGGGCAATTTGGAAGGGGCCAAGGTGGGTACAGCGCCATGTTCACGAGTATGCCGACTTAGTGCTGGTGGGGCCATGCCAGAGCAATCACAATCACTTGAGCCTTGCTTAGACTGTTTCATCCAATCTAAGACCTGACTTTATCAACACATACAGGAGGTCCTCAGACCATGACATGTGAAATGCATTGGAGAAGGAGCCCTTCCCAATTCCTGCCCCTTCTCCTCCTGAGTGACATTTTCTTTTTAGTTCAGTGGCAGACAGGTCCACAAAGGGAAATCTCCCACCTTTGGAAGATCATGCTGATTACATCTGTGTGGAGTGACTTCTAGTAGTGAGGAGAAGAGTCTCTGCTGAGGCCATCTGCCAGAGCATTGTCAACTACCAGGAGCTAACAGCCCTTCAAATGGATGTCATGACTGATGCAAATGTCCCAGAGAAGAGGCACTTCCTAGCATACAGCCGATGAGTGTGCCCATTCATGCCTGTTGATGTAGAATAAGGCCTCTAGGTAGGGATGTTAGATAGCATGTAATTGAATAGTCATGTAATTGCATCAAATTTTAGCACTTACATAACTACTCAATAGTCCCTGGAGTGCACTCCCAGCCCCTGTATCAGAGGCAGCAGCATGGGGTGGCAGGTGGTAGCCAATTTAAAACTCAGCTCCTTGTGCAGATTGGCTTCCACCTGCCACCCCATGGTGCTGCCTCTGATACAGAAGCAGCAGTGCTGGGTGGCAGCAGCTCATCTGTGGGGGGTCCGAACTCCACAGGGAAAAGAGATTACTCTGCAGCAGAAGCCCTGTTCACGGGGAGCCCTGATTCCCCACAGACAGAGGCCACTTTGCCTGAGAGAGGCAGCAGTGTGTTGGGGTGGGGGGGCATGGGCAGGCAGCACCGCAGAGCCAGTGCTGGAGACAGACAGCTTTTAAGCCGGCTCCCCCGGCACCAGCTCTTCTGCCTGTCCCTCCCCCACCTCTGTAAGAGGCAACAAGGGGGAGAAGGGTCCACGGAGCCAGATCCCCACATGTATTGGCTTCTGCCTACCCCCTCACCCTCTGTGCTACTGCTTCTCTATCAGAGGAGAAGGCAGACCCAGTGCTCACGGGGAGTGGGCTAAGAAGTTCCCACCTCCCCTCACCTTGCTGCCTCTGATACAAAGGTGTGGGGGGGGGGGGAGGGGAGAGGGAGGGAATGTGTCAATCAACAGGATTCATCAATAAATCCAGGTTATTGGTTAATCCTGTATCTACATGTTGACATCCCTACTCTCAGGTCCAAGATGGTCTACAGGCCTCCCTTGGCCTTTAGGATTAGGAAATATTTGAAATAGTGTCCCCTGTTCTGATACTGGGGGTGGAACTTTTTCCACTGTACCCCAACCGCTACAACTCCTGAATTTCCTGAGCAAGACTACTCTAGTGAAAAAGGTCCCTGAAGGGGTCAGGAACAGAAAGGAACTGGAGGGTATAACCTTGGGAGATAGTGCTTAGGATTCAACATTCTGAATTTATGGAAGGAATGGGAAAGGCAGTTGCTAAACAGGGGCAGGGTGGAAGGGAGGGAGGGAGAAATTGGATCCACACAGATTATTTATTTGAAATATTTTTAACCCCATCTCTCTAAAGTATTAGAGAGGCCTTACAAAATTTCAGACTACAATCTATAAAAAAACTACAATACAAGACTCCCAAAGAGGAAACCTACGAAGACACTGAGATGAGTGGCGCACACAAACACACACACACACTCAAGCACCAATAAAAGCTTGGGTAAAAAAGGTGGCTTTAGCCTGGCACCAAAACAATGCCAGCATTGGTGCCAGGCAAATGTCCCAGGGAGGGAGTCCCATAGCCTGGGAGCAAAAGCTGAGAAGGCCCTGCTCCACCTAGATGTCAGCCTTATCTCCATAAGTGGAAGAACACTGAGCAGAGCCTCCCCAGCTGACCATAATCTCCTGGCAGGTTCTTACCGGAGGAGACCATACTTCAAGTATACCAGTCCCAAACCATTTAGAGCTTTATAGGGGTGATAACCAAGACAGTGAATAGTGCCCAGAAACCTACCGGAAGCCATTGCAGCTGCCGGAGCACTGGCATGATGTGCTCCATATAGCACGTGTTAGTTAGAACTTGAGCAGATGCATTCTGGTCCAGATGAAGTTTTCGAAAACTCGTCAAAGGCAGCCCCACACAGAGCTCATTACAGTAGTCCAATCAGGATGTGACAAGAGCATGAATTACCATGGCCAGATCATTCTTACTCATGAAGGGCTGCAGCCGGCCGATCAGCCAAAGCTGCCCGAAAGCACTCCTGGTCACCAAGGGAAATCTGATTCTCAAATATTAGAAAATAGTCCAGCATGACTCCCAAGCTGCATACCTGTTCCTTCGGGGGGGAGTGCAACCCCATCCAGAACAGGTAACACACCACATTCTCAGCCACATGACTTCCTGATCCACAGGATCTCGGTCTTATCTGTATTTAGATTCAGCTTATTTGACCTCATCCAGTCCATCACCTCCAGGCACTCATTCAGATTAGTCGCTGCCACACCTGGATCCGATGCAACAGAAACAGATTTGGGTGTCATCTGCATATTGATGGCACCGTCCTCCAACTCTACTTACGACTGCTCCCAGCAGTGTTCCACAGCACAGGGGACAAGATGGAACCTTGCAGGACCCTGTAACACAATCGCAACAGGGTCGAGAGGCAGCTCCCTAAGCTCCACCTTCTGAAAACGTCCCTACAGGTAAGACTGGAACTACTGCAAAACAGTGCCTCTACAATCCCTAACTCCATCAGGCACTCCAGAAGGATATACCATGGG
Source organism: Rafetus swinhoei (assembly GCA_019425775.1). Classification (NCBI taxonomy): domain Eukaryota; kingdom Metazoa; phylum Chordata; order Testudines; family Trionychidae; genus Rafetus; species Rafetus swinhoei. Next base: position 89,116,331 of record CM033424.1, on the reverse strand, counting down.
CAATGTTATCCAAAGCTGCTGAGAGGTCTAAGAGAATCATCAGGGACACACTCCTCTCTCTCTCTCCCCAGCGTAGGTTGTCTACCAAGGCAAACAAAGTGGTTTCCAGCCCAACACTAGGCCTGGAGCCACAGTGAAATGGATCCAGATAATCCATTTCTTCCAAAAAAGCTTGGAGTTGCAGCACCACCCCCTGCTTGTGTACTTTGCCCAGGAAAGGAATATAAGTGACTGAGTGATAGTTATTCACTTCACGTGGGACCAGGAAAGCTTCTTAAGGAACGGTTTTATCACCGCCTCTTTGAAGGTTGGCGGGAACCATCCCAGATCTAAGAGAAACAATAATAATCCCCTGAACCCAATCAGTCATCCATTCTTGGCTTGGTTTAATAAACCACGAAGGGCAGAGGTTGAGCGAGAATGTAATCAGTCGCACTCCTCCAAGCACCCGTCCACATCCGCAGTCTACAAAATCTTAAATCGATCCAAAGAAAAACGACTAGGCAGTGCACTTGACACATTCCATACCCCTTTCACATGACAGCCAGATTCCAAGTCGGACCAGATGTAAGCAATCTTATCTGCGGAATGCTTAACAAACAAGTGGATTGCTGAAGGCTCCTTCATCTCATCATGAGGGCCAAACTGTTAAGAGACCCTGTACCACCTGAAACAATTCTGTCGGATGGCACAGTGCAAACATGATGCGGGTGGAGGAGTAGCTCTTCTTTGCTGTCAGCATCACTACAGAACAGGCTCGCGATTTGACTAACCCACAATTGATCAGACTCGGCTTGAGTTCTCCTTCAGTGGCGCTTTAGCTGCCGCACAGATTGTTTCATCACCTGCAACTCCCCAGAAAACCAGGGCGCAAGCTTGGTTCGAGCAGCCCAAAAAGGGCACTTTGGAGCAATCATGTTAACCACCCCAGCTACCTTGATATTCCATATTTTGACCAGAGCATTGACAGGACCACTAGCCAGAACAACCAAACAATCCCTCAGTGACCTCAGGAAAGCTTCCGGATTCATTGCAGTGAGATGACATCCCAATAGACAAATCGCCAAGCCAAGGCTGGTGCTGGACCAAGAACCCAGCCAGGCAAAATTGTGAGAAATCAATGCCTCTCTCTACTCCCAGCCAGGTCTCAGCAGTACAAGTCAGATCAGCCCCTTCATCCAGGGTTAAAACCTGGATGATCGTTCTTTCATGGGATACCAACCTGGCATTTAGCAACAGCATCGACAGGCTTGGCGGCCAACTGTTGAGGTTCCCAGAGTCACTGAGGCTGGAATCAGGACCAGAATAAGGAATAGCATGTAACTATCTAAACTTTATTCCCTTCAGCTGACCTGTCCTAATCCCACCTCCATATCTCCCCTTGCCTGTCACAACTCCGACTATGCCATCTGTACCCTCCTCATTAGCCACCCCAACTGTGTCATGCCACATAATAAATGGGAAAAAACCTACCACACACACCCCTTCCTTGACCTTCAGTGTGGGCAGATAGAGGGAACCTTCTCACCAAGAACCCTCTCTGCTCTCACCAGGTATCTAATAAGCCACCATATAAACAACACATGGGCTGCACTCACCATCACAAAAAATCCTCTACACCATTATACCCCGCACCACCCACAAGTCACCATCAGAACACAACATACACCCTCAACCTCGGTCTGCTACAAGGGCCACCCCAAAAGGCAACCCCCTTTGGCTCACCCCTTCAGTGAGACCCACTGGTGGCAACCTGCTGCCAGTGGGTGCCTCCTGAGTTTAAACCTGCCCTTGGCAATGGCTACACGCAATACCTGCAGCTGAATGTTCTTAGAGGAGGCAGGCCTCTCACCCAAGATGTGAAGCAGCAGCAGCAACAGCAGGTCTTTCTTCAAGGAGGTGGCTGGGAGAAATGTTGGTCCTTGCTTCCAGGAGTCCAGTATGCTATCCTCCAGCACACAATCAAAACTGTTTCTTGGCCCATGCCTGGGATAGGTCAAGCCTGACCGGGCTGGAGCTGAGGACTGACTCTCAGCCAGTGCTTGTAGCCCTTGCTCTTCTAGATGTGGGGCTCTTTACGGGGCTGGCTACCCTGAATAGTAGGGTAAGGGGGCTTGAACTGCTTTTGGGTGCGGATGGAACTCAAAACCTAAGTTCCGGGTAAGCTGAAAGACCACACAGCTGTTTTCTGAGCTCCACTCAGAAGTTCAAAGCTCCCACACAGGCAGGGAGCTCAGCAGATCCGGGGGAGGAGGAGGAGGAGGAGGAGGCAGGGGAGCTGTGTGTCGTCTCACTAAGCAAGCAGCTAAACGGAGCTGCTCCATGCTTGAAACTGAGCAGCTCCCAGAGCAGGTAAAGAAGGAGGATAAGGAGAGAATAAGTGGCTGGTTGGAGGGAAGGAGGGAGTGAGTAACTGGCTGAGGGGGCATCAGAGGGTAGGGGAGTTTGGCAAGTCCTGTCTTGGTGAAGAGAGAGAGAGGCAGAAACTCAGCACTCTCAAGCCTCCTGGGAAGGGGAAAGATAATGGGCTGACTGCATGGGGTAGGTGGGGGAAACAGGAGGTGGGTGGGTGCTGGCATTCGGGTGAGGGGGTTGTGCTGTGAGGGGTGAGATTTGGATAATTTGTGATTTAGCTGGGAGTTAGTATTGGACAGACTGCTGGTGCCTGCTAGTTTGATAAATAAGATTTTATCACAGCCCCCACCTGGGCTGGGGGGAGCAGATTGCACAAGGGTAGAGGGGAGAAAGGGGGTGCGTGAGTGGGTGCTGACATCTGTGCAGTGAGGTGGGGCGGGGGGGGGGAGTTTGTTTGGTGTGTCCAACTCATTTGCTGCAGTCCTCTCTGGCTGGCTGGGTTGCGGGGAAGGGAGGGAGGGAGAAGCAGGCTGCATGGGGTGGATGTGACAGGACATTTGCATGATACATTTCAAACAAAGTTTACATAGGCATTAATGGATTAGGGTAAGAAAGAAAAAGATTCTTTTAACAATTTTTGGAGTGCTGCCAATAGCTAAAATTCTGATCTTTATGATTTTTTAAAATCCTGAGTTACTAATTAATACATGGTAAATTGCCTTGCATTAAGGCCAGATCTTTGCTATGTGGGAGAGTTCTGGCTCTGAGTCAGAAGTTGCTAGTTGTTTTGTAGGATGAAATCTTATTTGCAAGCTCTTTGAAACAAGCATCTGTGTACAAACCCTGAAGCCCATTTGTTCTGGGGCTTCTACTCTGAGTTGTGTTAGTTTCTAAGGTGCTGCGGGACCATATGTTGTTTTTTCAGTTACCAGACTAACATGGTTACCCCTCTGAGTCTTTGAGTTGGTGACATACACAAGGTGAAAGTTTCAAACCAGGAGCACTTCCATGCTTTGAAAAAGAGTATCCTAAATGTTCCCCAGAAAAACTGTATAATCCTTAGTGAATGTCTTTTACTTTACTTTCCGGTGTAAGTAAACGTATTAGTCATGTTCTCCTTGAAAATACCGTTTCTTGTTGACTCGTAGATTTGTTTAGCATCTTAAAGCTAAGCTATGTGTGTATAATATATATTTTGATATGTTTGCTAGTTTGAGTTGTTAGAAAGGATGATGATACATGTACTCCAAGGGTAGTGTTAATATTCTTTATTTGGTTTCATGTTAAAAAGTATAAGCATTGCTCCTTGTTAACTATCCCTTGTTTTAATATATTTTCTTCCACACATATGGACTGCTTAAAATATGTGTGTTTTGTTAGTGTGTGGCTACGCAATATTAGTGTTGCACATAAGAAATTTCAAACCATTCAAAAGAAACTTCAACCAGCACAAGGATAGAAAATGTTAGAGCAAACACAGCTTACAACCTAAGGGTGGTAAACAGAGTGTGGTAGTCCTTAAGCCCACACAACTGTGAATCTGTCTGTTCAGCCAACAGAGTACAGCTGTCAAATGGGATGTTTTGTAGAGACTGTTGCGCCTCTTATGACAGACCAGAGAGGAGCAGCCAGGATATCCAATGCATAGGAATGACAAATGCCACCATGTGAACAGATGGATCTACTGCATCAGGCTGCCACTGCTCCCTCTTCCAAGACAGCTTTGAGTTTCCTGGAGAGTGCCACCTCAAATGTTGCCAAGCTGAAGTCATAGTAGTTAGCCACCCACAGCTTAAGACTGGCAGAGGAATAAACCTTTCATCCAAATGAGTCTGTCTTGGAGTTATCATCCTTAGGAGCTGCCACTGCATCTTTCTGGTTGACTGCCTCCACCCCACGACGGAATTTAGAGCAAGGTAGAAATATAGGTATTCATGGTCCGTAGTCCAGACAAAATATTTTCCCTCAGCACTTTTAGAGATAGACAGAAGGGAGGAGGGGTTTTGTCCAAGGGCTGTGGTGAGTTTTCAGACCCATTCGTGCAATGATAGGCCAATCTGAGCAAATGCTGGGGAACTCACCACATTGAATAGAACATTCACTGGCTCCTTGAGCTCTTCTGGCTGAAGCCCCAGATTAGTTGCAACCTGCTTCAGGAGTTCTGGATAAGTCTTGGCATCCTCCTGCCGTACTGGGAGCAGGGGGCGTACAATGGCCTCTTGCAGGGAGGCAGAGGTGGACACTGGTGCTGCAACATCTGTCTCCTCCTGCAGGGCAGACCGTTGGCTCACCAGGGTGTCCTGACCTATCAGCATTAGGACTGGACCCAGAGGCAAGAACTTCGGCTCTATGCTAGCCTCTGAGGTGTCTTCCTTGTTAACTAGAGACCCAGTACAGGAGTGTGTCTGGAGTCCAGCGAGAGATGCGGGCTCAAGACCTGTCCAAATGGGATGAGTCTGTTTTGAGGCCCTTGGAGAGTGGTGTGGTTCAGTGATGGAATCAGTCAATGCCTCCCAATTCTCACTTTGTGCCAAGATCCAGAGTGGCATCTGGACCAGGAATAGGACCTGTAGCCTGAATAACTTGTCAACCACAAAGATAAACAGGATGGGGATGTCTAGGGTGATGAAGACCAACTACGTCAATGGACTGAGCAGTCGAGAGTAGTACATAGGCCTCTGGGTAACTGGGTACTGATCCCAATGTGATATACAGGAGGCATGGGTACTCACTCATGTTCGTTGGGGCTCAAGTGTCGCCCTTCATCCTGCCTCCTGTGTCCAGAACTGGGAGAATGGAAGAGTGCTCACAATGTCTGCCTCCCAGGGTCTGAGGCCTGTGTACCAGAAAGGGCTGGCAGGATGGTATTTTGGAAGAGGACTGGGATGGAGATGTTCATACTGGGCCCAAGATGGGCTTGCCCTGGGACCATGTCATTGCCCAAACAAGTGCTGTCAGCAGCAGCAAAGTCAAGATGTCCCACGCTCCCTGAAAGGCCTCAGTTATAGACACCAGATGCCAAAGGCTTTCATTGCTACAGTGTTGTTACAGCAGGATGGGAAGAGCTTGGATGCTCCACCTGAGCTGTCCCCCAGTTCCCTGAGAGGAATGATGAGCTGCTCACCACAGATCTGGGCTCCCCCACCACCACCACATTGGGCAACGTCCCCTTGCTGGAGTCCTTGTCTTCTGCACTGGGGACTGTGAAGAGGAACAGCGCTGACCTGACGGAGGCACCAAGAGAGTACCTTGTGCCAAGGTCATGGCACTCGAGGAAGAGTCTGACCTGGTCTCCCGTGTTGGGACCAATGCTGACTATTAGGAGCACCTTGAGGCCAAGATCCCTTTCCTTCTTTGTTTGAGCCTAGTGCCAAGCACACATTCCTACTGTGGAATGGACATGAGCAAGCACTTAAAGAAGATGGTCATTAAGAGTGGATGCAAAGTGGCTCATACAGGGTGGCTTAGGTCCTGGGATATCAGCTAAAATACCTCCTAGTTCAGAAACTATTCCAATGAGTTTGAAAGCTCAGCCAGACTACTTTCATTTTTAGTGGCACTTCAATATGCAAGGCCATTTCATGGAAGCAAAGGTAACTCATCTTTGCACACTAATGGAGTTCTTTGAGTTGAGTGTCTCTGTGGGTACTCCTCACTTGGTTTAGGTCTTGGTCCTGTCCTGGCACCCAGATCAGAGATTTTTCCAGCAGTCTCACGTAGGCCACACATGCATGGTGCTGCCATAGGGTGCCATGACAGTCAGAACTTTTTGTGTGCAGCCTAAGCCCTCCAGTTCCTTCTCAACCATCCAAGCATGGAGCACCCACAAGGACATCTCTGAAGGAAGAACCTAATAATCTCAGCTTGTTACAAAGTACATGAGGCTTTGTTTGTAGCCTTTCAGTTAGGGCTTTAGATTTTCAGTGTTCCCAATGCTCTGCAGCATTTCTACCAGGTCCAGGGATCTTGAAATCTACGATTGATCTAAAAAACAATTTTCCCCCACACAAAAACGACAACTCCTATAGGTATATCCTACTGCGCCCAGGATTTCAGAAAAATACAACTCATATCTGAGGTACATCCAAATTCACCATTAACTGACTCATGGCAGCAAAGAAAAGGAGAAAGACTTTTTGCTTCCTCCAGGTGTTCAGTGCAAAATTGGAACCCTTGTAGCTTTATATATTACAAAAATGCTGAAAGGATTTCAAAGGGTAATTCTTCAAGTAAGCTCAGAGTCCAATGGCCACAAGATTACTATTTCCTGGAAGAATGTGTTTATTAAAGTGTTGCCTCTGATTTCATAATGGAAATAACCCCTAAGTATTATCCAAGTTTTTGAATCAGTGATATGAGACAGATATATTCCTATAGCAATCTTATTTTCAAAAAAATACACAAAGTTTGGTCGCCTTCAATGAGGTAGAAATAAAAACCTAGCAGGCAGCTTTCTTGATCAAAAATCCAAGTCTACTATTCCAGCAAGTTCTGCATTTAAAGCTCCCTCTAATTCTTTTCAGGGTCATGCTCAACTCCTTGTCCATTCTTTTTTCGCTTCAAGACATATACAATGCAATTAAATCTCCTATCCTCATGTCTGTTAGTATCAAAAAAAGATATATTGGCATTGGAAAAGGTTCAGAAAAGGGCAAGGAAAATGATTAGGGGTTTGGAACAGGTCCGATATGAAGAGAGATTAAAAAGACATGGACTTTTCAGCTTAGAAAGGAGGAGACTAAAGGGGACATGATAGAGGTCTAAAAAATCATGACTCGTATGGAACAAGTGAATAAGGAAAAGTTATTTACTTATTCCCAGAATATAACAACTAGGGGTCACCATATGAAATTAATAGGCAGCAGGTTTAAAACAAACAAAAGGAAGTTTTTCTTCACTCAGCACACAGTCAACCTGTGGAACTCCTTGCCAGAGGATGCGGTGGAGACTAGAACTTTAACAGGGTTCAAAAAAGAGCTAGATAGATTCATGGAGGTTAGGTCCATCAATGGCTATTAGCCAGGATCGGTAGGAATGGTATCCCTAGCCTCTGTTTCTCTGCAAGTGGGAAACAAGAGGGGAGAGGGGGGAAAATCAGGTGAGAATTACCTGTTGTAATCCCTCCCTCTGGGGCATCTGGTATTGGCCACTATCAGCAGACAGGATACTGAGCTAGATGGACCTTTGGTCTGACCCAGTATGACCGTTCTTATATTACTAGCCAATTAGCCCGTCATAAGATGGGATTTTCAGGTCTCTCCTCCACGTCCGTCTTCTCTTCTGAGCCTCCGGTCTCTCGCTCCGTGTCTCTCTCTCCTCCTCCTCCTCCTCCTGCCTCCCCCCCTCTCTCTCTCTGTCTCTCTCTTTTTCTTCTCTTCCCCCTCCTGCCTCTCACTCAGGGGACCGCGGAGCCCAAACGGCCATTTGGGCTCCACACTCCCCGTGCTGCATGGGGAGCGCGGCGCCCAAACGGTCGCTTGCGCCTCTTGCTCTCCCGCGGCAGCCTGGCTGAGCAGCGCAGAAGTCAGCCGAGCGCCACGACGGGAGGCGAAGTGGGGCAGGGCAGTGACGTTCACGGCCAGGGGGTGGGGCATAGAGCCGCTGTCACGCCACACATCACCACCCTGCCTCCCTTCCCCTCCTGCCATGGGGCTCAGCTGACTTCTGCGCCGCTCAGCCGGGCCACCGTGGGGGAGCAAGCGGCTGTCTGGGCCCCACACTCTCCATGCAGCACGGGCCGCCCAGAGGGAGCAGCCAGCATTTCAGGCAACAGCGCCAACCAGAGGGAGCAGCCAGCATTTCAGGCAACAGCGCCAACCAGAGGGAGCAGCCAGCATTTCAGCGTTACAGACTCTCAGACATTGGGCTACTATATATGTATGATGAGGAGTAACTCTGACCTGGCACATGGCCTAATACCTTGAGTGGTAACTCCATAGCACACAGCTGTTTTTACTACAAAAAGGGGTATTAAGCCATCCTTTTGTTGTTTTTGAAATATTACTTGGTATACACATCAGCTTTAAAGAGGTCTGATTATCTTTGGCTCTACAACTCACATGAAGATAGCCATCTCTCAGTATATCACCACTTTGGGATATTTAAGTATCTTGGTGCCATGTACATAAACTGAAAAAAAATTTGGCTGTGTTAAGCACACTTTCCACCCCTGTATTTCAGAGGAAATCCAGGACATCTACCCTGAAAGCACAAATAATTGTGTTATTTGTATTCTCTTCCTTGTCACTCATTCTGCCCTTATACCAATATTCCATTACCTGTTTCTATTCCCTTTCAGATCAACAGCCCCATTCCCTTATTCTTTCATATTGGTCCCATGAGAAGGTGCGTAACTCTTAACTTGCTCTAGTGTTATGGTTTTTCCTTTCTTAAAACCACTTCAGTTCTGCCCTTGTGTCCTCCCTAAGCACTTTCATTTCCCATATATTTGTTGCACATCAACTAGTCATCCCAATAATTGTCTGATAATACTATTATCCCTTGTACTTGAGATAGAGAAAACTTAAGTGATTTGATCAAAGCCATAAGAGAGTCAATATCATGTAACGTGCAATGTGAAGGTATGCACTAAAGACCAGATTGTAGCCTTGCAGATTTCCTGGAGGAATATATGAGCCAGGAATGCCGCTGAAGAAGGGAAGCAGAGGTGGAGCCAGGTCATAACAAGTGTGAATGCATGCAGTGATCCAAGAGAATATATGTTGTGACAAGACTGGCTTTTCTTCACCCAATCTGTCACCGGTACCAACAGCTGCAATGGCTTACAAAAAGAACTTGTGGAAGCTGGAGGCCATCTTTGGGAGAAAAGCTGGGTGAGAGCGAAGCTAGACCTGGTCTGTGGAAGACTGTACAGAGACTCCAGTGTTAGAGAATGAAGCTTGGAGACTCTGAGAGCCAAGGTTATGGAAACTAGAAAGGCCATCTGTCAACGCTGTTCCCCAATCTGGCACTTTGAAGGCAGAAGGTGGGGGCCCACAAGAGACTTTAAAAATATCTTGCCTCTATTGACTTCTGTTTAAAACTCCAAGGTCACAGATTCCCTGACCTTGGATGATACATGGCTACCCCCACATGCAAAAACCCTTGAAGCCAGAAAAACTTGAACTTCTCCCTGTGGAGTAACACCAAGCTCTTAGGAGAGCTTCAACTTCTCCCTGTGGGGTAACCCCAACCCTCCCTTAGGGGAATGCTTGAGAATAACTAATCTCTTAATAGTGGCCCTTCAGCCTCAGGGATGTGCACATAGAACCTCCTGCTTTTTCTTAGGGCACAGGAATTCATAGTCTTAAAAAGGTGATTTTATTAACAAAACAAAGATGATATATTTGGTAAAGCATACTTGGTTGCTAGGTGTTAGAGAGCAACTTAAAAAAAGGATTAAAGCACAGAATTGCTTGCCTGGGATACAGATTGTTGTGTAAAGCCTCTGCCCAACACAGTATAACGTAAATAAATTTGAATATAATGTGAATGTAAGTTTTGCTTTGTAACTCTAACATTCCACTATGTCCTTTTTAAGACCAGTAGCTTTTATTACTGGTGTAAATCTTTTGAGCTCTGTAACCATTATGTGAGAAAGGGGTGTGAGAGAGAGAGAGAGAGAAAGAAAATGCTGGGCTATTAACCCAGAGACAATGACCAGATGGACACAGAAGCCCAGTGATGTCTGATACAATCTGCCTAGTCACGAGAAAGCAAACGTGGAGGCACCATGTAGGTGAAGGAAGAACTTGATATATGTGAGAAACTAAACATGGGCAGGCCTCTCAGTAACAGGCACAGAAAAAGGAACTCTGTATGTGACAGGAGCCACCTAGATGTGCGATCAGCTCGCCGGCCTGGAATCGTGACTTCGTAGACACACTGGATCCACTATGCCTTGGCTTCTTTTGCAGTCTCTGTGCAACTCTTCTCTTGCAAAAAAGTGTGTGAGTATATTCATGTATGGATGCATGTGTGAGATCAGGTTCAATCCTTTCTGTTTAATTCAATAGCGGCATTTAATAAGAACCATGTAAATGTAACGCTGGGTTGGTCTTCAGTGAAAAAAAGGTAACAAGATGGCTTGTGGTGCGAGTAGTGAGCTCGCTGATGTGAAACATCAGTCCTGGACCTAGACTGGAAAGGCCTCTTCTGACGCTGGGGATTAAAGGTCTTCCTTTGGGTGACTGGGGTATGCATACCCCACCAAAGGGAAGGTCCTGTACTGCTTGCTGCATCTCTGGAGAAAGGCCCAAAGGCTGGAGCCATACCACTCGCCTCATGGCAATACTGGAGATCAAGACCTGTACTGCTGAGTCCCCAGCATCCAGGGAGACCTAGATGCAGGTCTGGGAATCTGCTTCCCGTCCTGGATGAGGGCCACAAACTCATTACATGAGTCCTGGAGAAGCTGGTCCTGGAACTTCAGGAGGAAAGACCAAGCACTGAAATTGTACCAGCACAGGATAGCCTGCTGATCGGCAATATGAAGCAACAAGTATACATTTTGGTCAAAAAAGTCAAGGCTATTAGCGTCCTTAGACTTCCGAGCCAGAGCATGGTGGCCCTGGTGCTCTTTGTCGTTCACCACTTCCATGGTGGAAGAGCAGGGAGGCCAGTGGGTGAAAAGATACATCAGGTCATCCTGCTTGACCATTTCTTCCACCTGGACATTTAGGCTTGTGCCAACCTTGCATGGCAAAAGTCCTGAAAGGGCCCTCTAGTCCATGGGAGGTGGGCCCCATGACAAACATCCCTGCTATCACATTGTCCAGTGAGGATGAGGACCTCACCAGGAGTGCCATGTCCTGCCCCTCTACAGCTTGGTTCTGCACCGGGCCTAAGGAGGAGCCTCAGGGGGCATCACAAGTGGATCAAGGCATGGTGCCAGAGGGCAGTTAACTGTTGCCTCTGGACTTGGAAGGGACTGATGGAGGCCCGCCCCAGTGAATTGGACCTGGGTTTGATGGTATGCTCAGAGTCCACAACTGTCCCTGGAGTGACCACTGTGGGACAGGCTGCTCCCATGGAGCAGGACCTGCAGATGTGGACCAGTTTAAGATCACCAAGCCCTCCTCTGGATGCCAGCAAACCCAGATGAGACTGTCAAGGTGGTGCCAATCTGGTAACAAGGGAAGGTGCGTTTAATGCTGTGTCCCAACGAACACTTGGTGCTGTGCATAGAAAGGTAGATTGGATAGGTGATCCATGTGGAGACCATGTGGGAATCCACATAGAAGGGCGTTGAGAAAAGGATCAGTGCTGGGATCAAGACCGAGACTGGAGTCAGTGCCAGGAGTGGAGACTAGAGCAGGACTGATGACAGAAGCAGGATCAAGATTGGTGCCAAGAATGCTACGGTGACAACCAGTGCTGAAATGACGCACATGTTCTGAAGAGTGGTGCTGGGAATGCTCTGAAACATGGTACTGACTCAAAGAGGCACAATCCAAGGAATGGTATGAGGATGAAGCACAGTGCCATGATAATTGTGAAAAGAGAAATGACACTGGGAGGGGTCAAAGCTAGAGCTGCACCCATGCATTTGGTGGCATGAGGTTTGCTGGTGTCCATCACTCTGGGAATGGTCGGAAGGCAGAGACCACGCTGCAACAGGACTGGCTTGACATGGAAGCTCTCAAGTAGGAACGACTCAGAGTGTACTGGCAAGTACGATGCCGTAGGTTGGACCAGCAGTGCCAGGACTCTGAGTGGTGTTGGAATACCGAGACAAGAGCAGGAAGCCCCCGGCATGACAGGCTTTCCCCAAGAAGTGTGGCAAGGAGCCGGAGACCTGTCTTGAGGCGGAGATCAAGTTGTCTCAATGAGGTTCCAAGCAACCTCAAAAAGTGTCCAGCATATAGATGGATCCATGGCCACTGCCTCAGTCCTTTGAGAGTCCAGGACTATAGGGTTCATTCACATAGGCCAAGCCTGGTGCTTCAGTGCTGCAGGATCGGGAATGCTGGAAGCCCGATGATGTCAAGGGAGTTGGCCCTGTAGCCTGTAAGAGTGCCACTGGCATAGACTTGGCCACCTTCAACAACTGCACCGGCAAGTGAGAAGGGTGTTGTGCTGAGGCCTTGGGAGGAGGGAAGGGGGTCTTCCTGTGTCAGGAGTCCTTCACTGCCGATCTCAGTGCCAAAGATGGTGTGCTACAGACCAAAGAGCTCGGTGCTGGTTCCGGACAATGTGGATTCAAGGTGGATCCCATAAGGAGTTGCTTCAAGTGAGAATTCCGCTCCTGTCTGATATGAGGCTTAAAGGCCTTACAGATCTTACACTTATCTGTCTGGTGAGATTCCTCCAGGCACCAGAGGCACACATCCGGAGCAAATTATTCACTGGCACATGTTTCAGGCAAGAGCTGCACTGCTTAAAGACCTGAGGCTGTGGCATGCCTCAAGTCCCTGGAGGAACATGGGAGAGAAGGAAAAGCCCCTCACTCCCACTACTGAACACTTAACTGGCTATCTATTGTTAAACAAATGAACTATCTGCAAAGAGCCAAAGTTCCAGCAGTCACCACAGGCGGTCAGAAGGGAACTGAGGAGTGGTTGGGTCAACAGGGTCATACATAGGGTGTCGCACTGGTGCTACTCCAGGGGGCTCCACAGCTGACCAGACAGGTAGCAGTTATAGAAAAACTTTGACAATAATATACACAGCGCACATACACCTAACATGTGAGCAAGCACTCGAAGAAGGGGAGGTTAATTGCTTACTATGGGCCCAACTAGGAATGCCCCCTGAACTGCAGATACAAGGAATGGGTAAAAGGAAGCAGCTCACTCCAGTCTGAGCTGGCTGAGGAGAAAGATGTGCGCGCACTGCCAACTCCTCCTAAAGTACTATCGGATATTCACAGGAGTAGTCCTAGATGAGCTGCTGGCAACTGGAGCCCTAGGCAAAACGTGCTATCGGCGCCCCCCCCCGTCCCCCAAAGCCCTCAACGGCTGTTTATCTTGGCGCCCTAGGCGACCACCTAGGTCGCCTGTATTGACGGGCTGCCACTGGATATTCAGACTACAAAGGAGAGTATCTCTGACAAAACTACAGGAAATCCCCCATCACCAGAGGTCAAGGGTGGTACCAAGTCATGGCCTGTGAAGAAAGCCCACAGGAGACCCAAGGATAGGACATGACCTAATCAACACACTGAGAACTCCCACTTAACCCTTAATAAGGGGATCAGCAGCTTCTTAGGCCCTGCGTTGGAACCCAGCAGAACAGAGTGAGACCAGGTTGTCCTGTCCCTATCCCACCCTGCAGTTGTCACAATGGATTACCATCAGGGATCACTGGTATAAGCTGTTTGTTTTTTCTGCCTCACCCCAGGCCCAAAACTAAGACTGTTGTTATCAGCCCCAATCAGGAGGCTAAGGGCTACAGATTGTTCATTTGCTCTGCTCCAATAAAGCAGCCAGAATCGCACATTGTGACTGACACCACTGAGTCCTGATGACTGTGTGATGCAGTGTATCAAACCTGCACTGGGTGAGTTGGAGCATCCCTGCAATGGATGCATAGAGCCTCCATGATAGCTGATGATATCATCTGCAGCTGCAAACTCATGAAATTAACTATCTAATACTGACACGCTCACAAGTCAAGCATACACAATTATACGATTGAATAACCTCTGATTTTAAGGGAACAAAGCACACTGCAATAAGCTTCCATCCTTAGTGACCAATTGGCAAGATTTCTTCTAACAAAACAGCAGGAAACTTTGCTTTAAAAAATAATATGGAGCACCCGCTTGCCAGCTACAGTCCCTCCAAAAAGCCAGAGGTACATCCAGAATACAAGGTTTGTGGGGGGTACCAGAGACCACCTCTAATTTCAATTCAATATCAGCAGCACTAAACCAATGATTTAAAGACTACTATTTAGAAAAATAAGAAGTTGCCCTACCTTAATTTTTAAATATACTTCAATATTTCCAGCATTCTTTAAAGGCAGTTGCTGTTGGCCTGAAGAACCCACACTAGCAGACAAACACATGGTCTGAAAAAAAGTGGTTATATTTTACAAAGAATGCAAAACACCAACACAAAAGAAGTTAATCTACACTTTATTTATAATTTTTTTTGTAGAATACCTGTAAGTCCTTTGGAGCATGTATCCTAGCTGTTCCAGCTCTCGCTCTGAGGGGAATATTTTTTATTACACTAGTAGGCCCTGGACTGTCAATCTCTACATCAACTCTTGCTAAGAACTCATCTGCTGGACCCAAAATATCTAGAAAGATTTTAAATTAAATAAGAGTCAATCATTTTTCCACCAGCAAAAATTCTTAAAGCTTGATGCCTGAACTTAAACTCAAAGCTCAATATTTTATTGTGGAAGCAGTTATAATGGTAACAGGGGCATTAATTAATTTAATAATATTACTGTACTTTTGTTTAAGGTATAAGTTGGACCTCCCTGGTTCAGCACCTTTGGGATCAACTGGTCCCCAAAGCAGGGAGTTTGGTGTACTGGGGAGGTCAATTCCACTGCTCTGCTGAGACTCTGGGTTCCCCCCCAGGTTTTGTGGGCAGACCAGGATGTCAGCATACTGAGCTGGGCTCCCCTCCTGGTTGCCAGGCTGCGCTGCCCTGCCCCTGAGGCTGCCAGGGCGCCAATATGCTGCTGCCAGGTGGCCCACAGATATTGCCAGATCGAAGAGCCACAGACCAGAGATTCAACCTGTATTACTTAACTTCACAATATTCAAGCATTAAAACCGATCTGTAAACCTCAGTATACACACACAGATTAGGGAAACAGAGCGTACAAAATAGTTTATTCACTTGCTTCAACACTGGTGAGGACATCATATACCTACTCCCTTAACACTGTGAGCCTACTTGCATGATGTCCCTTACTTGTGTTTTTATTAGGCTGGCTCTGGTGTCTGTCAAACTCTCTCTCTAATTGAGCCACATGAATTTTGATGTCATTGTTCCATGAATGCTCAGTTAGACTATTATCAAGCTGAAGACCTGTGTTTAGCAGTAAAGAAATAGGATGGCATTGGGCTGCTGAAATGTTTCATCTACAATGACATCCTTTTACCCTAAAGCAAAAACATGTAACAGTAGTGTAATTAAAATGGAAGTCAAACTACTATACCTGAAAGAGCAACTTGTTTCTTTGGTGCATGGAACAGAACCCACACTACTAAAGTTTCGGGATCCTGAAAAAAGAAACACTTTTCATAATTTATATACATCTACTGAAAATTTCAACTTTTAAGCTGCCCAGTAGACAACATGAAGCAAGACGTCCATTATACTGAAGCTGTACATGTCTGGGCTCAACCTGGAAAAGCGGTATTTGTAATACAAAACAGCCACTGAGCATTTTCATGAAAGTTCCTTTTACAAGCTACAAAAATCATTTTTCCTAAAAGCGAAAATGATTTCCAGCATAGCTGGAGTGCAACAGGAAATCCAACAGTTTAAAAAAAAAAAAAAAAAAAAAAAAAAAAATCTGAATCACCTTCAATCTACTTCCTTGGAAAATGCCAATAGTTTGATTCCTACTTAATATTTTAAATTATGCAGATAATGAGCTACTTGCCCTTTCCACGACCTAAAAACACTTACAGCTACATTCCCATCTGATCACTCCCAGTACCAGAAAACCAAAATGAACTCTAAACAAGATTTCCCATCACTACCCTTCATAAAGACAATTGAATGTACACTGTTTCTTTAAAATGCTTCTAGTTAAAAACAATCAATCACAAAATTAATAGTTATGAACTACTTACTTGTCCATCATAACTTGCATGTATCACACGGTTTACAACAGATGAAGCCGCTAGCTGAGAGATTGCATCAGTTTGGGGTGAATGTTCAATGAAGTTAGTGACTGGTTCCTTGGAAAATGTGAAGCAACGCCACGCTACAGCATTCTATCATAATGAAAAATGCTTTTTAGACAAAATATTAAGAGCTACATTTTCCAAAGTAATATAGATATAGTATTTATGAGGATACTTCTCTAGGTACTGCATAGCCTTTGAGACAGTCACAGAATTGATAATTCAAAACTATTCTTTTTTGGAAAGATATCCCAGCAGTACAGCTAAGTAACTATAACAGCTACATTTAAAATAGTTTCTCCCAATACAAGTTCATCCTTATCAACATTGTTTTCTAGAATTAGTGTTCAGAAAATTCAATTCTCAAGATCCCTGCCATTTCTTCAATCCCACCTCTAAATATCTAGTATACTAGAAGATTCACCTGGTGTTGCTTGGGTCCTTAACTTAAATAATAATAATACTAATAAGTTTTTCTTCATTTAAATCATTGTTCTGAGACAGGGCTGGGGATGAAAGGTTCAGCATGCAGACTGCTGCGGGGAAAGAGGACTACCCCAAACCTCTCTCTCTATGGCAACATGGGGCCACGTGAGAAGCACCTGCCATGGCTGCTGTAGCTACAGCAAACTGGGGAGGGGTGCACATGGGGGATAGGGACACACAGACAAACTCAAATACATAGCAGATAGCTGTCCCTTTCTCCAGCCCTGCGCCCTGCTCCCTGCTGGCCCAAAGGTGTTATAGCTGTCCCAATCCCCATCTCTGGCCCCTTGCTGCCCCACTGTAGTCATTCTGCAGTGTAACTGTCCCTTCTACCAGACCCCACCCCTTTCCATTTTACGAGAAAATCTAATTCCAGGTACATCCCATTGTCCTGGCATAACCAATCCCTGACCTTGCTTTAAGTTAGGATAAAGAAGCTGCATACCAAATTTTGTGGTCCTAC
Organism: Rafetus swinhoei; assembly: GCA_019425775.1. NCBI lineage: Eukaryota > Metazoa > Chordata > Testudines > Trionychidae > Rafetus > Rafetus swinhoei. The sequence goes on along the minus strand of CM033424.1, from coordinate 89,099,208 downwards.
CTCTTACCATTTAGGAGGAGTTTTTGAACCAAGATTCGAAGATGAACAGATGGACTCACATTTCTAAGATATACAGTAAGATATAATTTATTTCACTTACTGCTTTGATAATAAGTCTGATGGGCAGAGAAGCATGGGTCTTGTTGATTAGTTTCAGTGGGAGTGCCTTCCAACTGCCAGATGTAAGATCACCAAAATCTAGACCCTCTGTCTTTCCTGTTTCCACCTAATACATATGAGAGAGAGAGAGAGAGAGAGAGAGAGAGAGAACGAACACACACACCTTTTGAAATCTGAGGGAAGAACCATGCTTTTCCTTCTCTCTCTTCTCCTACACCCAGCAACATAGTGACGCTCCCCTGCTGTCAGAAGTGCAACAAGTGAGACGACAGCATTAACACCAATTCCAATGTTAAAATGTGGGTATTTAATCAAGTAGTTGATAGAAGTTTTAATCGACTACTCAATAAGCAGCCCAGCTCCATTCCAGCATGCGCCAGGTGCAAGGCCAAACCCCGCAGTGGCTCGGCAATTTAAAAGGCAGTAGGAGCCAAGCAGCCTGCCCTCTGGCTCCTACTGCATTTTAAATTGCACAGCCGCAGAGGCTTTGTCCCACACCTGGCGTGAACCAGAATTGAGCCAGGCTGACTGCCCAGCTTCAGCAGCCCGTGTGTGGGGGTCCACAGCTGGGTCACCACGGACAGGGGCTGCTTCATGGCAACAGCTCCTGCCCCCTCCTCTGACAGAGGCAGCAGCAGGGCGGGAGGGAGACATGGGAGGCACCGTGGAGCCAGTGCTGGGGTGGTGGGGGAGAAGAGAGAGAGGGAAAGACAGGCTTTTAAGCCAGCTCTCCCCAGCACAGGCTCCTTCTTCCCCAACTCCCTTACTGCCTCTGATACAAGGGGGCAGAGGCAGCAAGGGGGACAGGGGGAATGCAAGTAGTTAACACGACTACCTGATTAAGCCTATGCTTATCAAACAGTCCACTAGTTGATTGCTCCTTTACATCACCCTAAACACCAACAAGCAGCACCAGATGGATTATCCCTCACACTTTGGCCTGCATCTACTTCTGTGTAGTAGGCATGGTAAAGTAATCACCCAAGGCCGGACATGATTGAACAGGCTGAATAGGCATCAAGACAGTAGGGGAAGAGGCAGAGGGGTTTGGATAAGCCTTTAAACTACATGACAAGAAGTATACCCTTGAGATACAGAAAATGGTAATATAAAAAAGTGTCTATTTGAATTATAAACTGTTGTTGGAAGGGATTGGGTATTATTGGTACAGATCCTAGCACAAGACCTCGATTAAGATAAGCAATCTTTGCTGCTGTTGTAGTCCAAACACACCTGCACAACATAGGAACTAGTTAGCTCAATTTTTTTCCTCCACTACCCACAATGTCAGTACATAAAACAAAACAAAACATAGTTTCTCTATATTTTTAGCGAGTTATTTGAGCATAAAGTAATTTGACTACTAGTACAGTAAAATTCTTTAGCATTTAACAGCAGTATCGTGGAAGCAACTCAGTAAGAATGCAGAATTCACAAAACAGAAGAACATTGACTTTCACAGTGATGCATATGCACTATCACAAAGTTGACCACATAAGGTCGAATTTTGCATTATTTATTCATTTGCATTGTATATTTTTGTACTCCTCTCTCGTCAAGAGTTGGTGGAACGTGCTTGGTGACAGACTTATGGTCTACAAAATTGACCTATTGCTGCGAAGTTCAACTTACCTTCCTAGTGTGGACCAGGTCAAAGACTATTTCTAGTAACAGACTTCTTTGCAAACATCAAGTAAGGAAAGAGAACTAGTGATTCCTAAGACCATGGTAAACAGGCAAGAGAACTTGTAGGTAGCATGACCAACAGGAGTATACCAAGCTGGAGCAGCTGTGTTTGAAAGTATGCCCATGGACATATCACAGAACCAGAAATGTGACCAACTTTGTGACAGTTTAACTGAGTCAAGGAACTGACTTGCTCTCTCAAATTCACAGGAGGGTCCGACAAGAACACCTCAGGGAGAGAACAGAAATTAGGATAAAGCAACCAGCTCCTGAGAGAGCAAGAGTTTGTAACAACTGAGACTCCAGAATAGGCTTTTCATAACCAGGCTTGCTTCCTTGTTTTAACCACATCAACTGTAGGAATGAATGGTTAGATCATTGATCATGGTTGATCATGCAGTAGTAGGAAACCACCACCAGTTTGATGATAGAAAAAGGGTCCATGTGAGGAAGGAGCACATGAGCACCCATGGCTCAGACAGTGCTCAACAAAAAAAATAAAAATAAAATCCAACCTTAAATACATTGAGTATATGCACCAGAAGGAGTACACATGTGGACAATTACTTGTAGAACACTCATATTTTAACCACCCAGCTATTAAGACTAAATGAATAAGAAACTGTGCACCATATTTTAGCCAATCACCCATGAAACCGTAGTTTCCAATACCCCATACAGGTGCCCTACTGCACATAAATAGTGCTAAATATCTTGTGTTAAAGTTTGTACGTCTGGTACCTTATCCCTTACATGAAATATTCTCATCTCTTTTGAAATAAAGTCATCTTGTGCTCTCTAAATAATTTAAAATATTCATAAGAAGCAAACATACAAGAACATATCTTTTCAATATAACAATATAACTGCTTCTTACCTCTAAATTAGGATTTTCAGCAACTGCTGTCAAAACTACTCTTGTTGCCAAAGCTTCTGCCTGGACTACTGTTTCAGCATCTGCAGAAACTGGCCAAGATGAAACACTCAGGACACACTGGAAAATTCCAGGATCACAAGGTAAGAAAAGTATTTTCAGCTCTTCTGTAGAATGAGGTCCTATAATGGTTTTGTTCTTAAACACTAAACATTGATATTTCAGAGGATCCATCTTAAAAAATTAAAAAAATTAAGACATGTTAGTTTCTACAAGTTAAAAAAAAAAAAAAGTGCAAAGTATTCCATCCTCAAGACTCATTCCTAATATGATGCCCATGAAGCAAACTAACAATAGGTCAGTAGGTGGTTAACTGATACTTGATCATATTTTTGCCTAATGGTTTTAAGGTTACCTTTACCCTTCACCTTTCCCCAGGTTCTATATCATCCAACTGTGGCAACAATTTTATATTTTCAGTTTGTACAGCACCAAGATCACTGAACTGCTTAGGACAAGTAGAATAAAGAATCTTTCACAGTCTTTAACTTCCTGCAACACAAACTTATTTATGTTCACTCTCCACTACCCCTATAGATTCCGCCTATGAAGAATTAGTTTTACAAAATGAAGTTATACAGCTTATACAGTAAAAAAATATTAAGGCTGTTTCAGAGCAGATTACACAGGAAGACTAAGCTGCAACCTAAAACTCAATGTAAACAGTTACCAGTTCAGGTTTCAAATGTTCAAACAGTACTTGGCATCAGCCAGGATAGCTGGTAAACATTTGCACCAGCTGCTATGCAGAGATTTAAGTTGGGATCATGAACTAATATCTGGAAAGAAGCTCCTAATAAGGTGTTAAAATTAGGTTATTTTAGTCATCGAGTAGTTGATGAAAATTCTATTAACTACTTGATAGGGGAAGACAGTCCGGCTCAGTCTCGGTTCATGGCGGGACCACACCCAACTGCAGCTCTGCAATTTAAAAGGTAATAGGAGCTGGGCTGCCTGCCCTGGGCTTCTACTGTGTTTTAAACTGCAGAGCTGCAGTGGGCTTTGGTCCCAACCATCAATCAACTAGTCTGGAAGGAACAAACCACAGAATTTCTTCCCACTGGAATGTGTTTCATAATGGTAAGAAAGGAGAGGAGTTGAAGTTTGATTCAATAAAATTGCAGGAGGGGAAGAGTTTTGGAAGAATTTAAGGCTTCAGTGGACTCTGTACTTATTGTCCCTGGCACCTGAAGTACCGTAGTGTACACTGAAAGCTATATAGAAAAAGCTTACCTTTTCTCCATTAACTGAAACACTGAATATTCCAATGCTGACCTGTAACCATCGTTCAGTTGGATTAAAAATACTAAGATTAGTTTGTGATGCAATTCCCACACAACAAGCGTTAGGAAACTTAAGCTCCTCTGGTACTCTCACATGGCCTAGGAAAGAAAACATCTCTATTAATTGCCAGTATCTGTACATCTACAAATGTATGCATCAACAACTGCTATCATGAGCATTATGATGAAGGTAACTAAACCAGACCATCAAGTGGATGATGAAGTTAAAATAGTTCATAACCTGGTAATCACCTTCATTCTAAGCATGATTAACACTGGCTTGAGATTTCTTGCAATTGTAACCCTATGAGCTTGAATTTGAGGACTTTAGTTAAGTGTTCAAGATTTTAATGCAATTAAAAATGAGGTGATTTAAGAAAAGCATACCAAATGCAATTACTAAAGCCAACAACAAAACACAGAGTACTGGCTGAACTCATGGTTTCACATTAATGGAACAGCTGAGGAGCTGTTACATATGCCTCAGAGGAAATGTGTGTGTCTATAAACATCAGGATTACAATACAGATTAAGCTGTATTTATTTAAAGTGATAGAATTTATTATTAAACTGACTGCTGACTTTCAGTTTCTGCTCTTAAGCAGAGTTCTAGAACACTAAAGAAATTAGGCACCAATTTGTATCATTAAATTGAAAAGCCTCTCCCACTACAACAGAACTTGTCACTTATTCAGAAGGTTTCAAACCTCCAGTTTTTTGTATGCCTGTAACCAATGTTCCCTCTAAGGTGCGCACCTGCGTGGGTGCACACCAAGAATTTGAGGCCCGCCACCTCCTCAGCACAACCACAGAGTGACTGCTCAGCTGTTCAGGGACGGGGCTCCATGGCAAGTGACTCTCCTGCCCCAGGAGCAGCAGAGCAGCCACCACACAGCCCTGGCCCTAGTGTCAGGCCTTCCCCGGGCTGCAGCTGCGGGCTGTGTGGCAGGCAGCTGGTGGCTGCTCCAGTGGCTGCTCTGGAGGCCCTAGCTGGGGTCAGAGCCAGAGTCATACGGCAGGCAGCCATGCCAGCGGCCCCGGCTGGGGCCAGAGCTGGAGCTGTGTGGTGGGAGGGCCAGGACTATTCCAGCAAGCTGCAGCTGGGGTCACATGGCAGAGAGGTGCTACCCGGGAGAGTCTTGGGGAGCAGCACCACTGGTGGGTGCCACAGGGACATACATCCAACAAGTGCACACGACCTCCTTGTTGGCGCACAAGACAAAACTCACTGTGCTCATGGATGGAAAATCTTAGAGGGAACACTGCCTATAACACCTATAATTTTATTTTATGGCTGCCTTAACTGAAAGATTCAGAGGGGTATCTGAGTTAGTCTGTAACAGGAAAAACTTAAACAACAAATAGCCTATTAGCACCTTAAAGACTAAATAGTTACAAGAAGCTGATAAGAATCATTAGTTTGCACTTGGAAAGGAAAATGACCAACACCAGATTCCACACAGACATCAAGAACCATTAGCACCTTCATTGTTTGGTTGGTTGGTTAAGCCATTAAGATGTGTTCCACCAACCAGAACTGAAGGGCAGGTTTTTCTATGAGGTCACCCCTCACATTCCCTAAAGATCCTGCCACATCCTCTAGAAAGAACCTCTAGAAAGAACCAGGTCAGAATCTAGTGTATCTAATAACTAAACAGATATCTTTGAGACGGCTAAGCAATTTGTCAACGTTGATTTAAACACAATTTAAATCAAAATAGAAAGAATTAACAGAGTCTGATAAAACCAGTGTATGTGCAACAAACTAAATGACTGATGCAGCTGTTCATCAGAGAGACATAGAAAGTTTGTTTCTTTCAGTAATTAAGTTTGATTACCATTTTAAACTGTTTTGATCAGTAACAGTATTTTAAACAAAAATGTCACTTAGAAAAAAAACTTACCAAACCCAGGTGGCTCCCAACGTTCATTTCCACTATTGCTAGCCGATTGCCCAATGTAAGATTCTGTACTTAAAGTATTTGAATTCCAGGGAGCAGCGTGTAGATTACAAAGTGAAGGTGTACCCAACAATCTAGGCCCAACACTTGGACCTAAAGGAATTCCTACTGCAACTGAATTTTGAATATGTCCCGCTGGCATATTAGAGAAAGGAAGTCCTGCTGGAAGACAGCAAGTGGCATAGCTGCCACCATACTGTGGCAAAGAAACATTTCCACTTGGTTGTATGTTTCCCAGGTACTGTTGAGCAAATGCTGTTGCTGCAAGTGAACGTCCAGTAAGTAGTGTGGGAATTGCAGAGGACACAGTCTGAGTCTCGGAAACAGACCCATGGGATTTGAAGCTTGCAACAGGAATATACTGTTCACCACATGTATTTTGACTGAATGGAATATAAGCACCTAATCCACTGTATGTGGGTACCATATTTAAAGAGGATAATCCTGGCCTCTTTGTATGATCCTGCCAAGTTACAGGTATGTCAACATTAACAGATAATGGCTGGAGCACACATGATTTGCTAGGTAAAGCTGGATTAACACGGTCCATCTCATTCTTACTGGGCATTACGTTTGGGAGACTAGACGTAAACTCATTTTCACTCTCTCGCAAACCCTCTTTGGACAATTTATGTGTAGGTAGTGCATCTTCAAGTTTGTTGCTATGACCCGTTGACTCATTTGCTTCTGATTTCTCATTAGTGCTCTTCTGACTAATATTTAACGATGTTTCTCTTTCGTTTCTTTGCCATGAGAAGTCTTCAGGTTTTTCAGTAGTTTGTTCTACTAATGGAGTTGGACTGGCTCGAATTATTGTTGTGCTCAACTCACTAGCATTATTACCCTAAAAAAGAAATTGTTAAATATCACACATTCATATTATAAGATATATAGCCTTCAAAAGATTGATTTTATCGGTAAATGTCAGTAAACGTCAATTTACACAAACCGATGAAAATATATTTCTATTGATAATCAAAACGTACAGATAGGCCAAGAAAAACGCTTTTTGAGAACTAGAATAAAGGATATTTAGTTTGTACATTTTGACACATGAAGTTCACAGTTTCAACAGTTATAAACCTTTGAACTGAATATCAACATCTGTCACTAAATAATTGTCTGACCACAATTTCCTACCACTATGCAAATTTAAAAATAGAAAAAAAATTGGGAGGAAATATTTAAAATAACCTTAATTATCCATCAAAATTATAGAAAGCAAAAAATGAGTTCTGCCTAGCCTAGGTGTAGGAAAACAATTAGGTTTCACTTTTTGGTATGTACCAGTGTAAAACAGGCATCTGTGCTTGCAATTATCTACAAGACCATTTGATACAAACACAGTTTAATGAAACTTCTGGAAGTTCCCTGTCTTCTAATAATAAAGTCCTCTGCTATAACAACCATGGGTGTTCCCACTTGCTTGCAGCCTGGGGCCAGAACTAGACTAAGTTGTGGAATGCCCCACTTGTCAAGTTCTCATCAGTTAAGTTACTTCCATAACTAGCGTAACTCATCCCACTTTCCTCAAGTGGATATTATGTTAACACAGCAAGGAATAGTTTTCCCCTAACCAAATGAAGCTGAAGCTTTAAAATGTTAGTTTATCTGACTGTGGATAATCCCTTTGTTTTCTGGGTGGGCTGGATCTGTGGCTCTCAGTGATTTTTTTCTAAAAGCTTGAAGTTTCCCTTTTATCACAGTGGAATTTTCATCGAAGCACTATGCCAGGGTGGAAAGCAGGATCATTCTTTAAATACAGACATGCAAAAATGAAGTAAATTATATCCCACCTTCCTTTACCAGGAACTATAGCATGAAGATGTCGGTTAAAACATGGCACTAGACAGAGACTGGACAACAAGTTTCTATTACTGGCAAAGTTACATACTGACGGCAATGTGGTCATCAAAAAATTTCATTAACAGATATGACTCAAGTCCAGGAGATTTAGAGCTCCTAAGGATTGGACTGTGATGGTGGACAGAACATACAATATTTTTTGAATTTTGTGACAAGAAAGTTTACTTTGGGAACAAATAGCATGTTGCTGGGATGATTACTTGTCTAAATTTAATTACATTTAGAGGAATTAGAGGGTATATCCCTAAGATACAATACTGAGGACCCAATAGTCAGACATGGAGGACCATGTCAGCAGGAAATGTGAAAAGTGCGTGCCAAACACGGGAGTGACTGGATCCACTGGAGTATCTGATATGTCACCCTTGGGCGTACCTTCAAAATTTACCTGCACCTCTGCACTGCATCTCCCACTGGCCACAGATCACTGTTCCTGTGGAAAGGGAGCTGCAGGAAGTGGTGTCCCAGTTCATGCCACAGCTCCCATTGCTGAGAATGGCAATTGATGGCGAACAGGAGCTGCAAGTGCCCATACCAGCGGATACATAGGTAAATACAGAGGCGGCAACCCAGGGGCTAACCCAGACAAACCACTGCTGTCTTATTCTCCACCCCTGAACTGCAGAAAGGTATTGCCTATGCAGCAAGAAAAGAAGCTGTCTGGAGCCCAGCAGTTCTGACACCATCACTGGCGGCAAAAAAGGAACTGAGGTTGGGGGAGCACACAGCGCCCCTTACACTGCATCACTGAGGCACCACTCCAGGGGTAGCCAGGGCTGCTCCCCTACAGATACTGCTGAGGGAAAGACTTCTGGCATTGGGCCACATGGCAAACACATACCCCTATTGTGCATGAGCAAGCACTTCAAAAACAGATACAGAACAGAACAGCAGCTGTTTTAGTTCTAATGTGCCTACGACCTGTGGCGACTCAAACCATGAACACAGGTAATAGGAGCAAGGAGGACTGAAGGACAACTCTGGCATTCAAGGATCTCACAAAACCAGGTGACTGGGTAACTAAATGGCAAATGAATTTTCATGCTGATAAATGCAAAGTAATGCATATTGGAAAACAATCCCATCTATACATATAAAATGATGGAGACAAAATTAGTTTAGAGAGAAGGAGACAGATTATATATATATCTGGAGTCATTGTGAATAGTTCTCTGAAAACTTCCACTCAATATGTAGGAGCAGTCCAAGCAAACAACATTAGGAATAATTAAGAAACAGAGAATAAGACAGAATATTTTATTGCCTAGATATAAATCCAGGATACAGCCACACCTTGAAACTGTGTGCAGATAAGGTCATTTCATCTCAAAAGAGCTACATGGCATTGGAAAGAGTTCAGAAAAGGGCAACAAAAATTATTGGGGGTATGGAATGGCTGCCATATAAGGAGAGAGTAATAAAACTGGGTCTTTTCATCTTAGCAAAGAAGAGACTAAGGGACGATATGATATATGTCTAGAAAACCATGACTGGTATGGAGAAAATAAAAATCAGGAAAAGTTTGCGCTTCTGTAACAAGAATGAGGGGTCACTTAGTGAAATTAATAGATAGCAGGTTTAAAACAACCACCACATAGTCAACCTGTGGAACTCCTTGTCAATGGATGTTGTAGAGACAAGCACTTCAACAGGGTTCAACAAAGAACTAGATAAATTCGTGGAGATTAGGTCCATCAATACTTATTAGCCAGAATTGGTAGAAAGAGTATCCCTAACCTCTGTTTGTTACAGGCTGGAAACGGATGATGTATTACCTGTTCTGTTCACTCCCTCAGGGGCATCTGGCATTGGCCACTGTAAGAAAATAGGATACAGGGCTAGATGGACCTTTGGTCTGACCCAGCAAAGCCGTTCTTATTTCTTATGTAAAGACAAAAGTTACCCACATGAGGGTAGAAGACCACACAATAGCTGTTAGGTGGACCATGATGGAATGAATGGCCAAAACTTTGTCTCCAATATAAAAAAAACCCTAAAATATGCTAATTCAATTGGGCAACCTCCAGACTGATAAGACCACAGAGAAAAGATTCCATTTAGAGAGTTCAACAGAACACTCAAATGTTGAATAGTAAGACTAGCACATTTTGAACATCTTTTGAGCAAGTATCCCCAGGGTCTAACCATGCCATTAGACAGATGAAACAGGTCCCCACGGGTTAAAAAACTGGATCCACATCCAGGGCCGGCTTTAGGAAGTGCAGGGCCCAATTCAAACCTTTTTGGCGGGACCCCACCGGATTTTTTGTTGAGGAAAAAAAAAAACACCACCACAACAAGCCACACACAAATATCACATCAAAAGTAGATCTGATCAAAATGTATATCAATATAGTTGAACATTTTCAAAAAAAATGCCATCCTTCATTATGCAAAATTTTACACAAAATTAAATCAGTTGCCTTAAGTGTAGGTCAAATATTTTCAATTGCAAACTATCCAATCTTTTCAATAAAGTTTAAAGTTTGATTTTTAAAACGTTACCAGAGAGCGTTGCAGTTTTCTGTTACATTGATTTACTTTTTAAATAGCAAAAATGGAGTCTTTGTTAAGAAAGTGTCAGTTCTGTGGTCAAATTCCAGTCCTTAGTGATTTCAGCACCAATGATTTCACTAGGTAATATGGTACCTTACCACCATTGCCTCCTTTGAACTGCCCTTCAACACATTACCTGCATGTTGAGTCCAAGGTCAGTCTACACAAGATTTTATCAATGATTTTTGCTCAAGCGATCACTGAAACAAGACTAGGACTCTCAACTGATTCTAGTCAGCTCTGCCTTTAAACACTGAATGTAAAGTGTCAGATATAATTGAGGACTCCCAAATAGACTCTACACCACCAGAAATAAAACCTGTTTCCATCTTCTGTGACTTTCAGTTAGATGTGACTCACTATCCTCTGCTTAGTGTTCAAGTTATGGTAGACCCTGAGTCAGGTCATATTAAGTTCAGGTCTTTTACCTTTTAATCATACAATATAGATAACATTTCATTCTCCCAGCTCCAAGTCTTAAGTGAATTTCAACCCAAAAGAGCCAAAATTGATCACCTTGACACAGCAAGTGTGTCTACTGATCTCTGTGGCAAAGTAGGTTGTCTATATAAATAAGGTCTGCTCGGGAAGCCTTTTCCTTCAGTTGATTAACAGATGGCAGTAGATAGCTCATTCAGACCACTGGCTGATAATAGTCACCCTGACCAGTCATTAACCATAGTCATGGACTCACCCTACTCTCCATTGTCTCTATGATTCTCTGATGACCTGTGACGAAAAAAGGAGGGTGGAAAGGGAAACTGAAGGGAGAGACCTCTCTAAATTCACCAATCAAAGAGCAGTATTGCCAACCCAAAAATCACAAGGAACACCTACAAAGTTATGAGACTGGTCTACAAATCATAAGATTTTTTTTAAAATAAAACATGTTGGATTTTTATTGGCCTTTTGTTTCTTGAGTATTTAGGGTTCATGTTTTAAAGCTTTCCTCCTTAGCTGTAAGGCCCAGAAGTATAGAGAACTTTTTTTAAATGAAAGCTGAGATTCCTACATAATCAATTGACTCCAGGCCTTTAGAAAAACACCAAATGTTTTGAGACTCATGGTAAAACAATGGAGGAATTCTTGTGAGCCCATGCTTTGCCCACAGTATAAATAAAAAAAACCCAATATCTTCTCCACTAAACATCCTAATGAGCTACTGCAAATGAGAAACTGAATTCAACAGCTCCTGATATGAAAAACTAGGTTGATACCTGTTCATATTTGAGATGGGTTACCAGGAATCATACATGACAATATGAAATCTTTCCATTCTCAAGTCAGCTTATTCACAAAGCACCTATAATTTTGATCCATGCATTTATTGGATAGTGAAAGAGAAAGGAGGGGAATTAGTGTAGATAAATGTTCAAATTTAAAAAAAAAAAAAAGCCTGAAGGAATTAGGACTGGGCTCCTACATCTCACGTTCAGAACTGACTAGGACACTTATGACCAGATTTTCAAAGGTGTGTAAAGATCAGATAGATATCTTTGAAGATCCAAGTTGGCAACTGTCTCTTTAGGAGCTTAATTACCTTTGAAAATCTGAGCTTAGATTTCCAAGTCCAATTTTCAAAAATGACTTTAGTCACTCAAGTGCTTTTGAAAATTTGAACTGGGGGGCCTGAAGAGACAAAAACAAACAAAAGGCAGGAGATATGGTATTCCTTTTAAAAACGTGTGACCGATTTTTAACTAAATTTTATGTTATTTTTTTCCCAGGGGCAACTGACCCCTCCAGCCCCCTCACTACGCCACTGCCCCCCTCCTGCAGATCTATCATCTTATGCACGTGCAAGATCTGTGAAAGCCGTCCATGACTCTGCAGTTAGTGTCTGTGGCGCCTGATTCTGGGTGGTGTCTCAATGCTGCCACATTCACCTCCAAAGAGGACTTCCCAAAGCAGGCCCTTGCTGCAGACCCCCAAGGCATCCACAGGTCCAGTCTCCTTTCAATGGGCCCACTTCCCAGGGCTCATTGATCTTGGATCTGGCTTCCATCCCCTCTCCAACCTTTGCAACTGCCCAGAGGTGCTCACCTTCCGCCTTATACATTCCCACCTCATTTACCTCACAGGGACAGTCTCTGCCTCACTTGTCCTAGGGACTATTCTACCAAGACGTAATACAAAGTTTCCATGGACTCACTACAAAGCTAAAAACTTCAATGAGAGAATGATTAATACAGAGACGTGTCTACATCTGATGCAGGGGAGACACCTCTGCCTGCCTCCACCCCTCTCCCCCAGAGTCTACAGCCCCATTGCAAAGCGGGGGAGTGGAAGGAAAGAGGCTGAGGCCCATCAACGGGACTGAAGTAGTCATGAGCAAGCCATGCCCGGGAGCCATTCTCCTGTCCATTGCTGGTGCAGTGTTGCTTCAGGCACGCTGAAATGCAGTCACCTCTAGGGTGGGCTGGACAGCTGTTTAACACCTGCACAAGGTTTCAGGAAGGGGGCAGTGCGGGCTGCCTTCCTGCAGAGCCCCCATCAGAACTACCGTGCCCTCCTGGCTTAGGAAAAGAATAAACAGGAGGATTGGAAATTAACCCGCCCAGTCTCACGTCCCCTAGGCAGGGGAATGAGCCATCTACATTAGGCCCCAGCTGGAGTATCATGTCCAGTTCTGGGCTCCACATTTCAGGAAATGTGGACAAACTGGAGAAAGTCCAGAGAAGATCAACACAAATGATGAAAGGTCTAGGGAACACGAGATATGAGGCAAGGCTGAAGAAATCGGCCTTGTTTACCTTGGAAAAGAGAAGACCGAAAAGGGACATGAGAGCAGCTTTCAAGTATCTAAAAGAGTATCATAAGGAGGAGGAAGAAAAATTGTTCTCCTTGGCCTCTGAGGTTAGGATGAGAAGCAATGGGCTTAAATTGCAGCAAGGGAGGTTTAGGTTGGACATTAGGAAAAACTTCCTGCCTGTCAGGGGTAGTTAAACACTGGAATAAATTGCCTAGGGAGATTGCGGAATCTCCATCACTGGAGATATTTAAGACCAGGTTAGACAGACATCTGTCAGGGATGAGCCAGGGCAACTCAACTTTGGAAGCCCCGGGGGACCACACTGATACTTACAGAACATGCTGAGGGCCTCAACTTAAGCGGGGTTGCATATGCAAGCAAATATATACAAATAGCTTCTCTCACACTGACAGGCATGAATACAAAGATTAAGGCAAGACTACACAACACACAGGCCCCATTTACGTCAGTTCTGCTGATATTAATAACATGCAACATTTACCCAATTTCTACCCATGTGACAGCACTTTTCATGAGCAATGACAGTCCAAGAATTTAACTACTAAAACGCATATCAACAGAAGATCATTACACTGACTACTTTTTTGTTTTGGCTCCCACTCGCCAGCCACGTGTTGATCCCTACATAAACCCAAACTGCACTGCAGGGCGCAAACAAACTGGCCGTAGGCAGCATACCAAGCTATTAATAAATATTTTTAAACCTTTACCTTTTCTCTCTGCTGCCATGTCTCCTCTCCTTGCTCCATCATCTCCCCTGGTGCCTGCTGCTCCCCAACTCCTCACCCTCTTCTACTGTCCTGACTCCTGCCCTTCTCACTGCCCTCAGCCCTCCTGCAATCTGCCCCCTGCACCAGCCCTTCACTCCCCCCTGTACCCACTCTTCCAGTAGCCCCACTCTGATCAAGTGAGCTATGCCTCCTCATCCCCTCTTCCAACACCTCCGTCTACACACCTGCCCTGCCTCTCTCCTCTGGTGCTGGTCCCTTCCCTGCAGGTGTCTGCACTTCTGCTTCACCCCAGAATCCCCTGGCACCTGCACCTTCCCTTAGCCCTGCACCCTCCTGGTGACTCCCCCTTCCCTTACTGCCCCTGCCCTCTTTTTCCCTGAGGCCCACCCCCTCACCACTCTCTGCCCCGTTCCCCTCCTGCCCCTCTGTGCCCTCACACGACTTGCTCCATCCCCACCTTTCTCATGCCCACCCCTTCTTTCAAGCCTTCTCCCAGCACCTCCCCTCTCACCCCCAATGCCCTTCCCTCTCCTCTCCCAGCATCACCCTGTCCCCTCCCACTGACACCTCCTCCTGCCCTTTCCCTCATTGTCTGCACTTGGCCCCTGCCATTTGTCTCTTGGTGCCTTCCCTTTCTTCCCTTCCCCTCCCCACAAGCCCCTTCTCCTTGCCCTCCCCTCCCCTGCTGCACAAGCACCCAAACCCACAAGCCCCTTCCCAGCCCCTCCCCACTGCACAAGCCCCTTCCCAGCCCCTCTCCCACTGCACAAGCCCCCCCAACCCCCTTCGCCAGCCCGACCCCCGCTACACAAGCCCCTTCCCTACCTTCTGCCTTCCACGTTGCGGGGCCGGAGTCTGCGCTCAGGCCCCGCAGTCTGAACCCGGAGGCAGCCACGCTGCGTGCCTCCGAGCAGTTTTAAAATCCCAGGCGTGACATGACGTCATGCCCGGGCCCCGCCCACCTGCAACGCCGCACATGGGCGGCAGCAGGCGGCGAGGGGGAGCACACGGGATGGTCCGGGGGTGGGAGGACACGCAGGGGGGCCAGCAGGGGCGGTCCGGGGCCCACTCCAGGCAGAGCCGGGGGAGACCCCCAGCTCCACATAGTGGTGGAGCAGGGCCCCCGGCTCTGAATTGTAACGCTGACTGGCACTTCTGGGTTCAGGGGCGTGGGGCCCGATTCGACCGAATCAGTCGAATCGGCCTAAGGCTGGCCCTGTCCACATCAAATGAAGCAGTTTCACCTCTTTTACTGAAAAGGATAAGGAAGTGGAGAACCAGTGTTGCCTCATCTATGCTGAGGCAATCAGAATAACTCTGGCATTGATTCTAGGATGCATTAACAGGTGTGTTGTGAGCAAGACACGAGAAGTCATTCTTTTGCTCTACTCTGTGCTGATTAGGCCTCAGTTGGAGTAGTGTGTCCAGTTCTGGGCACCACATTTCAAGAAGATGTGGAGAAATTGGAGAAGGTTCAGAGAAGAGCAACAAGAATGATTAAAGGTCTAGAGAACATGACCTATGAAAAAAAGACTGAAAGAATTGGGCTTGTTTAGTTTGGAAAAGAGAAGATTGAGGGGGGACATGATAGCAGTTTTCAGAGGATAGAACAAGAAGCAATGGGCTTAAACTGCAGCAAGGGAGGTTTAGATTGGACATTAGGAAAAAAGTTCCTAACTGTCAGGGTGGTTAAACACTGAAATAAATTGCCTAGGGAGGTTGTGGAATCTCCATCTGTGGAGGTATTTAAGAGTAGATTAGATAAATGTCTATCAGGGATGGTCTAGACAGTACTGGGTTCTGCCCTGAGGGCAGAGGACTGGACTCGATGACCTCTCCAGATCCCTTCCAGTCATAGTATTCTATGATTGTCCAGTCTGACTTTTAGTAGAACCCAGTGAAGGGGTATAATCAGTGGGAAAGAGCTCAGGTCACTCTTCCAATGGATGAGGACAGCATCAGAGTTCCTCAATTTTTTTTTTTTTTTTAAATAAGTACCCCCCAGTACCTACAGTTTTCAGACGCATCATTTTTTTCTACCATTGCAACACAGTTGTTTAAACAACTTAATCGTAGCCAGGCTAGGGATGAAATTTTTGGGTGTAAAAAGTACAAAAATAAAGTGCTGTAAAACTTAACACAGAGGCAAGCAGGAACAAATGGGACTCCTATGCAAAGATTGGCTGGGTTTGTCCATCAGCCTGGAGAGTCCAAAATGTCACAGCACCCTTAGTACATTACCAGTTCAGATGCTAATGTTTTGCCAAAACTGAGTCCAAGCAATCTTGCAGACTCCTAAAACTTAGTCTGGCATACTGGTCTAAATATATACAAGTCTCATAATTCTATTCAGTTGTGGTTTGGCAAGACTTGAGATAAAAAATTAGATTGAAGACCCAGTACTGCTGCTATGAATTCTATCCTCTGAACTAGTGCAAGGATCCACTTTTCTGAGCTGATGATATCTTAAAAGTTGATTGGATAAGAATTACATTGTACAGACCCGGATCTGGAATGGCCTCTCACATGCCACTCATACTGGAAGGAATAAATTTGTACTCTTACACTCCTCAAGAAGGCAGCTACCACTGCGATGTATGTTGTAAAAACCCAGAGAGGTGCTGATATGCTGAAGAGCAGCATCATGAACTGATGAGTTTGAGATTCCTAGTAAACCAGATACTTCCTATGGCCTTGATAAACTGTCACATGGAAATAGGAATCCTTTAAATTGAAGATGGCACACCAATCTCCGGGAAAGGAATAATGGAAACTAGCATAACCATGCAACACTACCATTTTTAAAATATCCATTGAATTGATATAGGTCTAATATTGGCCTGAAATATCCCTTTGCTTTTAGTATTACAAAAGAGCAGAAATACCCAGTTCATATGAGACATTGAGCCTCACTTATGGCTTCCACCTGAAGGAGACACTAAACTACCAGTCATATAAGTGCCTTGTGAGAGTAACCCTGCAAAAGGACTGAGAAGGAGGAGAGGGGAAGGGAGGGAAAAGGGATTTATTCCCCTTTCACAGTACTGACGAAACAGGAAAGATGGTTTGTGAACAATGGGAAAGGAGAGACTGGAATCATGGAGACTGGTCTGGTATCCTCAACTGAACAAGCACATCGGTTGCTTAGTACCCCCTTAGGGCACTCAGATGTAACAGGAGGTACTGAAGAAACAGCAGTGTCTGCATATACAGCTCCTACTCTTTTTCTTTAATAGATGTTGGTGAGGCCCTGAACTGGGGTACCAGTGGAACTGCTGAGAAATGAAGTGTTTCTTGGACAGAGGCAATGTATATACGCCCAATTATTTCCATCTCCCTTGAGTTCTATGAAGTGTAGCACCAGTCAAAGGAAAAAAGGGATGCCCATTCAAGTAGCAGGACCCCTAGACAATCTGCTGAAACTCTTGAGGCAACCATGCAGACTGCAGCCGTGGTCACTGGCAGATGGTGACGGCAACAATGTAGCTGACCTGGCTGCTAGGACCATGGCCTCTGCCATTAACTTCCCTTCATCTACCTGTGATAGATCTCTTGCTTAGCAGCCTCAAGCAATTTGTCCTTACATATTAGAATAGCATCCTAGACAGTATACTCATATAGCCCTAAAGTCCTGTTCAAAGACAATTCTAAGCTGTAATCTGTCATCAAATACATTTTTATATGGAACAAACCTAATTTTTAAATGCCCCTTGACTTAGGTTAGACACCTGTGGCAACAGAGATTAGAGATCCTGGAGGAGGGTGGGAATAAAAGTTTTCAAAACCCATGAGGGCACATAGTATCTACACAGTTTGCTTAGATATGGGAAGGGGTAAGTTTGCCAGAGATCTTTTTGTAAGTTCTAAAATTGCCTCATTAAGTGACAGCACCACCCAAGACCAGAATATCAATCAAAGTGGCAAGAAGATTCCTTAACCAACTCTATCTCAATATTCAAGGCCCAGGCTACCCTTTTTAAGAGCACTTGGTGAGCCTTTTAGTCATCAAGAGAGGATGAAGACACCCCTGTGAAAACTATTTTACTTGGAAAGAAGGAAGATTAAGTCAACACAGATTGAGGCTGCATCTTCTTTTGGCATTCCCACCAAACGTTCCTCAACACATTCTTCCAGAGAGATGTATGTGGGGCCAGCACCTATGGAGGTGCTGCTTTAGGCCCTGGCAAAGAGTCAACTTTGCTCATGGATGGATGGATGGATGGATGGAGTGCTTTGATTTTCACTGCACTCAACTGCACAATCTTTCCACCTTCTTGCGAGACATAGGGAACAGACATCTGCCTCTCTCATGAGTGTCCTCAGAAGCTGTCTGCTTTTCCTGGACACCAGCCAGGAAAAGCAGTACAGGAACTCAGTCAGCATCAGAGGTGCGCTTCTTACAGATGCTGAAGTGATCAGTACCATATACAAATAAGAGGTTTCTAAAGGTGATTGCAGCAGCTTCCGTTAAAATCAACTTCAGCCTGGCCTCTTCATTTTTCTTGGTCAGAGGCCTGATGCCCTTAGAAATTTGGCATTGATCCTTAATATGAAAACTCATCCAACCACTTCAAACAGCTAGATTCTGGTTGCTCACTGGCCTGGGCTTTGATCACCAGACTGTCGGGCATGCTCAAAGCATTTCTCAGTACTTATCAACAGAATCCCGAACTGAGGGAACAGAAGAAAAACCTTAACAAATATTAAATTAACTCAGCAAACACTAACCCTAATAACTATACGTATATGTAACTATATGTAACAAAGATGACATGTTGAGAGCAATTGCTAACTCAAAACCAATAGGTGCCAACAAACAGTCACAAGTAGTAAGAACAAATTATGCGGTCAGGGCAACTTTTTTTATAATTGCACACAGAAGCACTTACAAGCAAAAGGTGCTTGAGCTGCATCAACAGGTAATGGTAAGAGAAAAGTTCCTAACACACACATACCAAGAGTAGAACACATATGGGCATTCGTTCAAAGAACAGGTTTTTCTTGCAGGCCCCAGGGCATGCAGCAGACAAGGAAAAGCCTTTCTAAGTTCTAAAATTGCCTCATTAATTGGCAGCTATGCCTCCTGATTGCTTTTGTGCCCCATGATGGTAGACTTAAGTAAGGCCTGTTAAGTTAGAAACACTGTCCCTGTCCACGAAGACAGTCAGCCACATTTCCCCTAGATAGCGATACCAGGTTGAATTTTGATTTGTACACACTGAGGAACCTTACAGCCTTACAGGAAGTCAGGAGGGCTAGAAAACAATAAACAGTAACTTAAAAGCTCTCATTGACTGCTCCTGTAAGTGGGCTGCTCTCAGTCACATCACTGCCATGTCAGCTGTTGGTGGGCAGCAAGACATGGCAACCTATAGCAATTGATGGGGCAAGAGCAGCTAGAATGACATACTTGTACTTTCCTAGTCTTAAATGTGGCAGGAAATCCTATGCCTTTATTATGATTCCTTCTCACGGTTCTTGGGGAAATATACTAGACAGCTTATCCATGGAAATCACAAATCTGTTTTACTGCATTCAGGGGCCTCACGTGTCTCAAGAATGACTTGCCCCCCTTTATTGGATGTGTTTCATATAAGGCTGTCCTCCTTTGGAGCCCCCAGCCTGGCATATGAATAGGGCCCCTAGGAGGCTTGTATCAGTATCAGCAAGTAGATAGCTTAACCCAAAATACTCTTACTGTACTTTCTTGTGCTGGCAGTGCTCATGCTGCATCTACTGCTGTCCACCACAGCCTCATAAGAGGAGAAGAAAGGAGGCAGTTGAGTTTGGCAATCAGGAACACGACTGCTGGTTTGGGCTCTAGGGATGTTTTTTTTTTTTTTAAGTCTTCCATCTAGTGTGCTGCCTTTTGGAATCAGTCCCTTCAGAGATAAAATGGAGGAGCTGCCTGCACTGACCTTGGCTTTTCTAACCCTGCCTACCTCGCTTCTTGCCCAGATCACGGAGCTGGAGTGACCATGCGTGGACTAGACTTCTAAATGGAAACTATATTTTGTCCATGGAAAAAGCCAGACTCCTATAAGACACTTGACAAGAAGAGGAACAGCAAGGGGACAACACATTTATTTTTGGCGCTCTCAGCTTAACTCTCACCCTGAAGCAGCACAAGCCATGGATGGACCTCAAAAGAGAGCTGAGAAAAGAAGAAAAACTTCTTAAGAGGCAAGTAGAGGCCTAGGACATGATTATAAATTTGCCAAATTGCTAGTCAGAAATTTAAATTCAATGTCTGGCATTTATCAGAAAAGCTCTGCAGCAGAGAATAGTGGATAAGCCTGCCATGAAGGGAAATAAAACTGAAAAATTTCAGGAGATGAGGCACTGATCTGATGCCCATGTGACTGATTCTGCTCCCAAGCTGTGAACAGGGTGAAGTACTGACCCACTGATGCACAGCTGTGAACCTTAGCATGATGAACACTAAGTAAGAACTCAACATTAAAACAAAGATCAATAGTTCTCATGCACCATAGTGTAGACTGAATGTACTGATGAGTACAGTAGGTGAGGACTAAATGCATCTCCTGCAATAGCCCATACTTTGTTCAGGAAGTCATTTGAAAAGCATGCTTGGCCACAGACAAGATGAGCAGATTTTACCAAAACAGTGGTTTAAAGGAACAGAATTATGTAAACACATGAAAGAGAGTTTACATTTAAGATAAAAATAGTCTAACACAAACCAAAGCTCTGCAGCGAATCAACACTACCAATGCATCATTTGTTCATGCTATAGTGCCCACAAAAGCAGCGCAAAAATTCAAGCAAAGAGAAACTCTGCCAAAGTTAAATTGCCAACGAGGAAAGTGTGTTTTGCCTTTTTAAACTCATGTAAAAAGATTTGTTATATTCTGTTTTAAAAAAAATCTGTTTAATGAGTTTAAATTTTTTGCTTTCTTAAAGTTAAATTAGAATTTTCTTACAGGTCTGATAGGAGATTTTTCAAATGATTTGAAAACTATAGTTGAAGTTTCCTCAGTCCTCAACTGAAAAAATCGGGATGTTTAATATCTCAACTTCTCTTCTACAGGTATGTCTGCACTATAATCAAAGACCAGCAGCATGGCAACAGCTGGTCCAGATCAGCTGACACAGGCTCACGACAGATATAAAATTGCAATGTAGATCTTCAGGCTAGAGCAATGGTGGGCAAAAGGGCCTCTACCGGCCGCATCCAGTCCACGTAGGCCCTGCTGCTCCCCTCCCCCATGCCAATTAGGGTCTGGGGGGCAGGAGGAAGCGCACAAAGTTTCCTTTGCCCTGCCAGGAACATGCAGCACTTTGAAGTGCCACACGCTCCTGGCAGGGCGGGAGGCTTCGCATGCTCCCCTACCCCCAATCCCAGGAGCATGGGTGCTTATGGGAAACCTGGGGAAGAGGGGCTCCCCAACCCCCAGACCAATCATGATCTGCGGGTGGGGAAGCCCAGAAGCATGCTCACCCCGCCCCTTCCATTTGAGGTCCCACCCCTTTCGGCATGGCCTGGGGGCACTTCAAAAATTTTTGTAGTGGCCCCCGGCAAAAAATTATTGCCTACCCCTGGGCTACAGTCTAGACTCTGAAGACCCTATGAAGGGGTCAAGTTTCAGAGGTCAGGCTCCAACTCAAGCCCAAAGGTCTACACTGCGATTTTAGTGCCTTAGCCTGAGCCCCAAAAGCCTGAGTCAACTGACTTGGGCTCCAAGACCAGTTTAAAGCAGTGTAGACCTACCCAAAGTGTTCGTAAGAGTTTGAATTAAGTAGATACTAGCAAAAATAATGTCAGACCATAACTAAAACACCTTCCCCATTCAACTGCTCAGCTTTGTGCTATTATCCCATATTTTCCACTCTCAGCAGGATACCAAAAAGATAGTCTAGCCCTGATATTTCCCTGGTGTGAAAGTAAACTGGAAAAGCCTCACATTTCCTTTAACGAATGCAGAGGCAAACAAAAGGCAATTCACCATCAATAAGTAAATATTAAATACAAATAAATTCAGCAAAAAGATTTAAACTATTCATTTAAATAAAAATTGCCACAAACTTTTCATTTAGGTTATATTTTGAAGCACCCATTAAAAATTAAAACTGTAGGCAAACTGATAAAAATGTTAAGCATTTCCAAGACAACACAGTGAATTTTATTTTTTGAAAATACTTGTGACAAATGATTAAACTAGAGCACAAGACTATCTTACCCCATGTCTTGCTGGACTAGGTATAGTGACTATATTCTTAAGGGTATTTTCAGTTGCAGAGACATATGTCAATCGACTCATGCTAGGACTTGAGCATACTGACTGAGTTAGGGTGCTGTCATTGTAGGCAGTCCTCTGAAAATAAGGTGCTGTGCAAGGAGAATCAGCTTCAGATCTGCAGAAGAAATGTAAAGTATCTTAATGTTTACTTGAACGTTTCCCCTCCCATCTCCTCCCCACCCAAAAAATCAAAATTTAAATGTTAGAAACCACTTTCGGGGCATTCAGTTTTATTAATTAGATGCTTTATTCAATTCAATCTGTAGACCATTTACTGTTGAAAAAAACTGGATACGTCAACTACACAAAGGTATCTAGATCAGTAATAGAAGTCTTCCCTTGGATATGTACGCACAATTCCTTGATGTCAACAGGGTCTATGTTTGGATTGCCAAAGACACATCTTAGGCCAAAAAAAAAACCAAACAAAAACAAAACAAAAAAACCCACACAAAACACTGAAACTGGGGCATACTGATACTATAGTGAAAGAAATGGCCTAAAAACCTAAAACAAGTCAATTGTTATGGCATAGGAGGCTTTAACCGCAAGCAGTTTTGTATTTCTTTGCTTTTGTTTAATGTCATATGGTGTTACTGAATATCATCAACACCACAACCCAACATCTCTTTTACTCCACACCTAATACACACATTTTCTGAATGGAGAAGACCCTCCCAAGATGTTCTTCCTTGCAACTAGGAACATTTTTATGTAAGAGTCAGGTAAAATTTAACATACTATTATTTATCCAAATAACCCAAAGCTATATATGTTATATCTTTTAATACCTAACAGTAGAAAATATTCATCCAAAATTGTGTATTAACTTTTTGAAGAAAGCTGCATGACCCATAATTCTGAGATTTAACAGTATGCACCATACATATATTATTCATGTTTTAATTCTAAATAAGTTACTGTAACAGTTATTGAAAAAATTAACATTAGGGAAGGGTATAACTTGTTTTAGTGAGAAGGCCATGTTCCATTTATCATCAGCCGCCATGGGTCAGAACATTAATTTGGGATTACTAACTGACCAAGGCCAGATAAAAACCATCAGTATTACAGGTCCAGGCTTACAATCCTAATTAAAATTTTACAATTGTTAGACGGAGCTATTATTTTAGCAAAACTTTAGAAGCCCACAAATTGCAGCCAAGCCAGTGATATCTGTTTCAGGTAGCCTGGGGGAAAAAAAGCAGGACAACATGGAAAGCCAAGTACACGATCGAACTATAAAAGGCGCAATCAAGGACGATAAAGCCATTGCGGAGAAACTAAATGATTTCTTTGCTTCAGCCTTCACGGCTGAGGACATTGGGGAGATTCCCAAATCTGCACCGTCCTTTGTGGGTAATGAATCTGAGGAACTGTCCCAAATCTGCACCGTCCTTTGTGGGTAATGAATCTGAGGAACTGTCCCGGATTGAAGTGTCATTAGAGGAGGTTTTGGAACAAATAGAAAAACTTAATGTTAACAAATCTCCGGGACGGATGGCATTCATCCAAGGGTTCTAAAAGAACTCAAATGGGAAATTGCTGAACTATTATCTGTGGTTTGTAACCTATCCCTTAAATCGGCTTCCGTACCTAATGACTGGAAGGTAGACAACCTGACACCAATATTTAAAAAGGGCTCTAGAGGCGATCCGGGCAATTACAGACCGGTAAGTCTAACTTCAGTACCGGGCAAATTAGTCGAAACAATAGTAAAGAATAAAATTGTGAAGCATGTAGAAGAACATAATTTGTTGGACAAAAGTCAACACGGTTTCTGTAAAGGGAAATCCTGTCTTAC
Organism: Rafetus swinhoei; assembly: GCA_019425775.1. NCBI lineage: Eukaryota > Metazoa > Chordata > Testudines > Trionychidae > Rafetus > Rafetus swinhoei. Next base: position 89,075,233 of record CM033424.1, on the reverse strand, counting down.
TAATCTATTAGAGTTCATTGAAGGGGTTAAACATGCGGACAAGGGGATCCAGTAGATATAGTATACTTAGATTTCCAGAAAGCCTTTGACAAGGTCCCTCACCAAAGGCTCTTGTGTAAATTACATGGCCATGGGATAAGAGGAAGGTCCTTTCTTGGATTGAGAACTGGTTAAAGACAGGAAACAAAGGGTAGGAATAAATGGTAAATTTTCAGAATGGAGAGGGGTAACTAGTGGTGTCCCCCAAGGGTCAGTCCTAGGACCAATCCTGTTCAACTTATTCATAAATGATCTGGAGAAAGGGGTAAGCAGTGAGGTGGTAAAGTTTGCAGATGATATCAAACTGTTTAGGATAGTCAAGACAGAAGCAGACTGTGAGGGACTCCAAGAAGATCTCACCAAACTGAGTGATGGGGCAACAAAATGGCAAATGAAATTTAATGTGGATAAGTGTAAAGTAATGCACATCGGGAAAAATAACCCCAACTATACGTACAGTATGATGGGGGCTAATTTAACTACGACAAATCAGGAAAGAGATCTTGGAGTTATCGTGGACAGTTCTCTGAAAACTTCCACACAGTGTGCAGCGCGGTCAGAAAGGCAAATAGGATGCTAGGAATTATTATGAAAGGGATAGAAAATAAGACCCAGAATATCTTACTGCCCCTGTATAAAACTATGGTACGCCCACATCTTGAATACTGTGTACAGATGTGGTCTCCTCACCTCAAGAGAGATATTTTGGCCTTGGAAAGGGTTCAGAAAAGGGCAACTAAAATGATTAGGGGTTTGGAACGGGTCCCATATGAGGAGAGGTTAAGCGACTGGGACTTTTCAGTTTAGAAAAGAGGAGACTGAGGGGATATGATAGAGGTGTATAAAATCATGAGTGGTGAGAGGGCCGATAAAGAAAAGTTATTTATTAGTTCCTAAATAGAAGAACTAGAGGACACCAAATGAAATTAATGGGTAGCAGGTTTAAAACTAATAAAAGAAAGTTCTTCTTCACACAGCGTGTAGTCAGCCTGTGGAACTCCTTGCCGGAGGAGGCTGTGAAGGCTAGGAATATAACAGAGTTTAAAGAGAAGCTAGATAATTTCATGGAGGTTAGGTCCATAAAAGGCTATTAGCCAGGGGATAAAATGGTGTCCTTGGCCTCTGTTTGTCAGAGGCTGGAGAGGGATGGCAGGAGACAAATCGCTTGATCATTGTCTTCGGTCCACCCCCTCTGGGGCACCTGGTGCTGGCCACTGTCGGCAGACAGGATACTGGGCTAGATGGACCTTTGGTCTGACCCGGTACAGCCGTTCTTATGTTCTTATGTACAGCCCAAGGCAACTGTCACTTGCACATTTGAAAAAAATTACTGGTACTTAACTGAGGGACATTAAAGTCATACATTACTGAAACCAAGAATCTACAATAAGTTGAGTTCAAACATTAGCTTTTCAGGTAGACATCTAAAAATTCAGCATAAAATAGGGCTACACAGAAGTGTTTGTTCCTCACTCCCCCATCAAAAAAGTTTACCCTGAAAGAGCTGTTCCGGAAGCTTCACTGGGAGAAGAATGAATTAGTGGAGAAGTTGAGGGTCTGAAGCTGTATTGCTCATCTTCTGAAGATTGTAAGTCACATTCAGACAACATGGGTTTCTGATCTGTTGACAGAATAATCCCTTTAAACACAATGAAAGGGACAAGTGTTTTAAAAAGAGCCATTTAGGAGATAAATCAAGGCTACATTTACTTACCAACACTTTTCAGGGAGGTCACAGAAGGCTTTTCAAAAGTCACGTGTTTCACATTATTAGTGCAAGCAGTACTAGCCTCCCTGACACTCTCTTGCATTTTTCCATCTTGTGTCTCTTCATCTTTGCTCGGTTTCTGTGTGGATTTTGCTTTGGTATGATTTACAGGTAACTGAATACTAGACTGCTGGACAAGTTTTAAGTTGTTGTTTGACACTATGCTTTCTGTATCTGCTCTCTTCACTGTATCATTACTTGGTGTAGGAACAATTCTATTAATTGCCCGATGAGTCGTTTCTTTATTTTCACTGGAATAGTTAATATGTGAGTTTGTGAGGCTATTGGTTTGGCTAGAAGATGGCTTTAATGTTGTGTAATTGCCTATAAATACCATATCTTTCTCTGTTGCAGGTGCATTCAAAAATCCTTTCACCTCATTTTCACTGGTTATTTTTTCTGAATCTAGTACATTTGAAGTAAGACTAACTCTCTCTGCATGTGAGTGTTCACCTGTTACCAAATCAGAGGCTTCTTCTGAATACTTAGTCCTGTTTACAGTTTTCTCTCTTGTCTCAGGAAAGTTAGATGCACAAAAGGAATCCCGAGTGCCATTTTCTTCATATAAACTTTCTGCATAGTCCAGAAGCCATTTCCCTCCCTTCTTCATAAGATTACTATTTAACATGTCAGAAGCATGAGTGTCTTGAGTTTTATGTTTAAATGGTAAAGAGCTATCCTTAAAGTCATGGACATACACATCGGATCTTGTAAAGTTTTCAGGCTCACTTTCATGCCCAGCCTCTTCAGTCTTTTTAAGATATTTCTCCATATTAAATAGATTATGCTTTTCTTCAGTGCTGGATAAACTCCGATTAATGAACGAGAGATCTGTACCTTCATCAGCTTCAGGAAGAATGAGTTGCTCTCTACTTTTGTTTGAAAGTGCCATCATCATTGCAGCTAGTTGGGAAGGATCAGCACTAGCTGACACATTAGCAAGAGCAGAAGTAATTGTGCTTATGCTCAGGATAGCATCTGTGTGATCTGGCAGCTTGTCTTCAAATTTGCTTTTATCAAGTCTTTCCTAAAATGAAATAAAGTAAAAAACCACAAACTTAACCAAGTTTTAATTAAAAATAAACTCTATAATTCAGCCTTACCCTCCTACAGGAGTGCTAAATATTTGAGTTAATATACATGCTTTGGAATATATCATCAGGTACTAGGTATTACCTAGTATGTTTAGAAAAATCAGTACCATACGATGTTAGAGCCATACTCCACAAGAGTTTCAGTAAGATTCTAGGGAAGAGCTAATAAAAGCAACAAGCCAATAAGTTTTGTAAGAACAGGTATAGAAGGCATCATTGGAGCTTACCACAGTCAAAGAAAATCCTGTCTGTGCCTCCTATGACTTCAACTTAAGAAACTGGAACAAGACTTAAGATAATGCAGAGTGGGTCAGGAAGACCCAGAAACATGACAGTGTACACGTTAGAGTAATTCAGCTACCCCTCTGAGACATATTAAAAAGTCATAAGGCCTAAAATTAACAAGTCCAAAACTACCTAGTCTCACAAATTTATTTTGGTTTTGCACTGCTCAATGCCAAAATAACTTGGTTGCACAGCTCATGACCAAAGTTTTCTTTAGAAAATAAATTTGAGGCAAGGCACGTCTTTTAATTTTGATACTCAAGATAGCAGAAATTAATGACCGTTTCCCCATCCATCTCAAGTAGATAGCAGTGATTCAACATATTAAGAAGCCTCACAGACAGTTGGGGAGTGGAAAGAGAACCAGAGACACACACACACACACACAAGATTATCAAGAGGCAGGGTCTTTAGTATCAAAGGATCCTGAACACTGTCAGATTGTGGCTGCTTGAGAGCAAAATCAACACTTACATGACCTACTTTCCAAAGAGTCATTGTCAATGCTCACATTTGACATCTTATTCATTTTAATTAATACACAGCTCAAAATGAAGTCTCCTGATACTTAAAATATAATACATGGAGATACCTCTATTTTACTTGCAGCAGCAATTTGCATATTATTTTTATTTATTCCTCCTGTTGTCTCCATTTCACCAACAGTAAACGTGGCTGATGCAGAGTCTGGATGTTCCTTTGTGTGCACTTCTATGACTTCTATAAAAAACATAGGAAAAAAGGATAAGTAGTAATTACAGTTAAGCAGATTGTTTAAATACCCATGTTCTTGGGATACATCCACTATGCCCCTGAAGTTCTGCTGAAAGCAGAACCTCATGTCTTCCTTTCAGATCCAAACAATGAGGCCTGCTAGGGCCACACCACTGTCCACAAACTCCAGTTTCCTAAAGGGGGGGGCGGGGGCTGCAAAAAGCACCTGATCAGATACTCAGTTCCTGGGGTTCCCCCTGCCAACAGTTTGCCAGTGCCACAACTCTGCTGCTCACTTCTCCTCCTCCTCAGAAAGGAAAGGCATCAAATCCAACTTCCTGAATAGGGCTAGAAAAACGTTCTGTCACACTGCACTTCTATTTTGCACAGTAATATCATTATATGAGTATGCCATATTTGTGATATATTTTACACAAGATAAACCATGTACGTTGTCATTGGAAAGATTATAATTTGCTGAATATGATCACTTTCTATGCATGTATCATTTTGCATCTGACAATATGAATATTGATTATCTGTATCTCACATGTAGTTACACCTATGTAACATCCACTATGAAACATGCTCAGCCTCGACTGCTGGGTGGGAAGGGCCCACTCAGGTTAATGAACCATTAAAGAGAACAACAGGCCTTAGGAGAAGCTTATCTCTCACTTGAGAGCCCTTCCTGAGGGCGCTACAGACAACCAATGAGCAGTGAGACCTGTGACTAGGTCACCAAATACCTGACTCATCTTGGGATATCAGTATTTATTTCCTGACTGGCATTGGAACAAAGAGTTTCCACCATATGCAAAAGCTATACAAGACACGGGTGGAGAATCAGTGAAGACCTCAAGATCGCTCCACACTTCTAGAAACACTTAAGGAACAAAGACTGAACTGGGGAATGTGCTGGACCCAGGCTAAAGGGATTTCTAGGCTGTGAAAGGAACATTTGGGGATTCTAAGCTTAAAGCAAGAGCAGCTTGCCCCTTAAGAATTTGCAGCCTGCTAATACAATTACTAGACTGGATACCAATAGCAGCTCCTCACCCTTCTTAGTATCTTTTAAAATGCCCATCAGGCAGGAGAAAAGTAACCTGGGTGGATGCAACTAAGCTTAGTAAATCAAATAGGGCAGCTCCATGAATCCAGCCCCAGGTTAGAGGTGACCCTTTTGAGGAGTTCCTGGTGTGCCTTTCCATCATCTTACAGCACCAGGTGAGGGGAAACTCACGATAGCCTCATATAGGGAGGACAGGATGATACAGGTGTCATGAGTTCCACCCACTCCTACCTGCAGGGCCATCTGCTAAAATCTTCAAGTTCTGTGGAATTTCCTCCTCCGGAACTTGCATCTGCTTGGGAGGGTGGAGGTGGGAACACAAGACACCAAGGCTGATAGTCTCTCAGATTCTCCAGAAACCAACCATGCAGCCTGGGACCGCTGGATAAACCCCCATGGGTTCCAGGAGTACCAAGTCCCTAGAGCCATGTGGGGAGGTGCCATTAGCATGATGCCTGACCCAATGGCAGGGAGCCCTACTCAGTGCCAGCTTCTAAGGTCACATGCTCACTACCTGGTGAACAGGAGTGGGAGGACCTCTGATCATTTCCCACATAGTAGTAAGTCATGAAGGCCCATAAGGACCTCTCCAAGCAGGACAAGCCACTGCCAAGGCATCTCAGAGATTGCTGGGATAGGCGTATCAGCGATGAGAGCCCAGAAATCAAACACCTCCCATCATCTGCTCGATACTAGGACCCCGAGCAGGACTGGGAGTCCAAGCAAGTCCAGTGGCCTGAAGAACCACTGAAACTGTGAGGGCCTGTGTGATGGGGACTGGTGCCAGCATGACTGCAACTGATGATTATGTTGGTCCAAACCAGTCGTGGCCAACCCTCTCTTCCCCCCCCCCCGAAAGTGCGGCTCATGAAGCTGCCCCTGCACCCCTGAAAACGGCCCCCACTTCCTGGCTCCTTGTGCTCACCGGGGCAGGGGGGCTATCTTGCGCAGGCATTCAAAATGGCATCTTCAACATGGTGGTGGCCAGCAGGAACCTGATGTGGCCAAAAAGCCTGTAACAGCATTTCTTAAATGTGGCTGGGAACTTTTTTTTTTTTTTTGGATCTTTGCCTGTAACAGGTTGGCCACAAAACAACCAAAAACCAAAAAACACCACCCCACACCACACACACCTATCTTCACAGAAGGAGTAGTAAAGATGGAAAAACCATGTACTGAAGAGAGACTAGTAGAGCTCTGACTAAAGTAGGGATACAAAGAACTACTCGACCATTTGATAAGCAAATTTTTATTGGATAGATGACAGGCTAGTAGGCTAGTTTCCCCCCCTTCCCCCATCAGAAAGAGACAGCAAAGGGAGAAGGAGAAGGAGGAGGTACTTCAAAGCGGCAATGCTACGTGGAGCCTGGGGCCAGATCTCAGGCTCCATGCGGTGCTGCCGCTTGAAACAGCCCTGGGCTGCACACAGCATTTCAAAGCAGCAGTGCCGCATGGAGACCGGGATCAACTGGGGACTCCCCTGCTGACCCCGGGATCTGTGTGACACTGCTGCTTTGAAACGCCACATGGAGCCTGATGCCCGGCTCCCCATGTCATTTAAAGAGGCTGTGCCACATGAAGCCCAGAGTGTGCGAGGGAGTCCCCAGCTGATCCCAGACTCCACGCAGTGCTTTCGCCTTTGAAGTGTAGCAACAGCCCCGTTGTTATACTTCAAAGGCGGAGATGCCCTATCAACTAATCGAACACTCGATGCAAAATGCAGCAATGATTCAATTAGTCATTACTCACAATTTAACATCCCTAAACTAAAGACCCTGCATCCAGACATGCTTGAAACAGCACTGAAGGATAATCAAACTGAGTAAAATCCAAATGAAAGGACTATAGAAATCAACAGAACATCTACAGTAGCGTACAATTTAAGCTATTTCCTGGTTTAAGGCTTTTAACATTGCAAAAAACTACCCTGAACTTCTTTAGAGGACTCAGACCCTCAACTCAAACCCTTGTGCATGCCACTACAGTAGTTTTAGATCAAACAAGCAATTGATTCTATGTTAAGAACAAAATCATTTGGCAGAATTGGTAGCTGAACTGGAGGTACTGATACAGTAACAAAGCAAGAATTAAAAATGACATTAAAGTTAAACTTAAAACACAACAAATGGTCTGTAGCACTTTAAAGACTAACAAAACATGTACATGGTATCATGAGCTTTCGTGGCATACCATCTACGTTTTGTTAGTCTATAAAGTGATACCAGACCATTTGTTGTTTTTTAAGTTCATCCTGTACAGACTAACATGAATGCTTCAGGGGGTAGCCGAATTAAAGCTATCCATGTTCAATGAGCTTTGTCTTGTCAGATCTTCCTGATGATCCTCTTACCTTAGTATAGGCAGGAAAGCACACTAAAAATCTTGTTACTGTCTGAAAGAACAAGACAGTTTTTAGCCCTTGCATTTCATAAGACTCAGATTTTTAGCTGCTTTTCTAGTTGTTAAATAGTCTTTGAGACAATAGCCAGTTGGTACTTTGAACATTTTCTGTAGTGATATGTAAGGAAGTCAAAAGTGCTTTGATAGAGAAGGCATGTATGTTAGACCAGGACCAGACTACTTCCTTTCTTGACATCAAGAAAGGAGGAAGAAAAAAGAGAAGATACAACCTGTGTTACTAACTCTTGAAAAGTCAGAGGCACAGATACATTTTGGTTTATTTCAACATATCAGTTTATCATTTAAAAAAATAAAAGCAAAACCCACAAACCCAGACTGCAAGGACTGCCAAGAAAGAAATTGCAATACTTCCAGAGGAAGTCTCTTATCTCCCATTGGAAGTTGGCTTACAATTGAGGCAGGAGTATTTCTATGTGTTGCAAAATTGGGAATAGCAAGTCAACATTATTCTGTGACCATGGAAATAATGTCCAGGGCAGAGAAGACAACTTTCAAGACAGATCACAAAAGATATAAAAAAGTGGGAGTTCTAATCCTCCACCTAGTCTGTACTGGCCAAGAAAGCATTTTGGGCTTGCTAGATACAATATGGGCTCTTGGGTATTTGTAGAACTTTGAAGCAGGATCTTAGCTCAGTCTCTGAACACTTTTTTTGTGTTGCAGTTGCAATTCTTCAGGCCAGCACGGGGCCCTGACCAGTCCAACTCTGAGCCTCATAGTAGTGTTGGCTGGCAGGGCACATGAAGGGTATAATTCACCCACTGTAGGGCCTATAAATGCTGTTTTACATAGGAAACTCCACTTTAAATTTAAGCCAGGTGTTCACAGGACAGCACTGGCTTGCCTGAGTGAGCACAGAGAAAGAACTGTGGCAGCAGATGATTGAAAAGTCATGCTATTCATCCAATTGAGGAAAAGAAAAGGAGGAGGATGACTGTAAACTGCAACTTCATAAACCAAAAAATAAGGATTTTAAAACAAAATAAGAAGGATAAACTGACAAACTTGTTCCACTGCCAGAAACAGAAAATATTGTCTTAAACTGAAGGTCAAAGCTGAGCCCTGGAAGGCTCCAGCAACAACACTGGACCACAATTCCACAGGTCACAACACTAGGACAATGAATGGAAGAGGAGAGAAGCTGTGGAACAGAAAGTAACTTTACTGAAAAAGGGGATAAGGTTTTAGATTAGTAAATTGTGTTATTTCTTGTGCTCAGTGGCAGACTACTCACAATTATTATTAATAAGCCTTGTAGATTAACAAGAAATCAGAGTTGCTTGAGGTTGAGGATATTAACTTAATCTATTTCATTACTTCAATTTCAAACACTAAACAGAAAATAACAGGATGCCTTGACAAAGTAGGCCTAATTGCTACAAAAGTTACTTTAGAATAGATATTTGCTCCTCAAGGTGATAGCCAAAACGGTCACTTGATGATAGTACTGGGAACCATAGCTTTTGTTCAAGAGCACGACATCCTTACAACCATCTTAAAAAAATCCATATGCTAGAAAAGTCTGACAATGGATTTTTTGCAGGTTTTGAGGTCAATAAGTCAATGCACCATAAGAGAGGTCCTGTGAGTAGACCTCCCAAAGCATATTGTAGCCAGCACTGCTTTAAAAAAGGAAGAGGATGCTTTTAAGTCCTTTTATAGTGTGCTCGTCATCCTTTGGCCAGAGGTTCTTTGCATTAGTAACTGTTGAAAGGGAGATTGTCGTGTCTTGTCAATGACAAAAACAGATGCCATCAACATGGAGATTATTTCCTGATATGTCCAAATTAGAGGGCTTGTTGGCAGTCTTTCCTTCACACAGAATTTTCTTCTATTCCTATAAGGCTTAGTTCAATGAGGCATGGAAGGAAATAATCAAGTCTACCATTGTTTTATAATAAGAGATACTTATCCAAGGGCATGTCTATACTGCAAGCTTATTTTGGAAAAAGCTATTCCAGAAGAGCTTATTTCAAAATAGCATGTCCACATTAGTAGAGCCTGCCTTGGACTAATTTTGAGGCTTCCCTGTAGTGTGGATACTATCTCGATTTCGAGCCCCAGGAGGCACTGGGGAGGAATAACTTAGAATGGCCTTGGTGAGAAAGGCCTTGGTGAGAAACTATTTCGACATAGCAGCAGTGGAGTGTCCACACACCCCCTCTTCCGAAATAGCTTTTTTGCAAGAGGCATTATTCTTCATGGAATGAGGTTTACCATAGTCGAAAAAAGCCCTCCTTTATTTCAATTTTCTTCCGAAACAACGCAATTACTATGTGGATGCTAGTACTGTTTTTCTGGAATAAGGGCTGTTATTCCGGAATAACAGTGCAGTGTAGATGCACCCTTAGTTTTGATTCACTTTCATGATTATTTCAATAGCTATTATGATTCTCCTGGTCATTTTCTCAAGCAATTTTGGTGGAGGACTGTGTTGTTTATCGAGTTTCTCACCTCTATGATGAGACACCAAAAGGGTATGGTCTTCCAAAGAGGAAATACATTTTTGGTTGACATTGTGCTGCTCCTGGAGAAGGGGGTCAGGAAGGAAAGACTGAGCTGCATCCTAATAAGACAATGGGTATTCAACTTTTTTTTTAAGATTCTGGAAGCTTTTCCTTCCCTGAGCCATAGAACCACAGGTCTCCTTCACACAGGCTGTGTAAGCCAACCTTCATGGAGGTTAGGTCCATAAAAGGCTATTAGCCAGGGGATAAAATGGTGTCTTTGGCCTCTGTTTGTCAAAGGCTGGAGAGGGATGGCAGGAGACAAATCGCTTGATCGTTGTCTTAGGTCCACCCCCTCTGGGGCACCTGGTGCTGGCCACTGTCGGCAGACAGGATACTGGGCTAGATGGACCTTTGGTCTGACCCGGTACGGCCGTTCTTATGTTCTTATGTCTCTGGGACTTAATTCTGCAATAAGGAAAGAACCTGAGAGTGCCTGGCTCTCTGCATCCCAGTCAAGTATTAGTACATGAAGTAAACTATGGGACTGTTGCTTTAAAGGACAGTGTCTAAACTAAGGTCACAGAAATGTTCCCCCCTGTGGGTGCAGCTATCCCACACAGGGAAGAGAAGCGTTAAAGCACCCTTCAGAGAAGCTGTAGAACCTCAATTAGTAAGAAGAGAGCTTGGAGAGCTAACCAACAGGGGGAAAGCTTGTTAGGGAAGCTCATCGGGGCAGGAAGGGCTATATAAGAAGGGCTGCTCAGCAGAGCAGAGGTGGTCTCTTCCTGGGCTGCAAGGGAGAATTGGCTACCTGATGAGAATTATCTTTGACAGAGAAGAGCTAGGCAGGGTTACAAGAGCAACAAGGAGCTCCAGCCTGACTGGCTGCCACACTAAAACCCTGATATGAAGGACAAAGGAGGTGCTGGGGTTATGGGTGAGTGACCCAAGGAAATAGATGACAGAACGTGGCTGGGTCATCCAAAGGGGAGTGGCTGCAGTATGGACTGTCACTGCCACTGAGCTGAGTGGTTAGACTTGAGAATGCAGTTTGCCACGGAGGCAACTGGCCGGACTAAGGACTGTTAGTCACCTGGAAGGGAAGGAACAACTGAGCAGGACACAGCCTGTAAGCCATGCTCACAAAAGGACACTTTGGTCTAGGGAGCAATGCAGGTCCAAACTGTGGAGACAGTATTGATGGCAAGCATGACACTAGCTGAAAGCTAATTCCCAGAACAGCTAGCAGGTAATACTGTGGTGGTAAGTCACATCCCATTACACACCCTCTCATCATCTACCCTCTACTCACATGCAAAAGCTTATTCTTCCCACTGCTTCAAAGAAGTTGAACAAAATATATTATCACATGTTCTTAGTTACGAGCCTTACTCTTTCCTTGCTCTTTCAATGTCCACTCTCTTTCTAGACAGAGATCTAATTTTGCATTCTTGTGAAACAGTAGACATATAGATGTTATGTAAATAGTATTTTAGTAGTAAGAGGCTTAATAAGTGTTAAATATCTCAAAATGATCCCTAAGACTTGAAAATTCAATTTCACACAGTTTTCCAGGGTTCCTCATCAGACGTTGAAATGGCCAGAACAATTCAAGTTTCTCTCAGACATTAAGACTATATAAAGATTGTGTGTTCTTCAATCTTACAAGAAAAAAATAAATAGTGGTGAAATATATTTCAGTGACCACTCCCTTCCAAAATCTTCACTAATTCTAATCATAGTGATAGGAATATTCACATATAGCAGTGGTCACCAAACAGTAGATCGGGATCTACTGGTAGATCTTGGAGCCTCTGACAGGTGATCCTGACTGGTTTGGCCAAGAGGCTATTATCACGTGCCGGCATTTGAGCTGCCACTCCTGCCACTGCTGCGCATCTCTTGCCCTTTGCCTTGAAACTGTCCCTTCAGGAGCCTCCTGCTTGTTGTGCAGGGCAGGGGAGGGGAGGGAGAGGAGGGATGCTGATGTCAAGGTGCCTCCTCTCCCACTTGGTATCCTATCTCCACAGACCAGAGAGGGGGGGGCACAACAGGACTTGGGAGGGAGTTTGCTGGCTGCTTTTGAGAGTGGTGCAGGCCAGGACAGGGGTGAGCCTACCTTAGCCCCACTGCTCCACCACCCAGGAGCCACCTGAGGTAAACAGTGCCCAGCTGGAGCCCACATCCCGAACCCTACCCCAGTCAAACTCCCTCCTGCACCCCTAACCCCAAGCACCACTGACTGCATCCAAATGCCCTCCCAGAGCCTGCACCTAGAACCCCCCCCAACACCCCAACTGCCTGCAGCTCAGAGCCCCTCTCACACTCCAGATCCCTTAATCCAAGTGAAGAGCCTGCACCCCAATCCTCTGCCCCAGCCTCGTGAAAGGGAGGATGGAATGAGCAGGGGCGGGACCTCAGAGAAGGTGCACAAAGGAGGCGGGGCAAGGGTATTTGGGTTGCAGGTAGATCTTGGATTGCACTTAAATTCAAGAAGTGATCTCACGCATAAAAAGGTTGGAGACCACTGACATACAGCTACCAATTCACTAAATTGCCTCTACCGTTTTACCCATTTCATAGTACCTGGAAATAACGCATCAGAAATTTGCAAACTCTCTTTGTCAGCATTGCCTCTTGCTGCATCAGACTGCCTTAACAAAGCTACAGGGTGCCTTTTCTCTGGAGATGTAATATGATAACCAAAAGATGGCTGTAAAAAAAATAAATCAGTTAATGATTTTTTTCTTAAGTATTACAACGTTCCAAAAATATTCTGTAGCTCATTTAGCTAACATATTTAAAAAAACCTACTTTCCCCCCCCATTTATTACCTTTTTATTTAGTTGAACAGATTTTTCTTGATATACCGCAGAAGAGGATAATCTCCACAGACTTTCAATGATCTTCCTGTATCTGGCCTACTTTTACTATATACTATAGCCAAACATAGGATATCATTTCTCTAAAAAGTGAAAATTTGACCACTGGTAGTCAAAGTGGTCCTTCAAATAATATAAGGCATGTCCTATACCTGCTTTCTAATAACTCCCAGCCTGGGATGCAAAACAATCCCAGTGTCTCTCACTTACTAGTACCGAGTATTATTTGCAACTGGACCTATCCAGAAGATCAGATTCATCTGGAAGCATTAGTTACAAATGCAATATAAGAACAGAGTTCCAGGTATGTTCCTCATGTCCTTTTCTTCAATTCTTTGCATTAAAATAACAACTTAGCCACATACCCTTCTCACATCACTGCCTCCGCCAAGACAGCCAAGAGCTTCTGATCTCTGACCAAAGAACTCGCCCAAAGACAAACGTAAATAGCTAGCATCTTTACTAAGATCCGATGTTGTTTGGGACGCTTTCAGCAAGTTATAGCTATTGGCAGATTTCCATGAAGTATCCTCTATTTCCGATGTATTGTGTGTGTCTATTTTCTCTTCCTGTGTGCAGAAAAATCATTTGGAATGTTATTCAGACTAAATAGACCTCTGTTCAACAGTTCCAGGAAAGTTATTTTTTATGAAGTCACTAACCTGCATAAATCTGTGCTCCCTCTCAAATTCTTCTTGATCGTGTGCAATCTTAGCTACTGCTTCAGCTTTAAAAAATGAAATTAATTATCTGTTACAGCCACTGACATAAAACTGATATGCAATTGTAATTTTAAAATGTTTGCAGCACTTTTCCAAGTTAAATGACAAATTCTTTCTGCTTAAGTTTTATGCATAGTTGCACATACTTTGTTTTGTGATCCCACAATTCTGTGCCTATCACCTGAGATATCTACATTTGACACATTTATGTAAGGGTCAACAGCTCCTTTAAACTGCAAGCCTCAGAGGAAGATGGAGATACAAGACATGGGAAAGAAGCCATTAGCCATCTAGTTGTTCCTTAGGAAATTTACAGGATCGGAGGTTCAATAAAGTTTTAACATTAGAGATGGTGGTAGAAGCAATCATTCTTATGTTCGCATGTATGAAAGAAAGCATTGTCTTAATTACATGCAACCAAGTCGTTAATTGTACAGGATAAAGATTACTTACATGCAGTTATGAAGTTCTCACTTATTTCAATGTTTGCAGGCAGATTTAAGTCTTGCTCTTTATCAAATGAGGTATAATATGCCAGGTCCGTCACCCATTTTCCCTCTTCATTTTGGTAGACAACACTGTGTGGTGGGCCATTGGGGTCATAAAATGCTGAGTTTAATTTAGACCAAGATGAAGAGGTTTAAAAAAAAAAAAAAAAAAAAAAAAAAAAAGGCAGTCTTAAATTCTAGCAATGTTTGTTGGTTAGTTACATTTTCTAACTTGTAATGTATGTTACTGTAATTGAAATAACTTTTATAAACCATACATACTCCACAATTTAAGTGATTTAATATATTAAATACCATTGATAAATAATGGAACTCAAAATTTCTTCTAGTTAAATTGACTTAGATCTTTTCTAATAATCTTCCAGCATATTTACAAAAAAGCTAAACTTGCAGTGGAGTTCCCTCACCAAACAAGCCAGTCTTGACTCATTTGCCCTAATGGGCTATTTCTACAGCAACTGACCTTCTGTTGTATCCTGATATTCACTTGCTCTACTACCAGCAGTTGGAGACAGGTAAGTATCAGCCAGTCCAAGTTCATACTCATTAGCTGGACTTTTATCGCTCACAGCGGCATTTTCATGAACAGGATTTGTGTCATACACAGATATACCATCTATTGAATGATATACTTCTTCAGCATCAGGTGAAAAAGCATGACATAAGTAAGAGGATTGTTTCCTCCCCTCTAAAATAGTATCGGAAAGATCAGCCACAGTCTTATTGATGTTCATGTGCTGAAGATATAACGAATCTAATCCGAATTCAGCAGTGTTGATGGAATTTAGTACATCCTTAAGAAAAAAATTACAAAAGTAGTTAGCACTTTGTATGTACACAAACAAAACTAGCAAGCCTTTGTAGATAGATTTGACTATAAGCCATTTATGTCCAGTTTATAAAAAATAGTTTTAAGTAGCAATTGAGTACAGAATGAACATTTAGAAGACATGAACTAAGGTCACCAAATAAAATTAACCGACAGCAGATTTTAAAAACAGAAGTATTTCTTCACACAACCATCAGTCAACCAGTAGAACTCGCTGCCAGAGGATGTTGTGAAGCTCGAGACTACAAAGGTTCAAGAAAGAACTAGATAAATTCATGATGGTTAGGTCTGTCAATGGTTACTAGCTAGGATGGCCAGGGATGGTATCCTAGCCTCTTTGTCAGTGCTGGAAATTGGCGACAGGGGATGGATCACTTGATTACCAACTTCTGGGGCAGCTGGCATTGGATACGGTCCGAAGGCACTATACTGGGCTAGATGGATCATTGGTCTGACCCAGTATGGCCGTTCTTATGTAAACTAAAATTAAAATATTTTAGTCTATTTTTTGTAACTATTTAACTTAGTAATTACTCACATTAGCATGCTGTTTTACTTAGGTTACAATCCCACTGATAATGTTGCAGTCATCTTATCACCACTTCCTCTTAAGACTACAATAACGTCAAGTGAAGATCAACATATACACTTAAAGCATTACAAAAATCCCGGAACTTCGTAGTCAGAATTATATTTAACAGAAATTGAAACAAGCCAAACTGTGAAAACGCATAGGTCAGACACAGAAACAACTTCAACTCTGCCCTGGAGTGATGCTGTGCAATAACCAAACAATTACGATTAAGACAATTTAATGTTTGTGGCAGCACATTACTTTTTTCATACTCTTTTCTCTTCAGGGGGTATTAAGCAGCAATGTTATTAGTGCTATCCTGAAGCGACATTTAATATAGGTAAGAAGGGACACATTAAGCAGGTTTCATTGAATCATCTCAGCCTCAAATTACACCCCAGATGTCTTGTGCCAGTGCCACAAGTATAAACAATCAGGAAAGAGGAGGGAAGGATAGAGACCATACCGATCTGTAGTCATCAAATACAATTATACCTGTATACAAGAGGTCATTTTTATAGAAAAGCTATTTTGAAGCCTCCCTGGAATATTTCAGAGTGATAAAGACCTGTCTTTATTATAGTCACCTAAAGAGGACCCATCTCAACCAACTCTTCTTCCCCTCTTCTAGAGTATTCCCTCCAAGAGAAGACTCAAAAGTACAATTCCAGAAAACTGTACACAACAGCCAATTGGGCATTGGCTTGGAGGAGCACAGGGACAGAAAGAATGGAGAAGACATAGACCAGCTATAGATCTCCTCCCTGCTTGTCACTGGAGGAGCAATATCCCCTTCTGCTTCACTTCCCATTTACAGAGCCAAATACTATATTTATCCACACGTGGAGTTGCAAACACATTACCAAAGATCCCACAATGATAATCGTCAGAAAAATCAAGACAATTTTACACAGACTTATTGGAAGTATTTAAACAATCAAAAAGTTTGCATTTTTTCTTGGCTGTACAAAAAGCAGTTCCTCAAAGTTGTGTTACCTCATTATAAGTAGGAATATCAGGAGTCATACATTTGGAAAAAGCCTGGACTAAGACTTCATTTTCTTTTCCAGTTATGTTTCTTCCAATCCCACCTGTATCAAAACTCTGTATGTTAGAGGGAAATAGTGGTACCAAAGCTGTTCCTTCACTTTCATTACCAAAATGTCCAAACTCACGATTTCCTGCAGCATATGAGAAATAACTTAAATTAATATTAACAAACCACTTTATCTGCTGTGAGAACACTGACAAAGTAGTTCACTTCGGAAAGACTTAACTCAGTAAGGTTCACTGATGTTAAGAACTGATCTTTTGAGTTGTCTAAACTAATTAAATGGCAATGCTATTTACGTTGCTAAGTAAAACACAAGTGTAGGGTTTTAACTTGACAAATACAGACAGGTGATTTGCTCCTTTCTGGTATTAATATGACAAAAAGATAGATAAAGGATTGTAAAATGTAACTTTTGGTTTTGTAAAGATCAATAGATGCCAAAGGATTTCTCTCAGTTTTTGTGTGCATGACATTAAAATATTGGTGCATGACTATTTCCAGAAAATGTGCCATGACCTACTTTCCCACTTGGTTTCCATCAGAAGTTGGGTCTGTTTTGTTCAGTTAGATGTGACTTAAGAGTCCAAAAGTTGCTGAATTATTTTCTATTAAAATTTTCTCTTGCATGGAAAGTTCATTATGTATATAACATGCAGTATCTCTCTCATTTGTGATATCTTCAAAGCAACATTCTTCAGATGCAGTTGTAGCTCTAAATCATTGAGAGAGGATCTTCCAATTCACCTATGAGTCCTTATTTGTGGCACTGCATAATGATGTGTTTGGTGAAAACATTCAAACCATCAAAGTCACATAACGGGGAGTCTTGGGTTTTTCCCCTTGTGAATTAAGTAGCCACATCTTCCATGGTTTGATCAGATAACAGTTCA
Organism: Rafetus swinhoei; assembly: GCA_019425775.1. NCBI lineage: Eukaryota > Metazoa > Chordata > Testudines > Trionychidae > Rafetus > Rafetus swinhoei. The sequence continues at coordinate 89,057,930 of CM033424.1, read as the reverse complement.
ATGAGAAGGGGGAGAAAAGAGTCGGGTGTATCTCCCATTGGAATACAAGAAATGATGCACCCATGCCTAAACATTAGCTGGCACCTGTTGTGTTACACCTTCCTCAGGATTCTGAGATTTAACAAGATGGGAAGAAATATATAGGAGACCTCCCATGCACAGAAGAATCAGAAACATGTTTACCAGATGTGACGGGGCAGCCCAGCCCCACACCGACCAAGGGGGAAGCCAATGGGCCTGCTGGGCAGAGAAGGCCCCTCCCCCGCAGCAGTGCTGGACATGCTCCAATTGCGGGCCAGGTATAAAGGCCAGGGAGACAGCTCAGTTGGGTCTGGCCTCCGGGAAGGGAGGAACTCCTGCTCAACCTCCGAAGCCCCAGCCCAACCAGCCGCTGGAGCGAGAGCCGCCGAGCCTGCAGCCTCCGCCGCAACAGTCCCTGGGCCGAGCACGACCGGAACAACGACCATGGTGGGCAGCCCGCCCAGCCGCTGGGGACGTCCTCGTCGAAGCCGCCCCAGACATCGGGCCTACCAACGTCATTGCCGCCACCAGCCCAGCCCCTGCACGTGGGATCACCATCGGCCAGGGGGCTGGGGTAGGAAGCAACCCAGGGCAGGGGGTAGGAAAATCCCCGGCAGGCTTGGCGCGTTTCGGGGCGAACTCCCCGCCAAACCAGTGGTGGGAACCACCCACCACTAATAGGGGCCTGGGTTGGGGCCCAGAGAAGACGGGAGGCCCGGGCCCCCCTACCCCATCCTCCCAGAGCCTGGACTAGGCCTCGGGGCCGGCGATTGTAATGGACTAGGCCTCGGGGGCCGAACTGTGCGGGGTTGGGCACCCTGCCACACCAGAGAACAGACTCCTCCCCAGAAGCAACAGTATAAGACACAATGCTAATACAGTCCACACACAGGTATGGGTACAAGTTAAGGCCTCGTCTCCTCCGGTGAGCTACTACCACCAAAAGAGATTTGGCAAAAACCCTTAGAAATATTGACAGTGAAAATGTTTAAATTCTGACAGTGATAAAGGTGGGCTCATTGACCATAAAGCACACATTTAGCAGCTAAATTAATGCACACATGGAACCATTTACAAACTGACTCATGAAATAATTCACTTCAAGTGGGGATTACAAAAGAATGAACATCTGACACCTAAATGACAAATGAATGGGACTCTACCCTCCTTTCTTCTTCTGAATAATAAATGAATAGGAAGTCAATTCCTTGCTGCGGAACTTGAGTGATCATCTCGAAGTACCCAACAGAAGAAAAGTCTCTGAACTTAAGAGGCTATTCTGAGAGGGGTCCTTGAAGAGAGACAGGACAAGGCAGAAGAGTTAAACTGTTACCTACTTTTTGTAACTGTTGGTCTTCGAGAGGTGTTGCTCACATCCATTCCATTTAGGTGTGCATGCCATCTGCACAACTTTCTGAAGGCTTTTCCACTCAGTGGCACCCACTGGGCTGGCAGGGAGTCCCTCAATTCCTTCTTGCTCAAACAAAAGGGAGGTGGGCATGATTTGAAATGGACACGAGAAACACATCTCAAAGCACAGATACGAAAAGTAGGTAACCATTTTTTCTTCAATTGCTCATGTCCATTCCATTCAGGTGGATTGCATGTTGTGCTAGAGGCAGTAGGGTCAAAGACTAACTTGAAATGGATAGCAGATCAGCTCTCCCAAAAGCTGCATCATCCCAAGTCTGCTGGAAAAATGACACAGCAGTTGGTGAACATATGTATGGAAGAGCAGATAGCTGCCCTGCTTATATCCAGGATGGGTAGATGAGACACAAGAGCTGCCGAAGAAGCACGTGCTTTAGTGGAGTGGGACATGAGTGTCAGCAGTGACACTTGAACAAAGTTATATACAGGTCCTGACGAAGGCTCTGATCCATCAAGATGCATGCTAGCTGTATACTGGCATACCTTTCATTCTCTCTTTTATGGAGATAAAGAGTAGTGGGGAATCTACAAAATTTTTATTTAGAGAGAACAAAACTAAGTAAGCACATCTCACAATCAGAGCGTCAAGAGCTCTTTCTTTGTTATCAATGTTTAGGAAAGAAAACAAGGAGAAAGATATCCGATTTATATGAAACAGCAACACCACCTTGAGTAAAAACACCATGTGGCCATACCTTGTCTTTGCCTTTAAAAGAAAACTGAAAGGGGGCTCTGAGGTTAGAGCTTGGAGTTTTGACACTCTTCTAGCTGATGTGCTCACCACCAAGAATGCCATTTTACATGAGAGATGCAACGAAGACCAAGCAGCTAAAGGCTCAAAAGGTGGCCCCATTAATTTTGTGAGGACAAGGTTAAGGTCCCAGGGAGGAACTGGTTGGCACACCTGCAGGTACAACCTATCTAGGCCCTTCAAAAGCAACATACAATTAGACTGCCAAAAACTGACTTGCCTCGAGTACCCAGGTGAAAAGCAGAGAGCTACCAGGTGGACCCAGACAGATTATATAGATAAACCCTGTGTCCTGAGAGCCAGTAAGTAGTGCAGTATGACTGGGACCAGAGCTTCCATCAGGGCTGTACCTTTCTGAAAGGAATAAAAAAACCTGATTCTACTTGGCCATAGAAATGACCCTAGTGGAGTTTTCCTACTGCCCAAGAGCACCTCCTGCACTGATTCTGAACACTGTTGCTCCACCTGTGTTAACTATGGAGTTCCCAGGCTGTTAGGTGGAGGGATTGCAGGTTGGGGGAAGGGGGGGAGGAGAATATAATTTACCATAGTTCTAGATAATTAAGTCTGGGAACGCAGGAAGAGCTATAGAGTCCGTCACTGAGAATTCCAAGAGAGTGGTGAACCGATGCTGACAGGACCAGGCTGGTATTACCTCATCCTAAGAAAACTCTGTGCATGAGGGGAGAGGAAGGAAAGGCATACATCAGGTGGGACATCCAGGGTACCTGAAAGGTGTCCCCTAGGGAACCCTTATGTAGGGATACCCCCAATCTGTGGAAAACAAATAGGGCTACATCTGCCCTGAAAGACCACTCGTGAAAGTAGAAAACTCAGGTGAGCCAGTTCACCAACATGTTCTGAATTCCTGGAAGGTACATAGCCTCCAACTGGATGGAATGTTGCAAACAAAACTCCCACAGAGGGGACAAGCACCACACTATTTAAATCAAACATTGCTCTGTGTTGTCAGTCAGGACTCAAACACACTTGCCTAGGTTAGAAACATCTGACATGTGAGACGTTCAGCCCTTAGCTCCCTGACGATAATTCCCCTGAGACCACATATCTTGAGTCCTTAGGTCTCCCGTGTGTGTTCCCCAGCCCATTTCAGGTAATAGACTAAAAGGTGTGGTATGGCAAACTGCACTCTACTCCCTCCTGAAGCCACCAAGTTAAGGAGTGCATGACTTCAGGGAAATCATGACCTCCATGTCCAGCAGGTAGTGGGTGGGGTTATGCACCTGAGTTAGCCATGCTTGTAGTGGCTATAGCCTTAGGCTGGTGTGTTGCTAGACATATGTACGTGCTGCCATGTGGCCCAGAAGCCTCAATTCCTGGCCATTGTAGTTGGGAAGAACTGTCCAAGTGTTAGGATATTCCTTATTGCTAGGAACTGGGGTCTTGGAAGAGAGGTCCTGGCCTGGGTTGAGTCCAACAAGGCTCCCACAAACTATCTGCTGCATGGGGACAAGGGCAGACTTGGCCTCATTCAAAATGAGCCTTGAGCAGAGAAATGTAGTCCTTGCCAGTTCTATATGAACTACACTATTGTTCCCTTTTCTGTGAGGAAGGAAAACACTGCTGTGACTACATCTTCAGTCAAGGATGACAGAAAAAGAACTGAGGGACACTTGCACCATGCATGCACCCAACAGACAAGAACAGTGCCAGATGGCGACTACGCATGTGTGGTATGGGAAGGCACTGCTAGGTAAAAAATGTCAACCAGCGGTGCAAGGACACATTGAGACCTGAGTGGAGCACCCACAGGGACACCACTCGAAGGAGAATTTACTGTGGGCGAGAAGAGGCTTATTTGCCTAGCAAAATTTTGAGAGGCTTGAAATGGAAGTACAATCTCAACTATATTTTAGTGCCTTCCCTGTGACAAGGTTATCAAGTAGTGCACATCAGCAATTTATGAACACAAGCTCTAAACTTACCTAAAGGAAGTACACTACTGTTAAATACTTGTACCTGTTACAAGTGGACCAGTAATTTGATCCTCTGTGGAAGACTCATCACAACTATTGCCTTTTAGTCCAGGTTTAAAGCTTGTATTGTCAGCTTCACATAACTGTTCAAGAAAAAGGTTCACAGATACAATAACTACATCACAAAATTAGTCAAGTTAACAGTAAATCATTTACAAAGTAACACTTGTAGTGCAAAAGTTTAAGATTGAGAATTATTCAATTTTAATCAACTTTTTTATGAGAAATACTATCCCTCTATTACTTGTCACTTACCAACTTTCAGGTTTCTGTTCCAAGGGAGGTTATTTAGATACTGAAGACAGTTTTATAATGATCAGAACATTCTACATACAAAAGGTCTTACCGTTCTTGGCAAGAAGAATGATTCTCTTTGCACAGGATGCCCATATTTCTCCAATTCACATGACTCTTCATCACTAGCAGTGGCAGAATCCACTTCTGTGGCAGCTTGGTGAATTTCAGGCACTTGAAAATTCTCCTGAAGAATTAGCATTTATAATTCAGCTAGAGTAACAACACTGAATTTTTCTTGAACTGTCATCACCAAAGCAAAGTACTTCCTTTGGCCAGAAGTACACTATTCACTTTCATGTTATAATTCACAATGTTAATCTGATATTTCCTGAGGAAATTAGGTATTACTGTGAGTGCACAGAATTCATGGTTCCCACAGATTTCTTTGGTTCCCTGCAAAAAAGCCTCCCCAACTTCTGACAGAGAAGAAAAGGGAAGCTGCAAGAACAGTCATGAATCCTTCCCTCCTCCCCCAGGCAGCACATGTGATTTTGGGTGCCCAAAGCTGCCAGTAGAGATATAAATCACCATCAGGCGCTGTAATGTGAAAGACACTCTGTCCCTCTTACTTGCTATCATAACACAATTGGCACTGAAGGGCCATGTTTTAGAATGTGTGAGAAGATGTACCCCAGGACAAACTGGGACCTTTTGGAATTGCTGCTCCACTAACTACTCAGATAGGCTGGCCTCTCACCCTGCACTGCTGGTGACACAGCCAGCCCTTCTGGTCCCTATTATCATTCAACATGATAGATGGTGCCACATACCCAACTGAGTACTTAAGTGCTTTACCTAGGCTACTCATGGACCAGCAATGGAGGCACCAGCCAATTTCCCCACTCCATACTATTGCACTCCTACTGGAGTATAAATCCAGAATTATGAAGTTATGCACTGCACAGGGACTTGATTGATATGATGCAAACTCATTCATGAGTCCTCTATCACTCAATGTGGGTAAATATGCACTAGCCTTTATTAATAGAGCTAAAATTCCCGAACACTTTACTTTAATTAAAAAAAAAAAAAAACAAAAAAAAACACCACACCACAGAATAAGATAAAATTTAAGACAGATTAACTACAGAAGGATAGATTTTAAGTAATAAGTGACAGCAAACAGATCAAAGCAGATTACTTAAGAAATAAACAAACACCATGTAAGCCTAATAAAGTAGACATGATTTCCATCACACAGTGTCTTCACCCTGATTGATGATACAAGGAGGCTTACAGATTGAGGAAGAGGCAGCATTTACCTTGCAGCCTGGGTTCAACTTGTTACCCCGCCCATACTTCATGAAAATTGGCTTATGAATACGCATAACTTCAAGACACTTTAGGCATCATGTAACAGATCATTTTTAAAGTTATGATTTTCTGAGTATGTATACTCTATTTCTGCACATGTAAAGTAAGTGACAATAGAAATGTGAAGCATGAGCCAGTTTTATTAATCTACATTTTTTAATGAAAGATGTTAGGGGTTCTTAATTCTTGGTCCATATTGCAAAGGCCAATTTAAAAGGGTCATCTTTTTTTAATGCCCCCCCCTTTTTTTATTGCTAGTTTATTGTCAAAGAATCATCCCTTCCCTGATGAGCTCCCAGACACCTTACAGAGAAGAAAGAGCTCTAGAGACAGATGCTTATAGTTTTCTTCTTTAGGAGAAACAGCCACAGTAACAGAACTGAATCCACAGGTTCCTCTGCCATTAGTGCCCACTAGTGGTAAGAAGAATACCAGGAAAACACACAGGAGGAAGACAGAAAGGGAGAAACGATATCAAAGAAAAAGTGTAAACGAAGAAAAAAGCTACTGTCAATAGTGCCCCTGTTGGAAACAACATGATCATGTCTCATCAGTTATTTCAATCCATTTCCAGAATCCTGAACGACAACCATCTGCCAGCCACTTAAGCTACGTCTAACCTCACTATTCCTGATGTCAGTATAATTTGTATCACTCAGGGGTGTGAATAAGCCACTGCCCAAACAACATACGTTACACTGACCTAGGCACCAGCATGGACAGTGCGGTATCAGCAAGAGAGTTTCTCCCATTGACTCAGAGCAGCTACACTTTCTAGTATAGCCATAGCCTGAATCAACTCCCCTTCCCTGCTACTACCGTGTACACAGGAAATAGTGTAAATGACTTCTGCATCTGCTCTTAGATCAATGCACTAGGAAGAAAAAGAAAGCCAGCAAGACAGGAGAGTCTGAATAGCAGGGTGCTTGCCCCCTTTGTACCTTTTCCTTCATAAAGGAAATCTAAAGAGGAAACAGAATGCAAGAAATTTAGAATGAAATTAAGTTATATTTTTATATCAGGCCTTGAAAATAATAGAATAAATCCTTTTACTAAAGGATATTTTTCTTAACAGTATAAACTTCTGGAAGAAGTGAAAATCATCTTTTAGTATACATTAGTTAACAGTCATTATCACACAATCTTAAAAGTCTTTAAGTGTATGGAGCCTTCAGCTATGCTGGCTTAGGTTTACCTGATTTAAGCCATTTTCAGGCAGCTTCAATGCTGTACTACATTCTGAAAGTTCCAGTCCTTCACAATCACTTCCTGGCATTTCTGGTGGCACCAGCTGTTTGAAATAGGCCTCCAGTTGATCATCATAGAACTCGTCATCATCAATATCATCATCTATTGATAGCACGGAAAAGGAATTATTAAAAGTTTATTGCTACAGATCTCTGATCCTCATTACCATAGCATTGGTGCGCCTCACAATGTTCAAAGTACTGATCACCACAACACCGTTATGAGGCAGGGAAAAGGGAGTTACTCAACTCATGCAGTAACAACTGTTCTTGGAGCTGTGTCTGTGGGTATTCCACAGCTGGTGACAGGTTGCCCGGAGCCGCAGACTCAGAGCCCTGCAGAGCAGTTTCCCCCCACTGGGCTGTGTGCGTGCAGGAGGCATCTCATGGCATTCATGCCTCAGCGCCTTGGATGCGCGGCCCCACGCCACCTTCAGTTCCTCATCTACACCCGAGTGACTAAGACTCCGAGTAGAGGGAAGGAAAAGAGGATCGTGGAGCACCCACGGGATACACATCTTGAAGAACAATCATTACTGCACGAGGTAACTCCCTTTTCTTCTTCGAGTGATGTCCCCATGGGTGCTCCACTGGTGGTGACTACAGAGCAGTGTTCAACTTTGGATGGTCGGAGTCACTGTTTGGCACTAGTGGACAAGACTAATCAGCCACCACTGAGTCAGATGCCAGTTGTGGTAGGATCGCATAATGTTTGGCTACGGTGCAGTCCGATGACCATGTGGCAGCATGGTAAATGTCTCTGAGGGGGACATAGTTCAAGAAGACCATGGAGGCTGCTGTAGCACGAGTGGAATATGCTTGTGGTGGGTTCTCTAGAGGTCTATAGGCAAGAGTGTGCCATTTGACTATGCAAGTCGGTACCTATTTCAAGATGTGCTGGGTTGAAATTAGTGTACCTCTGGAGCATTCAGCAATAGAAATAAGAAGTTGTTGGGATTTACGAAGGCTCATGTTCTCTCTAAAAAGAAGGCCAGAGCTTGTCAAATTTCCAAAGCATGCAACATCGCATCTCTAGGGGATGCATGGGACTTAGAATGACCTACTTCTTCCCAATGGGTTCATTCACGTGAAATGCAGTACAAGTGTTTGGTAAAAAGGAAGGGTTGTGTCTCAACATAACTCTGTCCTTTGTGAAGACATTAAGGGGGGGGAGGGGCAGGTTCTGCCATAAAGCCCCAAACGCACCAACTCTCCTTACTGTGGTGATAGCTAGTAGAAAGCAGACCTTCATAAAAAGGGAGGAAAGTGAAACAGTAGCCACAGGTTCAAAGAGAGGTCTGGTCAAGCAGTCTAGGATGAGATTCGAGTTCCATGACGGCAGAGGAGCCCTAAAAGGTGGGTATGGGTTCTGGAGACCTTTAAGGAATCTGTGTGTGACCGGGTAAGGAAATATATAGAGTCAATCAACAAGATTATGGAATACAATTATTGCTGACAGGTAGACTTATGGAGGAAAGGGATAGCCAGATGTCTTGAGTTCTAGTATATAGTCCAGGATGATACTGAGTGAGGACATGCAAGAGTCAATCAGTGACCTCTGGCACCACAAAGAAGCATGTCCATTTTTGTAGGTAAGTCTTTCTTGTAGAGAGCCTCCTGCTTTGGAGGAGAATATCCTTCACCTGCTGAGAACATCCGGTCTCTAGTTCCCAGAATGAGACAGGAGCTATGCTTGAAGATGGAGAGTGTGTGGTTGGGGGAATGGAGCATCTTCCCGTGATTCTTGGAAAGGTCATGCTGGTGTGCAAATGGGTAGAAAGGCTGTATTGATAATTGGTGAAGGTATGGGAATCAGGTTTGCCTTGCCCAAGATGGGGCTATTACGATGAAACCTACCTTGTCTGGGCGAATCTTGTACAGAACCCTTGGAATGAGTGGGATCAGGGAAAAGCATAATGCAATGGGGAACTCCACCAAATTAGGAATGCATCTCCGAGGAAGCCTTTGCTGATCCCTGCTCAGGAGCAGAATTGGAGGCATTCAGTGTTCTGGTAGGAAGCAAAGAGATCTATGGGAGGTTGACCGCATCAGGAGAAGATTGTAGTTATGAACTTCAGATGCAGTTCCCACTTGTGATCTATGGAGAAACTGCAGCTCAAAGAGTCTGCAGCAGCATTGTTGACTCCAGATAACTATGATGCCATGAGTGTAACCCAAGCGCAGATGCATCAATTCCACAAGCAGAGAACGAGAACATGCGCTGCCTTGTCTGTTTATGTAAAACATTGTGGAGATATTGTGCATTAGGTTCCTGACTGTGCGATTAGAAACTCTGGGAGCAAAGTGTGTGCAGGCACTTCTCACTGCTCTGCTCTCCAGAAGATTAGATGTGCAGCAATGTCCCGTGCGGAGACCATTTGCTCTAAACTACACGATCACACAGATGAGCAACCCAAACCAGTAAGTATGCAGCTGTTGTGATTTGCACCGTGGGCTGATGTTGGCGAAAGGGGACCCCTGTGAGAAGACTGGCTGCTAATGTCCACCATTGTATAGAGGGAAGTAGATCTGGGGGCATAGTAACTCTCTTGCGTAGCAGATGACGGAATGGAGTATAGATGATGGAACGGAGGGATCAGCAACGTAATTGGGCATGTTGGATTACATAAATAGTTGCGGCCATATGGCTCATCAACTGCAGGCAGGCAAGTATTGTGGTAGAGGGACTCGTGGATAGGATATATATAAGATCTTGGATGGCTGTGAAGTGTTGTCAAGATAAGTATGCTTGGGCTAAAACTGAGTCTAGCCAGGCTCCAATGAACTCTATGTCCTGAACAGGTTGTAGTGTCAATTTCTGTTCATTGATGAAGAGACTGAGGCAATCGAATAGAGATTTGGACGCATGTATCATGAAGGTAGTTTCCTCACATAACCGTCCTTTTATTAGGCAGTCATCAAGGTATGGAAAGATGATTATGTGCTGTTGTCGTAAATACACTGTTGCTAAGGCTACAACTTTTGAAAAATACTCGAGGAGCAGAGGAAAGGTCGGAAGGTAGGACCTTGTACTGATAGTGATCTGCCTCTAGTATGAAGCAGAGGTAATGCCTGTGTGCGGGGTGTATGGCGAGGTGGAAATAGGTGTCCTGTAGGTCCAAGGCTCCCCTCAATCCAATGCCGGAATGATTGTGGTTAGCGTGCCCATCTTGAAGCTTTTTTTTTTAAACATTTATTCAATTTGTGGAGATCAAGGATCCTTCTCCAACCCCCTGTTCTTTTCTCGGTTAGGAGGTAACCCTCTTCCACGGAACTGCTTGGGTACCCTCTCTCTGAGGCCCAACAGCAGGAGTCCATCTATCTCCTGTCTTAGTAGATTCTCATGAGAGGGGTCCCTTAAGAGGGATGAGATAGGGTAGGGGGAAGAGAAGTAAAGGTGATAACGTAACCAGTAATCACAGATTATCTCCAATACCCAATGGTCCGATGTTATGGTCTCCCACTGTGGTAAAAAGAGGCGTAACCAGTAGGTAAAACGATGGCACAGTTGTGAAGGCATTGAATTGCGACCCTCGATCATAGCCTCAAACCTGCTACTTTGAGGACTGGATAGTGGAAGGACAGCCCTGACTGGAAACTCTCCACTGTGGTCGTTGTCTCAGTCAGTTATCTTCATATGACCTTTGTGGTGGTCGGTTATATTGCCCATACCTGTTGCAGTTGCATAGGGTGCATCGATAAGGCAAGGTATACATGCCAAGGGTACACAGTGTGGTTTGAGAGTCTTTGCTGCTGTGTAACACCTCCTCAGTATTGGCTGCAGAGAACTTTTGTTCATCAAACAGGAGATCCTCTACTTTGGACTGAAACTCATGGGGGACCCTTAGAGCTATAGCCAGAATACTCTGCACATAACCACAGCCAGGACTGTTGCTCTAGTAGTGGTGTCTGCAACATCCAGCAATGTCTAAAGGGCTGTGTTGACCATAGTATTGCCCTTATGCACTATAGCTTTCAGGACAGGTCTCTGAGTCGGGAATATGCTCCATGAGCTCTCTCAATTCTGAGTAGTTGTCAAAGTCATGATTTGCTGGAAGGGCTGAATAACTGGCAATTCTGAGTTGCAGTGTGAAGGAAGAATATCGCTTTTTTCTGAAAAGATTCAACTTCTTATGGTCCCATTCTTGATTTCCAGCTCTATATTGTGGCAGCTTAGATCTATGCTGTGCCAACTCTACGACCAGGGAGTTTGGTTGGGGGTGCGTGAATAAGAACTTCATGGCCTTCGAAAAGACAAAGTATTTCCTGTCAGCTCTTTTGCAGGTAGGCTGGATAGATGCAGGAGTTTGCCACGGCTGATCTTATGTCTCCATAATTGCCTCAATGGGCAAAGCAATTTTCCCCTGCATCATGGGGTGTAAGTTTTTCAGCAAGCAGTGCTGTTATTCCTGCACTTCTTAGACTGGAACTTGCTGGCTTGCTGCCACTCTTTTGAACAGCAGTTGGAATTGTTTAAGATCATCCGTTGGGCATATGTCCGATGGTATGACCGCCTCATCAGGCAATAACGAAGAATTATCTGTAGGACACGTCCAGTACATGAGAGTTTGGATCCTTATCAATGATCTGTCTACCTCCTCTTCTGAGTCTTTGGGTGGCAGGAGGGGACAAGGAAGAGACAGACACCTTTTAGCTGGGTTGAAGATGTCGTAGATCTGTGCCTGTATGGGTCCCAGTGCTCCCAGGGTGGCCACTGTGGTGGGTAGCGTGGAGGGGGATATGTCCATTGTGGGCACCAGGAGGGATGATGAGAACTGTCCTGGTAGTAATGTGACCACAAGCCCATACAGGATGAGCACATACAGGATGATCATCATTGGCTAGAACACTATGTTGAGACAGTACTGGAAATGTAATAAGACATGGAGAGCTGTGTGTTGAAAATGGTGCTGGGGATGGGTTCGTGGAGGCAGGGTGCAAATGGCAATGCTTGCCCTGGCTACTGTTATCCAGTCAGGTGTTGCCCATACCACTTATGGATTTAATTCTGGTGCGGGGGGGCCTGAAGGTGGCAGCATTGGAGTTGGTGCCATTTTAGTTGAATGTGCCAATTTTGTCTGCAGGGCCATGGCTTTTGGCGGTGCTGGGTCCCAATGTGGTGCCGGAGCCACAGACTGCCCATGGGCTCCTGACGACACCGAGGAGGCATGCACTGGTGCCGGTATCTGTTTTGGCTGTGAGCCACACCTTCATTTTCGGTGCTGTGGTACTGATATACCTGGTCTCTCTCCCCTGCTAGCTCTAGGGGAAGAAGGAGGGAGAGAACATGCTGCGGAAGCTCTCTTTTTAGAAGACTTCCTGGGCATCGGGGAAAGCGGCTTGTTTCTTAGTGGAGCCCTCTTGTGATTGGGAGGTATGTTGTTCCTCTGCAGGCTGCACGGCTTTTTTCAAACAGTATTGTTCTGATGCGGAGCTCTATCTTTTCTGGCTCTCGCTGTCAAACTGCAGCAGGGGTCGCATTTTTTCAGAATATGGGCTGCCTCCAAACAGCAGATGCACAGGGAATGGCCATCTGACATTGGCATGGGCTTGCAACATTGGTCACATTTCTTGAAGCCCAAAGAGTCCAACGTGTTAAGTTCATGGCTCTCTTGATTTTTCATCTTTAAAAAAAAAAATACCCAAGCTAAATCTAAACAAGGGAAACTATTAACAATATCTAACAAGAACTCACTAAAACTATTAAAACCATGGACTAATCACTGAGGTAAATGATTTGAGCAAGAGGCTGAAGCTCCGTCTGCAACTTAGGGCAGTTAAAGAGGAACCAAGGGGGGGGGGGGTGTCAAGCCATATGCGCATATGCGCCCCATCTGGGGAAACTGCTTTGCAGGGCTTCAATATGTGGCTCCGGTCAATCTGTCACCAATAGTGGAGCACCCACAGGGACATTACTCGAAGAAGAAACACTATTAACCCCATGGTATCAGAAAATGGAGGCAAAGAAACTAGGATTTACCGAGTTACACAAGAAAACTGTTGTGAAACAATTGGACCTAGATCTGTAGCTGGTTGGGTTCTGGATTTTTTTATAAAATGTCTTTTCATCAAAACAAAAACTTGGCTGAAAAGGATTGGTTTTCATCAGTTTCTAAACTCAAAAATTTTGAAAAAGATTCAAAGTTGTCTAAACAAGGTATTTTGGCAATTTCTAAATACTTGAACTCTGCACTGTTACTTTGAAATTTAGGATAGTTATAGTACAACACTTTTTTTTTTTTTAATACAATGGTGAAAAATGAAACCTAGCTATTAAGTTGATCATCAGGAGCACCATCTGCCTAAAAACAACTTGTTTTTTCATCCCATGAAAGTTCTGTAAACTCTTTCTACTCCTGAACAGAGATGTAAGACTAGTGCCTTGACTAGTTGCTCCCACTCTCCCCCTCACTTCCCCCTCGCACTCTCCCATACTTGCTGCCTCTATAGGCTCTTAATACATTTAAAAGGCAGAATGAAAGCAGGGTTAGCTCCCAGGGTGGGAGCTAACTCCACTGCAGCTCCCCGCTTATCAACTAGTCAAAGGAAAGTCCATCAACTAGTTGATTAAATTCAATTTAGCATTCCTACTCCTGAACCAGTATGAAAAAAGATATATATATTACAAATGCTCTCAAAAGCCCAAATATTTTTTCAGTTTAAGTCAGTTGAAACATTTACATATATTTTTAGTTACTTTTTGTAATTATGCTAAAGATTATTTGGATAGCACTTTTAGGACTATCCACCATTGTTTTAGTACCTAACTCAAGTGGTAGCTATCATGAAGCATGCCTCTATGCTCCATTAGACAGCTGTGCTGATCTGCACCGGTTGACTCAGACCTGTGGGGCTCAAGCTAAGGGGCTGTTTAACTTCATTGTAAGAGGTTGAGACGTGAGCTGGAGCTTGGGCTCTAGGACAGAGGTGGAGAAACTTTTTGGCTAGGGATCACTGACTCATAATAAAAATCAGTCGGGGGGCTGCACACAAGTGAAACAAAACGTACACTTCTGACCAGCAATGCTGGGGGAAGCCCTGAGCCTCAGGGGTTGGATCCACAGAATCCCCCCAGACCATAGATTCCACACCCCTGCTCTAGGACCTACAAGACAGGAAGGTCCCAGAACTAGTACTAAAGCTCAAGCACTAATGGCTGCACTGAAGTTTAACAGCCCAAGCCCCACAAACCTGAGTCAGCTGGCACATACCACGTGAGACCCATGCCCTCTATCCTTGTGTGGTCTCCTACTAGAAAGCTTATAATTTCTGCAATTGTAACATCAACTGAATATTTTAATGCATAAAAAGGTAAAACTTTCAAAATTGTTGCAAAATATATTTTAACTATTACATTATTTCCCTGCAATTATAAAATGTTTATGGTACTTTTTTTTTTCTTTTCCCCCCCAGAAAACAACTTTTGAGAAAAAACACCAAATAGTCCTGTGGCACCTTAGAGATTAACATATATAATAAAGATATTAAATACTGAATAATTTACTAGTCGAGTAGTCAATGGAATTTCCATTGTCGATAAGCATTTTCGCATTCCTCCTTTGAAATGAGCATGCACTCTTCTACATTTCAAAGGAGGAATGCGGAACTCCGCGTGCAGCCTTGGGCCAGCGAGAAGTCCTGCTGACTCCGGGCTGCACGCGGCGTGCCAACTTTGAAATGTACAAGAATCCCCAGTGGGGGCTCATGCATTTCAAAGCAGAAGCGCCATCATGGAGCCTCGGGTCAGCGGGGGACTAAGAGTCCCCCGCAGATCCCAGGCTCCGTGCTGCGCTGCCGCTTTCCAAGTCCACACAGAGCCCGAGGTCAGCTGGGGACTCCCAGGGCTCCGCATGGCATTTCCCCAGCACCTGGGATCAGCTGGGAACTCTCCAGCTGACCCCAAGCTCTGCACGCTGCACTGGAACCCAGGATCAGCTGCTGACCCTGGGAGCGCCAAGAAAATGCCACAGTGGCGTTTCTCAAAGGGGCAGCGCCACATGCTGCCCAGATATGGGCTCCATGCGGTGCTGCCACTTTGAAGTAACCCCTCTTCCCCCCAGCTTTGCTGCCTCCGATAGAGGTAGCGAGGGGGGAGACAATCAAATAGTTGACTAGTCCTTGACATCCTTAATATATAATAGAGAGATCACACACATAGAGAGTATCATGAGCTTTCGTGTGCAAAACCGTCTTCAGATGAGATGAGCATCTCATCTCTCAAGATTATTCTATCTTTTTTGGATGGAACAGTCACAGACATCCCAATTTTGGGAGCAGGGGCACAAAACTGGGCACTTGTCCTATTTCCTCTTACCAATTGATCATCAGTTGGAGGAATGTTTGGAGGGCATCTCAGGCCAAAGCTGACCTCCTCCCGCTGGGCATGACTGGCCACAACTGGTCAGGCAAGTCCTGTGAAGTTCCTCATGCTCCCTTTTAGGGATGTTAAATAGCAGTTAATTGAATAGTCAATTAACTTCATAAATTCTTATTGGTTACTCGACTATTCTATAGTCCCCAGGGGTTGGGTCAGCAGCTAGTGCACTCCAGCCCCATTCCCGAGGAGCCCCCTGCCACTCTGTGCTGTTGCCTCCGGCACCGAGGCAGCAGCACAGGGTGCCAGGAGGGAGCCAGTTTGAAAACCAGCTCTCCTTGTGGACTGGCTGCCTATTGCCCCGTGTTGCTGCCTCTCAAAGAGCTGTTGACCCCCTCGTAAGAACTCTAGTAGATTAGAAAGACATGATTTCTCTTTACAGAATCCATGTTGACTTTTCCCCAACAAATTATATTTATCTATGTGTCTGACAACTCTCATCTACTAGCATTCTTTGAGGAGGAGGTCAACAAAAATGTGGACAAGGAGGATCCAGTGGATATAGTATATTTAGAAGGTCCCTCACTAAAGACTCTTAAGCAAAGAAACTTGTCATGGGGTAAAAGGGAAGGTCCTCTCATGGACTGATAATTGGTTAAATGATAGGAAACAAAGGGTAGGAATAAATAGCAAGTGTTCAGAATAGAGAGGAATAATTAGTGGTGTCTCCAGAGGGTCTGTACTAGGACCAATCCTCTTCAACTTATTTATAAATGATCTGGACAAAGGGGGAAACAGTGAGGTGGCAAAATTTGCTGATGATACTAAGACCAAAGCAGACTGAAGAGCTTCAAAAAGATCTCACCAAACTAAGCTACTGGGCAACAAAATGAGAAATTAAATTTAAGGTTGATAAATGTAAAGTAATGAACATTGGAAAAAATAATCCCAACTACACATACAAAATGATGGGCACTAGTTTAGCTATAATTACTCAAGAGAGATTTTGGAGTCATTGTGGACAGTTCTCTGAAAACATCCACTCAATGTGCAGTGGCAGTCAAAAAAGCAAAACAATGTTAGGAATCATTCTCTATCACTTTTTTTAATAAGACAGAGACAATCTTATTGCCTCTATATAAATCCATGGTATGCCCACATCTTGAATACCGTGTGCAGATGTGGTCATTGCATCTCAAAGAGATATATCGGCATTGGAAAAGGTTCAGTAAAGGTCAACAAAAATAATCAGAACTGTGGGAGACATTAAGCTGAAGAAAATATTTCATTACATGACTGCATACTATCATGAAGCATGTGATCTACGAGATACAAGTAAGGTTGGTGGAAATTTTACAAGTTTCCATTTCCCAAAATGACAATTTAAAGTAACTATCTTAACATTTTTAGCATACAATATCAAAATATACTGCATACAAACACCTTAAGTCACACAACAGGAAATAAATGATTAGAAGACTTCAGGTGTGCTCTTTTAAATCTACAAGCTTAACATTTTCAGTTATGTCATGACCAACAACTAGATCTAACTATTCACTGCACAGAGTTGCTTGAATCCACTTAAGTGGAATACTTTTCTCCTCAAAATTCACAGAACCAACAGAGTACAGCTCACCATTTAACTTATAAACTAAGATCATGTCAATATCAAGCTCAGCAATGAACTTCCTATGCATCAATATACTAACAACCATAGGTTCACTGGGAAGTTTATCTTTAATTGTACAAGTTTTACTTATTTTAAGCACTTTAAAAACAAAAACAAACAAAAAAAACCCACCACAAACTGGCTTCCTAAATTTTAGAGGTACTTAATTTCCAACGTTAACGCTCATCTTATGAAGGACTAGTAGTTAAAGTGGATTCATCTAATTAAAAACGTTATCCACTAGAAACAGGCTACAAGTTAAATTATATACTTTACCAGTTGAATTTCCTTCTAGGCTTGCAAAAGACAGCAGTTTTTCGTTTTCTAATAAACCCGAAAGACTTGCACTGAAATGGTCACTTAAAATGTCATCGTCCACCAACTTTTCTCCTGGTTCAGGTGCATCAATCTACATAAAAATTAAAGTATGTAAGCGCTTAAGCGTTCCCAACTGTGTAAGTCAGTAATTTACTGGAGAAAGTAACTTAAGCTGTTTAATCGGACCACAACTCTTCTTTCTCCTTGCACTCTCACCATAAATTCTAGGTGTGATGCACCTTATGTTCTCCCTGTAGCCATCCCCAGAAAGAGTAACAGAGACAAGTACAAAGAAAGAAAGAAGCTTGGAAATAAGAGATGAAAATGCTCTCAACTATATTAAATATTTAAATATTTGATCAGATAGAAATAAAAGAAAGCATTTAAAATTTTCCATGTGCGAAAGAGCCATTACTTCCATATCCCATACTGAAGCATGCAGAAGGGCTTGCTTAAACAGGGTTCATGATCTGTTAATTCACAACTCAAGCCCCTGTAGTACTCATACACTACACTTACTGAAATTGTTGAATTGAAAGAAATTCACATAATTGAAAAGTTGATGTAATTTTCAGCTGAATCCTGTCAGCTAAAAATATTTTAGAAGTTCTATAACACTGAAGTCTACATACATTTACAGATCAATACCATACGAAGCAGATGATTCATTCCAATGCCACTTGAAGACACTATCAACAAATACTGAGAAACAACAGTTCTTTGATGTGATTCAAGTAGGCCTTACTAAATAATAAATTTTTAGGTGTTTAAAAGCAATTTGTAGTCCCCTCTAAGAGGCTACACTGAGCCAGAAGGGTCTGTTTCTCTCTATTTAAACCAAAAAACCAAAAAAAAGCCACTTATCCCCTTATTTATGTTAATATTTTCTTTTCTTATTTAAAAAGTTCTTCAGTCTTCCGGAACATGAAACACCTTTACCTTATTCTCCTTTTCACTTTGCAGCAGTGAACATATCCCAATGGACACATCTGCAATACAAGAGAGTGTTATTTAAGAGCACATTCAATTTGTTCCTATATTACACTGCTAAATTTGTATACAGGAGGCCCCCCACTTGCGACATGATTGGCTCCGGGGGAAGAAAGTCGGGGGGCGTCATTACTCGAACCCTCATTTAAAATAGGCACCACGCGCCGTAGTAAATGTGAGTTGAGGATGTAAGTCGGGGGGTTTCAGCCCCTTCCGCACTTAGAAAAATCACTGTAAGTGCGTGGGGTCAGAACTTGGGGGCCTCCTGTACTCATACTTCCCCTGCAAACAAGGAATAATTCTAACAGACTAAGGTTCTCAGGACAAGACTTATTTTTGTCAAGAATTATGTACACTTTATAGTACCATAAAATACCATGTGACAAAATCCACATTTATGGATTTTACAAAATAACGGAACTAATCATTATTCCACTAATATTAAGAAACCCCAACAAAAAAAAAATAAGGCTGCATAGTCTTTGGCAAACAAGAGAATGTCTGCTCCACTTATAAGCTATTGATTATCTAGATAAACCAGTGTAAGAGGAGAACAGAGGGTTCGAGTGGCTTGTGAAAGATCACAGAGAAGCTAAGTAGCCAATACAGAAATAAAAGAACAGATATTTTGAGTCTTAGTGCTATATTCTAGCCATTGGGCCACACTGTTTCTTTCATCACTTGCAATTAGCTTGCATACATTACCCACCTATTGCATCAATTACAAATTTTAAGATCTTTGTCTGCAGAGTCATTTATTATCTGTCTTCATGCAGTACTTAGAACATTAAGGACCTGAACCCCAAGTGGAATTTCTAGGCACTAATGTAAGAAAAAGAAAAAAAAACACACTTGCTCACTAATAATTTGCCACGGACCACTGCCTTGAAAAATTCAGTAATCCAGAATTTATTTTTAAGTTTCAAGTCTTAGGAGGTTACAAGATATTACTAAAAGGCATTGGTACCACCCTAATATAATTAAAGAATACCAAACCGTTAACTTTGCAAGGTTCCCAGTTCCAAAAAACTAAACACGCCACACAAGTTTAGGTCAACATTTTTGCAATGGTTACCTCTGCCTATAAAACATGAATGCATATTTTAATCCAAGATTACTGCTGAAATCTAAAGAAATATGTTTTCAAGAGGAACTACAGCAGCATAACAGCATTAGAAAAAAGTGGATTATCTGTTTAAGTCTGACTTTTTCCATCAGTATCTACCATTGAATGGAGAAACAGGAGACTGACCTCACTATTGATACAATATTAATACTTTTATTTATTTTATGCATTACAGTGCAATTAAACGGGTGATCGTTATATTTTCAGTGGGTCTGCTAACCATTAAAATTAATCATGGTTATTTGCAAAATTAAACAACCACCCCCCCCACCTCCCCCCCCAAAAAAAGCCCCCCACACACTCGTATATTCTAATCTAGTTCCTTTATAAAATGTTCGGACTAGTTAAAGACAATGCAGGAAGTAAAGAAAAAAAATTTCCTTAAGGTTTTCCCTATTTACCCCTAAAGGGTTCATATAAAACTTCAAAAGAATGTGTGTCAAACTCTCTCATTTTTGCCTTTTGTGCCAATTTCTTTTAGGTTATGTTTTGAAAAATGGGTGTAAGCTTGCTTGTTGTAACTGGTGCTTTATATAGACTATTTGATGGGAGTTTTAATTATAAAGACTAACTGAGAAACACACACACACACACACACACACACACAAAAAGGACTCTAAAGAGAAACACTGACACTTACCAAACCATAAAACTACAAGGATAAAGTGGCTCCTAGAAGGAGAACACTAAACTTTAATATTTTTAAAATAAAATTATACTTCCAACTATTTAAAATTACCCCTAGCTGCTCTACAGCAGCTATGAGGAATGCAAATTTCCTCTCCGTTTTTTTTTTTTTGTGATACCCCCTCAGTCTCCACACATGGAACCAAAGTACAAATAGAAAATGTTATGGAGTTCCAGAGATTTAATATTCACACACAAATATTGGAAAGCTAATTCATAAAATACTGTCAAGCCATTCTTAAAGATCCAATTATTTATTACTATCTTGCTTCCCTTAGAACTCTATTGTTACTTCAAGGCAGCATGATTTTAACAGTTGATAATACAAACCACTGGAGTTAGGCATTAATATATCACGTTATTTGTAAAACTAGACTAAATGTTCTTAGGCCAAAAAGCAAAATGTAGAAACCAGTGCAACTGAAGGGAATAGTCAGTAAATTCAGGTCAGAGTCGAAGAGAAAACGGAGAGGAAAATAAACTGTGTGTTTCATACCTGAAATTGCCATCCAGTAATATGTCACTCATTTACTGAACATAGAAATCCAGTTTTCCGGTAGCCTTCAGAATGTGTTTCTAGTTCATTTTAAGACCTCAAACCCTAGATTTGTTACTCGTCCACTACTCTTGCTTTACCTTTTTGCCTCAAAGTACGGCTAGACTACAAGAATTTTTCTGGGATATAGGAAAAAACTCTTCAAAATCCAGGGACACGTTTGCTCTTCCTTTTTTTTTCCCCAGGAAGAGCAAACGTGCTCTTTCGGAAGCCCCTGTATTCCTCATTCTACGAGGAATAAGGGGGTTTTTGAAAAAGCATTTTTTTCCAATACTTGGCTCAGTCTAGACGGGCCAAATGTTGAAAAAGCTTCTTCCGACAAAAGGATCGAAAACAGCTACACAAAATGCAGAGCGCATTTTGCATACCGTTTTTCTGGGGGGAGAGGGGGAAGCGGCAGTGTAGCCGTACCCTCAGATTTAGACTTAATTATAATTAAGTCCCAGGCCAAAGTTTCCATTCTTCACAAGTCAATTAAAAACTCCCAGTAGAGAGGAGCTATTCTTATTTATACCACAACCAAAAAATGATCATGGCATCAACAGGGAAACACCATAACAAAGATATAAGTAACATGGACCACAATTTCTCAGTTAAATACCTTCCAAGTGTTCAATTGGCAATATGTCAAACAACGTATCTTGACTGAGACTTGAACACTCAGCGATGGCATTCTGGTTTTGCTCTCTCTGTATTAAGCTGGACTCTTTCAAGCCATCAGGAGTAGGGTGAGCATCTGTAATTGGTGCAGTAACTCCTCTAGAAAAAATAATTGTAGACACTCTTAAGCCCAAGTTTGATCACATTCAACATACAATTTCTCTTACTTTATGGACATGTTTCTTTATTCCCTTGACATCCTAGAGTTCAAACACTGCTGACTAAACTACTCCCAAAAGATTGAAAAAGATGGTTACTCACCTTCTCATAAGTTGTTCAAATGTGTTGCTCGTATCTATTCCAGCTAAGTGTGCATGCACCATACGCAAAGCTATCGGAAGGTTTTCCCCAAGCAGTTACCTGTTGGCTCAGCTTTACAGCCCCCCTGCAGTAACACCAGTATGGCGCTCTATACATGAGCCTACAGATCTGATTCTCAGCACCCCACCACGCCCAGTTCCTTCTTGCAGGCTGCTTCAACAAAGAGTAAACAGAATGGATATAAAATAGATGTGAACACCACATCTCAAAAAACAGTTACAAGAAGATGAGGAAAGGTCTTTTCTTAGTGTGCTTGCTCCTATCAATTCCACAATTCCCAACCTTAATCTAGACAGAGAGATCAGAATCAACAAATCACTGATTGCAGTACTGCTGTGCCAAAAGCCACATCCTCTCTGCACAATGCACAGTGTGATGTGAAGGTATTAACGGATGACCAGGTCGCTGTTAGTGATGTAAAATCCCATTTAATTGGTTAACCAGTTAAACGTGATGTTTAACCGTTAACCAATTAAAGGGGGTGCAAGCAGGTGGGCTGCTCCAGCTGGGCTGGAGCACCTTTCTCCCTACCCCTCCCTATCACCCAGAGCAGCCCCTGCCTGCGGTACACCCAGAACCTTTTCAGACTGGGGCTGCTCCTGCCTTCAGTGGGCCTCCCATGGGCTGGAGCAGACTCTTGCCCATGGCAGGCAGGGAGCTGCTCCAGCCCCCACCCGTTAACTGGAACCAATAAGCATCACCTGTTAAAGATGACGCTTACCAGTTAACCTTTCAAATCCCTAACAGCTGCTCTGCAGATCTTGAGACTAGGGATGTGAGCTAGGAATACAAATGAAGAGGCCTATGCCTACATGCAATGTGGAGCACTGGTAGGCAGGGGGAGCTTTGCCAGACTCTACCATGTAGTCATGCAAGCCATTATCCTAGAGTCGATATGCAGCGAGGAAACTGGCAGCCCTTTCACACATTCCACTATTGCCACATGCACTTGTAGCAGCTTCCTAAAGGTCTTAGTATGGTCGATGCACAATGCAAGAATTCACCTAATGTTGAGAACAACTTTTGTTCTCACAGGCTTTTGTGAGGCTTTGGATAGTACACTGGCAGGAAGATATCCTGACTGGTGTAAAACTGAGACACCAGCTCCCAGATCTAGGAGCATAACACCTCCTGAATAAGAAGTTGCTTGGCAGAAGGGTCCCTGAAGAGGGATGGGCAAAAGATGAGAGAGGGTAGAAGCAGAACTGGATAGAACATCCCACCTCTGCCATTCAAAGGACCCAACAGTTCAAGGTGATATGGGACCATACATGGTGAAAGTGGGATTAACAGTTCAGGAAGGGAAAGGGAAATCCGTAGAGCTGACCAGTAATCTGTCTTCAGGCACATTTTCAAGAGGGTTGTTTAGGCCCTGAGGGGGTTTCACTGGGCATATCTTGGGCACCTAAGGGAGTAGTCAGGTTTGGGCCTGAAGGAACAGAACTTCTGCACCATGGCCTGCAACTTGAGAACAATGTTCTACTGGATAGCCAGGGTATGCATACCCAGGGATTTCATGGTGTTTCTGGAGTCCTTTAAAATGTGCAGATTAGAGTTGTGCTCCGCCAAGAGGCCAATGCTATCTAACAGAAAGCTCTGGAGAGTTTGCTGGACCTCCAGAGGTAAGCAAGAGAGTTGGAGCCAGGTGTTGCAACAGACGGCTATCCTGAAAGAAAAGGCTCAAGCCGCAGAGTCTACTGCATCTAGGTATGCCTGTAGGGAGGCCCCGACAACCACCTTGCCATCTTGTACCAAGGCAGCAAACTCCTAGCAAGATTTCGATGGGAGGAGCTCTTTGAACTTGAGAAGAGAGGCTCAGGAGTTTGTCATACCTTCTCAGGATGGCTTATTCATTTTCTATCCTGAGCAGTAAGCCCCCACTGAAACACCCCTTGTGTCTGAATAGATCAAGGAGTTTAACAGCCCTTTATGTTGGCACTGGGGTCTGGGGCCTCTGCCTCTCACTCATATTTACCATCTCCACCACTGAGGAACACTGTGGAGGGTGGATGAACAAGTATTCAGAGCTATTGATGGAAAAAATAGTTGTGCTCCACCCTCTTGGCCAAGGGGGAAATGGAGGTGGGGGTCTGCCAAATGGTATTAGTGCTCACTATAATTAAAACTACACAAAGTAAAGCCATGCTTGATGGACCCTCCGGAGCCAATATGTCCTCCTGCTCCAGTACCTCCTGCACTTAGAGGTAGAGACTCTGGGCCATCCTACAGAGCAGTTTCTGCAGTGCTCTATAGTCCATGGGGACAGAGAAAGGGCAACACTGATGTGACCAATCACCACCCCACCAAAAGAGGGAGAGGAAGACAACAAGCACAGTGGTGGGGCTGTGTCTTGTGTGTCCCATTGTTGTTGACATGAAGCAGGACCCAGCGGAGCCTCTGGAATAACTACTGGTAATAGGGCAGGTGGAGCTGGACCCAAAAGAGGGTGGCTGATCATCACCTTCGGGGCCCAGGTTTCTGATAGTTACAAGAGGGGTCTTTTAGGCAAGGTTTCCGGGCTTAGTGGAAGGCCCAAGGAGTCCAAAATTACCAGGGTGGAGGCCACTGTAGTGCAGCAGCTTCTCACATGGATCTGGGCAACACAGGTTCAGATGTATCCAGAGTTCTGGAGGCTGCGCCAGAATGTGACAAAGGTGATGAAGAGCAGGATGGCCAACGTGGGTCTGAGTAGCACTGGATAACCATTTTCCAGTGAGCTGTCCTGCACTGGAGTGGGATACTGCAGCTGAGATCTGCTCTGGTACACTGAGTGGTGCTGCGATGTTAAGCATGTCATTGTGCAGTTGGTCCAACTGGTGCCGTAAATGGAGCAGTATTGGGTCAGGGAACAGCAATCACTCAGACTGCACCCTGAGTTAGTACTGCCACAAAGAGTGATGCCCTCATCACAGACAGTGCTGTGAGGTTGGCCCTTGTGATTCAGATGCAGGGTCTACTGCCTAAAGGCACCCTCATGTGGGAGCAGCTCAACTATGGGATCTGTATTGCGAGTCAGACCAGTGCTTGAAGTCTGACCAGTAGAGCTCGCGTAAGTAGTGCTGGGACTCCAAGCAGTGTTGCAAGCCCAATGCAGATGCAGGCAGTGCCAACATTGCCTGCTTGCCTCTGGATGACATCTAGCAGAGGGGAAGTGATGGGCTGTCCCTGATGGTGGGATATTTCTGCACTGTCATTTCAATTAGACCCACTGTGGCCTAAAAGGTATCTGGGGTGGAAGATGTAACAATTTCCTCCACCTCTACTTTTGGAGAATCCAGCATGATGAGCTCAGAAGGTCTGTGGCAGTGCAGTGCCCTATGGCCTGGATATAGGGAGACCTTTCACCTGCAACATCCTGGACTGACGGCAGTACAGTGGTAGTCAGTGCCAATGGAAATCTCTTCACCATCCTTCTGTTTAGTAAGGGAGCAGGAATGGTACTGGTACACTGAGGACTTAAGTGCTGGTGAGAATCAGTGACATTTCAGAGACCACTGGAGGAGTGGTGTGGATCAATGTTTTCTGTAACTGGTCCTATTCCTGCTGGGGCCAATGGGACAACTCCATTACAAAAGCTTAAGACAAAAGTGCTGCTCCTTCCTCGTGCAAGGATTAAAAGCTTTGCAGATCCTGCACTTGTAGCACTGGTGAGCTTCCCCCCAGACACTGAAGAGACAAGTCACGGGGGGGGGTCATCCACAGGCACAGGCTTCACACAGGAACTGCAGGGCTTGAACCCCTGAGACTTGGACATGCCCAAAGTCTCATCCCCTGCAAGTGGGAAGGGGCGAACGCATGCACACTACAGACAACTACTAGGAACAAGATAACCAAACTAAAGAACACTAGGGAAATGTGGAACACCTGCTATGCAAGAGTTCCACAGTTCCAAGAGCTGTCACTGGTGGCTAGAAGGTATTGGGGAGGAATTGGCATTGGCAGGGCCATATATAAAGTGCCATACCATAGCCACTCCAGGGGGCTCAACAGCTGACCCAACGGATAGTTGCTAGGGAAAACCTTCTGACAGCCATACACAAGGCATTCACTCACCTGTCATTGATATGAGCAAGCACTCAAAGAAAGCAAATTTTTTCTTGCCAATTTATAACAACCTAACTATAAAACGTAAACTCAGTTTTTAAAATCTAGTCACTTTAAGTAGCTCAAGGTAGTACTTATCAAAGAGCCCCCACTACATTTGTGATTTTGACAAGAAAATGTATCACAAGTGTTTCTCTTTATTCTTGCTGTGTGAACAACAAAGACTGGCTACACAAAATACTGTTCATTGCTCAAAATTATTAAAATTAAAAAGATACTTATTCCTTTAATTCTTTCAGTTGTTGCACTGTTTTAATCTAAGGTTAAAAAAAAAAAAATCACATACCCCAGATTCAAAATTACCCTTTTGCTTCTGGTTGTCAGGTAGACACCTTTAAACCTAGGTCTTGCTTACACCAGCTGAGGTGCACACATCACCATTACTACACCTCCACCATTGGCATCAATGATAGAAATCATAGCAGATTTGTCTCCACTGTTTTTACCCAAGTGCTATTCATCAATACTCTGAGCAGGATTATAAAATGAGTTGATAAGTATACAATTCCCACCTATACTACTGTTTCTGCTATTTCTACCAGCAACAGCACTACACCGGTTGTACTGATGAGGCATCATAGGCATTATGTTGTCAGAATGTAGAAAAACCTATTTGATGTACCCCAGAGCACAGTTAAGGTTTTTACTGAAGAAAATTAGGGGAAGGTGACTTAAATCCTTCCAGAAAACTGCACAAACATACTTTGAACACATTTTTATTAAAAGACAAACTTCTTGGCAAATGCCAAGTCAAAGTAAACTAGTAATAGCTTGTGCCCTTTGAGTTCAGCAAGACATACTTGTGAAAACCAGGAAATACAGATTTATACAACATGTCCAGGCACCCTTAACTGTGTTCTGAAGCTAGCAATAGCCTCCGGGAATCATCTGATTTCACTGTATTAGGAAGGCATGGCTATTAGGGATGTGACAGACTAGTCCACTAGCCGATAAGCAAATGCTTATCAGATAGTTGACTAGAGTGTCAACTAGTTGCTTCCCCCTCTTGCTGCCTCTATCAGAAAGAGGCAACAAAAGTGGTCGGGACAAGGGGATGTTTCGAAGCAGCAGCGCCGCATGTAGCCCTGGGCTAGACCCTGGGCTCCACTCAACACTGCCACTTTGAAATACTGTGTGCAGCCCAGGCAGCTGGCCCAAGCTACACATGCTATTTCAAAGTACAAGTGCTGTGGGGAGCCCGGGGTCTGCCACTTTGAAACACCATATGCAGCCCAGGGTCAGCTGAGGACTCCCCCACTGCCCCTGGGCTCCATGAGGTGCTTTCGCCTTCCAAGTGTAGCAAGAGCCTTGGGGCTGTTGCTACACTTCAAAGGCAGAGGCGCCCTTATCAACTAATCGAATAGTCAATGCAAACTGCATCAACTATTCAATTAGCCAATTAATCTAGATGTGACATCCCTAGTGGCTATTGAGCTGTGAACGTGTATCCATGTACATAGTTAGCCAACAATCCTGGGCTCGTCGGTTAACCCTTACGGTTACACCGGCCACCCAACTCCATCGGCTGCTGGAGACTTTGGGCGCAGGGAGCCAACTGAGCCACCTGCCCCCACCAAAGAGGCAGCAGTGGGGGTGGGTGGGAACCAGTTCCCCGCAAGCACCAGCTCCCACCTGCCCTGCTGCATGTTAACATGTAATCATTGAAAATTTCAGCCATTACATGTTTACAAAAATGAATGAATTTTAACATCCCTAGTGAGTGTATTGAATGATAACCTGAAGTGAAGAGGAGGCTGTAGCACTCTGGAGGTGTGAGAGTGCATCTCCCTTACCCTGCGTGTGATCAAAAAAAAGCATGAGTATCACGCAAAATGAAGAATGTCTCTCATTGCTGCAGCACGTAAGCTGTGTCACAAGCAGGGGACAAAGGAACTTTTTCAAGGGGATTGTCAACAATTACATAGGAAATAAGAGCAGTCTTATTTACGTGAAGGTTCAACCCAAGTACAGTGTTGAATGCCACTATGTCCATAAGGGTGAAGGGATTGCAGGAGAGATTAATGGAATTCTGAAGTTTAATAGAAGTATATGACTGCAGAGAGGAGGCCAAGTGCACAAGTGTAGGAACTCCCTGTTCAGGAGAGCAAAGGCAGAAAGCAATTATGCGTTATACACCAAAACAATGCTTAAAAAAAAAAAAAAAAGCAGTTTAAGTTCTGTAGTTATATACATTTATTTTATATTCCACGATTTCACAATCTGTCTTGGGAAATGAGCTATCACCAGGCAACCATAATGGTGTATTACAAGGTGGTTTTGCTTTTGTTTTTTTAAATAACCAAAAGAGCGTTATTGGCAGGAGTTGGTGAAAATCTAGCATGCAGTTCAGATGCTCCAGTGGACAAGTAATGATAACATCTAGTCCTTACAACATAGTCTTTTATCAGTAGATCTTACCCAAAAAAAAGGGGGTGGGGTGGGTAACAACTTCTTCATAAGTTGTCCTTATGAAGAAGAGAAAACTGAGGCTCAGAGAGGTAAAGTCACTTAGCCAAAGTTACCAACAGGCACAGTGGCAGAGACAGGAATAAAGTCCAGGGTTTTTGATTGTTCTCTTCAGTAAGCCACCCCCTTATGCAGGGGTGGGGAACATTAGTTGGGTCGGGGGCCACTGACCCACCCAAAAAAAAAAATAAATAAGTCAGGAGGCTGCACACAAGTGAGAAGCGGAAAAACCCAACCCTCATTGTGACCCTTGACTGAGAAGGAACAAGACACTCTCCCCAATACCCTTGTACACCAAAGCCTGGGGGTCCCAACCTAGTAGATGTTGTGTGCTCCAATCCCAGGGAAGCAGAAGGGCGGCTGAAGCGCCACCGTGGGCTCTCCAATGCTGGGTTTGCCCAAAGCCTCAGGGGCCAGATCCAGGCAACCTAAGGGCTGCATCCAGCCCCCAGGCCGAAAGTTCCCCCACCCCTGCTCTTCTGTGATTTCTAAGTGTCCCCATACCCTGTTTGCTCTGTTGTAGTGAAATGCATATAATGGTCATGCTTGAAGACACTTGGGTATCTGTAACTGTTAAAAAAAGCTGGTAGAGAAGTTTCAGACATGGTCTATATCCCAATAAATAGTTACTATAACCGCCAGGTAATAAATTCTAAGCATGTGAAAGCTGACTGATACCTCCCCTCCTTCCCTAATTCTCTCAATGCATACACGCATTCTGCCCTGTCTTTCTCCTTCTCAGTTGGGGACAATATCAGTGAGGGGTTTTTTTGGTTCCCTCATCACTTGTGTGGCCCCCGACTGATTTTTCTGTGGGTCAGTGGCCCCCAACCCAAAAAAGTTTCCCCATCCCTGGACTACAGCCAAACTGTAGGTGTTGGTCTCAGAAAGAGACAAATACCTACAGGATCTCTATCAAGCATTCTTAAAACTACAATAGCTACCCGGAAAAGTCAAGAAATAGATTGATCAAGTCAGGCAGATACCCACAAGTCACAGCAACAGAATGCCATTAACCAGTACCTACAGCCCACCCACCCCCAACTAAAACCTCTCCTAAACATTATCAAGGATCTATAACCTATCATGGATGATGATCCCTCACTCTCATAGACCTTAGGAGGCAGGCCAGTCCTTTCTTACAGAGAGCTCCCCAATCGGAAACATACTCACACGAACTCCACATCCTGCAACAGAAACACTAATGTAAGAACCTATTCCTGCAACAAACCCTGTTGCCAATTCTGTCCACATACCTATCACAAGATATAACCACATCAGCAACACCATTAAAGGCTCATTCATGTGCACACCTATAAATGTAATATATGCTATCATATGTCAACAATGCCCCTCTGCCACGTACATCAGACAAACCAGACTGTCTCTACACAAGAGAATAAATGGACACAAATCAGACATTAAGAATGGCAACATACAAAAACCAGTGGGAGAGCACTTAAACTTCCCTGGACACACAGTTTCTGGACATGCAAGTTGCCACTGTCAGGCTAAAAAAAAACTCCAACAGACTGCACTGAGAAACTGCTGAGCTAGAATTCATATGCAAATTTGACACCCTGAAACAAGGTTTAAATAGGGCACATGGAATGGTTCTCACATTACAATAGGTAATTTCCCATTCAGGTACTCTCACCACTTTTGGAGATAGTCTCATCCACTCTATATGCCCACTAGCCTAAAAAAATCTGTTAGTCTTTCAAGTGCCAGACTCCTTATTGTTTTTGCTGAAACAAACTAATATGGATTCCTATCTGGAGTGGGAATGCTTCTCAGAAAACAATACAGAAAAGAGACAGAATGACCAGTCAGGTAAAAGGGGCTGGCTGGGGGCTCGCCCCACAGCTCGGGACTGCCCCAGCCCCGAGATTCCTACCCCCAGTTGCCCTTTAAGGAAGGCAGGTAGGACTGAAGCTGTCCTTCCCCAGATTCTACTGGGACACTGTATTTGTCACTTACACCCTGATGGAAGGCAATGGCCAGCACTCTCCCTGGCCCTGTTAACCAATTAAACAGGGTGAGTGGGTGAGCCACTCCAGCCCAGCCAGGTTGGAGTGGTCCTTCCCAACCCCCTGCCTAGACCAGGGCACACCCCTGTCCACAGCAGGCCCTGTGGGGCTGGAGCAACCCCCTGCACCATGGCAAGTGGGGAGCTGCTTCAGCCCCCACCAGTTAACTGTAACCAGTATGCCTCACCAATTAAGGGTGAGGTTTACCAGTTAACCAGTTCAACATTCACATCACGATTTCCCACTTCCCCATATTCTGCAGAATATTTAATGTTGAACAAGATACTAAAACTATTTTTTCTGATGTCACTTCATAGTCTGAAAGCCTATAAAAGCTATTGGGGCTTTTAATTGTGATTACCAATTCACAAACTACTCTCACCTCACATACATGACACTGGAGCTGTACCTAAAAGGGCTTATAGAATCTTGTAGCAAAACTGCAGAATTAATTGAAATATGTGTACAAGCTATAAGCAAGGAAATGTCTCCAGAGCAAATATTGTTTTAAAATGGACACAAGAAATCAAACTGGGAGATTTTCTTGTTGTTCTTATAAAGTTTATACAGCAAATGAAAAAAGTTTAGAGAACCCATGACCTAGAACTAAGCTCTAGTAACTTCACTATTCCTTCAGACATTGCTTTTAAATCAAGTATATTCCTCAGATCTTGGATTTAAGCAACAGACTTTAATGAATCAAAAAACTAAAATTTTATTAATAAGTAGGTAGGGACAAAATAAAGCATTTAACTGCAGCCCAAATAATTATATCATAAAGAAAAAACAATTCAGAGTAAAGTAATTTATATGTACAATTACACCTCAGATTTTGTGGTAAGTAATTTTCCCCATCTTTTTATGAAGGGTTAGAACACCAGTATCACTTACAAGTCGCCCTGAAAGCCGAGAGCTAACTTCCCTCTTGGCTCCAAAGTAGATTGATCACTATGAGAAGATGCTGATGGAAGTGAAAATCTCCCTTCTTCTAGGTAAGAAGCTTGAACATCAGAAAACCTGTTGGAAAAAAAAAAATTCTATATGTTCAAATTTATATATTTTCAATTCTTGAAAGAGTTGACAAAAATAAAACTCATAAGCATGCATGTACCATCTATTGTAATTGGATGATCCTGGATAACTCAAGACTGTTTTAATTAATATAGATGTTTTGAAAGTATATAAGGTAGTCAGTGAGGGAGCTGTGTAGTACTTCTTCCCCTGTCCCCTTTATAAATACTGTATGAGCTTCAGGCTGTTTGATATTAACCTTCCTGAATGTCAGAATTAAATCTAAAAAGGCTGTGGGGAGGGGGAGAAACACAGAAGAAACAAAATAATGGCAAAGGTGAGGCACCTTGAGGAAACAGTGTGGGTGAAGGGAGGCACTTCTAAATTGGGGGTATTCCCCTTTCTGGATCTTTCCAACTAGAATGGTTTACTTTTCCCAAAACTGAGCCAAGGATCAAAACACTCAGAGCAGTGGTTCCTAACCTTTTACCACCGAGGACCAGCAAACTCATTCAAAAACTATTGGCAGACCAACACTGAAACATTTGCATATTAATTGTGGTAATTTTAAGAGGTCACATGTTATTTTAAATTGCATCTGTACGCACACAATACATATAATTGTTACCAAGGTTGTGTCTCTAAGTCATTGCCACAATTGGCAGGAATGCAGATAAAATAGCAGCGTGAAGTTTGTGTGTCTGAAGCAGAAATTATGGGCATGATTAGCCACCCAGATCTTTGTAACTCAAGATTATCTCCAATGAATACAGTTTGATGAGTGAAATCAAACTATGGGGCCCTACTCAGTTACCTGAGGCCACCTGCTGCCCCTCACTCCCAACGTCGCTTCTGCAGGGGCTCAGGGCTTCCCTCACCTCACACCCTGTGCAGCTCCTTCTGAGGCTAGGGCAGCCGCTGTACACGCAGCACTTGGCCTCACCTGCCGGGCCACGTTAGCGATCGGCAGAACTAAAACTGGGGCCATGGTGAGGCTGCCCCAGTAGGTACAGCCTCACCATGGTCCCGGCTCCAACTGCAGCACACCCAGATACCAGCTGCTCCACTCACCCTGTTGCTCCCTCCTGCGCAGAAGGGCATTCCCTGGAAACCCCCGGGGGTGGGACTAAAATGCTGGGGGGCGTGGCCTGACAACATATAGTGGCCCATCACACAGGGGTTCACGGCCTGCCACCAGTCCATGGACTGGTGGTTGGGAACCGCTGCCTCAGAGAGCCTAGAAAAGAAAGCAAGGGTTAAGTGAATGGCCAAAAACCTCCTAGGGCAGGGGTTGGAAACCTCAGGCCCAGGGGCCAGATCCAGCCCCCAAGGCTCAACACTGGGGAGCCCATGCTGGTGTTCTAGCCCCCCTGCCATCCACCTGCAGGGGTGGAGCACACAAACTACTAGCCTGGGCCCCCTAGGCTCTGGTGTGCAAGGGGAATATGGGACGTGTCTTTCTCCCTCTCAGTCAGGAGCTTCTTGCTTTGCTTCTCACTTGTGTGCAGCCCCCACAACTGATTTTTCTCAGAGTCAGAGGCCCCCCGCACTCAAAAAAGGTTTCTCCACCCCTGGGCTACAGCATCAGTTAAAGCCAACAAACTGGCAAGGAGTTACACAAGACAGGGACACACACGAAGATGTCAACAGGAAAGACTGATTCTCATGGTCAGAGATCCATTTGGAAGTGTTAGGGTAAGTCTACACTATAAAATTAGGTCAAATTTATTGAGGTTGACATTTAGCATCCGTTTTTACCAAGTCAAAAGGTGCACGCCCTCACTAAGCACTGTTAGTCTGTAGCACGGCTGAGCAAGACATGGCCTGGGGCCCAGACCTAGCCAAGACTTTTACCTGGCCACTTTCTATTTATGTCCTGATGCCCATACAACCAAGTTTCCAGGCAGTGCCTCAGGCAGCAGGATCCTATTTAATAGCTCACAGCTGCAGTGCTACCTTGACAAGAGCTGGAGCCACAAACCCTTAAAATAGCTGCAGCAACCCCACATGGCTGCCAAGCAATGCAGTAGCAGCGGGGCTGGGAGTCGCAAGCTCTTCACTATGTTTTTAGTTCAAAGCCTCCAAGCCCAAACAACTCGGGGGAGCAGGGGAGGCTACTCCCCAGCCTTGGCCCTTCTTCCCCAGCCCTTCTGCTCCAGACACTACCCCTTCCAGAGGTGGAGAGGGTGGAGCCAGGCCTCGACCATGTACCAAAATTAATTAAGGGTATGAAAAATTATTGCCCACCCCTGGTCTATGTAGTGCACCCCCACTATCATGGACTCACACAGTAATGCACTGTTGGTAGTTAACCCACAGTTCCTGTTGCCCACTTGAATTCTGGATTAGGCTCCCAATAGGCCAAAAAAGTTGTCTCAGGTTTGTCCAGGGCCTAGCCAGGTACAATGTGAAGTGCTGTCCTGGTCTGCACCACTTCCACAGCTCCCACTGCCCAGGAACAGAGATCTGTGGCCAATGGGAGCTGTGATTTCCCATACCTGTGGAGGCACAGGTAAACAATGCATCTTGCAGCCAGCTAGTGGTTTGTAAGGGTAAGCCACAACAGAGAGGTGAAAATCCTTGCCCTAAAAGAAGTGGGACAATAGATGGAACGCAGATTCCTATCTGGGCATCAGACCACCTTGCTAAAGGGTACATAAACCACAAGGGACATTTCTCATTGTTGTTGCAAATCCTGGTGGATCAAAAGAGCCATTTCACCAACATCAATGTTGGATGGTCAGAAAAGGTACACGGTGTGTGCATCTTTTGGAACTCTGGTCTCTTCAAAAAAACTGCAAGACAGAACTTTCTTCCCAGACCAGAAAACCACCACTAGTTATCTTGAAATACCAATTATCCTTGGAGATCCAGCCTACCCCTGCACATGAAGTTGTAAACAAGCACCAAGGTCAGCAGTAAAGAGCAGTTAAACTACAGGCTGAACAAGCACAGAATGGTAGTAGAATGTGCCTTTGGCCATTTAAAGGATCACTGGCACAGTTTACTCACTATGTTAGACCTCAGCAAAAGCAATAATCCCGTTGCTGTTGCTGTGCGCTGCAAAGTATCTATGAAAGTAAAGGGGATGTTTCTGGCACAGATGGAGGTTAAAGTATATCACCTGGCCACCATTTATGAGCAGCCAGACACCATGGCATTAAGGAGAGTACAGTAAAATGTACTGCACAGAAAGGCTTTGAAAGCCAGTTTCACGAATGACTCGACAATGATGTGACATGTGTGTATTGCTCGTTACCGAGCTACCCCAAGTTGTATGTGTACCACCACACCAGACTTGGCACAGTGATTGAAGATTCTACTGTTCTGAAATCATGCATTTTTATTGGGCTACAAAATGAACAGTCACCACTGAAAAGGAAAGAAGTCACAGGCATAACCAGGATCTGATAACATTTGGGGGCAGGTAGTTAGCACAAGAACATGCAGCTTATTACAACTTCCCTGTATAGGAACCAAAGATTTGGAAATGACAGCGTTATGCTCCATAAACATCCCTCGGAGCCGAATGAAGGGCTTCTCGGGCCTTTTCTTCTCCCTTCCTGCATTCTAGAACATCTGGTAGAGGAACTTAGTGAGGAAAGCAGGTGGTTTATCAATGGCTGTGGTGCGACTCTATGCTCTAACCGCTTTTCCTGCACCTCTCCTACATGTTTCATGGGGTCTGTTTGCTCCCCCATGAGCCTCAACATCCTCATCCTATGTGCTTCTTTCATGCTCCCTGCATGCTTTCCTGTCCTCCTGTGCACTTTGGATAACCTCTAACAGCATACACATCCATGCACTGAGTTGTGTCCTATCAGTGTGGGCAGATTGCATAAGCTTCTTCAACATATTGTCACATGTATTTTTTTTTCCACCTTCTAATCTGTTAAAACCTAACTTCTGGAAAAACAGGGGCAGATACTACAGGCAGGCCTCCAGCTGCACTGGGGGAAAAACCCAAAGGTAGACTTTACAGAAAACAATGCAACTCTTGTACACCAAATGAAGCAGTTTATAGCACGTGTTAAGTAAAGACCAAATTTTGCATTTTAAATTTAGCACCTATCAAAAATGTATAATATATGGCAGAACACTGGGCGGCTGAACTCTGTTTGCAAGCATGCATGCTAAGCAGCACATTAGGAGCAGTCTTTTGCTTCTGCTTTGAAAACATATGTCAAAGCCCTCAGTCCTCATTCATGTTTTGCATTTGCAAAGGGTGGCAACAGGTTGAGGTGGAGGGGCATAGATGTACACAATCTACATGGGATCACACACACACACCCACCACCCCCACCACAGTATGGCTCTTCTCCAGGATGATCCCTTCAAGCCTCTCCAACAGGGCAGCACTCTTGGGGTCAAAATTTGGAGGAAGGGGGAAGGAGGAGGAGGAAAAATAAGCAAACGAGTGTATCAAATTACAGAACTTCTCCCATTTCACCCCCATCATCATGTGCAGTATCAATATTCTCCAAATCAGAAAGCATGAGAAGGAGCAGATGCTGCATGAATGATGCCACAGACCTGGGTCTTACGCTGCTCTGCTTTGTGCTGCAATGATGCCAGATCACTTACTGCTGGCTTGGAGTGGTTAAGTATCCTACAGTCCTTGTGAAAAGGATTACAATACCTCAATCAGACTTTTGTAGAGATGTGCAGAGAGGATTCCCAGCCCATCTCCAGTAGGGATGTTAAAATGTGTTTATTTTTGTAAAGGCTGAAAATTTCAGCAGTTACATATTTACATGTTGGGGGCGACGGGGAGATGCCCATCCTCATTTCCTGATTCTGTACACAATTCATACACTTAATACACATGACGTGAAAAACCTGAGGCCTCCTCATTTTGTTATTCACATTACTTCTGGAGGAATTGTGCCACCATGCGCAATTATCTGCTGGGCATTAAGGATGTAAAAGACTAGTCGACTAACGGATAAGCATTTGCTTATTGGATAGTATTTTGACTAGTCAATAGAGGCAGCAAAGGGGACTGGAGGGGTACTTCTAAGTGGCAGCGCTGCACAGCGGATCAGCTGTGCGGCGGCTGCCCCTTTAAAATGCTGCCTGTGCACCTTTCAAAAGGACAGCCGTGGATCCCAGGGTCAGTGGGGACTCCCCAGCTGACCCCGGGCTCTGCGCAGCACTTCCCCAGACCCTGGAATCTACTGGGGATTCCCAGCTGATGCCGGGATCCCTGCAGCAGCACAATCTGGGGTCAGCTGGGGATTTCCCAGCTGACCCCAGGCTCCAGGACTGCCCCTTTAAAATGCAGTCTCTACAGTGATTCAAAGGGACAGACGGGGAGCCCAGGGTCAGCTGGGAACTCCCCAGCTGAACTCAGGCTCCATGGCTCTGAAATGCACAAGACCCCTTAGCCCAGAGTGGGGCCTCTCCTGGACCCCTTAGCCCAGAGTGGGGGATTGGGATACAGGACAGGTTTCAGGGTGCAAGCTCTGGGAAGGAGTATGGGTGCAGGGGATTCACATCTGGGGCAGGAGGTTGGGTGTAGGAGGAGGAGCAGGGCTGGGACAAGGGTTCAGGATGCAGCATCTGTCTGGGCACCATTTAACTTGAGATGGTTTTTGGGTAGTGGAGCAGTGGAGTTGAGGCAGACTTACTTTTGCCTTGGCTCTGCACCACTCCTGAAAGCAGGTGTCATTAACAGCAATGGCTCCATGGCACCATGTGCTGCCCTTCATCTACAGCAGCTGTGGCCAACCTGAGGCTCATGAGCCACATGCAGCTCTTCTCCCCCCGCCCGCCGCCCCCCAGTGCGGCTCACAAAGCCCACCCTGTGGCTCGAAAGCCGACCCACGCCCCCAAAAACGGCCCTCTCCTCCCGGTTCTCTGTGCTGACCTGGGCAGGGGAGCCATCCAGCACGGCCATGAAAGCTGCAGAAATAAAGATGGCGGCAGGAGCCTGCTGTGGCCAAAAAGCCTCAAAACACATTTAAATGTGGCTTCTTAAAGGGGCAGTACCTTTTTTTAAAATACAGGGGTTTTTTTTCCTCTTGCCCAAACATGATCAGGAGCTTTGCCCTGGCTCTTTACACTGGATCCACTGGTATCTTGGCTCTTTGCCCAGAATGAGTTGGCCACCCCGATCTACAGGCACTGAGCCCACTGCTTCTACTGGCCACAGTTCCCTGTCACTGACCAATGGGAACTGCAGAAGTGGTGTCTGCAGGCAAGGACAGCATGAGGAGACCCCCTGATCTGCCCTTCTCAGGAGCTGCAGGGATGTGCCA
This sequence comes from Rafetus swinhoei, assembly GCA_019425775.1. Taxonomy (NCBI): domain Eukaryota; kingdom Metazoa; phylum Chordata; order Testudines; family Trionychidae; genus Rafetus; species Rafetus swinhoei. Next base: position 89,020,360 of record CM033424.1, on the reverse strand, counting down.
GCCACTTCCAGGAGCGGCAATTACCGTAGGGGTAATTACTCCAGCCATGATAGTTTGGCATTCTAGAACTCACTACTCAAAGAATGAAATTTAAGCATAAGAGAGAAATGAAAAATTATGAAATGCACAGACTAGTCAAAACCCAAAACTAACACACTTTGCAAGCAGTAAAACTAGTAAAAACACACACACACACACACACGTGTTGTGTCAGGAGGTGAGTATGAAGGACAGTTGTGTTTGTGAGAATGACAGACACACACACACACACACACACACACACAGTGTGTAAGTGACAGATTTGCATTGCCAAGTTCCCTCCATCCCCTTCTCTCTGTGTGGAGATAGGGTACAGGAGTGGGAGGGGAAGGAGAGACACACCCTGACATCAGCATCCTCCTCCCACACCCTGCACAGCAAGCAAAAGACTCCCAAGGGGGCAGCTCCAAGGCAGAGGGCAGGAGCAGCATGACAGTGGGTGGAGGGGAAACTGAAATGCCAGGGCTTGATAGCTTCCTGGCCAAAGCAGTCAGGATCACTTGTCAGAAGCTCCAAGATCTACCGGTAGATCCTGATCTACTGGTTGGTGACCACTGCTCTAGTACTAGGGAGCAGCACTCTGTCCAAACAGCTAGGAAAGAGAGACTACAATGTCTATCAGCTGCTGGGGTGTCAGTGAATGGCTCATAGGGGGTAGTGAGGGAAGACAGACTAGGGTTAAATGGGAGTGGAGGCACAGGATATCATGGGCTCATGGGGACCGGGGTAGAAGTTCCTGACAATGTCAGAGAATATGGATCAATAAGGGTCTGCACAAGGGAAGCTCCCTAACAATTTCTCCTGAACCCCAGAAACAACTGTTAGGTGTGGGTGGGAAGAGCATCTATCCATCCTCCAAGCTAACGGAGAGCTATGTCTACCCTACAGAGTTTTTGCTCAAAAACAACCGTTTTTGTACAAAAACTTGCTGAGTATCCACATCAAGCGCATTTTTTTCCCCCACAAGAGGGGTTTTTACGCAATAGTTATTCCACTTTCTACGAGAAATAACTCCTTTTTGTGCAAGAGTTCTTGCGCAAAAAGGTGTGTGTGGATGGTGAACAGGGGGGTTTTTTGCACAGAAAGAGGAAAAAGCACAGGTGCCCTGGTGGCCATTCTGTCAATAGCAATCAGAGTCTCCTTTCGAGACAGCGTCCATGCAGTCTGGACACTCTCTTGCGCAAGTAGTTTTTGCTGAAGATCTCTTCTGCAAAAAGCTTCTTGCGCAAGAAGCCTGTACTCTAAACATAGCCCCAGGGTCCTTCCCAGCAATTAGTTCACTCTCTCATTACCACTGACTTCCCCATGCCTTCACACTGCTTCTGAGAGGTGCAGGAAATATTATTGTGTATTGAAGTTTAATGAATTAATACAGAACTGAATAATATGCCCAACAAGGAATCTATTTATCAAAACATATCCTGAATGTTTGTCATCTGTGTTAGACATACTTGCTGACAGGTATTTCAAAATAAATTACCAAAATAATTGAACTGGTGTGATGATACCGCATTATTTTGACAAACACAATGTGCAGAATTTTTCATTTTTGGTGCGTAATTTCCCCAAGAGTATTGCATGCACATAGCATCCACTGAAGTGGATGGAAGTTGAGCACACCTAGCTCAGGAGATGACTGGGCCCTTATAATTAAAAGCCTCATCTAGCGTCTCAGTACAATCTCTCTCTTTCCACCAATTGTTGGTGAGCAAATCTGTTTCTTCATTCTGTAAATTAGGCCATAATTAGGGATGTTAACTATCGGTTATTTTACTAGTTGAGTAGTCGATGGAACTTCCATTGACTAGTAGACAGGCATTTTCAATGGGGGCTCTTGTACATTTCAAAGGAGGAATGTGGAACTCCATGTATAGCCTGGGCCAGCGGGAAGTCCCACTGACTCTGGGCTGCAGGCTGCGTGCCAGCTTTGAAATGTACAAGAGACCCCAGCAGAGCCATTTCAAAGTGGAAGTGTAGCATGGAGCCCAGGGTCAGTGGGGGACTCAGTCCCCCACTGACCCCAGGCTCCATGCTGCGCTGCCAATTTGAAATGCCACACGGAGCCCAGGGTCAGCTGGGGCCTCCCCAGCTGATCCTAGCTTACACCAGCATTTGAGTGGAACTCAGGGTGAGCTGGGGACTCCCCAGCTGATCCCGTGTTCCACGCAAATCCCGCGCGGAGCCCAGGCTCTGAGCGGCACTACCAATTTGAAATGCCAAGGTAACCTTCCCAAGTGGCAGTGCCACACAGCTGATCTGGGGCGGGAAGGAGTGAGGATCAGCTGTGTGGCACTGCCACTTTGAAGTTCCCCCCTTTCCCCTGCTTTTGCTGCCTCTAATAGAGGCAGCAAGGGTGGGAAAAATCAATTAGTCGACTGTCTATCCGATAAGCAAATGATTATCGGATAGACGACTAGTCCTTAACATCCTTAGCCACAATTCCTGTATACAACCATCTACAAGTGGCCCACCTGCTCCAAATTCTTCCTGGCTGTTGACCCCAGCATTAAGTGGGAGAGAAAGCCTTGTAGGATGTGAGCCCTTCCTCACCCCCAACCCTCTTTTGCACCCCCACCATCCTTCCCTGTCCCCCCCACTACACACACAAATAGCCTCCTTCCCTGCCCCCACAATATGCACCCAAAACCATGCCCTGACTCCTACAACCCTCACATTGCTAGCCCCCTACCCTGCTGGGCCCAGTCAATGTTGGGAAAATCCTCTAGTAACTGAATACAAGAAAACAATTTAAAGCACAATGTCTGTCAAGTTACTTACTGTTTGTTGAAGTGTATTTGAATACTACTATGAGCACCACAAAAGACAGTAGGAATCCAATACCACATAAAAAAGGATGGCAAAGTACCTGGTTTCATTTTAATCCCCAGTTTAGCCTAGTGTTCATGAGGCTACATGACTACTTTAATTTCCTGAGTTGTTTTTTTCTTGCCAAAAAAACAAGTTATTGTAATTAATACAAGTCCATCTATAATTTCTGCTATGTAGCCTTTACTTTTAATTATAAAATACAAAAATAAAAACCTCAAAAAAATTACTACAATGTTAGTGATGGTAATGTTCATAGTGAACAGTTCTTTGGTCAGCAACTCTGCACAATTCTGGCAGTTGACAGAAGAAAAGAAGAGTAGGATATACGTTTTCAAACAACTTTCTAAAGTAAACCTAGAAATCTCACTGATAATAGGGACTCAGTTACAGATAACTGTTTGTCTAGTGACTGAAAATTCTTATATTCTATCTTAATGAAAGAGACACAACAAGGAGTATTGTTGCACCTTAAAGGTCAAGATTCATTTGGACATAAGCTTTCCTTAGCAAAAACCCACTTCATCAGATCCATGCACAGGACCCCTCATTGTTTTTGTGGATACAGGTTAACACAGCTACCCTACTCATACTTTTCCATCATTATGACCAAGTGCATAGCCAAGAACAACTGAAAGAATGAGTCAACATACTACAGAAACTTGCACTATGCCTGTAAGTTATCACATATAATTGCAAGAAAAGTAATATGACATTTTGAGCTATATCTCATATAAACCCACAGATAAAACAAAAGACAAATGGTGCCAAGAGCCAAACAAGACTGGACTAGAAAACAATATTCTAGCCTGAGGTGGACAATATTTTTTGATAGAGGAGACACTCCAAGGATTTGCTAAGCAAAGGCCACACTCTTCTATATTAAATGGAGGAGGTGCAGAGTCTCGGATGGAGGTTGGGGGAAGAAGGGAGCTCGGAGTAGGGGATTAGAGTGCAGGAAAGAGTTTGGAATCTAGGAGTGAGTTTGGGGAGAGGGGGTTATGACCAGGAGCTGCAGATTGGGGAGCATGGTCCAGGAGAGAATTCAGACCTGGAGAAGGTATGAAGGCACCGGAAGGGGATAGTAGCCTGGGTCAGGGTACAAGAGGAGGTGCAGCACTTTGGATTGTGACCTTGGGCAGGGAATTGAGATGCAGAGTTTGGGAGGGATTATGGGTGCAGGAGCAAGGATGCAGAGAATTATGAGGAAGGGACTGAGATACCAAGTGCAGACTCTGTATGGGAGGTGCTTATCTAGGGGACTCCCAAGCAGCAGCCCAGTAGAAGCCTCAACCAGACTCCTTGCCTTTCATGCCCCTGAATGTTGCTCAAAGCAGACTGCTGCAGGAGCTACATGCTCTCTGCACTGCGCACTCCTGGAGGGGAAGGGGACAGGGCAGTACTTCACATGCTGCGTGTGCCACAAGCATGACCCATGCAGCTGCCATTAGCTGATTTCTGGCCAACAGGAGCTGCATGATTTTTCTGGGGCAAGGGCAGTCCAGAAGACCACCACCACCACCACCACTGGTGGTGCACAGAGAGCACATAGCCCCCAGCAGCCAGCCACTTTAAGCAGCTTATGAGGGCACGGAAGCTGTCCGAGGCTCCTGCTGGGCCGCAAGATGTTGGCAGGCCAGATGTTGCCCACGGGTCCTATTTTGCCTTGCTTCTATTGTAGGCCAACACAAAGAATCCAGGATAATAGAATTATAGGAAACTATACAATCTAAATTCTGAAGACTCTTTCTTACTCTCTTGGAAGTGGTAATGGTCCCAAACTCAATTTAACATTTTACATCCATACAGGAAGCAATAGGTATTGTGTGTCACTTGGCTCAAACTTTAAGGAGGAATCACATGCTTTACTCACTAGCATGCTGGTTGTATCTTTGGTACCAAAATCTGTTCCAACCACTCAGTCAGCATATTGTCATAGTAACCTTAACTTTAAAAACAAAAACAACACCCCCCCACACACACACACACACACCCCTGACCAAAAAGTCAACAGCTTCAGAGGCGTAGTTGAGTTAGTCTGTAACTAGAAAAACTTAAACAATGAATAGTCTAGTAGCACCTTAAAGGCTCACAAAACATGTAAATAGTATCATGAGCTTTCATGGGCACAATCCACTTCAGCTTAAGTAGTGCTCCACTAAGTTATCTCCTAATTTTTATTCGATGATAGTCTCTATTCAAAACTATTGTAAAGTGAATTGCATCTAAAGGTTTCTGATTTCAAGAAAAAGTACTATGTACCCATTATTCTCTAACTACTAGGATTAATAACTACTGATGTGCAAGTAGTATGCTCCAGAGTTAGATTACTATTCAACTTAAAGATACTGTTTCACAGTATACATTTTAATCTCCTGTCTAAAAAACAAGCTAAAATTTTGTAATGAAGCGTCACAACTTCAAGTTTTATTTGTCAAAATGCTATATTTTGTAGCATCCAATGTTATAGCTCTGTTATTTCCTGGATATTAGCGACAAAAAAGACAGGTGAGGTAATATCTTTTATTGAACCAATTTATATTAGCAAAAAAAAAGACAAGCTTCTGATACACACAGATCTGGGAAAGGTACACATCACCTTCAAAGGACAAGCCTGGAAGCTTCAATTCAGAACTCTGCAAAAGACTATTAATATTTTCTCTTACAGACATGGATGTAAGGTTTATTTTAACAATCTACAACCTGATACCCCGCTTTTTGTTCTATGGCTACAGTGATATTAACTTTCCACTTCACCTACTTCTTTTACAATCGGTTAACGATTTGTGTTAAACAATAGGTGTTGTCAATCTTGATACTCTGAATACCTTTTCCAGACATGAAGAGTTCTGAGTAGCTCTAAAGCTGTTCTCTTTCACTATCAGAAGTCGTTTCCATAACAGCTATTCCTTATCTACCTTTCCTCATTTTGTAGTGATCATCGAAAGTTCGTTCTGTAACACATTTTTCCACACTTATTGGCTGTGTCTACATTGGCACCCTTTTCCGGAAAAGGGATGCTAACGAGACAAGTCGAATTGCTGGATTTAAATTTTCCCGCGGCATTTGCATGAAATAGTCGCTGCTCGGGGCTTTGACGAAAGCGCCAGTTTAGACGCTGGCTTTGCGGAAATAAAGTTTTTTCCGAAGATCCTTATTCCTCTTAAAATCAGGACTAAGGGATCTTCCGAAAAGGCTTTATTTTCCGCAAGAGCCGCGTTTGACTGGCGCTTTTTCCACAAAGCCCCGAGCCGGAAAAAGCGCACTATGTTCATGCAAATGCCGCGGGGAAAATTTAAATCCCCGCGGCATTTGCAATTCCGACTTGTCTCGTTAGCATCCCTTTTCCGGAAAAGGGTGCCAATGTAGACACAGCCATTGAATTCATGCCATGTTACAGAAGCCTTCAAATAACCTCTTTTAGCCTTTCTGAGCAGACATCTCATACCACTCCTGTAACAAAAGTGTATTTTAGGTTATCAAAGGTATCATGAGGACAGTCTTACCTGTTGTCACAGCATGTTTTATTCCTGGCAACAGTTGAAGCTGCAACAGGCAACCCAAGATTTGATGAAATAGTAACATTTTCCAAAATCCTACTGGTATTACTGTTCAATGAGTTAGCCAAAAAGCTTGGAAATGTCTCATCTGCAATAGTTCGGAAATCTTCCATCATGCCATATATCACATCGCACTGTTTAAAAATCAAATGAAAGAAGTCAGTACCGTCTTGCTTGTTTTGCTGAACTCAAAACACTTACTGGTGACAAAGGTCCTATAAACTCCCACTGGAAGCAATATGGCCAGATGCTTCACAGTGGAGATACATAAAGATTTTATTTTCACAAACCAGCATGGAAGGACTCTAAGCTCAGTTATGTGACTATCAGAGAAGCAGTCCTGATTCTGAATTGTATACTAAATTCTTAATTATCCATGGCCTAAATAGCTACAATTTTAGAAGCCGCTACCTTCATTGTACTAACACTGATAGAGCTTCACTACCACTAACAGTACAGGTTGAACCTCTCTGGTCCAACAGGACTACAGATTGCTGGAGCAGAGAGCCCCAAGGCAACAGCAGCACCAGCAGCCGTAACAAGTTAGGGCATCTCTTCACTACCCACTGGACAGAGGGGCAGCGATTAATCTAGCAGGCGTCAAGATATTATGTCTAGTATAGAGGTGATAAATAGACCACTGAGCATTCTCCTGTCTACTCTGGTACTCCACCAGAGCAAGAAGATTAGAGTCAAGTCAATGGGAGGGGAGGACGTCAGCTGTCCACTTACCACAGTGAAGTATGTAAATCTATGTACATTGACTTCAATTATGTTAGTTACATAGCTGAAGTTACGCAACTTATATTGACAGTCTCTGATCATATTAAGGATGTTAAGTAACAGTTAATTTATTAGTCGAGTGGAATTTCCATCCACTACTCGACTAGTTGATAGGCACTTCCACATTCCTCCTTTGAAATGTAGCACTAGTGGGAGCTCTTGTACATCTACACTACGAGTTTCCTTGGCAAAAAATATGCTAATGAGGGACTCATTTGCATGAGTTGAGATCTCATTTGCATATTTTCTGCCCATCTGTTATTGCGCTAGCGGTTTTTGCGCAAAAACAAGCAGTGTGGATGTTTTCTTTTTGCACAAAAACCCCTTTTTCAGCAAGATCCACACCGATCTGTGTGGTGCTGCCCAGGCTCACACAGCAGCACCACACAGCTGATCCCGGGCTCAACTGTGCAGCGCTGCCCCTTAGAAATACTCCCACTTCTCCCCCCTTTGTTGCCTCTATATGATAAAGGCAGTGGGGTGCAGAAATCAACTAGTCCGTAACATCCCTAGATCATATAGACTTGGTCTTAGAGCCCTTAAGATGTCTGAGATGCCTGACCTTCAATTAGCAAGCTGTAAATGTAAGGGACTAAAAAAAAAAAAAAACTTTAAGAAAACAAGATTGGTCCTATAGTTCCTTAGAGACTAACAAAAATATATAAATAATATCATGAGCTTTCATGGGTATAACCCACTTTCTCAGATGACAAATATGGAGCAAGGGGCTCAGATTTTGAAATATAAAGCAAAAAGAGGGAAGAGGGAGAGGAGCAAGAAAGAAAAAACCTGTCAAATTAAAGTGTTCATGTTAAATGAGGCTAATAATATCAGGCTTTAAGTGCCTGATACTTAACCTTTGATGTCCTTTTGGTGTTGAATATCCAGTTCATGTCTTTGTTCAAACTGTGCGAGATAACCCTCTTTCTGCTTTATATTTCAAAATCCAGCCCTTGCTCCATATATGTCATCTGAAGAAGTAGGTTGTGTCCACAAAAGCTCATGGTACTATTTATATTTTTGTTAATCTCTAAGGTGCTACAGGACCCTTGTTTTTTTAAAGGTTTTTTTTTACATTACAGACCCCAACATGGCAACCCCTCTGAGACCTGTAAGGGGACCAATAGCCACTTACTAAAACTCAATGTGGGTTTTTGGCTGGCTAGCCTCAGTACCTAAAAGGAGGGGGAAGGGATCATGCCCAGGTCAGTCAGACAGAGCATTGACAGGGCAAGCAGGCTAATCAAGGAGCCAGCATGTGGGGAGAGAGGAGGTCCCATCTTCCATATGAGCTGGGTTTTCCTGGATCAGAAAGGGTGGGGCAGAGCTAAGGAAAGAGCCAGGGGAAGGAGATGAGCTGGGGAGGAGAGCCATGCTAGCCAGAGAGAGCCAGACACACATCACAGAGAGCAAATTCATGCTGGGATGAGAGCTACATTCACCGAGCCAAATAAGGTACCAAGGAGCCACAGGCAGAGCATGCAGCTGGGGGTGGAACAAGCTGGAGCTGGTGTGATGAGCAGCAAGGGTGAGTGAGAGGGGAACCTGGGTAGAGGCTCAGCACAGGGAAACTCCAACAGCCAAGAGTCCTTGCAGGCCAGACTGGAGGGGCAGCTGATGCTCTGGGTAGCAAGACCCTTCTCCCCCGCAAGTGTCTGACCTGCAACATAGCCCAGGCATGAGGAGAAGGCCTGGGACCTATGAGGAACAGAATGTGAACTGCCCTTGAATTCCAGAGACACTGTTTATAAGGTCTCCATGTCACAGAGCAAAGTAATCTGTTTTCTATTAACCTTTTTCCATTTTTAAATTGATTGATGTTTAATACATTGAATTTGCTTTGAACTGTATGTAATCATCAGTGGCTCAGGGAAACATCCATTCTCAAAAGAACACCCTTGAGTGGGATACTGTAGTCCCTGCCCTTGGTGACCACAACATTAGGAGTTAAGCCCCAGGAATCCTGGGCCCAGCCTTATTTGAATTACAAGGCCTCTGCCAACAGGAGAGTGTAAGGTGCACTAGCCAAGTCAGCAGGGACTCTGGGTAAAGGAGGTGGGAGCAGGGACTCAGATCCTTTCACTAGCCCATTTCACCAGGGTAGCATAGAAGCCAGGAAAGTTCCCCTCAACAGTGGGACCATTTGCTCGTTAACATAATGGTGCTTAGAGCACCTGCATCTTCCTCTGCTTCTACAGGCTAAACTGTACCCAAAGGATCCTAAAAAAAATCCTGTACAACACATCAACTTCATTAAACCTGCTGAATCAGAGGCAAAGACCCACAGCAACGGGCACCTAGAAATGCAGCTCCTCTACAACATACACATCCGTTCTGTCTTGTCTACAGCCAGGGAGCCCACCAGTGGGTGTACTAAGATGAGGGCATCAAACAAAAGCCTGGTTTGAGGTGAAGCCTAGCTAACAATGGGCAAAACTTGGCTAATATAAAGTAAAGCAAAGCTAAGCTGCGAGCAAGAGGCAGGCCCCCGCTCACAGAACTTGGCACAAACAGGGCTGAAAGTGTAAGACACTAATAGCCCCAGGTGTAGTACAGTAATTGGTACTGATCATAAGTTGAAAGCTCACTGCAAAAGGATGGTAATGTCAGCTCATTGAGGAAGACCTTGTTACCCACACTTCCCATGGATACCGACCCAGGATTAGGAAAGGGTCTAAAATGACAGCATGATGGAAAGAAATGATCTAATCAAACCACGAGGTGATGGGTGGTATCTAAATTGCACCAGACAGTGGTAACGTGATACATCAGGAATGATGTGTAACTTGTTTGTACTTGTATATAAAGTGGTGCCTTGGAGTGACAGTTGTTGTTCAACCAAGGGGGCAGTGGGACCTCACACTGAGTCCATTGGCGAGATATAGTGGTTCAGTAGAGTGTACTGACAACTATTGCTGTACTTCGCTTATCAATAAATCTGGACAGGCGCCTTCAATCATAATCTGATTAGTGGTCTTTGGGGGCTCTATCTATGTCTGCTGTGTTGACTAAAGTCAACATGACACACATGATTGAGCGCACACACACACAGCCTTCAGGTTATCATCACTGACAGAGCAGGAGACCTGTCAGGACTCAACACTAAATCCTAACCTACTACATTAGTGACCGTACCACAGTAGGCACCACAGGGACATTTCACAAGGACACCCTTGATCTCTGCTGGTTCCCCACTCTGGGGACAAGGTGGGATACGGAGTAGGGACGTTACATTTTCATTAATCAGCTAATCAAGCAGTCGATGGAATTTCCATCTACTACTCCATTAGTTGGTAATGGCTCGGTGGGGTGCTTGCTGTCCCAGCTATGCCTCTGCCTTTGAAATGTAGCAAGAGACCCACGGGTTTCCCGCTCCATTTCAAAGGCAGAAACACCACAGCCAGGACCAGTTGCAAGTGGGGACTGCTTGAGTCCCCGGCTCCAGCCGTTTCCCCACTGCACCTCTGCCTCCCTGTGGCAACTGGGAAGGAGAGCGGGCTTTTAAGCCGGCCAGCTCTTGCTCCCCCCCGCTGCATCCAATACTGGGTACGGCTCCTAATGTAGACACGCTAATTCCGAAATAAGGGTACCCGTTTCTGGTTCAGCTCGCATCATTTCACCCAGTCAACAGCCTGCCAGCCCCACAACAGGATAGAGCCCTCTAGCCGGCCCAGAAAGGCCTCTGGAAGCGCAGGCAGGAGCCTCCCCGCTAGCAGGGTGCGGGGCTTCCCTCGGACAGCTGCGTGGGGGGAGGTGGGGAATGAACCTTACTCATCACGCGCCTCCCCCCCCCTCCCCGAGAGCTCGGCCTTTGCCGCGTGTGCCCGAGGCTGAGGAAACTCCCAGCGAGAGAAAGCAGCAGCCGGGACCCGCCACTTTCCTGCCCGGAGCAGCCCGTCCCTGCAACCGCCACAAGTTCAAACCCTCCCTCCGCCGCGCTCGCTCACCCAGCCCGGCGCAGCAGGAGACGGAGGCGGGCGCTGCAACCGCCCCGCCGGATTTGTGCGCGAGACACCCAGCGCAGCCCGCGGCAGCCGCGCGAGACCCCTCCCACTCGTGTGCACCCAGCCCCGCCCCCGCGGCGCGCGGTCACAGACGCCTCTTTCCCGCCCTCCCCCCGGCGACTCTCTTTCTGTACCTTCGGGGCGGAGCAGCGTCAGGCGGCCCGCGCTGGTCCGGAGGCTCAAGGGGCGGGGCCAAAGCATCCGGAAAAATTAAAAAAAAAAAAGCGGGAGCTGGCCCTTGGCCGCTCAGGTTTAAAAATGAAAGCCGGGGCTAAGTTTGTGATTGGGGGAGGGTGGGGGAAAGCGAGAGGCGTGACGTCATAACCCCGCCCCAGGCTGCTGTGAGTGACACCTGCCGGGGGAGAGGGCGGGAAAACTTGGCGCTCACGTCAGAGCGGAGCTGATGCGCCGAGGCTCGCTCAGCTGCAGGCGCTGATGGTGCTCGCGGAGGGCCCAGTGGGAGCCAGCGGAGAGCGGCCGGGGCTGCCCGCAGTGGGAACAGACACTGTCCGACCCTTCGCCAGGGCGCCTGACTAGCGGCGCCGGCTGCGGTTGACCAGGAGGCTTTGTCTTTTCTGCGTTCTCTGCGAACCTACCATGTAAAGGGGAGCGGGGTGGGGAACCGGTAGCCTGCGTGCCGCTTTAAACTCTTCTCCTAGCTTCCCCTGCAGCGCCGCCGGATACCTCCAGTTCCTCTCCTGCACCTGGGAGAGGCCCGCGCAGATCTGGGGGGAGGGAGAAGCTCCATGTGCTGGAGCGCTGAGGCGTTTCCCTGAGGTGGCAGTGAAAAAGGCTGGAGCTGCTTTCCAGCCTCCTGCAGCTGCAAAAGCTGGCAGCAAAACTCCTTTTGCTGGTAAGGAGAAGGGCGGGAACAGAGGAGTGGTAGGGAAGAAGTGGGGAGGGAATCTGTTCCCAGAGTGGGAGGGAAGCCCCAGACCCCTTGCCCTGCATGGGGGTGTCTTTAGGGTGGAAGGGGTGGCCCACAGCTGGGCAAGCCCCAGCACTCCTTCCCTGTATATGTGGCTTGAGGGAACAGTGTCTGGTAGCCCCAGCCACACAGTGCTAGTAATGGGGTGGGAGTCCCTTGCAGGAATGGTACGGTAGGGAAGCACACAGCCTCGGCCCCTTCCCTGCAAAAAGCAAACTCAGTCATCACACTAACGTTCTAAAAAAACAAGAACAGCATACCACATGAAGTGTTTTGTGGAATTTGTGTGTGCCTGTTTTATTTCTCACTTAGTGTGGCCCCCAAAATATTATCGCTGTTGGTTAGCAGCCACTGGCCCAAAAAAAGGCTCCCCACTCTGATGTAAAGCATCCTCTGAGGTGCTGCTGGTAGGAGTTAAATATTCTCCTCCTAATCAAAGACATTTCTAGAGCTGGCTAGTTGTGCCTGCTTGCATCAGTGACCGCTTCTCCTAATCAAAGACATTTCTAGAGCTGGCTAGTTGTGCCTGCTTGCATCAGTGACCAGAGTGCATAAAAGCACATTTTTAGGATACCAAACCTATCACGAGATGGGCCAGAATTAGAACACAACTGCATACCTGACATAAAAGCTAAAAAAACAATTTCCACGCACCTTTCAACAGTATGTATAGCACACACACACAAACTTATGAGACTTTCAACCTGTCATAGATTTATTTTTTGTTAACATTAAAATTGACAGTAAAAAACTTGAAATAAATGTTTCAGTTCTTACTGCAGGCACATAAAGGTTTTGTTAATTTCTGGATTTTAACAACAAATGGTCTGGTAGCACTTTATAGACTAACAAAACATGTAGATGTATTGTGAGCTTTCGTGGGCACAGCCCCCTTCTTCAGATGACCGGAGTTTTGAGTTTAGGATGTGCAGATCCAAAATAAATAGGAGGGGGAGTGGGAAGGGGGTGACAGGGAGCTAGAGAGAATCAGTAAGTATCTGAGACTGGGTAGTTAAAATGAAGCAGATAAGAATCAAAGTCAATTGATAGTATCCTTCCTTACATAGGAATCTACACAAAGAACTTTTGGACTAGTGACTAAGTAAAACAGAAGGCTTAAGAAAATTTCTAACAACGAAAAGCTGCTACTTATTCAATTGATACCATACTTAGGCAGTGAGTCCCAGAAGCACAATAGTCATCATGTTCTTTATCAAAAAATGGGAGAAGTGTCGCCTTTAGACCCAGTTTTAGATTAAGGGTTTTTCTTCCCCAAGTTGTATTTTAAAGGAAATTTTCATGTCAAGTTTTCAAACTCATTTAGGTTTCTCAGAGCATCTGTTTTGCCATGAAAAATTTAGATTTTTGGGGGGATAATATTATAGGTAGGGCTTATCTTCTTCCATAGACAGCATGCTTTAAGAGGCAACATGACTGTATAGCCATAAACCTGGCATTACCTACAGTAGTGGGCAATAATAGTACAAATATACAAGAACAAGTGTATTCAAAACTGGATTGGGGGAATGGAGTATCTCACCTTTTCTTGTCTTGAAGGTTAGAAGGGAAAGCTGAAGTTTTCTTGGGGTTAGTCTGAAGCAATTTGAGAATCTATGCCAGAAAAACAAATCTAGAAGTTCCTAGGTAGGCAAATGACATTAGAGAGGTTCCTCACCTTTTTCATAATGCAGGTCTCATATTACTAGGCCCTTTTTTCTAATTTTCCTTGCTCTGCCATTGCCTCTTCTTTATGAGCACACAACATTTGCATGGTTGCTAAAGCAATTACATTTGAAATATTACTTTCCTAAATATTTACCATATTTTTATGTCTTAGTTCCACGTTTTGTCTTTTTATTTTAAGAAAATAAACCGGTTTACTTTTGGTCAACATTTCATTTCCCCCTCCCTCCACTTTAATTTCTCAAGAACCAACACCCTATGAGCAGCCAGCTTTCTGTGTACCATCAGAAAGTACTTCTTGAACTAGATTACTAGCTATATTTTTAGGACTAAATATTACAAAACCACTCAAATTCAGCAGCACTATAGGAAATTAAAAGTATAATGCACATGAGGAGCTGCAGTTTCTGCAGCCATTATGTATGAAGAACAAGCAAAATAGTATTTTAGGACAAATGAACAAAAGTTCATCCTCAGCAGTTACAGTTTTAGAAGAGTACCGTTTCCACTAAACTACCTCACACTCACCCTTTCTGCTTTTTCACACTATGGCTGCATCTACGCTGCAGGCTCTTTGTGCAAGAATGGTTGTTCTTGCGCAAAAACTTGCAGAGCGTCTACACTGCACGCATGTTCTTGCACTAGTAAATTTACAGTACAGCGTCAGAAAACAGGGCTTCTTCTGGAAGAGTTATTCCTCTCCCCATGAGGAATAAGCCCTCTTGTACAAGAGCTCTTCCACAAGAAGGCAGTGTAGACAGGCAACATGAATTTCTTGCTCAAGAAACCCCTATGGCTAAAATGGCCATCAGAGCTTTCTTGCGCGACGCGAGAGCATCCACACTGCCATGGATGCTCTTGCGCAAAAGCACATGGCAGTGTGGACGCGCTCTTGTGGAAGACCTTTTGCACAAGAACTCCTGCGCAAGAAACTTGCAGTGTAGACGTAGCCTATAGGTTCTAGCCACATTTCCACCCTGTAGATGATTACAGAACACTGGAAGGGACCTTGAGAGCTCATTGAGTCCAGTCCCCTGCCCTCACGGCGGGACCCAGTACCATCTAGACAGTCCCTGATGGGAGGTTCCATCTATTCTGACAGCAGTAGTAACTTTACTTCTGCTGAAATGCTGCACTACTGTATACACCAAACTGTTCTCTCCCCGCCCAAAAAACAAAAACAAAACACATTCTGCCTGGGAGGTACTGCAATTATACCTTTCACCCACGAGGGACTGCTGTGGAGACTGTTTTCCTCACTGCGCCCTGCCTGTGGAGCCAGGTAAGAAGGCACAGATACAGGGAAGACAGAGCAGGGTACACACCACGGGGTCATCACAAAATAGGATGGGGACACTGTGCTAGGGGTGGAGTAGTGATGCAAGGAACTAGGAGATGCAGTATGAATGGAGGTACAGGCTCACATGGACAAAGGGTAGTTAAAGAGTGCAAGGGACATATGGGAAGAGATGGTTCAGGGCCATACTGGAACAGGGAGAAAGGGTGGCTGAGTGAAGGTACAAGAATATGTGGGGACAGGGCAGATGTGCCTGACTGAATGGGACAGACTGGGGGCAGGAATGAGTCAGCTGCAGCGTAAGGGAAGCACCCCAATTCCCTACCAAGCTTTCTCCCCTGCAAAAAACTGTTCCTTATCTGTCAACAGCCAACAATTCTCTAGCTTCACTCCCCAGTTACTTCTATCAATTCTCCCTTCCTTAACTTTGACTCCCACCGACCTTCGCATTGCTTCTGAGGAGTGTGGGAAATAAGTTTCTGTAGTGTACATGAGTTATTCAGAGTTTGGTATTAGTAGGCCCAGTCAGGAACTTGTGTCAAAAACTTTGACTGGTCTGTCCTGTTACATGCTAACTAACAGGTGTTTTGAAATAAATTCTCAAACTAAGGGATTATGTTGTTAATTTGGCAAATAAAATATGCCTAACTTAAATATCATGCAGAATTTGTACATAACCTTTCACCAAATGCTGCACAAGCACCTGTGCATGCATATCATACTTTCGCTATACCAATATTAGAAAATATTAAGCTAGCACACATTTTTAGTCTTGCATTTTCAAATGGGCACACTTTATTTAAAAAATATTCAAGTAGGGGTGTACTCAAAGGTTAATTTACATACTAAAATTTTAAACTCTTCCATGCCAACATGTCAGTTATCATGAGGCTGTACATTAAGTAGTGGATAGCAAAGAGCAAAGTGTTTTTGGTTTTGGTTATTTCTTTATTTTCCCCACTATCAATAAACTGAACAGGAGCTGTAACTTAACCTAGAATAAAAAAACAAAAAAGGCACATTCAAACAGTAGTTTTCAATTGTACAAACACTGCTGCAGATGGTTAATCTTACAAATGGGAGCAGACCCTCTGACAAACAGGAATATTCACATGTTAACGTATGTGTTTCAGTGCGGCAGAAAGAAATTGCAATCCAAATCTTGAATAAAGCTGTCTTATGTTACAAAAAGTTAAAATGGGATAGATTGTAGGCTTAAAGATTATATGTCAATGATTTCTTGGCAATTGGGTTTGGGCCATTTTTGGTACCTCAACATACAAAGACCTAACTTTTTTCCCTGCTTTTTTGGTGTTTAAATCTTAGCTATCGGGCATGTCAAGGCCAGACTTCCCCATTTTTGCTTGTCAACACAAGGGTGTCTCTAATGTGCCTTGCACCTCATCTGAAAGGGAATGCAGGCATGTAATCTTTTAAGATATGTTATGTAAAGTGTTTACTACTGACTTTGTCAAATCAGTGATCTCCATTTTAAAATGTTCTCCCTTCTCTACCTTTCATGCAAAAATCCCTATTGATAAGATTTCATATAAAACCTCAATTTCTAATTGGAAAAAAAAAAAAAAAAAACCAGGAAAAAAGCCTCTCTTCAATTCAGATCTTTATGCATCGTAAGCCAGTAAAAGTTTCAGAAAATACTTGTGGTGGTCATAATAGTAATCACAATCAGCAAGCTCTTCTAGGTCTTGCACATCTTGTTTTAGTATTTAAAAAGACACATTATACTAAATTCAGAGTTTTAAAATGTCTACAGAAAACATTGTTTAATTTGCCCACATCTACCCCATTGCAAGTGGGTGTGTTAGATTGGATATTTGCATCCAGAAGCCTCTTGTCATAATAGTATTCCTTTGATGAAAAAAGGAGCCAACTAATCAACTTTTTAAAATAAGTTTAATTAACCTACTTATAAAATTTAAATAGTTTATTTTATGCAATGAGGTGGAAAAGTCTAACAAGTGATGAAACATACCTAAAATTCAACTTCTGCTGTAGTAAACGCAGAAATATTTTGTTTATTTTAGATGTCAATTCCAATTACTCTTTAGAATTCTAGAACAATTCCTTGAAAGCATGTTTAATTGTGATGACATTTATTGATGTGATATGCTTTATAACAAACTCAAGACAACAAGAAACCAAATACAAAAAACCCAATTACCAGATAGGCACTTTGAAATCAGCTATTCTATATATAGCTCACAGTTAACGCTGCTTGCTTATATGTAGTCACAGTTCATCAAAGGCTACTGAAGAATACAGCTAATATTCCTTTGATGCACAAGCATTAGGATCCCAACCATGCAAGAAAGCTGATTTTTGAAAATCTTTAGGAGGAAAAGTGAAAAATGAAAGCAGCCAAAAACTGAAGCATTTACAACCATCTGAATAAGGCCCTTTAGTATTTATTTTAAATATGTATGTTTAAATCCCTTCATTCTCAGGTAAAAGGTTAAGAGGCTGAGAGATATATCGTCTGCTTGGACGAGGATACTGGAGGTTGGCAGTGTCAGCATCGCAAGAGCGCTCTATCAGAGGAGGAGGAGGTAGGAGCTGGGCATAACTGGACCATCTCGATCCAGCCCGTGGGGAATCCAGAGGGGGAAAGAAATACCTGAAACAAAACAATGAAGACAGGAACAAAAACACCAGAACAAAAAAAAACAAAACAAAAACCAAAAAAAGAGAAAAGTAGTAAATACAAGGAAAACCAAAGGGGAGAAAGACATGCTGGAAAAACAAAGCTTTAGTATATCCATGCCAAAACCAATGAAACATAACAGCAGAAATTAAGGTCCTAATTAAAAACAAGATTGAACAAGTCTTGAAACTGTTCTTTAAAGGAAAATGTATAGTCTTGTCCACTGAAAGCCTCACAAAGAATACTGTAAATACATTCTTAATATGCATTTTACAAAGAAATAAGTTACTTTGTAAATCAAAATGATCTTGTAGCAGTCATCAGAATCATTGATGCACACTGTCTCCTAGAATTCATGCAACTTATTAACAGCCTTTAATAATGCTTCATTTGCAACACCAGGCAGACATTAAATATTATGCAAGTACATATGCTGCATTGCATCCAATCCAGATGAATTTTACTGCAAGTTACTAGACCATATGTAAAAACATGAGATTGTTTTTACAATACTTAGATATAACAATATACATTTACAAAGAATGAGTCTTTTCAATTAAATACAATCTTGTTATGTATTTACATACTTCTGCAGAAACCTCAGAACAAGCTAAAGTTTTCTGATAACCACAATGCTCAGAAAATGCCATGTCATTCTTATTCAACTTATTATGATTTACCCGTAATATTTATGTATTTTAATATAACTATTAGAGTATCTGTAGACATTACCTATCTTGTTTTTTTGTTCTGAGAATATTTACAGAATGGAGTGGACAAATAATACAATCCTGGGACAATACACAGTTAAAGATGTATGTTGATCTGAATTTAGGTGATTACTGTACACTTCAGAATGTTGTGCTGATGCAATCAATTATTATATGGAATCACACTATAAGAACATACAAGCATATATTTAAAAAAAGTATTTTAGTGAGCCTGAAGCATGACAGTACTTACAAAATATTTCTTTGAAGTAGTTTGAATTTATAAATGAAGCAACACCACACTAAGTTAAACTACTATCTGTACAGTTGTTAAATCACACTGTAATCTCATTTCTTTAAGACTAACAGTTGCAGTATATTAAAAAGTAATCACAAAGCTGTAATGTTTAAGAATCAATTATATATTTGAACACTACAAACAAAAATCACTCAAAACAATCTTAATTAACTCACTTTAATAATCATTATGCAGTCTTCTTCCTCCTCCCATCCCAGCTAAGGACAACAATCCTTTTAAACCATATACACTAATCCCTTAGATTCATGAGCTTTCCTGGGTGGAAAAACATTTTTGATGGCAATTTGTCTCAACAAGAACCCTTTTCAATTATCCCTCTTTCAGAAGTTTCAACAGTGAGTAGTACAAAAACAGTATACAGTGTAATTTTAAAGAGGCATTTTGAATTGCGTTTAGTAGTTATCAGCCTGCTGGTGTCTTGGGAGAGCTCAAACGGCGTTGGGGAGGGGAAAAAGGAGTTGTCTTTCCATTCCTGTGTGCATGCAACAAGCAGCAAAACAGCAAAGTTACTCCAGTTAGGTTGATATCAGCTCTGTTTTCTGTTAAAAAGGACATAATACAAACGGAGAAGGGAAAATGCATCACAAATCTAGACACAGGTGGTTATAAACACAATAAGAACACAGCACTACTGAGTGAGTTTTCTAGTCATTTATTTTCATGTTTCAATCATTCCAAAACTATTTTTATAACTAACCCAGAGTCTGGAAAGCCTAAGTGATGTACTTACTCTGATAAAAGTTCAAAATTTTCAAAAGATTGCAATATTATAGTTTAACTATCCTTTGCTGTGTAAATGTACAATGTATTGTCAGGGCTTAGTCTAAAAGTAAACTAATGGTGGTCCAATCTAATTTGGTCAATAGTCAATATATTGCTTTGCTTTTATTCAACTTAAAAACCACGAAAGCATGTTCTAAGTATGATTTTTACACTTTCAACCCAATGTAGTCACAAAGCAAAGATGATAAATACTTTTGCACATAGTACGGCTCTATCATAAAGGACAGGGCCCAGTATAGTCAGAGATTCCATGGCTGTAGACTTCACAGTGGAATTCAGCCTCCTGCAGAATTATGAACAAGAATTGTACATTTCTCTTTTTTTAAGTATGTTTCTAGTCCTTAGAATTGTGGAGATAACCTTGGAAACATATATCAAGGAAACAAACACCAATGCAGTAGTGGCTGCCTGAGTCTGCCGAGAGCCTGAAACAACAAGCGCTAAAGTTGTAAACTGTCCCATCCGAGTCAGGGCCCTGTGGAGTCTACAATTCCACAGCTGCAGTTAATAGCATTTTTGCAAGATGATATCAAGTTCAACACTTTTGCTGCAACCAGCTGATTTTTGTCTTCCTGTCCTCCTGGGATTTGGTCTGCAGCTGCCTCTTGGCTCTCTAGCCTTCCCCACAAGGGAAAGTTAATTATATTATCGTGCATGATCCCTGCACTGTTCCACTGAGGGCCAAAGCTGGAGTTCAGCTTACAGCCAAGAGAAGGAGGAGCCAGGAGCATAGGCTGGCCAGCTGGACTGCCAGGATAGCAGAGCAACAGCTGACACTTGAGAAATCTGGGAGATAACCCGCTGAAGCAGGCTACAAGCTTCCCCCTTCCCTAGTACACAGAAGGAAAGGAGCTTCTGAGCTGGGCCTCCTGGACAACATCGCGGGAGCCAAGGCTTGGATTGTGGAGCCAGGCCACCTGGAGAGCATAGGAAAGATACCCATCCTCAAAAATAATCACTGAATTTTATGTGAATGAATATTTTGAACTATGAACCAAAGGTGCATTTGCATAAGAATGGAAATGAAAGATATTTCACAGTAATAGTACAAAATCATGTTGCCACAGAATTTGGAAATTTCTGCTGTGGAATTTGGTCCCATTGCGCTGCAGAATACACAGAGCCCTGAAAAAGAATATCTGCTATACATTGGAATCTATGATTGCGTTACAAATGCAAAATTAATCACTTTTCTAAATCTTAGTGTAACAGGAAAAAAATCACTAGTGCAATAAAAAAAATTGTACCACACAAACATAAGAGAGACAACCAAAATGAGAGGGAACAGAGTGGAGTAGGTTCACAGAAATTAAGTGTATTCAGAAATACTAAGGTCTACGTAAAAGTTAGCCTACCTGCCAGCAGCTGATCCATTTAATGAATTCTGTAGGCTTGTATTGGCTGAACCTATGGAAGTATTAAACATTCCCTGCTGAGAACCACCATTGACTGGACTCCCATTACCTTTCAATATACCAGTGCACTTCCAGTTATCCATGTAGTTAGCTGCAAAGATATAAGAAGTAACTTTTTATTTCCAACCCTAAGATCCCTAAGAGCATTTGATAGGGTTACAACATTTTGGGCAGATTCTCAGCTTGTGTAATACTGCGAAGCACCCATGAACTCAAAGGAGCTATGTCAATTTTAAGACCACTTCAGATCTAGCTCTTGAAATGTCTGACATTCTCTTCCCATCCACCATTTTATCTGATATTTAAGTTCTTGTGAAAGGTGTCTATACAGAACAGAGTACTTAAATCTCTCTCTCTTTCTCTTAAATCTACATTATTGGGTCCACCAACTGACAGACCGAATGGAAGTCCATGAATGATGGAAATGATTAATTTTTCCTGTCACTTTGAATACATCTATTTTTTGCAATTTCCTCTTTATTAAGCTTAAAAATGTCAATGTACAATAAATCTGAAATATACAAGTGACAAAGTTTACCCTTCCAATAAATTATTACATACAAAAACGTTAATACTCATAACATTACAAAGTACTAGCTGGGCACATTGAAGATTAAGTATCTATACTGTTCAGGATCTGGAGAAAGTAGATTTTTCACTGTTCTGCCACCGATGGAAGACAGCAACAGAAATGGTAACTTTCATATTTTAGAGTTTTGTATACATCTCATATTTATTCCTCACTGCAGCAGACAAGTTCATGAGATAAAAGGTCACAATGACTTCTACTACTTTAACTGAAAAATTTACAAGACAAGTTCTGTTAGCTCTTACTGTGCTCTGAATCAAAGCCTGTAAGATTCTTTTTCTTTTTACATGTATTTCTGCTTACACTTACTGTCCACAAACTAATTCAAAGGAACATGCATTCCAGGAAATAAATCAATTTTCCCATAACTACAGGTCAATCTTTAATCTTTCAGCATTGGACAAAGCAATCTAAAATGCGTGCCCCACAGAACTCTTACCTTTCCACAACCTAACACAGCCATCATCACCAGATGATGCAAGCACTGTGCCTGTAATGTTCCAGCTCACTCGCCAGACTTGGGAATTGTGATTATCAAACTGAGCCACTATCTGAATTTCAAATTTTGTTAGGCCTCCAGAAGAAGTCAATTCTTTCCTGTTTAGAAAAAAATAAGTGAGTAAAAATTCTGCATGTACTTGTATTGTAAGACAAATGTTCCTAATTCTGAACAAGAAAATAAAAAGTATCAGCTATGTTTGCCAAGAAGGTATGAAACAATATTTTCCTCAGACAAGTACTAATACATGTACAAGAAAATTTTGTTGTGGTAGTTTATTGGTTGTATATAACAGACTGCTAAGAGCAGTTATTTCTGGATAGGCTTAAATTACTGATGTTTTCTTCCATCACCAAAGCATATCAGCACAAGACTATGCCCCTGCCCCTTCCCCCTCTAAATCTGTATCTATCTATATCAAAAGTTTTTCCTGATGGATGACAATGTTCCTGCTGGGTGACAGAATGATGTCATTATATTGTCAGCCTTAACAGGCTCTCTCAGTGAAGCGAAAGCGGCTGGGGGGAGGTAGGTGAGCATAGCAAGCAGAGGGCACAGTCCCCCAGTATGCTTTTATGTTAAGAATCTCAAAAGCTCACCTCACAGGTTTCAGTGTGAAAATTCGTACATCTTTGGTAGCTACAGCTAAAATATGAAAAGATCTTCCCAGGTTCGGAGCAAATGCAATATCATGTACAGGATCAGTGACTGTCATAAGAGTTTCTGCTTTTGCATACTTCCTGAAGAGCAACAGACAGGTTATTCATTTCATGAATGCTGACATCATAGCCAGTGATGCAAACAACATGGAGATAACAGAGGGAATTATTGTACAGAGAAGGGACCAGTAATCAAACTAAAAACAATTACTAATAGTTATAAATTAGAAATTATCATCATCTGTGTTCAACAACTGACTTCTGATTGCCTCATTTGTTGTACAAGTACCATGTATACTAGAACCCAAGTCTGCTTTATTAGAAAAAATTACATTTGCTCTACTGTAATTTCAGACAAAATCTGGTCCAGAAAAAGGTATGAATCCTGCCTCATGCACTATTCAAGACCCTCTTGAATGAGGCAGAAATTCTAATATGTGATCTCGGAATTAAATAGTTTTATCATGAAATTAAGGTTTCACATTAGCATCTACACATTTTCTTACTGGTGTGCCTAATTTAACAAATCTAATGCTTTCCTAATAGTCTTTAAAGAATGTTGATTATTCAAAGGACTTTCTACCATCAACTAAAAATATTTTATATTTTAAAAACATTTTTAAAAGGTACTGATGTAACACTCATTGTTCATATTAGCATTTAAAAACAGGAATTCAAGCACTGGACTATTTAAGTCTTGGCCCTAATCTTGCCAAGAGTTATATATCTGCTTAACTTTAAGTGCATTAAGTAAATCTGTGCACGACTGGAGCCTCAGATCTCTATATGAAAATCCTTGTGACACTCCTGGGGTTTGTGTGCTTGGAATGACAGCACTAGTCATGGTCCATGATCATGATGTGTAACATCAGCCAACATTCTGAGATTCTTCTTCTACCCATTCCAGGATACAGGAACATATGCATTAACTTCAAAAATGCAGTATTTTGTTACTCAAAAGTGAATTTTCTACTTCTATCCTTGCACAAGAATAAAAACTATTTAACTACCACACTGTTATAAACCAGCAAATAGCCATTCTAAACCCATCACATAGATTAAGAACCTCAGAGTTACAAATGCCTCAGGAGTGGAGATTGTAACTCTCAAATATTTGCAACTCTAAACAAAATGTTATGACAGTTCAAGTTTACAAGTGAACATTAACTTAATACAGCTTTGAAACTCAACTATGCAAAATAAAATGCAGAGAACGCATTTTTCTTAGTAATTTCCATGTCACAATACTGTACTTTATTTGCTGGGGGGTGGGAGGGGAAGGGAGAGAAAGCGTCCTCTGCTGCTGCTTGCTTGTATACTTCTGGGTCCAAATGAGGTGT
This sequence comes from Rafetus swinhoei, assembly GCA_019425775.1. Classification (NCBI taxonomy): domain Eukaryota; kingdom Metazoa; phylum Chordata; order Testudines; family Trionychidae; genus Rafetus; species Rafetus swinhoei. The sequence continues at coordinate 88,996,264 of CM033424.1, read as the reverse complement.
GTGGTTAACTGATCAGTTCATACATTTGTAAACTGTAGTAGTTTATTCCTTAAGTTACCTGGTATTTTCATTGTATTCATAAATCTGAACCTTAGCCAGTATATTTGGACTGTTGTCATCGCTTCCTACAGCTATCATCGGAGAATGAGCTCGAGAGCTACAAGTGAAAAATAAGTACCATTACATTTACAAATTACTATTGTGCACAGCACAATTTAATTAAGTACTAACAGACAAAAAAATGTTTTTAAAGTTTGTTAGACTGCAAAGTCAAGCATTCAAAAGTTTACAACTGACAGATTTTAAATTCCCTGTGCAATTATAATTCTGTCCCCTAGAATGTCCAGCTTCCTCACTGAATGAGGCTAGGGCCCTGTGGAAAAAGAAGCATAGAACTGAAGGCTTTCATTTAATGTATACTAGGGATGTGAATGACTAGCCAACAATCCGATAAGCAAATGCATATCAGATAGTCGACACACTAGTTTTATAGTCGCTTCCCCTCCACCCATTGCTGCCTCTATCAGAAAGAAGCAGCAGGGGAAGGAGGATGCTTCAAAGCAGTAGTTCCGTGTGAAGCCCAGGGCTAGATCCTGTGCTCCATGCAGTGCTGCTGCTTTGAAATGCCACATACAGCCCAGGGCCAGCTGGGGATTCCTTCGTTGACCCTGAGCTCCATGTGGCACTGCCACTTTGAAATGCTGCGGGAAGCAAGGGGCCAGCAGGGGAATCCCCAGCTGGCCCAGACTGCTCAAAGTGGCAGTGCTATGTGTTCCCCACAGCACTTTCACTTCAAAGGCAGAGGTGCCCTTATCAACTACTCAAATAGTCAATGCAAATTGCATCAACTATTCAATTAGCCAATTAATCTAAATTGAACATCCCTAAAGCATATACACATGGAGCTAGAATTAGAATTGTAATTATAAATTGGCCACATCCTAACTTGTTTGTCTTTTGCAAATTAAATAATTTTAATTACTTAATTTGCTACATAATTTCATAGGGGTTTTTGAATTTGTTTTTAAATAAACTAAAAGGTAAAATAAACTGTTTGTAACTTTAACAACTTGCACATCACATAATCAATCAGGAGTGTTTAAACCTGAACCTTCAGAACAGAAACACAGATTACCACTATGTGAGCTATACAGCTAAGTACATTAGTCTCCTGGAGCCAGCTATTTTCCCAAAAGGAGGAGTGGATTGCCAGAGCTAGGGGTGAAAAAAAATGAAAAGAAGTGTAGTCCTGTTTGGCTCCCCCAATCCTTATGATTGGTGTTGGAGCAACTTTTGCCCCATGTGTCCCCCCACCCCGAAGAGACTGGTGTCATGAGCTGGGTCTAGGGCAGGGGTGGGTAAGATGCAGCCCAAGGCTGCCTCACCAGAATCCTTAGGCACAGAGCAGCTCATGCTGCTTTAAACAGCCGGCAGCGCTCTGATCTGGACACTGGAGAAGGAGAGGGAGGCTTCACACACTGACTCTGCCCCTCCCAACAAAATCTTTCAGCTCCCATTGACCAGCTTCCAGACAATAGGAGCTGAGAAATTTTGCTGGGGGCAGAGGCAGGGAGCAATGCCTTCTCCCTCCCCACACCCAGAGGAGAGCCACATGGAGCAACCAGCCCTTATGACCAGCTCTGGACTGCAGCAAACAGGCAGAGAGCCTGCCTCAGGTTCCTATGAGCCACCTAAGTAAGTGCTTTCCATCCAGAGCCTGCCTCTGGCACTCCACCCTCATTTCTCCCTGCCAACTACCTCCCGAGGACACCACCCAAAAACTCTGCACCCCCTCACCCCACCTCCACTAGGTCGGTCACACATCCCTCCCCCAGGTCAGAATCCTCTCCTGAAGCCATATCCCCTCCCAAATCCTGCACGCCAAGACCCTGTCCTAGATCACAACCCCTTCACCCAAACTCCCTCTCAGACCCAACTCCATCTCCTGCACTCCAGTCTCCTACCCCAAGCTCCCTTCTTGGTAGCTTAGTAGGGACCTTCTTGTCTCTCACTCCATCCCTCCTAAGGTGGGATCAAGGAGCTCTTGTCCCATCAGGTGTCACATGCAGCTACTGAGCTCCTAGAGCCATGTAGGATTTATTGAGTAAGCCTACACAGCCTCTCTTAAGCCCCTCCTCCTTCCCCAAAGGCTGCTTTGCAAGGTCACTGGAATTTCCTGTTCGGCACGTGTTACTGCTTCAGCAGTGACATCAGCCTGTCCTCATAATGTTCAGTAATTTGGGCAGACTTAGCATGTTTTCCTGAGGAACAGAAGTGAGCAAAAGGAAATGGCAGTATTTAACACTGTATCTCAGGCAAATCTGAATGGCATTTCATGAAACTAAAGACATTTCTATAGCCCAAAGAGCTTCCTCCAGTTAAATATCAAAGGCCTGCTGAAAAGAACACAAGAGACCTTCTCAAAGCAAGGGCTCAATAGTCCTTTATAATAAAGCTTTAGACAAGCTTAATGTAGAGATGCCTCCCCCCCATCATTTCTTCTCACACTCTCACAATTTGATTGAGCCAAACTTCATCAAAGTCTTTAATATTTATGTTTTCCTCTAGACCTGACAAAAATCTTTTGGATTTTTACTGCATTAATAAGTTTTAGATAAACTAATCTTTGGACTTTTATTTCATTCATTCTTTACACCTATCTAAATGATGCTATATAAAACTTACCTTGATGGATTCCAAGAAATGCAACTGCAACTTAGTTTACATGAGATTTCATGCTGCAATGACCACTGACTGAGATTCATAACATCTGGAGCTTCATATATCCTCACTACTCCATCTGCTGAACAGGTTGCCAACATAAGACCCATATGTTTGGGAGCAAACTTCACGTCTGTAACAGATGTCCTACTATCTACAAGAGTTGTCCTTTTTACCTGAAAATAAATGCAGTAATCATTAAAGAATAAATGCCTGTAACCATCCATCAATTATTTAGTCACCAGTTTATGATGCAGATACGCGACCATATAAATTGCTACATACTAGTGCCCCAGGTTCTAGAGCTGTGGTGTCCAACACACTAGCCACATGTTGCTATTTGGCTGGTAAAGTGTGGCTAGTTGGCTTGAACTATGTGGCTATTTGGCCGGTTGAGTGTGGCTAGTTAGCTATAGCAGTAGCCACTATAGTAACTGCTGTTTCACAACTGGCTGGACACCATGGGTCTATACCTGTTAGGGCTTGCCTATAGAATACTCTCAGCACTAATATAACTATATTGGTTAAGAAACAAATACAGTCCAATTTATTGTAGGTACAGTTGTATCCATAATAAATTATTAATATTGATATAGCTTCATTAGGCAAGCTTACCAAAACCAGTGTCTAACCCAGGGGTCTCCAACTCAATTTGGCTTAGAGCCAGTGTCAGTCCTTGAATCCTCCTAGCTGGCCAGCAGGCACCCCCCCTCTGGCTGGTCTCTGGGGTGGGACCTCCACATTCCTCCTCCTCCCCCATATATCTCCTAGCCCTTGTTCCTGGCCCATATATTCCTCCTCCTGAGTCACCCCCCTACCCTGACTCATGCCCCTGGGTGATTTAAAACCCACTCCCTCCACAACCACCAGCAACCAAGTAGGACAAGAGTGGCTTCCTGCTGCCAGCATGTCCCCGTGGTCCAGAGAAGGTGCGTACAGAGCCATCCCATCCGTAGGTGTAAGCTGTGAAACTATTAACTCATTTTGTGGAACAGTTTAGTTATAAGTGATGCCAACTCTTCTGATTTGATCACAAGTCTCCAGATAATTGGTGCATTTTCTTTTTATTAGAATTAAGCCAGATTTGGGTACCTCATTATCTGATGCCTCATAGACTGCTATCAGCTGTGATTGCTAAGTAGATCATGCTTGTTTGTTACCCGCCCCAAAAAAAAAAAAAAAAAAAGCAGCCGCCTTTTTTTTCCTTTTCAATGAAGCCTTCCTGTCTCATGGTTTGTGAAGAAAAACTAGAAAACATGGCCCAAGTTCAGCCAAAATCCTCAAACACCAGATGCCAAATAAAAAGATCCCCACGCATATTTTTATCTGTAATTTCAAGTCATTCTCTTTTTTTTGGGGGGGGGGGTGGGGTGGAGGGAAGAGGGCTGATTCATTAATTTTAAATGCTTGGGGTTGGCAATACAGTACATGCAAGTTGACATTGTCTCTCTCCCTCTGTATCCACGAGCCCAGACACCAGGATCCTACAAAAGATCTGAAACTGAGTCCTCACCCTGACATCCCCATGTCCTCGTGCTGGGATCTCCCGCCCTCAGAAACCAGAAGTGAAACCCACTGGTCCTAGCACAGTAGCTGCAGATGTGCATCAGCTTGGGTGGCTCCTTTGCCAGTGCAGTTTGCATTGCAATGGAGGCAAGTTTGGAAACGATCTTCAAAATGTGAAACAAATGTGCTCTGACGAGTATATCTGCCTGAATTTGCAGCCAGCGTGAAATTTGTCTGGTAGATGGGAAATGTTCTGTTCGTATAAATGGATATGTTAACTGTTAAGCCTAACAATGATGCTTTCAAATATCAATATTGTTAACTATTTCACTGTTGATCATTTTAAAAGAAACATCAAGATACAATACATTTTTATTCTTATAGTTAGTTTGTGGTAGCTGCAATGGGGCAGATAAAAGTGCTAAGATTTACCGAGATGAGAAATGTCAATCCCATGCCCCCATATTTGGAGTAATCCCTCCAGCCACACACACACAAAAAAAAGGAGAGACCAACCGCATGCATGCATACAGATACATTTCCTCACCTGTACCACAGCCTGTTTCTTGTGCACCAAACACATCAAAGTCAGGTTCCACACCTGCTTTCAGGTGCCAAAAGCTGTAAGTATCACCTGGGTAGAAGTTAACTCTAGGGATGTTAGCTATCTAGGTTAACTGAATAGTCAAATAACCACATGAATTCTTAGCCATTAGTACACTATTCTTTAGTCCCCAGGTGTGGGGCCAGCAGCCAGTGCAATCCAGCCCTACTCCCAGGGAGCCTCCTGCCACTCTGCACTGCTGCCTCTCTATCAGAAGCTGCAGTGCAGGGTGCCAGACAGGGGCTGGTCTGAGAGGGAGACAGTTTAAAAACTAACGCCCCTCACAGACAGGCTGCCTGAGTCCCTGCACTGCTGCCTCTGATACAGAATCAGCAGCACGGAGCAGCAGCAGTCCCTGTCCGCAGGAGATCCGAGCTCCCCATGGACAGAGGCTGTGGGGGGGGAGGGGCATAGAGGAGGCTGCCCTGAAGTAGCCTCTGTCCATGGCCAGCTCCGACACCACCATGGACAGAGGCTGTTTTGCAGCGGCACCCCCTGCCTGCGAGGGGCCCCAGCCCCTTGCAGATAAGGGTTGCTGCTGGAACAGCCTCTGCCTGCAGCAGGTCCAGGCTCACTGCAGATAGAGGCTGCTCCATGGCAGCCTCCTCCCCCTCCCCGCTGCTGCCTCTGATAGAGGCAGCATGGGGAGGGAGGGAATGCAAGTAATCGACTAGATTAACTGATAAGCATAGGCTTGTTTGTTAATAGACTAGTCCACTATTTGTTCACATCCCTAGTCAACTCTTCAAATTTCCACCCATTCATCATATTTAGTGTAATTAAATATTTTCAGTGCAAAAATCTTAGCATGTTAAAATTTGGTACCTGCATAAAAGGAGCTGAATATCAAAACAAAGGGTACCAGACTTATTGTTATAGGCTGTATATTGTTTGTGAGGTAGGTGGTAGCTGTCCTACATAATTATGGAATTCCTGCTGCATAGGAAGGATCTAATGTGCTACACAGAATTCATCAATTTTAAGGTAAGCATTTTTTCCTTTGTGGATATTTTAACAGAGGGGACAGCAAAAAAAATATGTAATATAAAATAGGTTACATATTTAGAGCTGCAGGCCTCACTCTATAATGAAGTTAAAAAAAAGGACACAGTTAGCTTGATGTTAGGAGACACTTGACATCTATTTGTCTATTTGATGAAAACCAAGACATTCATTTAAAGTTAGCATAGATAAAGTACAATCATAAGTTAACAAGCGCTATTATCAAATAAATGACTATTTTAACAGAAAAACTCCATGGAAAAGGACACTCTCTCCAGTTCTATTTGGGAGTAGAAAATAGGTTGAAGAAAAGAGAACTTCCGCCAGATTACAATAGCTTGCAGTTTGGAACAATTTCAGACTTAGCCAAGTTCAATCTTCTGTTTAACTCTGGAGTTTTTGCAGCTGAAATCTTAATCTTGAACAATTAATAGGAGGTAGCATAAAGAACAGGAGAATCTAAGTATGTGTGTGTCAAAACTAACAATATTTCAAGTCTCACCCAGTGACTCTGCCCTCGAAGTTTATCATTTGACTCTCCCACTATTTCTTCCCACACTACAGCAGTTCTGTCAAAAGAGCAGGAAGCCAGGACCTGTCCAAACTCAGGATGAGCCCATGTCACACGCCACACAGACCCACTGTGTGTCTGGAAGATAAAAAAAAACAAACAAACAAAAAAAAAACCAGTCTGCTAAATATGTACTTCATTTGTAATCATGGGAAATGTAAAGTTAATATCTTGCTTTTAAGTAGCATCAAGTTTTCAAGGGAAATAAAGGATTACAGATGTAAAAGTTAAAAGTAACAAATCTAAAAGGCTTTTAGAATACTTCTTGAAGTATATTACTTACTGAAAGCCATGCTCAAAATTCCATAATCACTGCTAAGAACAACTACTGTAAGTTAACCAATAAAGTACTTGGATTTTTCTTGCAAGTTTAAAAATCACTACAATATACCCCTAAATCTGGAGAAGTGGTTAAAAAGCTAAACAATATGCTTTGACACACAAATTAGAACTATAATTTCAACTGCTGCCACCACCTCTGACTTCCTGGACATACTCCTCCGAAGTCCATACTGACCACAGCTTGTTTTCCTTCCTGCCTGCTACTCATTTGGAAAGTCTCTTGGACTGCCTACTTCCCCCTTCTTAGAGGGAAAGGACTACACAAGCTTCACCTGGGCTTCCAACTTTAGCATACAGAAATCTTGTAATTCTAATTCCAATTATACAAACTGCAGTAAAGTTAAAAGTTGACCACCTCAGTTCTCTCGTGTAATTTAGGGATGTAAGTGACTAGTCGACTACCCGATAAGCCTAGGCTTATCGGATAGTCGAGTCACTACTCAGCTAGTCGCTTCCCCCTTGCCACCTCTGTATCAGAGGGAGCAAGGGGGGGGGAGCAGGAGCCAGTGCTGGGGGGAGCTGGCTTAAAATCCCATTCCTCCCAGCACCATCTCTGCAGGAGGCAGGAGGCAGAGGCACAGCGGGGGTAATGGCACAAGCCGGGATTGAGCAGTCCCAGCTTGCGCCAGGTCCCAGACACTGCATCTCTGCTTTTTAAATGTAGTAAGAGCCGCTAGGCTCTTACTACATTTAAACGTCAGAGCCTCAGTGAACCCCCTTATCGACTACTTGAGTGGTCGATGAAAATGCCATCGTCAACTTGATTAGCTTCCTAACCACTATTTACAGGGCTCGCCAAGTGGTGGCAAGCCCTGCTTGCCAGCCGCGCAGAAGCGCACGCTGCGCATGCGCTGACCGTGCTGCGCGGCCCCGCCGGCTTAATATCTACTTGCCACGGGCAAGTAGATTGAATCATTTGTCGAGCCCTGACTATTAACATCCCTAGTTCCACTCTGATCTTTTTTTGCAAATCAGATGTGAATACAAATGCTGTATCTTTGCAGGGACTCTATTTTTAACAGCTGAAAAAATAACTTTTTACCACTTCCATTTTCATGTTCCATCATGAGACTAGGGATGTCAACATATACTGTAGACGGTTAACTGATAAGTCTGGGCTTATAAGCATGGTTACACGCACTCCCTCTGCTAGCTCTGTATGCTGTGGAGCCATCCAACCAGCTACCAGTGCGCTGATTGTGCCCTTCCCCCAGCGCATGCCAGCTCCCACAGAGCCACCTTCCCCCTGCTGCCTCCCACAGAGAAGCAGCACGGGGCAGGCAGAAGCTGGTGCTCCTGGAGAGCTGGCTTTAAAGCAGCACAAGCACCGGCTTCTGTGGAGCCACCTTTCCCCCCCATGTTGCAGCAGTAAGGGAGGAAGGGGAGGCAGGAGCCCGTACACATGGGAAGCCTGCTTTCAAGCATGTAAACGGGTAATCGCTAAAATATTCAGTGGTTACATACTGTACACAAATACATGTATTTTAACATCCCTAAATGAGACTAGAAAATAGTCCCAGCGATACATTACAAAAGTCTGTGCAACAATAACAAAAATTGTCCATCGTATCTTGTCTGTTCTGGCTGCTGAAATTGTTGTACATTTACTAAACAGATCAGTAAATGTAATGAAGTCTAGAGTACACAACCTCATTAAGCCTCTGCTTATTACATTTTAAGTGGTCTGAGACTGATGGACTTTTAGAAGTTAGAATAACTGGATTTGCAGACTAGTAAAATGAAAATCGGGAAGTTTCTACTGTACAAAACTGTATAAGTCAGCAAATACTTGAGTAAAATGATTTACTGAATAAATACTGGGAAGTCCCTAGCATAACCATACTTAATTATACTTAAGTAATGCTTACCTTCCAGCTGGCAGTACAATGCCAATCCCCATTTTCAGTTTTGTCCCAAACCTATTAAGAAATCAAAATGCAATCATATACTTTACTACCTACAAGAAAGGAAGGAAAATAAAGCTTATGATACAATCCTTGCATACAGAGACACAATCCACATATACCATGTAGAATCTTTCCCCTCTGAAGACCCTGCCCATTCCTGCATACCTTTGCATCTACAATGAAGCAGTTGCAGGACTGAGGTGTGAAATCGACCCCAGGGTCAGCTGGGGACTACCCATTTGCAAAATATGAGCCTATTTTCTTTTATAAAAGAACTTATTAATAAGGGACACATCCTGCTCCCTTTATCCTAATCTCAGAACAGCATGAGAACTCCAAAAACTCTTATTTTCACATTAAGGATGTTAACTAACGAGTGATTTACTAGTCGAGTAGTCGATGGAATTTCCATCGACTACTCAGCTAGTCGATAGGCACTTCTACATTCCTACTCTGAAATATACAAGAGTCTCCCGCTGACCCCGGGCTCCATGCTGCGCTGCCGCTTTGAAATGCTATGCAGAGCCCAGGCGACCCCAGGCTCTGCTCAGCATTTCAAAGCAACAGTGCCACACGGAGCCCGGGGTCAGCTCCCTGCAGCGCTGCCACTTCGAAACACCAAGGCTGCATTTCAAAGGGGCAGCGCTGCACAGAGCCCAGGATCAGCTGTGTGGCACTGCCCCTTTGAAACGCCGCCACAGTGTTTCCAAGTGGTAGTACCGCACAGAGCCCAGAAACAGGCTCCGTGCAGCACTACCGCTTTTAAGTACCCCCTCTCCTCCCTCCCTTTGCTGCCTCTATCTGATACAGGCAGCGGGGGGGGGAGGAGTAATCGACTAGTAGACTCGACTATCTGATAAGCATTTGCTTATCGGATAGTCAACTAGTCTTTAACATCCTTATTTCACATAGGGATGTAAGCAAGTAGTCGAGTACTCAACTACTCACTTCTGCCCCCGATACAGAAGCAACAAAGGGGGAATACAGGAGCTATTGCTGGGGGGAGCCGGCTTAAAAGTCAGACCTCCCCCTCAGCACTGTCTCTGCAGTGCCACCTGCCCCCCTCCGCTGCTGCCTCTATCAGAGCCGGGCTGTCCGCGCATACCTGGCTCCAACTAAATTTAAACTGCAGAGCTGCAAAGGGGTAACTCCTGGACAGGCACGAGTGGGGACAGAGCACCTTCCCTTATCAACTAATCATGTTGTCAATACAAATTGTATGAACTATATGATTAGTCAATTACTCACCTTTTAGCATCCTTAGTTTCACAGCCTGTTGTGTTCTCACCCCATTTACACTCAAGGTAAAAGTCAATAACTAAAAAGTGAAATTATGACTGCCTACATGTGTACCAACTATAAAGGTTACTTCTGCAAAGCTACTTTGTGGAGGGGAAAACAATCCATAATGTTCCATTGTGTCCAAGCAATAAGATAACTATGTAATTGGAAACAAAACTTTTGTATTGTAAAATCACAACATTCCCACTACAGTGGCTGAAAATTGTAGCTTAACACTGTTTATGTGCATAATTTTTCAATTCTTAAGCAGTGATGTTTGTAAACAATGTTTATATACACTAGGGGGCTGTGCCCCCCCCCCGGCTCGCTATGCTCACCAATCCCCTCCCGCCTCCCCCGAGCACCAGGCAGGCCACATGGCTCCTGCCCCCTGGAGCACCGGGGAAAGAGGAAGGACCCCAGGCAGCTGAGTGGGGGAGGGCTGACGGGACGCAGAGTGATGTGCTGACATCACTCTGTTGTCCCGCAGGAAACGTTTTTTTATATACAGAGAGAGATTATAAACCTACCTAGCCCAGCAAGTTTTAATAAATAATTTTAATACAAAATTGTAACTGATGCCCCCTCCTTTTGTAGGCTACTGTGAAATAATAAAAGGAACATGAAGCTGAAGGTTGAATTCCTTACTCCCAGCTCCTCTGACTGAAGTATGATCTCAGACATATCACAACCTCTTTGCCTCAGTTGCCCCACAGACAAAAATGTGAGATAATCCTTATCCACCTTTACCATGTTGTCAAATAAGATCTGGAGGTCATTACTGGTTAGTTCAGAGGAATAAGTACACTGAATCTGGAATTTATTCCTGGCCCTCTCTCTCATTCACCATTTTATCTTACGTAAATCATGTTGCCGCTCATCCTAGTTATAACCAGTTTAGAGTACAACCACGTTACAAACCATTTCCTAGATTTACACTCTATTTAGATCTATTTACAGAGCAGACAGACTTATAGAAGCACTGGGAGGCATTATACATATAAATCTTTTCAAGGTTCTCTAATAAAAAGGTACTTTTTAAAATGCGAAGTAGGGATATACAATCCCATTTAATTAGTTAACTGGTTAGACATTAAGTTTGACAGGTTAACTGATTAAACGGGTGTGGGCGGGGGCTGTTGCAGGCCGCTAGGCTCCCATGGGCTGGTATCTGGCAGCCTCGTGCAAGGAGATGGGACAGAAGACGGGATGGGGGAGAAAAGATGAGACTGCTGGCTCCCAGCTCGAGTGGAACTGCTGGCTGGCAGCACCCTCTTCCCCCACAAGCCTGCCCACTGACAGCACACAGGGCTAGGAGCTGGCAGCCCTTCCCCCACGAGCCTGCCAACTCACAACCTAGAACCCGGGGTAGGCTGGGAGCCAGTAGCCATCCTGCTGCCATTCTCTTCTCTTCTCTCCTCTCCTCTCCTCCCCTCCCCGCCACACACACCAGCCCCACAGGCAGCTCCCTGACACCCATTAAGGCAGGAGTGGAGAACTTCAGGCCTGGGGACCACACGGGCCCCCGGCTTGACTGGATCTCACTGGCCCCCCCGGCCCGGCTCAGCTCCACCCCCCATCATTGGGGAGCTGATGCTGGTGCTCCAGCCCCCCTCCACCACTGCTACCTCACTGCAGGGCTGGAGCACACAAAATCTATTAGACTAGGCCCCTCTAGGCTCTGGTGCGTGAGGGGAACATAAGGAGTATCTTTCTCCTTCTCAGTCAGGGGCCACATCAGTGTGGGGTTTTTTTTTTGTCCTCCCCCCCCGCCAATTGTGTGCAGCCCCCCTCTCCCTGACTGATTTTTCTGTGGTTCAGTGGCCCCAGACCCAAAAAAGGTTCCCAACCCCCGCATTAAGGAATGCTTACCGGGTAACCGTTTGCATCCCTAATACAAAGTTACATTATAGTGTTTAGGCAACAAACACTGGAACTAAACCTCTATTTTAAAGCATACTTCCCCCCCTTTAACAGTCACCCATAACTTTCCCAAGCACATTACCTTCAGGGATAATTTTAACAAACTTGTTCTCAGATCATAGGTTGTTTAAGTTTGAGATAAATTAATCCAGTTATTTTTGAGTAAAAGAAAAGCTACAAAAACATGACTTCAAGACTTTGACCAGCCTTTCATTAGCTTCACATAGCTTAAAAGCAGCCAATACTATACATTCCCAATTTGTCATGATTTTAATACTCACTGAGGGAGGAAACAGCAAGTTAAATATTAAAGTAGGAATGTTAGATATCATGTAATTGAATAGCCATGTAACCACATGAAATCTTAGTGGTTACAGGACTATTCGAGAGTCCCGGGGTAGGGAGGGCAGCCAATACACTCCCAGCCTCATTCTCTGGGAAGCTCCTGCCACGTCATGCTACTGCCTCTATGTCAGAGGCAGCAGCATGGAGCAGCTGCAGCCCCTGTCCCCAAAGGGGCCGAGCTCCCCATGGACAGAGGCTGTTCCGTGGGATGCAGAGCAGCCTCTGTCTGTGGGGAACTCAGACCCCCCGCAGACAGAAACGGCTATCACGGAACACCCTCTGTCCACAGTAGGTCCAGGCTTACTGCAGACTGCAGCTGCTCTGTGCGATGTGGAGCAGCCTCTGTCTGCAGGGAGTTCGGCCAGCTGAAGACAGAGGCTGCTTCATGTCAGCTTCCCCTGCCCCGCCCCCTCCTGCTGCCTCTAGGGGCTGGGGGAGAAGAGGGCACCAGGGAGCTAGTGCTGGGTGTAGCCAGCTTTAAGCCAGCTCTCCCCAGCACCAGCTCCTGCCTGCCTCCCCTCCACTGCCACTGTAGGAGGCAGCAAGGAGGGGGAGGGGCAGGGCAAGTCCACGGGAGCCAATATGCATGGGGAGCCTGCTTGAAAGCTCCCCATGCATACTGGCTCCCGCCTGTGCCTCCCCCCATGCTACTGCCTCTCTATGAGAGACAGCAGTGTGGGTGCTGGGCAGGCAGATCTGGTGGTCATGGGGAGCTAACTTTTAAGAGGCATCGGTAGGAAATGGGTGTAGTCGACAATTTTAACCAATAAACCCAGGATTATTGATTATCATACACTCGTCTACACTGTGACATCCCTATATAAAAAGAGTGTATTTTTAAATATGTGCAAATTATATAACCCAACTCTGATCCTCCTGCCATGGTAACCTCCTCACTGGCCTGGTAACAATCAGGCTTCTCCCTTAAGGTGCTCCAACACGACGTTTCTTTTGCCCGCAGTCTCTCACACTTGCTCCCTGCAGGGCTTTGAACAGGACTGAGGGCTCGCTAGCTAGCAGGCCGCCGACACACGTGGCAGGGGGGACAGGCTGGCTGCCTCCCCCACCCCGCGGCGCTGAGGGGGCTGCCAGGAAACGCGCAACACGCGCGCGCTGGGCACTTGCTGCCCAGGGAGGCCAGAGCGAGGCTTGGCGAGCAGGCCCGGCCCACGGCGGCGGCGATCTCCTCGCCGCACCGGGGGACGCGCGGCGGCCCAGCCGCGGTCGCTCCTCGGCGGCCCAGCGCGGGGACGGGAGACATTCCCGCCGCCTGGGCCTGGCTCGCCTGGACGCGCGGGTCACCCCAGCCCCGGTGGGCCAGGCCGGGCGAGCCCAAGCTGGCACGAGACACTGCGGCCCCACCCGGGGCCCTCCCCGGCACCGAGCGGCTGGGCAGGCGCGTCCCGGCGGGGAAGGGGCCGCCCAGCCCCGCGCACCTTGACGCTCTGGTCGCTGGAGCAGGTCGCCATGCGCCGCCCGTGGAAGTCGAAGGAGACATCGTGGATGAGGTCGCGGTGATCGGCCGCGATGCTGCGCGCCACGAACATCCCCCGGCCGGGGCCGCTGCCGCGCTCTCACCCCTGCCCCCGGGACAGAGCCTGGCTGCCCGCCCCGGCGTTCCAGGAGAGCGGGCGGCGCGTGCGTGCCAGGGGCGCTTCCCTCGCGCTCCACCAGGGGGCGAGCCCAGGCGTCACGCGCCGCGCGGGGGTGGCTGCCGCCGCGAGCGCTGGAGACTCTGAACGGAGCGCAAAGTGGCCCCGCCTCCTGCTGCGCGGGTCTTCTCGGGGCTGATGCGGCCGGTTGTTGTGCCGCTGCTCTCTGGCCTAGGCTCCGCCTCCAGCCCAAGGGAGCTTCTATTTCAAAGGGTCTCATAGAGTCACGAAACTGGAAGGGATCTTTAGAGACCATCTAGTCCAGTCCCCCGCCCTCACGGCAGGACAAAGCACTGTCTAGGTCTAGGAGCTGCAGGGGATAGCCCAGTTAGTCTGTTACAGAAAAAAACAACAAATGGTCTGGTAGCATAGGCGTGTGCCCAGCACATTTCATTAGGGTTAGGGTTAGGGTTAGGGTTAGGGTGTGCACCCAGGGAATTCTGTTTTTTTTTAAAGGTGAACATTTATTGAAATCTCAATCATAAAGGACATTATTTTTATTCATCAAACAAACTAAAGAAACTAAAACTTAACTAAACTTATTTTTTTTTTAATTAACAACTAAACTTTACTTAAAAAATACAAACTTAAGTACAGCCGCTCCCCGAGTTACGAACAAGTTACGGACCAACGCTTGGTCCGTAACTCGAAGTGTTCGTAACTCGGATCCCATAGAGTTACATGGCGACCACGCTGTTCGTAAGCGCGGATCGCCGTTCGTAACTCGGATCCGTATTTACGACCGCTTTGATCGTAAGTGCGGATGGTCGTAAGTGGAGGTGGTCGTAACTCAGGGAGCAGCTGTATGGGACATTGTACTTCTTAGTTTGTTTTTTACGTGTGCAATTCGGCTCTTATTGCATAATACAGCAATCCATACTTTAAAATCAAAGCGTATCATGCGATTAAATTAAAACACAAAGCCACTTTTTTTTTTGAGACATTATAGGGTTACCAGGTAGTCTTAAAAAAAATACCGTACACACTTTATGGGGAGTGACGGCTGGGAGGGGAGCAGGGCTGGCTGGGAGGAAGGGGGGACTGGGAAGCAGAGCTGGTGGCTGCCTGGGGAGATCAGGGGCTGCCTGAGGGAGATCGGGGTGGCCGACAGGAAGCAGAGCTGGTCGGTGGGGAGAGGGTTGGGTGGAACAGGGCTGGCCGGGGAGATCGGGAGGAAGGGGGCGGCCAGCAGGAGCGGGGCTGGCCGGGGGCGCTCAGAAGGAGAAGGGGAGAACTGGCCGCCGGAAGCAGCGATGGAGGGGGGTGCAGCGGGGCTGGCCAGGGAAGATTGGGAGGAGAAGTGAGGGAGAACCAACCGGCCAGCCAGGAGGAGGCGGCGGAGGGGAGGAGCGTATCAGCAGGTGGGGAGCAGGACTGACCCAGGCAGTGCCGATCCCAGGGCGCTCCTGCCCCCTGCACAGTCCAGGCGAAGCACGAGTCAGTCCGGCTGCGGGTCCACCACACGCTTGACCAGCGCGCAGGAGCACGGACCAGGCTGCCCCTCCTCCTCACATGCAACCAGGGCTCCCAGCCACTCTCCCCGCCAGGCTTCCGGGCGCCCAGTCGGAAAACCAGAAAATACCAGACATGTCCGGTATTTTCTGGATTTTTTTACCGGACAGAGCTCCAAAAAAACAGACTATCTGGTAGAAAACCAGACACCTGGCAACCCTAAGACATTAGGGTGTGCCTGCACACACCCAGCACACCCCATATGCACGCCAGTGTCTGGTAGCATTTTATAGACTAACAAAACATGTAGATGGTATCATGAGCTTTCGTGGGCACAGCCCACTCATAACTCTGGTCATCTGAAGAAGGGGGCTGTGCCCATGAAAGCTCATGATACCATCTACTCATGTTTTGTTAGTCTATAAAGTGCTACCAGACCATTTGTTGGGGTTTTGTTTTGTTTTTTGTCTAGGTCTACACTGCCGCTTTTTTTTGGAAAAAGCTACGCAAAATGAGCTCTGCATTTTGTGTAGCTTTTTTCCGATTCTTTTGTTGGAAGAGGTTTTTCTGACATTTGGCACGTCTAGACTGGGCCAAATGTTGGGGAAAAAACCCTCTGTCGGAAGCCCCCTTATTCCTTGTGGAACGAGGAATACAGGGGCTTCTGAAAGAGTGCATTTGCTCTTCTGCAGAAAAAGCGGAAGATCAAACGCGTTCCCTGGATGCGGAACAGTTTTTCCGGGATACCGAAAAACTGTGTAGTCTAGATGTAGCCTCAGTCTTCTCTTTTCTAAACTAAAAAAGCCCAATTCTTTCAGTCTTCCCTCACTCGCCTCATTCATCTCAGTGGCCTGGCTCCCAAAGGCTTTATACTCTGCAGTAATTGTCTGTATGTAAAGGGACTGTTGGCCCCTTTTCCCTGTGCTGAATACAGGACACCTGGAAAAATTACTTATTCTAGCAAGCTTAACAGCAGTTAATTGTACAAACATTCAAATTAACATTAAGTTGACCAAGACCCTGTTAAAAAGCAATATTGCAGAGTTGGATTTTTTTAATTTACCTTCTTTAAGGCTTTATGGTTCACACCAGGAAGCTGGTCATCTGAAGAAGCAGGCTGTGCCTACGAAACTCATGATACCATCTACATGTTTTGTTAGTTTTTAAAGTGCTACCAGACCATTTGTTGTTTTTCTAAGTTTTACCAGGAAGGAAGACACTCCCCAACTCCCCACCACAGAGGAGGAGGTGACGCACTCCTGAAACCTCTCTCTCACGCAATGCTTTTTTTCTAAAAAAAAAAGGTGCCGGTACTCCAGGGGAAAAGTTGTTGAGTTCTGACTGGAGGTGCTAGTACTGCATCTGGAGGTGCCGGTAAGGGCCAGATTAAGGGGGGGGCTAGCCGGGCCGCTGCCTGGGGTGCCAACCTGTGGGGGGCGCCTGATGGTAGCTGTAAGGGGCGCCGCGGGCCGCGCAGCATCCCTTAGAGCTGCAATCAGGCACCGCGTGCCCAATTGCAGCTGTAAGGTGCACAGCGCGCCAGGGGGTGGGGCTGCGCATGTGCCATGCGCCCGGGGCGGAGCTGCGCATGCGTCGCGCGCCCGCTGCCCAGGGCGCAGGAATGGCTCGAGCCGGCTCTGCTTGACCAAGTGTCAGTTCACACTGACAAGCAGGTGCCAGACTGGAGGTGAACTTGTGACCTGTTTGCTCTTCATTCTACCCACTCTGATCCCTGGGGGAATGTCCAGTCTTTGAACATTACCCTCATTTCAGGCTGCAACTGAGATCAGGACCCTGCTGTACTAAGCATGGTGCAAGTATACACGAAGAGATAAATCTTTGTCCCCCCCTCCCCAGATCCAAATCCTCAAAGGTAATATAAGACCATAATAATGACTATACTGGGTCAACTCAAATGTCCATCTAGCCCAGTATCCTGTCTTTTGACAAGAGCCAATCCCAGGTGCTCCAGAGGGAATGAATAGAACAGGTAATCATGAAGTGAACCACCCCCTGTCACCCATTCCCAGCTTCTGACAAACAGAGGCTAGGGACACCATTCCTACCCATCCTGGCTAATAGCTATTGATAGACCTTTCCTTTATGAACTTATCTAACTCAATTTTGAACCCTGTTAAAGTCCTAGTCTTCACAACATCCTCTGGCTAGTAGTTCCACAAGTTGACTGTGCATTGAGGGAAGAAATACTTTGTTGGTTTTAAACCTGCTACCTATTAATTTCATTTGGTGACCTCTAGCTCTTGTGTTGTGGAAACAAGTAAATAACTTCTTTATTTACTTTCTCCACACCAGTCTTGATTTTATAGACCTCTATCATTTCCCCCTCTTAGTTGTCTCTTTTCCATGATGAAAAGTCCCAGTCTTATTAATCTTTCCTCGTATTGCAGCCATTCCTTACTCCGGATAATTTTTGTTAATTCCTAAATGCCACTGAAATGGGTCTGAGCCCCCTTCATGAAGAAAGATTTGATCAGTTGCATGGTCTTTGTGAAACTTTTGAATTTTTATACGATATTGGAAATATTAAAAATCAGTTTTCTAAAGAAGATCTCATGAAGCACTGCCAGGACCTACATTTAGCACTCAGTACTGATAACTCTGCTGACATTGATGGAGTAGAATTGTATGATGAATTAATAGCTTTATCTGAGCTAATAAGTCCTAAAACTTCTCCTCTAAAAGTATTAGAATTTATAGCAAGAAATTATTTTTTCACTCCAAACACTGCTATAGCAGTACACATTCTTTTAACATTACCAGTATCAGTGGCTTCTGGTGAGTAAAGTTTCTCAAAATTGAAATTACTAAAAAATTATTTGAGATCCACCATGTCTCAAAATCGTTTGTCAGGACTCGCATTAATTTCAATTAAAAGTACCATTGCAAAAAATTTAGATTTTACTGAATTATTAAAAGGCTACACAAGTATAAAAACCAGAAAAATTCAGTTCATGTAAATTCTTTTAATTTAGGAGAAAATGTGCGCACCGGAAGACACTAATGTTTTTCATTACATTATCGTTTCATTACGTGTATCGTTGAACCCAAATTGTTTATAATTGTGATTTTGTTAAAATTAAATGAGTACACTAGTAGGAAATTGTTTTATTTCACTAACTACAAATTTTCTGTTTTCATTTTTTTAAATTTTAAACAGTCAAAACAAACAAACAAAATTGCAAAGTGCAAATATGTGTAAAAGCCAACAAAAAAGGGGGGAGGTGGCCAAAAATTTTTTTGTTTGGGGCGGCAAAAAAACTAGAGGCGGCCCTGGTAACAGGGTGTGGCAGGAGCCTCCAGCAGCAGCCATGGCCACAGAGGCCCTTGGATGGGATGCTGCCCAGAGGCCATGCGACGGAAGAGACGCACCAGAGCTGGTAGGAAGGTGCCCAGGGCGGGGATTGTTCCTCGCAAGCTCAGCATGTGGCGGTCGGAGTCCCTGCTCCACGACCAACAGGGCCTGGGGCTTGGACCCTGTGGAGTGGGAGAACCCGGATCCAGCTAACCCCACCGCCCGTAACAAGACAGTGCCCTGGAAGTGTGCACTCACCTCTGAGCTAGGCCCTATTGCTCCCAATAGAAGGGACTCACCTATGGACTGGGCCTCTGGGCCGTATTTCTCAGGAGGGAGAGGGGACTCACTTCTCAACTAGGCCTCCGGGCCTGATGGCCTCTAACCGAGGGGACCCATCTGGGTGCAAGGCCACAGAGTTTCATAGGTGTTAGCAGACACCCCTACGGACGTGGCTGACCGGCCAGGTTAGCACTGAGTGGGGGAATTACCACGGCCTTGGAGTAAAGGCCGAGCAACGCCCTTGGAAGGGGTCGTCTCGAGGGGTAGCCACCCCCCGGCTGTGCCCCCAACACAGGGGCTCAGGCAACTGGGAGTCAGTTGGAGCGTTTGTGCTGCCCAGCTCCCATCAACAGCCCTCGAACTCACGTGAGTGAGAGGAATTTGACCAGCTGCCCTGCGCTCAGCAGAGGGAAACGTGGGCTCCCCAGTGCTGAGCTGCTCCAGACAATTCTTTCCCCGCCGTGTGGCTGGGGGCTCTGGCCAGAACACTCCTGCTCTGACTGACCCCGTGTCTGGGGGTGGGAAGGGATTCTCCATCCCTTGCCATCTCTGAGCTGTGACGTGAGGGCGTCACTAACTCAGCCAGGGAGAGTGGAGCTGGACCGGAGGGGTGGGCGAGGTTCTGGGGCCTGCAAGGTGCAGGGGGTCAGACCAGATGCTCATGATGGTTCCTTCGGCCCTTCAAGTCTGAGCCCAGGAGACCAGCCTTTGGGCTGCTGTGGGACTCCTGGCCCCAGCTCTGACCCACAGCCCCTCCTCCGACGGCTAGGCATGACTGCTCCAGCCAGGAGTCTGGGAGGGCTTTCTTGGGGCGGGGCTATTGTCATGGCAACAGAAACACTCCTTCTGTGTCTGTGGGCTGCATCCCAGCAAGGGGGCTGGGCTGGCATCACTCTGTCCCCACAGGCCCTGGGATGTAGCTGCCCCCTCGGCTGTCATGGGAAAAGTGTTTCAAGTCCTCTGGTTTGCAGGGAATGGATGAAACCTGACCCGAGCGTGTGCTCAAGCCCCAGAAAGCAAAGCTCATAAAAACATAATTTGTTTATTTATTTAATTTCTTTATTTTAAACCAGTCTCACAATTTTTTTATTTGGCTCCTGCTGTTGCTACACCTGAGGTGGGTGGAGATTTTGGCATCTAGGGAGCATCTCCTGGAGGCCTCGATTCACTTTTGCTCTTCCAGGCTACGCAGAAAGAGACAGCAGGGACTCCAGAGTCAGCAGGAGGCTGGATAAATCTGGGCTGGTCCCAGTGGCCGGCAGACACAGTGTTTTGTGCCTGGGTGAGCAGCAGGTTTCTTTACACACCAGTCTGTACCCATGAATCTCTGGCCACTCCCTGCCAGGGGTGCTGCTGGGTGAGCCCTGCCCTGGCCCTGGGCATTCCTGGCCAGGCCCTCCCTTTGCTCCTCCACTCTACATCCAGGCAGGTCTCTGAGTTGGGGAAACCTCCCCTGAGAACCTACCACCTCCTCCATGGAAGTGGTGGGGAAGGGGCTGCCAGGAACTCCTGGCCGTGTTGGCCTTCAGGGTCATAGAGGAGTCCTCTAGTGCAACGTTTCTCCCCCTGGGGGTACCTGCCCAGAAGGGGGCGGCAAGGCGAGGATAGGAGGGTCGCTCACAGGGCACCGGACGTTTGGGCTTTCCCGGCCGTGGCCTCGTGTTCAGTCCCCAGGTCCTCATCCCAGCGGAGTTTGGAAATAAGAAGAAATGTCCCTGATCTCTCCTGGCCTTCTGAGCTGGGCAGCTGCTCTCTGCCACCCAACCTGGCCAGCAGCGGCGCAGACGGAAGAGCGGCAACGGCATTGCTGGCTGCACTTCCTCCTGCGCTGCTGCTGCTGCTGGTGTTGACTTCACAGCTGGGATCCCACTCGCTTTGGCCACCCAGCTTGGAAGGTAGCGATGCCACCAGCAGCGGTGCAGAGGGAAGGGTAGCAATGCCAGGCCACACCCCCTTCCTTCTGTGCTGCTGCTGGTAGCGGCGCTGCCGTCCAAGGTGGGCACCTCCCCTGCAGCCGCTGCTCTGTGACCCCCCAGCGGAGAAGGCAGCCCTGCCAGCAGCAGCGCAGAAGGAAAGGTGGCAACAACATGCCAAGCCACCCTGCCTTCTGCGCTGCTGCTGGGGGCGGCGTTGACTTCTGACCTGGGTGACCCTTCAGTGACCACCCCTCACTTGCTGCTCAGTGGGGCCCCCTCCGAACGGGCCCCACAACAGCAGCCACTGCTCTGCTACCTCCCAGGTCCAAAGGCAGCGCCACCGCCTGCAGAGGCACAGAAGTAAGGGCTGCGATACCAGACCAGGCCTCCCTTCCTTCTGTGCTGCTGCTGGCGGCGGCACTGACTTTGCAGCTGGGCGTCCTGCCAGTATCGGCTACTCTCAGGCCGCTCAGTGTGGCAGGCCGGACTGCCCCCAGCAGTGGCACAAAAGGGAGGGCGGCAGTCGCAGACCTTCTGTGCCTCTGCTGGGGGCAGATGGCCTTGTGCACGTGGTGCCCGCGCTCTCTAGCTAAACAGCTTAGAAGTGAGAGGCACGGCCAACAGCAGCACAGACGGAAGGGTGGCGATACCAGACCAACTTCCCTCCCTCCTGCGCTACTGCTGGCTGTGTGGTTGCCATCCAGGTTGGGCACCTGACCCCTTATAACTGCCCCCAGCCTCCCCGTTAGTGGGCAGTGCCACTACCAGCAGCAGTGCAGAAGGAAGGGAGGCACCGCCACACCAGGCCACCCTCCCTTCTGCGCTGCTGGTGGTGCTGGCGCTGCCTTCTCAGGGGAAAAGGTGGGGAAGGGGGTACCCCGAAGGAGCAGCATTGCATGGAGCCCGGAGTTGCCAGGGGTCTCAGAGTCCCCCGCTGACTCCAGGCTCCATGCAGGTGCTTCCACTCTGAAATGCACAAGAGCCTCCAGGAGCTTGTGCGTTTCAAAGTGGAAGGACCCTCGTAAAGCCCAGAGTCAGTGGGACTTCCCGCTGGCCCTGGGCTGCACCTGGAGTTCCCATTTTGAAGTGCACAAGAGGCCCCGCTGGGGCCCTTGTACATTTCAAAGTGCAGAAAGTGCCATAGACTTGTCGAGTAGCCAATGGAAATTCCATCGACTCCTCGAGTCGTCGATGAATCGTTATCTAACATTCTTACCCAGCAGCAGCGGTGCAGAAAGCAGGGAGGCAAAGCTGCACCAGCCCACCTACCTTCTGCACTGTTACTGGAAACAGCACGGATTGTCCAGCTGCCCGGTGTGAGAGGCGGCGCAGTCACCAGCAATGGCAGAGAACAACGAGGGCAGCACCCTCCAGGGCCGCCCTCTCTTCTGTGCCAGGGATGTCAGAGAGGGAGTCATTGAACAATCATGTCACTGCATCAAACTGTAGCAATTCCACAATTTTTGATAGTCCCCAGGGCCTGGCCGGCAGCCAGTGCACTCCTGCCCCATTCCTGGGGAACCCCCCGGCCACCCCATGCTGCTGCCTCTGATAATGAGTCAGCAGTACGGGGCGGCGGCAGCTCCTGTCCACAGGGGTCTGAGCTCCCTGCAGACAGAGGCTGCACTGGCATCCCACACAGCAGCCTCCGTGCAAAGAGAACTTGTGCTAGCCCCAGACAAAGGCTGCTCTGCAGCAGCCTCCTCTGCAGTGTGAAGGGCAGGAGCAGGCAGCTCTGCAGAACTGGTGCTCACGGGGAACAAGATTTTAAGCTGGCTCCCCAGGACACCCCCCCCGCCACTGTGTGAGGAAGCAAGGGAGGAAAGGGGGCTCCGTGGAGCTGGCATGTGTGGAGAGCCGGCTTAGAGGATGGCTCCCCACACAGATCATCTCATGTCTGCCCCATCCCCACGCTGATAGAGAGGCAGCAGTGGGATGGGGGTTGGGGGGGTGGATGGGGAGTGGCTCCATGGGAGATGATGCACGTGGGGAGCTGTCTTAAAAGTTGCTTCCCGTGTATACCAGCTCCCGCCTGCCCCCCTCACCCTCCATGTTGCTCCATCTCTATGGGTATGTCTAAACTACATGCCTCTGGTGACAGAGGCATGTAGATTAGGCTACCCGGCATCAGGCAAAGAAGTGGGGATTTAAATAATCCCCGCTTCATTAAAATAAACATGGCCGCCTCAGCTGATCTAGGCATAAGGGATCAGTCGGCAAAGGCTTCCCCAGCCGACTGATCCGCGTCTAGACTACCGTGCTGTGCCGGATCAGCTGATCGTCGGCACAGCATGGCGGCCATGTTTATTTTAATGAAGCGGGGATTATTTAAATCCCCGCTTCTTTGCCTATGCCGGGTAGCCTAATCTACATGCCTCTGTCGCCAGAGGCATGTAGTCTAGACATACCCTATGAGAGGCAGCAGCATGTGGTGGGGGCCAGGCAGCTCCGTGGGATCTGGTGCTCATGGGGAGGCAGCTTAAAAGATGGCTCCCCACAGATACCAGCTCCCACCTCCCCCCCCCTTGCTGCTTCTGTTACTGAGGCAGCCGGGGGAGGGGTGTGTGGAGTCGACAGGATTAAGCAATAAGCCCAGGCGTATCGGTTAATCGTGTAGCCGACTACACACGTTGACATCCCTAGTTTGTGCTGCTGCTGGTATCGGTGCTGCCCTTTGAAGTAGCCCCTGGCCAGTGGCACCTGCTCTCTGGTCACCCGGTTTTGGGGGCAGGGCTGACACCCGCCGCAGTGCAGAAGGAAGTGCTGCAATCCCACCCCCTCCTGCACTTCCTGCTGCACCGCTGTTGGGAGCAGCACTTACTGCCGAGCAGGGTGGCCAGAGAGTCGTGGATGTTCCTGGGGCGCCCAGCTCAGAAGACAGGGCCGCAGTGGCGCAGAAGTAGGAGTGACAACACCACACGGAGCCACCCTCCTTCTGCGCTGATGCTGGCAGGGACGGCGTCATCTGAGCCGGGCCCCTGGCCAGCAGCCACTGCTCCCCGGCCACCCAGCTCAGAAGGCAGCCCCACACCCTGCAGCAGTGCAAAAGTGGAGGAGGCAAGACCCTATCATGCCCCCTTCCCTCTGTGCTGCGGCTGGTTTTGGCGCTGATTTCTGATCTGGGGGACCTGCCAGCGGCCACTGCTCTGCAGCCACCCAGATCAAAAGGCAGCCCCACCGCCAGCAGTGGTGCAGAAGGAAGGGTGGCAACACCGTATCAGCCCTCCCTTCCCCCTGTGCTGCTGCTGTCAATGGGGCTACCTCCAAACCGGGTGCCCAGACAGTGGCCGCTGCTCTCCAGCCCCTCAGCTGGGAAAGCCAGGAGAAATCTGACAGTTTTTAATATTTCCAAACATCTGCCCAGAGGAAGATTTGAGGCCCAAAGACAAGGTCATGGCTGGGAAAACCCAGACGGCCAGTGACCCTGCTCATGAGCCCCCTACGCTGGCCCTGCAACCCCCTTTGGGTGGGGAGCCCCAGCTGGAGAAAGGCTGCACTAGGGGATTCCCCAATGACCCTGAGGACCAACAGGGCCAGACGTTTCTGGCAGACCCTTTCCCACAACTGCTGGTGCCCCAGGCCCTGGAGGAGCTGGTGCTCCCCCCATCCCCCCCTCACACCCTGGCTGTGAGCTCCCTGGCCCAGAGCCCCAGGTCCCCAGGACTTTACCTCACAGAGCAGGGTGGGACCTTGGTGGGTCAGAGGGCTACTGACCCAGGTTCCATGGGGGGGCTGCTGAGAGCAAGAGAGAAACAGCCCCTCCCCCTGGGCGTGCCCCCCTCCAGGTGGGAGCCCCCAGCCTCAGGGCCGGATCTCCACCAGCGGGCAGTTCCCACCCCGCTGGGATCTGCACTGGATCTGAGTCTCCTGGAACTGGTCTGCAGGCCACGAGCACCCAGGGCAGCAGGCGCGGGCTGCCTTCTGCGCCGGGTTTGCGTGCCTGGCTGAAGGCACCCAGCTGCAAGGAGCTCTGGGGGAAGCTGGGAGGCCCGGCTGAGCAGGTCCCCGGTGTCAGCCCCTGCAGCTCTCTGCCCTGGCTGGCTGGCCTCTCTCTGCTGCCCCGGCTGTGGCTGACTCTCTGCTGCTGGCTGGTTGACCTCTTGGCTCTGGCTGCTGGGCAGTCTCTTCAGCCCCTGCAGTCTGACATCGTCACCATGCGGGCTGGCCCTCGGGCCGCTGGGTCCAACCCACACCTGGTGCTGAGGGGACGGAACCTTCCCCTGCCACAAAGCCTGTGGGCTCCCAGCTTTCCTCTGGCAGAGCCTGGCATAGGGCAGGGCAGCCTAGTGGGTGGAGTCCGTAACCGGCCCCTTTTCTCAGGGCAATACAGCCCAATGGCCAGATTCAGCACCTTTCGTCTTTTCTCTGGGCAGTGTGGCCCAAAGGCCAGTGACAGTTTTTTGCCCCTTTAGTCAGGGCAGTGCAGCCTAATGGCTATAGTCTGTAAGCTGGCCTTGACTCATGAGGCTGTGCAGGTCCCTGTCCAGGGACAGGGGATGGATGGGCGGTTCCATCCCCTGCGGGGGGGCAGCCCTTCCCTCTCCCTCTGGCGCCTGGCCACAGCTGCGGCTCCAGACCTGGCGTGAGCAGGAAAAGGTCCGACGGACGCGCTGATCCTGCTGGCAGCTCCCTCCCCAGCTGCCTGGGGAAGCCCCTGCAGAGCCGTGGGCACCTGGGGCCAGGGTCAGACACGGGGAGCTGGCGCCTCCCCATGGCCGGGCTCCTCCTGTCCCAAGAGAGCAAGGGCCTGTCAGATGCGGTGCCTGGGAACCAGGGGGGCAGTGGGAGCTGGGCCCTGGGATGGGCACAGTGCCTCTCTAGTGCCCCCCAGGGCCAGACCCATCCTGGCCTATCAGCGCAGGAGCTGCTGACGCCTTCCCCCGGCCTCCTTCCCACCCCTATCCCTCCCCCCATGCCAGCTGTTCCCCTGCAGCATCCGGCTGCCCTACGGCCCTGGCTGGGGCTGGGTTCCCAGCGGGCTGCCTCCCTGGCCCCACAAAGAGCCAGCGTCTTGGTGCCTGGGGAGGGGCTAGTCCTACATGGAGCATGGGGGAGGGGAGAGAGACAGACTCACCCTCCTGTGGGGCTGGTACCAGAGGCTCTGGTGCGTAGCGACAGGGCTCCCATTCCCTGGGGGGGTGCAGGCTCGGGGGGGACATTTCTGCAGGGCCCCTGGCCTGGCGTCTGTTGGTGTCTCTGCTCTAGGAGCCTGTTGCCCAGCGGGGTCCCTTACCTTTGGTGCAGCAGCAGTGGGCAGAGGGGTCAGGTCCCTCCCTGGCCAGGCGGCCGGTGTCTTCGGCTGGGCCCCTGAGGGACAGTCCCAGCTGGGCCCCAAGCTCCCTAGTGGGGGGCTGTGCTGAGCTGGGATGGAAGGGAGGAGATGGGACCCCATTAGTGTTCTGCTGCCAGCTCCCAACCCCCCTGGGCCAGGCGCCTCCCTCCCCACCTCCCTCTACTGGAGCCACTGGGGAGAGGAGCTAACAAGACCCCCAGCTCCTGGGGCAAAGGGCAGTGGGCAGGGCCCTCCATGGGGACTTGCACCCCCAGATGCTCCAGGGGGACAAGGAAGGGGCCCAGGGTGGGGCAGGAGACTGGCTGGAACATGGGCCCTTAACGTCCCAGGGTCTCCCCTGAGCCAGGAGAAGATGAACTGGGCCCAAGTCTGGCTCAGGCCTGGGGTTGCCAGATGGTTTCAACAACAATACAGGACACACTGGACCTGACATCCCAAACGACATTCCATCGTCCTTGGGAAATCCCGGCCGTTCCCATTGTCTCATTTCTATTGTCTCCATTTCTGTCCCACACAGAGAGCTCAAATCCTGGCCTGTCCGGTTCCAAACCGGACACCTGGCTACCCTGCTCAGGCCCGGCTCTGACTCTGCCCTCCCCTGGGGTCGCTGCCAGCCCGCAACCCTGCCGCTGCCCGGCCCTGCGGCCTGTGGGACCTGCCTGCCCACCCCAGGGCCAGGGGCTGGCTTAGAGGTCACTCACCTCCAATGCAGGGAGGCAGGGAGTTACAACCTGGCTCTGCTGCTCCCTGGGGCCTTGGCTCTCCCCTGGGACACTCTGGGCGCGATGCAGGAGTTGACGCGCTGCCGGGGAGAGAGGTGGGGCAGGTCAATAGACCAGTGCCCAAGCTGTGCCAACGAGCCCCCTTCCCCCCGCCTTGGGTGTGTGGGATTTGAGGGTCCCTATCCCAAAGCCAGCCAGGCCCTGACTTCAACTTCCATCTCCTTCCCCTGTCCCTGATGGAGGAAAGGCCCAACACAGCCCTGCCCTGCCGGCCCTGCCCAAGGGTCCCCAGTCTCCCCTTTCCCCCCGCCCCGCAGCGCTAAGGGAAAACTGCCCCCCCACCCTGCCCATGCTCACCTACCAGCTCTCCTGGCGCCTGTGTGGGGCTGTGCCCGCAGGTCCTCCTGTAGGGCCAGCTGGAGGCCCGACCCGACCCGTGCAGAGCCTGCAAAGGGTGGGGGGGTAACACCCTGCAATCTGGGAAACCTCCCCGTCCTGTGGCCCCCTGCTCAGCCAATCAGCGAGATTGGGAGAGGGGGGGCGAGAGGTCTCAGAGGACGTCCCAAGGGCTGGCCCAGGTCACCCCCCCCCCGAGGGTTTGGTCTCAGAGCGATTCCAGCCCTGCCTCTTTGAGGCACTCCCCACACAGCCAGAAAGGGCTGAGGAATGTCTCTGATGCTGCCCTGCCTCACAGCTGTTGTCAGGAGATCACCATGAGCTCAGCCCTTCCCTAGCCCCTTCCCCCCCCAGGCCCTGTGGTGTCATTGCCTCTCCCCCCCAAGTCAGGCTGATGTCCTGCCCCCAACCACCTCCTTAGGACACACGGACAGTCAGAGCCCACGGCCCTCCAACCAGCCACAGCCCAACCACCACTCATGGGCACCAGTCATCAGAGATCATCAGGTCCAAACCCCTGCCCTTCCAGCAGGACCCAGCACAGTTAGACTATCCCTGACAGGTGTCTGCTTGGAAATATCTCCTGTGTTTAACCCCCCTCACAGGAAGTTTTTCCTAATATCCAGCCTAAACCTCCCTTGCTGCAGTTAAGCCCATTGCTTCTTGTCCTCTCCTCAGAGGCCAAGGAGAACAATTTGCCTCCTCCTCCCTGGAACAAAATTTTAGGTACTTGAAAACTGCTCTCATGTCCCCTCTCAGGCCTTGTCTATGCAGTGATATCCACAGAATCACCCCCCGTCCACACCCACCGCCGTTGCCCAGCGGTGTCCTTTACCTCTGGCGCAGCAGCAGTGGGCAGAGGGGTCAGGCCCCTCCCTGGCCAGCCGGCTGGTGTCCTCAGCTGGGTCTCTGAGGGACAGTCCCAGCTGGGCCCCAAGCTCCCTAGTGAGGGCTGTGCTGAGCTGGGATGGAAAGGAGGAGACGGGGCCCCATCAGTGTCCTGCTCCCAGCTCCTGGAACATGGGCCCTTAATGTGCCAGGGTCTCCCTGAGCCAGGAGAAGATGAACTGGGCCCAAGTCTGGCTCAGGCTCGGCTCTGACTCTGCCCTCCCAAGGGGTCACTCCCAGCCCGCAGCCCTGCAGCTGCCAGCCCTGCGGCATGTCGGAGCCGCCTGCCCATGCTGGGGTCAGGGGGCTGGCTCAGAGGTCACTCACCTCCAATGCGGGGGGGGGAGGGGAGGGAGTTACAGCTGGGCTCTGCTGCTCCCTAAGGTAAAACTGCTCCCCCCTCCCCTCCCGCCCATGCTCACCTCCCAGCTGTCCTGGCACCCGACTGGGGTTCTGCTCGCAGGTTCCTCTGCAGGGCCGGCCGGAGGCCAGACCAGACCTGTGCAGAGCCTGCCAAAGAAGGGTGGGGGGAGGGATGTCTCCACCAGGAAACTGGGGAATCTCCTTCCTGAAGTGAGACTGGGAGAGGCAGCTGGCCAAGAGGTCACAGGGGACGTCCCAAAGGCAGAGCCAGGTCACCCCCCAAAGGGTCGGGCTCAGAGTGATTCCAGCGCCACCTCTTTGGGGGGCTCCCACACAGCCAGCCCCTCCCCAGCTCCTTTCCCCCACAGGCCTTTGTGGCGTCACCACCACAGCCCTCCGCATGGCTGGTGTCCTGCCCCCAGCCAGCCCCTTGGGACACATGGACAGTCAGAGCCCAGGACTCCCCAACCAGCCACAGCCCAACCACCGCTCATGGGCACCTGTCAGCAAGTGCGTGAGCAGCCCTGGCCCCTTGGAGAGACTCAGGAACTGCGCCGAGAAGCAGGAACTGCAAAGACGCAGCTCAACCCGCGCCCCCCAATCCCTGCTGCCCTGGGACTGATTGGTTTGGTCTGTGAATCACAGAATCACAGAACAGTAGAACTGGAAAGGACCTCAAGAGAACATCAAGTCCAGTCCTCTGCCCTCACGGCAGGACCAAGCACCATCTAGACCACCCCTGACAGGTGTCTGTCCAACCTGCTCTTAAATATCTCCAGGGATGGAGATTCCACAAACTCCCTATGCAATTTACTCCAGTGTTTAACCACTCTGTCCAACCTAAACCTCCCTTGCTGCAATTTAAGCCCATTACTTATTGTCCTGTCATCAGAGGCCATGGAGAACAATTTTTCCCCCTCCTCCTTGTAACACCCTTTTAGATCCATGAAAACCGCTATCATGTCCACTCTCAGTTTTCTCCTTTCCAAACTAAACAAGCCCAATTCCTCCAGTCTTCTCTCATAGCTCATGTTCTCTAGACCTTTCATCCTTCTTGTTGCTCTTCTCTGGACCTTCTCCAGTTTCTCCACATCTTTATTTAAATGTGATGCCCAGAACTGGACATAGTCCTCCAACTGAGGTCTAATCAGTGCAGAGTAGAGCGGAAGAATTAATTCGTTTCTTGCTCACAACACACCTGTTAATGCAGCCCAGAATCATGTTTTCTTTTTTTGCAACAGCATCACACTGTTGACTCCTATTTAGCTTGTGGTCCACTCTGACCCCCCAACAGGGGTGGATGAGGGTTTTGCAGGGTCCAGGGCAGCACAATTTCGTGGGGCCCCCCCTTTGACATGGCTCGTGTGCCGTGGCGCCACGGCGCATGCGTGGGGCCTCTTGAAACGTGGGGCCCGGGGCAGCCGCCCCGCTCGCCCTGTCCTATATCTGCCGCTGCCCCTCAATCCATTTCTGCAGGACTCCTCCCTAGACAGTCGCTTCCCGTTCTGTGTGTGTGAAACAGATTGTTCCTTCCTAAGTGGAGCACTTTGCATTTGTCCTTATTCAGCTTCATCCTATTTACCTCAGACCATTTCTCCAGTTTGTCCAGATCCTTTTGAATTACGACCCTCTCCTCTAAAGCACTTGCCACCCCTTCCAGCTTGGTATTATCTGGAAACTTAAGAAGTGTCCTCTCTATGCCATCATCTACATCACTGATGAAGACTGAACAGAACTGATCCAAAAAAAGACCCCTTCCAGTATGGCTGGGAACTGCTAACAACAACTCCCTGAGAACAGTTTTAAAGAGAACAAAAGGCTGCGAGTCTCCCCTGTCAGTAACCACCCGCTGGGCCAATCCACAGCGAGACTCTGGGAGCTGGGAGGCAGGTGGGAGGGGGTGGGTCTCAGCAGACGTCCAAAAGGACGGGCCAGGTCACCTCCGGCTCCTAGTGCTCTGCTAGCCCAGCTCTGTGTGAGGGCCCCCCGCCCTCCGCTTGATGGGACAAGGAAATGGGAAGGGGGAAAGACACAGGAGAAGAGGAGACAGAGGGAGGAGAGGGGCCAAAGGGGAACCAGACTGAGCAGGCTCCAAACCTCTCTGAGGCTCCGACCTTCTCACCGGGCCTGACACAGCCGCTGGGAAGGAGAAAACGCCGACAAGGCTCCTCCTGCCCCTGCCCCTCGGTCCCAATTCTCCATCCGGCCCCCGCAGAGATCTGGGAAGATGCCACACTGCTACCAAGCCACGGGAATCTCTGCGTTTGCCCCGGCCTTGTGCCTCTGTCCTGATTGGCTGTTTTCAGCGTCTCTCTGTGAGGTCATCCCTGTCCCCCAATCAGCTGAAATCCTGCCCCAGGCCTTTGTGATGTCACTGCCAACCCATCCTTCCCATGTAAGGCCGGTGTCCTGGCCTTGGCCAGCCCCTCTGAATGTTTGAGGGGTTCCCTTGGAGCACCCCACTGAATGTCAGCTGGGTGTGGGGCTGAGCAGGCCAGGCAGTAACGCCCCAGGGGCTGCTCCTTTGGCCCCACCCAGCTTGTCAGTCCTTAGCAGAGTCACCAGGTCTGCGTACTGGGCAGTACCGTCACAAGAAAAGCTCTGCTCGCAAGGGAACAAGAGGGTAGCTAACCAGTCCAATCCTCCCTGCCCAGTTCTCTCCACCTTCCATGCCTGGCTGGAGCCCCAGGATGGACCTGCTTCTCTTGGTGCCTGGCATGCCAACTCCCTGTGGCAAAGGGAGGGGGCATGTAGTGTCACATTTCCCCCATAGATTTCTGTCAGGATTCACACCAGAGTGTGGCCAGCAGCAACCTTTCCACATTGTACAGGTGGGAAGGGATGGGAGCTGCTTCTCCCCACAGGGAAGGAAAAGGTGGGGGGAGAAAGGATGACTTGGCCCATGTCTTTGCAGAGATCTTCTTTCCCTCCCCCTGCCCTGCCCACATGTGGTTGGAAGCAGCTTGTCCCTTCCTGACAGCAGTTTCCAAAGGCACTAACACCTCCAGGTTCTGCTGGCCACCAACATAACTCAGCTGCCTCCTATCCTCGGGCTACAGTGCAGGCAGGAAGGTGTTAAGCCCTAAAGATGTACAGTTTGAACCTCTCTAGTCCAGCACCCTCAGGACCTAACCAATGTTGAACCAGAGAATTTGATAGATCATGGGAGTTTAATATTGTCTAGCAGCATTACCAATACTTCCACTGCTTAGTGGGCTCTTAGTAGACATTTTGGGGTAAATTAGAGTTAAATAATAGAACAGAACACTGAAAGCCAGGGCTGGTGGCTATAAACAAACTTTATGGGACAGCGGAAAACTTGCCCACACCCATGGTAAGTAGACATCCAGCTAACTAAAATCATGCCAGACCACGGATGTTATCAGAGCAGAGAGTGCCAGACTAGAGAGGTTCAAACTGTATTGTGCACTAGGGCTCAGATAATCTAGCTTCTAGGGCTTCAGTGAACCTGGCCAGAGAGGAGGCTCAGCATGGGATGGTGCTTAAGCCATGGTGCAGCCCAACCTAGCGGGTTGGGAGATGGATGGTAGGGCTAGGAATAGCAGAGCTGACTGCCAGGTCATTCTGGCTCCTGCCACCATGGTGAGCGTGGGGAGGGGGGGATCCAATTCCTGCTACTGCCCTGTACTAGGCCCCACCGGTAAACATCCAGCTCATGTCACTCAGGGAAGAGAGCTTTGGGGAAGGGGTGCAATGGGGGGTTGTAGCATGGGTAGGGTGTAGCAGGGGAGGGGTTTGGGGAAAGGGTAGAGTCAGGGCAGAGCAGCGGAGGGGTTGCCTCAAACCCTGAGCCCCCCAGGTACCGCCCTAGCTGTAAGATTATCATCTTGTCTTCCTCAACAGGTGAGTGTCAACTATACAGACTAATTTAAAATATTAAAAGGTAACTTTAATTATATTTATAAAATATAACTTATATATAGGTATTATATAATAATAGATGGTATTAGGTGTTTATCAACAAAATTAAATCTACAAAATGATAAGGTGATGTCTGAGGCCAGACCTATATTAAAAAGTTAAGTGAACCCAACATTGCTTGTGAGTGTGAAAAATTCACACCCTGAATGACGTAGTAAAATTGTCCTAATCCCCGGTGTAGACAGGCTTAAGTGAGGAGAAAAAAAAACCTTACAGCAAGCTAGCTACAAGCTTGTGGGGATGTGGATTAACTACAACAACCCCTCTTGTTGCTGTAGAGAGTGTCAACACTAAAGTGCTACAATGGTACAGCTGTAGCACTTCAGCTGGGCCACCAGTAGCATTTTAAATGTGGACATACTCTCAGAGACACTTAATTGCAGAGGGAGAGGTTGGGCAGGAAAAGAAGATTTGCAAATCATCCTCATAGAAATTAAGTAAATTAATTTGGGTCTGCTTACTCCAAAGGGGAATTTGACCAAAAAGCCTTTGGGAATCAACTGCAGCAAGTTTGTGGAGGGTTTTGAAAAAACAATAACATCATTTTGAATTGGATCCCCCAAATGATTGAGAAGCTAATGAGAGTAACACTACAAGAATCACCCTTGAAGGAAGATACCAGCAAAGGTATAATCATCACATGCCATTGAAGGGACTTCACTTTCTTCCAAGCATATGTAACCATGGTGTCCAACACATGTCCAATAGCTACATGTGGCTATTTGGCCAGTTGAGTGTGGCCACAGTAGTTGGCTTTACAATGTGGCTGTTTGGGCAGTTGAGTGTGGCTAGTTCACTATAGCAGGAGCCACAACAGTGGCTACTGCTTCAGAACTTGTTGGACACCACAGATATGTAAGAAACTCTGGAGGTTCATTTATAATAGGCTAAGTAAAATGAATAAAATACATGAAAGCAAGTAAAGTTAATCATACTTGATGTTTCCAGTGCTGCAAATAAAAATGTATTAATATTATTTGTTCAGATAACGTAATAAAGCCACAGACATTTGAAACAGTGTGATTTTACTTTATAATGATACAGAAAAAGGGCCATCTAGAGCCATCAACTCATTGATAAGAAGAAATAAAATATCGTATCTTTCCTAAAAATATATTTATGCACATTTATACCATGAAATTTCAATTAAATATTACTTTTTCGAACATCTGCTGATTAGTCATTTTTGTAAATAACATTAATCCTGTTTTGAATTTCTCTAATTAATAGTATTGTTCCTGAATGGTTATTTTTTATTGCTTTTTGATGAAACATTACTTTCTTTTACTGTATGCTGTTGATTACTAAGAATGCTTCATTTTTTTTCCAGAAGAATTTTTTCCAATCATACAGAGTGAGTCAGCTGGCAAACAATCCATTTTTTTATAGCTTGCCTGATTCAGTGATTAATCAAAGAACTAGTGAATATATAATTTCTGTCAGAATTAAAAGATAATGAGCTTCTTAAATCCAGAATATCAATATAACACATTTTAATTACTGTTAAACAGAAATGGACTGTTTCTATTTGTACTAATCTATTTGTACCTCCTACAGCAGTTAAAAATGTCACTTTACCGGAACACTAGTTAATTCAGATGGCATTTGTTTTGATGCTGGGAACCCACCTCAGCACTGATAGAAAATGATCACATTACCTAAGCAGTAATTAACTGGTCAGTTAAAAATGAATGATCATTTCAGATTGTTGTGAAACCTTATACTTCTCTTCCAGTCCCACTATTTCATTATAGGACATGAATGTAAAAGGAGAGAGAAGATCCTCCCATGGATCAGAAACTAGTTAAAAGATAGGGAACAAGAAAAGGAATAAATGGTCAGTTTGCACAGTGTAAAAAAATAAATAGTGGGTGTCCCAACAATCTGTACTGGGACTGGTGCTGTTCAACATATTCCTAAATTATCTGGAGAAAAGGGGATAACTCTGTCTGGGAAGAGTTACAAAGGGATCTCACAAGCAACAAAATGGCAAATGATAGTGTTGATAAGTGCAAAGTAATGCACACTGGAAAACATAATCCTAACTATACAGGCTGCCCCCAACTTGCGACGCAATTGGCTCCAGGGATAGCGTCGCAAGTCGGGGGCATCATAACTCAAGCCCGCATTTACAACAGGCGTCATACGCCATCATAAATGCAGGGCCAAGGACATAAGTTGGGGGATTTCGGCCCCTTCCGCACTTATGGAAAAGATTTTAAGTGCGGGGGGAGGGAAGGGGGAGGTCGTAAATCGTGCCGTCATAAAGCGCGGGTCTCCTGTACATCTTAGAAAATGATGGAGTGTAAATTAGCTGTTACCACTCATGAAAGAGATCTTAGAGTCATTGTGAAAAGTTCTCTAAAAGCATCTGCTAAAAGTACAGCAGCACCCTAAAAAGTGAACAGAATTTTAGGAACCATTAGAAAAGGGACAGATAATAAGACAGAAAATGTCATTGTGTTCCTATAAAAATCAATTATACCCCCACACCCTGAATGCTCTGTTCAGTTCTGGTCACCCCATCTCAAAAAAGATATATTGGAATTGGAAAAAGTACAAAGAAGGGAAACAAAAAAAAGAAGGGTTAGGGATGTAAGGGTGGTTGAGTGTGGCATATGCTTATTGGGTAGTCAAGTTGTCACGTTATTGGATTGTGAGGGGAGCAGCCGGGTCACTGCTGCACCCATGGGGGGGGTGTTCGCCCCAAAAGTGGTAAAAGTAGGCCATGTGGCCGACTCTATGTGGTCTTCAGATCTGCTTCTGACTCCAGATGCGGCCTCGCAGGGAATCACGAACCGGGAAGAACTGCGGACCCATCCTGCTATAGGATGTGCAACAAGGACTTTTAAGCCAGCAGCTATAACATCTCTGCTAGAGCCTGCATTGAGAACTGGGAGATTCAATGCACGTAATGTATGATAATTTAACAACCTTACTCTCATGCTTTTCTTTCTTGTAGTATTAAACCTTTAGATTGTAGATTCTAAAGGATTGGCTCAGCGTGGTTTGTGGGTAAGATCCAGAGAGTAAATTGGCCTGGGATCTGTGGCTGGTTTCTTGGGACCGGACAGAACTTGTTCGGGGTAGGTGAGATTGGGTTTTAAGATCCCTCACCTGTGTATGAGGCCCCGGGCCATCTGGGGCACGGATATTGCTGGGGTGTCAGAGGGGTTTTGCTCGTGAGGCTTCAGGCAGGCAGCTGAAGCGCTCTGCGTGACTGGTTTGTGGCCTGTTTGGAAAGGTCACCAGTCTGGGGGCTGTAAGGAGCCCCAAATTTGAGCAATTCACCCTGAGCGGACGCCCTCAGCCGTGCCCAGACCCGGCCTGGTCTGTCACACAAGTCAACTACTCACTTCCGCATCCTCTTCTGCCTTTGTGTTAAGAGGCAGCATGGTGGGGGGAATCAGGAACCAGTGCTGGGGGGAGCTGGCTTAAAAGTTGGTTCCCCCCTCCCGCACCATAGCCGAGGGGTGGTGGGGGCAAGGGAGGAAGAGGCGCAGTAGTCCCGGAGCCAGGGCAAACCAGGGCTGCTTAGTCCTGGCTTGTGCCGGCCCCAGGAGCTAAACCTGCTATGGTTCTGCCTTTTAATGTTGGGCTCTTATTACATTTAAAGGGCAGAGCCATAGCGGGGTTAGCTTCCACGGCCGGGGCTGACATGAGCCAGGACTGCTTAGTCCCAGCTCATGCCACCCCCAGAAGGTAACCCCTCTGCAGCTCTGTAGTTCAAATGTAATAGGAGTTGGGCTGCTGTGCATCCATCTCCTACTACATTTAAATTGCAGAGCCGCAGCAGGGGTAGCGAGTGCCCCCCCATCAACTAATCAAGTAGTCAATGGAAATTCCATCGACTGTTCGGTTAGCTGATTAACCACAATTTTACATCCCTAATTAGGATATGGAAAAGCTTCCATATGAGATTAAAGTGACTGAGGCTGTTCAGTGTAGAAAGAGATAATATAATAGAAGTTTATAAAATCGTGAAAGGTGTAATAGAGGTTTATACAATCACGAATAGGGAAGTGTTATTTGTTACCTGCCCTTAATATTTGTTATCATCCAAGGAATAAGTCCAGACAAAGGGTGAACTAGAGCAACACTGAGGTTTGTTTATTCGTAGAGATTCTTAATGGTATTGCAATACTCACATACACATCACATTCATGCTGGCTGTATGGAAGCAGGCTGCAAGCGCAGTGAGAGTTCATTTTGATTTCACAGGTGGCTGAGGCTGGCCAGCGACAAGCTTCCCGGAGATCTGCCATCAGGCAACGAGAGTTCCCAGAGCCCCTTTGGATCTGTGGGAGGATTCTATTGCTTCTGATCTGGTCCCAAGCTTGGCGTGCTGTTACATCTTTTCTGAGGAGAAAGCCCCCACCTGGCCACCTGTCACATCAATTTATGCACTTTGCAAGATCCTTCCTCACAGCCATAAAAGGTAACATATGCTGTACTGCCTTATGATTGGTGGTTTCTCATTCACACTTCCTCATTTACTTCATACATTGACAGGTTACATATTCATAAGTATGAACACAATTGATTCTATTAAAGCAAGCATCTAACATTATGGGGATTTTCTGCTACTCAGCATAACAGAAAACTTCAAACTGCAGCTGAAAGGGCAAATGGTGGGGAGGACTGTGCCTGGCCACATTATTTACCCCTTCACATATCACAAGAATCATTGGTCAACCAATGAAATTAATATGCAACAGGCTTAAAACAAAAATAAGGAAGTACTTCTTCACAGAATGCACAGTCAATCTGTGGAACTCATTGCAGCGGATGTTTTGAAAGACAAAAGTATAATTGGGTTAAGAAAAAAATAGGTATGTTTATGGAGGATATGCACACCAATGGCTATTAGCCAAGATGGTCAAAAGAGCAACCCCATGCTCCTGGTGCCCCTAAACCTCTGACTGGCAAAAACTGGGACTAAATGAGAGGGGATGGATCACTTGATAACTGCTGGAGGTTGAAACCCTGGAGTCAGCAATGGAGTCCCAGCAGGCCAGAAGAGTAGAGCCATGGTAGGCCAGAAGAGTAGAGCCACGGATCTCCAGCAGGACGGGGAAGCAGTGATCCAGAAGGGTGGGGGAGCAGAGCTCTGGCAGGCTGGGGGCACAGGCTCCAGCAGCCAGGAGCAGAGGTGCCCACATTGACCTCCTTGGGTCCAGCAAATTCCCTGATTCAGGACCAGCCATGTCCTGACTGTGATGGACCACGGAGGTTCAACTTGTAGAGCATTTTGAGTAATGAGCAAAGCAGTCCATGATAAGCTGAATGTCCTTGAGTATGTGTGTGTAATGAGGGCAGAGTCATCAGCAAACAGGAGCTTTTTAAATGGCTGTTCCTTAGTGCAGGCCCTGAGTCACAGTAGATTTACTAGTCCCTCCCATCCAATCTGAATTGGATATGTATGCCTCTGTCAAAGTCCTGGAATGTCAACAAGAGCATGACTGAAAAGACAATGGAAAAGAGGACAGGAGACATTATGGATGCTTCTTTGATGCCATTGGTGACAGGAATGCTTCTGATGAGTCACCACACTCCATCACCATGGGTATCATGCCACTGTGAAATGATCAAATGACAGCAATCATCTTCTCTGGGCAACCAACTTTACTGATGCTAATTCCAACAAATGACCCAAGAATGTACATCTAGAGGAACATAATCAATTCCATAATAGTACTATGGTTAATTACTATAACAACATTGCACAAATGTTCTTTAACTGTACGCTATTCTTCTCTTGACTCTTACAGCAATACTCACCAGATATTACACCTGCACAAATACTGTGACAATACTGCACAGTATGCAGAACAATTCCCAGGGGATCCAAAGCACCATTAAACTTAGAGCTGGTCTGGATATTTTTTAAAGCTCTCTCACAAACTGATCACTATGAACCCTGGCATTCATTGGTAGAATCTCCAAATGACATCTCACTTCTCCAAAAACAGATATATTTTAGGCTACTCAAAGCTGAAACAGGCACAAAATAAAGTGAAATGGCAAAACAACCAGAATTTCAGACTCAAGCACAGGGGCATACACAACAGTTTAAAAAAACCCAAAGAATTCAACTCTCTCACATGCTCTTCACTGCAAACTAAATATTACAGCACGACAATAAAAAAAATCAGCTGAGATAGAAATAGCAATTTCCTACCAAATCCTTGGGACGCCCATTGAATTAAGTTTAAGAATCTTGGGGTTCATTATCTTAAATTAATAGATTATATATATATATATGTGCGTTGAAATTTTATGTAACCTCTCCAGAGCAGAGGCGAGACAGATGTGAGATCTGGGTATTCAACAGATTACACTGAACAATGTGCCAGACCAGAACAGACTTTTGGAATAAAAAATGTTAAGTAGTTTCCCTGGGGAATATCTTGGGGCAGGAAAATGCAAATTCCTATCTCTGTTTATGCAAAACCCTTGCCTCAAGAATGGGTCTACTGATGGTGCATTACAGGAGGCCAAGATCAAAGGTTCAAGGGAAAGACTAAACTATTTGCAATGATTCTGGTTCTGAATCTGAGACAGTTATGATCTTGTAAACATAGTGGAAACTCACTTGTATGTTTTGAAACAATTATGCCTATCACAGCCTTAAACTGGAGTCAGGATGATCTCTGGTAAATTTTTAGCTTGTGTGTAGGTTCTTTTTTTTGTTTCATATATTTTCTCTGTAATAGTTTTCCATGGAATGAGATAATAACTGGTAATTCGAAGTAGGGGGTTTATTTCGGAATCGCCCTTCTCTGCCGCGTGTAGACGCGGGCAGTTATTCCGGGGCTAGTCAATTTCCAAAATGGCGACCACCCAGGAACATGCTAATGAAGCGTGGGATATTTAAATCCCGCGCTTCATTTTCAAATCCGGTCGCCCTCATTAGCCTCCCTAGTTCGAACTAGGGGGCTAGTGTAGACATACCCTTAATGTGTTTGCTCATAAAGAGCTGTGTGATGACTCATAATGCTGGCATTATGCTATTCAAAGTCTCTGCAGAGAAAGCAAAGTGCAAATGCTAGCCATTTAGTATGTCTGGCTTGCTAGGGATACCAGAGCATAGGCAGGGAATTGTACAGCACACAAAATCCCAGATGTGACCTGAGATGTAGGTCTCTGCCCAAAGGAGATGGCTGAGAAGCTGGAAGCTTAGAGCAGATGATCTCAATAGATTACAAAGGGGAAATAAAGGTGCAGTTGCTCTGAACTGCAACACTGGCTACCAACAGTCCAGGTAAGGGAAGGAAAGGGAAAGGAAAGGAGGAAAAATGAGGGTTGTAACTAAAGCTAGAGTGGGAAGAATGACATGAAATCAAAAACTAATTTTTATACTGAAACAAAAGACAAGACTATGCAGCACTTTAAAGACTAACAAGATGGTTTATCAGGTGATGAGCTTTCGTGAGCCAGACCCACTTCTTCAGATCAAATTGTGGAAGAAAATTGGCATGATCATATATACCAAAGGGATACAAAGCTGGCAACAGGGTTTGTTGCAAGGGAAAGTTCCAGGGTTGGAACAATGCTGACATCGATGATGAAATCCACCATCGAATATCCAGTGCCAGTGCAGGTGGGAGGGAATGGGGGGTCCAGGCATGGCAGCAGGGAAGGGGCTCAAATCACGCTCCATTGGGGATGTGTTGTAATGACACCAGGCAATTTACTGTTGGACTGGCGTGGAAAGGTGTCCTAGCATGGAGGACAGAATAAGACAGGCCTTCCCAGACATCTTTTGAGAAGCTTTATGGAGATGTACAGGGACGATTCCAGGAAGAACTGCTTAGAACTGCTAGTAGAAATGAGGTCCACCTATCCAAGAAGGGGAAGAGAGTATTTGGATAGACTTGCTAACCTAGTGAGGAGGGCTTTAAACTAGGTTTGATGGGGGCAGGTGACCAAAACCCACAAGTAAGTGAAAAACATGGAGACTTGGGAGCGGTCAAAAATTGAGGGGGAGCATGGGCTATAATAGCAGAGATAAAAGAAAGACAAGGCACAACTGGGGGACAAAATCAAATCACTATATTAGTTGTATGTATACAAATGCAAGAAGTATGGTGAATAAGCAGAAAGAACTTGAAATGCCAGTAAACAAACACAACTATGACATACTACGTATCACAGAGACTTGGTGGGATAATACACATGATTGGAATATTGGTATAGAATAATATAGCTTGCTCAGGAAGAATAAGCAGGGAAAAAAGAGAAGATGTTTTGCCTTATACATTAAAAATGTATGTACTTGAACTGAGGTTGAGATGGAGAAAGTAGGTAGACTTGTTGAAAGTCTCTGGGTAGGTTAAAAGGGGTAAAAAAAAAACCAAGGATAATCTCAAGCTAGGGTCTACTACAAACCACCTAACTAGGAAGAAGATTTAGATGAGGCTTTTTTAAAACAACTAACAAAATCAACCAAAGCACAGGATTTGGTGGTAATGGGGGACTTCAACTATCCAGACATATTTTGAGAAAATAACACAGCAGGACACAGATTATTAAACAAGTTATTGGAATGCATTGGAGATAATTTTTTTATTTCAGAAGACGGAGAAAGGTACTAAGAGGGAGGATGTTCTAGATTAGATTTTAACAAATAGGGAGGAACTGGCTGAGAATTTGAAAATGGAAGGTAGCTTAGGTGAAAATGACCATGAAATCATAGAGTTCAAAATAAAGCCAATGAATTTCAAGAAGGCAGACTTTAGTAAACTCAGGAAGCTGGTGGGTAAGGTCCCATGGGAAGCAAGACTAAGAGGAAAAACAATTTAAATCAGCTGGCAATGGACTGTGACAGGCTGCACTGAAGCACAGGGAGTTCCCCTGGCCCAGCTGGCTGTGCAGGCCCTACCCCCACGACCCTTCTGGGCATGCTCAGGAGGGAAGCTGGGGATAAAAGCCCAGGGAGCCAGTCAGTTGGGGCTGACCACCAGAGGGGAAGGAGCTCAGTCTGGAGCTTCTGAACAGCTGCCCCAGGAGCAGCACCAGCTACTGCAGCTGCCCCAGGAGCAGCACCAGCTGCCCCAGCGACAATGCTAGTCAGGGAGGCTGTCGGATTGAGACTGACCTACTGGGCAGTTTGCTGAGGATGATGCAGTGCATTGATGGTGGTTGGAAGTAGCCCAGGGCGGAGGAGTGTCCTCTGGGAGCTCGGTGTGTTCCGGCAGGCATCCCCACCGAGCAGGTAGCAGAGTTAGCTGCTGCCAACAGGATCCTGGGCTGGGACCCAGTGGAGTGGGAGAGGCTGGGTCCCCCTACCTCCCCACCCCACCATAATCCAGCTCCTTAGATTTTGGGGGAAGCTCACCTCTGAACTAGGCCGGAAGGCTGCCTACAACCTGAGAGAAGGGAGTGTGTTGGTGACTAGGGTGGAAAGGCCATATATATCCCTGTAGGAAGAAAACTGTACTTTGGGGATTGGGCCTACAGGGCCTTATATACCACTGTAGGGGGAACTGCCCTTTGAGGTTGGGCCTGGAGAGCCGTATATTACCTAACAGAAAGGGCTACAGTTTGGGAATGAGCCGTGAGACTGTATATACCCTAAAAGAGGGACATTAGTGATAAACTGAGGTTGGTCCTGCAAAAAGGGAGCCCTAACCCAGATGCTGGGGACTTCTAGACCATTGAGGGGTGGGTGACCCTGCGACATGGACGTTATTAAGGGCGCAACAGTACACTATTCCAATTTGTAGAAAAGGTAAGAAGTATGGCAAGAGACCAACCTGGCTTAACCAGGAGACTTTGAATGCTCTAAAAAATAAAAAGTCATATAAAAAGTGGAAACTCTGACAAAGGATGACTATAAACAAAAACACAAGTATGAAGGGGCAAAATTAGTAAGGGGAAGACACAAAACGAGCCCAATCTAGCTAGAGACATAATAAGTAACAAGAAAACATTCTATAAATATATTAGAAGCAAGAGGAAGCTCAAGGACAGGGTAGGCCCATTGCTCCATGAAGATGGAGAAACAATAACAGAAAACGTGGAATGGCAGAGGTGCTTAATAACTTCTTTATTTTGGCTTTCACCAAGAAGGTTGGTGGTGACTGGATGCCTAACACAGTGAATGCTAGTGAAAATGGGGTAGGTTCAGAGGTTAAAATAACGAGTTAAAAATTACTTAGAAAAGTTAGATGTCTTCAAGTCACCAGGGTCAAATGAAATGTACCCTAGTGCTCAAGGAGCGGATTGAGGAGATATCTTAGCCATTAGCTATTCTCTTTGAAAAGTCATCAAAGATGGGAGAGATTCCAGAGGACTGTCTAAGGGAAAATATTGTGCCCCTCTATACAAATGGAAATAAGGGCAACCCAGGAAACTATAGACCAGGCAGTCTAATTTGTGTCAAAAAAGCTAATGGAGCAAATAATTAAGGAATCCATCTGTAAAGATCTGGAAAATAAGGTGGTACATAACAGCTAGCATGGATTTATAAAGAACAAATCATGGCAAACCAAATCTGATAGCTTTCTTTAATAAGATAAGGGGGAAGCGGTAGATGTGAAATACCTAGACTTAGTAAAGCATTTGATATACAGTAATTCCTCATTTAACACGTGCCCCCTTAACACGTTTTCACAAGGGCACGATTTTTTTTTTTAGGGAACATTTTTTGAATTACACAACCGTCCCCAGAATAACACGATTTCCCCAGCCGGCCCGTTGCCAGCGGCTGCGCAGGGCTTCCCCCACCTCCCTGCAAAGCGGCGGAGGGTTCGCCGCTTGCTGCGCCGGGTTCGCCTCTCGCTGCGCCGTTCGCCGCTGACTCCCCCTTGCCGGACACATTGCTCCCTCTCCTCCGCCCCCACTTGCAGGCCGGCAGCTGGGTTTCCTCCGCTGGCCCGTCGCCGGTGGCTGTGTGGGGCTTCCCCCACCTCCCTGCAAAGCAGCGGAGGGTTTGCCGCTCGCCGCACCATTCCCCGGCGACCCCCCCTCGTCGGATGCAGTGCGGGTCCCGGCAGACCCGTCACAGGAGCATACTCCCAACCCAATCCCCCTCCCCTTCCCTTCCCCAG
The DNA here is from genome assembly GCA_019425775.1 of Rafetus swinhoei. Classification (NCBI taxonomy): domain Eukaryota; kingdom Metazoa; phylum Chordata; order Testudines; family Trionychidae; genus Rafetus; species Rafetus swinhoei. The sequence continues at coordinate 88,952,789 of CM033424.1, read as the reverse complement.
AGCCAAACACCTCCCCTCCCTGCTGTAACCCAGTCCCCTTTCTCCCCCAACCTTATGTCCCGATCCCAACAGACAGCACCGCTTGAAACGCAACCCCCACCTTTTCCATTATTTTCAATGGGAAAATTGACTCCACATAACACGTTTTCACTTAACACGATCATTTTCTGAAACATATCTATAGTGTTAAATGAGGAATTACTGTAGTCTTACAAGACCTTCTTATCAATAAATTACAACCTAGATGGGGCTGCTGTAAAGTGGGCACATAACTGGTTGGATTTCCCTTCTCACAGTGTAGTTATCAATGGGACAGTCATGCTGGAAGGGCATAACAATTGGGGTTGTGCAGGGATCAGTTTTGGGGCTGGTTCTGTTCAATAACTTCATCAATAATTTAGATGATGGTATAGAGAGTACGCTTACATAGTTTGCTGAGGATACCAAGCTGGAAAGGGTTGCAAAGGCTTTGTAGGACAGGATTATAATTCAAAATTATCTGGACAAACTGGAGAAATGGTCTGAAGTAAACAGGATGAAATTTAATAAGGACAAATGCAAAGTGCTCCACTTAGGAAGGAACAATCAGTATCACACACAGAAAATGGGACGTGACCGTCTAGGAAGGAGTACTGCAGAAAAGGATCTAGGGGTTATAGTGGACCACAAACTAAATATGAGTCAACAGTGTGACACTGTTGCAAATAAAAGCAAACCTGATTCTGGGATGCATTAACAGGAGTGTTGTGAGCAAGACACAAGAAGTAATTATTCTGCTGTATTCTGTGCCATATATAGAATATATACCTACAGTGATATATAAGGCCTATAGGCCCAATCCCCAAAGTACAGTTTTCTTCTTACAGGGGTATATATGGCCTCAATTGGAGTATTGTGTCCAGTTCTGGGCACCACATTTCAGGAAAGATGTGGATAAATTGGAGAGGGTCCAGAGAAGAGCAGCAAGAACGATTGAAGCAGTAGAGTTGAAAGTCATAACCAGAGCAGTCACTGCGGGGCACTGTCTTACTCCGGAGGCCAAGAACATTTACTTTCAAAGTGCTACATTTGTACTACCGCAAAGTTGACCAGGCAAGGTTGAATGTAGCAGTTACTCCTCATGAAAGCTGAAGTACAGAAATTTACTTTAACAGCCTTTAAAATCAATGGAACATACTTGGTGGTGTGGACTCATTGTTAGAAAATCGACCTAAATGCAGCTAAGTTTGATCTGAACTCCCAGTGTAGACCAGGCCACAGCTATTGCCTGCAATATGTGTTTGCAACAGCAGAGGATGCAAGAGAGCAGGAAAAAAACTAGAATGCTAATGCTTTCATGTGCAGGGAATCGGAAGGGGAGGAGTGCTGGAGATTGCTGAGTAGACTGCAAAGATCCATAAGTCTAGACCAGGGGTGGGCAAACTATGGCTTGCAGGTCACATTTGACCCATCAGACTTTATCTGTTCGTTGACCTCCTCCCTGGAACTGGAGTCAGGAACTTGCCCTGCTTTAGCCTCGTGGCATTTCCCAGCCCTGACTGTTTTTTGATAAGCACCATCTTCAGGCATGCAGAGCCACACGGCGTGGATGCAACTGCACCACACTGTTTCCTGGATAAGAATGAACCTCGCTCCTACACAGTAGCCCCCCTAAGTGGCAACGTGTCTGATCCCCTCCTGGTCTCCTACAGCCACACCCGCAAAAGCATCAAAACTGCCCAGGGGCCACACTGGTGTCAGCTAAGATGTCTCTGCCTGTGGCGGTGCCATTGCTGACAAGGCCCCTGTAGAGCTCTCTTCTGTGCCACTCTCCATGAGTCCCCCTCCGTCCATTTCGATAACATTCCTTACAGTGTCCCTCAGAGGTGAAAGCAAGTGGGTGTGCCCTGGCGCACAGCTCCAGCAAGAACTGGCTAAGCTGAGGCAACAGCCAGCAGGGAGCTATTTAAAGAGTTGGCAGGGACCCAATAGGACACCACCTGTAAGAACCCAATAGGACACCACCTGTAAGAAATATTAAGTTACTTTCACTGCTGGAGCTCCTTCCTGTGCCACACCCCCATGAGTACTCTGGCCCCATGTAGCCCTGATACACAATTTCCATACCCAGATGCAGCCCTCAAGCCAAAATATTTGCCTGTCCTGGCCTAGACTCTAGGGGTATGTCTAGACTACATGCCTCTGCTGACAGAGGCATGTAAATTAGACATACCGACATAGTCAGTGAAGCAGGGGATTTAAATATCCCCCGCTTCATTAGAATAAAAATGGCCACCACGTCATGCCGGCTTAGCTGTTTGTCGGCACAAACCGGCAGTCAAGACGGGGATCGGTTGACAAGGAAAGCCTTTGCTGACCGATCCCTTATGCCTCGTGAAACACCTGGATGGTGTTGCTAGAAGTTGGTTGTGAAACCTTGTTCTGATCTCCAGTCCATGACCCTTTCTTATACCTCATGATTCCATCCTGGTAACTATCTCTTGTCTCTGATTCCAACCTGACTCTGACTCTTGCCTATTGCCTGGCTCTAGTCTATAGAGTACTCGGATCACTGCGTGCTGACTACTGACTGCCTTGTGGCCATCCTTGACTTGTGGACACCCCAGCCCAGGTATGATACTATGTTATACCATATACATCCCACTGTTATATTCACAGATACAGTCTCCATACATGAGTTTACACCTTCTACAGACCTATATGGTGGAAATAAATATTTATATATGGTAAAATAGACCATGTCAGTGTTTTGTATCCCTGCCCTTTCATCAGCCTTACTCTTCACAAAAATTTGAAGCATGATCTTGATCACCATAGCAAAACAACAACATTAATATAGTGGTGGGGGGGGAGAGACAGAAAAAGTGTGAGGACCAGTTAAGATATATCTGCCTAAATTAACCATATCTCCCACAAACAATTTTTTTTCCTTTCTGCTCAACAAAAAACAGGGGAATCTACTAACATACAAATTAGATAAGGCTGAATAAAGAGTGGCCTCTTGTATTTTGTGCCCTTCCAGAATAGCTTAGGAGGGTAATGGAACTTCAAATTCTGAAAAGCAGGAAACACAAAGTGAAGGGATACACTAACATAACCTTAACTCTAGCCTCCTGGAGCTGATAATTGCCACTGGAAATTATCTACATATGCTCCAGCTCTATTATGTGGAACTGGCTACTGAATGAAGGGATTAGTTGGAGCAAATTGGTAGAGCTGGGATTACATGAGGAGATCTGGAAGTCCCACCTCTCTTTAAAAGTCTGACAGCCATTCCCTGTCCCCTCAGCAAGTGTGATGGAAGGAAAGATGTGCATGTGCATTTTGAGATATTGTCCCATTTCAGTGCTGATTTCTGAAGGTGGTACCAGTAGCTCAGTGCAAGCATTATCTTATCACAGTGAGGCTGTCAGAGCAGAGGTGAGATACGACCTGCAGGTGCAGATGGGTAAGTGAAGACAGCACCAGATGGCATAAAGAAGCTGTAAAGTAACCAGGTGTGGTGGCATTTCTTCAGACTGGGCTCAGGGTTTGTATGCAGGGCAGATACATGCTGCTGCTCCTGGTCAGAGGAGCTCAAGCCCAGCCCAGCCGCAGCAAAGAGCGTCTCGACCTCGAGCACCCCCTCGGTGTGCTCCCCGGGGCACGCGCCCCGTTTGCAAAGGTAGCAGCCGCAGCAGGCACACGTGGGGGCCGGCCGGAGCAGGGTGCCCGCAGGACAGAGGGAAGGAGACGCGCGCGCCGGTCGCTTGGTACGTTGCACACTTCGCCGCCGGGGGCTCGTCAGCCAGTCATACGTCACAAGACTCCGAGCCCGCACGCGAGGCACAGGCGGAACGCAGCAGGGCGAGGCTGTGCTCGCGCCGCGGCATCCGGGCCCTTATTGCCCACTCACTCCGCCCTCTCCCCACCTGTGCGTTCCCCCGCCGTCCCCCTAGAACGGACCGTTACGTCAGTCCAGGTGCTTTCCCTGGGGCGGAGTTTCGAGCGCCCCAGATAGGCGGAGGCTAGTGGTTGGTTGGGAGTGCGCATGCGCCTGACGGCGGCGGACGAGCGAGCCGCCGACTGTAAGGCAGGAAAGCCGGGGCGCGCGGCGGGCTGGGGCTTGCGCTCGCCGCCGTTCGTGCTCCGGGCGGAGGGAGTGGGTAGGCGGGAGGTTATGAGCCTGCCGGACTTCAGCGGTCATCCTCGCTCCGGCCGCCGCCATGGCACCCCCTATAGAGCAGGAGTTCCAGGATATCGACACCGTTAACGACTGGCAGGCTCGCTACCTTGTGAGTGAACGCGGGAGTCCCCGTATCGGGAGGGGAGGGTGGAGAAGGAGAAGGAGGGTAGGACGGAACAGTCGGCTCCGGCCGGCACGCGCGGCTCTTGTCCCGTACTGGGAAGCGGAAGTCGTTGGGCCACAGTTTGATTTCAGGTGCGCGCAGCAGCGCTAGCACCCGCTGCCTTCTGGAGCGATGTCTGCGCATACTCCGAGAAGGGCCGGCAGAGGAAGGGGAGACTTGCCCCCTCTAATACGCATGTGCAGTAAGGAAGAGGCACTTAGGACTGGCAGGAGCACGCATGCGTCAAGTGGGGGGGGATGCGCGAAGTATGAGGAGCGTGCTGGTTGAAGTGCGCATGCGCCAGCAGCCCGAGGCGCTTTAACGTGCGCACGAGCGTTTTAGTTAACTTTTCGTCTTTCTCCCTTTTCGCTTCCTCGACTGGCCTGGACTCTGCCTAACGTCGCGCCTACAAGTGCTTGTCACGCTGCTCTGCCGGGCGCCCCCTGCCCTTCGCGCGCGGCTCGCCCCCTACGTCCTGGGTTTCGCTCTGCCGGTCTATTGAGCAATATCTATGAAATGCTCTCGGCGTGGCGGGGCTGCGATGGTCTTGGTGGAGGCAGGTGCTGCGGCATTCATGTTCCTTGATCTACAGCAGAGGTGGGGAAACCTCTGGCCCCCGTGTGCCTAGATCCGGCACCCGAGGCTCAGAGCGCCCCCAGCTTTGGGGAGCCGGCGCTGGGGCTTCAGCCCCGCCCTGCCGTAGTCTACTGCCCTCTTCCCCGAACTCTGGTGCGTGCGGAGAACGTGGGAAGTGTCTTTGTTTTTCTTAATCAGGGCATGTCTGCACTGGGGAGTTGTTTCGAAAGGCGAGCATCCACACTACCAAGCCTCCTGTTACACAGTAATGGGCTTGTTGTTTTGAAATGCGAGCATCCACACTACCAAGCCTGTTGTTTAAAAATAACATGCCCATTATTTTCTAATAACTCCAGCTGGTGAAGAATGGTTATTTTGAAATAGTTATTTCAAAATAACCTAATAGTGTGGACATAGTCTCAGGGACCACATGAGTGAGGGGTGGGTTTTTTTGTTTTATGTTTTTTTTTTTTTATTGCTTTTCATTTGTGTGCAGCCCCCAACTGACCTCTGTGGGTGAGTGGCCCCCAACCCAGAAAAAGTTCCCCACGCCCTGGTTTGCAGCATTGGTTGCTTGTAAAGGTAATGGCATCCTCACTGGTGCCTGTTGAAGTACTTCACAGGTTGTCCTGTTACTAGAATTTGCATGGCTGCCTTTAATGCCCTAGGGCATTGGTTCCCAAACTTTTTGGCATCATGCCCCCCTTCTTGATTTTTGAAAAACCCTCACCGCCCCCTCCAATAGCAGCAAAACTTGTTGAGCAAAAAAAAAAAATAACTTGATGGGGGGGCTGGGTCGCCTCCCCTCCTCCCCCGGAATTTCTTCACGCCACCCCCCCCAGTTTGGGAACCCATGCCCTAGGGTATAGTTGCTCTGATCCAGGTGACCCATCTTTGCTAATAATTTGCACTCATATCCTTTGTTTTATAAAACCTTAATTCAGCTATGCAAACATTGGTAACCTAGCTTGCCCAACAACTCACAGATCTATTGGATGTTAGGCCCCTCTTACAAATCAGGAATAAGTAGCATTAAGTGAATGTGACTTGCCTATGGCTACATAAAATTCTCTGGAAAGTTGGGAATAGATAGCAAACCTGTTGACTTTCTGTTACATTGTGCTGTGCTTTCATTCTGTTGAACTAAAATTTCAACATACTTTACCCCAAAACACTATATTTTAAATATATATGCAGGTTAGGCACAGTATCTAACAGTGAAATAATACCAAGGCTTGTGTTAAACAGAGCAGATGATAAACTAAGCAAAATTTTACAGATGGCAAGTGTACCAGTTCTGTAATCAATATTGTTCACCGTTACTAGCAAAATGTATGCAGAATATTGCATAGCGTATGTCCATAATGTGTAAATTACATGTCTTAAACCATTTTAATGTTATGAAAATACATCTATTATAGTGAACTCACATGAAAATGTAAACAAATTCTGTAAGGCTTTTCAGTTACAGATTTTCTGTTTTAAATTTAGCTATATTATGTAACTTTAATGAGAATAGATACCTCCAAATTCTGCCATTCTAGGGTTTATGCTGTGGAGTGTTTTCACTTATCTCTTATGAGCAATTTTTCATTTATCTGTGCTCAATATGTTTTAGTTGTAATATTTCTGAAGTCTTATTAAATAAAATATAAACCAAGGAGACGGTTTCTGTGACACAGAAGCAAAAATATTTATGCAAGTATTTGTATTGGTGTGAGTTCACTCGAAATTACTTCCATTACTGAGGACTTAAATATGTGCTAAAGTATTTTCTTTCTGCCCTCCCGCCCCATATTGGATAGTGGATATTGAGGGCAAGGGAGACTATAATGCTCAGGGAATTCCCAAGGAGAAATTCATGGATGAAAGAAGGTGGGATTTCCTCCCTTGTAGAGTGAGCCCTGCAATTGCATGGGTTTGTTGGTGTTTGTTGAGAGATACCATGGATCTCTGGGAATAGTTCAGGAATTTCTATTAGATATATTTAAAAAGGGTTAATGTAACCATTACAAAAAAAAGTAGCAGTTACACACTGTGGGCTCTGCAGTATAAAGCTGCTTATACTGCAGAGCTTGCAGCGAGGCCAGAAGCCATTGCTTGCCAGGAGCTTGCACCTAGCTGCCGGCCCCACTCCGAGGAGCCAGCTTCCCAGGAGCAGGACCAGCACACTGGGAGCCAGCTTACCACCACCCAGCTTCTGGCCCTGCTCCCGGGGAGCTGGCTGCCACCCTGCGCTGCAGGGTCTGATACAGAGCCTGCAGTGCTGGCTGGCAGCCAGTTCCCTGGGAGTGGGGCTGCGAATCAGTGTGTAACCCGTTATGGGAATGGATAAGCTCATAATTATCAGGTAACCATTTAAAGTTTTTTTTAAACGGTTACTCTTGCATCCCTAATTTTCCTAGAAGATTGATTTTTTTTTTTTTTTTTTGTGCTGCTACTTGGTCCATGCAGTGATGACTGCCTGATTAACATTTGTGGATTTGCTGGAAGATTATGCCTCTTATTACACCTGCACTGATTGTGCCCCTCACAGTTGTGGAGCCAAGTTCTAAGGAGGGAGCATCTATGATATTGGTGTGATTTGTTGAGCTCAACTCACCTCCAACAGATTTTGGGTCCTTGTAATTGTGTTCTGTTAGTTTAACCTCTGTGGTATATCAGAGAGGTTAGTATATAAACATACATACTGAGAGAGAAGGGATTAAAGTAATACATTTTTATTTTATCACTTGATAAATGAAAGGTTTCCTCTGGATATTTTTGTTTTAACTTTGGTATTTCTAGTAGATTGAGCTGTTCCAAAATTATCATTAAGTTGTGTGTGCGCAATTTTAAATGCACACATCTTTTTAAGAGATACTTTTTTTAAAAAGTGATATTATTATGGGAAACTATACATCACTAATGCATACATGCTAACTTTGTTTATATGTACTGATACTTTAATAAAAGTGAAGATCCTATTCACATCTAATAGGATGCAAGTTCATTTTAGGTTGCAGTTTCACAGAAGTCATCTCTGATTATGCCTGTTTTCAGAAAGAGCAGGGGAGAGTGCGGCTCATTTGAAATGACGATGTGCAGAAGGTAGATAGATTGAAGGAAGCCCATGAGGCGATTACAATAGTCAAGGCAAAGAATAGTCTGGACCATGGCAATTGCTTTGCTGGAGGGAAAATACAGGAAGAATGTTTTTTGAGTTACGTAGGACCTTGTCAGAAGTAGCAGCAGCACTGGTATGGAGGAAAGATGGACAAGATGCTACTTCAAAATTAAAAAAAAATTATTAATCTCAGACAATTTCTGCGAATGGTACTCTAGCCATCTTTTCAGCTGGGGAAGAGAACAGATACAGCCTCTAATACATCTTGGCCACATGGAGAGAATTTCTTGCGTCAGAGGGTGGAGGGACATTATAAGCAGGGGAGGCAGGCATTTTAGACCTGATTCTGATCAACAGAGAGAGATTGCTTGTGAATCTGAAGCTAGAAGGCAATTTGGGTGATAAAATTGGTAATTCCTAAGCAGAGGGAGGAAAGAGTAGTAGAACAGGGACAACAGATTTCATAAAAGCAGACTTACCCAAAATTTTACCTACCAGTTCTCTGTTTTGTTGAAGAACATCTAAAGGAAAACATGTCAGGAGAGCTGGCATTTAGAGATTAAAGCAGGAGTGGGGAACTGTTTTTGGGTCGGGAGCCACTGACCCACAGAAAAATCAATTGGAGGCCACACTAGGGGCAGGGTTAATTCTTCTAGGGGCTGGGTTTCCCTCTAGGACTGGATTAACTCTTCTGGGGGCCTGGGGTTGGTAAATTTGTCAACCCTCCCCCCTTTGGCTTCAGGGATGGGGCCAAAAATGATGGGGTCAGTGTACAGGAGGGGGCTGACAGGAAGAGGAGTGGAGAGGGAGTGCAGGGTCTGGGCCAGAGGTAGGGGGCAGGAGTGGACAGAGGTTGGGTGTCTGAGAAGGAGGTTGGGGACAGGAGATTGGGGCACTTACCTGGTGCAGCCCCTGTTTGGTTGCAGGCACTGTTCCCTGCTGCTCCCATTGGCCACCATTCCTGGCTAGTGGAAGTGTTGGGAATGTAGCCTGCAAGCAAGTGCAGGAACAGAAATTCCCTATGTTGCTGTTCCCCCAGCTCGGGGAGGAAAGGGGGAACAGGAGCAGGCAGAACCACTTCTTCCCCCCCACCAGTCAGAGCCAGCCACACAGGAGCTTTAGCACTTACTCTCTGTTTTCCCCCACAGCAGGGAGCCAGCGCTTGTGATCCAGTCACACCGGCTGCTGACTGCTGAGGCTTGGAGACTCAGTGTGGGGCTGGAGCATTAGCACCAACTTGCCCTGCTGCAAGGAAAAGCCCTGACCCTCACCACAGGCCAGATCAAAGCAAGCCAGGGGATGGATCTGGTCCATAGGTTTCCCATCCCTGTATTAAAGGTGTAATAGTAGACTACCCAGGAGAGAAGGAAAGATTGGAAAAATATTAAGAGGCTAATATAGCTCCATCAAGAGCTCTTGAGTTCTCTAAAAATCAAAGGGAATCCTACAAAAAGTTACTCCTTGGAGAATTGTATGCCAAAAAGATAAAAAAAAAATCTAAACACAATTTTAAAATTCTGCATTTCTTATCAATAAACTTGACAAATACAACTTAAATGGGGCTACTATAAGGTGGGTGCATAACTGGCTGGGTAACTGTTCTCAGAGTAGTCCAGGGTTGGAGCGCACTCAGAGAAAAAAGCTGGGGGGCCCACGCTCAGTAACTCCTCCCCTGCCCTACCAGAGCTTCTGGAGCATTGCAAATAGCTCATTTGCAATGTTCAGGCTCAGGAGGGAGGAGTGGGGATTGAGTGGGGTGCTTGGAGGAAAGAGGCAGGGTGGCTGATGAGCACAGCCCCATAACTGCATCCAGGGGGCCCCTCATCCTAGCTCTGTCAATACTAGCCCCTCTGTTGACCTCCCCTGGTCAGACACATTGCCTGGTTCAGGACTAGTCAGGTGGCCCCAAGAGTGCTGGACTAGGGGGGTTCAACCCATATTCAATAGTCAAATGCTAGGCAGAAATGAAGTCCTGGAGCAAAAGTCAACCTTGAAGAACTATATTACAATTATTTTTAAATACTCTTTTTTTTTTTTTTTTGCTCTGCAGAATGTTATTCAGAATGACTGGAGTTTATTCTTTCTCTCTAGATATATACAAATTTTTTCCTGAGGGATGACAGAATATGTCATCTGCATCCACAGGTTCCGCTTAAATGGGTTCCCTGCCCTGAATACTGTTCGTGGGCAGATTCTGCTTTCTAAGGGTCCTACCTGCTCAGTTCTGGCTACAGCCTTTTGGGCAACCTGTCCCCTGGCTCAGGGACTGCTTTGGCTGGTGCGAGGCCCAGGGCGCAGCCCACTTGTACCAGGAACGGAGGCAGGCTCCCATGCCCTGGGGTGCCACGACTTGCTCTAAGGCCGCTTGCTTGCACCACTGTTCTTGATGCTCATGGGCTGCTGGGCCAGCAGGCTCAGGAGAAACGCTAGGCACCCCATGTCCCCAGCTGCTGGCCACCCCATTCACTGCTGCGCCCTGTGTGACTACGTCCTGAGCCCAGCACTGAGCCATCCTGGTGTGGCTCAAGCCCAGCCTGGCTCCCTCCCGTCCAGCCATGCATGGGACTTGCAGCAGTGAGCGGTGCTTCTACAGGGTGGGCGAGGAGGTGCCCAGCAGCATTGACCTGAGTGACCTGGGCCCCCTTTGCCTAGTGCTGCAGCCCCACCCTACTTCCTCTCCTGTGCAGTTGGAGCACCAGCGCTGGCTTCCCAGTGGGGGTTGGAGAGAAAGCCCTGAGCCTTGCTGCATGGGGAAGAAGTGCTCCTGGGTTGAGGGAACAGCAGCGTGCTGGCGCACTGTCTGGAGACTTTGCCAGCGCTCCATTGGCCAGATTCTGGCTAATGGGAGCAGTGGGGAACCAAGTCTGGGGCTGGCATGGGGCCCCAAGACAAGTATGCCCAGACCCTGCACCTCCAGCCCACTCCTGCCCCTTGCTCCTGACCAGACACCCTGCCCCCACCCTGCTCCTGCCTCACATCCCCAGCCCTCTTGCTCACCCCCTCTGTCAAGACCCCACCCCCCCAGTCCCGTCACTCACTACATCCACCAAGACCCCGCACTCCCAGCTCACTCCTGCCCCTCCCACCTGGCCAGACACCCTGCTCCTGCCGCACACCCCCAGCCCACTCACTCACCGCCCCCCCCACCCAAGGCTGAGACACTATGCCTCCAGCCCACTCCTGCCTCCTCCCCTGCTTCTGACACCCTGCACCCTCCTTTGCTCCTGCACCCTCTCTTCTGGCCAGACACCCTACCTCCCACCCAGACCACTCACCCTCAGCCCCTCCTGCACCCTACCTCCTGCCCAGATTCTGTGCCCCCTGTCCCACCCCTCACTTTTGTCCCCACCCCAAAGCCTAGGGGCCCACCAAATCCACTAACCCTGGAATCCCAGAAGAGTTAATATGACCTGAGGCCTTTAACCTCAGTCCCCTCTCCATGGGGCTGGAGCACCAGGGGGAGTGAGGTGTTGCAGTTGCAGGTCACATTTGAGGATTGGGGTTTTTAAGGGGGGCTTTTTTTGCTGCTTGTGTGGTCCCCAACTGATTTTTCTGTGGATCAGTGGCCCCCAACCCAAAAAAGGTTCCCCATCCCTGCCATAAATGAAGACAATGTTAAAACCTTTTTGTGTTGGATATAATATTTTACTTTATTTAAAATGAAGCCTGGCCAACAAGGCCCTCATTGGGACCCAGCCTCCATTTGGCAACAGCATCCAGTCCCCGGCCCCTGATCTTGGGGCAGGCCCCGCAGTCTAGTCCCCATCTGGCTGCAGAAAGGGCTGGTGGCAGCCTCCTTCCTGCTGCGGCATGATCTGGCTGCAGCAGACAGAGGGAGTTGGCAAGCGTAGAGAGCTGGAGCACCGCCCCCTAGTTCAACTTTTTTTTTTTTTTTTTTTTTTTTTAATTTTCAGGAAATTCGGAATAAATCCAATGACTATCCTCATAGAGTTGCAAAATATCCAGAAAACAGAAATCGAAATAGATACAGAGATGTCAGCCCGTGTAAGTAAATATCCTTTAATCACTGTGATTAAATATATAATGAAAATGTAGTTTGGTCTCTAGATTTGTTACTCATGATTTCTTTGAGAAGTATCTGTTTAAGTTTATTTTAATCTTAGAAAATTTGGTCATTCTATAAACTGGCTTGCATGATAAAATTTGTACCTGGGGAAAAGTAAGCCAGTGACTATTACGACCATTGTTAGAGTGATAGGTAAAATGGTAGTTATAAACACTGTGTAAAAATGTTTTTGAGAAAGCAAGATGGACTAACTTTAACCATGATTTAAATAAGCAAGCAGGCCACTTTGATTTACCCAAACTTCTATTTTATTTTGTATTTGTGTGTGTTTTCCTAAAGAGGTTGGTTTTAATTGGTTGCTATAATTGGTTATTAATCAGTAGTGTCCAAGAACAGGGGCCCATTGTGCTAGCAACTAGGGATGTAAAATTATGCTTAATTGGTTAACCAGTTAACAGATTAAAGGGGTGGGTGGTGGAGGGGGATGGATCCAGCCCAGCTGAAGTGCCCCCCTCTTCCCCCCCGCCCCTCCCCCGCCACTGGGCTGGAGCAGCCCTCCTGCTGCAGGCAGGGGCTGCAACAGCCAGCTGCAGCAGCCCCTACCTATGGGGTGTCTATGCCCACTGCAGTCAGGGTCCTGTCTGGGGTGGGCCACCTGTGGGGCTGGAGCAGTCCCTTGCCTGTGTCAGGGAGAGAACTGGTGGGGGCTGGAACAGCTATCTGGCTTAATATTCCTATCCCTATTGGGAAATGTGCTACGAACAGAGTGGTCCCTGCCCTCGAAGAGCTTACACGCTAAATAGACAAGACAGGCAGGGAGTGGAGGAAGGGGTAGAATAGGCAAGCAGAGTAAACAATGTTATGTTGGCAAATGCCATTTTAAGTTCCAGGATTCTTTTTGGGGGGAGGGGGAGGTGAGGAGGAGGGCATGTGAAAAGAGTTCTTAGAAGGGGATTAATTTAAGGGAAAGTGACTGAGGGGATCCTGGCAGCAGAGGAAAACTGAGATGAAAAGACTGAGGAGGGAGGGGATCGATTTGACAGTGGATCAGTACAGGATAAAGAATGTCTAATCAAATACAGAAATGTCTCAATGTCCAGAGACTGCTGATTTGGCTCTTAGCTGCTGGTGTTTCTTTATTTTTTCCCCCCAAGATTAGGTCGCGTGGTGAGGGGGAAAATGGGAGTGTGTGGTGAAGGCACAGCATGCTTGGGTCCAAGTGCCACTCATAGTTCTAGGTCCAGTGAAATACTGGGAGAAAGGACTCCCTGGCTAGATTCTCTGGCTGGAACTTCATTGTATATTTGTGGATGCTCTATAGCTATACCTCTTAAGTATTTAAATAATGGAGTTGATAAATGTATCTTACAGATTGTAAAAATGTAACACTTTGTTAGAAAATGGTGAAAATGTTTACTTCCTAAATTGATTCATCTGATGAAGTGAGTTTTACCTAGAAAAGCTCATGCTACTATTAAGGATGTTAATAATCGTGTATTGGTGTAAATGTGTAACTGCTGAAATTTTTAGCATTTTTACGCAAGGTGGCAGGTGGGAGCTGGTCCTCATGGGGAGCTGGCTTTTAAGCCGGCTCCCAGTGAGCACTGGCTTGTGCCTGCCCTACCTCTGATAGAGGCAGCAATGTGGGGGGGGGCAGGCAGCTCTGTGGGACCCAGAACATGCAGGGAACTGACTTGAAAGCTGGCTTCCCATGTGTGCTGGCTTCCACCTGCCCCCCGCACTCCTGCCTCTGTATCAGAGGCAGCAGCGTGTGGGGCAGGCAGCCCCATGGGAGCATGCATATGTGGGGAGCTGGCTTAAAAACTGGCTCCCCACAAGTACCGGCTCGTTTAGTCCCTCCCCTCTGCTCCTCCCCTTCTTCCCTCCCCATTTGCCCAGGCTTATCGGTTAATCATGTAAATCCGTGATTTTCAAACTGGGGTCTAGTGGTCCATGGATGCTTGCAGCTTGAGCTCAGCCCCCCCTTACTCATCTCTGCAATGGGGAGCCCGTGCTGGCGCTCCAGCCTCATGCCTCCTCCCCTAAGATTGGCATGCCAGGGTGGCTTCCTGCTGAGGGAGTTGGGGGGAGAAATCCCTGAGCCTCCCTGCTGGATCCGCCTCATGGGGAAGAAGTGGAGCCAGAAATGACTCTTGAGTGCTGCCGCTTCCCCTCCCCCGACTGTGGGAACAGCAGTTCATGGACTGTTGCCTGTAGGCTTTCCCTGCTGCTCCCAGAATCTGGCCAACAGGATCAGCGGGAGCCTGTGCTTGGAACATGATGCCTAGGAGTGGTGCAGGGTGTGAAAGCAGCTAAGTGTTCCCCCAGCCCCTCATGTGCTTCCCCCTGCTGAGACCCTGCACCCTCCCTTCCCCCCGCCAGATGCCCCTGGTCAGACACTTCACCTCCAGCCTGCTCCTGAATCCGCCTTCTGGCCATACACCCTACCCCCAGCTCACACTTGCATCTTCCTTTCTGGCCAGAATCTGCACCCTTCCTTGCTCATGCCCCTTCCCCCTGGCTAGACACCCTATGCCCAGCCTGCTCCTGTACTCTGCTTCCCACCCAGAACTCACATGCTCCACCTCCTGTCCAGATCCTGCATCCTCATCCCTATCCCAATCACTCACAGCCCTGTCATGCACACTGAGCCCATCATTTTTGACCTTACCCAGAGCCTAGGGGATCCACTAACCCCGGAACCTCAGAAAAGTTAATCTGGCCTACGGGAAGCTCTGAACCTCAGTCCTCCCTGTCCCTTGTCCTTTTCCCCTCCCTTCCCCCATGGGGCTGGAGGATCTCATTGAGGGTTGTGGGGAGGGGGTGGAAGTGTTTTTTTTGCTTCAGTTGTATGGCTCCGAAGGATTTTTCTGTGGGTCAGTGGCCCAGATGCAAAAAGTTTCCCCACCCCTGCCATAAATCAAGACCACGTTGAAAGCTTTTGTGTTGGATATAAATTAATATTTTACTTGAAGTTTGGTAAACTAACATGAGAGAGTTAAAGGAGTTAATTGGTTTAATAATTTTGATTAATATTTCCTTTCTTACTGGTTAAATTAAACCATTCTCCCTAACTGCAGCACTAGCACTGGCTTGGATGTAATTATATAATTAACGGTGAGTTTCTGTTGGCAGCTGGTGGTCCTTCGAAAGGTTTGTATTGAGTGGAGTGGGCCATGGGCCAAAAAGTTTGAGAGCCATTGCTGTAAACATTTGCATGCTAACATCCCTAGATACTATATATTTTTGTTTGTTAGTCTCTAAGGTACCCCAGGACTACTCATTGTTTTTAGATGTATTCTGTTACTTCTGAATTGCATCAAGCTGCATTTGGATTGAAACTGGAATTAAATTAAAATGCACAGAACCAGCATCTTAAAAATAGTTTTTGTTAAATACTAGTGGGCAGGGCCCCATGCTCACTACACTTGCCAACCACCCTCTCAAAGCGACTAGTTGAGTCACAACTCAACTATTGATAGTCGACTAGCAGCAGCCTTCCCTATTTCCCCCTTCTCCCCCTCCACTGCCTCTGATAGAGGCAGTTGGGGGGGAGGAGGGCGCAGGCAGCACCCTGGAGACAATGCTGGGGGGAACTGGCTTTTAAGATGGCTCCCCCCAGCACTGGCTCAAGTCCCTCCCAACTTGCTGTGTCTCAGAGGCAGCAAGGGGGGTACGTGGCAGGGAGCATGGGGCGTGCAGGAACTCAAGCAGTCCCCGCTCACCCTGTGTTCACACTGCAGCGTTTCAGCCTTTGAAATGTAGCCCATGGGGCTCTTGCTACATTTCAAAGGCTGATGCGATGCGCCTCCAGTGGGAACCAGCAGTCCCCCGCTCGTGCCGTTTCCCCATTGTGCCTCTGCTTCCCCTGCCCCCCGTGGAGATGATGCTGGGGGGAACCGGCTTTTAAGCTGGCTCCCCCCAGCACCAGCTGCTCCCCTTACCCCCCTGCTGCTTCTGATAGAGGCAGCAAGGGAGTGGGGGAAGCGACTAGTCAGATCACTATTTGACCATCCGATAAGCTTGTGCTTATCAGATAATCGACTAGTTGCTTACGTCCCTATTTCAGACTAGGAGATGGCATCTTCTCCCCGCCTACTTTATATTCATATATTGGAAGAGGATAACAAGTGTTCCTGTTTTTCCAACTCCCAGTCAGTTGTGTTGAATGAACTAGTCATTGAACTGAACTACTTTAATGTTTTCTATATTTCAGTTCATTATCTTTACCTCTGAAGAAGAAACTTCTGCTTTCAAAAAGCTGGTTTTGCACTTCAACACGCTGTAGTTCCAGGTAGCTGGCCAGTGACTTCCACCAGTTCAGTTTTTTGACTTTCTTTAAACTTTTGGCAACCAACATGCATTACTTGATTATTAACTTTTTATTTAATTTAAACGATTTTAATGGAGCGTGCTAAATTTAGTCCATCTAGGTTGTCAGATTTTCATATTTAATTAAATAGGTTTATTCTCATTTGACTTAAATCTGATACCCCTTCATTTTTATCATTCTGTGTGTGGCAAATACCAAAATAAAAAGCAATGTGTAGCTTAAGATATTTTTAGAGTGTTTCCTCTGACAGCTTTGTTTTGCGGTGTTCTATTTGAATTAGTGTTGGCCAATCTTTAAATGTTAATAAAACGTGTTTTCATTTGGCAGCTTTAGCATTCTTAATTTTTTTTAAATGGCCTATATTTAAGGGTTTGCCATTATATCTTTTCCAAAGAAATTATAGCTGAAATAGTTCTCTAATTTTCTTCATGCCATATTACGCAGTGTGCTCATGTCTTACGTTGATCTCTCTGTATATTAAGGATGTTAAAATGTGGATAATCAGCTAATCAAGTAGTCAATAGAATTTCCATCAACTAGTAGTTGATAGAAGGGGTGCTTGCTACCCCTGCTGTGGCTTTGCAGTTTAAATGTAGTAGGAGCCAGGTGGCTCTTGCTACATTTAAGGCAGAGCTGCAGTGGGGGATTGGTCACAAGCCAGGAATCAGCTGATTCCTGGCTCACCCGGTCCTAGGCTCTTGGCCTTTGCCTCCCCTGCCTCACCCCGTGGAGACGGTGCTGGGAGGACTTGACTTTTAAGCCAGCTCCCCTCCGTGCTGCCTCTGATGGAGGCAGTGGCTGGACGGGGAAACAACTAGTTGAGTATTGACTAACTGATGAGCCTAGGCTTATTTGGTAATTGACTACTTGAGTAGTATCCCTACTATATTAAAGTTTCCTGCAGGATGACAGTGATGTCAATTAGGTCCTCATGCTGCTGCCCACCTCTGCCTCCGTCCTCAGCCACTTGCTATGGCTAGCCTCAGCACAGTCCCCTCCACGCATGGGCTGCTCTGGCTGGGCTGCACTGCTGGGGAGGAGATGCTGGGGCTGGGTCCCCTCTGCCATCCAAGCCTGACTTGCCCCCCCTCCCCCGTAGTCTCCCCTGCATTCCTTCCCCCATCCAAGCCTGACACCCCAGCCTACTCCTCTCCCCCTTGGCCAGACACCTACCCCCAAAGAGAGGGGCGGATGGCGAATGTAGCGAGCCAGGGGCACAGCCCCCTAGTTTGCTATATAAAAACATTTATGGTTTAATCAAAACTTGTTACCTAATAAGTCAGCTATCCTAATGCTCAGATAATAATCTTGAGAATCAACAAGACAAGTCTCGATGCGACTTCTTTGGGAATCCAGGTCTAGAGGCTCTCTAAATATTATAGGCAAAATAGATTAATGGTTTATAACTTCTCTTTTAATGTTAGATTTCTGAGAATGGCAAAGACAACGGAAAAGGCACCATGGTCCAATGACTATAGCGTGTGAGCCTGCAGATCTGGAAACCTGTGTTTTGTTTCTAGTTCTGGCATATAGCCAAAGCCACATACAGAATAAGTCTCTGGGGCCAAAACTTGCAAAACTGATCTTGCGAGCCCAGTCAGACACCTGGTGTTTTACTTTTGAGAAGCACTGATAATCTGCATTTTCAGTTGAACTGAGTGGTAATTGCAAGTGGTCAGTACATATCAAAATTAGGCCACAAATGTTTTAGATTTAGGCATCCAAAATCAGTGGCTGTAGTGGTAAATATGTGAATTTGGTAAATCTCCGCTTCAGTTTCTCCATCTGTAAAAGTGAGAATGTTTTGTGCTTTGAAATCACTGGATAAAGTGTGCTATACAGGTATAAAATTCTAATAACAAAACATGAGTCTTTATGGAGCTAGTGGAAATGTCTTTTTAATAAGCTTCTGTTTTTAGTTGCTTATCTCTACCAAATTTTAAGTGTTCTATGCTTGGTCTGTCTCGTGTTGAATTTTTCTGATAGGCATTAGCAAACCAACTTCTTCACTTCATCCCTCTTGAATAAGAACAGAGTTAATTATTTTTTGCTCCATCCCCTTCTTTGAAAAGCTTCAGTGCTTCTATGGATTGGAGTCGAAATTCAAAATTCATGAGAGACTTGGCTCTGAAGTCAGAGAAATGACTTTTCCTCTTGCCATGAAAATTCACCAATATTTGGCCAAGTTACAAGCCATAGAAAATTATTTGGATATGCTCCCATAGAGCATGTTAGAGGCTTTCTGCTAAAATTTCTGAACATTTCATCTGCACTGAAGATGCTACTGGGTCCCACAGACCTTCCTGAATTCTGACTGACCCCCTACAACTAACCCAGCCTGGCTGCTCGCCCAGCTGCCATCTGCTCCCCAGTCCAGCTAGGCTGCTGGGGGCTGTAGGCTGCTGCCATGGGGCTCTGGCCAGTTCTCCTGTTAGGCTCCTAGGCTCTCTGGTCCAGGAGCATCCCTGGTCTGGCACCAGAGAACGTTGCTTTTCAGAGGTGCAACCTGTACTATGTTTCAGAATCAATGTGCTTACTCTGTGTTACATTCAACTGTTTGTAGCAATTAGACTTTCCAGAGCCAGGAATGGAATTGAGTTCTGAGTCCCAACATGCCATTGCTGTCTAGCAACTAGTGCATAAGATGCTGGCCATGTGAGTTCTTCTGTCACAGCTGCTCACAGCTGCCACTTGTATCAGTTGATCTTTTAGTTCAAGTTGTAGAGATCTGTGAGGTGGGTCTGGAAATCCTGGATTTAAACCTTGTTGTTAACACGTGGTGGGGTAGAAGAGTATGTATCTTCACAACAGAACTTGGTTTTCATTTTTTTTATTTAGTTAATTATCCACAAGAATGTGAATAAGATATACTATTAAGACCGTTAAGTCAAGCACTTTCAAAAGAAAGCTAGCATTGGGCAACTTTAGCACCTGATCCAAAGCTCAGTGGTGTCAAAAGGCCGTCATGGACTGGGATCATCAGTTACCCACATGCTGAGAGCCTAAGATTCACCAGGCAGTACCTGGGAAAAAAATCTCTGCAGTAACTCAGCCGCCTTGATCTGGTGTCCTGTCTCCAAACATTTGGGTCTTTTCTACAAGGAGTTTGTAGTGGGCAATATGACATTGTAGGCAGTACCATTGTACTATCTGCTCCATAAACTTATCAAGCTCATTTTTAACTTTATCAAGCAAGTTAGGCCTTTTGCTTCCAATGTTACTCCAGAACTTCATTTCTCTAATGCCATGGTCACCAACTGGTAGATCACGATCTACCGGTCGATCTCAGGGGCTCGAAGAGTCGATCTTGAGCCTTCTCTGAACTGCGCGCCTGCGCAGTACATTTACATTTGATTTCCTCATTTGAGGAGCAGCTACTCACCGAGCAACAACACAGGTGAGTAGCTGCGCAGAATGGTGGGAGCCGGGAGGTCGGGAGGGCTGAAACACCCTGGCCAGCTGGCTGTGGCTTTCAGCTGAAAGAGGCTGCCCCGTGCTCCAGCTGATCGGGCGGCTTCTTCTCTGCGCCTGCCCACGTGGAGCATGGGGCCCCCTGGCTGAGCGCCATGGCCAGCTGGCTCGGCAGCCGCTTCTCTTCTCTCCCGCCCGGCTGCCCTGTGCTCAGCCCAGGGAGGCTGTGCCTAGCTCCTGCTGTGCTGGGGCAGCTCGGGCTTGAGCGCAGGGCAGCCGGGCGGAGCGAAGAGAAGCGGCTTCTCTTCGCTCGAGCCCGGCTGCCCTGCGCTCAGCCCAGAGGGAGCGCGGGACGGAGGCTTCCCTCCGTGGCTGGTGTAGGGGACTCCCTGCTCCCAAACCTTGTTCCCTCTCCCCTGCCCCAAACCTGTCCCCTGCCCTTCCCCCCTGTTCCCTCTCCCTTGCTCCCCTGCTCTGCTGCAGAAACCTGCCCCCCCCCTGCAGAAACCAGTTCCCTCTGTCCCCCTGCCTTCCCCACTACAGAAACCTGTCCCCCCAAGCACCCTGTCCCCTGCTGCAGAAACCTGCCCCCCACTGGCACCCTGTTCCCTGCCCCAGAACCCACTGGCACCCCTCCCCAGTACTGTCCCCTGCTCCCAAATGACTTTTCTATGGGTCAGTGACCCCTGACTCAAGGCAGGTTCCCCGCCATTCTCATAAATAAAGACAATGCAGAAACTTTTTGTGTTTAACATAGTATTTTATTTAAAAATGAAGCCTGGCCAACAAACCCCCAGTTGGGGCCAAGCCCCCATCTGGCCACAACCACTCCTGCATTCCCCCTTCCCCAGACCCTAGATCTGAGTCTATCATACACTGGAACCCCCTGCCCTGAGCACCTCACATAGCCCAACCCAAATTCCTGCACCCTCACATCCATAAGCCTTTGGCTTTCTTAGTACCCCAACACTGCCCAGCCTGGAGCCCCTTCCCTGAGCCAGTGTCCCCTTCTCCACCTCCTCCTGCATCCAGATTTTCTCCCAGAGCTTGCACCTCTCACCCCTTCCCACACCCAAATCCCTCATTCCCACCCCAGAGACTACACATCCTGTCTCAACCCAGCGAGGGTCCGGCTAGACTGCAGGAATTTTTCAGGATTCTGGAGATATCCCAGAAAAACTCTTCTGCATCCAGGGTTGCATTTGTTCTTCTGCTTTTTTTAGTAGAAGAGCAAACATGCTCTTTCGGTCACCCCTATATTCCTCTTTCCACAAGGAATAAGGGAGCTTCCAAAAGGTTTTTTTTTTTCCCTGACATTTGGGCCAGTTTAGACAGGCCAAATGTTGGAAAAACCTCTTCCTACAGATTTTTTTTTTTTTTTTTTTTTAAAGCAGCAGTATAAGGATTGGGGATAGCAAGTGATGGAGAGGAGGAGAATAGAGGGGGCGGGGCTTCAAGGAAGGGGTCGGGCTTCAAGGAAGGGGCGAGGCGGTAGATCTTGGCTTGGTCTGTCATTTAAAAAGTGATCTTGGGTGTAAAAAGGTTGGAGACCACTGTTCTAATGGTTAGAAACCTTTGCCCAGTTTCAAGCTTAAACTTGTAGAGGGGCAGGTTCTATCTGTCTGCTCTTGTGTCCATGTTGGCAGGTAATATAAATAATTCCTCTCCCTCCATGGTATTTATCCCTCTGTATGTATAGAGAACAGTCATATGTCACCTTGGCCTCCTTTTAGTTAGTCTAAATAAGCCAAACTCTGAGCCTCTCGTAAGGTAGGTTTTTCCATATCTCAGATCATTCTAGTAGGCCTTTTCTGCCCTTGTTCTATTTCAAATTAATTAAATATGCGAGATCAGAATTGCGCACACTCCTTCAGATGAGGTACTAAAATTCCCTGTCTCTCCTGGAAATACCTTGCCTGATGTATCCTGGGACTTTTAGTCTTTGCCATGGCTGTCGTATTGACACATCATAGTCGTTCTGTGAAAACCAATACACACAGGTCTTTTTGGTTGTCTGTTGCTTCCAATTGGTAAGTCCCCAGCTTATAGCAAAATTCTTGTTTCCATTTACCTCCGTCTTCATGCCCTTAAGTTGGCTCTCTTCTGTGTATATGTTATGATGGTGTATAATTTTTATGATCACAAAATAATTTTTCTATAGAGCCCTCTCTCATTTTGCATGCCAGATTGATAGCAAATAAGACAGAAGAAGATACTCTCTTGTAGTTAAGGCACTGGGTGGGAATTCATGAGACCTGACTTTATTCATGTTTTTGCTATAGACCCCTTGTATGGTGCTGTCAAAGGCCCCGTGTATTCCACAGTTTCTAGGCAATTCACTCTGCATTGCAAAACTATGCTCCAGAATTTGAGTCTTAAAAGTATTTGTAGCTCCAATTGGTGTAAAGTGAACAGCAAAAATATTGAGTGCTGACACCTGCATAAGTATCTGAGCGGTGTGAGCTGCTGTAGTTATCTGTTGAGGTCCCTTAGACTCTGGTTTCATGACTGGAATTTCTTCTGAGGTACTATAGAATTCAGCACTTCTGCCGCAATTTATTTTGCTGCAGCAAGTTCTCATATGACTTCTCTTGTTTTCCTGGCAGGACCTGTTTCCAGCTGCCTCTTACGATCCAGTTTTCCCAAGAGGGTATTAGCTGGATTATGTGCCAATGTTCCATGGAACTAGGCAACAGCAGGGGATTGGGATTGAGCAAGAATTGAGCTCTTAGATGGGGAGTAGATAGGGAAGCAAGTAAGCTGTCTGGAGAATAGCACAGCAATTGTGGCCCAGGGAAATGAGCTGCTACAGCCGGCTACAAACTGCTCCCTTCTGCCCTCCCCATGTACCAAAGAAGGTTCTGAGTTGGGCCACCTGTACAATAGTGCAGGAACTGCAGCAGTTGGAGAAGGGTTAGTGCAGGAGCTGCAGCAATTGGAGAAGGGTTATCAGAAGAGCAAAATGAAATAAATGACCTTGAAAATAATTACTGAATTTTATATCATTGCTCATTTTTGAAAAAACTCATAAGGAAAGGCTGTGTGTGTGTTTATATGTGCATTAAGATGACCACTTTGTTGTTTGGAAAATAAGGGAAAACATATGACAAATAAGAGACAGTGTTTTATTTTAAGTGATATCTTAGGCAAATATCACTTTCCTTAGTCTAGCCTCTCTCTCATTTGTACACTTCTGCTGGCTTATTATACATCATGCAATTATCATACGTTTGAATTAATTTTTGAAATGGTATTTATAAGCAGAGCCGTCCTGTCGAAAGGATGGTTTGGGGTGGCTGCGCTATGCCCTGCACTTTGGGGAGGGGGGGGCTGAATGGCAGCTGCCTCATGTCCACTGGGTGGCACCAGGGGTTGATACTGCCCCAGTGCAGTAGACTTGGGGAGGTTGGTGCTGCAGAGCAGACTGCTGGGTCACTTGGATTCCTGCTAGTGCAGTGAGGGGACTGACCCCCTGCTGCTACCCCATACCAGGCTCTCTGGTAATACCCTTGCTTGCATTGCTCCGGGAAGGGTCTTTGGGCAAGGGGGCAGAGCAGGGGCAGGACATGGAGAAACAGATGGAGTAGGCATGGGGCAGGGCCTGTGGTGGAGAGGTTGTCCCGGGCCACTGGAGGGGTTGTCCCGGGCCTAGTTTACAAGTTTTAATAAATTTCAGGACATCTTAAAATAAGGGGAGGGGGCAGGCAATGAAGAGCATCTTATATGATTTGGATAAGTGAACATTTCCAGCACTGTAAAGTTTAGGACAGCGATGGGCATCCAGAAAAAGGCAGTGGGCTGCATGAGTGGCTCTCCACCTCAATGGGGTGCAGCAACCTGCAGCCCACTGGTGTTCCACTTGCAGCCCCATGACCATCCCTGTTTTCCCCCCTTCCCCATGTGCTTCTCGTGCACTGAAGCCCTGCATTTCTTACTCCTCACACTCCCTCCCAGCACTTCTGGAGTGTGCAAATTGCCTGATTCATGCTCAGTCCCCACTTCCCAGAGCTGGAATGCTGTGAATCAGCTGTTCCCAGCTGTTCAAGGGGAGGAGTAGGAAGTGCAGGGCTCTAGTGTCCTGGTGCAGGAGAGGGACATGGGCAAGGGGGATAGATGGGAGCGGAAGTGGGCCTCAGGTTGCCCAGCACTGCTTCAGGGTTTGCTGCTGTGGAATGTTGTTCCATAGGGTATGCACAACCTGATCAGAAGATATACATATACCATTGATGAGTTAAGGTTGCATGTCATCCTTTATCCTGGCACATGCTAACTTTTTGAGTCCTTTAATATATTTTTAACTTTAAGTGTAATGCTGGTGGTAATAGCTGTGCTTGTTTGTTAGCTCTCTAAAACAGTGGTTCTCAAACTTTATGGCCTGTGGCCCACTTGACTCAATGCAAACCTTTCCGTGGACCACCAGTTGCTAATGGAAACTTGTCGTTAATTACATAATTATGCCTGAGCCATTTTGCTAGTGCTGCAGATAGGGGAGAACATTTTAATGTAACCAGTAAGAAAGGAAATATTAATTTCAATGATTAAACAGATTAAGCATTTTAACTTTCTTGTGTTACTTTATCAAACTTCATTTTAAATGAAGTAAAATATTAATTTGTCCAACACAAAAGGTTCCCATGTTTTCGTTCTTTATGGTGGGGTGGGAAACTTTTTTGGGTCAGGGCCACTGACCCACAAAAAAATCTATTGGGAACCACACAAGTGAGATGAAGGGGGGAGGAACCCCAAACGCCAAAAAAATCCCCAACTCTCACTGATGTGGCCCCCAATTGAGACACTTCACTCCTCTGGTGTGCCATCCTCACCAGGGGAGGGTTGAAGTTCAGGGTTTCCCATAGGCCAGATTTACTCTTTTAGGATTCCAGGCTTAGTGGATTTTGTGGACCCCCAGGCTCGGGTTGGGTCAAAATGGGGGGCTTCACTGTGCAGGACAGGACTGCCAGCAAGAGGAATAGGGGTGCTGGATCTGGGTGGGAGTTGGGGTTCCGGATAAGGCTATTAAGGATTAGGCGGCTATCCGATAAGCAAATGCTTATTGGCACGGCTCACCAAACTGCGGCGAGCCCCGCTCGCCAGCCGCGCTGTCCGGCAATCTGGGCATGCGCAGATTGCCCGAACCCGGCTCTTCCGGGTTGCAGTCTCCTCGCCACGGGCGAGTAGATTGCGTTAATTGTTGAGCCCTGCTTATTGGATAGTGGAGTCGACTAGTTGATTGTCTCCTCCCCCCCCTCCCCCTTACTACTAGAGACAGTAAAGGGGGGGAGGGCAAGGGGTACTTCAAAGCGGCAGCGCTGCTAGGAGCTGACCCCGGGCTCCATGCAGTGCTACCCCTTTAAGGGGCAGCACCTCACAGCTGAGCCTGGGATCAGCTGTGCAGTGCTGCCCCTTTGAAACTCTCCCACGGCATTTAAGGGGCAGCGCTACATGGAGCCCGGGGTCAAGGCAGAGCCACATGGAGCCCGCGGTTAGCTCCTTGCCACATGGAGCCCGGGATCAGCTGTGCAGCGCTGCCCCTTTGAAATGCCACCGCAACATTTCAAAGTGGCAGTGCCACGTGGAGCCCAGGGTCAGTGGGGTGACTGAGTCCCCCTGCTGTCCCCAGACTCCATGAGGGCGCTTCCGCTTTGAAATGTACAAGAGCCCCCACTGGGGACTCTTGTGTATATTAGAAAGCTGGCATGCCCTCTGGCCCCAGGCTGCACACAGAGTTCTGCATTCCTCCTTTGAAATGTACAAGTGCCTATAGACTAGTTGAGTAGTCGAAGGAAATGCCATTAACTACTCGACTAGTAAATTAACCGATATTTAACATCCTTAGTTCAGGAGGCGATGAGGTCTGGGTGGGAGGTGTGGTGCAGGATCAGGCTGGGAGTAGGGTGTCTTCCCCCAGAGAGGGGAAAGTGCAGTATGTGCCTAGGAGGGAGGGTGCAGGAGCAGGCTGGGGGTGCAGGGTCTTGGCAGAAAGGGTGCATGGGGGAACTGGGGGAGTGTGAGTTTGTGTATGAGGGGGTGGGGGGAACTTGCTTGCCTTTGCACCCTGTGCTGCTCCCAGGCACAACCTCCTGTTGCTCCCATTGGCTGGATTCTGGCCAGTGGGAGCAGTGGGGAAAGCCTCCAGGCAGTGTGCCTACATGCTGCTGTTCCCCCAGCTGGGGGTGGGGGGAGAGCTTCTTCCTTGTGAGCTGGATTGTGCCATGCAAGTCTCAGGGCTTTCTCTCTCCACCCCTGGGAAACTGATGCTGGCGCTCCTTCCTCCCCACTGCAGGGGGGAAGAAAGGGGTCTGAGCTTGAGCTGCGTACCACCTGGAAGGTGACTCTGCAGACGGCAGTTTGGGAGCCACTCTTCTAGAAGCTACCTAGCTAATTCAGTAGGGGGGCACAGATCATTGAATTGAACAGGTTACCATTTTATTAATCCAAGATGATTCTTTAAAAATATGATGCACTTACTGGATAAGAGAGCTTCTAAGCTCCATTATATGGATAGGGAGCAGTAAGAACAAACCCAGAGACTACTGATTTCTGAAAAGACTACATCTTAAATATCCCCTATAATAACCTGAAGCTTCTCACAATGTCAGTTGAGATTTATGGATATTGCATATTAGATGTGGCAAACACAAATAATTAAACCAATTAATGGCTGTCCATAAACTTGCAGCTGAGATGGCTCCAATATATGTGCTAGAAAAGTAGCAACAGCTTTTTTTGAGAGAAGTTCTTGACATTCTTATGCATTATAGGCCTGATTCAAGCTCTCTGAAGCTAATGGCAGTCTTTCAATTTATTTCAGTGTGTTTTTAACATGATTTGTGCCACTT
The DNA here is from genome assembly GCA_019425775.1 of Rafetus swinhoei. NCBI lineage: Eukaryota > Metazoa > Chordata > Testudines > Trionychidae > Rafetus > Rafetus swinhoei. Next base: position 88,926,169 of record CM033424.1, on the reverse strand, counting down.
GAGTTTATTATTTCTTGCTTCTTTTGCAAAGATAGCATAATTAAGCTGCTAGACTGAAACATAGGTAGCATAGTCCAGTGTTTCTCAACCTTTTTTTATAAAGTACTCCTTTAAAAAAAAAAAAAGTACCACCAGTGCCTACAGTCTTCAGAGAGACTTTTTTTTTTTTCCCTACCGTTGCAACACATTTGTTTAAACAACTTAATTGTAGCCGGGTAGGTGATGAAATTTTTGGGTGTAAAAAGGACAAAAATAATAAAACGCTGCAGAACTTAAAATGAAAATTCAGTTTTCTCCAAATTTCAGTCATGTTGACGTACCCCCCCAGACTTCTCTTGAGTACCCTTAAGGGTACTCGTACCACTGGCTGAGAAATACTGGCATAGTTCACATTAATCGTTGAAGATTCACATGGTTTTAAGTTTTTTTAAATATAAGCTGTAACAGATATTTAAGTATTCATTTTTATACTGTATACAACTTCATAAATATTTTAGCTTATTAATTTTTACTTAGCATTCTTCAAGTTGTGACAGATAAAATAAATAAATAGTCCTTGAAAAGACTATGCAAATAAATAACTGATTTTAGACATGGCTAATAGGAAAAAATGTATTCTGGCATTTGATTGGTAGCACAAGAAAGGGGCAGTTGGACTCTCTAGTAGTAGTGAAAGAGGAAGCTTATCTGAAATGTCACTGGGTTCAGTTCAAGAGCTAGTCATTTCCTGACAGATGAAACCATTTCTCAGAAAACACGTTCTTAAAGGGGAAAACAAATACTGGGGCTATAATTCTTACAAGAATGTCCTTTAGATTGTTATCTTATCTGTCCTGTTGAAGTAAATGGATTGTTCCTCTATACTGTGCTTTTTATTTTTGTATGTCAGACTTACTGTTAGCACCTTCACAGTTCTTAATTATTAGGGCAGGAAGATTTCACACTAAAATAGGCATATTGCACTTCACTTGTGCCATCAATGTTAGAAATTGAGCCAGCGATGGATACTGTGGCTATAGATTTTAACAATAAGTACAAGTTCTGGTTTTTGGATTTCATACTCATAGTTTATCATAATAAACACTATAGGAATAAACGAAAAAACAATCAGTCATAAAAATAAAACATAGCAGCTGGTATAAATTTTGATTCCAAATTAGTGGCCTGATTTTTCAGAAATATCAACATCTGCAAATACAGTCTAATCAACTGAGCTGCAAGTGCTTGACATACTTGGAAAATCATGAAGTAAAAGCATCACGTTATATAATCAGAATCCTATGCATGGTTATACTTGAACTATGGGCTAGATCTTGATTTATACAACATGTTGGCACTAATAGTTACAGTGAGTAGTACTGTGGTGCAAAGGGGGAAAATCAGTTGTCCTTCCCTGTATTTCATGCAGTCAGTGCAACTTGTTTGTTAGCACTGTATTTAACAATATATTGAAGTTGGATCTAGGGTTGTAAAATCCTGTTGAACTGTGTAGGTGTGGCTGGGCCGGGCCGCCAGACAGGGGCTGCTCCAGCTGGCCAGATAGAGCAGCCTCTGCCTGTGGTAATCCTTGTGGGGCTAGAGCACCTCCTGCCTGCAACAGGGGAGCTGGTTCAGGTCCTACTATAAGCCGCACCCATTATGGGTGAGGCTTACTGGTTAACCATTCACATCCCTAGTTGGATGGTTTTGCTAGGAGTGATCAGGTTTAGATTTTGCTGTGTGAAAGAGGAGGACTTGCTGTTGGTGCCTCAGGTTAGGCCACTGGGATGGTTCAGTGTTCTTGCATGCATGTATTCTTTTGAACTTAGTTTCTTTAATCCTGTAAGTTGTATTTCATCCTCCTTGCTGTTAATAGTGCCATATTTAGGAAATGGCAATCTTCCTCGCTCAACTTTATCAAAGGTCACTTAAAAGTTTCATTGTGCTTTCACTTCTGTAAACTTAACTTGTTTTCAAATAAACCTATCTCTCATTAACCAACAGCGTCAGACAGGTACCAAAAGTCCTCCACCTGGCTGTTCAATACATGTGAAAAATTTGATGTATATGGGCGTGGACAAAGAGGTGAAACACAAAATTCTGAACCTGACAAAAGCAGTGGTGTGCCTTGAACTCCATTATGCTAGGATTTCACCCAAAGTGAGTAACTGAAGAGTTTGCTCATTTCAGATGTCCTCCCTCTGGGTATAAAAGCCGTCTTAGTAGGGGAGCCCACATGAGAATCATTTATCAAAATTTTCACTTCCTAGTCAGATGGCACACTCTGAAGTAGAAAATTGGTGTGTTAGAAATTTTAGAAATCCTTCATTATAGCTCTTGCTGCTGGCATGGCTAAGGATAGGTTAGTGGAATTATTTAAACTAAATTGAATCTTAAAGTCTGTTACTTGAACTGTTTATATGAGCAATAAAAAAATTTACAAATGGAAATATTGTTTACCATTAATTCAGAAAATGGCTTGTTTGATTTCTGTATAGCAAGCCAAAACACAAATGAGATTTCTGTGTCCCAGTGTTTTCCCAGAGCCTTCTTTTTGGTGGAAAGGAAGGGATCAAGGTGTCCTTGTAGTTTGTTCCTGTTTTATGGATTACAGGATATTCAAAGAATAGCAGTTAAAGTTTTGTATAATTTCTCACTGCCCCTACCCTCTCTGTAGAACATGAAGAGAATTTTAAATTGTTCATTGTCTGACTTGTAGGGTGTTTAAAAAGTATGGGTTAAATATCTTGTGTGCAGATGTTACTGTGTGAAACCTCTTTGGGGTCTTTTATCTCTTATGTGGAAATGATACAGCAGTTGCAGAGTGATTAAACTGTTAACAGTGCTTGCTGACATCATCTTTCCGAGAACACTAGTGTCTGTATGTGTGATTTACTATAACAAGATCTTAAGTTTTTCCTGTTGGGAAAATGACATGTAATATTTACAAAGATCTTGGTTTCAGTCCAGCAGAAATATTTCAGATTAAAAAAAACCGTACAAAAAGAAAAACCTATTAACATTTTCTTTTCTAGACGGAATAATGTAAGGAGATACTCTATAGGGATGTCAATGTGCAGTCAACTACGTGATTAACCATAAGCTTGGGCTTATTGGTTAATCCTGTTGACTGCATGCACCCCCCCCTTGCTGCCTCTATCAGAGGTAGCAAGGGGAGGGGGAGTCAGTGCCTGTGCCATGAGCACAGGATCCTGTGGAGCCACCTATTTCCCCCTCTTCCTATCCCCTGCTGCTGCCTCTCTATCAGAGGCAGCAATGCAGGGGGGCAAGGGGGAGCCGATACATGTGGGGAGCTGTGTGCCCACCTTTTCTGTCTCCCACAGAGGTAGCAGGGGAGAAGGAGCAGGCAGGAGCTGGTGCTGGGGAAGCTGGCTCCCCACAAGCACTGGCTCTGCCTGTCCCCCTCCCCCACCCTGCTGCCTCTAATAGAGGCAGCAGGGCAGGGGAGGCTGCTCTGTGGATGCTTGTGCAGCCTCAGTCTGAGGAGAGCTCTGGCTCCCCATGGGTAGGGGTTGCTGCCTGCCTGCCCTGATTCCTCTGTATCAGAGGCAGCAGCAGGGGGCGGCAGGTGCAAGCTGGTCTTCACGAGGAGCTGGTTTTTAAATGGCTCCCACCTGCCACCCCAAGCTGCTGCCTCTGATGGAGGCAGCAGTGCAGGGTGGCAGGGAGCTCCCGGAGAGGGAGGCTGGGAGTGCACTGGCTGCCAGCCCTGCCTCCAGGGACTATCAACTAGTCATGAACTACTAAAATTTGATGCAGTTACACAATTATTCAGTTACATAGTACCTAACATCCCTAATACCATGCATTTATTTAAAAATATAATTTACACACGTTTGTTAGCCTCAGATCTATTTATATATTCTAGAAATGTCTGTGAGTCAGTTTGTTCAAGAACTCCTCCTAAACGGTAAACGCTAGAATCACCAAGTTTGGTATGCAGCTTCCTCTTATCCTAACTAAAGCAAGGTCAGGATTTGGTTGTGCCAAGAAAATGGGAAGTGCCAGAAATGGGAATGTTTTCCATAACATGGAAAGGGAGGTGGCAGAGGAGGGGACATGAAAGGAAGGAGCGCACAGAGCAGGGACGCAATACTTTTAGTGGCTACTAAGGGCAGCCGCACCACCAAGAGTGGTCAGCTAAGCTGGGGCTCTGCCATCTTGTTTGCCACTACACCAGGTAAGTAGTTTCCACCTGCCCCAAACTCTTCGCCTCCCGCCCTGGTCTTTGGCCACAGTGCCGGGTGGGAGGGAAGCCCCGATGGGAACCCCTACCCTGAGCCCCTACTCACCCCTCACTCTCGCACCCCTTACACCTCCTGCTCTGCTCTCCTCCCTAGGGATGTAAAGGATTAGTTGACTATCTGATAAGCAAATATCAGATAGAGGCGGCAAGGGGAGAGAAAAGGGAAGGGGGGGGTACTTAAGTGGCAGCGCTGCACGGAGCCCGGGATCAGCTGCTCCATGTGGCGCTGCTGTTTGAATGCCATGGAGAGCCTGACATCAGGCTCTTCCCAGCATTTCAAAGTGACAGCTCTGTGTGGAGCCTAGGATCAGCTGGGGACTCCCCAGCTGACCCTGGGCTCCATGAGGTGTGCCAACTTTGAAATGTACAAGAGTTCCCAGCCATTTCAAAGGTGGAATGCGGAAGTGCTTATCGAGTAGTCGATGGAAATTCCATCGACTACTTGACTAGCAAATTAATCGCTACTTAACATCCCTACTCCTCCCCCACACTCCTGAGGGCCTGCCTCGACTCCTGCACTCCTCCCCCCTGCGCCAGCTCCGTGCTGTGAAGGACCTGATCAACTCTGGGTAAGTCTTCTAGTTATACATATTCTTCTTAGCATATGGATGTATACAGTGCTTTTTTTGTGACGGTACTGCCCGGTACAGAGTACCGGCACCTCCAGTCAGAGCTCAACAACTTTTCCCCTGGAGTACCAGCACCCCTCTTCCCTCCCCACCCCCCCCCCCCAAAAAAAAAAAAAAAATAAAGCACTGGATGTATACAATAAAAAAAAAAAAAAAAATCCTACCTATGGCTCCAGGTCCTTTGCCACATGTTAGGAATACTGGTTTAACTATGTTTGCATTAGTAACTCCCAGAGCCAAGAAAAGAGAAACCAAAATTGTCCCAACTCTCAATGTACTTCTGTCCCCAATGGCCTGCAATGTGCTCTCAAAGGTCAATGAATGTGTGCTGTTGCATTGAGGACGAGTAGAGAGAAGCCCAATGCTTGAGGGGCCATTTATAAAAACTGTACTATTGGGTCAGGTCTCCCTGTCGCATAATTTTTGTAACTTTCATATTCTCTAGATGGATTTTTCTTTATGAATCAATCTTGACTCTTGTATATTTTGGAAATACAACAATTTTTCCAAGTTATGATTTCAGTTAAGCTTCCCTTTTCCAAGTATTATACTTTGTCTTGAAAAACTGGGTTTTGCTTGAAAATTGCCATGTTAACTTTGAAGGCAAAAAAAGAATATTTCTAAAATGGGGGGAGAAGGGGGGGGAAATTATTTTTCTTGTTAAAGTTCACTTAGAAAATCACTGATTTGAAATATTGTACTTCAGTTTTATTCTTTGCTTACCTCTAGCTCAAAAGTGGCTTACTGTGCTTTAATATTTTCTGTGTGGTTAAATCTCTTTGAAACTTGTGTATTAGCTGTCTTTATCTTTGATAAATAGATTATATTTAACCAAACTATTAAGGATTTTGTTTTGTGGTTTTGGACCCAAACTTTCTCTTGTTGCTTTGAATGAAAGTTTTTCTAGTGAGTGGGTTGCCTAGTTGAATGTTAGGGGTTTAATTCTTCACTGCTTTGCTCCTAGTCATTTACACTTGAAAATTTTATTTATTTTGCATTGTATTTAACAGATCATGAGCTTAAATGTGTGGTGATGCATTTCTGTATATTTCTTTAAAAATATCTTTTAAAGATGTGGATAGTATAATACTTATCCTTATTTGTTCATTTCCTTTTAAATGCTTCGGTTTGTGATAATTAAAGTTACCAAATGCCAGTGTAACTGTTTTTGGAAAGGGTTCTTGTACTTTCAGGAATACAAATTAGGGGAACCTCAGTACATGAGACTGTAGCATAGATGCATTAATACAGTGTTCCATCTGTGCTTAGGTCAAAGTACAATTTATTAACATTGTCCATTGAGAGAGCCTATTTCAATGATATATGATTGTAATGAGACTTTATAATAGTGTGTATGCAAGGGGGCAAAGTTGTGAAGACCTTGACTGTGAATTTCCTGATCCTTGATTAAAATTTAAGCATTGTTCCTGCATTAACAATCCTTGTTTACATATTGTATTTTAAATTGTTTTCAAGATGTTGAAGATTGACTAAGTTGGGAACTGTGTGCAACAGTATAGTTGTATGTAGGCCAGTGTTTTTCTTCTGAGTTTGTCATGTGCTGAAGACTAAGGAAACAAATTAGCCCAAGGATGTAATCTGAGTAGCACTGCAATTCACTACCACTAAACACTTCAGTGTAAAAATCTATTAATGCAGCATTAAGGATATATACTCCAGGTTGCAATTTTAACGTTTCCTCTGTTGCATATAGTTTTTCATGTTTTGCTAATCCTGACAAGGTTTGCAATTTCATAATTATCATTAAAGTCACCTTGGAGTTTTGGGTGTATACTGAGAGGATTAGGTCAACGAATAATAAATTCCTGCCTCTGTTACTGGTCTGCTTGGTGATCTTTAATTAAGTCTCCATTTTATTTATTTATATATATTTAGTTAGTTTCCCCATCTGTTAATATGCTACATTCTTATATTTGCATTACGTCTGTGATAATCTGTTAGGAATCAGAAAACGCTGATTACAATTCTGTGAGTCTGCTCACTTTAAGTGACTTCAAATTGACAGAGCTTTGCATGGACGTAGAGGCTACACATCTGGCAGCAGTGTTGGGGCCTAATATATGTACATTTAAAATAGAGCTCCCACATCTAATTCCGGATTACCCAACATTCACCTCTGGCTTTGAGTCCTTGTTTCTGTAAGAACTACTGAATGGTTATCTAAAATTCTGATTATATAGAGAATATGGATGTTTCCAAACATCTTTGGAAAATCAGAGTTTTCATGTGTTTAAAACTTATGGAATAGTTGATGGAATGATGTGGTATAAATATCACATTAGTCATTCATAACTATTAGGAATGTAAAATCCTGTTTTAAAATGTTAACCAGTTAAATATGTACTTTAACCGGCCTGCCACACCACATCCCTAAGCCATGAATGAGTTTTGCACTTAGAACAAGTGAATGCCACTTAAACCTTGATATCACATCATGACACAGAGTCTGGAAATACATTAAATGAATTTATCGTCACATGAGTTTTGCTTCCTTGTATGTTTTGTCATGTCTTAATTGTAACTTTTTCTATTGTTAGATGACCATAGTCGTGTAAAATTGCAGAACACAGAGAATGACTATATCAATGCCAGTTTAGTAGTCATAGAAGAAGCCAAAAGAAGCTATATTTTAACACAGGTAAGTAGTACCAGATAACAAATTGTTATACACATTCTGCCATGGCATGGCCTTACTTTCTGGGGATGGAATGAAGCCATCCTCACTGTTCTCCTCAGTTAGTAAATGAAACACATAATCAGATAAAAAAACTGGCTACCAGGAGCTAGTTTTGATAAGATACTTTCAGGTTAGCATATTTCATAGCAATCTATATATTAAAGTTTTCAAATGCTTCTAAAACTGAGATTTTTTTTTCAACACTTCTGAAAATGTACAAATGGTTACTTGATCTGTTGAACATGGCTCTTCCCCCTTTCCTTTTAAACAAACACATGCATGAATGGTACCAACAAAAATCTTAGTAAGAATTGACAAAAAAGCCAATGGCGAGATTGCTGGTTTCTTCATTAACGTTTTTTCCTTTATTATTTTGATCATCAGTATTCTATAGTTGTCTTCGTGCAGTTCATATATTATATGCCTTCCTAATAAGTGCTAACTTGCATTTTCCTAAGGCAGACTTTACATATGTCTTTCTAAGGTAAAATACTGTACAACTTAAATATATAGATGCGACAGTAACACTGAATTAATGAGCAAATTCAGGTCTATTCCAGTAGTATCAGAGGACAGCTTGAGACTTGCTACTTGTTCCCAAATAACATCCAACTTTCCTCCACTTTAACATATTCTCACACTTGTTTTCTGTCATCGTATTCCTTGATGTTAAAATATTTACGTTTACATGGTTTTATATGGCTTGAAAAAATTGCCTTATATTTAGTAGCTGGAAGACTAAACCTGTTAAACAGGACCTTAGGGTACTTTAATCAGTGAGGTCCCAAAAACATGTCCTAGTGAGAAATCTGGACTATTCGCACTCCAGCTTTGAGGAATGGGAAGGGTAATGGACTCTAGTGGCTGGAGGGTTCCGCTCTTTCATGCCAAGTTCTAGCTAATAGTTCAAGATCAGTTTGAAGTTATAACTCCTTACTAAGGGAAGGGAGAATCATTTTCCCCTCAGCTGTGGAAAGTCTCCACTGCTTTACCTTCTTTCTCATCCTCCATTTTTGAGGTCCTCATCTGTCTATAATTTCAGAATCTGTTTCTAGTACTGCTCAGGTTTTTTTTTTTTTTAAAGCAGAAGTATCATGAAACTGATGGGAAATTAACAAGATACCTGACAGTTTCAGGGTGCCACAGGTTTCTAAACAGTAGCTATGAAACTGACTGAAAGTGGTGATGTGCACAAGTCACCGAAAGTGAAAATTGGTCAGAGCTGTTTTTCTGCCTCCTGTTGTTGACATTTTATGGTCACATTATTAGCACCCCTGTTAACAAAGAAAAGAGAGAAGCCATGTGGGTAGGCATCCCACAGTGCTTAATCTTACCTTCAGCTGCAACAAAGCACAGTGTAGCACTGTGCATTTTGGGAATGTGGAAAAAAGTCCCGTCGGCCTGGGCTTTTGGCTTGCTTTAGTGCCACTAGTGTCCTTGCTGCAAGGGCCAGCATCTGCTGCAAGAAATCATGAATCCCACTGTTGTCTTTAATGTGCTTAGGGCATTGCAGCAGAGCTACTTGTGCAGTTAATAGCAGAGGACAGATTGCTCTGAAGCAGAGGACAATGTGAGTGACAGGGATAGCACCGAATTGGCATTTCATTGGGCTGTCACAGATCAGCTGTGCACAGTAGACAGTTGCTTTTTGGGTTAGGGGAACTAGCACTGAGTGATGGGATTGTATTGTCATGCAAGTATGGGATGAAGAGCAGTGTCTACAGAACTTTCGTAAGCGTAAAACCATCTTCTTGGAGCTGTGTGCTGAGCTGTCCCCTAAACTGCAGTGCAAGGACACCAGAAGTAGAGCTACTCTCTTGGTAGAAAAGCATGTTGCAATTGCTTTGTGGAAGCTGGTGACTCCCGATTGGTTTGCAACTGAGTACTAGCAGTTTATTCTACTGTCGGGGCAGTACTTATGCAAGTGTGCAGGGCAATAAATTGCATTTTGCTGTGTAGGACTTGGACTCTGGGAAATGCGGATGACATTGTGCCTGGTTTTGCTGACATGGGCTTTTCCAACTGTGGTGGGGCAAATGATGGTGCAGAAATTCTCATTGTAGCGCCACCCTACTTTGCCTCAGGGTACATCAGTTGTAAGGGGTACTTCTCCATAGTGCTTCAGGGGCTTGTGGAGCACTGTGGGCATTTCAGACATAACTGCGAGATGGTCTGGAAAGGTGCATGATGCATGCATTTTCAGGAACAGTAGCCTGTTGAGAGAGTTACATGCTGGGACTTTCTTTCCAGATCAGACAATTAGTGGTGGATGTGGAAATGCCCACTGTGATCCTAGGTGACGCAGCTTACCTCTTACTGGACAGGAGTAAGGAGCAGTTGATCAACAGGCTAAGCCAATACCACATGGTTGTTGAATGTGCTTTTGGCAGATTGAAAGGGAGATAGACGTTTCTCTATGGCAGGCGGTATCTTTTGAAGGATCATTTCCCTAAGGTGATGTCTGTATACTCTTGCTTACATAATTTGTGATAGGGTGAAGCATTCGGCTGTGGATGGAATGAGACACAGCGCCTGGAGGCACAATTTGAACAGCTGGACACTCGTCCTGTTAGAGAAGCCCATAGGGTAGCCCTCAATGTCAGGGAGGTTCTGAGGAACCACTTTGACAATGAGGGGCACTAATATTTTTGTTCATTGTGGTTGCTTCCCTGCCTCGTCCCACTTATCCTGAGCAAGGTATTCCCTTACAACCTCAGGGCTGTTTCAGGCTTCCACAGAGGCCAGAGTGATTGGTGTGGGTTGTCACATAAAACAGTCATGTCTAAACATTTGTCTTTATTCATGTCTTTCAGTCAGGGTGTTCAGTGGTAAAGGTTATTGGAAAACCTCATGATGGTGTTAACGTCCAGCTCTCAAAGTCACAACTGTTTTCATAGGAAGTGGAGTGTGCTGGGGGAGGCGGGGGAGGAACCTTACTTGATTGTGAACTTGAATGTGTGGGCATAGCAGGAAGGTTGCTGGATAAAGAATTTTGGATGTGTTGCCAATATGCAGAAGTTATTTATCAATAACGTCTGTCTCTGGGACAAGTGTTTCTGACTCTGTGCTATGAGACATATTCTACATTTCTCCTTGGGTGTGGATGTGGGGTCCCCACCCAGGATTGCGTCTAGTTCTTGATTTTAAAAACTGCATGGTTTGGATGCAGCATTAGATGTTTGTGTGCTTCCTTTACCTTCTGGCAAACTAAATTCTGGCAGGCTTATCTTAGCTCTGGATTGTAGGATATCTTGCTCATACCCCTTCTCACATAGGGCTCAAGAAATGTGACTATTCATGTCCCAGTTCCTATGGGTCACTCACAACTGACTGCACTGATTCTTCAACCAAAACACCGACATAATCCAAAAAGTCTGCAGAAGAGTGTTTTGAGGGAGAGTGTGATGGGGCGAGGCAACCCCACACTGAACCTGCAGGGCCCAGCCAGGGTTACCTGGCTGCAGAGGCCCTTCCCCCGCAGCCCTATCGAGCATGCCCGGGCTGTAGCTCCACTATAAAAACCTGGGGAAGGGCTAAGTCGGGGAAGACAGCCGGAGGAGGAGGACCTGTGAGGGGGGCTCCTGCACAGCTGTCACCGGAGACTCCAGGAGAGGCCAGGAGGGACGCGGAGGTGAGCTGGTGTGACCCAGGGACTGCCTGCAGAGGAGACTCGGGCTCAGAGGCCGCAGCAAGCTGGGGGAGTACAGGGGAAGGAACCCCCGGGAACCAGGTAGGAAGTGGCCCAGGGTAGGAGCGGGAACCTCCTCTCCCGCGCTGAGAACCTCGGCACGTTTTGGCTGGATTGCCCCGACGAGGGAGTGACCCGCTACCTGGTCACTCTCAGGGCCCTGGGCTGGGACCCGGTGGAGTAGGGTGGGCCCGGGTCCCCCTACCTGGGGTGCATCCCCGCTACAACCCTAAATTGTGTCGTGGACTCAGGCCAGAGGGCTGTGGCCTTGCCTAAAACGGCCGGACTTGGACTGTGCTTTGGACTCAGGCCGGAGGGCCTTGGCTGTGTCTTAAAGGGCCAGCTTTAAACTGTGTTGTGGACTCAGGCCAGAGGGCCTTGGCCTTGTCTTAAGGGCCGGACTTGGACTGTGCTTCGGACTCGGGCCGGAGGGCCTTGGACTTAAGAGGGTAGGCGGGAGGGGCTCGCCACAGAGAGCCACCTGTGTTGCCCTGAGAAGATGCCATGAGGACTACTGCATAATGAGCCAAACACCATTATGTGTTTGGCTCACTTTTGTTTTGTTAAGTTCCTGGAGTTTGCAGGTGGGAGGGGTGCATCTGTTTACATGGCTGCAGAGCAGCTGAGTTCAAAGCGCTGACCAGCGTGGTTAATGGGGCATTGTGGAAAACATGCTGGAGATAAATAAAGTTGACAAACTTACTGTAATACACACTGCATGATTTCAACAATAAAGGGAAGGGGAGAGATAAGAGTTGCTTTTTGGCAACAAAACGTGCAAGTGTAGACCACCTTAAGTCTTGTAAGTTTCTTGCACATGGTGTTGCCAAACAGTAGCAATTGTAAAGCTTTTGGACCTCTTGTTGCAGACTAAGGAAAACAATAGAGCCTCAGTGTATATTCAGTTAACATTGGGAAGGCTTTTTTCAACAATAAAGTATGGAAAATTCATCTTTTTCTAAATGGAAGATTGAATTCTGCGAAAATTGCTTAGTGTCTCATGCATTGAGGAGAATCGGGAGGGAAGCTTTCCAGTCATCATTGTTGAGTGGATTTTTCAAGTCCTTAACATTTGAACCACTTTGACTTATTTGCTTAATACAGGTTGAATGTCTCTAAACTGTGACTCTCTCTAGTATGACAACATCACGGATGTTTCTGGACCAACGAGTCCCAGTGGAAGGCCAGAGGCAGGAGTCCTGCGTGGGCCAGGAGCCTAGCTGGGCTGACTGCAAGGGGGTTGGTGGTGGGGCCGGGAACCCCGGTGGCAGGGTAGCGGGCTGTCACAGAGGCTGGGAGCCCATTCAGAGTGACCGCGGGGGTCAGCCATGGGATAGCGGGCTGCCGTGGCGGCAGAGGAGCCAGAAATGGTCCTGCAGAATTGCTTGTTTGGGACTGGTGAGATCCCAAGGGTGCTGGACTGAGGAGGTCCAACCTGTGTGTAAATAATAGGAATGAAAATAGCTACTCTTTTCATAAGTAAAATTAGCTTAAGAATATTTTTTTGTAATGTGTTGACTAGTGTCCAGCCCTCGTTTTGGATGGTACTTTGCCATATATGGAATCTTGGTTCTTGTATATGGAGTGGGCTTTTAAACTACTGTTCTAATGGATGGATGCATGTATACATACATACATACCTAGGAATCATTCACGCTGTGTACACAAAAGACGAGAAAAGTCTACTTCATAAAAATAGGACCCTGTGAAAATCACTATTTCACAGAAGGCAAGGAAACTGAAATGCCCCCAAGTTGTCATTTTTTAAAAGTTTTCTTTAACAGAAAAAATGCCTGCAAAATGTCCTTTAACTGGACTAAATTTACTTGGAGACTTCAGGACTTTGCTGTTTATGCTGTCATGAATTTGCTGATCTAAAACTTAATGATGTTAAAAAACTTGGATGTTCACAGCTTTTAAAGTAATCACCTTCATGATTATGTAAGGTGATGGAATGCTGTGATGATAAAATTACATTTCAGAAATAGGTCTTAGCTTTTAAAATGGTGATCAAAAGAACAGTTGGAATCGATCAAATTCTGCACCAGTAATGCCTGAAAAAAGCATAGTTCTCTTTGAGACCAGGCCTACAGTAGACCAGGAAGGTCAGGTTCAGGTATGCAACTCCAGCTACTTAAAACATGTACCTGGAGTCAGCTTACCTTAAACCGAGCTTGGAGCAGCCTTCACAGAGGGATGCCAATGGAAGCAAAAGCTTCGTCGGCCTCCTTACACCTCATGACTGAGGGGAGTACCAGAGCCATCCTCAGCGTTCGATTTAGTAAGTCTTAACTAGACCTGATAAATATAACACCAGAAAATCAATCTCCAGTGTGGCAAGTGGAGATGTGACCTGATACTGACATCCTATCAACAAAATAGTTTTTTAATAGCTGTTAAGGAATTCAGTGTGAATCTGTTAATTTACATGAACTTTCTGAAGTGGTTCATAAATTGATCACTTTCATAATGAATCTCAGAATGTTTTTGTTTGTAGACAAGTTAATGGGAAGGCCTCACTGTTGCATTGTGAAGTACCCAATTTATGTTGATATTTTGCATTGGTGCATGAACTGTGTGATTGACTCATGATGTTCCCTGGCTTACATTGTTTTTCTTTTGAAGAATATTTTTTATATGTAGCTAAATTAACTCTTGTTTTGAGCACTACATGAATGTTTTCCCTTTTTTCTTTCTTTATCCCCATAGGGTCCACTTCCAAATACTTGTTGTCATTTTTGGTTAATGGTATGGCAACAAAAGACCAGAGCAGTTGTTATGCTAAATAGAATTGTTGAGAAAGAATCGGTAAGTAGTGACAGTTTATGTACAAGTTGCATTAAATGTATTTAATGAAATTAAACCATACTTAATTGTGATATGAAAGTTTTCTTAATTGTTTGCAGTGTCCTGATGTGAAGAACTAATACAACTTTTTTCTATTGCTGGTGGCTTAAATAGCAGTATAAGAAAACTTAATCTTGCTGGCTGTGTTTATCTCATTTGACTATTGTGACAACTAAGATACTATACTAATTCTACAAATAGGACTAGAAATGATAACTGATTAACTGATAAATGATTAACTCAAGTAAAATAATTTGAGAGGGCAAGTGACAGTAATTACAGACTCTTCAAGTTGTTTAGGGCCTACAATACCTTGATTAAATGAGGTAGTGGAGCTAAGAGGTGAAATTCAGTTAATTTGGAATACTCCCCTGTAAGAACAGGTCTAAAAAGATGAAATAAAACCCTTAAAGTGAAATGTAAAAACTAAAATGGGAGTAGGATCAAGGGCTTAGGTAGATTCCAGGATGAGATGTAGAAAGTAGGAAAGTTAGCTTAAATTCAATTCTGTTTTTTTTTTTTTTCAAAATCTAATAGTAACAATGTTTCTGTTTACAAATGATTGTTGATAATGAAAGTCTGACCTTGTGCTACCATCAGAAAGGAAGTTAAATCTATTTTCACTTCCTTACAAGTCAGCGAAAATTTTAAGTAGAGCACCCTCACGAACCAATGCTCCCCTACTGGCCGCCGCTCTGGGGCTCCCCAGCCTGCTGCTGGCCCTGTTGCCACTGGCCCAGCTGCAACTGAGGGGTTTTTGGTCCAGCAACATCAGTGGTCTTGCGGGACCATGGATGTTGCCAGACCAGAGAGTAGCAGATTTGAGAGGTTCAACCTGTACAAGAATCATTTGAGAGCTTTTTTGCCAGCATGTCTCACTCCTTGTATATCTAGATATGTAGCAATAGTTTTTAACTATATAGTCAAAAAAGCCTTTAGTCATTCAAAAATTGTTTGCTAGAAAAGTTTAATGGTCTAATGTACTCTTCCCAGGTTCGCCATGGGCAGAGGCTGCTCCAGCAGCAGCCCCTCTCCACTGGGAACCCTGCGAACAGACTACTCCAGCTGGGCAGGCAGTCTGGCATAGTCCCAGCTTGTGCTGGGTGCAGGACCTTCCCTTGCTGCGGCTCTGCGTTTTAAATGTACCAAGAGCCGGGCTACCTGCCTGCCTGGCTCTTACTGCATTTAAAATGCAGAGCTGCAGCAAGGGTAGGTCCCAGACCCAGTGCAAGCTGGGACTGAGCTGGGCTGCCTTCCCTTGCCGACTACTCAATTAGCCAGTTAACTGCATCTTAACATCCCTGGTGTAGACATGCCCTTCATTAACGTTTTAGCTTAATGACAGGGATAATTTATCTCCTTATTCAGAATGGAGAGAAAAGCTGTCATAATACATCGGAGTCTCCAATCTCATGTATAATATGTGATCCCATGTAGTTTATTTTTGTCACTTGTCTCATTGGGCAAATACTTACTTACTTACTTACTTATATTTTAATTTAGGTAAAATGTGCACAATACTGGCCAACAGAAGAAGAGGAAGTCATGATGTTCAAGGAAACAGGATTTTGTGTGAGGCTAGTATCTGAGGACATAAAATCCTATTATACAGTACACCTACTACAATTAGAAAACATCAATGTAAGCTTTTTTCTCCATACATGTGTACCTCCTGTTCATAGCACTAAATATGTAATAAATATTGTTTGAAATATATGTAGCAAACTACTATTTCCTGCTTTGACTAATTTTTGCATAAAAGATGTAACATTTATTTTCCTTTAATGTGCCAAAGGCACAATCATATAGGCTAAAACTCTCTTAACTGGGGCTCTCTGGCCCAGCCACATCTGTGGTCTGGCAGGACCACAGATGTTCCAGGACTAGAGTCCCAGTGGAGGGCTAGTTCCAGGGAGCCCTGCAAGCTGGCAGGGCAGCAGGGCTTCCTGGGAGGGCAGTGGGGGCCCCATGCATGGCAGCGGGGTTGCCCAGCAAGGCTGTAGGAGCCCCATGCATGGCAGCAGGAGCTTGGTGCGGAGGCTGCAGGGCTGCACAGAGTAGCACTGAGAGCCTGGGGTGTGCACGGGAAGAGTGGAGGGCGCTGCTGGGTGCGGCAGTGGAGAGCCTGGGGCGTGCACAGGTAGGGGGCCCAGGTGGGAAAGCAGCGGTTGGGCTGGTGGCAGGGGGGCCAGAAATGGCTACCCCTAGTCTGGCAAAACCCCTCATCCGGGACAGGTTAGGTCCTGAGGGTGCTGGACCAGGGAGGTCCAACCTGTACAAGTATGTGTGTAAATTAATAGGACACTATTCAAAGTGCTGAAATCTTGAATATTTTTAATTTCTTTACATTGGAAATGAAGATATTCTAACACCATGTTTAATTTTAATTGGCAATGATGGTGTCAATTTGTTAAGATTATAATTGTGACCCTGGTTTGGTGGAAATAGTCAGTTGCATTGCTGTTGAGAAGCTAGCAACGTGCTCTATTTCCTGATTTTTTTTTTTTTTTTTTTCCTTAAAGACATTGGCTTTTTTAGTTATTTGTTAAATGAATCTATCATGGCCATTAAAGAAGCTTTGACATAAGGCATTTAGAAATAATGTGAATTTGAAACCTCCTCCATGAGCTTCTTCGCACCAACATTGTGAAACTGATCATGTTACTGTCCAACTCAAAGAGTAAAAGTGAGACGAGGTAGAAATTGACACAGCCATATCTTCATGACTTGAGTTCTCCCTGCTCAGCTGATCCTATGTGTGTGTGTATGGGGGGGAGGTAGGGTTGTGTTTTTGTTTTGTTAATACATTACTGGCAGAGGTGAAGAAGAGAGGACAGGTTTCTGAAGGGTTGGAATTGAGGAAACTTCCTACTCCCAAGAGTTAGTCCAGCTCTAATTCTTGAAGTAACTCTTACAAAACCTTAGGAATTGGATTGGCTGATATTGTCCTAAGATTCAGATAGGATGGTGTGCAGAAGTTACTAATTGTATAAGCTCTCCATTTCCCCCACTTCGCTTCTAACGTCACTGCTGCTCATCATTTAAGGCTTTGGTTTTTTATTAATCCTCTGAAGTAGGCCTACCTGTGCACTAGATAGTTATATATCCATTGTGTCCATCCAGTCCTGAAGCATTAGTCACTATAGTGGCTACTGCCATAGCGAACTAGCCACACTCAACCAGCCAAATAGCTACATCATTCAAACCAACTAGCCGCACTCCACTAGTGTGTTTGGACACCAAGGTTATAAATGAACCTGGTTCATTTAACAAGAGTGAAATCAGTTAATAAGGTGACTTTGCTATTCAAATGCCCTGGTCCTGTTACAAGCCTCCAGTGTATAAAATTACAAAACATAACATTTTAATGGAAATCCTGTGTACTTCTTAAAAAAACAGTACTTGGAAATAGCTCTTTTGTGAATTAACTGTTAAAATAATTTCATCTAATCATCAAGCTTTTACATAATGGCTACTATTAATCACTGAATGTATTTGATTCCACCTGTGATAAGTGTGCTATAAAATTCCCAAGAATTTAGTATTCCTCTTTAGTCCTAAATGTGTGAAGTTCACCTACATCTTTCACTGCTTACGCTTAATTGTATGCAGTTAGCCTGCGGATAGCATATCAAATATCTTTATTGAGAAATGCTTAAGCTTTAGATTTGGAGTGCAAGAAGTTTAAGAACACAACTTTATCTGAAGAGCAGGAAAGCTAACACATCCTGTTATTTCCATAAAATCTGGGAAAACTAGAGTTATTGAATTTGTAAAAATCTGTTCAGACTTTTCTGTGGTATATTTATGCTACAGCAGCATATTTCTGCAGTGCATCACCAAAATGAGTGAAGAATTCTAAGAGGGATATTTTACAATTACAGGATTACTGGAAAAATGAAAACTTCTGGCTATGCTTGTTTTTTTTGGATTCAAGAGTGATGAACAGAAATACATTTATCTGCAAACTATAAGGCACGGCATTTGATACCTTGTTTTGTTTCATGCAAATGTTGATAATTGCCTTTGTGGTCAGTGTCAGTATATAATTTTTTGGAGAAGGGGAAGAGGGTTGGGATATTTCTAAACAGTTACAGTAATGTAGCATGTGTTGCAGATGTTAAATAATTTCCTCATTTGTGCTCAACACACATCTTTTTTAAAATATGCAAATCTAATTATTCCTTTTTAGAAGTACTTCATTTCTGTGTCCTGCATTGCTCCACTCTTCCCATTTATCTTCATGATAGTGCTAGTAGTACCGCTCTATCTGCTGACCTTGACTGATGCATTCCGTTATCGGATCCTGTTTCCAGTTGCTTATAACTTGACCAAAACTTAACTATCTGATCTGAAACTTTCCACAGTGTCTGCCTTTGGCTGAGTTATTTTTGATGAAGCTTTTCAGAACAGTTCAGCTGTTTCAAAGAATTAAATTAGGGGAAAAAGTTGTTCATAACTGTTTCATTGAAAAGCTCTAACACCTCCATACTTTGAAGAAAAGATTTGAAATTTTGGGAGGATGGCATTTTTTGCCCTTTGGTCCTGTGAAAAGCCACCCAGATTTGGCTAGGTTACAAATTTTTGAGAAATCTGTTCGCACATGCTAAGTAGAGCTTTGTGTGTTTAAAAGCTAAATTGGTAAGATTTCATCTGCACTTAATATACTCATGCAAATTTTCTATTCCTAGCTGCTGTAGACACTTGTGGCATGGGGCAGCAGAACTGAGAGCAGGAGGACTCTCTCTCCTGTGCTCTGTGCTCCTCTTCTTTACACTCAGGCAGCGTGGAGAAGGATGCAACCTAACTCAAGTGCAGAGGATACAAGTGTGAGGGTAGTGGTAACCATCTTTTCAAAAACGGGATACATGCAGGAGCCCTGTCTCCCTCTGTGGCCCCGTCTATGCTCCTTTTCTCCCTGAGGCCTGGCCAGGCCATACACCAGAGCTGCACAGTGGTAAAAGCCTCTCAGGAAGCCTGGGTGATTGTGGGGAATCTTGGACCTTCCACTTGCCCTGGGTGGTGGGGGGTGGGAGCGAGAAGGCAAGGTGCCCAAAAGCAGCCCCTAGCCCAGGGGTGAGCAATAAGCAGCTCACATGCTGGACGTGGCTCACCCCGGCAGACCTCCAGATGCTCTATTTATTTGAATATCTGCAGGTATGGCCACTTGCAACTCCCACTGGCTGCAGTTCACTGTTCCTAACCTCTGGGAGCTTCAGGAAGTAATGTGGGCCAGGCCATCATTCTGCTTTGGTTTCTGGGTTGGCCAAGAGCAGAGCTTCAGGGAGAAGAGGGAGGCAGAGGCGGTAGGTCTTCATGATTTGGGGGAGAGTATAAGGCCCACCTCAGCCCCACCACTATGAAGAGGCTGATGCTTCCCCTGAGCTTCAGGCAGGCACAGAGTGGGGTAATAGGAATCTTGGACAAATGCTGTCCCAGAATCATTCGGCCTGGGACCAGGACTGGAAATGTACATTTCAGGATTTTCCGATTAGGGGCAGGTAGTCACCTTGGATGGTCATGGGGAAGGTAGTAGACAGACACAGGTGGATTGGATATGGGAGAGGGGAGGAATTAAGACTGGGCAAGAAGCTGGAGTGCTGGGCAAGATGGGGACTTGGACCAGAGAGTGGGATTGAAAGTGGATGAGGTGCCTGGGTGAAGTAAACATCCTGTCTAGGTAAGGAGACTTGGACATGAATTTGAAACTTTTGCTGTAACCTGCACAAAATGCTATCTTTCCCACAATCTAGAGTTTAGGGACACCCATTTATCCAGTTCCTAGGGCTCAAGGTGTAACTCTGTTAATTTAAATACCCATCCTTACCCAGTTCGGAGGGCTCAAGGCGTGACTTCTTGTGGGTTTGCAGGATCTTTTACTAGTGAAAGCCTTGCACAATAATATCCTTACTCTCTATTAACAATTACCAAGCAAGCATGCTAAGCATACAGTGGCATGCTTGCCAATCCTGATCAAGGCAGGTGACCTTCTCCTGTTGATCAAGCACGGTCAACCTCATCTGAATTCTGGTTGCTGCATGTCATGGTCATGCAGAGGATTCTTGGCAGCTCAGGTCTTAGGCTGTGTCTTGGAAAGACCTGGAAGAAGAACTTCTCTCTTCATTTCTTCCTTTCTGCTGGTCTCCTTCTTGGATCCCACTTGATATAGTGAAACTTGAGTCCTGCTTAGCTATACCGTAGCCAATTATTTTACTAACCAATCGTAACAATATTCTAAAAGAATTACCTAACCACTCATACCCTACCTCCTTACTTGATTTGCACCTAGCAAAATTAATTATATAGCAGACAAACTATTAAAAACCAGATACGTTATTACAATAGGAAAGTGAGGGCCATAATCATAAAATGAGTATTCTGCAACCCCAACTATTGTTTCTTGCCAAACCACATTCTGTTAAACTAAATTTTCTTGATCCATCTTGAGATTTGTTTCTTTATCTGATTGTGGGTGCTATTTGGACAGGATCTCTTTCTAAGCAGTCTGGTATTGCAATATTTTAATGCAACTTAGTTGAAATGTGAGTGTGTGACTCTCTGCTTTATAGCAAATGACTGCTATTCTTTCAATCTGGCTGCAGATGAAGTCCTAGGTTTTAGACCTTCCAATATGGCTACAGAAAGACTTCACTGTGGGGTGGATTTGAAATGGTGATATGTTATAAGTCAGTTTGACCGAATTAATAACACCCACAAATGTTGGAGTAAAAATTAAAATGTCTTATGGTTTGCAGAGAGGGTAGTATATTTAGGTCCCAAAGTGAACCTTTTAAAAGGAAATTCCATCAGACGTCATAAATGTAAATAGCTATTTTTATATTTTAATGTAATTATTTCCTTTCCTGATTACCAGCAATAAGTTTGGGTCCTAGCAATTGAAACAGTATTTGTGATGTCTCTTTACCGTGAGCGTGTGCGGCTGAAGTTACTGATTCAAGAAAAACTGCATTGTTCTGCAGTGAGGGAATTGGATCAGTGTCTCCCACCTTTTTGCCAAGTCCTACATTGCGATAGGAGTAGATAGCAAAGGTGTGCCACTGAAGGTGGTGCTGGCTGGGGCCTTTGAGCTTAGTCTAGTTGCTCAGAAGTTAGGCTGCCATGTGGTTTACCTACAAAAAACTGTTAGAAAGACCAAACTGTGACTCTCTCCCTTTTCTGTTTGGATACGTCCCAGTTTTTCTACTGTAACAAGAGACTTGGCATTTGACAGGAAAAGCTGAAGGTGCAACTTGATAGTTTTGAGTAGGAGAAATGGGACTTGTTAAAAGATGGAAAGATAAAAAAGGATTGTGACTTGTTGGCGCTGAAAAGGTGAAAGTGAGATTTGGGGGATTTAGCATATAAAGCCTCAGCGTGGTATCGACTTGCCAGGAATCTAGCCTTATCTTCCTTCAGTTACATTTGTGGAGACATAACAGCTGTTTTTTGGCATATTGTAAGCACTATAATGAAAAGAGTATGTGTCTTCAGAGTAGTCCATACTTGTTATCTTACAGTACTGCCAGGAGAAAAATTGACATATTAATGATCAGTTTATTAAATATTTTTACTGGTGTACTGATGTCATGTAGTATTCCATGAAAAAAGGATTTGAGGAACTAGTCCCAAGTTACTTGTAAATACTTAGTGAGTCAAAGTCCTCTTATCTTTGGAATTTTTCTCTGTAGTTTCTTGCGCTCATCTCTGCAATTTCTCTCCTTTTTTAAAGCTAGGAAGGCTTTTCTCTGAAACCTATTAAACATGATTACTTTCTTCCCCCCTTAAATGGTGACGTTTAAAAATGTGTAAACTCTGGATCCTTCAGTTCATCTTCATAACATATGCAATAGTACAGAAGAGATGTCTTTATACCTTGTGTGTAAATGAATTGGCTGGCTGACTACATGATGAACTGTATGAATTGTAAAATAGAGATATACCTCTTAATCAGGAATCTTACAGGACTGGCAGTTCTTCTGTCCTATCAACTGTTGAATGTGGCGAGGAATCTTAAACTCTCTGTAGGTTAAAACTGGGTTATAAAATATAATTTCCTTGACTAGATCTCTGCCTCCCACACATAATGTGATATAGGCCATCAAGTGCCAGCAAGGCCTTTCTGCCATGTATAATGGCCAAACTGGACAGTCTCTGTGACAAAGGATAAATGGACAAAAATCAGATGTCAGAAATGGCAACACACACAAACCTACCTGTAGGGGAACATTTTAACCTACTGGGTCACTCAATCATGGATTTAAAAGTAGCCATTCTTCTACAAAGGAATTTTAGCACCCAGTTAAAGAAACTGCAGAACTGGAATTCATCTGCAAAGTTGACACTGTTACGCTGGGTTTGAATAAAGGTATTAACTGGTTAATGCACCACAAAGCCAATTCCCCTGCCTTTGACAGCCATATTTTCACATCAAAAGCTATGAATGGGACACATCCAGTCTGCTTAAGTAGCTTAATACAGGTCCTGTAATTGAGTCTTTCAGTGCTCATCCTACCTGGGAGATGGCTCACCGTTGTGGAGCATGTTCCCGGTAGAGGCCATGTTCAAAGGATCCCACCTGCAGGCTGCGTGTTGAACCCTGCGTAAACCCAAACTGCACTGCAGGTTGCAAACAGATGGGCCACGGGCTGCATGCAGCCCATGGTCTGCATGTTGAGTAGTTCTGCTCTCAGGTGCCACAGGATTACTTACTTTTTATTTTATTTTATTTATTATAGTTAGACAAACAGCGCTACTGCTCTGCGACTCCCACACATAGTTTCTTGTAACTTAAGATGATCGTTGCGCTAACCTGCGAGCAGGTTAATTGAGGACAAGTGTGCATAATATTTAGTCTTGAAGTCTGGAGTTGCAGAGTGATAAGTGCTGCATTTGTACCAGTTTTCCTTGCATGAAACACTGATGAAGAGTTGTCTTTCAAAAGGTTGTACAGTCAAGCTATCTAAAGAAAGTTTTTAAGCACTGGGCCAGAATCAAAAGGATCCTGGACCATCTAACAATCTAAGGAGAATTTTTGGATGAACAGCAAATCCACTTCACGTTTGGGGATATTGGAGGATAGTGCAGCATAATCTATAGAAACTGGAGCATTAGAGTTGCTCTGATGCACTGTCAAAATAAAGATTAGGAGCTGGGGGAAGAGGAAGCACAGTAATTCATGCAGATTGTCTGTCATGCGCAGAAGCGAGAAGCCAGTGCATAGCCTTAATTGATAAGCTATTGCCAGAAGCTAAGGGATTTTTTTTTAATTCTAGAATGAGGTTGAGAGGAATGACTAAAAGGCATCAGCTAGGTTCAACAACTGATGTGAAATGCTACCCCAACATACTAATACAAGCTAAACTCAATGTTTTTACTGTTTTAAAGATATTTTCCTGAGTAATACCACATAGTTATTCAGGAAAATATTCAAGAGTAACCAAATCAATTGGTAATTATGAAATGCAAATATCTTGTTTTGAGTGAACATTTTGTCTTTCAACTAGTGAATGGTTTTCTAGTTCATTTCATGTGTTTGTATATTAATATAAAAAGTAATTGATTTGCTTCTCCTTGGGCGTTGTGTAAATACTGGGGATGATACACTGGTAAAAGTGTGTGTTTTAAAAATAAAACTAATGTTAAGCCTTTTGCTGTAGACTAATATTGATCAAGAAAATCTCACTATATTCTTACAAAAAGGAAAATCTAGTTCAGGATTTAAAAATGTAGTTCTTTATGACAAATATTTAGTCAGTGCAAACTTCGATTGTTAGCCTCAAAAAGGTCATCTTGTAAAGGAATCTTAAGGTCTCTAACTTACAGTTTTGTTACTCAGAAATGAATTAAGTGCAGTTCTTTATGGACACAGGCTACCCATGCACAAAGAATTGTAGCACAGGGGTCTTAGATTAGAGTTCTGCTCTGAAAAGTGACAATATAATTCAATTGACTGTGAATAATAGGTATTCTGTTCTAATTTGTGCATCAACAGAATATAGGTGAATGCGTATCTTGTGTAGAAACACTATAAAGAATGAGATTTTTGTGCCTTTCAAGGTGCATTACAAGATGGTAGATTTGTACTTCTGTGGTACTGCATGCCCAATGTCCACTCTCTTCCGTGGAAGCTGAGGGTGCTCAACCTTACAGCATCAGACCCTAAATGAGGCCAAAAACCAATACTGTAACTATGGAAGAACTTCATTCCTGAACATCTATTATGCTATTGTAACACAAACTTAACTGATGCTATTTCAAGTCACTTTTCAGAGTAAATCTGCACTTAATAGAAACTTTCAATGAATTGACCAGGAGAAGCTCTCTCTAGTGTTCTGCAAAATGGAAACACATTTTTATGTCATTGACCTGAAGAAAAATACTTCAGCTTTAATAGAATACTGTATTATTACTAAACCTTTTTTTAACTATTAACTTTTTTATGTATCGAGGTCTAGCTATTGTTCTAAAAAATCCCTAGAAATAAGATTGGTAAAGTTTGAGACAATATTTGGGGGGGGGGGGGGGGGGGGGGGGGGGGGAGAACCAGATCCTTGATACTGAGATAGGATTTTGGCATTTCAAGGAAACAAAGTATCTATGATTAAATTGCCTTAAAGTAAACAAACAAAAACAACTTGCAGCTTAAACTGCTAGGTCTTAGTGATTCTAGTGGAAATGTAATCAGTTGGTTCCTGAAGTTCCTTGGAATTAATGTAGTTGGGAGGTGTGTTCACACACAGCTCAACCAAGAATGGAGGAAGGAGGGAAACCTTTTGTAAGCCCAAAAGCCTTTCAGTCCTAATGGAACCAGAAGAAGTGGTAGCTAAAGTTTTCTGATATAGAGGCCTCTTTAAGTCCTGTCTACAGTAAGACTTTTGGAAATTTCCAAGTGTTGGGAAATTTCTTACTGGTGGCAACACTAGTGTGATCAAGGTTCCAGCAGCTACTGGTTTTTTAAGCACAGTGCTTTTTACCCCTGCTGTAAGCAGAGGTAGATCACATGCATCTTAAAATGCTGGCAGCTGCTGGACTCTGCCATTATAGAAAGGGCTAACTCACTGTTAGCATCAGTTGAGCTTTACTAGTAGTATTTACAGGGAAATTTTAGAGGAAGATACCCATGTTAGTATTTTAGTAATGTTAAGGTGTAGGGGCCATGGGATCCCAGTAGATATCTTAGTCTTCCTTTTTAAAAATGGAAAAAAAAATGGTATCAGTCACAGATAATTACCTCATACCTGAAGTGCTGTGGTGGTAACTGCTAGTTGGGAACCATCCAAGGGTGCAAATTTTAAGCAAGCCTTTTATCTCTACTTGACTGAGAGATTTAAAAACTGGAAACTCTTGGCCTAAACTGGGTCTCAAAAAAACAATTATCCAAAAGCAGAGGTACCCTCTTCATTTTTTTAATTTTTTGTTTTTTTCCTTTTTTAGAGTGGTGAATCGAGGATCATATCTCATTATCATTATACAACGTGGCCAGATTTTGGAGTGCCTGAGTCCCCAGCTTCATTCCTTAACTTCTTGTTTAAAGTGAGAGAATCTGGTTCACTGAATCCTGAGCATGGACCTGCTATAATTCACTGTAGTGCTGGGATAGGACGCTCTGGCACATTTTCATTAGTAGACACCTGTCTTGTCCTGGTAAGTGTGTGTGTGGCTTTTGGTTTATATTTGAGCTTTTTGATGAGAAGGCCTTAAAAATAACGTGTATAAATAAGCCACACATTTCTGAAGGTAAATGAAGATACCGTGGAAACTAATTAATTTGACATTTATTCTGATGGAGTACATCAACGTATGAAAACTTACATTTTTTCCACAAATGTGGGATGAATAGAAGTTCTTCACAATAGTCCTTTTCTCAGACTGCTCATCTTAATGTCTGTTAGTCTTTATAAACCTTATTTTCAGAGATTTTTAACTGTGCACATATCTCTTCACTATTACCTGAAATTTGTTTGATCAAAATCTGACTAGAAGTTGACTTGGCTTTCTGATTTTAGAAAACTTGAAGGGAAACAGCAGCATAGATAGGAAAATGGTGAAATGAAATGAAGCTTGTTGGGATTTTTTGGTGGTTCTAGTATTTCTGTACCTTAAAAAAAAACCCTAACTCTGAAGTGTTTAGTTTTACATAAACACTTGGAGAGAAAAGCCACTATAGCTATTACAAAATATTGTCTAGTATAGTGTTCCTAATTCTTGAGGAAAAATTCCTTTAAAAGGACATGATCGTGAGTTGAATTACTGGATATATTGCAAGTAGCACATATTGCACTGTTTTACAAAATGTATAATGGCTTGCTCCTCTCTCTTATTTTCTGTCCATATGTTGTCCCATAGTCATGTTGAATGAGTCTCTGT
The DNA here is from genome assembly GCA_019425775.1 of Rafetus swinhoei. Classification (NCBI taxonomy): domain Eukaryota; kingdom Metazoa; phylum Chordata; order Testudines; family Trionychidae; genus Rafetus; species Rafetus swinhoei. Next base: position 88,899,695 of record CM033424.1, on the reverse strand, counting down.
AACTAAGCACCAAGTCGCAGTACAGTATTCTGAACTATTGTGCCCTGATCCTTCAACTCAGATGTATTCATGAGTAAAGTTAGGTGCGTAGAAGTGTATTAAGAGTCAAAGCTTTAATTGTTACTACATGTTGGGCCTCTTAACATTAAAAAGGTCGCAGAGTAGTTTTTAAACTAAGAGATGGGGGAAAGCTGATTGGTGCAGAGGAGCACGTGGATCGGACAGAGATGTCTGTTAGAGAAGAGTCTATTGATAGAGATTCTCTAGGTTTTAGTCAGGAGGAGAGGATGGAAGAGGATAAAGTATGGGCCAGATCAGACGAAAAACATTCACATAAAAAAGAATCTGACACATCAGAAAAGGGCAGACAAATAAACAATGACAAGTTTTTAAAGTGCTTGTACACAAATGCTAGAAGTCTAAAAAATAAGATGGGTGAACTAGAGTGCCTCGTGTTAAAGGAGGATACTGATATAATAGGCATCACAGAAACCTGGTGGAGGGAGGACAATCAATGGGACACAATCATTCCACGGTACAAAATATATCGGAAGGACAGAACAGGTCGTGTGGGTGGGAGAGTGGCACTATATGTGAAAGAAAACTTAGAATCAAATGAAGTAAAAATCTTAAATGAATCAACATGTTCCATAGAATCGCTATGGATAGTAATTCCCTGCTCTAATAAGAATATAACAGTAGGGATCTATTATCGACCACCTGACCAGGACAGTAATAGTGACTATGAAATGCTAAGGGAGATTAGAGAGGCTATCAAAATAAAGAACTCAATAATAGTGAGTGATTTCAACTATCCCCATATTGCCTGGGTACATGTCACCTCAGGACGAGATGCAGAGACAAAATTTCTTGATACCTTAAACAACTGCTTCTTGGAGCAGCTGGTACAGGAACCCACAAAGGGAGAGGCAATTCTCGATTTAGTCCTGAATGGTGTGCAGGATCTGGTCCAAGAGGTAACTATAACAGGATCGCTTGGAAATAGTGACCATAATATAATAACATTTAACATCCCTGTGGTGGGAAGAACACCTCAGCAGCCCAACACTGTGGCATTTAATTTAAAAAAGGGAAACTATGCAAAAACGAGGAGGTTAGTTAAACAGAAATTAAAAGATACAGTGACTAAAGTAAAATCCCTGCAAGCTACATGGATGCTTTTCAAAGACACCATAATAGAGGCCCAACTTAAATGTATACCCCAAATTATAAAACATAGTAGAAGAATTAAAAAAGAGCACCATGGCTTAACAACCATGTAAAAGAAGCAGAGAGAGATAAAAAGACATTTTAAAAAATGGAAGCCAAATCCTAGTGAGGTAAATAGAAAGGAGCATAAACACTGCCAACTTAAGTGTAAAAATGTAATAAGAAAAGCTAAAAAGGAGTTGGTAGAACAGCTAGCCAAAAACTCGAAAGGTAATAACAAAATGTTTAAGTACATCAGAAGCAGGTAGCCTGCTAAACAACCAGTGGGGCCCCGAACGATCGAGATACAGAAGGAGCACTTAAAGACGATAAAGTCATTGCGGAGAAACTAAAGGAATTCTTTGCTTCAGTCTTCATGGCTGAGAATATTAAGGAGATTCCCAAACCTGACCTGTCCTTTGTAGGTGACAAATCTGAGGACTTGTCAAAGATTGAAGTGTCACTAGAAGAGGCTTGGGAATTAATTGATAAACTTAACAGTAACAAGTCACCGGGACCAGATGGCATTCATCCAAGAGTTCTGAAAGAACTCAAATGTGAAATTGCGGAACTATTAACTATGGTTTGTAACCAATCCTTTAAATCAGCTTCTGTACCCAATGACTGGAAGATAGCTAATGTAACGCCAATATTTAAAAAGGGCTCTAGAGGCGATCCCGGCAATTACAGACCGGTAAGTCTAACGTCAGTACCGGGCAAATTAGTTGAAACAATAGTAAAGAATAAAATTGTCAGACACATAGAACATAATTTGTTGGGCAAAAGTCAACATGGTTTCTGTAAAGGGAAATCATGTCTTACTAATCTATTAGAGTTCTTTGAAGGGGTCAACAAACATGTGGACAATGGGGATCCAGTAGATATAGTGTCCTTAGATTTCCAGAAAGCCTTTGACAAGGTCCCTCACCAAAGGCTGTCACGTAAATTAAGTTGTCATGGGATAAGAGGGAAGATCTTTTCATGGACTGAGAACTGGTTAAAAGACAGGAAACAAAGGGTAGGAATAAATGGTAAATTTTCAGAATGAAGAGGGGTAACTAGTGGTGTTCCCCAAGGGTCAGTCCAAGGACCAATCCTATTCAACTTATTCCTAAATGATCTTAAGAAAGGGGTAAACAGTGAGGTGGCAAAGTTTGCAGACGATATTAAACTGCTCAAGGTAGTTAAGACCAAAGCAGACTGTGAAGAACTTCAGAAAGATCTCACCAAATTAAGTGACTGGGCAACAAAATGGCAAATGAAATTTAATGTGGATAAATGTAAAGTAATGCACATTGGAAAAAATAATCCCAACTATACATATAATATGATGGGGACCAATTTAGCTACAACTAATCAGGAAAGAGATCTTGGAGTCGTTGTGGATAGTTCACTGAAGACGTCCATGCAGTGTGCAGCAGCAGTCAAAAAAGCAAACAGGATGTTAGGAATCATTAAAAAAGGGATAGAGAATAAAATGGAGAAGATCTTATTGCCCTTATATAAATCCATGGTACGCCCACATCTTGAATACTGCATAAAGATGTGGTCTCATCTCAAAAAAAGATATACTGGCATTAGAAAAGGTTCAGAGAAGGGCAACTAAAATGATTAGGGGTTTGGAACAGGTCCCATATGAGGAGAGATTAAAGAGACTGGGACTTTTCAGCTTGGAAAAGAGGAGACTAAGGGGAGGGGGATATGATAGAGGTCTATAAAAATCATGAGTGGTGTGGAGAAAGTGAATAAGGAAAAGTTATTTACTTGTTCCCATAATATAAGAACTAGGGGCCACTAAATGAAACTAATGGGCAGCAGGTTTAAAACAAATAAAAGGAAGTTCTTCTTCACACAGCGCATAGTCAGTCTGTGGAACTCCTTGCCTGAGGAGGTTGTGAAGGCTAGGACTATAACAGGGTTTAAAAAGAGAACTAGATAAATTCATGGCGGTTAAGTCCATTAATGGTTATTAGCAGGGCTTGACAAACGGCGGCGAAAGCCGCTCGCCAGCCCCGCACTGCGCATGCAAAGGAGCCGCATTGCGCATGCGCGTGCCGCCGGTAAACGGGGTGCACGGCTGAAATCTATAGTTTGTCAAGCCCTGGTTATTAGCCAGTATGGGTAAGGAATGGTGTCCCTAGCCTCTGTTTGTCAGAGGGTGGAGATGGATGGCAGGAGAGAGATCGCTTGATCATTACCTGTTCGATTCACTCCCCTCTGGGACACCTGGCATTGGCCACTGTTGGCAGACAGGGTACTGGGCTTGATGGACCTTTGGTCTGACCCAGTATGGCCGTTCTTATGTTCTCCCTAGTCTGGCACCCTCTGGGCCTAACCAGTCCCAAAGGAGGGAGCTTGCCAGACCAGGTGAGGTCCTGCCTCTGGCTCTCCCAGGCGGGCTGCCAGCTTCCTGACTGGGCTCATCTCTTGGCTGCCCACCCTAGCCAGGCTTGCTGGTGTTGGCTGCTGGCCCAGCTCTGCTCCTGGCCCCAGCCAGGCTCCCTGCTCCCCAGCTGCTGGCCTGGCTCTTGCCACTGACTCTCCAGCCCAGCTCTGCTCCAAGGCCTGACTGGGCTCTGGCCACTGGTCCCCACACTCTTGCTTTCCCCCGCCCACAATCACCAGATTTGTTCTGCGTACCACGACACTCCCAGCTGGTCAGGGCTGTCTGGTCCAGCAATGTCCATTGTCTGTGCAGATTAGAGTCCCACACCAGAGAGGTTCAACCTGTAGAATATTGGCTTTTGTGGATTTAAACTCCAGTTAGATTTTAACTTATATATATTGGAGAGTTAGTTATTCTCTTGAGAAATCAACTTAGAAATCAGTTTCAGATGTTAATTTCTCGTATAGCTATAACAAATTTGGTAAGAAGATTATTATGTAGAAATTGTATTACTGAAATGTGTTAATTTTTTTGCTTATTTTTTGGTACTTTTAAAAAACAGTTGTCCTACTTCTTCCCTAATCTGTGAAATCTTGTTAATTAACAGATGGAAAAAAAGGAGCCTTCTTCTGTAGACATTAAACAAGTATTATTGGATATGAGAAAATACCGCATGGGACTTATTCAGACACCTGATCAGCTGAGATTCTCATATATGGCTGTAATAGAAGGAGCAAAATTTATCATGGGGGATTCAACTATACAGGTAAATGTTTAGCGTTAACTGAATCTACTGTAAAAATCTAAATTTGCAGTGTTTCTCATCAGTAAGTGTTTGAATTTGATGTTTTCTTAACTATTTTAAAACAAGTCATTTCTGCATTGGTTAGGCACAGATGAACCTCTCTCTTAAGAATTGAAGACTATCTTGAAGATACCTAAACAGCTTTATATCTCAACTGAACTTTTTAATTCTATTCATTAGTATCCTGCTCTGTGATACATTTCAAGTAAACTCTGTACTAAAATAAGGAAGGGTAAATCAATATCTTCAGCTTTTTAAAAACAAAAGATGTCAGGATTCCAAATTCAACAGTGTTTTTTTTCCCTGAATTATTTATACTTTGTCTATTAATGAAATATCCTGCTGATGATGGTTAATGTTTGCGATGAGGTAACTTTTTTTTTCTTACTGTATAACTGCTAGATGAGATTGAGTTTGTTTAATGCAGTTCAAAAGATTCACGTATTGAAGTCACTAGTCTTAAAACTGTTTTTCAGCCACTTAAGAATACCTTGTCAAGAATAGGGATGTTAAGTAGCATGTAATTGAATAGTCGTGTAACTGCATCAAATTTTAGCAGTTATACAACTATTCAACAATTCCTGAGGGTGGGGCTAGCAGCCAGTGCGCTCCCAGACCTACTCCCGGGGAGCCCCCTACCATCCCACACTGCTGCCTTTCTGTCAGAGGCAGCAGTGCAGGGCAGCAGCAGCCCCTGTCTGTGGTGGGACTGAGCTCTCCACAGACAGAGGCTGCTCTGGCATTGTTTGGAGCAGACTCTTTGCATGGCAAACCCAGGCCCTCCCTTCCCTTCCTCCCCATGTTGCCCCTCCCCCCCCACTGCCTCTGTGGGAGGCAGTGGGGGAGGGGAGTTGGCCTAAAAGCCTGTTCCTCACACATGTCTGCTTTCTCTCCCGTCACCTCTCCCCCCATCACCCCTTGCACTGCTGCTTCTGATAGAGGCAGCAGCATGGGAGGCAGGCAGCTCTGTTGGAGCCAATATGTGCAGTCAGCCAGCTTAAAAGCCAGCTTCCTGTGTGTACTAGCTCCTGCCTCTTCTCCCCCCCCCCCCCCCCCATCGGGCACAATGTCCCATCTCCCTCCCCTCCCCCTTGCTGCCTCTGTCTTGCTGCCTGGGGGGGTGGGGGGGGGGAATGCATGTAGTTAACCATAGGCTTATTGGTTAATCCTGTCATCGGTTAATTGTGTAGTCTACGTGTTGACATCCCTAGTCAGAAAGACATGTTTTTTCTCTTGCTGAAAAAACTACATACTATAGACAAAATTGTAAATTAGCTTGACAAACCTACTCTTTCAGAAATAGGATGCCAAATTCAGTGTAGTTTAATTGATTGCATATTCATTGGAAAAGTAGTGTATGGAGGAATAGGTAACATAAGAGAGGTTTATTACAGCTGACTGTTTTTGCTAGCTGACTTTTCACATTTCCAGCCTACTTCCATTCTGGGCTTGTGTAAAATAAATGATTTTATACTATCAAGTACTATGTAAGAATTGAGTGGTTGCATTATTTCAACACAACCTTTATGACCAGCCTTATAACTTTTGTGGCTCCAGGCCACAACCCAAAATCCTGCACCCCTACCCCAGGTCACAGCACCCTCCCTGACTCTGCATGCCCTTTTACACTCCTCCCCCCTCTTCTGTCACAGTCCTCCCCTGCAGCCATACTTCCTCCTGCCGTAGGTCACAACTCAAACCCTCTGCACCTGCTCCTGCACCCCTGACCTTGGTCACAGCCCCTCCCCAAACCCTGCCCCCCTCCTCCACCTCAATCCTCTGTTCCAGGTCATAACCCCCTCCACCAGACTCCTTCCCAGACCCCACATTCCCCTCCTGCATCCCAGGTCTCTACCCTGAGCTCCTTTCTGCACCCAACCTCCATCCCAGATCCTGCACTGTCTCCATTAATAGCGTAGAGTGCAGCCCTTGACTACTCACCAAATTCTAGGAGCATGCCTCTCCCACTCCCTCCCCCCCCATCAAAAGTTATTGCCCATCCCTGGTTTATGCCATCAATGATTTTTAGCCCAGAGACATGCTTAGGAGTAGAAATCATTGACTTCAGGCTACTTTTGGCAGTACTTGTTTTGCTTCCGGAACACTTTACTGCTTTGTATACCACATTTTGGATGAGTTTTCAGTGATGTTGCAGTCAAATTACAGAATATTCTATGACTTGTTTTAACTGACACATTGCATTTTAGCCCCCCTTTTTTAGCGTGTGCATTCCCTGAGGAGTTTGTAGACTGTTGTATCGGTTTTTCAATATAAATTTTGACAGCAATACATAGTTCTTATGGTCTTGTTTTGATATGTGTGAATTTTAGAGTAAGCTTATACACCTTTGGAGACTGTCTCATTTTGTTTAAGATTTTTATTGTCAGTCTTCAGCTTTCAGAATTTATAATTCTTGTGTATTAGTATTTTTTACCTTTTTCTTGGCTGTCTGTTTTATACAGCTTAACTTGCATATCTTAGGGAGAAAACTTGGAATGAATGGAATGTTTTAAGAGGGGAAAAGTAAAAATTGTTACTCGTGATGTCATATCTTTGACATGTCCGAATGTGATTGCAAAATGTGCTGGTATGTAATTGATCCCATTGCATTTAAGAACTTAATGAGCTTTTGGGTTAATGAAGATGACAGCTTAAGTTTGTATTTTCCTTGCTGCTCTTCAGGGTTTTTTAAACGTGTTTAGCTTCACTACAGCATAAGAGGAAATTGTTTCTTGATTAACTATATGTGAGCGATTTGAGTTGCTTGTAGTAGAAATATGAACGCTGATTTTGTTTTATATGGATTTACTTTGGTATGTAACTTTTCTTCTTTGAGTGATTGCTCATGTGTATTCCAGTTTCGGTGTGTGCACAGTTGCAGGGAAGATTTTTTTTTCCCAGTAGGATCTCATAAGTCGGCAGGGGAGACCCCTAGAGTGGTGCCATTATGGCTAGGTATATAACACCCTGCTGACCACCTCCTCCCTCAATTTCTTCTTAACACCACTGATAGTTGTTTGGTTGTTCTAGCTAGTGTGTCTTGCCCCGGGGCAAGCATGCTTTCCGTAGTTGGTCTTTGTAGATAATTCTTTCAAGTGTTATGTAGTTGTTAGTTAAGTTGGTCTCAGGGACTTGTGTGGTTTTTCCCTGCTTGGGGGCCGGGGCATATCTATGCTCCCTGGCTTTAAGTAGGGATGTTAAATATTGACTAATTGACTAATCGAATAGTTGATGCATTTTGAACCGACTATTCCGTTAGTTGATAGGGCACCACCTCCCCCTAGGGCTGTTGCTACACTTCAGTTCACATTATCAGTTCAAGGTGTTGCTTTTCGGCCTGTCAGCAACGCTAGGAGTTTTTACAAAGTGCATGGCACTGGTTTCGGCATTCCTGCATCACAGAAGGGTTCAGGTCTTCCCTTACCTGGACTACTGATCAAGAGATCCTCCAAAGCAGGGGTGAGGGCTCATGTAGGGCTCACCATGACCATGTTCAGCTGGTTGGGTCTTTTGCTAATCCCTCAGAAGTTGATCCTGTTGTCCACTTAATTGATAGTTTGTAGGGGCACATTTGGACTCCCTGGCAGCCAGGGCATCCTTCCCGCAGCCCTGTTTCAAGAGCATTTGCAGACTAATTTAGGGTCTGTGGGCCCACCTGGTGACAACACCAGGAGTTGCCTACGGGTGTTGGGGCACGTGGTTTCCTGCACCCACGTCATCCCCTTCGAGGCTTTGTGTCTGCCCCCTACAGATGTAGTTAGCCAGCTTGTACAAGCCATCTTGTCGCTATCTGGACAAGGTGCTAATTGTCCCACCGTCGATAATAGATGTTCTTCTGTAGTGGCTGGATCCTTTCAACTTGTGCCAGGAGTTCCATTTGACTCCCCTTGGTCCACCCTGATGTTAGTAACTGACACCTTGGACTTGGGATGGGGTGCGCATTTGGGTGACCTCAGCACTCAAGGTGTTTGGTTGCGGGGCAGAGTGTATAATGCACGTCAATGTAAAGGAGCTCAGGTCCTTGAGCTTGGCCTGTGTGGCCTTTTTGGGCAAAATCAGGGGGGAGGTGTGTCTCTGCATGGACGACACCACAGCTATGTTTTATATCTGCAGATAGGATGGCGCTCACTCGCCTCCCATGTGCAAGGAGGCGATGTTGCTGTGGGAGCTGTGTGTACAAGAAGACACACTTGCTGGCCTTGTACCTGCTGGGGTCTCAGACTCACTTGCGGACAACCTCAGCTGTTACTTTCAAACTCACTAGTGATCCTTCAGGTGGGAGGTTGCGCAGTGGCTTTTTTCCACTGGTGGGGTCGTCCCATTTGGATCTCTTTGCCGCAAGGGGGAACCAAGTGCCGAGCCTTCTGTTCCTACCTGGTCAGCAGCAAGGGTTCCCTGTGGACAACACCTTCCAGATTTACTAGAGGAAAGGCCTCCTGTATGCATTTCCCTCCTCCCCTTGATTCACAAGGTGCCAACCAAGGTCTGTGAAAATCACGTGGACCTCATTCTGATAGCACCAGCCTGGCCCAGGAAACATTGGTATACAAGGCTCCATCAGCTCTCGGTAGCACCTCCAATCCCCCTTCCCTTGCTCCCGGACTTGTTGTCCCAGAACTGCAGCACTTTGCTGGACCCCAGCCTCCAGAGTTTTCACCCAATGTCCTGGAGGTTCTATGATTGAGTGAATTGAAGCAGGAATGCTCGGAGGGAGCGAGGGCCGTTTTGTTGGATAATAGGAAGCCTTCCATGTGGGCCACGTATGCTTCCAAGTGGAAGAGGTTTGCCTTATGGGCTGTACATCGGGGCATCCAGCCATTGCAGGCTTCGGTTCCCTTTTATTTTAGAGTACCTTGTGGGGTTTAAACAGTAGGGGCTGTCCACTGCCTCCATTAAGCTACACCTGGCTGCATTATAGGCATTCCACCTGGGGTCAGGGAGCCGTTAGGTATTTGTGGACTGCTTGGTGAGCTGATTCCTTAAGGGGTTAGACAGATTGTATCCTCATGCGAGGGACCCAGTGCCCTGATGGGATCTAAACTTGGTTTTGTCAAAGTTAATGGCTCTGCATTTTGAGTCGTTAGCTACTTGTTCTTTATTGAATTTGTCGATGGAAGTTGTGTTTTTGGTGGCCATTACTTTGGCCAGATGAGTTTCTGAACAAAAAGTGTTAATGTCCGAGCCCTCTTATACTGTTTTCTTTTAAAACGAGGTTTAGTTGAGACCCCATCCTTGGTTCCTTCTGAAAGTGGTTTCCCATTTTCATGTGTTGCAAGTGTTTTATCCTAAGCCCCACCTTTAGCCCCTTGGACAGGTGCCTACATTCCCTGGATGTCAGGCGTGCCTTAGCTTTTTACATTGAATGTACTAAGCTATACAGGAAGTCCAATCAATTGTTTGTTGCAGTAATAGAAAGGATGAAGGGGCTTCTGTTACTGCCCAGAGGATGTTCTGGATCACGGGATGTATTGGTACTTGTTACAAATTAGCAAAGGTGCCAGCCCCATAACTCTTGGCCCATTTGACCTGGGCACAAGCCTTGTCAATGGCCTTTCTGGCATGTGTCCCTGTCCAAGACGCTTGTCAAGCGTCCACGTGGTTCGCTGTACACACATTAACATCCCACTATACCATCCAATGTCACCCTAGAGAGAGTGCTGCATTCGGAAGGGCAGCGTTAATGTAGGCTGCAGACCGGTGATCTCTGACCCTTCAGCTGGATAGCTGCTTGGGGATCACCTAAATTTCTAAGTAGAAAAGACAAGTTTCCTTTCGTAACTGGTGTTCTTCGAGATGCATTCCTCAAGTCCATTCCAAAACCCTCCCACCTCCCCTCTGTCTGAGTCACTTCCAGCAAGAAGGAACTGAGGAAGGGCGATCGACGGTGCTATATACCTAGCTATACTGGTGCCACTCTACGGGTCTCCCCTGCCAACTTACGGTATCCCGCTAGGGAAAATCTTCCAGACACAGCACGCGTGCACACCTAAATTAGAATGGACATGAGCAATACATCTTGAACATCAGTTACGAAAGGTAACAGTCTTATCAAATGATGAATTTCGATTTCTTCTGTTCAGAAGTGATTTTTAAAAATTGGCTCACCTCGGTGTTCCAATGTCAACTTGAATTGTTTTAATTGACAATTTTAGATAAGATTTTTGTATAAAAACACCCTTTCAATAGCAAAGCATGAAGTGTGCTTGGATTTCTGCTGTCTTTTCAAAAGAGATGGATTTTTCTGCCTTTATATGTTGAGAAGGATCTCTGGGTAGGCTTAAGAGTAACAACACTGAGTGTGCCCTGTCCCGATTAAAAGAGGGTGGGCAGGCCAATCTGCCTGCTGCTGGGCTGGAGCAGGTGTCCAGGCCAGCTGCAGGCAGGGGCTTCCCCAGCCTGGACAGAGATTCGCCCCTGTTCATGGTGGGCCCCCCACATTCCAGCCTAGTGACACTTACCAGTTACTTCGGGGGTAGCTGAGTTAGTCTATACAGGATAAACTTAAACAAAAACTGGTCTGGTAACACTTTATTGACTAACAAAACATATAGATGGTGGTATGAGCTTTCGTGGGCACAGCCCCCTTCTTCAGATCGGAGGTTTTTTTACTTACCAGTTAAACATTCACATCCCTAATTGAAAATGTAAAATGGAAAGAATTAAATAACTTTTTTCTAGTCTGTTGAGGTATTACTTCAGGCTATGTTTTAGTCACAAGTTTTTTAGTCTCAAGTTTTTTTTATTAAAAGTCATCGACAGTAAACAGAAATTCATGGCTTTTGATAGGGATGTTTACATGTAGTCAACTACACAATTAACCAAGAAGCCTGGGGGAAGAGGTGGGATCCAGGGATCCTCTGATAGAGGCAGCAGTGTGGAGGCTCTGAGCGGGAGGCAGGCAGGAGCCAGTACACACAGGAAGCTGGCTTTCAAGCCAGCTCCCCACGCATGCCAGCTCTACAGAGCTGGCTGTCCCTTCTCCTCCTGCTGCCTTCTCAGGGGGAGGGGATATCCAGCTTAAAAGCCAGCTCCCCTCAAGCACCAGTCCGCCTGCCCTACCCCCCACACTGCTGCCTCTATTGTACAGTAATAGAGGCAGCAGTATGTGGCAGGTGGGGGGCAAGAGAAGCTGCTGTGGAGCAACCTCCGTCAGCTGGGAGCTTTGGCCCCCATGGACGGGGTTGCTGCCACCCCACACTGCTGCCTCTGATAAAAGCAGCAGTGTTAGGGGGTGGGACAGCAGCATGAGGCAGCAGGCAGGAGCTTGTCTATGTGAGAAGTCAGTTTTTAAACGAGCTCCCTTTGCAGACTGCCTCCCGCTTGCCACCCCACATTGCTGCTTCATCACCACGTGATAGAGGCAACAGTGCGGTGGGCAGGGGAGAGAAGCGGAATGATGCTTGTGGGGAGCCAGCTTTTAAGCCATCTCCCGCCAAGCACCAGCTCCTGCCTGCCCTCCCCTCCCACTGCTTCTGTGGGAGGCAGGAATAGGGAGCAGGTGGCTCCCTGAGAGTGTGGCTGGGAGCGCACTGTCTGCCAGTCTTCCCCTTCTGGGACTACCAAATAATGATGTAACTGCTAAAATTTGATGCTGTTACACAATTATTCAGCTACTCAGTAATTAACATCCCTAGCTTGTCATCTGTCCATGACTTGTACTATATATCCCTGACTAAAAACTGGATATTCTGGGGCAGAGGATGGTCTGGGGTTCGCTGCTTGCTCTGGGCAGGTGAGTGGCTGTCGGCGTGTGGCCTGGGACCCCTGTTGGTGCTGGGAAGGTAGAAGCTAGTAGGGCTGGCAGGCTTCCTATCTGATTACATGCAGCTCCCAGAAGGGGCTAGCATGTTCCTGTGGGGCCCTAGGCAGAGGGTGAGCCAGGTGGGCTCTGCTTGCTGCTTCCCCTCCTCCCGAGTGCCTGCTCTGCAGCTCCTGTTGGCCAGGAACTGCAGCCAATGCAAGCTGTGGGGCAGTGCCTGCAGGTGGAGGCAGCTTGTGGAGCAGAGGGAGAGAGATGTCGCTATCTCCAAGGAGCCACCACGTTCTCCCTGGAGTTCTCACCCTATCTCACATCCTAACCCAGGGCTGGGCAAAATACAGTCCAGGGGCTGGATCTGGCCTGCCAAACCACAGGATCCAGCCATGGACCACCCTGCTGGGACCCTCAGGCACGCAGCTGCTGCAGTTTAAAGTGCATTCCCTATGTTTCTCTGCTCTGGAAACAGCCAGCTAATCAGAACTGAGATAGGCGGGGGAGGGTATGGGAGCAGGGCAAACCTCTTCTCTGCCCCCCCTCCACCCCACATCCCCCAGCTGAGAGCCACGTGGAGGGAAAGGCCTGTATTTTAAAGCAGTCTGGGGCTGCAGCAGGCAGGGAGCCCATCCTGCCTTGGGGGTGCTGCATGCCAGGAGATGCTTAGATAAGTGCCTCCCAGCCAGAGCCTGCCTTTGGCACCCCCAGCCCCTCCCACATCCCAACTCCCTCCCCCCGGTCGCCATCTGTCAAGGCTGTTCTCCACTCTGGCATGATGAATGCAGAAGTGGGGGCCGACAAGTACTAAAAAACCTTGTCTCTACAGGCTCTGGTACAAAAACTTCCCCCCCAAATCCTAATACCCAGATTTTGGGGAATCCGCTGCTACCACCCAAGTAATTCCAAGAAAAAAAAAAACAGGGAAGAGATCACTTGGGAAAATCTCCTCCCTTAGGTAAAACTCTCCCCCTGCCCCAACCTCCATTTTACTTGGAGTTGGGAAAAACAGAGGGAATTCAGACAATGGACTCTGCCCTTGTAACTAGGCACTGAGTCTTAAGGACACATCAACCAAACCCAGTTAATTAGAAAAGAAAACAATTCTTTATTGTCAAAACAAAACTACAGTTGGAAGCATAGTAAAGTGTTGGAAAGAGCCACCGATTGATAAAGATACTCAGGGAAACCCCCTGGGCTAAAACTTAGTTACAAAGAAAAAAAAAACACTTAAGCTCAGACATTATTTCCAAATCCCCAATCAAGGAAAACAAAAAATTAGACACACTAAACTTTTCCCTACTTACTTCTCTTTCCAAGAACGGACTTCTTAATATATGCATCTCCCAACTCCCTCAGTTTTGGAAGAAACTGCTCTGCATCTCAAACACAGAAGAGAGAGAGGAAAAAACCTCTCTTTCAGTTTGAAATTCCTACCTGCATTGTTATTGGCTAATGATGATACCTGGCTAGGTACAGGAGGCATTAGTTAACCCCTTAGTCACCAGGTGCTGGTCAGCTCTCCTGATTGACACCATCCAAACCCTCTGCACCCCCTCACGCCCCAGGTCACACCCCCCTCCTCTACCCAAACACCCTCTCAGACCCCACACTGTCTCCTCCACCCCAATCCCTTACCCTGTGTACCCTTCTGTACCCAACCTCCATCCTAGGCCCCACACCTCCTCCATAGAAAAGTGTGGCCCTTGTCCACTTACATATCTTTGAGTGTCCCCCCCTCCAAAAATTATTGCCCAGTCCTGTCCTAACCTCATGCCTCAGTCCTGAGCCCCCTCCCACACCCAAACTGCTGCTGGAGGGGGAGGGAGGGATACAGTGGCCCAAAACTGCCCTAGCAGCACTCAGTGCAGCTGTCCTGAAAAGTCACACAGTCCTGGTGAAGGTGTTAATGTCTCCAGTTTTTGAGGTCTTGGGTACAAAACTAGTAATTGAAGTCTCAAGACTGCCCACATAGATCTAATCATATAGCTTACTGTATAGGCACTTTTCCAGTAAATATGAGTATGGGGGGAGATGGTCTCAATCTTTGTGTGTAGGTTGCTTAACTCTCTTTTGGAAAGCTCTAATATTACAGCAGGCCTTTGAAATTCAATAGGGAGAAAACCTATTGGCTGGAGAAGGGTCTTTTCTTCATCCCATGAAATTCCATTTAAGTTAGGGTGAAATATGAACTGTTCAGTTCCCACTTCCCTTATCTTTCTTGTGATTCTCAGGGGAACTGGCATGAACATTGAAAAGAGATTAGTGATACCAGCACACAGCATGTGCTGTTCTGGAAGCTGCCACCTGGTGAGGAAGGGTGAAAATTGGCGTACATTGCCTCAGCATCCCATCTCTGCTCCACTCCTGTAGGCTATATGTGGGGCAGGCCTTTTTGGGGAAGTGGGTTGTGGAATGTGGGTGCCATATTCCCCCTGGTCATCTCTTGGTTTCAGCACATGATGTTAGCCTATTTCTTCCCTGGCGTAACAAACTCTGCTGCTTGCTAATGTAGTTAGTCCTGTAGCTGAAGTGGTAGCAGTCTGTGCTGAAGGTTCAGGTTTCAAACCCCGCTGAAGATGCATTATGTGGGTGGATGTGTGAACTTTACTTAATAGACACTGTTGTTTTAATACAGGCTTCTAAATGGTGACTGTCACTTATGTATCTAAATTTAGTGTAAGTTTGTCTGAACAACTCTGTTCTTTGATAAATTCTCCTCTTTCCAATGACCAGACTCCATGGCAAACTGTTCTGATTTTGACATCTGTCTCTGCAAACAAAGTATAGATAGCTAGGTAAACACTTGTTTAAATGAAATCTTGTTTCCTGGAGTCACTTAGTGTCCCCTTTTGAACTCATTCGGTAATAATCCATAGCAATGTTATCAATAAAAAGCTGATTTTCTAACCACTTCATAATTTGATTAAGTGGACAATGGAAGCTTCTTGAAATATAAGTTGAACCTCACTAAAACAGGTCTCTCTGGTCCAGCAGCTGTACCATACTTGTTCTTGGACCAGATAGCCCTGGTAGCCAGGAGTCCTGCTGGGCCAGTGTTGACCTCCCCTGGTCTGGCAAACTCCATCATTCAGAAGCAGTCAGATCCCTAGGATGTCCAACCTGAATGTAGCTTTCTAAAAAGGACCCCCCACTTCTGACATTTGATAGAAACAAATACAAAATTTTGTTTTTCCTGAAGGTAATCTAATCTGTAGTCCCAGACAAAGGCATATTACTTCATTAAACACTGCTATAAGGAAGTCCAAAGAATGTGATGTATCCTTGTTTAAAATTATTGGAAATTCCAAAGGGACTGTAGCATGTACAGCTGTACTTTTTAGCAGTTGTCAGGTCATCTTGGATTCTCTCCGCCTTTAATTTTTTTTTATTTTATTTTATTTTTTTTACTTTTTTAGACACACAGATTTATGATCAAGATGGCTGATAACAAAGCCCTGGATTTACATGGAGTTGTAAAAAGTGTTTTTGATCAAAATTTTGCTTCTCTACATCTGATGTCTCTCTCTTGTAAAGAGCTATTACCAATATTTTGTCTTTTGGAAATGGTGAAGGACATAGCTAGTTTCACCACTGTCATTTTTAATACTTGAATAATGATTTGGCTTTTTTTAATGGTTGTAATATTGTTTCTTGCTCTTAGCCATAGTGCCTTCTCTGACATACCTATCTGTTGAATCAGATCTACTTTTAGAGATCTCTGCAGGTGTCCTTTTATTGCCATGAGTTGATAGCCCTGATTTTTACTTGCAGACTTTTGTTACTTACACACATTTTTACTTGCAGACTTGGAACTTGACTTCCAAGTTGTTTTTGACTTTACATTTGACTTCCAAGTGGTTTTCCAACTGAATTTCCCTCAAATTTCATCTTGGTCATAGTGTTACTTGAAGCTAAGGCTGATGGGTTTTTGGTAACCTTTATTTATATTTAATAGATATCATTGGGTGGCTTATTTCTTTATCTATAAATTAGTTTTTATATAATTTTTTAAATTTTATTTACATGATCATTCTGTGGAAGATATATTCACAGCTATAACTTACATGGTCTTGAGAAATGTTAAAAATATTTTTTCTCTCTCAGAAACGGTGGAAGGAACTTTCTAAAGAGGACCAAGCACCACGTTTTGAGCAGTCTCCTCCCCATCCTGCCAGAACAACTACAGAGAAGTATAATGGGAATAGTGTGGGCTTAGAAGATCAGGAGCAAATGGGAGAGAAAATAAATACTGAACTGTCCACTAAAGTGCAAGATACTATGGATGGAAGCACTGAAAGGTAAGAAACATGGAAAATGTCTTAGGGGTATTTTTTTTAAAGTCCTCATATCCTAGAAAAATTCTAATCCCAGATAATTTGCAAAAAAAGCAAACGTGATTCGGGGACATATTAACAAGAGTGTTGTGAGCAAGACACGAGAAGTAGTATTCTACTTTGTGCTGATTATACTTTAGTTGGAGTATTGTGTCCAGTTCTGGTCACCATATTTCAAGAAAGATGTGGAGTAATTGCAGAAGGCCCAGAGAACATCAACAAAAATGATTAAAGGTCTAGAAAACATGACCTATGAAAGAAGACTGAAAGAATAGGCTTGTTTAGTTTAGAAAAGAAGATTGAGAGGGGACACGGTATCAGTGTTCACGTATCTAAAAGGGTGGTGTTTTCCTTGACCTCTGATAGGACAATGAATGAGCTTAAATTGTAACGAGAGGTTTAGGTTGGACATTAGGAAAAACTTCCTAACAGGGTGGTTAAACTCTGGAATAAATTACCTAGGGAGGTTGTGGAATCTCCATTGCTAGAGATTTTCAAGACCAGGTTGGATAGACATATATCAGGAATGATCTAGACGGTTCTCAGTACTGCTGTGAGGGCAGGGGACTGGACTTGATCTCTCGAGGTCCCATCCAGTTCTACTGTTCTATGATTCTACTTCATATAGGCTGTAAAATTTTTCACAGCCTTGAGTGATGTGGCTAGGTTGACCTAAATTTTAGGTATAGCCTAAGTTTAAGAATTTATGGTACAAATGCAGCTGTGGTTAGCTGTAGTATTGCTGGTATGTCATTGTAATGCTTGTAACAACATACAGGCTACAGAATAGCAGTGTTGGTCTGGAGTGTGAAAATGTGCAATTCCCTAACTAATTAGTCTGTGCAGGCTGAAGTTTCTAGTGTTGATGCAGCTACTGGGAGAAACTGCTTTTTTATCAGGATTTCTTGTTTCATTTATGTGGAACAGTTTACAAAGGGCAATTTTGCTGTAGCGTTGTCAATTTGGGCTGCATGTTTTCCTTGAGGTTTCATCATATGACAATCTTTAATTAAAGATGAATTTTTAATTCTTGGAGACTACCAGATAATCCTGGAATATTGGTAACTCTGTTTTGCAAGTGAAGCTGCATCCACACCAGGAGGGCTTTTGCTGGTTAAAAGTGTTTCTAGTATGGATGTAGATATGCACTTATATACCAACTAAGCGGTAATCACAATCCATATGCACAAATCAGATGGCTGCTTAGCTTGCAAGAGGGAATTAGTAGTGATCTTACAAGTACTTGACATCAGTTTTTTACGATAGTAGTAAATGCAATGCTAACTTCTCAATATAAAAGTTTATGGTGTGAGTTTCAGAAGTACAGTAAAACTCCAATAGTCCGGCATCCAGTAGTCCGGCACTCCTGATAGTACGGCATCAAAATGGCAAGAGCCTAGTTAGTGAGCTTCGGCAAAAAATGAGTCACAAGGTAACAGCGGCAGCAGCTGAACTGAGCAAAAAGGGTAAAAAAGGCTTAAAAAAACTAAAACATTACAGTATACTGTATATGAAAGCTCATCACCTAATAAACCATCTTGTTAGTCTTTAAAGTGCTACATAGTCCTGTTTTTTGTTTCAGCTAAACTAGACTAACACGGCTACATCTCTATTACTATTCTACAATAAAAAGGGTTAAGAACACTTTATATGCAGTATGTATATATATAACCTGCTTATAGTACCTCCTGATAGGTGGTGCCGGATTATCAGATATGCCGGACTAAGTCCCATAGGTTCCGGATTATCGGAAGTATACTGTAATATGCTCTAATAGGCCCAGCTGTAGTCAGTGGGAGCTGTTAGGGCTCAATACTAGGGATGTGAATGAGTAACCTGGTACCAGTTAACTGGTGCCTGGAAGCAGCCACCCACCCACAGCTTGTCCCAGCATTGGGGCTGGGAGTCGGTGGCAGGGCCAGGAGCCTGCCAGCGGCCGTAGCCATGGAGCTGGGATCCCCCTTAGTCAATTAACCAGTTAGCCAACTAGGTTAATCTAATGTTTAACTTACTAACTGATGAATCAGGATTTTACATCTCTACTCATTACCTTTGCAAACTGGATTATACAAGGGCCATATTTTATCCTCAATCTTTGTACCAATATCGCATTGTTATCAGTACGAGGTTTGCTGTGTATTGAAGGTAAAAGCAGTGTGTGGCAATGTTCCCTCTAAGACTTTCCATCCGTGAGTGGAGTGAGTTTTTGTCTCGTGCATGAATATTGAGGTCGTGCACTTGTTCGGATGCATGCCACTGTGGCACCCAAGTTATTAACAAATTGTGTGTGTGTATTTTAAAATCTTATGAAAGAAAGAGGATACTAAAGCAAAGGATAATTAAGGAGGTGTATGACTTTAAATGTTTAATCTGAAATGAAAATATAATACTGCAAAATTGCAACATTTTCATTAGCCTACTTCCTCTGTTTATAGCCCTCTCCCAGAACTCCCCTTCCCCCTCAATTAAATCTGGCTCTCCTTCCAGGGAACTCTGTTAATTGGCCTTTCAGACTAACATTTCTGAACTTGTGTTGGATACGCTCTCCATTGAACACCTAGACAACAGCTTATTGAATTTCTCCCCATTCACAATTCCTAACTACTACCATGACACCAAAACCACCTCACTGACATAAAGGTTAACATGCAAGAGTACCATGCTTTTCCCCAGCCAATCCATTTCACTTTTGGGGATTTGAGTGTGATAATGCCCCTCTCTCCAGGCTGAAGGCCAGATTTCATACAAGAAGCATGCCAAACTATTTGACCCACATATCGTCAATGCAACCTGCTGCATCTACAGTGTCACTACATCAGGTTGTGATCAGACAGGCCCTTGGGCTTAGAGGCTTCTGACCTGTCCTACAGCACATGAAGCTGAGGAGGCATGATCAGTGTCATAAAACAAATCTTAACAGTTCCCTCAAGTAGATTTGCATCCTCATGCAGGCATTCGTTGTCCTTGGCTCTGTCTTGAACTACCCAGGTCCAGTCCCCATTCATGAAGATTACTCTTGCAGTTAGTCTCCTTGTCCAGTAAGTCCTAGCCTCACATAGGGGAGATTGGGGAATCCATATATTTCCAGTCACCTAGTGCAGGCAGACTCACTTCTCTATCCCCAGTTCTTGATTCAGTATGTCTCACTGGATCTCAACTACCACCCCACCCTTGCTATCATTCCCTGTTCTTGCTGGCTCCTAGTTCCAGTCTTCCTCTTTTGACTTTGTCTCCCTGAGCCCCCCAGTCTCTTGGTCTCGATCCATTATCCCTGCCTCTCTGCAGGTCCCTCTCTTGTCCTGTTGCCTTTGCATTTGAATCAAGGTCTTCTTGCTCCATGCTGCCTTGATTCAACTACGGGTCACTGAGCACATAGGAGCAACAGGCTCTCTGCTTCTAGTACAAGTCCCGAGACCTGGGATGGCCTGCAACAGACCAGAACTGCAATTGCAGGAAAAGTTCTGTTCAGCCATGGATACAATTAAGATTATCCTGTGTAAACAACAGGGGGTAGAATTAAGGTTGCAACTTGAGTGTTTCCTAAGTTCCTGATGTTTGATTTGGCAACCTTACCGATGTTGTTAAAAAAGGATGGGTATTTAATGAAACTGTTCAGGTAATTAGAGTAACAGTGTAAAGACCATTCTTCTTAACATTCCCTCATTGTTTTAGTCACAAATGGCACAGATTGGTAAATTGGGTGTGGGTTGGGTTGCGGGGCAGATGGGGTTTTCCTAACATTTCTTGAAGATTACTTCTACTCCACAACATAGTTTTCATCTCTCTCTTTTTAGTACTACTCGGAAACGGCTGCGAGAGGACCGAAAAGCTCACACAGCCCAAAAGGTGCACCAGATGAAACAGAAGCTAAGTGAGACTGAAAGAAAAAGAAAAAGGTGGTTATATTGGAAACCTATTCTCACTAAGATTGGGTTTGGTACAATCATTTTAGTTGGAGCTTATTCTTGCTGGAAACTGTATTTTCAAGAACATTCCTTGTAAGTAAACACTTATGTGCACTGTGAGCCTGTCTACGCAAGTTAGTCACTAGGGAGTTTGACTTTCAGCTGCAAATTCCTTATGCCTAAAACTGGTGCAGTAGTTTATACGCAAACTAGATAAATGATGTAAACTGATCAGTCAATATCTCAGGACTTTCACAGCAGGTACTTCTGAAACCAAACAGCAAATTGCTACCCAGAATAAAGTTGTTCATGTCTGTTAAATAAACAGGTACAAACTTTGCAACTGTATTTATATACTTTTAAAAATAGTATTCTACCAAATCTATTAGATCAACCCTGAGCCACAAAGATTTAACTGTCAAGGCTCTCTGGGTTTTAATTTACCTGCCTGAAATAAGCAATAAACAATGTGGTATCATTTTCATTATTAATGCAAAGAAGTTATCCTTAAGCGCGTGTAATATGTACTATAATATTGGCATAGGCATCAACATTTTATATTCTTGTGACCCAGGATAAATATATTTTATAACTGCATATTTAATCTTTTTGTAGCTAGCTGTACTTTAAAAAGTTTAGTTTGTACAAATTTATTTGACCAAAATCAAATTGGTTTTGGAACTAAAGGTAAAACATAATTTGTTTAGTGGTTAACAGTGAATTCATTCCCCATATTTGAAGATTTTGAGATGTTCAATATGAGTAGCTAGGGTTCTGATGAAGCACTTTTCAGTTTCTACTCTGTAAACTGCATTCCTTTTATTTATTTATTTTTTGTTTTGTTTTTGCATTTTCCTTATTTAAAAAAAGCTTGAAATTGCTTTTTTTTTTTTTTTAAAGCTGTTTGCTGGTCCTAAACTTAAAGGCAAATTGTTAACCTGATTAATGGAAGTTGTATTCAGACTTCAGTTACTGTCTGCAGCTCTAGTTTTGTTAAAGTTCTGACATTCCATTAAATATGAAATGTGATACTTTGTGTCTCATCTTATTGAATTTTTTAGTTTTATTCTGTGTAATGATAAAAATCTACACCTACCAATAATGGAAGTATACGGCACACTGAAGGCAACTTAAAACTGATTTAACTTTCTGAAAACTTGTTTTAAATATACCTGAAAATTTTAGCTACAAAATATAGATTAATATCAGTTACTTGATAGGATTTTATTAACTGTTCCTAAGTCTTAATGAAGGATGCCAGATCTATTTAAAATACTTTTAAGTTGCCTAACACCATAATAAACACAATAGTTAACCACTTCATCAGGAATAGCAGATGAAGGCAGTACTTACTTACCTTAGCATCAGTTAAAGGTGGAACATACACTTTTATATAAACAGTGAAAAGTGTATCTAATAGTTGTTTTTTCTAGCTCCGTTTTTAACCTTTCCCTAAAGGAATCTATACAACGGAGTCTGTATGTAGCTGTTCAACTCATTCTCATCCAAGGAGAAGGTCATATGGCTTGGTGGATAGCGCATTGGATAAGAACTCAGGAGACTTGAGTTCTATGCATGGTTCTACCACTGGACTGCTGGGTGACCTTCGACAAATCACTGTACCTCTGTGCCTCAGTTTCCAAATGCATAAAATGGGGATAATTATACCATGACCGCCTTAGTAAAGCACTTTGAGAGGTATCCAGCACCTGCAAGCTCAGTAACAAGAGGTTAAACATGGGACCTAAATGTTGGAATGTCATTGCACAGCTACTAGGTAGTGAACAATATAAACTTTGAGGAGTGTCTCATAGATGGGCAATAGTGTGAATAAGAGTAAAATGTGTAATTCCCCTACTATTAGAAGAATGAGACTTCAGGTGGTAGATTCTTACAGAAACACAGGTCTGAATAATGTATGACTGCTATTAAAACAAGATGGCAACTTGTACTGGAGCCATGGCAGAGCCAAAATTTAGTAATTGCTTTTGCACATACTTGGTTATTTGTTCTAAGTAGGTATTTTAAGGATAACACAACAAAGTTTCAGTAATGCTAAATTCAAGACCATAAGCAATACAGGGAAGGGAGTGCAGATTTTATATTTAGAAAAGCCTTGTACTGACAAATACCTATTTTTGTAACTCTAATTAACCCCCAGCCTGAAGAGAATGCATTAATCTTTCCATCATATATCTTATTCCTCAATGTGCCCATATTAGTAAAGCTTTTTAAATGTTATGTTTCTTACACACGGGTGAGTTTTGTTTATAGAAAAATGTATGTAGTGCCATGAAGTATTATTTTAAAAGTGAAATGAGATCTTCATATCCAGAAATGCTTAAAGGAAAACATTTAAGAAAAATATTCTCAAGATAGGTAATACCCCATTCTCTGAAATTGAAAGTCTTCATTTATCTCCTGACTTAAAAGCAGGATATTTCCAGGCCTTTCTGCTTTCCTCTGCTGACAAGCTCTAGCTGTGTATCTATACACCTTCATCTGAACTTTTTCCTAATTCCATCTAAACTCTGGCTATGTTGCTCACACCCTAGAAAAACTTTGCTCTCTTGAGAATGTGTATGTATGCTCACACTCTGTTCATTCTATTTTACACCACACAGTACCATTTGTAAATGAATTTGGTAGTTCCTGGATAAGCTATGTTTGGTTGGCTTGGCTATATTCTCAATGACCAGGCTGTGAAGACATCTGTTACAATTTTAAAGGATCACACCAGTGATGGGCAAAAATACTCTAGATTCCCTTTGGTCTGCTGCAGTGTGAGATTGGGAAAGAAGCTTAAAGAATTAAGCCTTATCGTATTTCACAAAGGAATTTTGGGTGAAATCTTAATTTCCATTAAAATCAGTGGCACAGTATCCATTGAGTGGACTTGGGATTTTTTTTCTGTCTTTCATGTTACAAAATCTAGGCCAGTGGTTCCCAAACTTTTTGGCATCACGCCCCCCCTTTTTGATTTTTGAAAAACCCTCACGCTCTCCTTCCCCCTCAAAATAGCATCAAAACTTGTTGGGCCCCCGCCCCTCCCAAAAACACAACCCATGATCTAGGCCATGAAGTATTTCGTTGTTCTATGGCAGCTAAGTTACAAGAGCATGAGATACGAGTCTTCACTTCTCAGAGATGAAATCCTAATTGGTGTACTAGTTCTGAAATGCTGTTGAGCTTCTGATTCAAATCTTCACTATGATCCTTTTCCCTGAATGTATTGTTTACCAGAATAATTGTGTCTTTGGAGCATGGTAGGACATTTTTTAATTGGATCACTTTAAAGCTGACATTCAAATGAGTGCTTCATAACAAATCTCCTTCATCTTCTATAAAGTAAAGTAATCCCTAACCCTCTAATTATAAGCAAACATTCTAGTTTTACAAGGACTGGAATAAATCCTTACGGATTCTATTCAATTACATTTTTTTTTTCTGACAGGAAATCTTATTGTTTGCAATGGCGCCATTTACTGTGAGGGCCCCTCCACCTTTTTAAATATTTTGCCCCATTACTTTTTGAGAAGGAATTATCCAATAACAATAATTAGACTGCGTTTAAAGTAAAGATTTGGAGAAATTACAGATGCATTTTAGGAAAACTTAATTTGCAGATGAAACCTACTTAATGAAATATTTGGAACATTTTCCATTTCATTAACTGATGTATTTTATTTTAACTTTTTTATAGTGAAAATGGACATTTAAAAAAAGGCAAGTGTGTGTAATGGGGGTGGAGATGAAAGCCAACACCACTTGAACTATAATAGAGGCTAACACAATTATTTAGTGCACCTCTAAATTTGTTAGGTAAGGTTAAATGTCAGATTTTTGGATGACTGCACAAGAAAACTCAGGGGAAAATTGTTATTGTGGTCAAGTGGTTTAAACTACAGGGTGGAATCGGGCAATGTTTATAACTGTTTGATAGTCTTCCTGCCCTTGCAAGCTGTTTTTTTTTTTTAAATTGTCTTCAGCTCAGTTGCACTCTTGTGTACTAAAATAAATGTATTCAAAATATTTCATCTGTCTGAGTCTTTATTTGCATTAAAAGGCCTTTTTAATATGCTATCAATTAACTTTAATGTAAGATTACTCTGTTCTGGAAGAAATCAGTGTGAGTCTATGAATGTTGGTCCTTTTAATTTGTTTTTTTGGCCAAACAGGCTTCGTTTTATTAAAACAAATTATAATTTTGGAATTTCCTCATCAGGACAAGAGAATTTAGACTTGGAATGTTACTTTGCTTTGAAATACAATTTCTAAAACAGTACACTACTGACACTGAGATTTCAAGAAGTTGTTACTGGGCCCTTGTCCAGTGAAATATTAATGGAATCCCACTGCAGTCAATAGGACTACTTGTGTGCAGTACTTGCATGCTTAAAGTTAGGCACAGTTTTTAGTAACCTGCTGGGCTGGAGCTCTCCAGCATGCACTTGCTTTCCATATAGTATTTTTATTGAGAGACTGGACACTTCAAACAGGTTTTTTCCACATAGTAAAGGAGTAATTAGTCTGAGAAACAACTGTGAACAATTGGAACAAATTATCCATTTGTGAATTTGCCTTTAGTGACTTCTACACCCTTAGTCTGTACTGGTTTTCAAGTCTTTGCTGAATCGGTGACTTTGTTTTGCATTGTATGTCGCAGGCCGAGACTGACTGACAGCTAAACCTCCAAGACTTGTGAATATTCTGCATCTATAAATTGCAAACTGTTGACATGCAAGGCAAGATATGAACCCCTCTCCGGGAACAAAAGTGAGGTCTGATCAATACCAAGTAGGCCTCATAATTATCTGTTTACAACGTAAACTACATCCAGGGGATGAAGAACACCAGCATGCTACTTTGCAAAACAAAATAACTTGCTGTCTGCTGTGGTTTTTATAATGCTTGTATTAATTGTAGAAAGATGTAAAAGAAATAAACTAGAAAATACTTTGTATTGTACTGCCATTTTTATTGTATTTTTACACATTTTTGGCAGCATTAAATATTTTTTTAAATTGACAACATATTGTTGTGTGTGCATTATGTGAGGGGAAAACTATTAAACAGTATTTCAAGAACACTGGGATTTATTGCAAGGCTTTCTATTTTTCTTACTCATGCTGAATATTGTGATAGTTCCTAATTGATGGGCTCTACTTTTCGTTATGATGGGAATATTTATAAAACAAGGATAAGAACATAAGAATGGCCGTACTGGATCAGACCAAAGGTCCATCTAGCCCAGTATAGGGGCCAGCGGGAAGTCCCACTGACTCTGGGTTGCACGCAGGGTACCAGCTTTCAAATGTACAAGAGTCCCATCCCGGGCTCCATACTGTGTTGCCACTTTGAAAGGCCGCGCTGGAACCTGGGATCATCTGGGGAGTTCCCAGCTGACCCTGGCTTCCATGTGGTGCTGCCCCTTTGAAACAACGCTGCCTTGGTTTTCAAAGCAGCGCCGCCCCCTTTGAAATGCTGTCACGGTGTTTCTAAGGGGCAGCGCCGCCCAGAGCCCTTGCTCAGCTGTGCAGCACTGCCACTTTGAAACACCGAAGCAGTGCTGCATGAGCCCAGGGTCCGCTCCTTGCAGCGCCGCTTTGAAAGGCTGAGGCCCACCCCTCTTTGCTGCCTCTGATAGAGGTAGCGGGGGGAGGGGGAGGGGAGAGTTGACTAGTCCTTAACATCCTTACTCTGTCATTCTTTGTACCTGACAAATCTGAGGAACTGTCCCAGACTAAGGTCAATAGAGGTGGTTTTGGAACAAAATGATATATTAAAGAGTAATAAGTCACCAGGACCAGATGATATTCACCCAAGAGTTCTGAAGGAACTCAAATGTGAAACTGCAGGACTGCTCACTGTAGTTTCTAACCTTCCTTTAAATCAGCCTAGGTAACAAATGACTAGAGGATAGTTAGTTTGACACCAGTTTTTAAAAAGGGCTCCAGATGTAATCCTGGCAATTACAGGCCAGTACGCCTGATTTCAGTACTGAGTAAAGTGGCTGAAAATTATAGCAAAGAACAAACTTTTCAGACATGTATAGGAACATTTTTTTGGAAGAGAGTCAATAAGGCTTTGTAAAGAGATACAATACCTCAATCTAATAGAATCATTTGAGGTCAACAAGCAAGGAGATCCAGTGGCTATAGTGTACAGAGATATTCAGAAAGCCTTTGACAAGGTCCCTCACCCAAAGGCTTTCAGGTAAAGTAAGCTGTCCTCATAAAAGAGAAAAGGTCCTCTAATGGGTTGGTATCTGGTTATAATAGGTAGGAAACAGATTAGGGATAAATAGTGGTATCCCCCCCAGTCTGTTTTGGGAACAGTCCTGTTCAACCTGTTTATAAATCTGGAAAAAGGGGTAAACCATGACATAGCAAAATTTTCAGATGATAAAAAACTCCATAAAATAATTAAGGCCCAGTCAGATTAGAGTTACAGAAGGATCTCACAAATTTGGGTAACTGGGCAACAAAACGGCAGATGAAATTTAGTGTAGATAAATGCAAAGTAATGCACATTGGAAACAATAATACAAATTATATACATAAAATAATGGGTCTAAATTAGCTATTACCACTCTCAAGAGCAACACGGCGTCCTGTGGCACCTTGTAGACTAACAGCTGTATTGGAGCATAAGCTTTTGTGGGCAAAGACCCACTTCGTCAGATGCATGAATCCTCCAAGAGCAGCCCTATTTAATGCCCATATACTTTGTTTTTGATTGGATAGAACTATCATCTTAAGCCCTAAGGCATCTCACTTATGAATTATTTCTTTGTAGATTGATTTCTAGATAATTCCAAAAACAGTCAGAAAAGTGAACTAGCTTCAATTTTCTCAAGGGAGATCTTGGAGTCACTGCACATAGTTCTGACTACATCCACTCAATGTGCAGCAGCAGTCAAGCTACCAATGTTGGGAATCATGAAGAAAGTTGGTCTTATCTATCCCTATCATATTGCTTGTATGTAATGTAGGAGAAAGAGAGCCTGAAGCATAGGCCTGATAGCTGAACCAAAGTAAGCAAGTGTTATACTATGAGTAACAGGTAGGCCTTGTCAAAAGCAGATGTTTGCAAGTCAGTGTTTGGGACATTAACTTAGCACTAAAGCTGCTAAAAACACATGAAATATGTAAATACATTCCACCAAGACAGTACAAGGACACCCTAACTCAACAGCGGATAAAATAGTTTGAATAGTGCCATTGTGTCTGAAAACAAGATGAGTGAAAGCATAACAATGGGTGGTGAATAGGAATGTTTGAGGCATGTACAAGGGGAGGTACCAAAGTGTCATTAATGTCTAAGATGATACATGAGGTGTGTATCATAGATTGTCTAAATGTTGGGGTACCTCAACTTCTTGTCTGGCCTACGGGCCAACAATGAACCCCTACTATTGACTGAGCTATATCCATTGTCACTTGTACAAACACACAGAGGCTCGGGGGCCATCTGGCTTCCAATGACTATTAATGTACTTCGTTTGACAATAAACTGACTTGGGTGACCTTGCACCTTATCTGAGTCTGTGGTCTTTAGGGAATTTTTTGAAATCTATTGTGCTAGCTACCTGCACAGAGCTGGCATGATATACTGAGTGAGCATATGAAAATGCATGCAGCCAAATGTTTATCATCACTGATGGAGTAGGAGACCGGTCAGGATGCCATACAAGTGAATCCTGAATTTACAACATCACTGTCCTGACCTACTACATATAAATCCCTGGTACACCCACCTCTTTAATACTTCATGCAGATATGGTCACTCAATATCATCAAACTAGAATTGGAGATGGTTCAGAAAAGGGCAACAAAAATTATTAGAGGTTTGGAACAGCTGCCGTAAGAGGAGAGGTTAGTAAGTCTGGGCCTTTTCAGCTTGAAAAAGAGATTAAGGGGATTTATGATAGAGGTCTAAAAAATCATGACTGGTGTGAAGAAAGTAAATAGGAAGTGCTATTTACTCATAACACAAGCTTCACCAAATGAAATTAATAGGCAGCAGGTTTACAACAAAAAAGTTCCCCTCAAAACAGTCAATCTGTAGCATTCCTTATGAGAGGATGTTGTGAAGGCCAAGATTATTACAAGGTTCAAAAAAAAACTAGTTAAATTCATGGCTACTACTAGCCAGGATGTGCAGGGATGGTGTCGCTAGCTTCTGTTTGCCAGAAGCTGGGAATGAGTGACAGTGGACAGATTACTTGTTCTGTTCATTCCCTCTAGGGCACCTGGCATTGGTCACTGTCAGAAGACAGAATACTGGGTTAGACTGACCTTTGGTCTAACCCACTATGGCCATTTTTGTCCTATTTTTTGTGCCTGAAATTCAATAGATTGCTAAGTAGCCAGGTTGTGCCCCCCTCCTGCCTTTACACAGTTGTCCTTAAACTTGTAGGCTACATCTAGACTGGCACGCTTTTGTGCCAGAGCTATGCTAATGAGGCTCAGCGTTGGAATATCGCCGAGCCTCATTTGCATAGCTAATGAACTGCCATTTTCACGGAAGAGGCTCTTGCGCAAGACGGGGCTGTCTACACTGCCCCTTCTTGCGCAAAGCTTTGCGCCAAAGCCGTTATGCCCGAAAATAATCGGCATAACGGCTTTGCACAAAAGTTTTCTTGTGCAGAAGGGCAGTGTAGACAGCCCCGCCTTGCAAGAGCCTCTTCCGTGAAAATGGCAGTTCATTAGCTATGCAAATGAGGCTCGGTGATATTCCAACGCTGAGCCTCATTTGCATAGCTCTGGCGCAAAAGCGCGCCAGTCTAGACGTAGCCGTATAGTGTTCAGGTGGGGGTGTGCTGTTCCCTACAAAAATGTGGTTTTACATTTTGGCCACATTTCGGTAAGTAAGCATGAGACAAAGGGGAAACAGACCTGTTTGAGAGCTGCCCGGTAATAAGTTTGACAGGCCCAGAAGCTTCTCTACATGGTTAAAACTTCTTCCACTTAGTCTGAACTGCATTGTCTTTTGGATGCTGTTACCTGGGACTCAGTTCGTAGTTCAGGGTAACTATATTTTCATTTTGAATAAGATGCTGCATCAGTCATTCATGAATCCTCCAAGAGCATCCCATTTAATGCCCATATACTTTGTTTTTGATTGGATAGAACTATCATCTTAAGCCCTGAGGCATCTCGCTTATGAATTATTTCTTTGTAGATTGTTTTTGGAATTATCTAGAAATCAGAGAAGTGAACTAACTTTAATTTTCTAACATGAATGTAAAAATGTCAGGCTATATTAACACTGCAGCTATCTTACTGTAAATGAAAATATGAAACCAAGAATCTTCCACTTACTGCCAATAGCAGTTTTCTTTCATGCCTGTATTACTCTATGTACAGCAAAATTTAAAGTAATCAAGACATATAGTACCTGCTATTTGGCACTATCGTCTTCACTATAACACTTTATTTGAACTTAGGTCAAACAGCCATATGCTGAAATATTTATGGTAAAGTATTTGTCTTTATACGGTATGTAATAGTCCTGCAGTATTTGCTGATTGTAACTGAGTAAAGGCTGCAAAACACAAACAAAATTTTGTTCAGCCTCTATATAGACTGTGTTCATGTCTCTTTTAGGGTGAAGGAAGGAGAACTTTTCTACAAACCTTCATGCTAGTTGTCTTATTTAGAGAATGACTGATTTTCTGTCATATGTGAGCAGAGGTATTAACGATCATCAAAAGTGTGCACCACCTTTGAGGCTTCAGTCAAGGCAGAGAACACCATGAGTTTAACTATTCAGGATTATGAATACACTTGAGTGAACCATGCTCAATCTACCACGTCCCAGAAATACTGAAAATTTGTCAAATGACTAGTGAACATGATGTCTTTAACTGAAGGATTACCAGCTCAATTACTCTTCCTCGTACATTTACATGCCTCAGCACAACTGTGATATAAATATGAAAACTGGTTAAGAATCCGTTTCCTCTATGTAAGCCATATTTTACACCTCTGCTTTGTTTAAACTAGTAGTAGAGATGTAGCCGTGTTAGTCTAGTCTAGCTGAAACAAAAAACAGGACTATGTAGCACTTTAAAGACTAACAAGATGGTTTATTAGGTGATGAGCTTTCGTAGGCCAGACCCACTTCCTCAGATCAAATTGTGGAAGAGTTTTTTGTTTAAACTGTAATCTTATAGCTTTAATATTCCTGGAGATTTTTAATTTTTTAAAGAACAAAAACTGATTTCAATGGTTACTTCTGTAGTAGTTTGACTGTCCACAAAAGTATCCCACTATAGTACAATGCTGCTTGTTTTTGCGATTACTCATTCCTTAGCTCTGTAAATCATCTTAAACGTCTATACTTCAGATGTGCAAAGCTAATCAATAATTTAGTTTCTTCTTTAAATTTTAGAGGCATTTCTCTGGCTGCAGTCAGGCTAGCTTTAGTAAGGATTAACCACTTATGCAGTTTTAACTTTGGTATATCTCTTTGCGGCCTGTGGGAAAGGGTAGAGTCTATGTTGTCTCCTTTATAATCCTGTGGAAGCAAATTAAAAGGTAACACAGTTCAGGCTGTGTCTTCTGCATAGCGCCTCAAAAGATAGCACACGTACACTTTGAGAGGTAGGAATCACTGATGGTTTGCTCAGAGTGCCAGGAAGATAGGAGGAGGCGGCTGAAGGGATGAAGATATGGATTAAAGGTAAAGGATTTGAGGATAGCCTCACATACTGATTCTAGGAATGGCCAACTTTGCAAGTGGCCCTGTTACCTTCATGACCCTCCTGGGTATGTAGGATATTAATTAGGGTGGTTAAGGAATTTCTTTAAACAGTTTATTAGAAACAATTCACCAGGAGATACCCAAGAAACATCTGTGCACAACAGACAATGTTTTGGTCATACAGTGAAACCTGCATAAACTTTTTTTATATCCACATAATAGCAAAGGAAATGTTTGCAAAAATAAAGGATATTAATGTACAATAAGTTAAATGTTAGATAACTGTTGTTGCTTGGCATTCACTATGTTAGTTGTATAACATCTATAACCTCCCTCTGAAGACTGATTTTTCAGAATACCAGAGTAATCAGAAGAGTGCAGGCGGAAGGCCACTGCCAAAGAGTAATCTCCAAGAAAGTGGTATTTTCCATTGCGAAAGAGTAGTTTTGGCATCGCTGCTCTGCTGATTTAAGAACAAAATACATTTTCAAACTCTGAAATTACATTAACCACATATGGCAAGTCTGCTCTTCCCATTTTACTGTGGGCACATTTAGTCACATAGCTATACTGGATTGCTGCTTTATACCTATGATAGTATACGGCCTTAGGAGAGCTACTATAGTATCAAGCAGGAACATAACTCCACCCCAACACATTACTGTTCTTTTCATCCATGGCCATGAAAAACACAATACAACTGTAAAATCTGGTATTTTGTGAGCTCTTACCCCAGATTGCACAGATTTCATAAGGGGAGTAATGTTTCCCAAAGTGGAGGCCCTGGCCCAAAAGGCAGTTGCAGAGGGGATACAAAATTATTTTTATGGGGGAGCACCGTATTGCCACCCTTACTTCTGCACTGCTTTCAGAGCTAGGTGGCTAGAAAGTGGCACCTTTTGGCCAGGTGCCCAACTCTGAAGGCAGCACCCTGCCCGAAATAAGGGTGACAATACCATGCCATGCCATCCTTACTTCTGCACTGCTGGTGGCAGTGGATCTAGCTTAAAAGCTGGACTCCCCACCAGCAACCAATGCTCTCCAGCTCTTAAGGCAGTGATGCCACCAACCATAGCACAGAAATAAGGGTAGCAGTACCACAAAGCACTCCCCCTGCTACAAAAACTAGGGATGTTAAATTGCAGGTAATTGACTAATAGAATAGTTGATGCATTTTGCATCGACTAGATGACTAGTCGATAGGGCATCTCTGCCTTTGAAGTGTAGAAACAGTCCTAGGGCTGTTGCTACACTCTAAAGGCAAAAGCACCATGTGGAGCCTGGAGTCAGCTAAGGACTCCCCTCTGCCCCCAGGCTCCATGCAGCGCTGCCGCTTTGAAACGCTTTGGAGTCCTCAGCTGTACCTGGGCTTCACGTCGACGCTGCTGCTGCTTTGAAATGCTGCGGGGAGCCTGACTCCGGGCTCCCGCAGCGGTGTTTCAAAGCAGCAGCCCCGCATGGAGCCTGGGGTCAGTGGGGGAGTCCCCAGCTGATCCCAGGCTCCTCACAGTGCTGCCACTTTGAAATGCCAGGAGGAGCCTGACGCCGAGCTCCCGCAGCGGCAATTCAAAGCAGTAGCGCCGGGTGGAGCCAGGGCCTGGCCTCAGGCTACACGTGGCACTGCCACTTAGAAGTACTCCCTCCTTCCCTCTCTGCCCTTGCTGCCTCTTTCTGATAGAGGCAGCAAAGGGGGGGGAGTGACTAGTCAACAAGCTTGTCCGCTATCCGATAACCATTTCCTTATTCGATAGTCGACTAGTCCTTCATATCCCTAACAAAACCCTATGACTTCTCCCCCACAACTCTTTTGGGTCAAAACCCTTAAAATTACAGCACCTCAAAATTTAAGATTTAAATAGTTGAACCACATAGTTTAATAAGGTTTTTTAAAATCATACGTTTTAATGTGAAATTGACCAAAATGGACCATGAATTGGGTAAAGCCCTACATATTGGATTTGACTTTGTTTCCACTGATTGCAGGTGGAACATGTCTTTAGATTTCCACTAACCTTGGAACAAAGAGATTCCACCATACTCTGGCATACAACCTCAACTGACAGGCTGTCAAATTCATGAAAGCTCATTTAAAATGTGAAGGAGTCTCTAATTCTGAGCTGCTGAAATGAAAAAACTTTGGCTGAAAGAATACTTACTTCACTTTTAATTAGCTGGAGCCATTCGTTAAGATAGTTAACAAGAGCGAAGGCATCTGGGATGTTGTCCCCCTCTGAGCAGAATTTCAATAGAACTGCCATTTGGATTCCATTTGAACAACTGGAACAGAAATTGGTCAGATTTTCAAGTGCACAATAATTACTGGAGGGGAACTTATTTAATATCAGCTTTGGTGTTTATGTAAGAGGCAGCAGCTCACTGGGTTTTTAAATAAATAAAAAAAAAAAGTCCAGATTTTTGGTTTGCTGCCTCATAGTTACCACGCTGCTCGACTTTTTTTGAGGGATGGGGGCAGGACGGGGATAGATTCTCTGCTGTGGGAATACTGCTTCTGAACTGCTACACAGCAAGTTTCCTTTTTTTTGTTACTACTTCTTGGGCTTTCATACCAATTCCTTTGATAGGCACCCTTAATCTCTCATGTACTACAAACACTAAAAAATGGAGTGGTTAGATGCACACTGCAAAACCAGTGCCCCCAGACTCTGAAAAAAAAGGTAGGACTTAGATATAGGCACCTAAATCAGGAAATAGCTTCTAGAGCCATATGAACATAGTTGGAGGATAATTTACTGAAGATAACAGGAAGGACATAAAAAGGAAATCTCAAGAGGAACAGAGTAAGACAAGGAAGAGGATTAGAATCTGGCTAATCAACAAGGAAAGGCCAGATGGGAGTACAAATTTGCTGAGAACAAAAACACATTCTTGGGATGGACATGGTGCGATAAAAAAGACTAGAGTAGAACTCCATCCGATATAGACCTGAGCAGACAAGTAGAACAATTCTAACACAGTTCAAAAGCTACCTCTCAATAGTTAGCCTAGGAATATCACAATGAAGTTATGCCTCATGCCTGATGGAAGACAGGTGCCCAATACAAATTCCAAGATTGGGAAAGTCATTACAAACTAAGAGCCTAACAAAAGCAAAGGCACTGAATCATCAGTCTAGGCTGTGCAAAGCATGTGGTAAAGAGTATTTAGTGTATAAAATATCAAACTGTCTTTCTGAGAGACAGCACACTGTAAATAGTCCTCCAGTCTGGGAGACAAGAAATTTAGATGGTAGGTCCAGTTAGGGATGTAAGCCTAGGCTAGGGTTGCTCGGTGTCCAGTTTTGAACTGAACAGTCCAGTATTTGAGCTTTCTGTTCAGGAAACAAATTAAGAAAATATACATGTCCGGTATTTTCTAAATAAGATGTAATGCAGATTGTGATATAATGTCAAGTGTGTCCAGTATTTTTGTTGAAACCATCTGGCAACCCTAGCCTAGGCTTATCAGTTAATCTAGTTGACTACTTGCTTCTTGCCCCTTCCCTGCTGCCTCTGTATCAGGAAATACAAGACTTAACAGCTGGTTCCCCGCAGCACCATCTCCACAGTGCTACCTACCCGCCCCCGCTGCTGCCTCTATCAGAGGGGGGAGAGAGGTGGGGCAGGGGAAGCTGCCGCGAAGCAGCCTCTGTCCACAGTGAGCCCAGGCCTGCCACAGGCAGAGGCTGCTCCTACAGCAGCCCCTGTCTACAGGGGGGTCCCAGCTTCCCACAGGTACCCCCGTGGATAGGGGCTGTTGCCTTAAAGCAGCCCTGCCCATGGCAGGCCAGGCTGGCTGCGGATAGGGGCTGCTCCGGCAGCAGCTACTGTCTGCTGGGACCCCCTGCGGACAGGGCTGTTGCCACAAAGCAGCCTCTGTCTGCAGTGGCCTGGGCTGGCCGCGGACAAAGGCTGCTCCGGCTGGGCAGGCAGTCCTGTTCAGTCCCAGCTTGTGCCGGGTCCAGGACCTACCCTCGCTGCAGCTCTGCAGTTTAAATGTACTAGGAGTCAGGTGGTCAGACAACCACCTGATGGACCCGGCACGAGCTGGGACTGAGCCGGGTTGCCTTCCCTTATCAATTAATTGAGCAGTCAATAAAAATTCTATCAACTACTCGATTAGCCAATTAACCACATCTTAGCATCCCTAGACTCAGTTCTTCCACTGACTTGCTGTGTGAACTAGGTCAGATCACTTACCCTCTCTATACCTGTTTCACTTCTCATCTCACCCTTGGCCACATCAATTTAGATTATAAACTTTTCAAGGCAGGGACTATCTTTTAGTTTATGTTTATACAGTACTTAGTACAATAGGATCCAAATCTTGGTAGGGATTTCTATGTGCTTCCTTAATCCAAATAATAAATGCATCAATGAACAGACTAGGGTTAGTAACCCTAGTCAGGGCTAAAGTTCAGATGGGGTGAAAGGGAACATATGCTAAGAAAGTAGTAAATTCTTGTACCTGGCACAAAAATCATTTCACACACCTGCTTGCAAAAGTTGTGTAACCCACTCAACATGGTAAGCTTTATGTTAAAATTCTTCAAACTCAAATTTGTTTTTAGCATAACCTTTTACCCAAATGCATTCTTTTCTTTACTGTTTGCTGGTCCTATCAAAGAATTATAGGGTCGGAAGAGACCTCGGAAGGACATCAAGTCGAATCCCTTGCCCAAAGCAGGACCAACCCCAACTAAATCATCCCAGCCAGGGCTTTGTTAAGCCAGGACTTAAAAACCTCTAGAGGTGAAGATTCACTACCTCCATAGGTAATCCATTCCAGAGCTTCACCACCATCCTAACAACATAGTTTTTCCTAATATCCAACTTACACCTCACCCACTGCAACTTGAGACCATTGCTCCTCGTTTTGTCATCTGTCACCACTGAGAACAGCCTCTCTCCATTCTCTTTGGTAGTTAGTGGCTGCTATCAAATCTCCCCTCAATCTTTTCTTCTATAGACTAAATAAGCCCAAATTCCTCAGCCTCTCCTAGTAAGTCAGGGGTCGGCAACTTTTTCAAATCAAAGAGCCAAACTATATCAAAATATGGAAAGTGGTCAACAAAGAGCCAGTATAAGAATATTTGCATGACTGAAAATATACACTTAATATTATTGATAATTAACAATGATTAATGATAGCATAAATGAAACATTTTACTCTCAGACTTTATTTAATTAGACTTCTGCTGTTGCATCTTTTTGCACAGTTCTTTGAAGTTTACATCATAACTGGATGAATCCAGCTTCATGCCCGCATTCAGGCTGTTGTCTGTCAATCTTATGGTGGGCAGCTGGTGATGTGGGGGTGCAGGAATCCGGGTTGGGATGTATGAGGGGCTCAGGGCAGGAGATTGGGGTGTATGATGGACTCAGGGTACAAGGTTGTGGTGTGTGGGGGTGCAGGAGTGTTATGGCAGGGACTGGGGATGTGCGGGTCTGAGGGGCTCCGGGTAGGGGGTTCAGGTGTATGATGGACTCAGGGTACAGGAGTGTTATGATGCTGTGACCAGATGGGGGTTGGGCCCCAATTTGGAGCTTGCTGGCTAGGCTTCATTTTTAAATAAAGTAAAACATTATGTATAACACAAAAGGTTTCAACATTTTCTTTATCTATGGCAGGGATGGGGAACCTTTTTTGGGTCAATGGCAACTGACCAATAGAAAAAAACATCCAAAACCCCCCAACCCTTACTGATGTGACCCCCTACTGAAACACCTCACTCCCCTGGTGCTCCAGCCCCATGGTGGGGGGGAGGGGTAGGGAGGACTGAGGTTCAAGGCCTCAGGCCAGATTTACTCTTCTGGGGTTCCAGGGTTAGTGGATTTGTGGGCTCCCACCCCCAGACTCTGGGTTGGGACCAAAAATGAGGCATTAAGTGTGTGAGACAGGGCTGCCAGTGAATGGGATAGGGATAGGAGTACAGGATCTGGGAGGCAGGTGGGATGTAGGAGGGAGTGAGGGTGCGAGGTTTGGCCAGGGGGCAGGAGCAGGCTGGGAGCTGGGTGCCTGGCCAGGGGGTGTCTGGCCGGGATGCAGAAAGGATTTTGGCCAGGGGGAAGGCCGTCTGGGTGGAGCGATGTCTAGGCATGAGGGAGTCGGGGACACTTGTTTTCACATCGTGTGGCAGACATTGTGTCACACGCCTCCCACTGCTCCCATTCACTGGTAGGAAGCCGCCGCGAAAGGTTGGCGGGGAGGCCTGCAGGCAATGTGTCCCGAGAGAAGGAAAAAGTAGTACGCAGGGAGCCATGTTTGGTTCCTGATTTCCCCCATGCCAGGGGAAGGAAAATGCTGTCGTGCCGAGTCAGTTTTAGCTCTGCTTGTTCCCTGCACGCCACAATCTGGTGCAGAGCCTCGGGGCTCTCTCCCCCCTTCCCCTGCAGGAAGTCGGCACGGCGTTCCAGTCTCATGGGGGGCTGTAAGGCTGTAGTGCCAGGGCTGGCTCCCTGCTGCAGCGGGAACAGAGGGGGGCTGAGTTGGGGCTCCAGAAGAGCTATATCTGGCTCCCTAGTGAGCGATATTTAGCTCACGAGCTATAGGTTGCCGACCCTGTCATAGGTCATGTGCTCCAGTTACCTAATAATTTTTATTGCCCTCCACTGGACCTTCTCCAATGTGTCCACATCCTTTCTGTAATGGGGGGAGCCCAGAATTGGACATAATACTTCAGATGTGGCCTCACCAGTGCTGAATAAAGGGGAATAAACACTTCTCTAGATCTGTTGGCAATGCTCCTCCTAATGCACACTAATATGCCATCAGCCTTCTTGGCTACAAGGGCACACTATTGACTCATCCAGCTTCTCCTCCATTATAATCTGCCAAACTGCTGTTTAGCCAGTAAGTCCCCAGTCTGTAACAATGCTTGGGATTCTTCCGTCCCAAGTGCAGGATTCTGCACTTGTCCTTGTTGAACCTCATCAGATTTCTTTTGGCCCGATCCTCCAATTAGAGGACTCTATCCCTACTCTCCAAAGTATCTGCCTTTCCCCGTAGCTTAGTGTCATCTGCGAACTTGCTGAGAATGCAATCCATCCCCTCATCCAGGTCATTAATAAAGATATTGAAAAAAACTGGCCCAGAACTGACCCCCAGGGCACGCTGCTTGACACCGACCGCACCGCCAACCACATATCGAGCCACTGATCACTACCCATTGAGCCCGACTAGCTGGCTAGCTTTCTATCCACCTGACAGTCCATTTATCCAATCCAGTCCATTTTAACTTGTTGGCAAAAATACTGTGGGAGACCATATCAAAAGCTTTGCTAAATCCTGAAGCAAAGGACTCAAAAAATCAAATTTTAGAATTCTATACTCTGAAGACAGAGCACATTATTGGGAATTATTTCAATCGTCGTGAAAGAAATGATCTTTGCAGAAGCTGTCTAGCTCAACCTGTCTCTTTACTGTGGACTAAACTCACAAGCGAAGTTTTCTGTCTTTTATTCTGATGAATTATAATAGTTATATATGTCAAGACAAATTTTCTACGACACATACTTTAATTATCAAAGAGGATAAGTGTTTCAGTTATGATCCCGATTACAGCCTCCCTCCTTTTCCTGTTCAACCCCCTTAAAAATGTATCAATGATAGATTGCTAGCGACTATGTTGCAAGCTCTATTTTGCTAGGGTTTTTATATCATGTAAATCCTCTTTCAATCTCCTGTAATTCTCCTGCAAATTATTCTAAAGAATACCATTACTAATAATTTACACAGCATCCACGAAAAGACAACAAATAATCATTTTTCTTGGTATCGGACTAAAAAGGCAAAAGTAGATTGAAGCTAGATACTAAAAACTGGACTTCTGACACTTTGCGAAGTTTCCTCTAACATCAGCCGACTCACCCACCTCTCACTGAATAATAATTTTGTGATGCCACCTCCAGGAATATGTAGTACCATCTCTGCATCATTTACTCCCGGATAAGCAGCGATTTTTTCCATCTCCTTCCAATTTAGCTTCTGTATTAGATCTCCAGCTGTTTTCTGAATAGCAGGTGTGAGTAAGTATCGTAGTGGTGTACTAAATAAAATGCAAGAATACCGTAAATAGTTACATAGATTACTTGTGTAAAAGGGTAATGGTAAACTTTTAGAACCTCAACCTTGTAATGAAAGCGCAGGAATTGCTTTCTTCTGTAAATCAAACACCCAGGATAATCTGAGATTGCAAAACATAAATGATCATCAATCTGCCATACACAATGGTACATTTTGGAAGCAAATATTTATTCCTGAAGCAAGTAGGTACATTTTCTTTCATTGGTTGTGTCTACACTGCACTGTTATTTTGGAATAACTAGTGTTATTCTGAAATAACAATGCAACTGTCTACACTGCAATTCCATTATTTCGAAATAATATCAAAATAATGGGCAGCTTATTCCGACTTCTGTAAACCTCATTCCATGAGGAATAACTCCTCTTCCGAAATACCTATTTCAAAATAGCTGCAGTGTGGATGTTCCACTGCTGCTATTTCGAAATAGCTCCTCACCAGGGCCATTTTAAGTAATTTCTCCCCAATGCTTCCTAGGGCTCTAAATCAAGATAGCGCGTCCACATTAGGGGAGCCTGCCTCAAACTAATTTTTGTAGTGTGGACGTGCTATTTCGAAATAAGCTATTCTGGAAGTTACCTTCTGGAATAGCTTATTCCGAAATAAGCGTGCAGTGTAGACATATCCTTTGAGTCAATAGTACCCCAGGCTAAAACAAAAAAACCCACACCAGAATCAACTACTGACAATGTCTCCTGCCCCATCCACATGTATGTGATTCACATGTTAGTTGTGCCTTCAGTTAACTGCAGGCATTAATTGAGATTAAATGTCAGCCCTATTTAACATGTAGAGAATAGTACTATACAGGGCTGCTTTTAAGAATAGTTAAAAACTGAATTTTAGTTTGTATCTCACTTTATCCCAGCTGTTTCTTTTCGCATTTCAGCTTGGATAATAGATGACTCATTAATTTTCAGTGATTGTTAACTTGTGGTTATTTTAATCTACTGATCTTTTACATTAGCAAAACATTTCAATGTTAAGGTTACAGATGGTCCAAGATATGTTACTTCTTTTAAAAATAAGCATTTTTCAACAACTGAGGGTGTCCCAGTCTATAATAAAATACGTGACACTGCTGTTTTTGCAAACACCTACTGTTATTTCAATTAAACAAGTCTTCAAAGCCTCAAAGGAGTCTTGAGGTCTATAAATGTTCTGCATATAATTATTAGTGTCTGATGGAGGTAGTCTTCCCCTTAAAGGTAGGAGATGCTTTAGAGTTCATCACAGTGTGGCCCTTTAAGATCTGGAAAGGTTCTATATCTGTATAATTTTTAAAAGAGTGAGAGAGAGGTTGAGAAAAATAAAGAGGAAATGTGTGAGGGAATGTGTGATATTTGGGGAGAAGCCTTCTCACCATCTTTAAAGTGCCGAAGCAAGGAGATTTTGCAGAGTGGGTAGGTTGAGGTTGCTGTAGTCTAGTGATCTAAAATAATTTTTTGAATTTAAGGGCAACCCAAGATCTATTTTCCCTCTGTCCCAAGACCCCATCCCTTCCCCAAAGCCCCCCTTCGCTTCCCTTCCTCCTCCCTTCTATCTGTCACATGCTCTCCTTCACCCCTCATTTACTTTCACTAGGGCGTGGGAAGGGGGTGCAGGCTCTGAGATGGAGCTGAGGGGGGGTTGCAGTGTGGGAGTGGGCTCCAAGCTAAGCCTGTGGCAGGAAGTGAGGGTGCAGGCTTTGAGAGGGAGTTTGGATGCAGGAGGAGGCTACAGGCTGGGGCACAGGAGGATGCAGGTGGATATGAAGTACTGGCACTGGGAGGAAGCTCAGGATTGGGGCAATGCCTTGGAGTGCAGGAGGGACTATGGGGTGCTGGCTCCGTGAGAGAATTAGGGAATGGCCTCCCACCAGAAGGCAATTATCTAGGGCAGCTCCCATT
Source organism: Rafetus swinhoei (assembly GCA_019425775.1). NCBI lineage: Eukaryota > Metazoa > Chordata > Testudines > Trionychidae > Rafetus > Rafetus swinhoei. Next base: position 88,858,624 of record CM033424.1, on the reverse strand, counting down.
TGGCAGTGCAACAGGACTGCTACTAGCTCCATGCCATTCCTAGAAGAGGACAACATGCCGATGTGGCCCTTGGGGGACCATGTAGCTCCACACATTGCCCCTCTCTGCAGGCACTGCCCCCACACATTCCATTGGCTATACTTCTCCATTCCCAGCCAATGGGGGCTCCAGAGTTGGTGCTTGCAAGGAGGAGCATCCCCCTGGGGTACTGGCTGCTGGAGCAGGCAGGAAGCTTCTCTTAGCAGCACAACACGGAGAGTCTCCAGGATGTCTCCAGGATTGACCAAATGATTGTGATCGACAGGTTGATGACCAATCTTAACAGCCCTAACATTAAGTTTGTACAACCAGGGCTGGATTACCCAACAGGCAGAATAAGCACGTGCTTAGGGCACCAGCAAAGCAGGGGCACCAAAAAAGAGAGATTTTACGGTATAGTATTGTTTTTATTTTGAAATACATATGGGGGGGCACCATAATCTTTTCAGTACTTAGGGCCTCTAAAGGTCTTAATCTGGCCCTGTGTACAACATATACAAAACACAGCTAAGCAAAAGAATCCATATCAAATGTATTTAAAGTAACTTTATCTTTGCTAGATGGAAACATGCCAGTTAACTTTATGGAAAAGAACAGTAATATTAAATTCTATGAAGTATGCATATGAACATACCCATGAAGCTGCTGATCATCACGCTGGTATGCATGGCTACTTGATAGAAGAATGACTTTGGCACATCTACTGCTTTTCACCCAAGAAAGCAGTGTTTGACAAAATAATCTATATTTATTCTATATATCAAGATGGAGGAGGAGGAGAAGCAGAAAGATTAGATATTTAAGAAATGACAAAAAGCTACAATTATTATTTGTACTGCATTTAATGTTTAGGGATGAGGCAAGTTCATATTTATTTAACTAAAACTAAGATTTTCCTCATACCAGTTAAGTCTCAATTTTAGAATAACATTTTTAAATAAAAGGTTAAGGGTGGAACCAAGCTTAGCTACCATGGTTATGATTATGAATCAAATCAACATTTACCAGTTATTTTCATACCTTAGTGTCTAAAAATCTGATCAAGCTGTAGATTTACCAGTAGAAGCTGTATAACAAATGTTTAGCTTTTAAGAACCCACACACTTGAACTGCCAAAAATTGTGCTCAGGTACTCCGATATGGTAAATATTGGCTTTAATGACAAACACTGCATTTCAACATAGCATGTAAACAACAATATGAATTTCTGTTCATTTCACATCATAACCTCAGTTCTAAGGTAGATTTAAAGAATCCTGAGAAACAGTCATTTTGATGACTGAAATAAACTTATTTTAGAAATAAATAGCACAAATGTGTACTAATTGTAAGCAGATATTTTCCCAAAAATCAATGGATCTTTGCCTCTGACTTAGAGGCAATAACTAAATAATATACAACATCATGCAGCTAGTGGTATGACTAAGTCTAATTTATCTTCTCTCAGCAATCCACAAGCAGAGTTTAATTCAATCAGTAGAAATACAATTACGCAATTAATGGCAATTTTCAACTGTATGTGTTTGATAAGCATCTTACTAAAGTTACCACAATTCAGAAAGATTTTAATTCCAACTTATATCCCATTATTGTATATATTTGCTGGATAGAAGCCTTTCTAGAAACAATTTTTTAGTTCATTTTAAAGAGGAGTGATTTTTCTGTACTGGTAATTTTTCTCCAGCTATAAATACTTTTTGGGTTTATTTCATAAGATGGTGTGACAGACCCAGACCAGCTGGCTGCCGCACTCTAATAGAGGGCAGGTATGCTGGGTTCTGGGTGAACAGTTTCCTCTTCCCTAAGTAAACAGGGCCAAGCCTAGTGCAGCATAATCAGCCAGGCACCTGGAGCCAATTAAGAGCTTGCAGGAAGCAGCAGGCTCACCAGAGCACCTGCAGCCCATTTAGGCCTGCTTGGGTTTGTTTATAAGGCCTCCCTGCAAGGCGTGAAGAAGCCTAGGATCTGAGAGTGAGAAGGTAGCTTGGGAGAGTGCTGTGAAGGAGCAGGATGGACTTGCTCAGGTACTGGAAGGGATCCTTTGGGGAAGTGGCCTAGGGAAGAAGCTGCTTGACTGGGAGTCAAGGAAACCCTGTCTGTTACCACTGTCTTCGGGTCCCTGGGCCAGAACCTGAAGTAGTGGGTGAGCCTGGGTTTCCTCCAACACTCCTAGTACCACTACAGAGTCTGCCCCTGAAAGGGGAGACTAGAACTACTGAGGGGTTTTCACCATAAACTGTGGACTAGCCTATGATGAGAATGGCTCAGTAGGCTGAGCTCCTTGCCTCTAGAAAGGGAGAGGCTGTGTGGAGAGTCACAACAAGCTTCTGAGGCAAATACTATCTGCCAGAAGCTCAGGACCCTCGGGGCATAGCCAGAGCTTTGCCACAACGATTAACATGCTAAAGATCTTGGATATGAACATTTTTTGATTCACCCCTTTCAATATATACAATAAGAATGCCCAATAATATACATACCTTTACAAATGGTGATCTGATTTGGAGAACCACAAGCTTTTTAGAAGGTAAAGAATATACTGCAAAAAACAACGAAGTTGTGTAAAGAGAAAACAAGTGAACAATGTAGAGTTACACATGTTTAGATTAATAATTTATAACAAAGTAGATAAACGATATTCTAAGTTTTTTAAATCAAACTTGATTTAAACTAAATATTTTCTATTTTTAAAGTCTATTTAAAATGTATAATCACTGCTTATACCTAAATTTAGTATAATTTATTAAACTAAATAAAACATTCAATTTATTTTAAAAAAAAATCAACATTCAATACATTTTTGAGCTGAACTTTTAAATAAAATCAAACCACTGAACTTCTGGAAGTTACTAGTTAAGCATTTGGAACCAGACTTTGGTGAAATGGTAAGTCAGCTTTTGATATCAGTAGCCTCTTCCGAAGGGGCACTGCTAATATTTTTCTCGTTTCAATTTTTTCAACTCCATGAGAATTTCATTAAATTGAGAAACCAACTGAGTTGAAAAAGTTTGACTACTATGAATAAAACTCAGGGGGGGAGCCTGCAATCTACAAGTTCTATGATCTTGAAGGGGGTTCTGATCTATAATCTTGAGCAATAATTTTTGATGGGGGCCAGACCAATTTGGCAAGTGGTGAAGGACCATACTTTTCTACAATATTAATGGAGGTGTAGGGTCTGGGAGGGAGTTTGGGTGAAGGAGAAGATTTTGACCTGGATGAGGGATGTAGAAGGGGTACAAGGTCTGGGAGGGAGCTGTGATCTGGGCCAAATGTGCAGGAGGGGATGCAGAGAATTAGGTTCTAACTAGGGCAGGGAGTTGGAGTGCAAGAGGGGGTGAGATGTCAGGTGTAGGCTCTGGCTGGGAGGCACTTGGGCAGGCTCCCTGACTACTGAGGCCAGTATGCCTCTGCAGGGCATGCTTCTGAGGAGGCATGTCTTTGTGTGTTGCATGTCCTGCAAGCATAGCCCAAGCAGCACCCATTGGCCAGTTTCCAGACAACAGAAGCTGCAAGGATTGTGCTGGGGGTGGGGTCAATGCATGGAGGACCCCCTTCCCCCAAGAGGCATGCACTATGCAGAGATGCACATGCTTCCTCAGCAGTCAGCCACTTTGAGTCTTGATGTAGTTTATAATAGATGAGATCAGCTGCAAAATGTCAACTAGCTCTGGGCTTAGAGCTTTAAATAAGAAGTTCTCTCACTCCTGCAGTGACTCTATACAGAAGACAGAGTAACTTTCTTTACCAAGGCACACAGACCTGCTTTGTGTTCGGACAAAGCTCAATCTGTGCAAAAATCCAAAATGTAATCACACAATATAGTCTTGTCTTACATGTATCCCCACAGAACACTGAACATTCCTTGTACCATCTCCTGGGTGGGAAGAGGAAGACTGAACACAGTGACTTCAAGTGCATCACAGCTCTGTGCTCACATCAACTTGAAAAGCAGAAGCATGCATGTTTTCAGATGCTCCACCACCGTGTTTTCCTGATCTGCTGCTATCTCTTCCATTCTTCCCTGTGATGGAGTATGGGATGGCTTTGAGTGTGCCTGTCTTAGTTTCCCAACACATTATTGATTGATTGAAGTTAGCAAAATCTAAGTCTCCCCAATTGTGAGTCGCTTCTTGGATGGCATGAGATGGTAATTTACTTCAAATGGTGCTTTTTGGGTTAGATCAGAGACTGACATGGCTCTCTTCAATTGCACTTGATGCAAGAGTTTCTTTTTACAGTGCTGGAAAAGTTACCTTGATTTTCTTATATGCTAGTATAATTTAAGTTTATTACCTAGTGAAAAAATAAAACCTAACAGCATGTGACAAGGCAGGCATTTTGGCCTTACTTCATTCTTGACCAAAATTCTGGTGAAGCTATACTAAAGAAACACTCCTCATATTTGCAAGCACATTTCTTGGACTCTAGTGTTGTTATGAACGGAAAAAAGTCACTACTTGAGGCTGAGGCAGGTATTCAATGTAAAAATAAATCCATTGTGGCTCTTACCATAAATGAAAGAGGAATTCATGGTTAAGCAAAGGCCAGGACTTGAGATGGCTCTATACTAGAGCAATATAGAAACAGTGACTTACAATGATTCTTTGTCAAGTACCAACAGAATACTCAGGTTGCCATAAAGGAAGATATGGGCCTGCCTTAGGTAGTTTACAAGTCACTTCCTGAGGTCCCAATTCATGAAGGCTCTACTCAGACAGCTAGAAGTGCTAGTGGGCCCATTCACTGCTCTGTGGCATGGGGCACAAGCAGTTTTGCACTGAATGTTGACCACTGATCAAAGCTTGGGTTAACAGGGTGTCTTGCACTCCAACAAGGACCTTGCTAGGGCACACCACAGGCTTCCTCACCTATTTAATAGATCACCTTTACTACATGCTAAATTCCACTCTATTTCTAGATATGTGATCTAATAACTCCCACCCATCTCAGGTGACTGAACCCCTCCTGGTGGCATGGTACAACAGTTTAGCACCAATGAGGATAGAAAAGACTACACACTATCTGAATCACATGACTTGTGGTCTTCGAGGCCCAACAAAATGGCTTTGCAGGGAACTTCCCATGTGCTTGAACCAACCCTGTCACTGCAGTTCTTCAGCTTCTGAGACAAAGCAGATGTTGCAAACATGTCAGCAGATGAACCAAAACAAAGTTCTTATTTAAAATCTGAAGAAAGACACAAAACACTCCTATGTAACTGATGATGCAGGGTCCTTTTTTATGCCATCTTGGTGTTTCCATACCTAGTCTACAAGTGCTGAACCAAGAAGCTCCCATTTCGATTTACAAAGTGTCAGTATCCTGATAGCATGACTTTCCACATATAGTGTTTATGAAGTCACGTCTTATGTGGAACAGCAAGTTGGTAGACCAAAACAACCCCCTGTCATTTGTGGAGCAGGTCCAGTCACATTGGCTGTGTGGATGCCAGTTTGGCCATTTGCATCATCCAGCTGAGATACCGCAACCTTGGCAACAGAGCATCCTCTGTGCTTGCACTGGTGGGAGCCCATGCTAGCCTTTTTTGAGATGATATGTCTGCCCACTGCAGAGTCCTATCTCCAGGTCAAATCAAGCCAACTAGACCCAAAACCAATCTGTTAATAGTGCAACCCCCATTTGGGGGCCCAATCCATAGTTTGGGAACTTCAGCACCACCATGCATTAGAAGTAATAAGCAAACTAATGTTCATTTGGCATGTTCTTCCTCACCAAGCATCTGAAAATGTGACCAGTACCCAGGACTGTCTCTAGGTAAGTGGGGGACCTGGGACAACACCCCCGCTGTCCTGACCTGCCCCTTACCCACGCCCACCATTCCACTTCTTCCCCCAAGCTTCCACCCCACTCCAATTTCCTGAGCAAAACAGCCAGAGAAATTAGTGTGGAGCCTCACATCAGCAGCAGATGTTGGGTCTGCCCCCACAATCACCAGCAGTGGCGGGAAGTGGAGCAACCCAGGCCCAGCCTGCTTCACTCTGCCAGCTCCCAGGTGCATCATTCTGCTTCCTGCCACCAGTAAGCACCCCCTCCATCAAGCCCCCTCCCCTAAGAAAAACGGCTGAGAGCTGTGGGGAGCTGAGCAGGCTGGGAATAGATCTGACTGCTGCTGTCAGCACCATGCTCCTGCTATTCTCCCAGACCAACCTGGGCCCCGTGGGGTCCCTTAAAGTGCAAGGCCTGGGACAGTTGCCCCAAACTATCCTATGGACGGGACAGCTCTGCCAGTACCGTTTTTCCAGTAGAGACTTTTCAATATACCTATCATAAATGGTGACAAATCAGCAACCATTAATTCCTGCTGAGATTTGGCTGAACATTTCATTATGAGTCTACAGAGAAATTACTTGACCAAGCCCACCTTGTGTTTAACACATACAGATAAATCAACTGAAAATATTTCCAGACAGAAGAGGCTCCATGGTCTTGCCAGTTCATCCAAATCATCCAACATCAAGCTGGAGAAGCTACCAACATGTAACCGCACAATGGAAAACTTTAAGTGCATGCCTTGCAGGAAAAACACTTCAGCAGGTAAAGAATTTCATTGTTACACAGTGTAACAAAACTGCAGCCTGGAACTGTTCTGAGGCATTTCTTCATAGTTCCCACAAGGAAGCTGTTACTAAAATGATCTTGTGTGCCATCAGTGCCACAAAAAGAGTTGCTGCTAAACTCTGGATTTTTGCACAAACATCATTATTCTCTCTGAGATTATGCCCAAGTCTGCCACAAGATTCTGGTTTTTCTGCCTGCTGCTAGGGAACAGAATCTTTCTGAGATTTTCCTCTTACTTGGACCATTAACGCTACCAGGTTTCCACACACTTTCAGGATGTGACAGTATTTGAAGGTTGGCTGGAAACACCACATTACATGATCTTACTGGAAGGCATTTAATTGAGTCTCTGAAGCACTCTGTCAGTTGAGACAGTCATTTATGAGTCAAACACACGAGATGTTCATTTCCTGAATTCACCATTTGAAGACCAACATCACGATGCTTGCAGAAGTACACTGATGGATGTTTTCCAAGAAGCAGACAAACAGAGAAACTGCAACCAACAATGAGTGCATTTATATCTGCTATCAAGAGGGAAAACTGTCAAGCAATGGAATGGCTCTGGGATGTGCTGTTGCCTAAAAAGTTGAGCCCTCTGGGGGAAGGGATAGCTCAGTGGTTTGAGCACTGGCCTGCTAAACCCAGGGTTGTGAATTCAATCCCTGAGGGGGCCATTTAGGGATCTGGGGCAAATCTGTCAGGGATGGAATTTGGTCCTGCTGTGAGGGCAGGGGACTGGACTCAATGACCTCTCAAGGACCCTTCCAGCTCTATGAGATAGGTATATCTCCATATATTACATCTGCAATTATCTTCTCCTATTGGGACTAAATAAGCTTTAGAGAATGGACTGATTGTAACAGTGTGTGAAATACTATGCACAGTTGGTCAGTCCCTCAAATACTTGCTTGAAAAGGCCAGATGCTCACCACCCTAAAAATGTTTGGCCAGCAGCCTGTTTTGTACAGAGATGTGGAAGTGTGGTGCAGTCAAGTATCAGCATATGTATTAGATAAGATGCCCAGCGGTGGTTCTCATGAGGGAGACTGCACTGATGATGACTTAGATGAATGTTTTCGGTCCTGTCTGTCAAGGCTAACTTCCTTAGAATTATCACAGATTAATGTCTTGTTTTAGATGAGCACTGGTGCCCCCTATGATAAACCTGCAGCCCTAGTGCTAAGTCATAATTCTTGTTACAACCCTGCATTAAAGTGGCTTTCTTGAATTAACAATGGAAGTGTGGCAATTTTGGTCTGGAAAGTTTCAGACTAGAACAGCAATTTAGCTAAATAAAAAGGCATATGCTATATTTCAACAATGCAGTTTCCTGTTTCAGCACAAGGTGGTTTTAGAAGGCACCTATAGCCCCAATCCTACATGAACATCACATGGGTAGGGTCCTAACAAATTCACAGTCTATTTTCCTCAATTTCACTGCTATGGGCATTTTAAAATCATAAGTTTCATAATTTCAGCTATTTAAATCTGAAATTTCATGGTATTGTAATTGTTGGAGTTGTGATCCAAAAAAGGAGTTGTGTGGGAGAGGGGAGTGCCCCAGCAAGGTTATTGTAGGGGAAGTTACAGTACTGCTACCCGTACCTGTGGCTGAACAGTGATTGCTGGGATCTGCAGCACTGCAGGAGCAGGGATGGCATGGCATGGCCACCCATACTTCTGTGCTGTTGCCTAAAAAGTTGAGCCCTCAGTCAGCAGCTACCACACTCTGGCCACCTGCTCTGAAGGCAGCAGCACTGAAGTAAGGGTGGTAAAATATGGTATTGCCACCCTTACTTTTGCACTGCTGCTGGTAGGGTGCTATCTTTAGAGCTGGATGCCTGGCCAACAGCTGTTGGTCTCTAGCTGCTGCCCAGCTCTGAAGACAGCACAAAAGTAAAAATGGCAAGATTGCTGTATCCTTAAAATGACCTTGTAGCCCTGACACTCAATTCCCTTTCGAGTCAGGGCCCCAATGTGAGAAGTGTTCTCCCCTGTGAAATCTATATAATATAGAGGGGGAAAGCACACACAAGACCAGATTTCACTGTCAATGATGTATTTCATGGCCATTAAATTGGTAGGATTGTGCACATGGGTTTACTTTCACCATCCCCTATGGACTCCATTCCTACTGGTGGGTCTCTGTATAAAGCTCATTGTAGGATTGGGGCACAATTCAACATTTGAGACATAACTTTGGAACACTAGAAATATAATTTTGGTACATACCTTCAGCATTTATACTCAACTCTGTTGAGTTTACTTCTGTTGTTGCATATGGATTATTCCCAACCATTGGCACCAGGCAATCAGTGTAGAAGTAACCAACTTTAGGCATGTCAAAGGTAGAAATAAGTAAATCTACTGCAAGCTGGCCAACATTCCCAACGGATACAGCTGGCTGGAACAACAGAAGACTTGTGACCATATTGTTATTACAGTTTTTATACATTCAACTGTGATTTGAGTAATGAACTATGTATAATATTCAAATTAATAAATGAAAACTCCACAAAATATCTGTAGGTATATGCTCAAATCACAATCCTCTTACCCAATATTTTAAAAGTGGGGTCAGGAAATCTAAAACTTCCCTTTATGGAAGGTACTGGCTCTTCAATGGTTTGTTCCTGTACTAACAGACCAGCACTGAATAATAAGATGTGCACTATTGAAAAAAAATCAACATACAGCCTCTACTACCCATAAAGATTAGGCTTAAGATGGCAAACTATGAACATTTAGTTGTGTAACAGGAAAACAATGGTTTTTGTTAGATGAGTTGAAAACTTAATGAAGGAGACGGCACCAAACTCAGCTACCACTGGCTTTGAACTGGGTGCGCCGAGGATGGGCATTTGAACTAGGGATGTTAACTAGCAATTAATTTACTAGTCGAGTAGTTGATGGAATCTCCATTGACTACTCAACTTGGCACTTCCGCATTCCGCCTTTGAAAAAGTTGGACCACCGCATGGAGCCCAGGGCCAGCGGGAAGTCCCACTGACTCCGGACTCCATGCAGGCACTTCCCGCTGGGGACTCTTGTACATTTCAAAGTTGGCGGAGCCCAGGGTCAGCTTCCCTGGTGATGCTGGGCTCAGTGCGGCACTGCCGCTTTGAGATACCACCGCAGCGTTTCAAAGCGGCAGTGCCACAGGGTCCATGCGGCTCTGCTGCTTTCAACTACCCTTCTCTTCTCCCCCCCTTGCAGCCTCTATCTGATAGAGGCAGCAAGGCGGTGGGGGAGCGACTAGTCAGATGTGCTTATCGGATAGTCGACTAGTCGTTCGCATCCCTAGTTTGAATGTGCTGCCCCTACCACCAGCTTCCCAACATCCACACAGCGCTGACCGTTACTCGCATCTCCTCAGTTAAGCGCCTGTAACTATTTGCGGGGGTGGGAGGGCGTGTTAAACAAGCGACCCCCAGCTCCAGGCTACGACAGAGCCCCGGCAAGTAACAGCAGCGGAGACACGTTTCTGTTCCCCAGCTCGGGGAGGGGGCTGGTTCTCTCCTCTGCCCCCGGCCCGGCGCTTCCGCAGGGACACGCATCCCGCCCCGCTGCGCCCTCAGGCCCCGCCAGGGGCGACGGTTCCTTCCCCAGGGCCGCGCGCGGCGTTACCAGCAGGAGCGTGAAGCCTTCAAAGCTGGCGGGCGCGGAGCTGCCGCAGGGCACAAACATCGCGCCGGGAGCGTTCAGCGCTGGGTGCGCGCGACTCGCCTCCGCCAGGGTCCTTCCGCTCTGCGGCGCATTTGCCTGACGCCTAAGCGGGGGCTGATGTGTGGGGGTGGAGGGGGGGGGAGTTAGGCGTCCTCTGTAACCGCCTGTCCCACCCCTCTCCCCGTAGGGCTCCTCGGCAGGACGTTCTCTGATGCGTAACTGGAGCCCCTGACAGGGTGGGGGGGGGCCGGCCCGTTTCTCGGAGGAGGGTCCGGGTTTCCAATCAGGCGGCTGAGCAGGGCGCCCTCGCGCTCTGGTGGGACGCTTGTTCGAAAAGCGGTTGGGGCGGAGCGCGCGGTTGCTGAGCGCAGTGGGCGGGGCTGGGTGAGGGGGCACCGTAGGGGCAGGGGCGGCACCGGGTGTTGGGGGTTCGCCATGGCGCTGCCTCCGGAGAAAGCTTCGGAGCTGAAGCAGATCGTCCGCCAGCAGCTGGCCAGGGTGAGGGGCGGGAAGTGCGCGCGCCGGCTCGGCCGGGGCTTTACCCTGCGCGCGGAGGGCGCGTGCCGGCTTCACGGGAGGGGGGGAGGGCTGGTGTCTGCTCGCGCCGCTCGTGTGAGGAGCAGCGGGCTGAGGCGCTCGGACCGACGTTCTAATGCCCTCTGGGGTGGGCAAGTGCCCCCCCCCCGCCGCCTGCAGGCACAATGGGGGCAGTTGCGTCCCGTGGCTCGTATCACCGCAGCTCGGGCGTTCTTTGCCTTTTCCCTGTGGCTCCGAGTTACCCGCCAATGTTCCCTCCACTCTTTCCCATCCGCCCCATCAGTTGTATGTGCACTAAGGCATGCGCGGGTGTGCACCGCCACTAGCTACACATACTGCTGGCTGAGGGGGGGCTCTGCTAATCAGCTGGACGGCGTTTGAATCTGGCCTGGCTGGGCAGCCCCAGTGCTCACTTTACAGGGCACACACACTGTTACCTGTCCCTTCTCTGCCTTGTCCAAGTGGTGCTGGCTGCTGCCTATGGGGAAGACAGAGGGTTGGACTTTTCATTATATCTACCTTTGAGTCTTTGATTGGGACATCACAAGCCGTCCACGACTTGAGCCAGTGAGTGCTGGCAGCTTTTCCATTGGCCTGCGTGATTGTCGTGTGGAAACCCTGGCTCCCTGGTTTTGAGTGGGGAGAGAGGGAGTGAACTGAGGTCTAGGTGTGTGGTGTAACCCTTCTGTAGGTAGCAGTTGGCAGCCAGAAGGGCCAGTTCAGTATCTAGGGAGTTCTTTCAACAATGTAACCAAACTGGCTCAAGCCCTCACCCAGTAAACCTACCCACTGGGCGCCTTTAGAGGTAATTCTTCTCCTCTCGCAACCACTGGGTCGGAGACAGAAACAGTCTATTTAATGACAGCAACGTAACATTAATCTACAGAAACACACACAAACAAAACCCATAAGCAAGATACGGTCCCCAGAGTCCACAGGGAAGAGTCTTTTGCTTCAAGATCTTTAATCTAACCTCCAACTCATATAGTGTGCTTTCCCCCCCACTTCAAACACCCTGCTCACGGTTCTGTCCAGTCAATGCAGACCCAGAGCTCATAGGTACATCATCATGTTGTCTCCCCTTGTTGAGGATGTGGAAATGCCGCTCACTTCCTACTCCTGCCAGCCGCTCCACCGGTTACCTGCTGGCCACTCCCTCCCACAGCCTTGTGGTAGATTTGGCTCTGGGCCAAACCTTTGTGATTTCAGCTTCTCAGTGATTTTAACCCTTGGCCCAAAGCACAGTCCAGCCAAAAAAATTCCAGCATCCACTGGAATAAATTTCAAAATCATAAAGAGACTCTTCATGGACTCTGTTCTACTTCTGACATTAGACCGGGTTTGGGGAGGAGGGGGACAAAACAGGTTGAACCAGTCTTACAGCTCATGCCTGGAGGGTATGCAGCCTGCTGATTCAGAGTTCTGCCCTCCTCCCAGTTGACTTTACAGAGTTTTGGCAGAGGAAGCCTTGTTCGTCTGAAATTCTTTACACTGATAGTTTCTCTCCTTTAAACTGAGTGAAACACAGTATGACTTCTGCATTCCCCCAATAACTGCAAGCATTGGTGGTCATATCTTACAATTCCTGCATTTAGGGTTAACAGAGTTTGTGGCTCCACAACAACGGGCAAAACACCATTCTAACTGTTGAATATCTAGCAGGTCTAAGCAAACTGAGTGAACTATATTAACCTAACCACACCCAGGATTTCTTTCCCATTCCAGCTGGCTGTAATGGAAGCATTGATTACAGTGGGTTAGTCCAGAATGGCCAAGAAATTGTACTCCTGGCCACAAGCAGCATCTAGCATAACCTGACTGTGGCTGAAACTATGCCTGCCAAAATTGAGAGATACCCATATTGGTTAGGGTTGATTTCAGAGAATCACCAACAAGGCTGAGCATGATGTTGATTTCAGTGCCTACCCATTGAAGCTTTGCACCAGACTGGCACATTTTGCTGTTACCAAGACCAGAGCTTATAGTGATGTTCGAAGCATGCATTCATCACATCTCCACAATGTGCCAATGAGCTTCTGGATGATGTTAACCTTCTTCTTTATCTTCTTTGTGATATTATCAAGGTGTTGGCAATAGTTCAGCATCCAGTTGAGTGTAATGCCATCGGTTGTAGTCATGTAGTATAGGCAGATCACAAAAGTCCATTTTCAGTGGCATTTGGTTTCATGTGTGTTCATGTGAAAGGCAGAGACAAGTGTTGTCAAAGCGTTCGGTTTCAGTCTCCAAGTTTTGACATATGTCTCGCATATTTGGAGGTGATTGTTCAATATTGTTTGCAAGGATGAATTTATGGGATGTGACCAGATTCTTACTAGGGATGTTATGTATCAGTCAATAAGGAGGTCGGAGCGAGCCTGCAGTGGGGTTGGCTCCCGGGGGGCAGTGCTAGCTGGGACTGAATAGTCCCGTCTCATGCCGCCACTGGGACCACTGCAGCTCAGCCTCCCCTGCTTCCACCCCCCCGCACTGTGTAGATGGTGCTGAGGGGAACTGGCTTTTAAGCCGACTCCCCCCAGCACTGGCTCCTGCTTCCCCCCCCCTTGCTGCCTCTGATACAGAGACAGCAGAGGGAGAGAAGCGACTAGTTAAGTAGTCACTCGACTACCTGATAAGCCTATACTTATCAGGTAGTCAGCTACTCAACTAGAAGCTTTCATCTCTAATTATCACTGGTGTGCAATAGGAATATAAAATCCCATTTAATTAGTTAACTGGTTAAACATTTTTTAACCTGTTAATGGATTACGGTGGGCAGGGGACTGCGGATACCCGGACAGAGCAGCCCCCGTTCATGGCAGGCCCTCAGTGGGGCTGGAGCAGCCCCTTGCCCATGGCAGGTGGAGAACTGCTCCAGGCCCCACTGGTTAACCTTAACCAATAAGCCTCACCTGTTAAGGGTGAAGCTCATCAGTTAACTGGTTAAACATTTACAACTCTAATGGTCAGGCAGGAAGTCTGTGATGAAACCAGCAACAGAATCCAGATTTCATGAATTCCAGCCTAGTCTCTTAAATACAAGGCAGTTCTTGTAGGGCAGAATTCTGTGCGGGCAGAACTCTGGAGTTTGACACACAAAATAATACAAAAGCCTGGATAAGGATTTCAAGATGGGCGGATTTGCAGATATGTGAGAGACACAATGTTCAAGGTTTGAAATGCTGCCAAAATAATGGACAGTGAATCCAAGTAGTTGAGGCCTAGTCTGCACTTATTTTACCAGTATAGTTTTGAAAGATGAGGTTTGGGTGGGCAGTTATGGCGGCAACTACTTGGATTCACTGTCCATTATTAAACCAGTATTAAACTAGTATAGTTATTTCCTTAAATGGGAATAACTATAACCATACTGAGCATCTTTTTCTGGTAGAACTGCTGCCATGTTAGGGGGGGGGGATAAATCTTTAACTTAGTGAGGGAGAACCTAGGATAGCGAATGGGCTGCATGAGTAGCCCTCCATCTCAGTGGGCCATAAGATTGTCATTAAAAAAAGGTCTCTGAAGATAGTGTAGTTTTGTTAACTACACTTGTGTGCCTAGCATTTTGGGGGGGGGGGGGGGTGTCGATTTAAACCATACCAGCACTTTGAATGCAGAGGAATCACCTGGCTCTCATAATGTTGTGTGTGCAACCAGCACATACCTCATTTCACGTACCCTTTAAGTGCATGTCACTTGCAGTACTAGTAGGAGAAAAAAACTGTGAACGAAAACCAGGAGAATCTGCAACCCTAGGCATGGGCAATGGTAAACAAAATGTCTTGTGGGGCA